>CM066034.1:342274133-343538631 GCA_033557465.1 Ichthyophis bannanicus | reverse complement strand
CGAAGTGAAGGGAAAAGGCGTGCTTCTCTTCGACAGCTGTTAGAGGGAGTCGGGGCATCTCCGGCTCCCCCTAAAGCCGCCCTGCCTGCCGTTCTTCAATGAAGGATGCTGTTCGCGCGGGGCCCCCTGAAACGCGAGGCCCTGTGCAAACAACATTCTTGCTCAATGGACGGTCCAGCCCTGGGGGGAAACACTAATGCCAGTGCACCAAAATAGCAAAATAGAGGCTTGGGTGATAGGGGAAGGCAAAACTCATAGCCTAAGCTGGAATTAGTTCTCTTGATATAAGAGACCACATTGAACACCTTCATTTAGGAAGGAACATGCAATAGGCACCTATAGCGTGTAATAGCGCTGGACACTGAATAACTCCAAAATCCCTTAGCCCTTCACAGGGCTGGTGATAGGGTTTCTGGAGCCCCCTTGCAATTTGTAAGCTGGTGCCCACCATTCTCATTAGCACCCACAATGCTGTTTCTGATAACACTTTAGTTTTTAATGTTCATTTCACATTTTGCTGTTTTATTTTTCTCATTTTTTAATTTTCTGCATGTTGACGTCTTCCAAATGTCAGTGCCGAATGCCCTCCTGATGGAAGTGATGGGGGCAAATACAGTGATGGAATTCAAAAAGGCATGGGACAGACAGGGGATCTCTTTATAGCAAGAGAATAAATTTGCTATAAACTTAACTATTTTTTATACTTCAACAAGTAGAGGGGGTGACCTGCGTGGAGCAGTGGATACAACTGCTTTAGCCACCTTACTGGGCAGACTAGATGGACCATACAGGTCTTTATCTGCCATCATATACTAAGTTACTATGTAGATATCAAAATCATATCCCTTGACTGGGAGGAGAGGGCTCTATCTGGCTGACAAGTCCCTTTGGCCTTAGCCCTGGGTCTCTGAGAGGTAAAGTAGGGGATGCACCTCATCAGAGATCCCACTCATTGTTCTGACACTGTTCCTCTCCCATGGCTAATGCAAGGATATACGGTGTCCTAAGCAAACCATATTCCTGCCCTCCTTGCTTCCATCTCCGCCCCCTGTCCAGAACCCACAATGGCAACAATTACTTTTAAACAGTGACGCAGCACGTACCATAACCTCCAGCACAGCATGCTGTTCCTGCTTCTGCCCCTGTTGCAGACGTCCTGTTTGCATGGGTAAAGTGGCATTTTAGAAAGGTGTCCAGGTGCAATCTGAGATGTCCAGGGCAAAACATCTGAGAAAACCACAGGGACATTTTCATTTCGGCCTGATTTTAGAAACATGGATGTCCCTAAATGGATAGCCGCAGAAACTGCTTCGTGGACATCCTGTTCAGTGTTTTCCAGAAGGGAGACGTCCATGTTCAGTGTCACGTCTGACACTCAGACGTGTGGCGGTGGATTAGGAATGTGTTTGGGGTTTGTATTTATATGCAGGTTTCTTTGCCCAGGAAATAATGACAGTGCCAACGACAGCACATTGTGCTCTTCCCGCTGGTAGCATTGCCACCATGAAACAAGCACTTTTTTGCTCCTTATTCGTGATCAGGAGCAGGTCTAGGCATGGATGGCTTAAGAACCTGGGTCAGATGTGCTTGTGCCGTTCTGGTTGCACCGCAATGTGCATCTTCATTGCTCCGCCCAGGCTGCTCCTCCGGATGTCTGTATATCTGGTTTCTAAAATGGCTACAGGGATGCCCTTGTGAACTGGATGTCTACATACCCAGTTTCAGATATCCAAAACACGAATAGGGCATCTAAAATAATAATAGGTGCTAAGTGTTTGAAGCTCCTACTTTTATATGCACATAACCCTGGACAACTTCATAAACTCTTACTTGAGCATGTAAAATGAAATTGCATATAAAATTACCCCCAGGCGCCTCTATAAAAATGATGCACACTACAAACGATGATGGTAATAATAATGATAATGAAGTGGAAGTGGGGAGGGGGGGTGAGGTCCTTTGGGCTTCATAGATCGTGTGACTCTGGTATCAGCCATATATGGTTTTTTTTTAACTAGGACTGACACAATTTTTTTTTTTAGCAGAAGCAGGATAACAGAGCTATTTTGTTTCAAGTGTCTATTCCATTTCTACTGTCCCTGTTCCTGTTTAAAATTCTACTTGCAGCAACACTTCGAACTAAAATGTTTTCAGTAGTGAGCATTGTATTTGAACTAATGATAAGAATGGGTCTCCCTTGCATGGCGATGCACTTCCAGAAAATGGGATGGGGTTGTTAGCGTGAGAGACATTTGGTTGGTGCTCACAGTTCAGCTTCTGCTGTAGCAAAGCACACGGACATGAAAAATGGGCAGCCCAGACGGGTCTTACAGTCTTTATCTGCCATCATCATATTCTGTGTTTGTGTTTCTAGCAAAGGCATATGCTCTTCATGTCTGCTGTGTTCATACACTGCCTAATTTATTGCTGGTTTGAAAGGAACACTGGTCCTGAAAGTTTTCTGCTGCATTTGGTACCATCCTTCGTTTTTCATTGCCTTTAGGTAAATGGTCTACTCTGTATCCTGGTTTACTCTTGCTTTATCTTGACGCTGCACTTCTTAACTTATTTTTACTGTATTTTATCCCAGTCTCCTTTATTTTTCTTCTATGGCTGTGTGATAAAGCTGTTTCTGATTTTTCTAAATGTGCTTTTTTGTCTGGTATAGTTAAATTTACTACCCTGATCCATTTCCCCTGTGTTTCCACTATATAACCTCTTGATGCGTGTCTGTTCGTACTAGCTACAGGCTACTTTCACTGATTTATACTCTTGTGGCATCTATGTTTATTGTAACCATCAATTCATTTGCTTGGTGCGGGAGTAAACTGTCAATGATTCAGTTGTACAGAGGCGAAGAGAGATTCTTATAGCAGGATAGGTGTTTATTCCCTGATTCTTTCTCAGCTCTTGTTCTGTTGATAGCAGGTGTGGGACTCATTGTCCATGAAATGCAAGGGAAATGATGACATAAGTGAGAATAATTTGATGACAGCAAAGACTGCTGTCCTTACTCAGCATAAATGCATGAATCCCTCAGAGAAATTAAGACCTTCATGTCTGTGTGGGTAACGTTCCCACCAAACTGTGTGGGAGTCCTCCGGCTGTGCTACTGCTGGTAGGGGGAGGTGCTGCAATATCGCCTATGTAATGACTGGGCTATAGTGGAAAGGAGGAGGGAATACAACTGGAAAAGCCTGGAACTAAAACGCTGAGGAGTAGCCTAATGGTTAGAGCATTGACTTTGGCACCAAGAGACCAGGGTTCAATTCCCACTAGTACTCCTTGTGGCCTTGGGCAAGTCACTTAACCCTCCATTGCCTCAGGAAAATCCAAGTTATCAGTACCCTGTTTAATATACATTACCAAGTTTGAGCTACAATGTAAACTGCTTTAACTGAAATGCTAAAGCAGTATAAAAAACCTGTTAAATAAGAGTAGAACAGAAAGAGGAGGATAAGAAATCTAGTTAGCAGGATAGTGTGTACAGAATCAAATTCAGGGACTGGGGGGCATTCATAGCTTGAAGTCCACTCTCCCCCCTGCAAATGCTGGTTTGTTTTCTTTTTTCCCAAATGATGGCAATATATTTATTTTATTTGTTTCTACAGCCATTTTGGAGGGCGTTCAAGTGACGATGCCGGAGAAGAAGAAAGTGGCTATGCTGTTCCAGCCAGCTCTACTGCGGTGCAATTTTTCCACTTCGTCCACCCAGCCGGTGGTGGTACAGTGGAGGTACAAATCCTACTGCCAGGACCGCATGGATGAAGCTTTGGGACTGATCGTCCCTGGATCTTCGGCACTGAGCAAGAAGAACCATGCCTGGGATCCCTACCTGGACTGCATGGATGGCAGCCGTACAGTCCGTGTCGTGGCCTCCAAGCAGGGATCTGTCATTACGCTGGGAGAGTTCTACAAGGAGCGAGAGGTCACCATAATCCATGGTACCCATCTGCATGTCATAATGCTTATATGGTCATAAACAACGAAACATTCTTAGTGGTCACTAACGGCAGAGGACAAGTGAACAATTCTTTGACTTCACGTTAGTGGCTACCCAGCCTTTGCCAAAGTCACAAGCACAAACTCAATCCACACAGAAGCTCAGATATTCTCAGCTACTCCAGACTAGAGAAGTAAAAAAAAGCAGATGTTTGGGGGCAAATGTCCTTCCCAAAACATCTATCGATCTGTGCTTTTTAAAAAAAATAAATACTGGAGCATTTAATTTGTACATTATGTACCTTTGTAATTATGTGTTTCTCTCTGCATACTTAAACTCTGATGGATACGAGTAGGGGTGTACAAGAGAACAGTTTCAACTGGTTTACACTATGTACAGTTAACCATATAGACTAGAGTGCCTGGGATCCTGTGAAATAGATTTACTTTCTCAACAATTGACACCTAGTATGACCACCCTTATTTGGAGTAAAGGGGTTATTTAGTTGAGTGGGTTCACAGAAGACCAGTGGACTAACATTCATTTACTTTGCTAATACAGTAAGTGATGCTATATGCAGTCTAGAGGTGGGCTGACAGAATTAATGCAGTCTCGACCCTCTTTATCACCTTGCACTCTTTTTTATCCTGTGCATTCTCTGTCCTTAGGTGCAGCTCTGTCTTATCCTGGGCAGTTTCTGCCCAGATCTAGCCTTTACCTACAAGTGCATTTTGTAACTACCTCTGCAGCATTTGCCTACAGATGCAGCTCTATCTCTCGTTCTGTGGAACCTCTGATCTCATATGCATTCTGTATCATCCTGTGCCGCCTCTGCCCACAGGGTTAGCTATTATCTGTAGGTGCATTTTTGTAACTGTACCTTTGCAGCCTCTGCAAACAGCTCTATGAGGCGCTTATTCCTACAGGTATAGTTTGTGTTTTTGTAGTTCAGCTTGTTTGATGACTTGCTATCATTTGTTTTGATGCCACACAAACCTTTAACATCCATACCCGATTTTAGAAGTATCAAGTTGACTAAAGTTGCAACAAAGGTCTTGGATCAGCTCAAGAGTAATGTTTTTGTACTCCTGTGTGTGCCTGTTTGCCTTTAGATGCTGACCTTCAGTTCGGGAAGCTGCAGTGGGGAGACAGTGGGCTCTATTACTGCCTTGTTGTTACTTCTGATGACTTGGAGGGAAGAAATGAAGACAGAGTGGAACTCCTTGTGATGGGTGAGTTTATTCCGCAAACAATTTTGTTACTTCTTTGACAGACATCCGTTTCTTTCTGTGTTTGCATGGACTTCAGTAACTCATAGCTTCATGTTAAAAAAAGACAGTCTGAGCCGGGCTTGGTTTTACCCCATTCAAGGAGATGTAATTTTGATTTTTTTTCCAATGAAAAAACAGAACATAATACATTAAATGACAGCAGATAAAAACCAGCATGGTCCATTAGTCTGCCCAGTAAAGTGGTTAGAGTTGTAGAGTTTCACCTGCTGCTCCAGGCATGTCACCCCTTTCCGTTTATGAAGTTTTTTACACTTGCTTTGATTCCATACGCTTGCTTTGATTCCATCCTCTTGACATATAGTGATCTTCCGTGTCCCATGCCTTTGTGAATTCCGTCACTGTTTTTACTCCCACCAGCACCTTCTGGAGGGCATTCCAGGCATCCACCATCCTTTCTGTGAAAAAATATTTCTTGATGTTGCTTTTAAGTTTACTTCCGTGCAGCTTCATTTCATTTCATTTACTTCCATGCAGCTTCATTTCAGGGGGTGGCCCAAAAAAAAGTGAGAACATCTTATAAATTAAAAGCTTAAATAGTTTACTTATTTGCCTTTTTTTAGCTATATAACGTATTTATTTTGACAATTTTCGGTCACCATCTTTTTTTTTTTTAAATTTGTCAATCGTTTACATCTGTCTTTTTGAATTTTTAAATAACTTATATGCTACGAGATGTTCTCACTTTCTTTGGGCCACTCTGTAGTTCTACAGCTTCCTTGTCTTTGAAAAAGGTTTGTTTGTTCATTAATACCCATTAAGTAATTAAATGTCTTTATCATATTCCCCCTGTCCCTCCTCTCCTCTAGGGTACACGGGCCCGATAGTCAGCGGCAGCAGCTAGTGTGATTACAGTGGCTAACCACCTGCTGCTGAACACTAAACCCGGATATTCAATGCCGGGGCCATATCTGGTCATCAGCATTGAATATTCAGATTTGCCACCAAAGCAGGAAGCTAACTGGGTAGCAGTGATATTCAGCTTTGGCGGCAAAAGTTAGGACAGCTTTTTCTGTGCCTAACTTTCTCTGAGGGATAACTAGTCAGCGGCTGACTATCGCTGCTGACCGATTATTCCTGAGTTCTGCCCCAGGAACACCCTGATGCTAACCTGTTAGCATCGGGGCGTGTAGCAGCAGTATCCATTGATATTCAGCAGTATCCATTGATATTCGCATTTTAGGTGCCATTGAATATCACATGCCTTTGAATATCAGTCCCTACATATTTAGGTCTTCAAGTCTTTTCTTAAAGGCCTTCTGGCACAAGCCCCCATCTCATTTTGGTCATCTTTCTGCATACAGTGGATTAAAACCAAGTTTGTATCAGTTTGTCCCTACGACATGGTCATCCTAGTGCTAAGTTTATCCATCTCTAGTATGTGCAAAAGTTTGAACACCACTGGTCAAATTGTATGTTTCAGTGAATACCTAAATGTACAGAAGCTGATACAACCTCCACATGGTATGAAGTTAAACACACCTGTCTGTATACTTTATTGCATAATTACTATTTATTTGCTGATTTAAACAGATTGAAAATAATAAAAAAGTGAATATGGCAGATACAAATATTTGGACTCCCCTCCAGTTGATTCTATGGTTGAACAATACTCTGACATTTTTAACATCTCAGGTTGTGATTGTTGTTCTGTCTACTTTCAGCAAACGTGGGCTCCTCTAAGCATTTGTATGAGCATTTGAAAATGAACAATTCACTCTTACAAAGCAGGAAATGCAGTCATGAAATATCTAAATGCTTCCAGTTTGTAATTTCAACTGTCAGAAATATTGTTAAGAATTGGATTAAGTCAAAACAAAATTTGGCAGATCAAGGAACATCTCTGACAGAACTGGACAAAAACTGGTCACATTTGCTAAAAACAGATCCCACTGATTATATAAGAGCATAAGAATATAAGAATTGCCCCACTGGGTCAGCCTAAAAGTCCAAGTCCAAGTTCCTGCTTCAACAGTGTCCAATTTAGGTCACAGGTACCTGGCATAACCCAAAGATACCAGCCCAAAAGATGGAACCAGCAGAGCATAAACTCAAATGCCCATGTATATCACACCAAAAAATATAATTTTTGTCAGACCATTCATAACGAGGATACTACCTCAATTTACAATGTTCCTTTTTACTATTTTTATTTAAATTGTCATGCAAAAAAGCACACTAAGCCTGCTTAAAACAGCTTGACACAGTACCATGTTTCGAACCATCTACTTGATTAGGTTCTGTATCAGGATGCATTCAAAGGTTCTCTCCATAAGCGCCTCAAGTATCCAAAGGTTACTGGTGCCGACAAACTGCCATCATGGAAAACATGGCACTTTTCATTAAAGACAGAGTCCTACACCTCAAGACTTTATGCTGATGTGCCACTGACTTACTGGGAACCAATACCCAATCAACAACCAATCTGTTGTGGCTGTGGAGACCTATCCGGAGGTCCAAAGATCATGAAATTACAAGGTTAAGTCCCCATTTCAAGGTTAAGTCCCCAAGGGTTGACTGTGTCCAAACTGAAATCTACTTTTGCTCACATATTTGTAGGTTGGCTGTCTGGTCACCCCCTCGCCAATGTTGCAGTACAAAATCTATAATACTCCACACAATGGGAGATAAGAGGGGTGGTAAGATTGCGGGTTCTAATCTGAGATTTTTGTTCTGCAAGGCGAACCTTGACAGAACAGGTTGTATGTCCCATATATTTAAGACTGCAAAGGCAGATTAGCAAATACACCGCCATATCAGAGGCACAATTTGTATACATTCTAGCCCTATAGGTTATTGAAGTCGAGTCATCTGTCCAACTAGGACCACTCCAGGTCTGTTCACAAAATTGGCTCTCGTCACAACTATAATGGCCCTTCAGATACTGGGTAGAGGGGGAAGAAGGGGGCACCTCAGTAGAAACAATTCACACCACATCACGGATATTCTTGGCTCCTGGTGAATGCAATCATCAAGTCCTTCTGAAAGCACTCATGAATTTGAAGAACATGCCAATGTTTCCTCAAAATAGAAGCCACTTGGGTTGCTCTATTTGTGTAAGGTAGAACCCCCACCAGCTTATCACCAAAGATCTTCACTGAGGAGTTAAAAGCCACTCATGATATACATTGGAGGCTGTCTTGTAAGCTTTTAAAATCACATCTTGCAGGTAGCTCTGATTCTTAAGCAGATGATAAGCTGGTGGCCCCTTTCATTGTCTTCAACACCAAAGAAAGACCCCACTGAGGAACCATTGGGTGCACTGGTGAATGAATTTGATTTACTGTCTTGAGGAAACAAGAGACATCAGGGTATCTTGCCAAGGCAATATCCTGAATATGCCCTGGTAGCATGCCAGGGCCACCACCTGAACCTTGAGAGAGTTCAGTGCCAAACCCTGGTCCAAACCAGACTGTAAGAAGGACAAAATGGTGGCGATGTCCACCTTCCTGGCCTCCAAAACCTAAAAGAAATACCACCTCTCAAAAGCCCTCCAAACTCTCACATAGGCTAAAGACATCAAGGTCCTGTGGACCTTGAGAAGAGTATCCACTACTGCTCCAAAGTAGCATCTCTTGGAGAACTTATGCCTCTCAAGGATCATGCCATAAGCGAGAAGAGAACGGAATCCTCCATCACCAGAGGCTCTTGCTGAAGAAGGCCCTTCTCTTGAGGTAACAAGACTGGGGACCCTGCCAACAGACTCAAGAGATCCGTGTATCATGACCTATGCATCCAGTCTAAGGTCTCTAGAATCACCAAGCCCAGATGAGACCAAATCCTGTGTAGGAGGCTGCTGACAAAGGGCCAAGGGAGAAGACATACAGAAGCCTCTCTTGGAGCACAATTGAAGGAGGGCATCTAAGCCTGCAGGTCCTTCCTATGACTGAAAGAGTTCTCCATCTTGGCATTCTCTTGCGTGGCCATCAGATTGAATACTAGAAGGTCTCACCTTTGTACTATGAGGCTGAATGTGTGAGGGCTTAACTTCTACTCTCTGGAATCCACAGTGTTCTTACTCAAGAGGTTGGCCTACCTGCTGTTGACACCAGCTATGTGAGCTGCCGTCAGAGCAATCAGATGTTCTGGCACCTCGAAAGCCACCCCAGTGCTTTGAGTTCCATTGTGCAAATACCAGCACATATCCCTCACTCAGAATTTCTATGACCTATTGGTCTGATGTGATATGGGTCTCTGAGAGAAACAGCCGGAGCCATCCCTTGACCGGCTATACCTCAGAAGGGACCTGCCAGATTTCATTGTGGGAGCTTACTGACTCTGGTGGGGGCTACTGCCGAGTCCCTATATCATTGAGAGCTCCAAAAGGACTGCATCTTCTTGAGCCTAGGTCCATAGGGGGAACAGACCATACTTGGACTCCTAGCAGTCTGAGGGCCTCTTCAAACTCCATGCAAGGCCCTTTGAGAGGCAGACTTAGCACCTATGGCCTGTCTTCCAGGAGCCTTTGAGGGTGCATCTCCCCAAGGTCTTTCACCATCTTCTCAAGACCCTCCCCAAAGAGCAATCTGCTCTTGAATGGGAGCTTGCTCAGTCACAACTTGGAGGCAGCATCAACTAACCAATTGCAAAGCCAGAGTCATTGCTTAGCTACAACTATTGCTGCTTTGGAACGCCCATGACATGCCCTGATGCTTTAGCGCTGCTGAATATCCAGCTCAGTGACACTTACGTAATTTGTAGGTTTGCAAACCATGTAAATGCTACTGAATATCCACCGCCCCCCCCCCCCCCCAGTGTTCCTTGGAGTACGAGGATGTCATCAAAACAAACTTAAATAATTTCCTAAATAGAGGGTGGTAAATTTCACAGAGTGGCAGGTACAACCTTAATCAAAGGCATATAGGAAGAGTAACCTGCATGGAGCCGCAAGTGCAACTATAACTCTATCCACCTTACTGGGCAGGCCAGATGGACCATGCTGGTCTTTTTCTGCCATCATTTGCTATGTTAGTATGTTACACCTTCAAAACATGGAGCAGATTAGTTAGGAAAGACTTCCTTTGACTAAATCCAAGAGCTAACTTAATGCAAAGAGCCTTCTGAAAATGTACTTTCTTAGTATTTGGCTCACACCTTTCCAGTAGTAGTTGATGGTGAATTACAGTCAGGCACTTCTCTGTCCCCAGAGAGCTTACAATCTAAGGGGCTGATGCAGAAACCCTGTGCCAGAGCCCAGCCCTATTGCTTCATTGCAGGGTTTCCTAACGCAAGTTTAATGCTGACTTTTTACGCAGCCATGCTGTAAGCATACAGCATACAAATCAGCTCTGTGCAAAAAGTCAGCATTAAACAAGGGGAAGCCAGAAACATGCACAGGGACCTGCGTTAAGTCTGCCACCTGTTTACATGGACTGGATTGTCAAAACTAAAAACAAAAGTCATCTGAGGTGAAGTCTGACACGCTGCCTAAGTTGACCAGAATCCCTAATCGCCGACCAATCCCCATTTCCCCTCCCGATTGCATCCCCCTCTCTACTTCCAAAACAATAGCAACCTGTGGTGGTCTAGTAGCCCCCCATTCCCCCAAATCCTCCTGTTAAGTCTGAACCCCCTCTCTATGTATATCAAAAGTCAGAGGGGGGAGGCCAGGGGAAATACCCACATGCTCCCACCCCCAATTTGCCAGGCCTATGGGATGCACTGGGTGGCGCTGGACTGACATATAAGACAATGTTTTATATGGCAGTGATCCCCCCAGGGTGCATCCTGGTGCACATGTCGAGTGTGATTAGCGTACCCACTGTTAGTGTAGCTGGGTTTAAAAAAGGTTTGGACAAGTTCCTGGAGGAAAGGTCCATAAACCATTATTAAGAAGGGACCCAGGATATCAATGCTTGACCCAGTACAAGCATTGCGGAACCTGTGTCTTTTGGGGAAACTGCTAGGTACGTATGACCTAAATTGGCCACTGTTGGAAACAGGATACTGGGCTTGATGGACCTTGGTCTGACCCAGTATGGCATATCTTATGTTCTTATGTTCACTGTTCTATATTTTAGTGCAGTGATTTTGTTGGTGACTTTCCCATGCTAGCTTGTTTTCTCCATTGGAGAGCAGAAAGCAAGCTAGAGCATAGTGCAGTATTTCTGCATCAGCTTCTAAGTTTGTCCTGACACAATGAAGGCTAAGTGACTTCCCTAAGGCCACAAGGAGTATCAGTGGGATTCAAACGCTAGTCTCGCTTGCTACTGCTCTAACCACTAGGCTACTCTTCCAATTCGAACATCCCAAATGTTTACCTGACACTGAGGATGACTGGATGCTGTTATTTCTGCCATATGAAGTGTTACAAAGCACTGGCTGAAAGGGTGCATAAACCTTTGCACCTTTCATATTCAGTGGGTTCTTATTTTGAATCTATAGAAAACTGAAAATAGGAATTATGCATTAAAATGTGCAGAAACATGTAGGGGGATATTCAAAGGCAGACCTGCAAACTGCGTAAATGCCACTCACCGGAATATTCAGTGGCACTAACCTGATTATTGCCACTGCTATATCCCTGTTTGAGCCGTTAAATACCTCGACGCTAAGCACTTAGTATCGGGGAGTTCCGGGGGTGGAACAGGGGTGGCAATATTCACCTGCTGCCCAGTTAGCTTCTACAGTGAAAATTAAGCCAGCCTTTAAAGCACCTAAGTTTCGTTGCTTAGCGACAACCAGCGTAGTGGCCTGAGGGTTTCTGTTGCCCTCTGTGCCACCACTGCACCACCATCCGGCCTGCCATGCCATTCCCCCATCCCCCTGCTGAAGTGGCATTGGCTGAACTATCGCTTCAGTGCTGCGTTGGGCCTTAAAGTGCCTGCACGCATGCGGGCACATGGCCTGCCACTCTTGCCCCTCTCTGATGCAATTTCCCTGGAGGGGGCAGGAGCTTCAGGCTGGAACCAGGCACTCGCGTGTGGGCATTTTAAAGCCTGCTGTGGCGCTGCTGCTGCTGCTTCCTGGGGGAGCCCGGGGGTTGGGTTAGTGATGTCGCCTACCAGGTCTGCTCCCCTAGGCAACTGCCTAGTTTTCCTAGTGGACGGACCGGCCCTGATAACCACTGCCCTGTTATTTCTAGGTGTCATCTCCGTTCCACCCCTGAAATGCCCTGATAATAGCATTGAATATTGGGCCCCTGGAGTTTCATGATTAAATCATACGTACCCTCTCAGTCCCTCTAAAAGTAAGAATCTCGTGGATGAAGATTTATCCCATAGGTTACAAAATTAGATAAAACATTTGTAGTTGGATTTGCCATCTCTGAGTTTCTGTCATGCAAAAAACACCAAAATATAACATGTAGTGCTCCGGCTGCAGTTTAATTGCTGTGAGCTCTTTCTGTATGTCCTGCCCTACCATTAGAGGGACGAGCAGGTGGAGAATAGCTCATGGAATTATTTCCAACTCCTCTGCCTGTGATTGCTTTATGTGTATTTGGATTTTGGATTTCCAAATCTGAGTTCAAGGCGAGCTATAAACAGTTATACAAGTTATGTTGCTGTCCAAATGGACAACGATTTAAATCAGGGATGAAAAACATACGGCTCATGGGCCATTTTCAGCCCATTGCTGCATTCTAACCAGCCCACTGCCTGTCTAATGTTCTCTTTAAGCCCCTTGCATCCCCTCCCCCATGCTGCTGCTGCGGCTGCATCCCATTACTACAGCATCTCCCCTCTCTCTTCCCTGTGCCCCAGCATCCCTCCTCTTTCCAGTGCTCTCTCCCTATCTATTTTATTTATTTAGCAGCGTTTATATACCGCTTTAATCTGGGTCAAAGCAGTTTATATAGAACATAAATATACCAACTGGTTCACACTGAACATGCAAACAATAAATTTGTTACATTTAACTATGTACAATGGGTGAGATCTACTGCTGCCATCAGGTTTTTTTTTATACCGCTTTATCATTTAAGTCAAAGAGGTTTACATTGTAATTTAAACTTGGTAATGTACATTAAACAGGGATATTGATAACTTGGATTTTTCTGAGATAATTGAGGGTTAAGGGACTTTGCTGAAGGCCACAAGGAGTGCTAGTGGGAACTGAATACTGGTCTCTTGGTTCCCAAGCAAATGCTCTAACCATTAGGCCATGCCTCTACTTGATGGCAGTGCCATCCACCAGTCCCCCAAAAAACAGCATTTTAACTACATGTTTTAACTCTTTGCAGACAGCTGGCCTATAAAAACTGGCCAGTTGGCAACTCTAATCACATGGCCCACAGCCACAACATCAGTAAAACAGGTGCTTTAGCACCAGCCGCAGAGCCTTTAAAACTCTGCACTCAAGCCACATCTGCATCCTGTCTCCTCTGACTCATATTTCCTGTTCTCCTTGGACAAGCAGGATGAAGTCATCCACACCAGGTGACATCATCCGACGGCGCTGAGGATGGAAGTACTCTCTCTCTCTAGCCCAGAAGGCGTTTCCCTTCTGGGCATGTTCCACCTGGCCCTACCCCTAGATCCACCCTAGCCAGCCACTTTTATCTCTTCCGCCCTGCCAGCAAGATGGATACCTTCTCTCTCCTTACTACCTTCTGATCTTCAATCAAGATGCCCAAACAACCCAAACCGGGCTTTAAAAAATGCCCAGGTTGTTCCAGGAAGATGAATTCCACTGACCTGCACGATCGATGTCTGCGCTGCCTGGGAATCTCCCACAGGGTTGAGGATTGCACACACTGTGCACAGATGTCCCCACAGGCAAGGAAATCCCGCAAGAACGCGCTCTGGGAGCTTTTTCCGGGATCATCAGCCCCCCCCCCCCCCGTCTGCTCCGGAGCTCCTGATAGCGTTCTGGGCCCAGCCAGGGCCTCAGCAACAGTGCAGCCTCTGACGACGCCTCTACACCAGCTACCGACGCCTCCAGCAGCCCCAGCAGCTCTGGGTGCGCCATCTATGGCCTCCTCCGCAGCTGCTCTGCTCCGGAGCCCCTCTCCCCCTCGGGAGTCTTCCTCCTTGCTGACTGGCAACCTGATAACTAATCCAAAAACCTTCTTGGTTCTCACATAAATAATCACATCCAAAAAAGAGAAACCAATTATACTAGAAATTTTTTGTTGGAACGCACGCCTTGAAGGAAGGAAAGAAACCTCTTCTCGCAGCGTGTTATTCCATTTTTATCTTATTTTAAGATGTAGGGATTCAACCCTATCAAAGGATCGAGGGACCATAACCATCAATACCAACCAGCAATTAATGGATTATAGAAACAGTACTTAGCTTGAGGTTATATGTTTTCTGATAAACTTCCAAAGGTCTTTGCCACTGTGTTTGAATATTATTAGCGCTCAGTCTCTGCAGAACCAGAACGCCCTGGACCCAACCGTTACAGCGATCCGCTTCTCTTGTCTTGAATCAAGGTGAAACGCTCAGAACCAATGTCCAGTGTAATCTGCTTCACACAGGCCTAATCTGCCTTTGCTCGAAAACAAAACCCTCAAAACAACGTCCAATATGATCAACTTCACATGGGCATAAATGGTAACGCAACGTTGTAAAGTTTCGAGCCTCCATTATTCCCGGCTCTTCCTCAAACCCTGTCGCTCTTTGTTGTCTCCGGACATACAAATTTTAAAGCCCCGATGGTAATCACGTGACCAGTTGGTAACCAATGAGCACAGACAAATTCAGATATTCAGATTGTCCACCATTCCACATTAGAATTTAAACCTTGAGGACTGACGGAGTTTAATGAGTAAATCCAGAATTGTTCTCGGAGGCTTAGTCGGGATTGTGGAGCGCCCCCCCTACTATGGGGCGGTATATGGTCAATTACTCGCCATCTCAGTTCATGAAAACTATGATTACGTTCTTGGCAATGAGGTACTAGTGGGGCTGTAATCACCCCCCTGTTTATCCGAGACCGATGTTCCTGGAGTCGCTTCTTCATAACCCGAGATGTTTTTCCCACCTAAATCAAAGAACATGGACAAATTAATACATAGATTACAAAAGATGTTAAACATGTCGTGGCAAATTTGTTTGTATACTTTCGATGAGTTCCAGGGTGCTCCCAAGATATCCCTTCAAGTGTTGTGTCACAAAAATCACATCCCATACATTTAAAATGTCCAATTGTAGTATTCTCCACTATTACTTGAGATTGTCTACCATGATGTACTACTCAATTTGCAATATTCCTACCCCTTTGAAGTCCAAACCTCAACGGCTTCGTAAATGTGGGATGTATTGATAATACAGACCAGTGAGATTTGATAATTCGCATAACATCAGACGTGCCAGGCATATAAGGTAACACACCTACAAAAGGGGAATCATTTGTTTGTAAAGATTCAGCTGACGCTGCTATTGAAGTGTCCCACCATTCACTATAATTAAACCGAGCTCGTTGATAAGCCCGATTTATTATTGACGGGGATAGCCACGCTCCAACAGCCAAGTTTTCAAGTGTGTTGCTTGAATTTTAAAATCTTCCAAAGTGGAACATAAACGGCGTAGCCTTATGAATTGACCAATTGGTAAACCCCGTCTCAATGGAGCTGGATGGTAGCTGTGGTAATGTAGCAATGTGTTACGCTGAACTTCTTTTCGATACAATGTAGACCTTATTTCCGACCCTTCTTTGATTAGGCGAATATCCAAAAATTCTATCACAGTCTTGTTGACAACCGGTGTAAATTGAAGATCTTCTGATAAGGAATTTATCCACAGAAAAAATTAATTTAATGAATCAATCGTGTCTACCCAAAAAAAGATGTCATCTAGGAATCGTGTCCACATACGTATCTGTTGAAACCAAGGAGAGGAATACACAAATCTGGTTTCAAAATCTGCCATGAAAAAGGTAGCAATAGATGGGGCTACTGTCGCTCCCATTGCTATACCATGGATCTGTTGAAAATATTGATCTTCAAAGGTAAAGAAATTTTTTGTCAAAACCAATCTTAGTAAGTTTAGCACAAAAGATTTTGGTAAACGGGTAGGTAACTTGAAAGGAACACATTCGGCCACTCGTAGGGCCGCTTCCTGCTCTATATTTGTATAGAGTGCCTTTATGTCCATCGTAACCATATACCAATTTGTTTTATCCTCCGGTAATTCTCTTAAAACTGATAAAAAATGAAAAGAATCCCGTATATACGATGCTATAGTTGGTAACTTGGGTCGAAAAAATGAGTCACAAAACTGTGACAGTGGTTCTAAAAGTGACCCCCGACATGAGACAATCGGGCGACCCGGGGGGTTGTGTAAATCCTTGTGAATGTTAGGTACCATGTACATAATCGGGGTAACTGGATTTAATGAATTCAAAAACTGATGTTCTTTAGAAGTTATCCAACCATGTGCCAAAGCTGTTGCTGTTATCTCATGAATTTCAATCTGAATCAAAGTCGTTGGATTTTCTTGCAATAAGAGATAATACTTCACATCCGAAAGATGTTCCTGCACTACTCTCCGATACTGCTGAATATCTTGAACGACTATTGCCCCTCCCTTATCTGCCCTATGGATAATGATGTCAGTACAGTCTCGTAGCGATCGTAATGCTATGGTGCATTTTTTTATCAAAATTGGAAAAACCATTTTTCCCCTCCCCCTTCTCCCATTGGGTTACATCGCGTAAAACTAATTTCTGAAAAGTATCTATCACTGGATCTATCGACCCCGGCGGAATCCATTTAGACGGGTTCTGAAGTAGAGACACATCTTTTCTTTCATTAGTATTTGCCTGGGATTGAAAAAAATGAGCTACTTGTAACTTCCTAAAGAATCTATAAAGTGCCACCCGGATCTTAAACTGGTCATATCTTGGGGACGGGACAAATGATAGCCCTAGTTGTAATACCTGGATTTGATCAGGCGTAAAAACCTTATTTGACAAATTTATTATTGGGATCTCGTGTGAGATCTTGTGGTTGTTCCCCTCCGGCTTTCTTCGATATAAGGAGGCCGGTACATTTGAGACAGAGGAAACAAATGTGTCTCCTTCCTGGATGGATTTTAAAGATCTTCATATACGACAAAATAGAGTCCAATTACACACAGCTACCATGGCCCAGTATTTGAAACATCGAATTATCCCTCGGGGTTTAAGGGTTTTAAAACCTCCACATATGTTTCAGGATGATCAAGAATTCTGCGGAACTTGGGACAAGATTTTAAATAAATGTGGCCTGGACTTGATTGCTTTGTTGATGGAAAGGTTAAGCACGGAAGAAACTATCCTTAAAGAACAGGTTAAATCCATGGAGACTCAATTGAAGACCACTTTATCAGTAGAGAAATTTCTAACTGATTTTAAGGAGTTGGAGCTTCAATTAAAACAATTTCAGGAGCAGACGAAACAAAAAAAGATTTCTAAATATAAGCGTGATGTGGGAGATTATGAGAGAAATCAAGTATACACATGGAGACAACTATTACAAAATGGTAAAAAGAAAAGACAAGTTACATTTGAGGATTCTACTGAGGATAGTAAAGGTTCTTCTGATAATTCCACTAGGGGTCCATCTTCGTCTAGAGGGGGCCATTCACAACGCCCTTTTTCCAGAGGCCGCCCTCAAATGTACCGGCCTCCTTATATCGAAGAAAGCCGGAGGGGGCCAACCACAAGATCTCACATGAGATCCCAATAATAAATTTGTCAAATAAGGTTTTTACGCCTGATCAAATCCAAGTATTACAACTAGGGCTATCATTTGTCCCGTCCCCAAGATATGACCCGTTTAAGATCCGGATGGCACTTTATAGATTCTTTAGGAAGTTACAAGTAGCTCATTTTTTTTCAATCCCAGGCAAATACTAATGAAAGAAAAGATGTGTCTCTACTTCAGAACCCGTCTAAATGGATTCCGCCGGGGTCGATAGATCCAGTGATAGATACTTTTCAGAAATTAGTTTTACGCGATGTAACCCAATGGGAGAAGGGGGAGGGGAAAAATGTTTTTTCCAATTTTGATAAAAAATGCACCATAGCATTACGATCGCTACGAGACTGTACCGACATCATTATCCATAGGGCAGATAAGGGAGGGGCAATAGTCGTTCAAGATATTCAGCAGTATCGGAGAGTAGTGCAGGAACATCTTTCGGATGGGAGTGGCTGACTTGGATTTAGTGGCAGTTACAGAAACATGATTCACAGAAAACCATGACTGGGATGTAACTATACCTGGCTATACTTTATTCAGAAAGGACAGGGTAGGAAGAAGGGGAGGAGGAGTGGCATTATATGTAAAAACTACTATTAAAGCTTTGGAATTACAGAGCTTAAAAGGGAGAGAGGAGGCATTGTGGGTTAAACTAGAAAGAGGGAAAGAGAAATCTATTTGCATTGGTGTGATATACAGACCTCCCTCACAAGAGGAAGAGGTGGACAGAGAGTTAATTGAAGACATACGCAGCATTGCTAGGAAAGGGGAAATGCTACTGCTAGGAGATTTCAATATGCCAGATGTTGATTGGCACATTCCTGCTGCAGTATCATCTAGAAGTAAGGAGATCCTGGATTCTCTACAGGGAGAACTATTCAGGCAATTGGTAACAGACCCCACACGTGAAGGGGCCATACTGGACTTGGTGCTTACCAATGGTGAGAGTGTTTCTGATGTTGTAGTGGGAGATCATTTTGCATCCAGTGACCACCAGATGGTGTGGTTCAGTATTAGGACTAGGGCTGTTAGAATCCATTCCAAGGTGAAGATCTTAGACTTTAGGAAGACTAACTTTGCGAAGATGGGCCAATACCTCAGGGAGTCGTTAGTGGGATGGGAACAGCTGGGGGATGTAGAAAAACAGTGGGCAAAACTGAAAGGGGGTATTTTAAAGGCAACCAACCTTTTTGTTAAAATGGTAAATAAAGGCAAAAGGAAAAGGAGACCGCTATGTTTTTCGAAGGAAGTAGCTGAAAAAGTGAAGAAAAAGAGGGAGGCCTTCATGAAATACAAGAGATCACAGAGAGTGGAAGACAGGCATCTGTATTTGGAAAAACTTAGAGAAGCTAGCAAAGTAGTCAAGAAGGCAAAGATTCAAAAGGAGGAGGAAATAGCCAATGCAATAAAATGGGGGGATAAGACATTTTTCAGATATATTAGTGAGAAGAGGAAGGGCAAAAGTGGTATTGTCAGACTCAAGGGTGCAGGCGGGGAATATGTAGAAGCTGATAAGGATAAAGCGGAATTGCTTAACAAATATTTTTGTTCTGTGTTCACAGATGAAGAACCAGGAGCAGGACCTCAGAAAACACCCACAAATAAGAACAGAAGCGAGGGACATCTTGCCTTTTCAATGCCTCGTTGGAGTCGGGAGTGGTGCCAAAGGACTGGAGAGAGGCTCATGTGGTGCCTTTACACAAAAGCGGTAGTAAGGATGTGGTTGAAAACTACAGGCCGGTTAGTTTAACTTCGGTGGTGAGTAAATTATTGGAAACGCTGCTGAAAGAGAAAATAGTGAGGTTTCTGGAGTCCGGCGGATTACAGGATCCAAGGCAGCATGGATTCACCAGAGGCAGGTCTTGTCAGACAAATCTGATCGATTTCTTTGACTGGGTGACCAGGGAGTTGGACCGAGGGAGAGCTCTAGATGTGGTGTATTTAGATTTCAGTAAAGCCTTTGACACTGTTCCTCACAGGCGACTTATAAACAAACTGAGCACCCTAGGGATGGACCCTAAAGTTACTGCTTGGGTTAGAAATTGGTTGGGTGGGAGGCGACAAAGAGTACAAGTAAATGGAGCTCACTCTGAGGAGAAGGATGTTACCAGTGGTGTGCCCCAGGGATCTGTCCTTGGTCCGATTCTTTTTAACATCTTTGTTAGTGATATAGCGGAAGGGCTGTCGGGTAAGGTTTGCCTCTTTGCGGATGATACCAAAATCTGTAATAGAGTAGACACCCAGGAAGGTGTAGATAACATGAGGAGGGATCTAGCTAAGCTTGAAGAATGGTCTAGAATTTGGCAGCTGGGATTTAATGTTAAAAAATGTAAGGTCATGCATTTGGGCTGCAGCAATCCAAGGGAGCAATACAGTATAGGAGGTGAAGTACTTTTGTCCACTAAAGAAGAGCGGGACCTAGGCGTGGTTGTGTCTGATGATCTTAAAGTAGCTAAACAGGTAGAAAAGGCGACGGCAAAAGCTAGAAGGATGCTTGGGTGCATACGGAGAGGAATGGCTAGCAGAAAAAAGGAGGTGATAATGCCTCTGTATAAGTCTTTGGTGCGACCTCATTTGGAGTATGGTGTGCAGTTCTGGAGACCGCACCTTCAAAAGGATGTGAACAGGATGGAGTCGGTGCAGAGGGTTGCTACTAAAATGATTAATGGGCTTCATTATAAAGCATATGAGGACAGACTTAAGGATCTTAATATGTACACCTTAGAGGAAAGGCGGGATAGAGGTGATATGATTGAGATGTTTAAATACCTCCATGGCATAAATGTTCAGGGAGAGAGCCTCTTTCAATTGAAAGCAAGTTCTGCGACGAGGGGACATGGGATGAGGGTGAAGGGAGATAGATTCAGGAGTGATATGCGGAAATATTTCTTTACAGAAAGAGTAGTGGATCCGTGGAATAGTCTCCCAGTGGAGGTGGTAGAGATGAGGACAGTAACTGAATTCAAAAAAGCATGGGACCAACACAGAGGATCTCTAAAGGTAGAAAGTGGACTGTTGTAGTTGTTGTTATGGAAGGACAGACTAGATGGGCCTTGTGGTCTTTTTATGTCATCATGTTTCTATGTTTCTATGGATGTGAAGTATTATCTCTTATTGCAAGAAAATCCAACGACTTTGATTCAGATTGAAATTCATGAGATAACAGCAACAGCTTTGGCACATGGTTGGATAACTTCTAAAGAACATCAGTTTTTGAATTCATTAAATCCAGTTACCCCGATTATGTACATGGTACCTAAGATTCACAAGGATTTACACAACCCCCCGGGTCGCCCGATTGTCTCGTGTCGGGGGTCACTTTTAGAACCACTGTCACAGTTTTGTGACTCATTTTTTCGACCCCTGTTACCAACTATAGCATCGTATATACGGGATTCTTTTCATTTTTTATCAGTTTTAAGAGAATTACCGGAGGATAAAACAAATTGGTATCTGGTCACGATGGACATAAAGGCACTCTATACAAATAAAAAGCAGGAAGCGGCCCTACGAGTGGCCGAATGTGTTCCTTTCAAGTTACCTACCCGTTTACCAAAATCTTTTGTGCTAAACTTACTAAGGTTGGTTTTGACAAAAAATTTCTTTACCTTTGAAGATCAATATTTTCAACAGATCCATGGTATAGCAATGGGAGCGACAGTAGCCCCATCTATTGCTACCTTTTTCATGGCAGATTTTGAAACCAGATTTGTGTATTCCTCTCCTTGGTTTCAACAGATACATATGTGGACACGATTCCTAGATGACATCTTCTTTTTTTGGGTAGACACAATTGATTCATTAAATGAATTCTTTCTATGGATAAGTTCCTTATCAGAAGATCTTCAATTTACACCGGTTGTCAACAAGACTGTGATAGAATTTTTGGATATTCGCCTAATCAAAGAAGGGTCGGAAATAAGGTCTACCTTGTATCGAAAAGAAGTTCAGCGTAACACATTGCTACATTACCACAGCTACCATCCAGCTCCATTGAGACGGGGTTTACCAATTGGTCAATTCATAAGGCTACGCCGTTTATGTTCCACTTTGGAAGATTTTAAAATTCAAGCAACACACTTGAAAACTCGGCTGTTGGAGCGTGGCTATCCCCGGTCAATAATAAATCGGGCTTATCAACGAGCTCGGTTTAATTATAGTGAATGGTGGGACACTTCAATAGCAGCGTCAACTGAATCTTTACAAACAAATGATTCCCCTTTTGTAGGTGTGTTACCTTATATGCCTGGCACGTCTGATGTTATGCGAATTATCAAATCTCATTGGTCTGTATTATCAATACATCCCACATTTACGAAGCCGTTGAGGTTTGGACTTCAAAAGGGTAGGAATATTGCAGATTGGGTAGTACATCATGGTAGACAATCTCAAGTAATAGTGGAGAATACTCCAATTGGACATTTTAAATGTATGGGATGGGATTTTTGTGACACAACACTTGAAGGGATATCTTGGGAGCACCCTGGAACTCATCGAAAGTATACAAACAAATTTGCCACGACATGTTTAACATCTTTTGTAATCTATGTATTAATTTGTCCATGTTCTTTGATTTACGTGGGAAAAACATCTCGGGGTATGAAGAAGCGACTCCAGGAAAATCGGTCTCGGATAAACAGGGGGGTTATTACAGCCCCACTAGTACCTCATTGCCAAGAACGTAATCATAGTTTTCATGAACTGAGATGGCGAGTAATTGACCATATACCGCCCAATAGTAAGGGGGGCGATCGACAATCCCGACTAAGCCTCCGAGAACAATTCTGGATTTACTCATTAAACTCTGTCAGTCCTCAAGATTTAAATTCTAATGTGGAATGGTGGACAATCATTTAGGTTCAGAATATCTGAATTTGTCTGTGCTCATTGGTTACCAACTGGTCACGTGATTACCATCGGGGCTTTGATATTTGTATGTCCGGAGACAACAAAGAGCGACAGGGTTTGAGGAAGAGCCGGGAATAACTGAGGCTCGAAACTTTACAACGTTGGGTTACCATTTATGCCCATGTGAAGTTGATCATATTGGACGTTGTTTTGAGGGTTTTGTTTTCGAGCAAAGGCAGATTAGGCCTGTGTGAAGCAGATTACACTAGACATTGGTTCTGAGCGTTTCACCTTGATTCAAGACAAGAGAAGCGGATCGCTCTAACGGTTGGGTCCAGGGCGTTCTGGTTCTGCAGAGACTGAGCGCTAATAATATTCAAACACAGTGGCAAAGACCTTTGGAAGTTTATCAGAAAACATATAACCTCAAGCTAAGTACTGTTTCTATAATCCATTAATTACTGGTTGGTATTGAGGGTTATGTCCCTCGATCCTTTGATAGGGTTGAATCCCTACATCTTAAAATAAGATAAAAACGGAATAACACGCTGCGAGAAGAGGAGGTTTCTTTCCTTCCTTCAAGGCGTGCGTTCCAAAAAAAAAATTTCTAGTATAATTGGCTTCTCTTTTTTTGGATGTGACTGGCAACCTGAGGCAACTCTGAGTCCTTCAGCCCACGAGGCTTCCATGGCAGCGGCCATCTTCGCTGATGTCATCGCCCCCGGCTCCTCCCCCCGCAACGCCATTGGTCGGCGCCAGAGAAAGCGTCATCACAGGAGGAGCAGATCTTGGCGTCGACACTCCCACCACCAACGGACACACTCGGCGCGGAGGCATCGCTCCGGCCCGCGCCAAAGCTCCAGACTCCATTCACAGCAGTGCAGCAGCACAGGCAGTTCTGACAGCTCCAAGAGAGGTCGTAGAAATCACCGCCAGGAGGATTGGAGTCGCTGCTGACACCGCAGCCATGCCAGCTACTCTCCTTCTGTCAGCAGCAGTGGACGTGATTTGGCCTACTCGGCCAGCAGGTATGCCTCTCCTTACAGCCTCCGACAGGACCTCTGCCCTCTGCACGCTGAAGCTACTTCCTATCCCCTGCTTCACCCAAAGGCTCCTCCCTTGTCTCCGGGCCAGCCTCCAGAGTAGCATGCAGCGACGAAGAGGACAATGCAGCCCCTAAATCTTTGGCCTCAAGGGATAACCCCCCACCCACAGATCTGGAGTCCTCCACACCACCAGCAGATCCCCTGCTCAGCAACCCTGAGGACTTGACCTACCCCAAGTTTTTCCGCAAGGTCACCGATGCCCTGAGCCTCCCCAGCATCTGCGCTACGCCCGACCAATGCCCGGAAACTCAGGTGGCAAGAAAATTCCTAGAGGCTCCCTGCCCCTCTGCGCACATCCCCGTGCACCCTCTACTGAGAGAAAACCTCCTCACCTTATGGCAGAACCCTACCTCGGGGACACCGTTGTCTCGTAAGCTGGATGCCAAGTACCAAGACCAGCCCTCTCCAGGCTTTGACAAAACACAACTCCCTCACCACTCCATAGTGGTGGAGTCCGCGCTCAAATGCTCAAAGTCCATGCGGACACACGCCAACTTCCTGCCAGGCAAGGAACTAAGACTCCTCGATGACATCGGGAAAAAGGCATTCCAAGGAGCGATGCTATGCGCCAGAGTCTCCGCCCACCAGTTGCAACAAGCCCTGTACCAGGACACTCTGGTGGAGAAACTCAAAGCAAGCATCTCCTCCTCCAACCAGGAGACACAGGCAGCTGCCTTACCCACCTTCCTAGACCTAAAGGAGTGCACAAAACACCAGGTGCGGGCAGCTTTCGACACCTTTGATGCGGTGGCCTGCACTGCGGCTACTTCTATTTCCGCTCGCCGTCTCGCCTGGCTCAAAGCCTCAGGCCTGCGGGAGAACACCCACGACCGCATCACTAATGCCCCCTGCACAGGGGATACCTTGTTCAGTGAAAAAGTCAACGACACCGTCAATGCCTTGAAAGACCATTGCACAACGCTGCAGACCCTCGCGGACGAAGGCCTAGAACGGCCCAACCGCAAAAGCGCCTACCAGCAAAAGCCCTTCTCCTACGAAAATGGCAACAACCTCACAATAAACAGCAGTCATAGCCTTCACATTCATCCTACAGGCAAAAGCCCCGCCAACGTGAAAGGAAGCAGCAGAAAACCTCAGTCAGCACCAGGGAGAACCAACCAGGCCTTTTGACGGGAAGACCGGGCCCAGCCTCCCTACAGGTGGTCACTTGGCCATGTTCTTACCGGCCTGGAAGTTTATCACTACGGCAGATGGGCCCTTGCAATCATCTCCGATGGATACCGAATAAAGTTTCTTTCGCTCCCACTACAACGTGTGATCCCACACTGCAAAGAGTCCACCTCTTCCTTAGAGACGGAGATCCTGTCCCTCCTGACCTCCAATGCCATCGAACCCGTCCCGGAGGCAGAACTAAACACTGGCTTCTACTCCAGGTACTTCCTAGTTCCCAAGAAATCTGGTGGCATGCGACCCATCCTCGACCTCTGCAAGCTCAACTTATTCATCGCCAAGGAGAAATTCAGGATGCACTCCCTCAGATCCATCTTGCCCCTCATCCAACCCAAGGAGTGGCTGACATCCCTGGATAGGATGCATACACACACGTCCCCATACACAGGGACCACAGACAGTACCTACACTTCCAAGCCGCACGGAAACACTTCCAGTACAAAGGTCCTCCCGTTTGACCTGTCACCCACGCCACGGGTGTTTACAAAATGTGTTGCGGTGGCAGCCGCACATCTCCGCAAGCAAGGGATTTGCGTTTTCCCCTACCTGGACGACTGGCTTATTTCTGCCCCCTCCTCGAGGGATGCCAAGCGTGCAGCTCAAACAACCATCTCCCTGCTGACATCCCTGGGGTTTCTGGTGAATTATCTGAAATCGCACCTCCACCCCTCACAGCGGATGGAGTTCAGTTCAGTGGAGTACTAATAGACGCTATCTGCTCAAAGGCCTTCCTTCCCCAGCTAAGAGTAAGCACCATCAGGGACCTGGCACATCTCGTGCGAACAGAACGGTCCCCTACGGCAGGGGTACTCCTTCACCTCCTGGGATACATGGCGTCGGCCACCCAGATGGTACCCCTAGCGAAGCTATACATGCGCTGCCTCCAGTGGCATCTACAAACTCACTGGTCCCAACACTCCCAGCCCCTGGAGACCACCATCCCTCTGGACAAGATGGTGATCTCCTCCCTCCTTTAGTGGACCCGTGGAAGGAACCTATCATGCGGGAGACCCCTTTCCCAACCAGTGCATCAACTAACTATCACCACCAATGCCTCCCCAGTGGGTTGGGGGGCACACTGCCTTCACCTCCGAACCCAGGGAGCCTGGTCGCTGCAGGAGCGACAATGCCACATAAACTTCCTCGAACTCAGAGCCATGAGGCACGCTCTGGAGACCTTCCAAGGCATAATCAGTGACAAAACAGTCCTACTACAAACAGACAACCAAGTGGCCATGTTTTACATCAACAAACAAGGCGGCACGGGTTCACGGACCCTTTGCAGAGAAGCCCTTCAGATCTGGGCCTTCGCAACTTCACATTGCTGCACCCTCCAGACCTCCTACCTCCCCGGTCTACAGAACGAGCTAGCGGACAGACTCAGCCGGCAGCTCAACCCACAAGAGCTCCATCTCCAACAGAGCACAGACCATCCTGGTAGCCCCACACTGGCCATGCCAAGGGTGGTTCCTGCTTCTCCACCGACTGGCAGTGCGCCCTCCAATCCGGCTCTCCCTGGTGCCGCACTTGCTCTCACAGGACGACGGGACTACCCTCCACCCCAACCTACGAACCCTTGACTTAACAGCCGGAAGCTGAGCGGATAGCCTTGTCCCCTTTCCACCTCCCACATGAGGTTGAACAAGTGGTCCTCGCAGCCTGCCACCCCTCGACCAGAAAATCTTGCAGCCTCAAGTGGCGGCACTTCACCACCTGGTGCTCCTCTCAAGGACTGAATCCTTTCTCCTGCCCCATACCATCTCTCCTGCGGTACCTGACTTACTTATCTCAACAAGGCCTGCAGACGCAGTCAATCAGAGTCCACCTAGCAGCCATCGCGACCTTCCACGACCCCCTGGGGACAGCTCCATCGTATAACTGCCCTTCGTCACACGCTTTATGAAGGGACTCATCAACCTTCACCCTCCAATCCTACAAACCTTGGCTGAGTTCTTTCATGACAAAATTCACAAGATCACCCTCCAGTTCCCCACCACCCTTACTACTCCCCTCCCTTTTCCCAATTCTCCTCCCTCACTTCTGCTACCCTTTCTTCCTTCCCTATGGTCCCTGATGAGGAAACTTCACTCCTTCTTTCTTCCTCTAAACTTACTACCTTCTCGTCTGACCCCATCCCCTCCCACCTCCTTAGTTCCATCTCCTCCACTATCGTCCATTCCATCTCTCATATTCTCAACCTATCGCTCTCCACCGCAACTTTCCCTTCTGACTTCAATCACGCTGTGGTCACACCCCTTCTCAAGAAACCCTCACTTGATCCCACCTGTCCTTCTAACTATCAACCCATCTCTCTCCTTCATCTCTAAACTACTTGAGCGTGCTGTCTTGACTTTCACTCCTCTCATGCTCTCCTGGAACCATTACAATCTGACTTCCATCCCCTACATTCCACTGAAAGAGCTCTTACCAAAGTCACTAATGATTTGTTCCTGGCAAAATCCAAAGGCCTCTATTCTGTCCTCATCCTTCTTGATCTCTCTGCTGCTTTCAATACTGTTGACTACAACCTTCTTCTTATCACCCTGTCCTCACTAGGTTTCAGGGACTCTGTACTTTCTTGGTTCTCCTCCTACTTCTCCCATCGCTCTTTCAGCGTGTGCTTTGGTGGCTCCTCCTCCTCTTCCACCCCATTACCTGTAGGTGTTCCTCAGGGTTCCGTCTTGGGACCGCTCCTCTTCTGTCTCTACACCCAGTCCCTTGGTGCCCTTATCTCTTCCTATGGCTTTTACTATCATCTCTATGCTGATGACTCACAAATCCACCTCTCTACGCCTGTTATCTCTCCAGAAATCCAGGCTAAGATCACGGTCTGCCTCTCTGACATTGCTAGCTGGATGTCCCTCCGCCGCTTAAAATTGAACATGGCCAAGACTGAACTCCTTATCTTTCCCCCAAATCCCTCCCCTCCTCTTTCCCCTTTCTCTGTCTCTGTGGATAACACTGTTATCCTTCTTGTCTCCTCAGCGCGTAACCTTGGTGTTATCTTTGACTCCTCTCTCTCTTTCTCGCTGCATATCCAACTCATTGCTAAGTCATGCCGTTTCTTTCTCTACAATATCTGCAAAATTCGCCCCGTCCTCTCTGTTAACGCTACTAAAATCATTGTCCACTCCTTAATCACATCCTGCCTTGATTACTGTAACCTTCTCCTTGCTGGCTCCCCGCAAACCACCTCTTTCCCCTTCAGTCTATTCAATATTCTGCTGCTCGTCTGATTTTCTGCCAGTCTCGTTTTTCCCACATCACTCTTCTCCTTATGTCACTTCATTGGCTCCCCACCCGTTTCCGTATCCAATTCAAGCTTCTCCTACTGACCTATAAATGTATTCACTCTTCTGCCTCCCAGTACCTTTCGTCTCTTATCTCTCTTTACACTCGCTCTCGGTTACTTCGCTCTTCTAATAGTCTTTGTTTATCTATGCCTTTCACTCATATTGCTAATTCTAGACTTCGCTCCTTTCACCTTGCCGCACCCTTCGCCTGGAACAGCCTTCCTGTCTCTGTGCGCCAGGAGTCCTCCTTGGCCATCTTCAAGTCCAGGTTGAAATCGCACCTCTTCACTATTGCTTTTCATTCTTGATTCTTGTGTTGTGATATGACTATTTTATATATGCTGTGTTTGCTCTCTCTAACATTAGATGTATACTTTGTCCTGATGATCTGTAATTTGTATTATGTAATTTTTTGTCTTGACTAGATTGTGAGCTCTGATGAGCAAGGACTGTCTCTCTTATTTGTGTGGATCCACCAAAAAAGCACGGAACCACGTAAACAGAAGAAACCCAGTACTAGTTTGTGGTATTAAGGAAGGAGAACCTTTATTACACTCAACTTAAGCCCATAAGCCTGACACAGGCCGTGTTTCGAATGTTCTTTGTCAGGGGAATTCAGGCACACTTTCCAGTGGATTCAAACCAATTGTGTAAACTTTGTGCTTTATCTACAAATTAAAGTATTCGGTGGCAACCACCCAGTTTTGTCTGACAAAGCCTTCTCTCACGTATCAGGAACCTTACAAAGCAAAAACACACTGTTGCGGTTGCTTCATTAGTTATACTTTAATGAAGGAACCGCAACAGTGTGTTTTTGCTTGGGACCAGTGAGTTTACACAATTGGTTTGAATCCACTGGTTTTTTCTCTTATTTGTGTGTACAGCGCTTCGTATGTTTGCAGCGCTTTATAAATGCTTAATAATAATAACCTAGCAGCCATAGCGACCTTCCAAGACCGCCCTGGGGACATCTCCATCGCACAACTGCCCATCGTCACATGCTTTATGAAGGGCCTCACCAACCTTCACCCTCCAATCAGGAAGCCCGCACTGCACTGGGATCTCAACACGGTTTTCAACCAGCTTACCCTACCTCCCTTTGAACCCATACAGTCGGCTGACATCAAGCTCATCTCCTGAAAGACCCTGTTCTTGGTTGCCATCACCTCAGCCAGGCGTATCGGCGAACTCAAGGTTCTGGTGGCGCACCCACCGTACGCACAGCTTTCCCGGGACTGCACTTCCCTCCGGACGCATCCGAGATTTGTTCCGAAGGTAGCTTCTGCCTTCCACATCAACCAAACAATCGAACTTCCTACCTTCCACCCGGAGCCCCACGCTTCCCCCAAGGAAGAATGGCTGCACAAACTGGACTGCATCCGGGCCTTGCGCCTCTACCTTCTCTGGACTGTGACCCAGAGGTGAGGCACGCATCTCTTTGTCTCCTATGACCAAAACAAGCCGGGCCGCCCGGTCACCAAGCATACCCTATCCCTCTGGATTTCCGCCTGCATCTCCTTCTGTCTGGACCAAGCCGATGCCAGTCCCTCACCACCAGCAAATGCGCACCAGCTGAGGGCGCTCACAACCTCAATTGCCAACCTACGCTTTTCTACCTGTAGCCGATATATGCAAAGCGGCTACCTGGTCCTCCCTCCAGACCTTCCAAAGACACTACTGCCTTGACTTGCAGACAGGCTCCTTTGGGCGGGCGGGCGGTCCTGGCGGCCACCAGCGCACCACCCACTCCTTGAGCCATGACCGTTAGCACATGAACCTGATATAAAAGTGCACCTTAGCTCATGTTGATCGCTCAGGGTTGATTGCACAATTGTTTGCTCCAGTCGCACACGTTGTTGAATTGCACATGTTATTGGATAGATTTGCACATGTCATTGAATTGCACATGTGATTTGCACATGTTGTTTGATTTGATTTGCACACGTTGTCTGTTCTGCTCGGGTTGACCGGCAGGAATAAAGCCTTGTCCTAACCCACTATGTGTGATATGTCCTGAACCACTTCTCTGATATATCCTGACAGGGCCCCTTCCACCTCAGCCTTCACAGCTAGGGAGGCACCTGGTGTGGATGACTTCATCCTGCTTGTCTAAGGAGAAATCGGGGTTACTTACCTGTAACAGGAGTTCTCCGTGGACAACAGGATAAGTCATCCACACTTTCCCACCCTTCCTCCCCTGCAAGGGACCCTGCTACAGGTCCTGGCCCTCATTGCCCCTAGTATCTAGCTCAGCTCGGGACACAGTGGCTGGCTAGAGGCGGGCCTAGGAGTAGGGGCAGGTGGAACATGCCCAGAAGGGAAACGCCTTCTGGGCTAGAGAGAGAGCACTTCTGTCCTCGGTGCCGTCGGATGACGTCACCTGGTGTGGATGACTTATCCTGCTGTCCACAGAGAACTCCTGTTACAGGTAAGTAACCCCGATTTTCTGAAAGTGCAGGACCCAGCAGCAACCTGAACACAAATGCTCAAAGGCTTTGCAGCTGGTGTTACCGTGGGCCCATCAGGATATGGCCATGATAGCAGCAGGAGGTTGGGATAGGATTGGGAGGTGAGAGATGCTGGATTGCAGGGGGAGAGATGCTGGACCATCGGGGGTGGATAGAGAAGAGAGAGGGGAGATAATGAACCACAGGGGAGAGTTAATGAAGAGAGAAGGGAGATGCTAGACATGGGGTAGGAGGAATGGGGAGACAGAGGCAGCCTGCATCGGAGAAGGCAAAAGCAGGAACAGCACCACAGCGCCAAAGGTTTTGGGTAAGCGCCGTGGTGCTGTTTAAATCCATTCTTGCTGCTGATCCTGGAGAGGGAAAGCAGCAGGTGGCAATGAGCTGCCCTCATACCACTGGCACTCTAAGCAATCACCTAGTTCGTCTAATGGTAGCATGGGCCCTGGTATCACTTTCCCCTTAACATGCATTCGAAGACACAGTGACCTCAGTTTCTCATCTCCTTCAATAAAACATAATAAATATCTAGAAAAAATTGCAGGTAGTTCATGCTGGTGTAATAAAAAACAAATCACTCACTAACAGTAGCCATAGTAAAACTAACCTTTTACTCACTTCAGACTACACACTAAACCCTGAGCATTAGAAAACCAAGCATTAAGCCTTCAGGTCTCATGTGCAGTTCTTCGCATCCAAATTTAATATCTAATGCCTTCATTTCCACTGGATTTAAATTGAGCAGTGTGCTCATGTCTACACAATTATGGCCGGCCCAAGGGTTTCTGCCATCCCACCGCTGCGCCAAGCCACCCCCCCCCCCCTGCACTGCTGCTGCTGCCTCACCACCACAGATTCCATCTTCTGGGGGGCTGGTGGTGGCGGCAGCAGAAGCTATTTAAAAATGGCAGCTTTGAGGCTGCTGCTTTGGTGCCCGCAGCAGGCCATGTGCTTTGGCATACATGGCCTACTGCTTCTGACCCCTCTCTAAAAGGAAGTTACGTTGGAGGGTCAGAAACTGCAGGCCAGGTGTGCTGAAGCACATGGCCTGCTGCAGGCACCAAAGCAAAGGTACAAAGCCGCTGTGCCACCCACCAAGGTCTTCCCCCCCTAGGCGGTCGCCTAGCCCAACTAGTGGATGGGCCAGTTTTCCAGGAATAAACAGGAAGTCAGTCCTCACATATGGGTGACGTCATTGCTGATGGAGCCCACGTGGAGCATTTCCCCAGTTTTCAAAGAGAGCCTTTGGGAATGCTACCACGTAAGCGTGGTCCCCTTCCCGCCAAGGGTGCCATCTTGCTCAGTCTCCTTTCTTCCGCAGAGCCCAATGGATGCACTTCAGTTTCCCCGGAAAAAATCCTTGCTAAATCCTTAAATTGGCTGTTACCGGTTTGCATACCGGTTCCTCTTTCCACCTCGAGCCAGCGCCAGGCCCGGCGCTGTTCTCGGCTCTTTGCCCCTTTTTTTCATGAAGGCTTGCCTCGACCGGCATTTGCTCTATTTTTCACCCAGGGGTTGTTGACTCTGGCTAAGAATCCCCCACCATGTCTCCCAGTGGGTTCAAAAAATGTGACTGCTGCAGTCAAACCATGTCTGTCACTGACACCCACGACTGCTGCTTACGCTGCCTGGGACCGGAATATGATAGCATCTCTTGTGAGCTGTGCCAGGCCATGACTCCTAAAACTAATAAAAAGAGGTCAGAATTGCAGGAGAAGCTGTTCCCAAGGTCCGACTCGGCACCGGCCTCCCCAATGCTGAGTTCCAAGCCCAGCATGTCTTGTGAGGCCTGAATGTCCTTAGAGTTCCGCAGCGGCAGCTCCCCCGAGAAGGCCTCGGACCCTGAGCGAAAGAAGAAAAAAAGTCCTCGAAGCCCGTCGAGTTTACACCGGGGAAACCCGATAAGATGAGTTGGAGGGACTCGGGTGACTCCACAGTCCAAGGTTCCTTGAGGCCATAGTCCTCGTCAAGGATGCACTCGCGAGAGTGCCAGTGCCAGGTCCAAATTCCTCGGTGCACGCACCAAAAACTGTGGAGCCTTCTGACTTGGAAACCAGAATGGCAGCCATGGAGCAGAACATCACTGCTATCCTGGCCATGCAGCAGGCAATGATGTCAGGTTCGTCTGCATCATTTGCTCCAATGACTAGACCCCCGACTGCGGGGGAGTCCTCAGTCATCGAGCCGAGCTCCAAGTGCCACCAGCCTCGGGTAAGTCCTCAGCCCTGGTCGAGGTCCCGATCCTGTTACTCGGGCATTTGGTCCTCCCCAGCGAGACTCGGACCCCAGGTCCTGAGGGGCCCTTAGCCTTTCGGCCCAGGCCTCGAGACATGGAATCGCAAGGCCTCGGACTTGATGTCTCCCCTCGACTCCGAGTGGGAAACCGATGAGGCCTCTCCAGAAACCAGATGGTACCGAGACATCCCCTCGGACTGGTCTCCCCCTGGCGCCCTGGCGCCATTTTCCTCTGGAGGACGTGACCTTCCATGACTTTGTCAGGGATATGACCTGAGCCCTATCGGTGCAAACTAAAGCAGAGGAGGACCCTGCACCGAGGAACTGGAGATTCTCCAGTTCGAGTTTCCACCCAAGGAAACTCTCACGGTGCGGGTGCAGCCAATCCTCGAGCGGCTACTTCTGAGAATGTGGGAGACCCTGGCGTTTGTGCCGGTGGTCAGCCAATGCCTTGATGCCATATACCGTGTCAGGAAGGGGGCCAGGGTTCCACAAGTCCCAACTCCAACATAATTCCATGGTTGTTGAGTCAACTATGCAGAAGCTGAAGAGCCAGAAGAATTACTCTTCTGTCCCCCCTGGAAGGGATGATAGAGCCCTCGATGCCCTTGGGCGTAAGTGCTACCAAGACTCAATGCTGGGGTGTCAATTCCAGGCCTATGAGCTGTACACAGGCATGTACCTGAAGGCTTTAACCCAGGAGTTGTCCGGGTTCTCAACGGGGCTGGTCGGGGAACCTCTCCAACTGTTCCAAGCCCTGACCTCCATGATCAAGGACTGTTCAAAGTTTCTTTCCCGAGCAGCCTACGATGGATTTGAGTCAGCAGCTTGAATAGCAGCAGCAGGCATCAGGGCTTGATGCCAAGCCTGGCTACAGTCATCAGACCTTGAGCAATGGGTCCAGAACAAGCTGCTTGACATCCCCCGTACTGGGGAGAACCTGTTCGGCAAACCCATGGCCAACAAGGCGGCTGAGATAGAGGCCGAAGTAGTGACCAGACAGAGGCTCTCAAAAAAGACCCTTTCCCTGTAAGAAATCCTCAGGGAAAAGACCCCTGTTCCAAGGAAAAAAGGGGCACTTCCAGCAGGGTCACCGCTACTAACTGTTTTTTGACCAGCAACAGGGTTCTCACCCCAAGAGACAGGAACAGGGAGCTCAGAAGCACCAAGCCCCAGCTCCAGCCCAGCCAAGTGGGAACTTTTGACTCCCAGTGCAGGGTCTTCTCTCCCCCGGGAGACCTTCACCAGCCCACAGGGGGCCGCCTCGCATTCTTTGCCCGCAGATGGGCAGATGGGCAGTGGGTGCTGCAAGTGGTAAAGGAGGGATACCTCCTCCGCTTACAATAGTTACCACCCAAATTCTTCCCAGAAGAGCCTGTGCAACCTCTTCTTCACCAGACACTTCTGCTCTCAGAGCTTGCAGGTCTGTTCAGGGACATGGCAGTGGAGCCTGTACCCAAACATCTATGGGGGAAAGGCTTCTACTCAAGGTACTTCCTTGTCCCAAAAAGGACTGGGGGCCTCAGGCCCATACTAGACCTGAGAAACCTAAACAAGTTTCTGGTGAGAGAGAAGTTCAAGATGCTCTCCCTTGGAACTCTACTGCCAAACCTCTACCAGGGAGATTGGCTGTGTTCCTTGGATCTAAAGGATGTATACTCACACATCCTAATCCATCTCTCCCACAGGCAGTACCTATGGTTCGTCGTGGGAGGAGGGCACTATCAGTACAGAGTGCTGCCCTCCGGCCTGGCCTCCTCGTCAAGAGTCTTTACCAAATGCCTGGCAGTGGTAGCCACCCACCTGTACCTACAAGGCGTCTTTGTCTTCCCCTACCTGGACGACTGGCTAATCAGAGGGGGTTCTGCCTCAGAGGTCAGTCAGGCCACAGAGCAAACAACCCTCTTACTGCAGTACCTGGGATTTGTCATCAACTACCCCAAATCCCATCTTTCTCCAGTCCAAAATCTGCAGTTCATAGGGTCTCAGTTGGACACGTTGCAAGTCAAGGCCATCCTCCCAAAAGAAAGGGCAGACCGCCTCATACAACTTGCAGGGGGGGTACAACACCTCCAGTCAGTACCTGTTCGCTGCCTCCTCCGCCTGTTGGGCTTCATGGCTTCCACGGTCCATGTCACCCCATTAGCCCACTTGCACAGTCCAATGGTGCTCTGCTCACAGTGGACTCAAGCCATGGGCATGCTATGGGACGTGTGCCACCTCCAGGCGGGAATGCTGTTCCAGGCACCCGCACCGCAGAGAACCCTGACAATAGACGCCTCCCTCCTGGGTTGGGGGGGCACATTGCGGGGACTTCTGCACACAAGGCAGCTGGTCCCAAGAGCAGTCACTCTTGCAGCTCAACCTCCTGGAACTCAGGGCAGTCTTCCTGGCCCTGCGAGCGTTCAACTACCACCTGTGGCACTGACCTGTGCTGATCCAGACAGACAACCAGGTTGCCATGTTTTATATCAACAAGCAGGAAGGCACAGGCTTGTACCCCCTCTGTCGGGAGACGGTAGCCCTCCTCTCCTTCACAGTGCACAATGGCATACTCCTACGAGTGGTGTACCTACCAGGCCAGGACAACTGCTTAGCGGACAGGCTGAGCAGAGTCCTTCGCCCACACGAGTGGCGTTTGAACCCCAGGGTAACGAAGCAACTCTTCGACCGCTAGGGCTGGCCTGTGATAGACCTCTTCACCTCCCCGGACAATGCATAGCTACTTCTCTTTTGCTTGTGCCAACTGCACCCGAGGAGAGTGGCGACAGATGCCTTCCTGATCCCGTGGTCAGAAGGCCTACTCTGTGTTCCCACCGACCCCCCCTGGTCACCAAGACCCTCTTTAAGGTCCAGAGCGATACTGATCATCCCCATGTGGCCCAGGCAACCGTGGTTCCCTCTGCTGTTCTTTCTGTCGGTGGTACTCCCAGTCCCACTGGACCGGGCCCCAGACCTCCTATCCCAGGAAGGGGGGCTCCCTCCTGCACCCCATCCTGGGGTCACTAATACTAACAGCATGGCTACTGAAAGGGTAGAGTTGGCCCCCATCAAGCCTCCTGAGGAAGTTGAGGAGGTCCTGCTGGCCTCCCGAAAACCCTCCACCATTCGGGCGAATGGTGGAGGGCTTTCGGGAGGTCAGCTTTTCGTATCGTATAATCCCAGTAGACTGGGGCTCCCTGTGACTAAGCAAACTCTGTCCACTTGGGTGGCGGACTGTATTGCCCTTGCCTATGAGTGAGCTGGCCTCTCCCTTGAGCAACGTATCACAGCGCATCGCGTGAGGGCGATGGCCGTGTTGGTGGCCAACCTCCACTCAGTGCCGGTGGCGGAGATCTGTAAGGCTACCACATGGTCTTCAATCTATACGTTTGCAGCTCACTACTGCCTCGAGAGTGAGTCCCGCAGGGACAGTGCCTTTGGCCAGGTAGTACTCCATAATATTCTCGGGGTGTAGGCAACTCCTGCCCTCCAACCTTCTGTGTTCAGGCTACCAGAGTGATAGTGTAGCTGGACGCTAGGGTCTGCAGAGTCTCTCAATGGGGACTCATCTTTTGCAACACACGGCTATCCGTTTGGTCACTGCTGGTGCTGTCATGGTTCTGTCTCCAGCAGCCTGGAGCTAGGGAGTCCTATATGTGAGGACTGACTTCCTGCTTGTTCCTGGAGAAAGCATAGTTACTCACCTGTAACAGGTGTTCTCCAGGGACAGCAGGAATCAGTCCTCACAACCCTCCCTTCCTCCACTGGGAGTTGCCTCCCTACCTTGTTTTAGGTTTTACTGCCGTCCTAGCTATGTCATCTGACTGAGCAAGATGGCACCCTTGGGCAGGATGGGAACCACGCATGCGTGGTGGCTTTCCCAAAGGCTTTCTTTGAAAGCTGGGGAAATGCTCTGCATGGGTCCCATTGGCGCTGATGTCACCCATATGTGAGGACCGATTTCTGCTGTCCCTGGAGAATACCTGTTACAGGTGAGTAACTATGCTGTCTGTACACAATCCTTTGCACACAGTTGCCATAATAGCACAGAAAATTGTGCACCAAACCCACGCTAAGTTGTGCACTATCTGCTGCCTGAGGCAAGAGATGAGCTGGTGCCCTTCCTTCCCCGGCAGCCCAAATAGAGGGGCCTTCTCAGCCCTCTAATTGGAGAACAGGGGGCCCCCTCACTCAGGAACTGGTCAGGTGGTTGCTAAAGAATAAAGAAACAATATTTTTCCAGGCTATATAATTTTAAAAAAGCCTTTGCAATGATGTTTATATACAGCAAAAATTGTAGCAGTTTAATTATCTAGCCTGGGATTCTAATATAAAACATATCAAATCCTGACACTACACACTGGACCGGCAAGGTTTTTAATGTAAAATAAATATTCTGCAAAAGACATGGAGATGCAAGGTGATCACATACCAAGGAGCAAAATAAAACAAGAACCATCATACAATTTATAACATCAAAATAAAATTATTATAACTAATTTTATTTTGGCGTTTTAGACTGTGCTGAGGTTCTCTCATTTTCTTTTTGAATATTCTGTATCCAAAGAAACCCCTCTCCCAACAATAGATGCAGAGTACAACTAGAACATTTCCCACAGAACTCAACATACCACAAATAATTTCTGATTCTGGAGTCATCTCAGTTAACAGCAATATAAATCCTCACCAGTACTGGACATACAAAAGCTTGCAAAAATGACCTAGGACCTACAGAGAAAATCTACCATACTATAATAGCATTAACATCCAAAACTCACACAAGGGGCCTGTCCAGAAAAGAACAGAACTATAAACATTGCAGTGGACCCTAGAATTTCCATACACCTACTTAGAAAACTGAATAAATCAGATTATTACCGATCCCTACACAGAAACTCCATGCTAACAGAATAGCTGGCTTCGGTCACACACTCAGAAAATAGATAGATCCTCACCAAGTAAGGAATAAATTATCGCAAACTAAAAATAGACACATGTAGACAAAAATTAAACTGAAACCCAAAGAAGCCAAACTCTGCATCAATGGCTCAATCAAAGCTGATTTTTTTGTGGGGGCCAGGCCAACCATTAGGCAAACTAGGCGATCACCGAGGATGACAGCTTTTTTGGGGGGGGGGAGTGAAAGGTTGCAAAAAAACAGGGCATTCAAAGCTAAACAATAGATTCTGACAACCAGGGGGAGAATAAGGCTTAAGATTTGACTAGGGTGCCAACACCATGAACCAACTCTGGGACCGGCTCTGGGCTTGAGATTAACCTGTATGGTAAGATTACCAGATTTTTGGTTTTAAAATCTAGGACACTCAGGAAGGGCAGGGCCAGGTGAGGCAGAGTGGGGCTCCCCCACCCCCTGTAACTTCCCACCATAAGAATGGTAATATACTAATAATAAACTTAAAAAATATACTTTAAGTTATAGAAAAGCACCAAAATCACCATATTACTCATAAAGGGCCATGTTTACTAAGCGTTAGCATGCACTATCTACCAACGTTCCCATAGGCAAAACATGGATGTTGTAACAGATAGCACGCACTAATGTTTAGTAAGCGGCCCAAAATGTGTTCTATTATAATCAATAATGACAGCCTTGAACATCTACTAGAAAGGTATGGGCTAAATACAAATAAAGATAAATTTATTTCATTTTAGTGAATAATCATATTTCAATAAATTCTCATCTCTTGTGTGTTTACAAGCATCTGATAGTACTTTTCCCCACCGTCACACAATACCATTATCAGTGTACTATCATGCTACTACTACTGCTACTACTGATGATTTGTATGGCGCTACAAGGCATAAGTATGTGCTGTTAATTGGCAATGTATCCGATACAGGGGTGTGTTTCTGCATATAAATTTCCATGGGCCCAAAACTCATTAAACCTTTGTTGCGAAGAATTAATGAGTTGTGGATCCATGGAAATTTGGCTGTTTGTCCCTAACGCAGATTCTTGAAACATGGCACTATGTCAGATATAGGACACTTCTCTCTTTTCACAGACTCCCCATTTCCATCCTCTCTATTCACTCCCTCCCCAGCCCTCATCTGCTTTCCTCTGTCTTTCTTCTCTTCATCAGTCCATGTTCCTGCTGTGTCTGTCATCCACTCCCTGCTTTTTCTTAAGGCAGCAATAAATCTTGTTTACAAAAAAAAAGAAAAAAAAGAGGCCATGTTAGGGGCAGGGGCCCTGTCTCTGTAGAGGAAAAGGTTCACGGGTGCCTTTGCTGTGGCTCCCGAACACATCAGTGGGTGAGGAACCGTTTGGTGGAGACAAGCTCAGGTATTTTGCTGCTCTCTGTCAGGCTCCTGCCTCGGTGCCGAAGCCTGTAAGTGGAGCTGAGCATGAGGTGGGAGCGGGAGAATGGAGGAGAAGCATATGGGCAGTACAATTCCCCTCCAGGTCTTTTTTCTTGCTTCGACAGCAGTCTCCCCTACTGGTTTCGCGGCACAGGCTAGCAGCCGCGGACCACATGGTTAAACGCCATTTTACAGTAGTGCGGGAAGCCATGTCTTTTTCCTAGGCAGTAGGGGAAAACGCGCCTCTACCTAAGTAGAAGGGAAATACAGCCTGGGCCCAGAACGAGGGGGGGGAGGGCCTGCTTGGAGGCTGAGGCTGTTCCTCAGCAGTTTTTTATTTTCAGTCGAGGTTTAGCTCACCTCATCTGTTGCTTTTGTTTTTGGCTGTTAAAAAAAAAAAAAAAAAGAACATAGCAAAAGGGCAAACAGAACAAAAGAGTTTCTTGGCCCAATAACTGAAAGGACAGAGGGTAAGGAAACCATCCTTCCAGGGATAAGCCAGGTAGGCTGGAAGGGGCCAGGGATCCTTCCTTACTCTAAATCATACCATGCCAGCAAAGGCCACATGTGTAGCCTGTAAAGTGCTTCGGGGCATGGTCTCAGCTGCAGGATTATGTCAGGGCTGCAAGACCAATGCCCAGTTGACGGAAAACAAATTGCAAGATGGTACAGATAAATCCAGTTGAGCAGGGTCCTTGCAGGCCTCTGAGAGCTCAATGCGGACCAAAGAGGGGGCGAGCTTCACCCTCTGTGGGGGCACTGGCATCAACCCAGCTGGAGGGAGGAGTGCGTTCCGTGCCACCAGTGTTGGAGCACTGTGGTGGGGATCACTCCTCTCCCAGACCTTCGATATCACGGGAACACTTAGAGCAGGGGGCTTCAGGGGGATTTTCCCCGGAGTTTGTTCTCCTCATGCCCAAGGCATTCTGCATGAAGCAGAGGGGGAAGGGCATCCCTCTTTCCATGTTAGAATGAGGCAAAAAGAGAACAGCACCAGAGGAATGGATGCTGGAGGACGAGCTGGTGGCCAGCAGATGCCAGCTTCAGGAGGACCCAGGGGAGGAGATGGGCTCCTTTTCACTCGGATGACCCAGAAGATGCAGAGGAGCTAGAGGAGTTGGAAGAAGGCGAGATCCTGCAGGAGGACAAATTTCATATTGTCTGGGTCTTCCGCTGCGAGGAGTTGGCGTCCCTTATATTCCAGTCGCTCAAGGCTCTTAATATGCCTATGGGGGGGGGGGGCACCCGGAGGATGACGCGTTGGAAGACCTGCTGTTTCAGGCCGTCCAGAAGTCGCAAAAGGTTTTTCCACTTCATAGAGTGATTATACAGATGAATCAGGATGAGTGGGACCTCCTGAAGGCCAGTCTTAGAGGGACGAGGACCATGGCCCACCTTTACCCACTGCCGGAGCATGAGAGGGAGCTCCTACTTTCCTCGAAGATGGATGCCGCAGTATTGGCGGTGACCAAGAAGACCACGACTCCTGTGGAGGGTAGTGCTGCCCTCAGGGATGTCCAGGACAGAAAGTTGGATACTTTCTTGAAGCAGGCATTTGATATCAATGCCTTATCACTACAGGCATCTGTTTGTGGTGCCTTTGTAGCCTACGTGTGCCTGAAGTGTACGCAGGGCATTCTGGAGCTGGTGGAGGAGTCCTCGGAGCCGGATGCGGCGGTGGCAAGGCTGGAATCCGGGGCTGCTTATCTGGCCAACACCTTCTTATCAGAGGTCTCTAGAAGAGTATGGCTTCAGTGATAGCAGTGTGCCACCACCTGTGGTTGCATAATTGGTCAACAGATGTTTCCTCTAAGTCTTGATTAAGTAAGCTACCTTTTAAGGGTAAGCTCTTGTTCGGAGAGGCTCTGGATAAGTTGGTGAACGATTTGGAGGAGTTTAAAGAGGGGGCGCCTGCCCAAGGACAAGCAGAAGCAGGGTCACACCCCAGCGCTGGTGTGGGGTCAGTCAAGAGATTTTAGGCGATTCTGCGCTTTGCGCCGTACCAGAGGGGGCATTTTTCCTCTCACAGACAGGCCTAGCGTGGGTTTCAAAGGGCGGGGCAAGGATACTATTCCGCCTCCCCTTCTGAGGCCCTGAAAAAGAGGCAATGAAGCGAGGCAGGCCCAGGTGGAGGTGGAGTCTGTGGGAGGTCGGTTATGGGACTTCTACCCTGCCTGGGTCCAGATCACTTCCAACCAATGGGTCCTGGAGGTTATAAGGGAGGGATATGTGCTAGAGTTTGCCAGCCCAATCGCTCCCTCCTTCGTACGGTCCTCCTGCAAGGCTCAGAACAGGGCAAAGACCGTGTGGGACATCCTCGAGCAGTTGATTCAATTGGGGGCCGTGATGCGTGTCCCCCAAAACCAGTGCAGCGGAGGTCGATACTCCATTTATTTTGTCGTGTCAAAAAAGGAGGGAACCTTTCGTCCCATTCTCGACCTCAAGCAAGTGAACCAATGTTTGAGAATGCCTTGGTTTTGTAGCAGCAAAGCGCAGACAAACCAATGATACCAGGAGTCTGTTCAGAAGGTCCAAATCATTTATTTGTGCACAAGTCTCAAGCAAGACAATTTCAAAATGGCTGAGCAAAGTTTGCAAGCATTACAACAACTTTTATAGACTTCTGTTCCATTCTAGGTATAGAAAAACAATTCATTGGTCCCGGTACGCTCCCGTACCTCCCGTAGCCCCTCTATTGGTCCCAGTACTGATAAGTTTCTCCAATTATGTTCCTTCTGTGGGCTTCTGTAGGCATGACACCTGCCTGCCCCCCTTCTAGTCCCAATTACAATGGTCAGTTCATCAACTTGTTACTTTCACACTTTCAAGGCTATGGGACCATTTGTGCGTGCAGAAGAGCAAGGTTCTGTAACTCATCTGTCAGCACTCCTCAATATTTCTCTGCAAATGTACTCTTTCTTATCAGTAACTTTAAAACACATCTTTTCTGTATTTTTCCATTTCTTAATTCTGCAATTCTGCTTATCTAAGCTAATTCAATATTTCTACTGAGTTCTTTCTTACAATAGCAGCATATTGGGGGATGTGCAATCCTATATGCCTCTCCACAGGCCTCATTTACAGGTCAAGCTAGCCATGCTGGCCTGCCTATGTCAGACACCGTGGGTCACAGGCCTGCACCTGCCACATTCCCCCCTTTGATTAATCTCACCCTATTACTTAATAAGGTGTGAGAATTAAATCACTTTCCAGAAGATTCACATCCTGATCAAAGGATTCTTACTAGTTCCACTAGGGCTGACTTTGTATAAAGCCATTATTCTGGTTGCGGTCTTCCGCTCTACTGTACTATCAATAGCACTATGAAGGGAACGCATACAACATGGGATTAAACATGGTAAGCAGAGGACAACAGCAACAAGGATTAGTACTAAGATAATAAAAGTCTTAAATCCTCCCAGCCAAGAGAAAAGGTTAGCAAACCAATTAGGAAATTTCAAGGCGTGCCAAGTCTGTACTGGCACATAAGCATGTCTTTGCATATCTTTAGCAATTTCTTCAACTACTTGACCTTTGTCATCTATTTTTCAAACAGCAATTGGTTAAATTCAGCTTACCACATACTCCTCCTTCAGCTGCTAGCAAATAATCAAGGGCTAAGCGATTCTGATATATGGCAGTGCGCATCTGAGTACTTTGTCTAGCTAAGAGCGTGAGAGCATGACTAGTTTCATTGGTTATTATTTCAACTACTGCTTGTAAGCGAATAATACGATTAATCATGTAGACGGGGGTTCGATAGCCCCACATACCATCATCATTCCAAGTGGCAGGTCCATAATACTCAATAATTCTTTCTGGTGGCCAATCATCACCTTGCCATTTCTCCCACTTGCCTATCTGTAAGGCCTCTCTTCTCTGTCTAGATGCTCCTTTGTGTTTGTGGGTAGTATATACAGGGTATCCTAATTGTTCTCCATGTTCAGTGTTTAACAGGAAGAACGAAGGTCTGATGGTTCCTAAGACACATGCTCCTCCCCATTGTGGCAGGAGTTGCGCATATGCTCGGTTTCCACAGATCCAATATAGGCCAGGTGGGGCTTGCCAGGCTTGGACTTTGGCAAGGTTAGTCCATAGACCTGCAAGTTCAGGAAATCTGGCTAATGGGTTAGGAGGTTCAGGATGTCTGATTCCTGACCACCATGCTACCTTCTTGGTCGTGGCATTATAGTATTTCTGGCTAAGACAGACCAGCTGTCCTACCTTTTGGGTGAACTGGGGTCCAGTTCTGGCATAGCAAAGACGTCCAACGATTGAGTGCGCTAACACCCATTCACTGGTTGTCTTGTGTAATTCAGTCTGATTGTAAATCATGGAATAGTTCAATTCTTGGGCTTCCCAGGGCCATTGGTCTCCCATTTGGGTTCCGCCACAGAAATAACAATCTGTGATCTTAAGACTAGATACTACTGCTCCGGCTAATTCTAGAAACAAATTCTGTGAAGGGTGAGGGATCTCAAACTTATTTACATGCATAGCTTCATAAAAGGTGCTATGAATATGATATTTAGATGACTTGTGGGCTTGGGTATTCAATCTAACATGCACAATGGTCCCTGGATCTGTTCCTCCTCCCGCAATACGTAAACCAAACTTATATCCTTGTTTCCATGCATGGGGGTTATGTACACGCAAATGTAAGGGGTTACAAGCATCTTTCTGACATTTATCATTCGTGGTTGGCTTGGTTAGAGTAGCCATCCGTTTATCTATTTTCTCATCAGTTATACCAGTGTTCCAGGTAGCATAAAAAACACATTCCCAATACGGGCAATAGTAATCTGCCGCTGTAGCAGTACTATACCCTGGTTCCTTTTTACCTGTACACTTCCTCCATCCTGTGGCTCCTTCTGGACACATATACTTATGGTCATTTCGATACGCTTTCTCCCATGTACCACAGGTGGACTGACTATCTCTATTAATAGCATTACATGCATCAAAATTCAAAACAGCAGGTTTAGTAATGTCCTTAAGTGGTGGTGTAGCAGCTAATATAGGTCCATCTGCATCCTTCCATCTTATTTCCAACGTGTAATAGGATGGATTCTGATGCGGATTATAGCATGCTTTAATTTTGCCATGAGTGCAAACATTTAGTTCAGTGGTGTTATAGATACACCGAGTTATTGTTCCCTTGCAGGTATAGTAAGAATGGTAAAGCAAAGTCTGGGTTACTTTCAGTCCAGTTCTAGTAGAGGTAATACAAGCTGTGCATGGAGGTAGAGCATAAGTCTGTTCAAAACCTCCAAAGAAGGCAACCAAGGCAAAGCAGAAGCAAAGATACATGTTGATGTTGATTGGAGTTCTTCTGAATCCTCAGCTTGCTGATCTTGATCACGACGGTCTACTATTCTTCGTCCCGTTTGCTAATGAAGCAATTTAACGGGTGCTGAGTGTTGATTGAAGATCCTCAAGATGTCCAGCATACATTAACCAACTTAGCAATTCAGTTGGCTTGTGAAGTCTGGCTTAGTCAATGTAGTCTCACAGTAGTGTGTCAGATCACACACGCAAATTGGGTTCGTTGAAACAAAGCTGTTGCTGCATGGAAAACAGCAATCCTCTTCGAAAGACTTGGCTACTGCAAAGCACTTGTGATGAAGTGTCTATGCTGCTGGTTGCCGTCTCAAAGTAACTCGCAAGGGTACATCAGGGTGCTGTTCTGCTGTCCACCGCTCTGGTTCAGGATCGGCGGCGGGCTTGACTCGGCTGTGGTGGATCCAGGCGTCGATCTCGGCTACCTTTACTGCAGTTGGGGTAGACAGGATGACGGTGTACGGTCCCTTCCAATGGGGTTCCAACGGTATCTTCTTCCAATCTTTGATCCACACCGAAGTTCCAGGCTGGTAGGGATGCAAGGGTTCCGTCAAGTTGATAGGCAACTGGTCTTGGATCCACATATGGAGAGTCTGCAGAACAAAACTAAGAGCTAGGAGTTCTTGTCTGGTTACTTCTGAACCAATCTGGGCTAAATTTCCTTTGACTCCCTGCACTATTGGTGGGGGTTTACCATACAAAACTTCAAAAGGGGAAAATCCTGTTGACTTTACAGGGGCTGAGCGTATTCTGAGTAAAGCTATGGGGAGCACTTGGGGCCATTTCAAGTGTGTCTCCTGACAAAGCTTAGACATTTGGGCTTTCAATGTACGATTCATTCGCTCAACTTTCCCTGAACTCTGGGGTCGGTATGCAGTGTGGAGCTTCCACTGTATCTGCAAAGCTTTTGCTAACTGCTGAGTAACTTGGGAGACAAATGAGGGTCCATTGTCTGACCCTATTACTGCTGGGATTCCAAATCTGGGGACAATCTCTCTCATTAAGGCTTTGGTAACTTCTCGGGCTTTCTCAGTTCTGGTTGGGAATGCTTCTACCCACCCAGAGAAAGTACAAACTAATACTAGTAGGTAATGGTATCCATTGGCTTTTGGCATTTCGGTAAAATCAACTTGGAGGTTGTGCATGGGGGTGACACCTCTTGACTGAACTCGGGGTGCTGTAATAAGGCCTTGCTTGGCATTATTCTTGGCACAGGTTTGACATTGTCGTGCTACTGAGGCTGATATGGTTGTCATCAGAGGGATGTAGAAATGTGGTCTGAGTGCTTTTTCCATAGCACTCTTCCCATAGTGTGTGGCTTCGTGGAAAGCTTTGACAAAGGATGGTCCTAACAGTTCAGGAATTACTATTCGTCCCGGAGGTTGACTGCCCTCTTCTGGTGGCAGCTCAATCCATCCGTCTTTCAATACTCCATTTTCTTTGTCACAATAGTAATCCAATTCTTTGGTGGTATATCGTGGGGTCCATAGATTCAAGGGTACTGGAAACAATGCTGCTTGCATTGGCATAGCTTGTGGGGCAATCTGTCCTGTCATAGCTGCTTGTCGTGCCGAGGCATCTGCAAATCTATTCCCTCGAGCAACTTCTCCTTTCCTGCTTGATGTCCTCTACAATGCATGACAGCTACACGTGTTGGGGCCCAGACTGCATCAAGTAACATCAATATCTCGGGACCATATTTGACTGATTTTCCTCCGGATGTGATGAGTCCTCTTTCTTTGTAGAGAGCTCCATGGGCATGCAAGGTAGTGAAAGCATATTTGGAATCTGTATATACATTTAGCACAAGTTTTTCTCCTAATAACAATGCTCTGGTGAGTGCTATCAATTCGGCTTTCTGGGCTGATGTGCCTGAGGCTAGGGCTGATGATTCAACTACTTCGTGTTGAGTGACGACTGCATATCCGGCACAGCGTCGTCCGTCAAGGATGAGACTGCTCCCATCAACATAATAGATCTGGTCAGGATTGTCTATGGGCACATCTGTTAGGTCAGGTCGACTAGAGAACACAGTTTCCATGACTTCGATACAGTCATGTTCTGGGAGTTCTTCACTGATGGGTATCAAGGTAGCTGGGTTCAAAGCATGGCTCACTTCAAGTTGTATCTGTGGGTTCTCACATAACATGCTCTGGTACTTTAGCATTCGGGAATTGGTGAGCCAATAATTTGCTTTCTGTTCCATAAGGGCAAGGACTGCATGTGGCACAGTGACTCGTATGTTCTGTCCTAATGTGAGTTTGTCTGCTTCACTCACTAGTAGTGCTGTAGCTGCAACTGCTCTCAAGCAGGGTGGCCATCCTTTGGCCACAGGGTCCAATTGTTTTGATAGGTAGGCTACAGGTCGTTCCCAATTTCCTAATTTCTGAGTCAACATGCCTAAGGCATTTCCCTGTGCTTCATGTACAAACAAGTGGAAAGGTTTGTGGACATCTGGTAGTCCAAGTGCTGGTGATGACATCAATTCTTCTTTTAACTTCTGGAAGGCTGTATCCTGCTCAAGTCCCCACTCCAGTGGTGACTTCTCTTCTCCTTTTGTGGCTTCATACAGTGGTTTGGCAATTTGGGCAAAGTTGGGTATCCAGATTCGGCAATATCCTGCTGCTCCCAGAAAGGCTCTAACTTGCTTTCTGGTTGTTGGAGTTGGAATTCTGCATACAGCTTCTTTTCTTTCTCTGCCTAATCTTCTGCTTCCTTGGGTAATACGAAAACCCAAGTATTTTACTTCTGTTTGACATAGTTGTGCTTTGGCTCTGGAAACTTTATATCCAGCTTCATTTAGTAACTGCAAGAGATCTTGGGTGGCTCGTATACATTCTTTTTCTGATATGGCAGCTATCAACAGATCATCCACGTACTGGAGAAGCACTCTCCTTCCCGGGGCTACTGGATAGCTTGAAAGGTCTTGATGTAGTGCAGCACTAAAGATGGTAGGTGAATTCTTGAATCCTTGGGGTAATCTTGTCCAGGTGAGTTGGCCCCCTCTTCCAGAGATGGGGTCTTGCCATTCGAATGCAAACAATATTTGGCTTACAGGGGCTAATCTTATGCAAAAGAATGCATCTTTTAAATCCAGTACGGTGAAATGGGTAGCTTCAGCGGGTATCAATCCTAGTAAAGTGTAAGGATTGGGTACAACTGGGTGTATAGTTTCAACTGCATCATTTACTCTTCTCAAATCTTGCACTGGGCGATAATCATCTGTCTCAGGTTTCTTTACTGGCAAAAGTGGGGTGTTCCATGGGGATTGACATACTTTCAGTAGGCCATACTCAAGTAATCTCTGTAGGTGGCGATGAATGCCTTCAATTGCAGCTCTTGGGAGAGGGTACTGTTTGACGTGCACTGGTGTAGCGCTAGGCTTGAGGGTTACAATCACTGGTGCTATATGCTTGGCTAGGCCTGGGGGACTGCCTTCTGCCCACACTTCAAGTGGTGCATGAATGTTCTTTAAAGTTTGTTCAAAATAGGTATCTTGAATCGAATCATCAATGTAGTATCTCCACTCTTCTTCTCGGGGTACTGTCAGCAGCATTATTCCTGCTGGTTTGGCTTGAGAATTCACTGTCATTTGCATTTCTCCTTGCTCAGAGAAAGATATTTGGGCTTGAAGCTTGGCTAGCATGTCTCGTCCCAGTAATGGTACTGGACATTCGGGCATGTAAAGAAATTGATGAGTTACTTGCTGTCCTCCTAGACTGCATATTCGGTTTTGTAGAAAAGACTTTGTGGCTTTGGCACCAGTTGCTCCTATAATGGTGACTGCTTTCTTGGTGAATGGGGCTATCTTTTTGTCTATTACTGAATGTTCTGCTCCAGTATCAACCATAAAGTTCATAAATTGGTCTCCTATTTGTATTTCGACCATAGGCTCCTGGAGACCTAAAGCAAACTTGGAGCCCGGTCTGTCCTAATCCACGTCATCCTCTTCATGGGCCTGTGTGGCCAATGCTTGGATGGCTCCTCCTCCCCTCTCTCGCTGGAATTGTTCTCGATTGGCTCCTCCTCGGCCTCGGGGACGGCCTCTTCTTTCTTCTCGCCACTGATGATCGTATTCGTCATCTTGCTGGGCGTCTTCGAGTTGCGGGCAAGTATCTCTCCAATGTCCTTCTTCTTTGCAATAGGCGCATTGGTTCACACCTAGTCTCTGGGTCCGGCCTCCGCCTTGACCCCGCCCTCTTCCTCTGCTCCTTCGATTAGGGACACCTCCCCTTTTCTTTTCAACTATGGCCGCAGCCAAAAAATCAGCTTTCTTCTTCATCTTTCTATCACATTCTCTCTGTCTTTCAGTATCACGATTCACATACACTTTATGAGCGACTTCCAATAACTGTGTTGCATTCATGCCCGCAAACCCTTCTAATTTCTGTAATTTACGTCTAATGTCTGGTTGAGACTGGTTTACAAAAGCAGAATTCACCATGCATAAACTTCCTGGTGCCTCGGGATCATAGGGAGTATACATTCTATAAGCTTCAGTTAATCTTTCATAATAATCTGCTGGGCTCTCATCTATTCCTTGGATAATTCCTGCTACTTTGGAAAGGTTCATAGCTTTTTGGCCTCCTCTTCGCAGGCCTTGTAAAAAGCCTTGGCGAAAACGGGCTAGGGCGGTGGATCCTTCATCTGTATTTGGATCCCATTGGGGGTCTTCATTTGGGAATTCTCTCTGAGCTGCTTCTCTACGATCTATTATATTCTGCCCCTGCGCTGGAGCTGCAGGGTTTTCTGCCATCCATTCAATAGCTGCTTTTCTAATTCTCGCTCGTTCTTCTGTAGTGAATAGGGTGGTCAGGAGCTGACGGCAATCTGGCCAAGTGGGCTGGTGAGTTTCCATAATACTAGTTACTAATTCTGTCAGCTCCTGGGGCTTGCTAGTATAGGAGGCATAGTGCGACCTCCAATTTAATAAATCCGTTGTAGAGAACGGGATATACACATAAGTTAGGGGTCCCGCTACCACTTCATCATTATCATTCTTTACGGGCACTCCCGGGACTTGCCTTAAGGGAAACAGTTTGGCTGTCCTAGGCGTCATTTGAGTCTGGGATCTAAGGGCTATTGTCGTTGTCTTTGCAGGAGTTGCTGTCTTTTTCTCAACTGGTTTTGCTTTGGGTTTTTCTTTCACTGGCTTGCTAGTGCTGGCGCTGACTTCCTCAATTATTTGTACACTTTCCTCTTCTTCTTCTTCTGGGGGATCCTCACTTTCCTCTTCTTCTAGCTCCGCTTCTGGCTCACTTTTTACATCCTCCTCTCTTCTCTCCGCTAATTCTCTCTCTTCCTCTTCTCCAGGAGGAGGGAGGTCAGGGATTGGGTCTCGCCTCGGCTCCGGCGGTCTCTGGGGTGCTGGGGCAGGACGCCGCCGGGCTATTCTCACTGGACCTGGGGTTCGGGGCTGCCTGAGGACTACTTCTGGGGACTCGGGATCTGCCAAGATGGGTTTCTTCTTGGCTTTCTTATCCTGCTCTTTCATTCTAGGCTGTTCCTTTCTCTGTCTAGAATCTGTTTTAGCTAACATTATTCTGCACTGTTCCTCATAACAGCGCTGCGCCCAGGAGGGCGGATCTTCACAAATACTTAACCAGGAATCTATATAGGGGTACTGGTCTGGGTGCGCTACTCGCACTCTACGATGTATTGACTGGATAATCTCTACGGTGAACGTTCCCTCTCGGGGCCAGATGGGGTCTAGATCGGGCCACTCCCTAGTACACAAAATCTGCAAACGGGCTGCTGTCATTTTAATACCATAATCTCCTGAATATCCCTCTTTAAAATGTGCGATCATACATTCTAATGGAGTGTTTCTAGTAGACTCCGCCCCTCCCATTTCGATGTGTGCGCGCAACAACAGACAGAAGGGAAAAGGTGGGCGGACCGTGGGTAAGGGGTCCTCACGGCCCTGGAAACATACAGGGAATACAAATAACAAGACAAGACGACAATCGCTTCCCCCTTTTCGCGACCTGAACGCGGTCGCCCGGTCAGGAAATGCGCTAATCAGGGGTCAGCTTTCACTTGGTCCGTGCTGCCAGACCTCTCAATCACACTTCGTTCACACAATCATGCTAGCAACGTATTCCCAGAATGCATTCGTTTCTATCTATTCTGACTAGTCTTTTCCAAGTACAATTACAAAAAGGATGAGGGTTTCACCTAGCGCATTCCCATGCCAGGCTACTCGGCTCTTCCTTGAGAGTTGATCAAGCTCTCTTACCAATTCCCAATATCTCGAGATTACAAATTCCAAATTCCAAGTTCCAATGGCAGTACTGCTCTTTCTATTTCTGTCTAGACCCAAAATCAAAACTATACTCACCGGATCCGGTCCTCAAACTTCCCAAGCAGGCGCATGAGTTGGACCTCGGACTCCCCTCACTCGGGTTCGAGGCGTTGACTCCAGCCGGGCTCGTCGCCCGCCGAGGTCCGACCAGCTCCCTCCGATACAAGGGACCGGTGGCGCCAGGGAGCGGCCCTCGTCGGAAGGGCGCGATCCCGGCAGGACCAAGCCTATAGAGGCGGAAAGTCGTGGTATATTGCCCTATATACACTTTGATTCCACAACTTCCCGGCCAACGCACCAAGGAATATGTAGCAGCAAAGCGCAGACAAACCAATGATACCAGGAGTCTGTTCAGAAGGTCCAAATCATTTATTTGTGCACAAGTCTCAAGCAAGACAATTTCAAAATGGCTGAGCAAAGTTTGCAAGCATTACAACAACTTTTATAGACTTCTGTTCCATTCTAGGTATAGAAAAACAATTCATTGGTCCCGGTACGCTCCCGTACCTCCCGTAGCCCCTCTATTGGTCCCAGTACTGATAAGTTTCTCCAATTATGTTCCTTCTGTGGGCTTCTGTAGGCATGACACCTGCCTGCCCCCCTTCTAGTCCCAATTACAATGGTCAGTTCATCAACTTGTTACTTTCACACTTTCAAGGCTATGGGACCATTTGTGCGTGCAGAAGAGCAAGGTTCTGTAACTCATCTGTCAGCACTCCTCAATATTTCTCTGCAAATGTACTCTTTCTTATCAGTAACTTTAAAACACATCTTTTCTGTATTTTTCCATTTCTTAATTCTGCAGTTCTGCTTATCTAAGCTAATTCAATATTTCTACTGAGTTCTTTCTTACAATAGCAGCATATTGGGGGATGTGCAATCCTATATGCCTCTCCACAGGCCTCATTTACAGGTCAAGCTAGCCATGCTGGCCTGCCTATGTCAGACACCGTGGGTCACAGGCCTGCACCTGCCACAGTTTCACATGGAGACCCTCTGGATTATCATCATAGCCATTCGACAAGGAAAGTTCCTTACCTCCCTAGAGCTCACAAAAGCCTATTTGCACATTCCAATCCATCTGGAGTACCATCAGTTTCTACTCTTTGCGGTGCCCAAGGGGCATTTTCAGTTCTAAGCATTGCCCTTTGGCTTGGTGAAGGCCCTGCGAACCTTTACCAAGATGATGGTGGTGGTTGCGGCAGTGCTACACCAAGAGGGGATTTGGTACATCCCTAATCCATGATTGGCTCATTTGGGCGAAGTCCTAAGAGGACAGCGAGAGAGCCACAGTGAGAGTCATCGAGTTTCTGCAGTCTCGGCTAGGTCATCAATTTTGTAAAGTCGGCTGGTTCCATCGCAAAATTTGGAGTACCCTGGAGCTTGCTTTGACACACACAGCGGCAGGGTGTTTCTGCCGGAGCTGGGGGCGCAAGGGCTGCGGCAGTTGGTGTGGCAGTTCCTCAGGATGCAGTCACCGACAGCTTGGCATTATCTTCAGATGTTGGACCATGGCGGCAACAATCGAGTTAGTCCCTTAGGTGCGTGCCCACATTCGGCCGTTGCAGAGAGCCCTGCTATGTCATCGGTCTCCTCAACAGCATCCGCTGACCCAACCATTGCCCTGTCGGGGGGCGACCCGGAAGGCACTCAGGTGGTGGCTACACCCGGGGCAATTATCAGCCGGGATGCCCCTGGAGGCATGCTATCTAAAGTGTGCCTTAACACCTTCCATACTTTATAACATCAGCCTCAGAGTGCAGGTAGTGCCATGCTTCTCCACTAGTTGGCAGTATACATAGCAACCACTAGCAAACTACATGATTGAGTCACTAGTTGTCACCGTACCTAGAAACTATGAAGGAAAGCTCTATGGTTCAGCCTTTAGGTTTCAAAGCAGAATTTTAAAACAAAGAAAAATAAATATATTTCTGAATCACTAAGAGGTAGCCCTGCAGACATAGGAATGTGGCAGCAATAGGAGTGGGGGGGGGGGGGGGGGGAGAAGCATATGGAGCCTGCCTCATGGCATTATTTCAATTCCTGCTGTGGGTACGTATGTTTGGTGTGTACGTATGTTTGGTGTGTATGTATTTCGGTGCTGTATGTCTGTATCTGTGACCTGGAGAATAGAGAAGGGGCAGAGGTGGTTTGAAAGGAGCAATTCCCTAATTTGTATGTATCAGTGTATCAGTGTTTCTATTTCTATCATGGAAAAGCTGGAGCTGCCTCTTCCATAGAAATATTTTGGGCTATTTTTGGATTTTTGTCGACTTTTGGGTTAACATTTAAAGGAACTTACACATTTAGCAGCTGCCATTAAACATATAGTGGAGTGGAGGCGTAGCCTAATAGTTAAAGCACTGACATAGAAACCCAGGATTCGATTCACACTAGCACTCCTTGTGGCCTTGGACAAGTCACTTAACCCTCCATTGCCTCAGAAAAATCCAAGTTATCAATGTCCCTGTTTAATGTACATTACTAAGTTTAAGTTACACGTAAACCACTTTGACTGAAATGCTAAAAGCGGTATAAAAAAACCTGTTAAATAAATAAAATATAAGTCCAGGGTTGGGCTGTGGGAAATCTCCTGTGCCCCATCCACCCTTCAATGTGCCCCGGGCCTGCCGTACCCTGCCTTCTAGGGGAACCTATTCCATCTCAGAGGTGGAATAAGTTCCCTGTCTACTCTGCTGGCCCTAGACGTACAGGGCTGACATCAGAATTGGTCCTGTAAGTCCGGGTCTGCAGACCGCCCACTGCCCGCCTTGTCTCTGCGTCTGCGCCACACCTTTCCCGCCCCCATCTAGCTTCCCCGTACAAACTCCCTGTTCATACAGGGAGCTAGGTCTGGAATTGGAAAGGGGGACGAATAGTGGGGATGGACATCCCAACAGGACGTCCATTCCCGCTATTCGTGCCTCAGAATAGACCCCACTGTGTCTAGGTGGTGGTTTAGCTAGAGCATGCTAGGTAGTTTGTGTTTCTGGGGCTGAGATTGTATTAAAATGATCTTGGAAGAAAAATGTCTTCAATCTCTTCCTAAATTCAGCATGATTCGAGCATCCTCTTAGATCTGGAGGTGGGGCATTCCATAATGTGGGTGCAAAGAGGACAAATGCCCAGTAGATGTGGACCTCTTGCTCTTAATCTTCTGAAGTGGGACGGTGAGGAGGTTGAGGGTGCTTTGTCTTCATAGCCTTCCATTCTTGGGACTTGATATCAAGATTCTGATTCCTTGTGTAAGACTTTAAATGTTGTGATGAGTACCTTGTGTCTGATTCTTGCTGTGATAGGGAGCCAGTGGAGCTGTTTTAGTATGGGTGTGATGTGATCCCTTCAAGATGCTCCATAGATTATCCTTGCAGCAGTATTTGGAACCATTTGTAGAGGATGAAGGGTGTGCTGAGGTAGTCCTTGGTATATGATGCAATATTCTAGGATAGGTGTGATTATGGCTTGACATAGTTCGGAACAGATCTGGGGATACTAGGGGGCGAAGATTCTTCAGGGTTCTTAATTTGTGGTAGATGGAGGTGGTCGTTCTCTTTATTTGAGCTTGAAAATTCAGCTGCCGGTCTATTATTATGCTGAGATATTTTACTTCTGCTTTCACTCTGATAACCACTTCGTCCAGAGTCAAGTTTCGTGGCAGAGGATGGGTCAGTGAAGATGTATAGGGCTTCTGTTTTTTCTTGATTGATAAGACTTGCATATGTTTTTCTGCACAGTGTCCATGAGATCCCCCTGACGAAACCTAAAGGTGAAACGCATTTTTTCAGCGCGCTCTTTAGCATCGGGAAATGGATGCCAGAAGCCGGAGACATATAAGCTAAGCACTTAAAGTCTTAAATTCTCTACAAACTCAAATAAGTGGTGATATATAGAGGGTCGTTGATGTGTGTGGGTTAGTCCATTCATGTGGTTTTATACCAGAAGTTGATGGCTGCCCGAGTGTCTGAGACCTCTCTAACAGCTTTAAATGCTGTCTTAAGTTTATTGATATCCTGAGATAAGTCATAAGGAAGACTGCTGAACACTTTTCTGTTGTAGTGCAGAGTATTTGGTAATTACTGTTTTCTTGATTGATGCCAAGGTTGTGCAGAGTAAGCCATTTTCTGACATCTGTAAAGCATTTGTGTAGGCTGGTAAAGTTCGGAGTCAAGATGTCAAAGGAGGTGAAGAACATGATGTCGTTGGCATAAATCTGATAAACTATTTTGTGCGCTCTGAATATTTTACATATTGACTGGATGAATATGCTGTATAGCTAAGTGGTTTCATTTAGGACAGTAAAAAAGCTGTCCTAAATTAAACTTTTTAGCTATATGTACAGCCAGGGCCGGATTTACCTATACGCCAACTACGCCGTGGCGTAGGGCCCACAGCTGACAAGGGCCCACAAAAATTGAAAAAATTGTTAGCCTTCTTAAAATTAAATTTAAAAAAAAACGCTGGCTGCCGCCGCGGCAGCATGAACTGTCCCGCGGGGCCCCCTCTGCCAGGCTGAATCTGTCCGTCCGTCCCTCCCTCCCTCCGTGCCGGCTTTGAGAGGCGCGAAGGGAGAGTGTCTCCCTCGCGTCTCTGTTAAGCCCGCAGGGGCTAATGGGAAATTTCCCATCAGCCCCTGCGGGCTTAACAGAGACGCGAGGGAGACACTCTCCCTTCGCGCCTCTCAAAGCCTGCACGGAGGGGCTCAGCCGTCGCGGAGGGAGGGAGGGAGGGATGGATTCAGCCAGGCAGATGGGGCCCTGTGGGTCAGTCCATGCTGCTGCTGCTGCGGCGGCAGCAGTAGCAGCCAGCGTTTTATTTTTTTTATTAAATTTTACTTTAGGCCGATGGGGGGGGGGTAGGACTGGTAATGGGCTATTGGGGGGGCTGGGACTGGAAATGGGCTGGGGGGGTTAAGACTGGAGGTGGGCTGATGGGGTTAGGACTGGTAATGGGCTGTGGGCTGTTGGAGGGGTTTAGAACTGGTAATGGGCTATGGGGGGTTAGGACTGTTTATGGGCTGTGGGCTGATGGGGGGGGTTAGAACTGGTAATGGGCTATGGGGGGCTGACTGGAAATGGGTTGATGGGGTTAGGACTGGAAGTGGGCTGTGGGCTGATGGGGGGGTTAGGACTGGCAATGGGCTATGGGGGGCAGACTGGAAGTGGGCTGATGGGGGGTTAGGACTGGTAATGGGTTATAGGGGGGGCTTAAACTGAAAATGGGGTGATGGGGGGTTAGGACTGTAAGTGGGTTGATGGGGGGGCTAGGACTGGTATTGGGTTGGGGGGTTGCTAGGACTGGAAATGGGCTGATGGGTGGCTAGGACTGGAAATGGGCTGATGCAGGGACTAGACGGGAATGGATGCTGGGTGAGGCTGGAACTAGAAGGGAGCTGATGTTGGGGGAGGATTAGAATGGGATGGGGCTGGAAGAGTAAAATGGAGAAGGGAAAAATATTTTGTGTGGGAGGGATAAAAAATCTACAATTGGCCGGGTATTTGGAGAGTAAGTGGGGATTGAGGATGGAGGGGTAAAATTTGAGTGGATGAAATAGGAATGAGGAAAGAGCAAAAGGAGAAAGATTAGTATGTTAAAGCAGATGTAGAGAGAGAATGGAAAAAAACTAGAAGAGAGAAGAAAGGACAAATGGACAGCAGACGATGGAGAGTTAGCAGAAGACACAAAGAAACCAGAAGAAAGTGGCTGGAGCAATTGCAGCTGAAAAAAATGCACAAAAGGTAGAAAAATATCTCTTTATTTTGAATTTATTAATTGGAATATGTCAGCTCTGGTAAATGTGCATCATTAATGTCTGCGCTTTGTTTAGTACAAGAGCAAATTAATGTATAGTTTTATTTCTACAGTGTTGTACATTCCAACTTTGGCTTTTGGGATTCCCAGTTTAATTATTGTCTTCCTGTTTCTAAATTGTGATTATTTGTTTGGTGATGGTCTATGTTCTGCATGTGTAACTGAGCTGAGGTGTTCTGTTTATATAATTCCTATTTGACATTGCCACTTGTTCTCTTTCCCCAGTAGGTCATGTATTGTTGTTCTCTGAAATGTATTGGTTTAATATTGCAGTGTTGCCTTTTGATTGGTAGAGTATGGTGCTTTGTGAGTCCTGGTAATGCTGTTAGGATACGGCGGGTTTGCTATGGGTTCTAAATGGGCAGTGTTTGTAGTAGTTCCTAATGTGTCTGGCAGTTGGCACTGGATTATAGTAATGTAGAAATCTTTTAGTCTTTCTTTATCCATACACTCATTAAGAGGCACGTTTACTAAAAGTTAGTATATGGTAACATTATGCAAATATTTATGCAAATGAGGCCCCTTATGCAAATGAGGCCCCGCACCCCCCTTGGGCCGCCCCTGCTGGGGGCCCACAATTTTTGTTGGCGTAGGGCCTCACTCAAGGTAAATCCGGTCCTGTGTACAGCAGTAAAATATTGCTGCTGTACTGTGTGTAGCTGTTCTCCATGTATATTCAGCACTGCCGCCTATCCATAGAGCAGTGCCAAATATAGGTATATTTTTAAATGATGCCGCCAGCTTGTAAAGAAAACAACACTCCTCACCGGATTTGACTATTGACCTGTTTATTTCTTTGTAAACCCAGGTCGAATCTGGCCCATTTTCAAACTCAATGGGGCATGTTTACTAAATTGCGTTTGCTGTTAATGCAGCATATAGCACTTACCAAACTTGCGTGTTAACAGTTAACACAGGGCAAATGCAGATAGTGCAGTGATTTTCTGCGCTTTCTGCTGAGTGTGCATTAGCTGTGCATGTGGGCGGGATGTGGGAAGAGAGTGGGCATGCCGCCTGCAATGCATGGTTACCATGAGCATCAACAGCGCAGGCTTTGCAGACATCGTGGGTGCAACTAGCAGTAGCTGCATCCACGATGCTGCTGGACTGCATTGTTTGCATTTTCCATGCATTATCTGCTGGGGGAATGCCATGCACACTCCAACAGAACGCACAGCTTTTGCAGCAAATGCGGCACTGTTTACACAATCACAGCACGTTAGCTGCAAAAGACTAACGTGCTTTAATAAGCATGCCCCAATTTGTCTCTTTCTTCACTTGAATGTCAATCATGAGAATTATGTGATTGACAAGTTAAGGCTGTTACATGCAATATAAATTGCAAATCGTTAGCAGCCTGTGGATTATTTTCGATGGAAGTGTTTTTGTGGAGCATTGTTATTGAGCAACCCGTTACCTATTTTTTTGCTTTTGTAATTGGTTCCTGGAACCAGCCCAAATAGCATAAAAATATGCACGCACAAATTTACACCTACTTTGACAAAGGCGTAACAGTATGCATGCACTCTAAGCATGTAGCTACATGTTTCAAAAAATTGGCGTAGATGACAATTCTTCCTCCACTCTGCCCCAACTACACCCTGGGAATGCGTATGCATAGACTACGTAAAAAAGTATGCATGCTCTTTCTTTGTGCCTACACTTCCTGCATGTTTGCGGCTGTGCAATTTTATAAAAGCCTGTGTATCAACAGGCTGTACACACGGAAAATGTTTTATTGTGCTGTGTCCTGGGGATGGACCTTGGGTGACAGCCCCAGTTTTTCCTTTTTGTGCCTGCGGCGCTCTTTTTCTTCTGCATTCAGGGAATGGGTCCCCCACAGCAGCACTGTCATTTCCTTGCCCTGGCTACAGCATTCTTCTCTCTCTGCCGCTGGGGGTTGTGTCCCCAGTGACACATTGGCAGTTGTACCTCCATGTTTTGTTTTTGTTTTTTTTGTTTTTTTGGTGTCAGCAGGACTGAGGTCCCTGGGACACCAGCTTTTATCTTTCCCTGCTCTTCCTTGGGTAGCGGGGCCTGACTGCCTGTATCCATACACATATGTTTGCGCAAGGACAGACACGCTAATGCGTACAGACAGGCAGACAAATAGAGGAAAGGGTCTCCCCAGTAGGTGCTATCGCATAAATGAAATGCACCTAAAAACTACAAAACAATAAGTAGATTCCAAAAGAAAAAAGGATTTCCTGAACAGGTTTCCTCTGTTACAACTCTAATCCTAACTTCTTCAACCAAATCTTTCAAAATACCATCACAGCAACAGTCCTCTTCAGCACAATTAATTATCAGCACTTTAGATAAGTAGCCAGAGTATAAGTGCCAAGACTCTCAGTAGAAAAAAATCCAGAACTGACTTCAAAAGTATTTCCTCTGGAGAAATACAAAATTGGGGAAATTACTCTTCTTCCTACATCAGCAAAACACCAGGAATTCCTTAAAAGCTTTTCCTGAAAACACTCCAGGCCGATGTGAGAATATCAGATGGCCTAGGCAAATCTTCAGCCTTACACACTCCTGAGATTTTAATAATTAAACTCAACAATTAGGATTGTACCAATATCACCACTCCAACAACAATCCTGCAAAAATGTGTAACAGGGCTTCATACTTCTAAATATTAAACTTTTTTTTGTAAGTAGAGTATGTGTGTGCTCGCTCTCCCAGCAGATAAAAGAATGTGCTGATGGCTCTTTGAGTTTGTGTGGCTCTCTGGATCTATTGTTTTGCTTTGATTGCTGCCTTTCTTTGCTGCACCTCAGTCTTGCTTAATGGTTGAACCGCCCTGAAAACACTCCTGTCTTTCTGTTCAGGATGCACGCGGGAGACCAGCCTAACCATCCACCCTGTATATAGCTCAAACAAATCAAGCACCCAACACATCCCTCACACAACTAAGTTTTATCCTCACTGCATGTACAACACACACACTTTACCTGATTGCTTGCTGTGATACCACCTTGATTATTAAGATAAGGCGGTTTAGAAATACTGTTAAATAAATAAATAAATAAATAACGCCACAGAATTGGAACTCTCACAAGGGCAGAGAAGGGCAGCAGAACGCCTTTCTGGTTGGCTCTGCCAGTTTCTGGCTCTGCCCCAGGCTCTCTAGTTGCTGATGCTGTGTTGGGTCCTTGGCGCTTCTGCTCTTCTCAAGAACTGCCTCCCCATATCATCCTCTGTGGTCTATCCAGCCTCCTTCACTCCCCTTCTCCTCAGCTGGCCTAGGAGAAGCAGTCCTTTCCTTCTTGATTGATCTAGCTGGCCATCAGAGAGGCAGTTCCTCTTGCTGCTTCCTGCAGCCTGAACCCCATAGACTTCACAAGTAGCCCGTGCCCTGCTCTGGCTATGGCATTCCTCATAAGGAGCTCTATAGACTCATCCTTAGCAGGGCCTTAAGTAGATCCCTCCAAAATAAACGAGGAGATACCCACTTGCCCTTAGAAACATAGAAAAATGATGACAGAAAAAGACCACATGGCCTATCTAGTCTGTCCTTCCATATCAACAACTACAAGAGTCCCCTTTTTTCCTTTAGAGATCCTCTGTTTGTCCCATGCTTTTTTGAATTCAGATACTGTCCTCATCTCTACCACCTCCACTGGGAGACTATTCCACGGATCCACCACTCTTTCCGTAAAGAAATATTTCTGGATATCACTCCTGAATCTATCCCCTTTCACCCTCATCCCATGTCCCCTTGTAGCAGTACTTGCTTTCAATCAAAAGAGGCTCTCCCCCTGTGCATTTATGCCACAGAGGTATTTAAACATCTCAATCATATCAACTCTATCCCGCCTTTCCTTTAATGTGTACATATTAAGATCCTTGAGTCTGTCCACATATGCTTTATAATGAAGACCACTAACCATTTTAGTAGCCACCCTCTGTACTGACTCCATCCTGTTTATATCCTTTTGAAGGTGCAGTCCCCAAAATTGCACACAGTAGTCCAAATGAGGCCGCACCAAAGACTTATACAGAGGCACTATCACCTCCTTTTTTCTGCAAGCCATTCCTCTCCATATGCACCCAAGCATCCCTCTAGCTTTTGCCGTCGCCTTTTCTACCTGTTTAGCCACTTTAAGATCATCAGACACAACCACGCCTAGGTCCTGCTCTTCTTTAGTGGACAAAAGTACTTCACCCCCTATACTATATTGCTCCCTTGGATTGCTGCAGCCCAAATGCATGACCTTGCATTTTTTAACATTAAGTCCCAGCTGCCATATTCTAGACCATTCTTCAAGCTTTGCTAGATCCCTCCTCATGTTATCTACACCTTCCTGGGTGTCTACTCTATTGCAGATTTTGGTATCATCTGCAAAGAGGCAAACCTTACCCGACAGCCCTTCCGCTATATCACTAACAAAGATGTTAAAAAGAATCGGACCAAGGACAGATCCCTGGGGCACACCACTGGTAACTTCCTTCTCCTCAGAGTGAGCTCCATTTACCTGTACTTTTTGTCGCCTCCCACTCAACTGATTTCTAACCCAAACAGTAACTTTAGGGTCCATCCCTAGGGTGCTCAGTTTGTTTATAAGTCGCCTGTGAGGAACGGTGTCAAAGGCTTTACTGAAATCTTAATACACCACATCTAGGGCTCTCCCTCGGTCCAACTCCCTGGTCACCCACTCAAAGAAATCAATCAGATTTGTCTGACAAGACCTGCCTCTGGTGAATCCATGCTGCCTCGGATCCTGTAATCCGCTGGACTCCAGGAACCTCACTATTTTCTCTTTCAGCAGCATTTCCAATTTACTCACCACCAAAGTTAAACTAACCGGCCTATAGTTTTCAACCGCATCCTTACTTCCGCTTTTGTGTAAAGGCACCACATGAGCCTCTCTCCAGTCCTTTGGCACCACTCCTGACTCCAATGAGGCATTCAAAAGGTCAGTCAGTGGAGCTGCTAGAACATCCCCAAGTTCTCTCAGTATTCTATGGTGTATCCCATCTGGTCCCATTGCTTTGTCTACTTTAAGTTTAGCTAGTTTCTCACGAACACAGTCTTCTGAAAATTGTTCAAGATGTCCCTCACTTCTGTTCCTGTTTGTGGGTGTTTTCTAAGGTCCTGTTCCTGGTTCTTCATCTGTGAACACAGAACAGAAATATTTGTTAAGCAATTCTGGTGGACAGGCAGGCCCAACCTCCATTACATCACCATATACAAGGTCAGTTTAGGAGCAGGGACACCAGAATTTTCATTTGTTTGACTTTTGAAGGAACATTTTATTGTTCTGGTACATATGCATACATATATACATACAGCATGTGCATCTGTCTACCTAGTTGCTGTTCTCATTGGATGAGGAAAGAGCCAAGACTAGTGCAAGGATATTGGGCACCCTAGGCAAATCAGTCTTCTGCCCACCTCAACCTACTGACCCTGACCCTGATTTGCTTGCTACTTTTCCTCCTCTTCCTTAAGGCCAGCACCGAATGCATGAGATGAGCATCAGGAAATGCTGGCCCTACAACCACAAGTTTTGAACTTGTTAATGGTACCAAGTTTAAGGAAGAGGGTGGTGGGGAGCTGCAGCTCAAGCTCCCATTGCTCTGCTCGGGTGACTCCATTCTCTTGCCACCTGATAGCCAAACTGTTCCACCCAACTGATTCTAGTGGCTGTTTTGCCATCTCCCCCACCCCAAATTCTGGTGCCTTAGGTGACTGCCTAGGTTCGCTTACTAGTAGGGCCAGACCTGCAAAGAGTTGCTGTACTCAGTACAACTCTAAGAAAACAAATAAGACTGCAGTAATGATGGAAAACTATTCATGCTGATTGTACCATTTAAACATAGTACTGAAATGAGGGTCTGCCTTTCCCTTTGACAACTTTTACTTCATGGAAAGAACTTCTGAGAGCAGCAACATCTACTCTGCGCCACCATATATCAGACACAGCACGTTAGCCCTTATTCCTTGCCATGGAATACTTAATCATTCCCATACATTATGGATGTAAGCATGCAGAGGGATTTACTGTAAACACAATATCGTTTATCTTTATTATCAAGCTTGATTGACTGCACCTTCACAACATCAGGGCGGTTTACAATATCGCAGAATGCACAGTGGCCGTAACCAGAAATAGAAAAGAACTACAATTCTGATAGGATAGCACACATTCACAACCAGAAGAGAGGAAGAAAAAGAGGAGGAGCATAGAAAGGGCAGGATACTGGTATCTTCAAGGATCAGAGGAGGGAAGGTCATAGGCTAGGCAGAATAGATGTGTCTTGAGAAGGTCCTTAAATTTGGAATATGACTGTTCTTGGCGGAGGCCAAAGGGAAGTGAGTTCCACAAAGAGGGTCCGAGAAAGAGAGAGGCTGAATGGCGGGTCTGTTCCAAATGAGCACGTGCTGGGGATGGGAGCTGCAGTCGATGGATGTGAACAGAACAGAGACTACAGGGCATGGAGCGAAATTGCAGGGAGTCAGCCAGGTTTGCGGAGTGTGTGTGTGAAGTGCCTTATGGGTCAGGATCAGATGTTTGTAGGTGATATAGTGAGAAACAGATAGCCAGTGCAGATTGATAAGATGAGGCGTGATATGACTGTAGCGGGTGGTATGGGAAAGAATTCTTGCGGCAGTGTTTTGGATCAGTTGAAGGCAGTGGATCAGATAATGGGGGAGGCCTGCAAAGATAATATTGCAGTAATCAACATGGGGAATCATCAAAGAGAGCAAGAGAGTAGTGAGAGAGGCAGGGGACAGGACAGCATGAACAGCGCAAATTTGTCGGATGAAGAAATAAAAGCGGCAAGTGAGGGCGGAGATGTCATCATGGAAGGATAAGTCTGCATCCAGGATTATCCTGAGGTAATGCAAGGAGGAAACCAGTGGGATTGGTGCATCAAGAAGGGTGGGGGGGGTGTTACCGAAAGTAAACCACATCGCCAAGGTTTTAGCAGGGTTAAGATGGAGGTTTATGGACAGCCAGTTAGCAATGCAAGACAGGCAGATATTGAGGGGTGAGAGGTCAGGGCTGATGGGAAGTGTGGCAGATCAGGATAATATCATTGGCATAGTAGTAAGCTGAAATACCAGATTGCTGCACCAGAAGAGTGAGGGGAGCCATAAAGATATCCTGTAGACCTAAATAAAACTATGGTTTCTAGTTTTGCTTAGTACAGAAATAGGTTATAAAAAAGATAGCTAAAAAAGGTTTATTTAAATATAAACTTTATAAGGTAACCAAGATGATCTTGTGTGTTCTTTGTTTTAAAAGTTAGTTATTAGGTTAATTTGAGATCTCAATCTGCAGTTGGCTCCAGTGTCGGGTACTCTGTAACTTTTCCAACTACTACAGAAAGCTGCCTTTAAGCTGTTTTCAGAGACTGATCAAATGTGTATGTGATATGCAATTAATTTGATGTATACAGCTTCACTTTATTATGACAGAGAAGTGATGACCTGATGCAATGAGCCTTCTCTGATGAGAGGAACCAAGGGGTCCCCTGATGATGAGGATCGCTGATGTTTATGATCAGGGAAGAGGAGTGTGGGAAGCTGTTTAGCAAGTGCACTGCACAACTGTCAACAACAACCAGAGGGTGCATGCTCGACCCATTTTATGAGCTTGTGAGGCTCCCATTGCATGGGCTTCATTTACTACCTGGACCCTGTTGCAGATGCTGTGGTTGCCCCCTCCCCCCCCAATCCTTAAACATCTCTGCCACTGCACTTTATCCTATAACAGAATCTGAAAAATGTGTGTGTGTATGCATAATACCTGGAACCAATGGGCCTGCCCTTTACGGTGATGGAGTCTATTATACATACTGTAAAAATAGCATTTATACAGATGTACTTATTTGTATGCATGCAGACAGCATGTGGGCTTGAAAGGATGTCAGAATCAAAGATGATAGATAATGTCAGCAAACTTGGAATATGTTATTTCATTTAAGGTTAGATATACTGAAATCCGCGACTGCATTAGCATGCAATACCACACGTTAATGTGCTTCATTTATTGCAAGTCCTATTTTATGCAGATGTTAGTGCACGCAAGTGGGGTAGCACACTTTAATCCTTAGAGGGCAATCTTTGAAGCCATTTCTGTAGACAAAGGGGGGATATTCAAAGGCATTTATGCGGTTTGCAGACATGCAAACCGCGTAAACACCAGTTGCCGGGATATTCAGCAGCACTAACCTCATTTGGACTAGTGAACGCCCCGACATTGTCCTAACTTTAGCCAGGTTTGCAATCCAGCTAGCAGCTGAATACCTCTGCTGACCAGATTGCAAAATCACAATCTGGGCAACCCGAATATTCAGTGCCGGGTCCCGGAAATAGCCCTGGCATTGAATATCTGGCCCGGTGTTAAAGTGGCGATGGCCAGCTGCTTTAAGTGTGCTGGTTGCCGCAGCAGAAAATCCCCCCCCCCCCCTCCCAAACTGTTTTACCCATAAATTGGCAGTCTGAAAACCACCCTCCCTATAGGTGGATAAAAGTAGGTGCCTAGTTCTACCAGCAAAGATATTCTGGGGAGGTGCTTCTGGGGGTGCGATTAGAGCAGATATTTACATGTGACAGTGCCTACTTTTGTATTTTCAAAAGCATGGATGTTATTTTAGTAAAAAAAAAATGATCTGCATGTGTGCATGGGTCCTTTGTCTAACTTAAGAACATGGGGCCAATTCTGGGATGTAGGTTGCGGTGCTGCACATCCCGGTGGGCCGTGCGGGCCCGATTCCCCCCTCCGGCTCTCCCCATACGTCCTGAGCATCAGGATGGGGAGAGCCGGCAGGAGGGGTGGGATTGGGACAGAGCAGGGGCAAGCCCTGTATGTCCTGCTAGGCCTGTAGGGACATGCTGCTTATTCTACCTCAAGGGTGGAATAAGCAGTGAAAACCCAGCAGCCAGGGACGGGTGCCCCTGCTGACCGATACAGGTCATGGCAGGCCAGCCTTGGGTCGTGCGGCAGGGAAAAGGGGGGCCGAGGACACGGGAGTCCAGGTCTCTGAGATACCATATCTAACTTCTCATTCAGACATATATTTTAATTCTTCCATCTTATTTTTTAGAGTTCTAGCATTTGCATACAGGCATTTCAAAGTTTGTCTTTTGATCAGTTGACAGGTAATTTGGAATCTTTCAACGCTCCTCTTTATTTAAAGGCAGCTGTGTTACTTTTATCTTTATTCAACCTCTCTATTGGGATGTCCTAAGTTCCCTAGTATCCTTCAAAGATACATCATTCCGAACCATGTGCTCTTGAGCAACTGTTGATTTTTCCCAATTATCTAGTTGAAAACCTATTCTCTCCTTTTTAAAGGTTAATGCCAGCAGCCTGGTTCCACCCTGGTTAAGGTGAAGCCCATCCTTTCGGAAAAGCCCCTCCTTCCCCAGAATGTTGCCCAGTTCCTAATAAATCTAAAACCTTTTTCCCCACACCATCATTTCATCTACTCATTGAGACTCCAGAGCTCTGCCTACATCTTGGGTCCTGCACGTAGAATGCAAAACATTTCCAAGAATGCCACCAAGGAAGTTCTGGACTTCAGCTTTCTACCTAAAAGTCTAAATTTAGCTTCCAAAACCTCCCTCACACACTTTTCTATGTCATTGGTACCAACATGTACCAAGACAGCAGGCTCGTCCCAACACTGTCTAAAACCTTATCTAGGTGGTGTGTGAGGTCTGCTACCTTTGCATCTGGCAGGTAAGTTACACGGCGATCCTCACATCCACTGTGTAATGACTGAATCACCAACTATTAATGGCCATCCTAACCCTTCCCACATGGACAATCCCTCTGGAGACACATCCTCGGTGCGAGAGGATATTACATCACCTGGATATTACATCACTTCCTGCCACATCAAGGTGATTCTGTCCTTTCAGGAGATCTCTCTTGGGCCCCCATGGGCTCCCTGGAAAAGTTCCCTCCTCCCTGGTCTCAACTTCAACTGCAGTCTTGAAGTGGAGGTGGCAGTTGCCTGATACATGGCCCACAAGGCTCTATACTGCTTGTAATTGCACTGTGTTTAAATTTCGCAGGTGGCACATTCATTAATGATCTCAGGGGATCAATGGGATGTACTGCTTCAGAGGTTTCTCCATAGCATGGTTTTAAACTACATAGAACTTTGCAGAGAAAGGTACCTACAGCTGGTGCAGCTTGAGGATCCCCGCCAACAACCGTATTCTTTCTTGGGGCACTGGAAAGGCTTAGGTCTCCCCCAGGGCAGAATACAACAAGATTCTGTCCCGGGGAATTTTCAGCCCAGCCTCTCTTTCACCTCTTTTCATCAGTACCAGCTGCCCAGCAGGCCAGTGAAAAAGCAAGCATGGGGCCTCTAAGTTGAAGCAGGGCTCAAGGCCCTGCCATGTCCCCAACCTCTCCTTCAGTGCAGACTTTCTGTATTAATAGGAAGTCTGTGCCTAAAAAGAAGTCAGGAAAGTGGCAGGGCCTTGAGCCCTGTATCGGCTCAGTGGCCCCGTGCTTAATTTTACTTCTGTCTTCCCCTTTGAAGCAGTGCAGTTACACATGCCATTGATAGTCACTGGTCCTGTCCTCAGTAGCACTTAGCCCACTGAGGCATGCCCAACACGGCAATTCCCTTGGTCATTCCCATGGGTGTGTCCCTGCTTGTGGGCCCCTTGTATCTCAGGCAGGGGGGCCGGGGCAGCTGTCCTGTTTGCCCTCCAACTAACGCCAGTCCTACCTGAACTGCTTTGCTGGGTTACTGGTATATGGCAGAACCTTCTGCACGGAGTTCAGGACAGGGATTTGTTGATTTTCAAATAAAACTTTTTTTTATGACACTGTCATATTCAGGAAGTGCTAGTGAATCACAGACCATTGCAATCCTGCTTTGGGTGGTTAACTCACCAGAACCTCTAAGCGGGATTACTGCCTTGGAAGCATCTGATGGCCTATCTCAGATGTTTCATGAAAATATGTTTGTCTCTGTTTTTAACATTTGACAGGTCTTGGAAAGAAATGACAGTTTAAATAATTGGTGCATGGTCTTCCTTATGACCATATTAAATCAAAATGTTTTGTTTCTCTGTCGTTTCATGCTCTTTCACATTTGATTTTAGTTTTCCTGTAAATGACCTGACTTTCTCAGTCACATATACATACATACTTTCCCATTGGTTGTCGTCAACTCGGTTGGACTCATTTCTCATATTGCTTTCTCTATTGCTTCTCTTCACACTGTTGAAAACGCTGCCCGTTGCCAAGGGTTTCTCCTTCCTCACTCACCCTTTATTCACCAGCTCCAGTAGCATGCTGCTAACATTGAAGATTTTTAGGATTAAAGGCCTCAGCGACTAGGGTTTCCATAGCAACAGCCTACTGGAGGTCTTGTTGCCTGCTAGGCCTTTGATCCCTGAAAGCAGCTGGCCCTGTTTCCTTCTAAGATTTACAGATGGGAGAAGAGAAGAATAGAAAGAGGAAGACAGAGAAAAAGTTTATTGCTGGACAAGAATAAGGATCGGGACTTTAATTGCAGCAGCACACTTTTCCAATAAATCTAGCCTGAAGGCTTTCTGCTGTCCTTTCTGCTTTGTTTAGGCCACTCTTTCCTTCTAGTTCTCCTTCTTCCTCTTGAGATGATTTTGTTGCATGTTGCTGTGGGAGTATTTGAATGCAAGCCTTCAATTAGCTAGATTCTGTTCACCATGAGCGTTAGCCCTTGCCATCCCCATGGAAACCACTGGCATGATCCAGGGCAGCTAGGTTAGCCATAGTATGTCACTATGGCCTACTTAGCAGACCTTCTGAAGAAATGGAGTGGGGGAGGCTGTCAAGAACCTGTGAAGAGAGTGGAGAAGGGTCAATTCTGAATTGATTGACTAATACATTTTAGTTGAAACAAAGTAGTGAAAGCCAGGCAGAGGACTAGATTATATCCCAATTGGTCAGTTTGAACTGTTACTGGAACCTTACAGATTACATGTTATGTATATATGTTATTTATTGACTCCTTTGTTCACAAAAGTCATAATTACAGTGGGCAAGGGAATGCCCTACCCAGGCAAAGTTCATAGCTGTTCGCTGCAATATACAACCTAATATTCAAAAGCACTTATAAGTTTAGTGGCAGCCACTAAACATATAAATGCCTTTATCTGTGAATTTTCAGCAGCACTATATGAAGTGCCCTTGAAAATTCTTCCAGATCACCCCACAGGTGCTATCTAGATATTTCCGGGGCAAAGTGAAGGCAGAGCATTGTAGAAAGGACATCCAAGTCACATCAGAGATGTCCAAGGTAGAATGTGCAGATAAACACCAAGTTTGTCTATGTCTCTGGCAGATTTCAGCAATAAAGCTGTCCCCCAATGTGGACGTCCATGCTGGCGGCCATATAGACGTTCCCCTTAGGAAAGCATGGAGCGGGGACGTCCATCTCACTAATTAATTGTTAATATACCACAGCCTACAGCTCTATGTAAATTCCACATGCCATATACAGTTGTGGTCAACATTATTGGCACCCTTGCATTTTAGATATTTTGTGTACAATATCTTGAGAAATAATTGTAAATATTCCAACGGTATGTCATCACAATATTTTAATAGTATGTTCAAAGATATACAACAAAAAAGATGTCTATGCAACTCAGACATAGTAATTTCTGAGATTAAAAAAAAAATAGGACTTGGACAGACTAATGGCACCCTTCACTAATATTTGGTTGCACAACCCTTGGCAGTGATGACAGCCTCCAAACGTTTCTTGTAGTCATCTATAAAGTTTGCATAACTCTCTGCTGGTAGTTTCTCCCACTCTTCAATTGCGATTTGTTCCAACTCATGAATGTTTCCAGAATTCCTTTTACCAGTGGCAGATTTCAGCTCTTTCCAAAGGTTCTTGATTGGATTGAGATCAGGACTCATTGATGGCCAATTTAAAACAGTCCATTTGTTCCTTTTTAACCATTCTTTTGAACTTTTTGATGTATGTTTTGGGTCATTGTCCTGCTGGAGGACCCAGAAGGATTGTTTCTCAAGGTGGGTTTAGGCAAAGATCAGGTGTGTCTTTTTATGTCTGTCTTTGTGCAGTGGGATCCTCCTTGGCCTTCGTCGATGCAGTCCTTCTTTGTTTAGTGTGCGGCCTGTGGTGTAGGTTGAAACCACCACTCTAGATCAGCCTTATGTTCTTTGGATATTGTACATGGTGTTGTTCCAACAGTTCGCACTAACCTTTGAAGACTTCGTAGATTAATTTTCCTCTTCACACCGTGTCCTGGGAGGTTCTTGACAGTTCCATGAGCAGAAAACTTCTTAATAACATTGTGAACTGCAAACATAGGAATGCCAAGATCTTTGGAGATGGCCTTGTATCCCTTTGAAGTTTGATGATAATGGCTTTTCTGATGGTCTCAGGCAGTTTTCTTGTCTTCACCATTGTGAAACTGGAACAGGGAGTGAATGCGGCCATTTTAAACATTAGAGCCATCCATCATTCACTGGTTGATTCAAATCATGGGAATACTGACAATTGATCATAGCTGCGTCTTATTTTACTGTAATGGGAAAGTGGTTCTTCTGTTCAAACTGATTTGACTTGTTTATAAGGGTACCAATAACCATGCCCTGGCAATGTCCCAGTTTTTATATTTCCTATTATTTCCTTTTTTTAATTGGTCTTGTTTTATTTTTTTCTTTTATGTATCAAATATGTGTGCATCTATAGTTCAAAACCATTTCACTGGCTCCCCCTTTTCTTTTTTTTAGGCGATAGTGGACATTTGAAGGGTTGAACTGCAAGTGTGCCAATAATGTTGATCACAACTGTAAAAAGCCTTCCATTCTCACTCTATGAAAAAGGCTACATGTGTAACTCACTCCATACTCACTCCTCAACACTAGGCATTTTTCACTGCAAACCGCTCTATTCCTCATCACTAGACCGTATTATTGTAAACCACTTTAGTCACTGTTATACTTATGTTGCATATGCCATATAAAATGTTTATGTTTAATCCTATGTTACAGTATTGTTATCTTATATCACATATCCCATGTAAAAAGGTTATGCTCTATTCACATTAGCACATGTTCCTTGCAATAAGTTTGTTCAATGTAAACCGCTTTGATTCATAGATAAAGCAGTATATAAGAATGAATCATTAAATCAATAAATCAGTCTCATGGAAGCTAACATAAGGGGATGTCCAGCAGCTTAGGAAATCAAAAACATGAGTCCCCATTCCCTGTCAGTGTTTGTTGTCATATTGTAAAATAAAGTGGGTATCAGTGTAGCTGCTTCTCCACATTCTCCAGATGTTTGCCTGAGAAAACGAGCACTTTTCAGATGCCTGTTTGTGCCTGGAGCAGCTAGAACCTTAGGTGCGACTCCAGATGTACAGAACATTTCTGAGATCAGGCGGGGACATTCAGGTTCTTTGGAACGCTCCAGCCAGGCCTCTGCCATACCCCAATTCAGGCTTGGATGTCCTCATGCTGGGGACAACCACAGACCTGGTCTCCAAAATGGCTCTGGAGACGTCTCTGTGCTTTGGACATCTCTATGCCCATTTTCAGACATTCATTGCACAAATAGGGCTTCCAAAGTAACCCCCAATCTCCAGGAACAAGCAGGAATGAGTCTTCACATATGGGTACATCGGCACCGACGGAGCCCGCACGGGAATGCTCCCCAGCATCCAATCAGAAAGCCTTTGGGAGCATCCCTCGCGCCTGCGCGCTGACTTCCCGCCTTTCCCACTGTCTCTCCTCAGTTTTCGTTTTTCCGCGGAGCCAACAGGACGTCCTCCTGTCACCGCAGAAACTTTTTTCTTTAAAATCCTTATTTTCTTGTTTTCTTGTGGTCGCGGCTGTCTTTCCCGCCGATACCGGTACCGCCGGTGCTTTATTCTTTTCTTTTCAAACTTAGAGAAATATTTTTTCCTCAGTTTTTTGTTTTAACTTTTTGGGGCCTACCAGGCCTTTTCCAACATGGAGCCTTCTTCCCCTAAGAAGTGCCTTCACTGTGGAAACTTAGTTTTCTTTTTAGACTCCAATGCTTGGTGTCTAACCTGTTTGGGTCCTGACCCTTTTTCCCCTGATACCTCAGGCTATATTATTGGGAGAAGACCTTCCCTTTTTCGAGTTTCCCTCGATGCCGTTTTTCCTCCTGAGGTGAGGACACCGGTTTATTCTTCTCTCCAGGATCAGGTAACCCACAAACAGTCTGTTAAGACTAGCCAATTCTTGAAGGGTAAGTCTCATGCCCAGCATGATGACGGCTCCGGCCTTGCCCTCAAGACCCCATTGGCAATAAAACCCCGGCGGGAGTCTTCGGGCTCCAAAGCATTTACGGGGTTTCAGGTTGTTCCTGGGGCTCACCCCTCACAGAACATACCTGAGCCATGCTCGGGGGTGGTATCCGCTTCGAGCGGTACCGATCCCCCGGCATCGGCACCGGTATCGAGTGTTCCACTCTTCACCAGGGATCGTCATCTGGTGTCCTCGGTACCTTCGGGGCCGATCAATATGACCCAGATTGACTTTCCTGTAGCCCAGCCATGCTCGGGGTTGGTACCGGCTTCGAGCGGTACCGATACCCCGGCATCAGCATCGGTGTCGAGTGTTCCACTCTTCACCTGGGATCGTCATCTGGTGTCCTCGGTACCTTCGGGGCCGATCGATACGACCCAGATTGACTTTCCTGTATCTTCACCATGCTCGGGGTTGGTATCGGCTTCGAGCGGTACCGATACCCCGACATCGGCGCCGGTGTCGAGTGTTCCACTCTTCACCAAGCATCGTCTTCGGACGTCCTCGGTACCTTCGGAACCGATCGATACGACTACAATTGACTTTCTTGTATCGGCATCGCCGATACCACCACCAGCGTCGGTACCTTCTAGACATGCATCGATAGACTTGCTCCCTTCGATGCCGAGTCTAGAATCGATATCCAGTCTCGATGACTTGGTACCGACGCGTTTCGGAATCGATCCATTTCGTTTCCGACTACGCAGTACCGAGGATATTTACCAAGGCTCTCTGGTTACCTCGGCGCCGCTTCAGCAGCCCCCGATTACTGCTTCGATGACATTATCGTCTCCGATACCGGTACCGGTATCGACGTCGATTCCTGCAGTTCCATCGGTGCCATCGATCCTTTCTATGCCTAGTTTGGAATCGATACCAGGCACTGACAATGCAGTACTAACTGCCTCAAATCAGAACTGTCAGTATCACTGTCCATCTAGCAGGATTCTTTTTCTGCACCAGTCCAGTATGTCTTCTGGTGCTCAAGCTGCTCCTTCAACCTCAGCTTACCCAGGAATAGTTCCTATTGGAGATCCTTCTTTTCAGAAATTTCTCCTTGACATGGCAACCTTTCTTGCCATTCCTATTCCTGGCTTTACTCTTGACCAAGATCCTGCAGATAAGGAAAATATAATGCTTCCTTTACATCATTCTTTGCAGGATCTTCTTCTGAGGATTTGGGAATCACCCTTAAAGGTTCCTTCACCTTCTACAGCCATGAATGTTCTGTATCAGGTGCCTCCCTCTCCGGGGTTTCAAAAGAACCAACTTCCACATCATTCCATTGTAGTGGAATCAGCAATGAGGAAGGTAAGAAGCAAGAAGAAGCATTCTTCTTATCCGCCAGGTCGTGCATCTAAAGCACTTGATACCTTTGGACGTCAAACCTTCCAAACTTCTATGCTGGCTTCAAGAATTATCTCATATATTTTTTATATGAGTCTGACACTTCAGGAGGTCACAGAGAAATTATCTCTTTTGTCCCCTTTTTTGTCAGAGCCTAAGGCCACTGACTATTCCTTGCTTCTTAATCATAGCAGGAATATCTCTTGGTTTCTTTCTCGTGCTTCTCTAGACTCTTTTGAGTCTGTTAGCAGATCCTCTGCTATTGCCATTGGAGCACGTCGTAAAGCCTGGCTGCAAGCTTCAGACTTGAGCAGATGGGCACAACATACACTGGGTAATTCTCCTTGTACTGGAGAAAATCTCTTCAATAGAGAGGCTTTACGTCAGGTTGCTCATTGCTCCACTGACTTCCCTGGTTCTGGAAACCATCCTAAGCCTTCTTTTTCCCCAGGACGTAGGAAATGTCCTACCTTTCCCTAAGAAAAGAAGGTTTCACCCTTCTCCTGCCCATCCTCCAGATGTACCCAAGCAAGGGACATCTCATTCTAGTCTGAAGTCTCCAGACTCTAACCAGTCTACTCATAAACAGCAACCATAGGTTCCTATATGTTGCAATCTACAGTTAACTTCTTCTTAGCAGAGGTTTATTCTTCAAACTCTACACTGGGTTTCCGTATGCTAAGCTGTTAGGATACTTTTGTCCATGGGTTACAGAATTCTCCCCTTCTTACTACTACAAAGGGAGGTTACAACTATCCCATGATAGTTTTCTGTCCCCACATGGACATCTTTTCCTTCAGCTGTCTTACCATATGGTAAGTCACCTTCCAACCCCCTCTCTTCCAGGGTTTCCCCTGCTTGAGTTGGTACCATACTGAAACACTTCTCTTTCTTTCCAGTGTAGACTTTTTTGTTATCCCTCAATGCAACTCATCAGACAGGGACGGGAATATCTCCGCTCCCTTTGTCTGTTTTCTCTCTGTTTTTATACAGGAGAATCCCCTCTGCTGTTTTTGTTCAGTTGCTGTGCATGCAGGAGTTCCAGTGATTACTCTAGTACTCATTGCAAGCTACTTTCAACTATCTTGCATAATACTACTCACTGTAGGTTATCTTCTTCTAGCCATATCCTTTCCTAGGATATGGCAACACACCTGACTTCAGTCAGTTTTATCTCATAATTCTCCTGCACAATGCTCTCTGCAATCTTCAGAGAAGCTTACTACTATGGGCCTTTGCTACAGAGCATTGGACTTTATCTTTGAGGGGTTTTTCCATATAGTAGAAAAAACTTATATAATCATTCCATGACTATATGGGTTCTTATCCCCTCTTGTCTCCTGTTGTGCTACAGAAGACAAGCTTTTTCTGCGTGAATGTCCAAGGAGTTCCCAATCTTGCAGGAATCTACCCCTTTTTTCCTTACAGCTTGGCATTATGCTTTTCTGCTCCACTTGGACAACGCATACTCTTTTAGTGTACATGATACCCCTGTGTCCCTTGACTGGGTCATCCTGGTGTCTTAGTCTATGCGTTTTTTTTTTGTCCTTTGGCCTTGTCAGAGTCCTAAAGTACTCCTGACGTGCTCTTGCCAGACTGCTATTATCCTCTGTTTTTTCACGCAACCATACTGGTTATTCCACTGAACTACATTCCTGCACCGCAGAAATAGATTCTCTATATATCTTCAGTTGGTTTTTACCCCCTCATTATTAGATGAATCTTTCCCATCACATTCCCCATGTGCATGTTTTTTGGGGCTCAGTTGCAGGCATGTATCCTCAGACTTATATTCATGTATGTATATGTCCTATACATACATATTTCTGTAGTCTGTGTGGGCATAAGTCATGTCCATATATATATATATATATATATCACACATATCTAGACATATATGCACATATTTATAGATATGTATGTATCTCCATATATATATATATATATATATATATGTGCCCATTGGGAGATGTCCATAGGACGCTATGTATTACCTACTATCTCCCTAACTGTCTGTGCTATAAAGCTTTTACCTTCTTAAGGGGACCAGACAGTCAACTTGCCTATTCTCATACGGCTCAGTAAGTGGGAGCGGTTATACACACAATTACTGCTGTGATGTCAACAGCTTCTATTTTTGTTTTAGATCTCCCTGTCTATGAAGTATCAAACTTCAATGTCTTCCTATCTCTTACCAGCTAGGATTGACAGTGTACATCTTCAGTATTTCCGAGTACATTTTTGTTCTCCCTGGGAATAGGGGCTTTTTTCCATACCCCCTCTTCCCTTCAGGACTGGGCTAATTCTCCAGATCGGTCAGTCTTCTTCTTTTAGTTCTCAATGTTAATAACTCTATACCTAAAAGAGTTTTCAGCTTTTTCCCATAAAGCTTTCCATTGAAGACCTGCCGTTCTTCTCCTACCCCAGTTGACACCTGGGTCACCTGCCCATTCCAGGTTTGGAACTTCATCCTCACTGCTGTGAAGTTACCTTGAGGATTCCGCTACTGCATCTACAGTACACTCCATCACAGTTCTACTTCCTACAATCCAGTAGGTAAGCTCTATATTGTACTAGTTCATTAAATATTTTAATGATACTTGACATACATTCTAAAGACTCTCTTTCCCTGTAGTCTTTAGATTTGCTGTTCCTCTACAGCTCTTCTCTATTCAACTCCTACCCCCCATCCCTCAGGGGATGCCGGGGATCTAGGTTGGGAAATGCCGTCCTGTTCCAGGGATACGCATTTTATGGGATCTCCCCTGGCACCCACAGCTAGGGAGTCCCCATATGTGAAGACTCATTCCTGCTTGTTCCTGGAGATAGCACAGTTACCTGTAACAGGTGATCTCTGGGAACAGCAGGAATTAGTCTTCACAACCCACCCACCTCCCCTAGGAGTTGTATCTCTCTATCTCCTTTCCTCTTTCTCTCCTTCTGTCTCAGCTATGAAACTCAACAGAGGAGAGGCAGTGGGAAAGGCGGGAAGTCAGCGCGCAGGCGCGAGGGATGCTCCCAAAGGCTTTCTGATTGGATGCTGGGGAGCATTCCCGTGCGGGCTCCGTCGGTGACGATGTACCCATATGTGAAGACTAATTCCTGCTGTTCCCAGAGATCACCTGTTACAGGTAAGTAACTGTGCTATATTTAAGCACCACAGCTAGCGCTTAGAAAAAACCTTGGCTGAACAGTAATTTTCAGGGATGAGAAATTGCTCCAACAGGTTTTTTTCACAGAGGAGAAATGCTGTATTTGGAAGGGCTTTGTACTTACAATATCTACCATGTAATAACTGAAGAATTAGGAACATTTTCTGACAGAAACAATTAAATTTCTACATTTGGCTTTATTCCTTCCCTCCCCCACTTAGCTTTCTAATCCATACCAGACTGTAGGGCTGGCCATAGCAATTGTAGGGCCTAGTTTGGACCATTTTGGAAGGGCCTGTGGATTTAAAATTATTTCAAATTAAGTATCAGGAATAAGAACATAAGAAATGCTATACTGGGTCAGAGCAAGGTCCATCAAGCCCAGTATCTTGTTTCCAACAGAGGCCAATCCAGGTCACAAGTACCTGACAGGTTACCAAAAAGATACATGGGTTCCACAACGCTTGTCTTGGGGTAAGCAGTGGATTTCCCGTGTCCTCTTTAATAATGGTTTATGGACCTTTCCTCCAGGAACTTGTCCAAACCTTTTTTAAACCCAGCTACACTAACAGCTTTCATTACATCATCCGGTAATGAATTCCAGTGTTTGATTAAACATTGAATGAAAAAATATTTTCTCTTATTAGTCTTAAAAGGTTATGTCCCTAGTCTTTCTACTTTTTGCTGGAATAAACAACCGATCTACTCCATTCATTAATTTATAGACCTCTGTTATCGTTTATTAAAATTTGATATACCATCCTTGGCCTTAGCATATCTCTCCTGTCATATCTCCCCTCAGCCATCTCTTTTCCAAGTTGAAGAACCCTAACCTTTTAAGCCTTTCCATATACAAGTATCCTTCCATCCCCTTACTATTTTGGTGGCTCTTCTCTATACCTATTCTAATTCTGCTATATCCTCTTTAAGATATGGCAATCAGAACTGAACACAATATTCAAGGTGCAGTCACACCATGGAACGATACAGAGACCTTATAATATCCTTGGTTTTATTCTCCTTTCCTTTCCTATGCTATTACATTAAAACAAAACAATATCTATATTTATTAGCTTATTATATTTTGACATGTGGAGGAGTAGCCTAGTGGTTAGAGCAACTGCGTAGTACCCAGAAGATGAAGGGCTTGATTCCCACTAGCACTCCTTGTGATCTTGGGCAAGTCACTTTATCCTCCATTGCCTCAGAAGAAAAGGCCTGGCAATCTACTTCCGTTCATACCTTGCCAAGAAAACCCAGAGGTAGCTGGGTTGCCAGGAGTCAGCACTGACTTGATGGCACTAAAAAAAAATAAAATATTTTGACATGTGGGAGGAAATACTATAAACTCCCATGCAGTTAACACACTTTGCCCTACGCATATGTGGGGCCTATTCTATAAAGTAAACTACTGTACTTAATAGAATAGGGGCATACTGATGCACCTGATCTAGTCACGGCAGTTGTGCCTGCTCTAGAACAGGTGTAAATGCCCATGCCTAGATTGGTTAGCAACACGCTGTGCCCCTGCGCACACCCAAACTGGAAGTACGCATGATGGGACTTACGCACATGTTTACAGAATAGCGCTTGCAAATTCCCATTCACACACTTGTCCTTTAAAATAGGGACTTAATGCTCACAAATAGCGCATAACCTTCCACATGTCTTTTATAGGATCAGCCCCAAAATGCATTAAAACAAAACTATACTTATAAAGAAACCTTCCTCGATTTCTCTTCTGCAAACTCTTTTAAAATTTTGTTATAGTTTAAGTTTTGTCTTCATCACATTCTATGGATAATTCTGTAAGGCTGTGAGTCTGTCTTGGAGCATTTTTGACCTTCGATAAGATTTGATCAATTTTAGTTTGGAAAAACTCCTTTTCTCTGATGCCACTGTGACTGGTATCATCAAAAATATGGCTACAGAATTATACTTTTTGCTTTCTGTCCCCTCCCCCACCCCCAATCTCCTCTCTGGTTAATGTTATGTGCCGTCCTGGTGACCTTGTGAATCATTTGTCTATATTGTGATTGTCCCCTAGGGCGTTTCTTAATTTTCAAAGCTGGAGGTGGCAATCCTAGTGTGGGACCCCATTGGGTCATATAGGTTCAATTGGCCTAAGGCTGGCCCTGGAAGATTCAATCTGAGGGCATCTTAGCACCAGGAGGAAGCTCTCCAAAACCAGCCCTGAAGACACGGAAATAATGGACAATTTGCAGCAGTTCCGTAAGGCATTGAAAACTACTTTTTAGGCAGGCCTTTGAAAGGGTGGGTGAGTAGGGTTTGTGTTTTTTGGTATGGGGATCGCTGTGAATTTGTTCATGCATTTTATTTTTGTGTACATTGAACTATGCTGTTCTCTGATCATGCGATTCATAAGTGTAATAAATAAATAAGTGATGCCATGAGGTTTGGGGGCAATTGTTTTACATTCTATTCCAGCCTCCCCCTTCCTTTGTGCTGCTTTTAAATGTTAAGGTTTCCTGTTCAGTGAGGGACACCTAGGGTAGCTAAGAACCCAGTCAGAAGGAATCTGCAAGTTAAGGGGACACTCAATCTTAGAAATGCAGCTGTGTGGGACTGCCAACAGAGGCCGTCCTGATAATGGAGATTTCACTGCTGTGTATGAGGGAAAGTGGGAGGGATGCCATCTGTAAAGAGTCCTTTTTTCTGCAGTAACCTCTCTGTCTCTTCTTTCCTGTGTCTCTTTTAGGCAAGATAGGCGTGCTTGCTGATCTCTTGCCCAGTTTTGAAGTGGAGGTGATGCCAGGTATCCTCCCATTTTTAACTTTTTACCAGTTCATTCATCGTTCCGTTCATTTTCTTAAAACGTCAGTATTGCCGTCCTTATACAGACATCATCTATACATCTGTGTCCATACTGTGATTACACTTTGTGAATACCCACAACTGTTGTCTTATACATATGCTGTTATATGCAGAGAATGGACCGCCTTCTTATTTTCAGGATTGCATGAACAATGTCATACACATACACCACCATTCCATACACAATGCTCTACATGCCTGTTGGAACTGCCTTTGTCACCATTCACATGCAATCATTCTGTGCATCATCACTATTTCCACATACATAAAGCCATACATTTAGTGGCTCAGACCGTGCTGTCATAGTCCTTACATTTGTAATGGTTTTACGTCTCTACTCGCATACATCCTTCTTGGAGCACGGGGCCTACTGATTTCATGTATATATAAGGCAACCAGAATGTTGCTTATAGAAAGAACTTGCAATTAACAGTGCCTAAGTAACAATGACAAGCAAAATGTCATGGAGACAGAACACATCTCTGAAATGCACTGCAGGTGAGCCATTTCTTTAGCATGCACTTTCAACCTTCCACTTGTATTTCTCTTGTTCCTCTGAAAACCTTATCACATTACACTCCTTATCAATTTTCCCTGAGCAGTATTTGTAAGACTTTGGAAGGCAACTGGTTACCTTTGGCTTTACAATGCCTGTCTCGAAAGCTGCTAAATAGTGAGGTTGACCCAAATTAACACTGTTCTGTCTAGGTTAGGCTATCAGGCAGACTTTTCCAAGGGCACAAATGCAAACATAGGCTGCAAAGCTTGCAATTGGGATTAACTCCTTAACTGATTGCTAGTAGAGTCAAGTGGAGCAGCTTAGACCTGTTAGTTTTACAATTGCCTATCTATGGCTGTGTGGAGGTCTAGTGGGTGACTCCAATTTCTCAGAACTGGTTGATCCAGATCCAGTTTTACCCTACTGTATGCATGAACTTGTAGTCCTGCTTTTCATAGTGAAATCGATATCCAGAGCCATGCATGCAGTGGAGTAAAACAAGGAGTGAATCAGGCTGAGTAAAAAAGAAGCCTTTTTTATTCTATCACATAAAACTTCTAAAATAAATAATAAACTCCCATTTTTCTTTTATTTGCCCATATTTCCTTTTTGCTTCAAGGGGAGTTGGGTGGGAAAGTTGAAAAGAACTTTAAAGAGAGAGTTCAAGGGGGGCCCAAGTCCTTCTGATCAAGACAGCCTGCAGATGGTGTAAGGCCGATAGCGGCCCCTGGCGTACCAGGCCCATGTCTTCTCAGAGTCAGGTTCTTTGGGGATGCATCCCAAAGCGGGTGGTAAACTTCATGGGAGTTGGGCCATATAAGAATTTTAGAATATATTTAAATAAGGCAATGTGAGCAATCATTTTTAGCTGTTTGCTTTCAATTTCAATAGAAATCATGGTTAGAATATGCTCATTGGGATTCCTCTGCCAATTCCAGATGATGGTGATGTCAGGAGAGTAACTGCATATCCAAAAATGAAGAATGAGGGTCATTAATATTACTGTGAAACTAATAATGTGCTGTGACATAGCCTGGCCTCAATTTTGACATAAAGCCAGTTTTCCCAAGATATGCAGGTTTGCTGAACTGCGTTTTTTTCCGCAGGTAGAGTCTGATTCATTTTATTTAAAAAATTTGGCAGCTATTTGCTGTCTGAAACATTTTAAGTCTCAGTTTTGGGCAATAGAGCCCTCTGGTACTGAAAGCTGAATGCACAGTGTTCTGCCTTAATTTCTTTCTTTGCTGAATTTTTACTGTTTTTCATTTACTTGATTGAAAATACATCAAAGAATATTATTGAGACAAACTCTATGGATCTAAATTATCTATACCTGGACATCCTTTTCTTTGTTTTTTTTTAATCTGAAGATCTATGTCATCTCCTGTGGTGTGCAAATAGCAAGACTGTAGACAATAGCCAACCTCATGGACAGGGGCATGAGGCCAACTGATCTGCTTGAGCAAGCAGGGAGGGAATGCTTCAAAGTTGAATGCCTCCATCCTAGGGATTTTTGTGCAAAGGGCTCTATTTCCAAGTTTCCTTATATAAAATAGCTCTAGTCCCTCTATAAAAACAAACAAACAAAAAAAACCCAGGAAATGTCTGTGTTGTATGGGGAGGGAGCAATAACATCTGCATCTTCAGAAACTACTGCAGATTTAATTATTCACCTTTTCCAAATCCAAGCTCAAGGTGAGTTACAAGCATGTATACAAATTATTTTCCTGTTCAAGTGGACATATAATCTAAGCTGTACCTCAGGCAATGGATTATGAAGTGACTTGTCCGAGATTATAAGAAGCATCTGTGGGAGAAACAGGATTGGAACCTTGGCTTCTTTGATTTGTAGTCTGCTGTGCCAACCACTAGGCTATTCCTCTACTGCACTGTAAAGGCCTACTGTATATCATCTGTACAGTGGTGTAAATTACATCTTCACAGTTAGTTTCACTGCAAGACCCTCACCCATCAAGCCTGATAATGTGCCTGGCTATAAAAGAGTCAATAGTGTTGATGCATATTGTACATCACATTAGGTTGCATCATGCGTTGCCAGGCAACAGCACTCAAGTAGAAAAATGCCTGATGTTGCCGATTCTGCCCACAGAAAAAATATAGTGTAATATGTTGATAAACTTGATAAAGACTGCTGCTTTTTTTAAAATCCACAAATCACCTCAGGCTTAAGAGCTTACTCTAGGAAATCCTATGGGAAGAATTAGCTTCTTTTTTACCCAAAAAGCCATCACTGTGTATACAGCTGATTATTTGCAATAATGAAACTTACTGGTAGGTGCCTCTAGCAGGGAGGCATGACCCCCCCCCCCCTCCTCTTCTTCATTTTATGGCCTTATTCCCCAGCAGAACCCATGCAGTGTGGAAGAATGTTTGCCCCTTACTGCTTTTCTTTTACTCTCATCATATTCATCTGAGGAGAAGGAAGCTCTTTCAGCCTCTCATGCCGTCTTTCTTCTCTCACTCAGCAGTCCACTGACAGCCTGAAAGAGGAGGAGCTACTTTGTGCTGTTTCTTCTAATCCAGTGGTTCTCAACCCACTCCTCTGGGACCGCCAGATCTATCTCATGCATATTCATTGTGGATATCCTGAAAACCTGACTGGCCTGGGGGGGTCCCACAGCACTGGTTTGAGAACCACTGTAACCCTTCGGCCATTTCTATTCAACTAGTAGTGAGGAACGTCGAGACAACTAGTAGTGAGGAATGTCGAGACAAGTCCTTTCCCTATCATCTCGTATCCTCTTCCTCCAAGGCTGCAGTCTTCAGAAGGAGCATAGTTAAAACTGCACCTCCTACTCAAACAATGACTGAGGATAGAGAGAGGATTTTGTCTTTGTTCTCTTTCATCCTTGCTCCAAAGAACAAATTCACTCTCAACCCACACAGAAGCTTCAGTGTTTTAAACAGATTAAGAGAACACAAGATGGTCTTTGTGTTTTAAATGTTGACTCTTTGCTAACAATAATGCAGCAGGGTAAGAAAAAAAATTAACATCAATGAGCTTGACTTTTAGAGAAAATAATAACTTTCACAAGTACATAACACACCCCAGTGTGCCTTAATTGGAGCTGCTGCCTGAAAGAGTTGATCTTTTCTGTGAGAATGGCCGAGCTTTAAAGATACTTGACAGCTTCTTTAGAGAGCAGCACGCCTTGTTCCTTTAATTCTCTGTTAACAGGAATATTGACAAAAACGTATTCCAGCGAAGAATGCAAGATGGTGACTGCAGAGTAGGACCCATGTGGTTGAGCTTCTACCCGGTTCTGTTTTACTTCAAAATGGTCAAAAGGAAGGGGAGAAAGAGGGTATTTCCTTCTGAGTTCTAAAGTACCTTCAGGCACTATGGCTCAGTAAATTGTTTAAGTCTCTCAAATCCTGAAATGCTCCTTGGCAAGGCTGTTGCTGTTGCCAATGGAGCTTGACATATCACCAAATCCTGGGATATAGTTCTACCCTCTTGCACTAGGTGTCACCAAATAATTGGCAGTCTGTCTGAATTTCAGTTACTTGATTATAGGACTCTGGCTACAGGAGTTAACACCAGTCCAAGGAGAAGCAACAGAGGTAGACCTCTGCTGGAAGGAGAGTTTTTTCTCTGTATAAGCCCTGTACCAGTCAACTTGGCCCTTTTCTCTGGGAACAAGCAAGAAGTCAGTACTCACATATGGGTGACGTCTGCACCGACGGAGCCCTCACTGAAGCATCCACCCAGCTTCCAAAAAAAGCCTTTGGGAGATGCTACCATGCATGTATGGTCCCCTTCCCACCCAAGGGTGCCATCTTGCTCAGTCTCCTTTTTTCCGCAGAGCCCTTCAGATGTTTGTCTGGCTTGTCCCCAGCAAAAGCTGATTTTTCTCTTCGAGTTTCATACTCATTTCCGGTATCGTATCGGTACTCTTCCTGCCTACTGACCTCATTGCCTCGGCGTCGAGTTTGGTCTATTTTTATAGTTTTCATTCTTTTCTTTTCCTGGCATCTTCATGCCTTTTTTCTCCCACTGGCCGCCCAGAGAGTCTTCGATCTCGTAGGGGTACTTTTTTCCCCCATGCCTACCAGTGGCTTTAAGAAGTGTGTTCAGTGCTCCAAAATTATGTCTTTGACCGACACACACAACTGCTGTCTCTGCTACTTCGGGCCAGACCACAAACTGGCAGCCTGCAATCTCTGCAAGAGGATGTCCAGTAAGGCCCTCAAGAGCCACCAGCAGCAGCACGATAAGTTTTTCCCCAAGTCCCTGGTGCCTCTGAAGGCCAGGGCCTCATCTGAGGTCCTGACATCTCGGGCGGAGCCTTCCAAACCAAACCCAAGCCTCGTTGTGGGTCCTCAAAAAAGGGGTCTCCCTCAAGGGAACCCAGGAAAAAGAAACCCTCGAAGGTGGCATCCTTGGACGGTTCCAACTGGCTGGGTGCTGCCCGGCCCGGTCTGGTCCCACAGTCCAAGGCGTCGGAGAAAGTGCGGCCTGCAAATGTCCCCTGGAAAGATCCAACCATGGACTGGCCTCAGTCCGCAGACACTATCCTCGTCGAGGATTCCCCATTGGGGGAGCCAGCTTCGGGCCCAAGTCCCTTGGTGCCCATGCCGAAGGCTGCACAGCCTTCTGGTCTGGAGTCCAGAATGTCGGCCCTGGAGCGCAGTTTGTTTGCCTTCATGGACCAGCAGCGGGCGCTGTTGTCTGGCACGACTGGCTCATCTGCCCAGACCACCGGGTCCTCGAGGTCCAAGACGTCCCTGGAGGCCGAGTCGATCCTTGAGGTCCTTAGCCTCAAGTAGATCCTCAGCCAAGGTCGCGATCCGAGTCCTGCTCGATGGGACTGTGGTCATCCCCAGCAAGTTTGCTGGGCACCAGCTGCAGGGCATTGGGGGCCCTGAAGCCTGCGGGGCAGCCCTCATACGAGTCCTCGATGGATTACTCCGAGTGGGAGATGGAGGACGAGGAGTCCCCCGATATCCATCGCCACTGCGATGTCCCATTTGACTCTCCCGTCTCAGAGCCTCGACGGCGGTCCCCGCCCAAGGATATGTGCTTCCTTGATTTTGTCAAGGACATGTCTAAGGCCCTGGCATTCCCGACTGAGTCGGAGGAGGAGCCTCGGGTGGATGAGTTGGAAATCCTCCAATATGAGGCCCCTCCATGGGAATCGCTCATGGTGCCCATCCTGGAATGGCTGATGCTCCGAATGTGGGAGACACTGGTTTTGGTGCCAGTGGTGAGCAAATGGCTCGACTCGATGTGTCGAGTCTGCCAAAGCCCGGGCTTCCAAAAGTCACAGCTGTCACATAACTCCATGGTGGTGGAGTCGGCCATGCGTCGGCTGAAAAGCCAGAAGAGACACTCCTCAGTGCCACCTGGCAGGGTGGCCTGCACCCTGGATGCCTTTGGCAGAAAGTGCTACCAGGGTTCAATGCTCATCGGCCGCATCCAGGCCTACCAGCTGTACATGGGCATGTACCTGAGAGACCTGGTGAAGGAACTCGCCAGGTTCTCGGCTGGTCTCTCCGAGGAACCTTTGCAGCTGTTCAAGAACCTGGCCAAAGCAGTCCATGAATGCTCCAAATTCATGTCTCGAGCAGCCTATGACGGGTTTGAGCCAGCGGCTCGAGCTGTGGATTCAGGACAAATTGGTTGATGTCCCCTGCCAAGGAGAGAATCTCTTTGGCAAACCCATGACTGAGAAGGCTGCCGAGCTGGAGACTGAGTTCATGACGAGGACCAGGCTCTCTAAAAGGTCCGCTGCCCCTTCCTGATGGAAGGGCTCAGGTAAAAAGTCCTTCTACCCGAGGAAGGGAGCTGCTTACAGAAACTACCCACTTTATCAGGCCTTCCCAGCTCCCCAACAAGGTCAGCAGGCCAAGGGATATGGACATGGCCCACATAAGCAGAAAGCAGAAGGCTCCAAAACTCCATGCACCAGTTCCGGCCCGGCCCAGCCCAGCCTGGGGGGAGTTTTTGACTTCTTGAGCATAGCCTCTCTACCCCAAGGAGATCAGCAGCCCACAGGGGACGTCTGGCCCTCTATGCCAGAGGTGGGTAACCATTACCACTGATTCCTGGGCACTAAGGGTAGTCAATGAGGGTTACCCCCTCCACCTGGCTCAGACATCTCCCCGTTTTTTCCCAGGAGAGCCCCTCTGGTCTCCCCTCCACCGGGACCTTCTTCTGAAGGAGTTAGCAGGTCTTCTCGAAGACAAAGTGGTGGAACCAGTGCGCCACAATCTTAAGGGCAAGGGGTTCTACTCCAGGTACTTCCTCATGCCAAAAAGGACAGGAAGCCTAAGGCCCACCCTCGACCTGCGCAACCTCAACAAATTCCTGGTGAGGGAGAAGTTCAAGATGCTCTCCCTTGGAAAGTTGCTGCCATACCTCCAGCAGGGAGACTGACTATGCTCCTTAGACCTCAAGGATGCTTATACCCACATCCTCGGGGGGGGGGGGGGCAGGCACTTTCATTATAGTGTGCCCCCCTTCGGCCTAGTCTCTGCCCCAAGAGTTTTCACAAAATGCCTGGTGATCGTGTCCGCCTTTCTCTGGCTCCAGGGGTTCTTCGTCTTTCCCTACCTGGATGACTGGCTCATAAAGGGAGGCACAGCTGGCCAGCACACGCACCATCCAGGTTCTGCAACACTTGGGCTTTGTCATAAACTACCCCAAGTCTGACCTCCTCCCGACGCAGTGTCTGGAGTTCATTGGGGCAAGGACTGACACACTCTTGCCCATGGACCAAGCCGATCGTCTCAGTAATCTGGCTCGAGACATACAGTACCGTCCTTTGGTGCCCGCTCAGCTTCTCCTGTGCCTTCTCAGGCACATGGCCTCCACAGTCCATGTAACTCCAGACACTCACCTCCACATGAGGGCAGCGCAGTGGTGTCTGGAACAGTGATCTCAGGCCACGGGCCACCTTCGAGACAGAGTTTCTGTGACCCGCCATTTGGCGGACTCCCTGGTCTGCTGGCAGTCACGCCAGCATCTCGAGGCAGACATGCCTTTTCAGGCCCCAACCCTCTCAAGGTTCCTCACTATGGAAGCCTCCCTGCTCGGCTATGGAGCCCACTGCAGAGATCTCCGCACCCAGGGCAGCTGGTCAACAGATGAGAGCACCCAGCAGGTCAACCTTCTGGAGCTCCGAGCCATACACCTAGCCCTGAGGGTCTTCTGTCACCACCTGCATCACCAGCTGGTGCTAGTCCAGACGGACAACCAGGTGGCGATGTTCTATGTGAACATACAGGGGGGCATGGGGTCTCGTATCCTTTGTTGGGAGGCACTGGTCCTCTGCTGGTATGCAATCCAACAGGGTATCCTCCTGCAGGCAGTGTACCTGCCAGGCCAGGACAACCAGTTCTCCAGCTGCACAAGTGGCAGCTGGACCCCAGGGTAGCCAGTTGGCTTTTCCGGCTCTGGGGGGAACCCGTGATGGACCTGTTTTCCAGCCCAGACAACTTCCAGTTGCCCTGCTTCTGCTTCCGACAGGCCCATCCCTCCAGGGTGACAGTAGACGCATTCCTGGTCTCATGATACAAAGGCCTTAGGTACGCCTTCCCTCCTATGCCGCAGATTGCCAAGACCTTGTTCAGGACCCTCCACGACAGGGACTTGATCATCCTGATAGCTCCTCGGTGGACCAGGCAGCCGTGGTTCCCGCTGCTTCTACAGTTGATGGTGGAGACCCCCATCGCCTTGGGACTGTCCCGGAACTCCTATCTCAGGAGGGGGGCTCTCTCTTGCAACCCAACCTGGGATCTCTGTCGCTGAAAGCTTGGCTGCTGAGAGGGTGAGCCTGGCCCTTTTCAAACTCCCAGTTTAAGTGGAAGACATTCTGCTGGCCTCTCGCAAGGCCTCTACTAGGAAGGCTTACGCCCTCAAATAGCGCAGGTTCTTTGTTTGGTCTGCCGAACATGGGCTTGACCCTTTCTCCTGCCTGGTGGCTCTGGTGTCACAGTACCTGTTCCATCTCTCCCAGTCCGGGCTCAAGTCTAACTCCTTCCGAGTGCACCTTAGTGCCCTGGTGGCGCATCACCATCCGGTGGATGGTAAGCCCCTCTCAGCCCAACCATTGGTAACCTGTTTCCTTTGGGGCCTGCTCTTATCGAAACCCCCAGTTCACCCTTCGGCAATCGAATGGGACCTCAACGTGGTGTTGGGGCAGATCACTCACCTCCCCTTTGAATCTCTGGCTCCCTGCCACCTCCACTACCTCTCTAGGAAGGTGGTTTTCCTGGTCGTGCTTACCTCCGCTCGCAGAGTTAGTGAGCTTCAGGCTCTTGTGGCGGAAGCGCCCTATACCAGGTTCTACAAGAACAGAGTGGTGCTTCTCACGCACCCCAAATTCCTGCCGAAGGTAGTTTCGCACTTTGATCTCAACCAGGAAGCATTGCTCCCTACCTTCTTTCCAAGACCTCACTCCAGTCGGGTGGAGACGGTCCTTCACACCTTGGACAGTAAGAGGGCTTTGTCCTTCTATATTCAGCGCACTCAGGGCCACCGCAAAGCTTCTCAGCTTTTCATCTCCTATGACCCCAGTAGGCTGGGGGAGGTGGTGATCAAGTGTACACTGTCCACATGGGTGGCGGACTGTATTGCCCTCGCTTATGAGCAGGCGAGGCTCCCGCTGGAAGGCCGCATCATGGCACACCGTGTCAGGGCCATGGCAGTCTCAGTGGCAAACTTGCATTCTGTCCTGATGGTGGACATCTGCCAGGCTGCCACCTGGTCTTCAGTCCATACCTTTGCAGCCCATTACTGCCTGGAAAGAAAGTCCTGACGGGACAGTGCCTTTGGCCAGGCTGTGCGCTGTAACCTTTTTGGGGTTTAGGGAACTCCTACCCTCCGACCCTTCTGTATTCAGACTACCGAAGTACTGATTTCATCGGACACAGGGGTCCCACTGTGGTCTGTGGGCACAGACTCAATTGCTGCTGCTTGTGGCTCCCCATGAAGGAGCCCTGTTTTGTTATGGGCTTTCGGTAGCCTGTAGCTGGGGAGTCCCATATGTGAGGACTGACTTCCTGCTTGTTCCCAGAGAAAGTGTAGTTACTCACCTGTAACAGATGTTCTCTGGGGACAGCAGGAATCAGTCCTCACAACCCTCCCTCCTCCCCTGGAGTTGCTCCTTTACCATCTTTTATTTTTGCCGTCTTTTAGCTATATCATCTGACTGAGCAAGATGGCACCATTGGGCGGGAAGAGGACCACGTATGCATGGTGGCATCTCCCAAAGGCTTTCTTTGAAAGCTGGGGGGGGATTCTTCCGTGAGTGCTCCATCGGTTCTGACATCACCGATATGTGAGGACCGATTCCTGCTGTCCCCGGAGAACACCTGTTACAGGTGAGTACGCTGTACCGGCTGTGGCAGGAGGACTACAACTGGCCGATTCATTACTTGGAGCTGAGTTGTTTGTTAGTAAGAGAGAATCTAGATTGGGGTGCTTTCTTTTATTTAGACTAACCAGTGTAGTGAGCAACAGATCTAGGAAGGCCCAAGTTGGTTACTTTAGACTCTGTGGATTATCTTTGAGTCTTCAGAAAAATCTCTTCAGATGACTTGATGACTTTTTGGAACACTAAAAAAACAAGTTCAGTGTAAAGTACGAGCACATAATGCCTGACATAGGAACCACTGTACAGATTTAGATGTCATTGGGTCCCAAATATTTGAAATCCAAGTTGTAAATTCAGTTCTTAAAAATGAAACTGATGCGGCAAAGATAAAAACCCTGTAAAATACAAATGCTTGAATTTAAGGATTTTGAACTTTCGAAGGTCTTTTACATATCTGAGAGGATTAAAAATAGCTTGTTGAGGTTTTAAAATGTTCTGCTGACATATCAGTTCCAACTTCTAGGGTTCCTAATTTGCCTCAGAGGAAGATTAGAAAGATGGGAGGAGAATAGCCACCAATTAGGATCCTACAAATAGTTTGGATATCAGAGATTTGATATTTAGTGGGGTTTATGTGATTATCAGCACCTACTACCTGCATGAGCCCCGCTAACATTGGTAATCTTCGGGAACAAGCAGGAAGTCGGTCCTCACATATAGGTAATGTCAGTGCCGATGGAGCCCCTGCGGAAGCATCTCCCCAACTTTCAAAGAAAGCCTTTGGGAAATACACCACGCATGCGTGGTCCCCTTCCCACCCAAGGGTACAATCTTGCCTCAGTCTCCTTTTTTCCGTGGAGCCCTCTGGACGTCTGTCCAGTTTCCCCCAAAAAAGTGTGGTTTTTTTATACATTTCTGTCTGTTTTCCATACCGGTTCCTTTCCTGCTCCCAAGCCACCTTGCCTTGGCATCGCTCCTCGGGTTTGTTCCTTTGTTTTTGTTTTTTTCTTTGAGATATCCCTCGACTGGCATTCATGCCTTTTTTCGGCCAAAGGCCTCGGACCCTTGCTGGGCGGCAGGGACCTCTTTTTTTCCCCCGATGGCCTTCAGCAGCTTCAAGAAGTGCGATCGGTGCAGCAAGATGATGTCCCTCACCGATTCACATGACTGCTGTCTCTTGTGCCTTGGCCCGGAACACAACTTGGACTGCAGGACCATGACCTCAAAGGCCCTAAAGAATTGTCAGCAGCAGCAGCAAAATTTTTTCCAAAAGTCCAAATCTGCGCCGGAGTCTCTGGCGACACCCCCACTCCAGGACACCCTCCGGTACCTTGGTGCCCCACAAAGCCTGGGCCACTTTGGAGTTCCGCAGCCGCAGTTCCTCCGAGAGGAAATCCACGCAGGTGGCACGCAAGAAGTCGAACACTTCCTCGGAGACCAGGTCTGGGAAGACTGGAAAATCCCACTCCAGACCCCACAATTCCTCACAAGCTGTCCCGAAAGGAGTCATCGGTACCCACCGACCGGCCTTGGGCACCCAAGGCCATCATCGTCGAGAACTCCCCCATGATGGAACAGACACCAGACCCAAAACCCTCGGCATCCGTGTCGAAGGCTGTGGAGCCAACTGGCATGGAGACCAGGATGGCGGCGTTAGAGCACAGTATCTCTGCCCTTGTGGCCCAGCAGCGGGTGTTCATATCCAGTTCATCCACCCCGATGACGGGACCCTTAACATCGAGCCGGCTCCCCAGACATCGAGCCGATCCTCGAGCACCACTGGCCTCGAGAACCTCATCAGCATTCGAAGAGGTCCTGGTCCTGTTCCTTGGGTCACCGATTGGTAAGCGCATGCGGCTCACACTACAGGTCCTCTGGAAGCCCTAGGCCCCTCAGCTCAGACCTTGACTACAGTGAAGCCTCAGAGTCGATCTCGTACTTTCAGTCCAATTGTGAGGACAAGGAGTCCCCCTCCGGCACTCTCCATTGAGACTGAGGAGGACCCTCGCAAAGAGGAACTGGGGATCCTCCAGTATGAAGCCCCTTTGAAGGGGGCCCTCAAGGTACCCATTCCGCTAATCCTACAACACCTCCTCCGCATGTGGGAGACACTGGCACGGTGCCCATTGTCTGCAGGCGACTCTACTCCACGTATTGAGTCTGCCACAGCCCTGGGTTCAGAAAGCCCAACTTCCCTACAACTCAATGGTTGTTGAGTCTGCCATGCGCAGACTCAAGAGCCAAAAGACCCATTCCTCAGTGCCCTCTCGGAAGGTCTTTCAAGACTCGATGCTGTCATGCTGTGTCCAGTCCTACCAGCTCTACATCGGCATGTACCTCAAAGAGCTGTCAAAGGAGCTTGGTGGGTTCTTGGCAGGCCTCGAAAGGGAACCCCTCCAGAGGTTCAAGTCACTGGCCTCGGCGGTAAAGAGTGCTCGAAGTTCCTGTCTTGAACAGCTTACGACTGCTTTGAGTCGTCAGCTGGGGTGGCCACAGCCACAATCAGGTCCTGACACCAGGCATGGCTACAATCGTCTGACCTTGAACCATGGGTTCAGGACAAACTTATTGATGTCCCCTGCATTGGTTAATCAATGGCAGACAAAGCAGCAGAGATCGAGACTGAGTTCCTAATGAGGACGAGATTCTCATAAAAGACCCTTGGTGCAGCCCTATAAGAAGGCCCCAGGAAAGAAGCCCTTCTTCCCGAGGAAAAAGGGCAGCTTTGGCAATGCCTCACAGTTCCAGGCCTTCTCGGGCCCACAGCACAACCAACAGCACAAGGGACAGGGACACGGCCCCCATAAGCAAAAGACCCCCAAGTCCAAGGCGCCAGCCCCAGCTCAGCCTGGGGGGAGCTTTTGACTCCCTGGGTGTGACCTCCTCTCCCCCAGGAGGACCCCTACAGCCCTACAGGCTGGCCCTGTTTTCCCACAGGTGGTCCATCATCACCACCGATACCTGGGTCCTACAAGTGGTCATGGAGGGTTACCTCCTCCACCTATGGCAGACACCACCCTCATACTTTCCAGGAGAGCCCGTAAGACCTCTTCTCCACCAGACCCTGCTCCTCACTGAGCTTTCAGGTCTCCTCAAGGACAAGGCCATGGAGCCAGTGTCAAAACCTTTCTGGGGCACCGGTTTCTACTCCAGGTATTTCCTCATCCCCAAGAGAACAGGGGGCCTCAGGCCCATCCTGGATCTGTAGGATCTGAAAAAGTTCATGATAATGGAAAAGTTCAAAATGCTCTCCCTTGGAACATTGATGCCATTCCTCCAGCAGGGAGATTGGCTATGCTCCTTAGACTTAAAGGATGCCTACACACACATCCTGATCCATCCCAGCCACAGAAAATACCTCCAGTTCGTGGTGGGAGGAGAGCACTACCAATACAGGGTGCTTCCCTTTGGGCTGGCTTCATCACCAAGGGTCTTCACCAAATGCCTCGCGGTAGTCGCAGCCCACTTCTCTCTCCAAGGGGCCTTTGTCTTCTCCTACCTGGATGACTGGCTCATAAGGGGAGGCACAGCTGCAGAGACACAATGTGCCACAAAGCACACCATCAATACCCTGCAATATCTCGGGTTCATCATCAACTACCTCAAGTCCCACCTCTCTCCAGCTCAATGTCTGGAGTTTATAGGGGCTCAGCTAGACACCCTCCTGGCCAAGGCTTTCCTCCCTCAGTGTTGCTGTACCTCTGCGGCTAGCCCCCAGAGGCATTCTGACATCTTCTATCGCTACCTGCCCAACTTCTCCTGTGCCTGCTGGGCCACATTACCCCACAGTTCATGTGACCCCATACATCCGACTGCACATGAAAGCGGCCCAGTGGTGCCTCTGCTCTCAGTGCACAAGCCACAGGCAGGCTTCAGGACAGAGTGAGAATGACCTGCCAGCTGGCTGACTCCCTCGAATGGTGGCAAATCCTTCGTCACCTTCAGACTAGGATGCCCTTCCAGGCACCCACCCCCTAGAGGGTCCTCACCATGGACATCTCCTTACTGGGCTGGGGAGTGCATTGCGAGGGCCTCCAGATGCAAGGCAGCTAGTCCCAGATGGAATCCGAGATGCAAATCAATCTGCTGAAGCTCTGGGTGATAATTCTGGCTCTCCGAGCTTTCTGCCACCAGCTGCAGCACTAGTTGTTGCTGGTCCAGACTAACAACCAAGTCGCAATGTTCTATGTAAACAAACAAGGGGGCATGGGGTTGCACTCCCTCTGCCAGGAGGTGATAGCCCTCTGTGACACGCAGAGGGATGCTCCTAAGAGCGGTCTACCTCCTGGACAATGTCCTGGCAGACAAGCTGAGCAGAATCCTATGGTTACACGATGCAAGGTTCCACATTAGGAACTACCACCCAGGAAAAAGATTTAGGCGTCATTGTGGATAACATGTTAAAACCCTCTGCCCAATGTGCAGTGGCAGCCAAGAGAGCAAATAGAATGCTAGATATCATAAGGAAAGTAATGGAAAATAAAACCAAAGATATTATAATGCCTCTGTATCGTTCCATGGTGCAACCGCACCTTGAATATTGTGTGCAATTCTGGTCACCGTATTTAAAAAAGGATATAGCGTTATTAGAAAAGGTTCAGAGAAGAGCCACCAAAATGGTAAAGGGGATGGAAGGATACCCCTATGAAGAAAGGCTAAAAAGGTTAGGGCTCTTTAACCTGGAAAAGAGACGACTGAGGGGAGATATGATAGAAGCCTATAAATGAATGAATGGAGTGGAACGGGTAAACGTAGATCGATTGTTTACATTATCAGAATATAGGAAGACTAGGGGACATGCAATGAAGCTACAGGGTAAACTATTTAAGACTAATAAGATAAAATATTTTTTCACTCAACGTGTAATCAAACTCTGGAATTTGTTACCGGAGGATGTAGTAAAAGCTGTTAGTGTAGCTGGGTTTAAAAAAGGTTTGAACAAGTTCCTGGAGGAAAGGCCAATAAACCATAATTAAAAAGGGACCCAGGATATCACTGCTTGACCCAATACAAGCATTGTGGAACCTGTGTCTTTTGGGGAAACTGCTAGGTACGTATGACCTAGATTGGCCACTGTTGGAAACAGGATACTGGGCTCGATGGACCTTGGTCTGACCCAGTATGGCATATCTTATGTTCTTATGTTCCTCTAGCCGCACGAGTGGTGTCTGGTTCCCAAAGTGGCCTCCCGGCTGTTTCAAATCTGGGGTCTCCCCCTGGTGGACCTGTTCGCCAGCCCAGACAACATGCAGTTGCCCCATTTCTGCTCCCGCCAGCCACACACATACCAGGTGGCAGTGGATGCGTTCCTCATTCCATGGATGGAAGGCCTTCTTTATGCCTTCCCGCCGACACCATTGATCACCAAGACCCTCCTTCAAGGTCCAGCATGACAGGCATCACTAATACTGATAGCTCCCTGGTGGCCCTGGCAACCCTGGTTCCTGCTGCTCCTCTCCCTGTCGGCGGCATGCCGATTCCCCTGAGCCGAGCCCTATGACTACTCTCACAGGAGCAGGGTTCTCTCCTACATCCCAACTTGGGATCCCTGTCACTCATGGCTTGGCTGCTGAAAGGATAGCTTTGGCTCCCTTCAGCCTCCCACGGGACGTGGAAGAGGTTCTTCTGGTCTCTCATAAGGCTTCCACAAGAAGGGTGTACGCCTTCAAGTGGCGCCGATTCTCGGTATGGTGCACTGAAAGATGGGCAAACTTGTTCTCCTATTTGGTACAAGTGGTATTCCAGTACCTTCTCCATGTGTCATAGGTGGGACTAAAGCTCAACTCGGCCAGAATGCACATGAGCGCTATCGCAGCGCCCCATCATTCCATTGAGGGCAAGTCCCTCTAGGCTAAGCCCCTTCTATCTTGGTTATTGTGGGGCCTTATGCTGTCCAAATCCTCTGTCTGCCCTCCAGCGGCGGAGTGGGATCTCAATGTGGTGCTCTTGCAACTCACTAAGCAACCATTTGAGCCCCTGGCTACCTGCCACTTGAGGTATCTCTCTTGGAAGGTGATCTTCCTTGTGGCACTCACATCAGCTCGCAAAGTCAGCAAGCTCTATGCTTTTATGGCAGAGTCCCCCCCCCCCTACATGAGATTCTACAAGAACAGGGTGGTGCTCCGCATACACCCCAAGTTTCTGCCGAAGGTGGTGTCTCCATTTCACCTCAATCAGGAGGTGGTGCACCCCATCTTCTTTCCGTGGCCTCACGCCAGCAGAGTGGAGACCTTTCTCCATACTTTGGATTGTAAAAGGGTCCTTCTATCTGCAATGGACTCAGGGCCACTGCAAAGTACCTCAGCTTTTCGTATCCTATGACCCCAGTCATCTGGGGCTTCCAGTGACTAAGCAAATTCTGTCCATTTGCACAGTGGACTGCATTGCCATCGCCTATGAACAGGCGAGGATCTCACTGGACCAGAGGGTCATGGCGCACCCCGTCAGGGCCATGGCTACCTTCGTGGCAAATCTGCATTCTGTCCCTGTGATGGAAATCTGCCGAGCCGTCACCTGCCCTTTGGTCCATACCTTTGCAGCTTACTACTGCCTGGAGAGGGCGTCCTGACAGGACAGCGTCTTTTTGGCTAGGTCATACTCTGTATTTTCATTGGAGTGTAGGCAACTCCTGCCCTCCGATCCTTCTTTGTTCAGGCTACTGGAGTGTTGGTTCACCGCCAGATACTTGGGTCTTGCGAGAATTTCTCAGTAGGCTGGAGTGGTGTTTTTATAGGTTCTCGGTAGCCTGTAGCTGGGGAGTACCATATGTGAGGACTGACTTCCTGCTTGTTCCCGGAGAAAGCATCATTACTCACCTGTAACAGGTGTTCTCCGGGGATAGCAGTAATCAGTCCTCACACTTCCCTCCTCCCCTTAGAGTTGCTTCTTTACCGTATTTAAATTTTTGCCGTCTTATCTATGTCATTTGACTGAGGCAAGATGGCACCCTTGGGCAGGAAGGGGACCACGCATGAGTGGTGCATCTCCCAATTGTGAGGACTGATTCCTGCTGTCCCCGGAGAACCCCCTGTTACAGGTGAGTAACTATGCTTTCAGCAGCGCCATGTAGACAGTGCTGCTTAATAGCTCCTCTGACTGCCACAGTATGATCTAGGCTGGGGTAGTCCATGTGTGGAGCGAAGGCAGTCCTTGGGTTATCTGGTTAGTGGCAATATTCAATTTATTAACTTGACAACATACTGCATAAAGTTAGGCCATGAAAAAAGCAAGCCTAACTTTATGCGGTTTGCTCTCCGGATAGCAATTGAATATTGCCACTATCCGGCTACCACCAGCTCTGAAACCAGATATTCAGTGCCGGTGGATATCCAGATTCCAGCGTCGCATATCCTGTTTCAATATAAAAACACCGGTCCAGTATTTGAATATTAACCCATCAATGTTATAAGCCTCTGAACTCCTCACTGACTCCAGGGGACAGGATAAACTTTCTGGAGGAAATCTTCAGAATCTCTCTTGGATTCTATTGTCAGGTAAAGCTTAAGCAGCACCCCCTCACTTCCTGTCATTTGTCTCTGGCCTATGTTAGAGCCAGAAATCCCACAGATTCCAGACACTGGGCCCAAAGTCAGCTTGGCAGAAAGGAGCCTCCACTGGTTAAGACCTGGAGAAGCACAGACCAGATGTGGATGAGCAAAGACCCTTTTCCCTCGAAAACAGGGCCTTTTATAATCTAGGGACCCTCCTAGTTCCTCTCCTGGGCTGTTTCCAACAGGGAGCCCTAGTGACCCCACACAGTGGGGATGGAGGTAGAGCAGTGCTTCCCGTCTCAGTTTTCGTCAACTAAATTACTTCAGCCATGCCCCTCGAAAGCCAGATAAATGCTTAAGCTGCTTATCTCCCACTGTCGGACCAAAGTCTCATGTTAACAGCTATGTGATTTTGCCGCTCTTAATAGCAAGACTTTGCCCACCTATGGGAGATGAGGTGCTTAAACGTTTCAGTGAAGAAAGCTGGGAAGGTGGTGCAGCAACTTTAAAAAAAATAATTATTCCATATTGTCTGCTAGACCAGTCCAGAAAAATGGGCTGTGTTCCCCTACCAGCAGATTAGTGGAGACAAAGAACCAATGAAAGCCCAGGTTTCAATGACATCAATGAGTGTTAAATAAATAAATCAACCATATGCCTCTATTCGCTTCAGCCACCAGAGGAGTCCCTTCAGTATTTCTTTGTCTCTAGCAGATGGTGGATGGATTTTCTTCTCTGAAAAAATTTTAAGGATTTGAGAGGAAATGATTGATTTGAAATACCCGTGAATCTTTAGCAGGTAGAAGAGCCCTAACCTTTTAAGCCTCATAGGGGTATTCTTCCACCCCCTTTACCATTTTGGTGGCTCTTTTCTGTACCTTTTCTAATTCTGCTATAGTCTTTTTAAGATACAGTGACCAGAATTGTACACAATATTCAAGGTGCAGTTGCATCATGGAGGGATACAGAGGCATTATAATATCCTTTGTTTTATTCTTCATTCCTTTCCTTAAGATTTCTAGCATTCTATTTGCCACCTTGGCCGCTGCTGCACACTGGGTGGGGGTGGGGGGTGGGGGGGGGGATTCAACGTGTTATCCACGATGACGCCTAAATCTTTTTCCTGGATGGTGGTTCCTAATGTGGAACCTTGCATCGTGTAATCACAGTTTGGGCTGTTCTTAGGTGCATAACTTTGCACTTGTCCACATTAAATTTCATCTGCCATTTGAACGTCCAGTCTTTCAATTTATCAAGGTCCTCTTGCAATTTTTCACAATCCTCTTGGGTTTTAAGAATTTTGAACAATTTTGTGTCATCTGCATATTTGATTACCTCACTTGTTATTCCCATTTCCAGGTCATTTACGAATATGTTAAGAAGCAGCGGACCCAGCTCAGATCCCTGGGGTACTCCACTATTCACCTTTCTCCATTGGGAAAATTGGCCATTTAGCCCTACCCTCTGTTTTCTATCTTTTTATCCAATTCCTGATCCACAATAGTACATTGCCTCCCATCCCATGATTTTTTAATTTCGCCAAGAGTCTTATGAAGGACCTTGTCAAACACGTTCTGAAAATGCAGATAGACAAAGATGAGCCAGTCGATATAGTGCATCTGTTTATTCACACCTTAAAAAAAATATAACCGATTAGTAAGACAAGATCTTCCTTGGCTAAAGCGATATTGGCTTTCTCCCATTAAACCATGATTATCTACATGTTCAGTAATTTGTTCTTTATAATAGTTTCTACCATTTTGCCCAGTACTGATGTCAGGCTCACTGGTCTGTAGTTTCACCCCTGGAACCCCTTCAAAAAAATTGGCTTTACAATGGCCATTTGCCAAGCTTCAGGTATTACAGATGATTATAATGATAGTGCATAGTTTACTAATAGTAGGTCTGCAATCTCATATTTCAGTTCTTTCAACACCCTCGTATGTATACCATCTGGTCCAGGTGATTTGCTACTCTTTAGTTTTTCAAATAGTTGTAATACATCATCTTCAGGAACAAGCAGGAATGTAGTCTTCACATATGGGTATCGTCAGTACCGACGGAGCCTGCGCGGGAACGCTCCCCAGCGTCCAATAGGAAAGCTTTTGGGAGCATCCCACGACTCCTGTGTGCTGCCTTTCCCAACTGTCCCTCTCCAGTTCTTCGTTTTCTGTGGAGCCGACAGGTCACACATCCTGTCACCGCAGAAAAAAATTTCCTCCTTCTTCTTTTTTGTGGTCGCGTCTGCCTTCACTCAACACTACACCGATACCGCCAGTTCTTCTTTCTTTTTAAAAAAACAAACAAAACAAAACAAAACAAAAAAAAAAACCTTTCTTTCTGGAGTCTTTTCCAGTAATTTTCTCCTCAGGTGCCACGTACCATTTTGGGCACTAGGCCCAACTTTTTTCCTCAGAATGGAAAAACCCGCTTCGGGTTTTAAAAAGTATTCTAAGTGTGGCGGTACCATCTCCATCACCAACACCCATGAGTGGTGCCTCAAATGTTTAGGTCCTGACCACTCTATTTCAGAGTGTGTTGCCTGTGGAATGATGTCGAAAAGGGGCTGGCAAAACCGAGCTGCTAAACTTAGCACCCTTTTTCCCTCCGATGCAGCCTCCATGGCATCGACGTCTTCCAGGGCTTCGTCTTCTTCCCATGGATCTCAGGTAACTAAACATAAATCTAGCCGGTCCTCAAAGGGTAGATCTCCTTTTAAACATCAAGATGCCTCTGGCGTTGCCCTTGAGGGACTTTCACCGGCAAAATTGCCCCGGCGGGAGGCTTCGGCTTCCAAAGCACTATCGGGGCTCCAGGATGTTCTCAAGGCTTCAACCTCGGCAGAACTACTGGTGCCATGCTCTGGGGTTCCGGCCGCTTCGTCCGGCACCGATACCCAAGCATCGGCAGCATCGATAGACCAGAGATTCTTGGCTATTGAACGCAGTCTGGCGGTTCTTCTCATGGCCTCGATGCCTCTGAAACCGCTTCAGACGATTCAACCGGTACCGGCACCGACTTAATCGGCATCAGCAGGTATTCTACTGGGACCGAGTCATGCGTCTCTATCCGGCATCGACAAGTCGGTACCGGACCACTCTGATGCTGACTTTGATCGGTACCGGTACTGTGCCTTGCACGATCACCCGGATCAGAGATACTCTAACAACAGATGCTTCACAGGTGGGTTGGGGAGCCCACCTGCAAGGCCTCTCTACCCAGGGTACCTGGACTCCACAGGAGGCCTATCTCCATATCAATCTCCTGGAACTCAGAGCAATCTTCCTTACTCTTTGAGTATTCCACACCCAGCTCAGCTACAAGACAGTCCTAGTTTAAACGGACAATCAAGTAGCCATGTTCTATGTGAACAAGCAGGGCGGAACAGGCTCTCTCTCGCTCTGCAATGAAGCTTTGCGACTATGGGCCCTCGCTAGAGAGCATCAGATTCATCTCCTTGTGGTGTATCTTCCAGGCATTCAAAACTCTTGGGCAGACAGACTCAGTCGAGTTCTGCTTCCACACGAATGGTCTCTCCATGCAGACCAGGTTGCCAAAATTTTTCAAATTTGGGGAACCCCGGACATAGACCTCTTTGCAAGTTCACTGAATGCCAAACTTCCCCGGTTCTGTTCCAGAATTCCAGCTCAGGGTTGTCAGGCCAGGGATGCTTTCCTCCTCCATTGGGGTCAGGACTTCCTGTATGCCTTTCCACCCATTCCCCTAATTCCCAAAACCCTGTTCAAGCTTCAGAGAGACAGAGGTCATATGATCCTCATAGCTCCACGTTGGCCACGGCAAATGTGGTACCCTCTGCTCCTACATCTCTCTCAAGCTCCGCCTCTGGAGTTAGGATCTGCTCCAGATCTCCTTTCTCAAGAGGGCGGGATGCTGTAGCATCCCAATCCCCAGTCTCTGCATCTCAGGGCCTGATTGCTGAAAGCCTAGAACTTCACGGTCTTAACCTTTCCCAGCAGGTAAAGGATATCCTTTATGCTTCCAGGAAGCCTTCCACAAGACGCTTTTATGCATTTAAGTGGAAAAGGTTTACCATATGGTGCTTGCAGAAGGGTCTTAACCCTCTTACGATACCTCTGGAATCATTACTGGAGTATCTTCATTTATCAAATGCAGGGCTTAAGACCAATTCAGTGAGAGTCCATTTCAGTGCTATTGCAGCTTCTTTCAAGCCTCTAAATGGACAACCTATTTCCTCTCATCCTCTCATAGCGAGATTTATGAGAAGCCTTCTTTTGACTAAGCCTCCCATTAAACCACCACCGGTGGCATGGGACTTAAATCTGGTTCTTGGGCAGCTCATGAAACCGCCCTTGGAACCATTAGCCACTACCTCTTTGAAATTCCTTTCCTGGAAGGTCATCTTTATTATTGCAATCACATCAGCACGTTGCATCAGTGAATTGCAAGCATTGGTGGATGATCCTCCTTATACAAGGTTCCATCATGATAAGGTAGTCCTTAGGACTCATCCACACTTTATGCCAAAGGTGGTGTCGCCTTTTCATTTAAACCAAGCGGTTTACCTTCCTGTATTCTTTCCAAGGCCTCACGCCTGAAATACAGAAAGGAATGTTCATACTTTGGACTGTAAGAGCTTTGGCCTTTTACTTGCAAAGGACACAGCAACATAGAAAGTTCTCTCAACTCTTTGTTGCTTTTGATCCTAGACATTTGGGACTTCCAGTCTCCAAAAGAACACTGTCCAGCTGGATTTTGCCTATGAGAGTAAAAACCTTCCTCTTGAATGCCATTTCACAGCTCACAATGTGAGAGCCATGGCAGCCTCTATGGCTCATCTTCACTCTGTGTCTATCAACGACATCTGTCGAGCAGCTACTTGGGCTTCAGTTCATACCTTCACAGCCCATTACTGCTTAGACAAGGACTCCTGCCGGGATGCCTTGTTTGGTCAGGCTGTTCTTCAACACCTGTTCCATACTTAATCAACTCCTACCCACCATCCCTGGTAGAATGCCAGAGATCCATGGGGGGACGTGGAGCCCTTTCACAAGGGCACACAACTTCTGGGTCCTTCTCCCTGGCATCTGCAGCTAGTGAATCCCCATATGTGAAGACTACATTCCTGCTTGTTCCTGGAGATAGCATAGTTACTCACTTGTAACAGGTGATCTCCGGGAACAGCAGGAATTTAGTCTTCACAACCCACCCACCTCCCCTAGGAGTTGTATCTCTCTATCTCTCTCTCTTTCTCTCTCTCTTTTGTCTCAGCTTTAAACTAAACTGGAGAGGGACAGTTGGGAAAGGCGGGAAGGCAGCATGCAGGCGCTGTGGGATGCCCCCAAAAGCTTTCCTATTGGACGCTGGGGAGCATCCCCCTGCAGGCTCCATTGGTACTGACGATATCCATATGTGAAGACTAAATTCCTGCTTTTCCCAGAGATCACCTGTAACAGGTGAGTAACTATGCTTTCCTGATTTATCGATATTTCTTTCAATTCTTCCGATGCATCATTTTAAAATACCATTTCAGTCATGGGTAACTTCCCTACATTTTCTTCCATAAAGACCAAAGCAAAGAATTCATTCAGTCTCTCCGCTATGGCCTTGTCCCCTCTTAGTTCCCCTTCTATCATCTAATGGTCAAATGACTCTCTCACAGGTTTTTTGAAAAAGTTTTTATTATGTGTTTTTGCTTCCACAGCAACCAAAGAGCCAATTCCAGATGCCTTTGTCATCTCTTCTTGTGGATCTGTGGTCAAAAGTGCCACTGTGCAGATTACCTTGGACAAGTTGCTGTGCCTAAAGGCGGTGATGCCCTTCCTGCCGGATGAGTGGGGCTGAGGCAGATACTCCCTCTATTTCGTAGTGCCCAAAAGGATGGTTCCTTCCAGCCCATTCTAGACCTCAAGGGGGTTGACGAGCACTTACGTGTCCTGCGCTTCTGAATGGAAAACCTTGCACTCTGTGATTCAAGCAGTATGCCCGAGGGGAGTTTTTGGATTTTCTGGATCTGGCCGAGATCTATTTTCATATCGCAACCTAGGCAGATCAGCGAAGCATCTGCGTGTTGCCGTGCTTGGCTCACTGTCGGTTCACCGCCCTTCCTGTTGGGCTTTCTGCCTCTCAAAGATGTTCTTCCAAGTCATGGTGGCAGTGGCTGCAGTGCTCTGGTACTGCAGGATCTGTGTCCTTCTTAGAAAGCCTCGGCTGGGTGAGCAATCAGGAAAGAGCCAGCTGGGCTGTCTTTAGTTCTTTGTTTCCACCAGTCTGCTGGTGCGGGAACACAACCCACTTGTCTGGACTGGTCTAGCAGGACTCAAAGAAAGGACATTAACTGGTAAATAAAATGTCACCATATTCTCCATGCTCTTCCTCCTAAAACACAAAGGCTGAGGAAGAGGAAAGAGGGAGTCTTCCTCTCCACCATGAGAGGGGGGCCTTGGCAGAATTTTGTTTGGGGCCCTCTAATTTGAATTTATTCCAGTGCCACACATACATACTTGCCCCATCCCCAACACACACCTTTCACACATTTGTTCATGTAGCATCCACTTCCATCCAGTATGGCCAGCAACTCTCCCTGCATACATATACACCAACCAAGTCTCAGTAACCATCAACAGAAATACACAAGAAAGGAAAACATTTGAAATTAGTATAATCAAACACTTTGGGAATGATGAAAAAGGACTCAGTGGAGACACTGGCTTTATCACCCATTATCAGATGTAAGTATTTGAACTATAATGTGTTATTGTTTAATCACCTGTATCAACCCGCCGCCCCCCTTCATTGATATGTAATGTCATTTGCAGACAACTTAAGATCAGATACAGGCCCCAGAGTTGGTTCAAGGTATTGGTGCTCTAGGTAAACCTTATGCCCTCCCCCCCCCCTCAAGCTATCAACCTTTTTGTTTAGCTTGGAGTGCCCTGCTCTTTGCTGCTCCCCATAAGTTGCTGCCCTAGGCGATCGCCTTGCTTGCCTAATGCTTGGCCCCGCCCTGGATACAGGTCTTTTGTGTTGTAAAATGTCACTGTCTCATCACCCCTATGTATCACTGAACTTTAATGACATATGCAGACAGCCTAAGAAAGCCTAATTGAGTTTTATACAAAACATCAAACTATTTTGCAAAAAACATATCAAGTGATCATATACAAGTGGACGTTTCTTTTTACATATAGGATAAAAGCAGCATAACATAAAGTCATACTATAATATATTGTCTTGCAGACAAGGCCAGAATAAGCCTTGAGCCCTTCAACAACCACCAAATACAAACAGGTTTAGACAGGATGGGGAAAAGCTGCATTCCTAGTGTTCCTTATGCTTAAGAAACCAGAACAACTAATAAACACATCTTACCAGACCTGAAAACTGTGTAAATGTCGCTAAGCGGGATATCCGCGGGTGCCGCCTCTATACACCCTGATGCTAACCGGCTAGCAGCAGGACATACTGGGGGTGAAGCGGAGGTGGGTACTGTGATAAGGAAGCTTATCATAGCTCAGGAAGGAGCTATAGAAAAGGTGAAGTGACTCTGAACAAGCAACCTGTCAGTTCTGGTAGAAATAAGAAAACAGAATTTTCCCATAAAAGACTACCAGTCCCAGAATGCACCAGGTTTCCAACAGCCATTAGAGGAGCTGAAGTGGGGAAACGTGTGTTCAATCAGGAGGGCTATGAGGTAATCCCTAAGCACTCATCTCAAAGGGCAGGGCCTGATTCAGCACAGCTGCGCTGTGTTAGGGAAGAGCACTCATCTAAGCAGAATAAAGGTAGAGTTTATTCTACAGAGAATTATCCTCAGGATCATCATCATCTTCATGATCAGCTTGGATATCCTCAGTTTCATCTGAAGGATCATCAGAAGCAGAAGTCAAACCGGACGGACAGAGAGGGCAAGAAACCCTTTGGAAGAAGGAAGAGAAAAGCCTTTGAGAGGTCTAGAAGAGTCCAGAGCAGTACGTATACTGGGAGGCATTCCAAGGGCCAGCATACACCATTGGACTGGGGAAAGCCAGAGGAATGGTGCTGCAGAGCTAGGAATCTCCAGACGGTACCTGTGAGGGAGACGGCTGCACGTGGAAGGGACCCTAAGACCCGTGCCAGAAGATATGTGAAGAGAGATCCAGTGTCCAGGGATGTGGATTGGAAGGCTGGACATAAGAACTGGACTACATACTGGCCAGGCTATATAGAGAGGAACTCTAACAGCAATGGAAGCTCAGGTATGAACACTGATCTATGCCCTAGCTATAACCTTGAAAGACAGCAGGGAAACAAGTATTCTCCTGAAAGTGCTCCATTGGGAGATTCATCTGTGCCAATCCATGATATTGAACCCATGCTTGTTGAAGAAGAGGGGGTGATAGCAGATGAAGAATCTGTTTACATGGACTGCTCTCTGTCTAAACTCCTTTGGTGATTTTCTGTTATAAAGTACAGCAACCATCACAAAGAAATACAAACTTGTTCTTTAATCTACTCAGAAAAGCTCATGAGTAGGATTTTTAGCCACGCAGTAGAAAGCAAGCCAGCTAAGGGGTTTCAGCTGGATAACTGCTAGCAATTGAGCCTTACCTAATTGCTTGTGAGCTCTAAGAGAATCACTTCTGAATCTATGTGGGAAGATATAAGACGTTTACCTGAAAAGAACAGTTTTTTTCCTTCTTTGTGGCTTTTGGTTTGTTGTTTGATACATGCTAAGAAAATATTAGCTAAGCCTACAGAAAAGACCAGATTGTTATCAACCAGGTCTTATTTCTTTTGCTTTGATTGCCTGATAAGTTAAAATGTTGTTTTCCTGATTTTGTTTTTTCCAAGTTTAACACTGAAAGCAAGTAACCTGATTTATGTGCTACCAAGCATATCTGTGTTGGGAGAAATAACCCCATAAATAAATATCTTATTGGCTTTACCCAAAAGCACAACTAATTATTGTGAGCAGCTGTGTCTGGTGTGAATGAACTGCATTGTCCACAATCCCTTGCAAATCATATAGAGATATGTACTTGCCAAGACTGTGAAGATTCTCACCCAGGCAGCCGTCTGACAGTACCTATTGCTAACTTGGCAGTAGCGATAATGAGCCGCTACCTGGTTACCGATATGCAGCAAAAGCCAGGCTCAGGAAACCCTGGTCTAACTTTCACCATGTATACTAATTGGTTAGCGGCTCAATATCATCGTTGCCTGGTTGGCGATTGGCAAATGTGGCGAACCCAGATATTCAATGCCGGAACTGGATATGACCCAACAAGGTCCCCAATAGGGACAGAACACCTGACACTCAGAACACCCTAACATTACCCTTGAACGCACAAGAAGCAACCGGTCTACCTATAAAAGATCATTCTCACTTTATGCAATTACTGTATAGAATGCCCTCCCCAAAAGGATAAGGAGTATACCTGACCTCACAATGTTCCGCAAGCAAGTAAAAACACAGCTAGTTATAGAACACCTTGAAGGAACCATGGCACATAATCAAACATGACTTACTCAGTTCATCTAGCAAGAATACTAGCTTTGAGTTCACCCTTACCTCACTTATTCTAACAGGATCACCAACCTCGAGTTCCTCGTTATCATCCTTATGAAATCACCCCTCTAAACCCACTACCTTTTGAATCTACTCATATAACTTGTTAAAGCCTCTTATATGTACAACGTCTATTAATGCAGTTCATATTTATTTATTTAGACAGTTTTTGTATACCGCATTACCCTTCAATCAAAGTGGTCACAACACAAGTGGGGGATACATTTAACACACAGGGATATGAGACACATACACTAATACTTACAGGGAACATGGGCAGTGGAGGGTTACGTGGCTTGCCCAAGACCACAAGGAGCATCTGTGGGACTAGAAACCCCAGTCCTTCCGGCCCAAGGTTGCTGTCCTCTAGTGGGATTTGAACCCCCGACTTTCCGGCCTGAAGTACCTTGCCCCAACCACTAGGCTACTCCTCCCTCTATTATTATTGTTCTAAGTTATTTATTTATTTAACTGGGGGGGGGGGGTAATACCACTTTATCATTTCAGTCAAAGCGGTTTCATTATAACTTAAACTTGGTTCCATGTAAATTCACATATTCTTGTTCTATGTAAATCGCTTTGATTTATGGATGAAGCGTATAGAACAGGGGTCACCAGCCCGCGGGCCGCATGCGGCCCACGAGGTCCCTTCGTGCGGCCCGCGAGGCTCTACCCCGGTTAACATTACGTGCGGCCCGCCAAGGATTCCCGCCATTGTATCTGCGGCCCGCGGCATGCTCGGCGGGTTCAACGGCACGTGACCGGTTTCCCAAGAGCAGCGCGCAAATTAGAGGACCAATCAGCAATAAGGCTTAAACTTTGATTCTGTTTTTGCAGCTATCGATAGAATTCCTGTTCTCTTTTTTCCCCCATGGCTTCCCCCACGAACAAGAAGCGCAAGCGTCCCTTCTCCTGTCAGTGTCATCTGTGAAGCCGGACTTTAAGCGTTTGTCTGCTAGCATGAATCATCAGCCATCTCATTAAATTCAATAAAGGTGATCAGCCATTGTTTTCATAATTTTGCGTTTGTTGTTTTTTTTCGCGGGGGCGGGGAGAAGGGGGGTGCGGCCCGCGAGGCTCCCGGTAGTCGGCTGTGCGGCCCGCGGCCCTCTGGAGGTTGGTGACCCCAGGTATAGAAGAATTTGTGTTTAATTGGCAAAATCAATAAGTTCATCGTTGATGGAGAAGAAATCAAAATAGTGGACAACTTTAACCTGCTTGGATCAATAATCAATAAAGAAACAAAAAGCAGTCAAGAAATCCGACAATGCATTATTCTTGACAAATGGCTATGAAAGACCTAGACAAAGTTCTCAAGAGGAGTGATGTCTCTCTCCATGCAAAGATTTGACTTGTCCAAGCCACAGTATTTTCAATAACGTCATATGGATGTGAAAATTGGACAGTAAAAAAGACAGACGGGAAGAAAATCGATGCCTTTGATTTATGGTGCTGGCCAAGAATACTGGGCCCGATATTCTATTAGGCAGGCTATGCGCTGCTAATGGCGCATAGCCCTTCCTGCTCACCCCTAACCCCGGATATTCAATGCCGCAGCGACAGCATTGAATATCCTGTTTTAGCGCCCAGAGGAAACCGCTGCAGAGCCTAACTGGGTAGCGGCGATATTGCATCACTACCTGGTTAGCATCTGCAGCCCAAACTATGCGAGCCAAAAGCTGGCCTACTTTTAGCCATGGATCGCTAACCAATCTCTACCCCGGAACACCCCCAACATGCCCCAATGCTAACCGGATAGCATCGGGGCGCATAGGGGACATAGAAGGGGATATTCAATGGCACTAACCATGAAGGTGCCGATGAATATCCCCATTTAAACCATCTACACGGTTGTAAACAGTGTAAATGCCTTTCGAATATCGGGCCCACCGTGTATGCGATGGACTGCCTGAAGAACAAACCAGTCAGTATTAGAGGAGATCAAACCTAAGCTTTCTTTAGAAGCTCAGAAGACAAAGACTTTGACTTTCATACTTTGGACACATCATGCAAAGAAAGAGATCTTTAGAGAAAGACATCATGCCTGGCAAGGTTGAAGGTTAACGCAAAAGAGGAAGGCCAGCAACGAGATGGATCGATACATTAACAGCAGCTATGGATGTCATTCTGTCAACTATGAGCTACCTGGCTGAAGACAAAACACAGTTTAGGACAACTATCCAGAGCATCGCCATGAGTCTAAACCAACTAGACGGCACTTAACAACATCAACATTAGGATTACTGGTTATTCATACAGAAAAACAGCTACAACAGTCTGAACTCCCCTCTCTTTCAGTTTCACATTAGAAGGATCCATTTACCCTCACTATCAGCTAGAATGAAAGCCAGCTCAAAAATGTCCCAAAGAGAGCTCACTGAAACCTAAAACAAGAAAATAAAAATGCAGCAGAATACAAATTAGTAAATTATTTCTCATATTATTTTCTTACTTGCATCTGCTACACACACCCCTTCTCACACACATTCTGACTTCTTGTTGTTAAGAGCTGTCGAGTCAGTGTCGACTCATGGCGACCCTCTGAATAGTTGTCCTAAACTGTGTTCGGTCTTCAGTCAGGCGGCTCATTGTTGACAGAGTGGCACCCATAGCTGCTGTTATAGTATCGATTCATCTCATTGTTGGCCTTCCTCTTTTGCATTAACCTAACTTGCCAAGCATGATGTCCTTCTCTAATGACCTCTCTCTTCGCATGATGTGTCCAAAGTATGAAAGTCAGTCTTGTCATCTGAGCTTCTAAAGAAAGGCTTAGGTTTGATTTCCTCTAGTACTGACTGGTTTGTTCTTCGGGCAGTCTATGGTATACATAGTATTCATCGCCAGCACCATAATTCAAAGGCATCAATTTTCTTCCTGTCTATCTTTTTCACTGTCCAACTTTCACATCTATATGACGTTATTGAAAATACCATGGTTTGAACGAGTTGAATTTTTGTATGGAGAGAGACATCTCTGCTCTTGAGAATCTTGTCTAGGTCCTTCATATCCATTCTGCCATGAGCAATACATCGTCTGATTTCTCAACTGCTTGTTGTTTCTTTGATACTTGATCCAAGTAGGTTAAACTTATCCACTATTTTAATTTCTTCTCCATCAATGATGAACTTATTAATTTTTCCAGGTGTCAGGATCTTTGTCTTTTTTACATTAAGGTGCAGGCCCATTTTAAGATTGTTTCTTGATCTTGAGAAGCAAATGTTTTAGATTGTCTTCACTTTCAGCCAGTAATGTGGTATCATCAGCATAGCAAAGATTGTTGATGAGCCTTCCACCCATCTTCACAACTCTGTTGTCTTCCTACAATCCTGCTTCTCTGATGATTTGTTCTGCATATAAATTAAACAGGTGGGGGAAAGTATGGAGCCTTGTCATACACCTTTGCTGATTTTAAACCATTCTGTTTCTCCTTGTTCCGTTCAAACTGTTGCTTCTTGATCATGTAAAGGTTGTGCAAGAGAACGATCAGGTGTTCTGGTATACCCATGCTTCTTAATGTGGCCCAGAGTTTCTCATGTTTACACAGTCAAAAGCTTTGCTGTAGTCAATAAAACACATATAGATATCCTTTTGGTATTCTTTAGTCTTTTCAAGGATCCATGTCACATCCGTGATGATGTCTCTCGTTCTTCACCCTTTCCTGAACCCTGCTTGCATTTCAGGCAGTTCTTGTTCTAGGTATGGTTGTAGTCTCTACTGAATAATCTTCAGTAGAATCTTGCTGGCATGTGGGATCAGAGCCACTGGGTGATAATTTCCACAATCAGTTGGATCAGCTTTCTTTAGTATTGGTATAAACACTGATTTTTTCCAGTCAGTTGGCCATGATGTTGTCTTCCAAATTTCCTGGCAGAGCCTTTTAAATATGGTAACAGCTGCATCAGATTGCTGTAATTCCTTAATCAATGCCTGGTGCTTTGTTCTTTAATAAGGCTTTCAATGTTGCTTCGACTTCTTCTTTCATCACCAATGGTTCCGGATCATAAGATACAAGTTGAAATGGCTGTTGATCCACTTGATCTTTATCATATAAAAACTCTGTATATTCTTTCCACCTCTTCTTGGTTTTCTTAGGATCATTCAACATGGATCCTTGAGCATTTTGTAAAATTCCAATTCGAGGCTGAAATTTTTTCTTTAACTCTCGTAGCTTTAGGAAAGCCAATTTTCTTCTTCCTCTAATAGAAACATAGAAATGTGACGACAGAAAAAGACCACATGGCCTATCTAGTCTGTCCTTCCATATCAACAGCTACAACAGTCCCCTTTTTACCTTTAGAATAGAAACATAGAAAATCGTTTCTGCTTCTATTTCCTGGCAGGCGTCATTGTAGTATTTGTCTTGTCTTGCTGCACATTGGAATCTCTGAGTTCTGCGATTGCCTCGCTTTCTTCTCTGGCTTTAGCTTCTCTGCATTTCTGAGAATTTTCAGAGTTTCTTCAGACATCCATTTTGGCCATTTTTGCTTTTTCACCTTTTGTAGATATTTCTCACTTTCTTCCAACATAGCTTTCTTGATGTCATCCCATAACTCTTCTGGACTTCTGTCATTTGTATTTAAAGCAGCAAATCAATTTTTCAGGCAGTCTTTAAATTCCGGTGGTATATTCTCAAGGCCATATTTTGCTACATTTATGAGTGGCTTGCTCTTTTTCAACTTTAGTTTGAGTTTGCATAGGAGTAACCTAGTGGTTAGAACACTGGCTTGGTAACCAAGCAACCAGGGTTCAATTCCCACTAGCACTCCTTGTGGCCTTGGGCAAGTCACTTAACCCTCCATTGCCTCGGAAGAAAGGCCTGGCAATCTACTTCCGGTGACGCTGCCAAGAAAGCCCAGGAGCTTCTGGGTCACCAGGAGTCAGGACTGACTCGAAGGCACACATTGCATTGCATTGCACTAGTAGTTGGTGATCTGTACCACAGTCAGCTCCAGGTTTTGTCTTTGTTGATGTTATAGAACATATACATCGTTGACTTCCACAGACATAGTCAATTTGATTTTTGTACAATCCATTGGGTGAAGTCCATATGTACAGTTGCCACTTGTGTTGCTGGAAGAAGGGGTTTGAGATGAATAGATCATTGGTCTTGCAGAATTCTATCAGTCTTTCTCCAGCTTCATTTCTGTCGCCAAGTCCATATTTTCTAACCACTTTGCCACTTTCTTTGTTGCCAACGTTTGCGTTCCAATCATCCATCACTATCAGGATATCCTGTTTGCATGTTCTGTCAATTTCAGCTTGTGCTTGTTCATAGAACTCATCATCCTCTTCTGCAGCTGTTCTTGGGGCATATTCTTGAATTATAATTGTGTTGATTGGCATTCCTCGTAGATGAATAGAAATTAGGCGTTCACTGATTGTATTTCATTACAGTTCTTGCAAGTTTCTTTTTGAATATAAATGCAACATCATTTCTTCTTTGTCTTTCATTTCCAGCATAGTAGATGATGTGATGATCATCAGATGCAAAGTGCCCGATGCTAGTCCATTTCAGTTCGCTGACACCCAACAGATCGAGTTGTACATATTCATTTCATTCTTGACCACCTCCAACTTCCCTTGGTTAATGCTTGGTACATTCCATGTCCCAATATGTAAGACATCTTTGCAGCTTCTGACTCTCATGTCATGCGCAGCTACATCAGCAGTCAGATGTCCCAAGGGTTTTGATCCAACCACATCATAAATGCTGGCTTTACTCTGAGAAGTCTTCAGCTCCTCCCCAGTAGCTAGTTGAGTGCCTTCTGACCTGGGGATCTCATCTTCCAGCACTATAATGCAATTTCTTTTGTTGTGACTATCATTTGGGTTTTCGTGGCAAGATATGGAAGTAGATTGCTAGGCCTTTCTTCCACGTAGTTTTAGTGTTTTTGCTGTTGTCACAGAAATGTGATCCTCCACCGCCAACACCATCCCATTCTGCTGCTGCCCAGATGGGTGGTTTGTCTTGCTCTGGCACCTCAGCTGAGACCTGTCCATCTTGGAAGACCCTGCCAGTAGTTAGGCTCCCGATAGTTTAGCTCTCAGCATCACTGATGCACACAAGCCCTCACAGCACGACAAGCTGCAAACCAAATGAGGGGACATACACCCACATAAATGCCTCCTGTTGTGGATGCAGGTGAGAGAAAGAACCAGAAGAAAAATAGTCGCATTGGGGTGAAGCAGTGTGGGTGAAAAGGAGCAGTGCTAAGCCTTGTGTAAACAATGAAAAAAATAATTTGTGATTTACCTCGGTTGCTGTTCTGAATCCCCTGAAGCAGCCCTAAGAAAGAGGAGCTGGGCAACAACCTCCTTCTGTGGGCACAGCCAGGGCCATGAACCCAGAAGTAAGTACTGGCAGCCACGGGAGAGACAGAGTTAGAGCAGGAACTGCAGGGCACTTCAAAAGTTTAAAAAAAAAAGAGAAAAGCAGTGCTGCAATTGCAGCAACAGCAGAGCTGGAGGAGCCATAGCAGCAAGTGCCGTAGGACTGTGGCAGAGGCCTAAACAGAACCATCCCCTTAGAATGATCGCAGCCATAGCTGGGGAGAACAGGCCGAGTGGCATGGGGTCATGGTGGACTGAAACCCTGCCTCCACTGATTTTCTAAAAATGGCCACAACCTAAATAAAATGGGGAGCTGCATTAGAGACTTCACTGCCCCCCACCGCCCACCCCTTAGAGCCCAACAGCACCAGTCTAGGACCAAAGGAGAAGCTCCTGCCCAAAAGTGCCCCAGCCAGGAACAGGGACAGAAGACTCCACATGCTGAGAGAGCAGAAGTCCATGTTTTGAGGAGGAGCAGTGCTGAAAGGAAATAATTGACACATCTCTCCCCTTTCTCAGAAGAGTGAAGGACAGAGAAGGGAAAAGACAAGAAGAGAGATGCCCAGATCAAGGCAGGAGGGATGTGAAAGAAAAGAAACCAACTGAGCCAAGAAGTGCTGGGAAGAAAGACAGCCAAACCAGCAGAAGAGCTGAAGAAGAATCAGCCATCTGGGAGGTAAGCACTGGAACTAGTGCTGGAGGGACCCAAGTGGGAGAAGAGAAGCAGCAGGAAAGAGAGAGCGAGAGAGAAGCACCAGAGTAGAGAGCTGAAGGACAGCTATCTGGCAAGCTCCAGCTTGTGCAGAGAGAGGCAAGCAGTGCAGTATCCTAGTGAAGAACTGTCCTAGGAAGCTGAACTTTACAGAGATTGGGATTTGAGAAGAACAGGCCCCAGAGCCAACTTCTGCATAGAAGCTACAGCTGGAGATGAAACAAAGAGAGACGACCTGCCAGCAAGGGGGGGGGGGGGGGGCACAGCGAGGGAATCCCACAGATCTCTGAGGGACACCCATTGCCAGGAGACTTCCAGGACCCTATGAAGTCCAGCTTTGCCTGCACAGGAGATTGAGTGTTAGTGGTGAAACTGTGCATGCACCCACATTTTACACTGGTCAGTAACAATAGCAATTGAGCTCCATTTCAGAAATGTTGGTGGGAAGCCTTGGGATATGAGTTACTGACACTCATTAGGCATGGGGTCGGGTCAGGGGGCGCCCATTACCGCCACTGCTGCCCTTCTCCGGGATGTGCAGCAGTGGCAATACATTTAAAAATGCACCACGGTGCCAGAGTTATCTTCTCCAATGGCACTGCGGTGCCGTTCATGCTTCTGCACCCCCACCAATTCCACTTCCTTTAACAGGAAGGAAATGGAATCAGATGGGGATGGAAGCAAGTGCAAATGGCACCACAGCACCGGAACAGAAGGTAACTATGGTACCACGGTGCCATATAAATGTATTGCCGCCGCTGATGCACAGGGGAAAAGGCTGAATACTGGCTCAGGTTCAGTAACTGAACTCGGTGCAAGTGCATTGGGAATTGAAGTGACAAAGGGAGGTTATCCACTGTAGAGCACCACCTAGCATGACAAATTTGTACAGTTGGGATTGTTATTGTGATTGCAGCATTTGAGAGCATTGCTGCTACAATTGATTTTGATGTGTATTATTTTTACCCGTTTTCCTGCCTTTACTCCACCTTACAATTGTATATAAACTTTATCCCAATTTCCCACTACTCCTGATGGTGTGTCTACCTTGCCCAATCTCCTAGAGTTTTTTACCTACCTTTTTGTTTACAGTGCCAGCGCCTCACCCTTATCACTGGGCTGAACCTAAACAGGTTGCAGAGGGGTGGTGTCTTTTTGTGCCCCGACCTGTGAGGGTTGGTATCCAGTGGTCCTGGTTCAGCACCAGTGATGCAAGAGGAAGCCATCTACTGACCCCATCCACGCAGGTGCGTGGATTACACTTGTCTGCTTTCTCAGTATGGGTATGTGTCTCTCTGCACGGCAACTGTAACAGACTGAGCTTCTCAGCCCCAAACAGGTGGCTTGATTTGGGGGGAGGAGAGTGGGCCTCTGCCACCATCTCTAGGTGGTTGTGGTTGTATGAAACACAAAGATGCTACTGCAGGCCTCAAATGGGAAGTTGCAGCCTGGGACAGGAACACAAAGAGTGACCAAGAAGAGGAGCAACAAGTGCTAAGGATTTGGATCTAATATACATTCTGCTTGAGGCAATATTGAATTACGGGATCAGTGGGGTGTTCAGAAACTGGAGGAATCTCCACCCACTGACATTGAAGGCAGTGACATCATCCCCCTCTGACCATCTTTTCAACATGACCGCTGGCAGTGCATTCAGGAAGGCTTTGCGTGCAATTTGGAGTTTGGACTGTAACCCTGGGCTAGTCTTTTTATTTTTGTTTTAAAGACTTTCATTATCTGGATTAACAACAGCTAGGAGAATGAGAAGGGTCGCAAGAGATCAGAGCTGACTGCTGAATATCCATCTCGCCCCTTGTTGATGATGCAGCTTAGAGCTGGGGTTACTGTGGATTTGATTGTGCTTTGGGGGCACAGTGGGAAGGAGAGCGATGAAGGAGGACATATAAAATGTGATAGTGAGCAGTACAGGAAAGGGGTAGATTGTAGATTTAAAATGATGGAGAAGATTTAAAATTTGGTGACAGTTTCTTTACAGTAGACTATTGAAACAGTGGTGCAGGGATGGGAATAATAGAGGGTTTAGAGAATAACAGGATAGTAAAAGGTGTTTAGTGGAGGCATCACATTTAAAGTTAGATGAGTGGAATCACAGAGGACTGGTCAGTTATTTTGCTTCAGTGAATGCAATGATAAAAAAAATTAAGGTGGATATATTAAACAATGTAACTCAAGATCTGAAGGTAGATAGTGTGGCAGTTATTGAATCTTGGTGTCAGAGAGAGCATGTTCCAAGGGGTTTTCCTTTTATAGTGTTCCGTGGTCTGAGCATAGAAAAGGGAAAGTGGTGGTGTATAAAAACCAGCTGTAGCTAATTGGTGTCCCTTTGAGGGTGGTTAAAGGAGTGGTATGTCTTCTTTTGAGATCTGTAGGAATCAAGAATCTGGGCTTCTTTTATTTTATTGTGCTCTTTCCACTGTAGTTGTGGGGCTTGAGGATCCATTTGACTTAATAGCTGAGGCTGCCCTTTTAGTTCCAAATTAATCGTATGTAAAGATTTGTTGCATTCTGTAACTCAGGAGGAGGGCATTATGTGCCCTTTTATTGAAGAGATGGTGAAATCTATTTTCAACAAAATGTCAGAGGTCCAGCTTATCTGGCCAGTCAAGTGTTGTACTTGATTTTCCATAGAAATGATGGAGGAGGGTTTGGAATGTTGGCCCCTGGTTTTCTGAAGGCTTTTGGGACGCAAAGCACAAAGGGAGGAGATTAGAAAGATGGTGATGAAAGTACCAAATGGAGGATGATCTGGGATCCTGGAAGAGATACATGGAGGTTTACAAGAAGGCCCAATTTGTAAACAGAATGGTGGATGGGATATGAACTAACTCAAAAGGTTTGTTTTATTAGTTTAAAAAAAAAAAGCTCACCCTTGTTAGAAGAACAGGATTAATGTATCTGTGGATTTGTGTCAGAGTTCTTGTTTTCTGTGGATAAAGTGGGAAAGATAATGGATGGATTTGGTCAGTGACATAAATTTTGCCCAGGGGAAGAAAGGGACCCACTTACAAGTGCTCCTGGATCTTCTGAGGTAGATCTCACTCACTGTGCTTGGGAGCCCATAATTTGAATTTCTGCCATTGGATTTGGTCATATGGGAAAAGGTTATGTGGAGTATTTATTTATTTATCATATTTGATTATAGGCCTCTACAAAATGAGATTACAGTGAAGCTAAGAAAAAATCTGAATGTTAGGGGGCTGAAGATGAATAATGTGGAAGGAGTTGTCAGGGGGTCTTTGCAGGCCTGACTGATCATTTGGAGGTAGGGTTAGATGAGGAATGTCAGGATTTGTGTTTGACAGAGCAGACAGTGTACTCAGTTCAGATGGTGCAAGAGCATGAAATGATGAAGAGTTTGAGTGGCCTCAAACTGACTAAATGTGATCTTGATTCTTGTCCAGCAGCCCTGTTAAAAACTGTAAGGGCTATTTTATTTATTTAACAGGTTTTTTATACCGCTTTATCATTTCAGTCAAAGCGGTTTACATTGTAACTTAAACTTAGTAATGCACATTAAACAGGGACATTGATAACTTGGATTTTTTCTGAGGCAATGGAGGGTTAAGTGACTTGCCCAAGGCCACAAGGAATGCCAGTGGGAATTGAACCCTGGTCTCTTGGTTCCCAAGCCAGTGCTCTATCCAGTGTGGTTAGTGTGGTAAGTAGATCAACCTGAATTCTGAATGTTTCTGTAACAGGACACCAAAATGTGCCTTCACTGAGTAACATTCTGAATCCCCGTTCCAGAAATGTATGGGCTAATGGGGGATAGTCTTTCATAGAAACATAGAAACATGATGGCAGAACAAAACCATATATTGCCTATCCAGTCTGCCCTTCCATATCAACCACTAAATTCCCTTTTTCTCCTTTAGAGATCTTCTTTGTTGGTCCCGTGCTTTCTTGAATTCAGATACTGTCCTGGTCTTTACTACTAGAAAAGAGCAGGTATCACAAGACACTGTGGAAGTCTTGTAGAAAACGTCTTTATTGAAGTGTCTATAAGGTCTGTCCCTACACGTGTTTCAGCTCTAGGCTTTCATCAGGGGCTCAAGACCTTGGTTAAAAGCAAAAAGACAATTATATTATAATAAACCAACTAAGACAAATACACATATATATCAAGAGAAAACATTGCACATACAATATTAAATGATAATAACAATATAATAATTATGATTAATATAAGAACAATATTTGTTATAAATAAAATACATTAAGAAGCATAAATGTAAGAACTGTTAATAATATATACAGTAATACGACAACAAATGTGCATATGGATGGTCAAAACACAAATATAAAAACAGACAAATTATGGTATAAAAATAAAACATATAAAGTGTATTTAAAAAAACAATAAGAAATAAATAACCCAGTAACACGTTCCAAGAGACACATCTGATATAGGCACATAGCTAGTGGAGGGACCAACAGCTAATGCTGTTAAATAAAAAAGCAAAAGAGATGAAGTGGACACAAGCATAAATAAAGCATAAAATAAAGAGGGGGAGAAGGACAGGTGTCTTATATGACACTGTATCAAGGGTAATCTCAGGGGCGGCTCTATAATGAGGTCAAGTGAGGCGGTGGCCTCAGGCGACAACCTTTTGGGGGCGGCAAAAATTGCCCCCAAAAGCCTGCCTCACTCGACATTAAAAAACAAAACAAAAATGGATCGGAAGAGCCGCAGCAGAAGGAAGTGCCCCACGGCCGCTCCGGAAGAACCCTCTTCTCTCCCTCAGCGCCGCCGGCTTTACAGAGCTGCGAAGGGAGAGTTTCCCTTTCTCGCGGCTCTGCTAAGCCCGCCGGTGCTGATGGGAAACAGGAAATGCTGGGCTGATTGGGAGGGGGGCTAGGACTGGTGATGGACTGATTGGTGGTGTTAGGCCTAGAAATGGGCTGATTAGGGAGGCTAGGACTGGAAATGGACTTATGGGGGGGAGTTTAGGACTGATAATGGGCTGATTGGGGGGCTAGGACTAGAGTGGGCTGATAAGGGGGATAGGACTGGAAATGGGCTGGGACTGGAAATGGGCTAATGGGGGAGGGGAGGAGAGTCCAGCTGGCCCTGGAAGAAAACTAGGGGCTAGGGCTATAAATGGGCTGATACGGGAGGATGGTAGAATAGGACTGGAAGGGAGCAGATAATGAGAGGGTCTGCCGGGGAAAGAGGGGCAGGAAGGGAGCTGACACAGGTGAAGAAGGGGGCTGGAAAGGAGCTGACAGTTGGGATGTACTGAAGGGGGACTGGAAGGGAGCTGACACGGGGATGGGAGTGGTAGGTGGTTGGGTAATGGGGAGGAGGCTGGAAGGGAGCTGACATGCAAATGGCACTGGAAAGGGGATGGACAGAGGGTAGGGCGATTGGAAGGGAGCTGACTGGGGGGGGGTGGCACTGAGAGGACATAAGCTGATATCTGGGATGGTATTTGGACTAGAAGGGGCTGGACAGTGGGGAAGGAGGGGGACTGGAAAGGGAATGGACACCAGTGACAGTCGTAGGAATGCAAGGCGGTTGACATTGGAAGGTACTGGGAGGGGAGGACTGGAAAGGGGGCTGATACTGGGGAGGGTTACTGGAACTGGAAATGGGCTGATGGAAGGAAGTGAAGAAAACAAAAGAAGAGATAAGAAATGGCAGATGGACCATGGACCACAGAAAAAGAGCTAAGAGAAGACAGGAAAGCAGAAGCCTCAGATCGGGACCAGCACAATCAGAGAATAAAATGGTCAGACAACAAAGATAGAAAAATAATTTTATTTAATTTTAGTGATTGGACTTTGTGCTATTTTTATATTTTACACAGTATTGAGGAACTGCATCTCTTATGTATCTGATGTTGCACTGCATGTGGACTCTGGCTTCTTAGGGTTTCAATTTAAATTTTGTCTACATATTTTTATTTTTACTTTAGATTGTGGTTACTTATTCTGTACTTGGTGAGGGTCGATGTTGTGAGTGTTTGACTGAGGTCAGGTGTTCTGTTAACATGGAGTTTGGACATAAAGATCTATACTGTATTGTAGTAATTTGACTTGTTCAGCTTTTCAAATAGGTTTATGTTCCATGGCCCACTGTAGTATTTTCAGTGATGCTTTTTTTGGATGGGCTCCTTATGTGAGTTTTGGAAGTTTGTGGTAATATGGTATGGTATGGTAGCTTTGCTCTTTGTAGGATTTTGTATTAGTTCATAATATGCCTGGTACTGGAGAATAGTGGTGGTTGTTGTTGTTGTTGAGATGATCAGAATCAGATTTTTTTTTTAAAATATTGAGTTTTGTGGGTGAATGCCCTGGTTCTGCTCTGTACCTACTGTGAATGCAAAATATATGCTAAAAAAAAAAAAGCAAGAACCATAAGTGGAGGAGTGGCCTAGTGGTTGGGGCAAGGTACTTCGGGCCAGAAGGTCGGGGGGTTCAAATCCCACTAGAGGACAGCAACCTTGGGCCGGAAGGACTGGGGTTTCTAGTCCCACAGGTGCTCCTTGTGGTCTTGGGCAAGCCACTTAACCCTCCATAGCCCATGTTCCCTGTAAAATAGTTCTCTGTGTGCTGTGCTTTCCTGTCTAATCAATGTGTTTATACCTAAAAAAAAAAAATTCCTGTCATGATTTGACAATTTCCAATCTGTAATCAAACTGCTGCTGATCACTGGAAGTAGCGGTATACAAATGTATACTAAATAAAATAAATAATAACACAGTTTGTAACAGCAAAATAAAAATGAGTTATAATTTAGTTTTATAAACTGTGCTGTTGGTTCTTGCTGTTTTTTAGTTCCTTGATGTGCAAACGGGACCGTACCTAGACCTGTGCAAGCGGTGCAGCCGCACAGGGCGGAAAGGCTTGGGGGGGGGCACATTTCAGCTGTCTGCTGTTGCCCTGCTGCTGCTGGCAAGACAATAGCAGGCAGACGAAATGCGCTTCCTAAGCCTTTCTGCAGCACTTTAAGCAGGTCTGATCCCTCCCTCCTCCGACGCAATGTCAGAACAGGGAGGGACAGATCTGCTTAAAGTGCCGGTCCCTTTCAGATCGGGCGCATGCCCCCCTCCTCCTCCCCATACCTCTGTCCAGCGCTGCCTGCTCTTTCCCTGCTGTCAGCGCCGCCATGAAAAAAACAGAGGTCAGCAGCAGCAGGGAAAGAGCAGGCAGTGCTGGACGGAGGTATGGGGGGAAGGGGAGCATGCGCCCGAGCTGCAAGTTGCACAGGGTGCGATTGCAGCTCGATACGGCCCTGTGTGCAAACATCTTGCATTTCCTCCATATAATCTAATCGGCTTTTTGGTTTGGTTCAGTCTCTGATTGGATTTCTGAAAAAGCCCCGCCCCCTCTAAGGTGGGGGAGGGGCGCCATTTCAGACTTCGCCTCAGGCAGCAGATTGCCTTGAGCTGCCCCTGGGTAATCTGGCACATAAATAAAACCCTGGAACAGAGATAAATGAAAGCAAAAAGAGCTGCCTTCCGTGTGCAAATGGGTAAACTGTATATAGCATATATACCTCAGAACAGGACAACTAGAGTGAATTGAGAACCGGGATGTATACCCATAAATTAAAACAAAGTAAGGCGACTAATAAAAATGTGATGCTAAAATCAAAAGACACAATTGTGGAAATACCTTGTAGAACAGGATGAGCATAGTCCTGTGTATCTTACCAAAGTAAGAGAGAAATAACAAGGGATATGAAAGTGGAAATAAAAATGAAATAAAAGCCAAAAAAGGTAATTCAGATGCAACTATAGTCTTATGCTGTTATGAAGCTAAGAAAACAGTTTTGCGGTGATAGTCAAACTTAAAATAGCCTCATAAGAACTTTGTGTCACAAAATACAAAATCATATCCACACATAGGGTACCACAGTAGAAATCAAACATTATAAAATAACATATGTTAAAAACAATGTATCTAAAAATGTGTATAAGAGGCCTTTAAAACAGTCCATTATAAAAGCCGGGATATATAAATGTATTACTAATGTGAATAAAAAGTGATAAAAGACAGAACAAGGACATTTAAGAGGTCTATTATACTGTATATAAATGTGAATAAATCAAATAAAAATGAAATCTAAGAGAAGGTCAAAAGTAAAACAAGGCAACATACCTAGGGGTGCTCAGCACCGAAGTGGATAGCATCAGAAACATGTACAGAAAAGAATGGGATTAAGTCTGAGCAGCCATTTTAAGTACCTGTGATCCCAGCAAAAGTGCCGTGGAGGCCCATTCTGATCAGGGCATGTCTGGCCTGTCTGGACGTCCAAAATCTGGATAGGTCAGATTTGGCCTGATTCTGCACCCGTAGGAACTAGATGTTCCTGTGGGAGCAGAGTTGGAGCACTTGGATGGGCCTCGATTCAGACGATACGGTTGGGCTGTGCTTACTCCAGTTAACCCTCTCCATGCTCTTGTTGGAGCCCTGGTGCCACGGCATCCCATTGCCATGGCACCGGGACGTCATGCAGGAGCCCCAATCCCCCACAACACACTGAAATTGCTTTGCCCCGCTGGAGTGGTCTGCCACAGCTGGGATCGGGTGGTGGGGATCCTCTTGCCCCGGCTAACCTGTTCAGGGGGGTTCTTCCAGCGCTGGTCACCAATGTTGGGGGGACTTATTCCACCTCTGTGGTGTGAGTCTAGACAGCAGGTGACTAAAGAGTGGATAAGTGTCTTAGTAGCTGTGTAGAAAGGAAGGGATGGATTTTGCCAATGTTATAGAGAAAGAAGTGACAGATTTTAGCTATCTGATAGATGTGTGCAGAGAAAGAGAGTCAAAGATGACCCCAAGATTGCAAGCTGAGGACACAGGAAGGAGTGTAATGTTATCCACAGAAATAGAGAAGGGAGGAAGGGGGGAAATGGGTTTAGGGGAAAGATAAGGAGCTCAATTTTGGCCAGGTTCAGTTTCAAACGGCAGAGAGACATCCAGGCAGCAATGTCATATAGGCAGGCAGAGATCCGGGCCTGGATTGCCAGAGAGATTTCAGGTGTAGAGAGAAAGATTTGAGAGTCATTAATGTAAAGATGGTACTGAAAACAATGGGAGGAGATGAGTGTACCGAGAGACTGGGTATAGAGGGAGAAAAGGAGTGGGCCCAAGACAGACCCTTGGGGTACACCAACTCAGAGAGGGACAGCAGTGGAGGAAGACCCACCAGCACAAATGCTGAAAGTGCGATGGGAGAGATAAGAAGAGAACCAGGATAGTACAGAGCCCTTGAAACCAAGCGAGGACAAGGTATCGAGGAGAAGGTTGTGATCAACAGTGTCAAAAGCAGCAGAGAGGTCAAGAAGGGTGAAGATAGAGTAAAGGCCCTTGGAGTTTGCCAGGAGCAGATCACTGGAAACTTTGGCAAGAGGACAAAAGCCAAATTGCAGTTGATCAAGAAGGGCTTGAAAGGAGAGGAAGTCAAGGCAACAGCGGTGAACCGCACGTTCAAGTAGTTTAGAAACAAAGGGGAGGAGGGAGATGGGTCAATAATTAGAAGGACAGGTAGGGTCAAGTGAGGATTTCTTGAGGAGAGGTGTGACCAGAGCATGTTTCAAGGTTGTAGAAACAGTTGCAGTGGAGAGCGAAAGGTTGAGAATGTGAGAGATGGAAGGGATGACAATGGAGGAGATGGAGGTTAAGAAACGGGTGAAAACAGGATCAGAGGAGCAAGTAGTGAGTTTAGAGGAGGAAAGAAGATGTGTGAATTCCTCCTCCGAGATCTTAGGGAAGGAAGAAAGGGTGGCAGAGGTTGAGGGGGAGAGTTGGGAGTGAAGAGGGGGAAGGGGAGATGGGGTGGACCTAGTGGGGAATTGAAGTGTAGTTTTATGGATTTTGTCATTAAAATAGTTGGCCAAAGTTTGAGCAGAGAGAGGAGGAGGGATTGGTGGTGGAGAACCTTGAGAAGAGAGTTGAGAGTTGTAAAGAGACGGCAAGGGTCAGAGGCAAGAGAATTAGTTAGATGGATAAAATAGTCTTGTTCCTTAACGTCTCTCCAGTCTAGTCCTGAACCTTTGGGTTTTGCTCCTCCTCCAGCAGCTTGGAGACTGAGAAACGTCATCGTCTTGATGATGATGCTGGTATAAAGGCAGTGGAACCGCCCCCTCACTCCAGTTGTCTCCAAGCAGCTGGAGGTTGGTGAGCCCAGAGGTCGGGGCTCACAGGAGGAACGATTGAGGAGAGTATAGAGATAAGTTTAGTTATAGCTTTGAGGTTAATCTGGTTTATTTCCCTTTAAAAAAGAGAGAAAAAAAAAAGAAAGGGTTGGTGTGAGGGAAATTAAATTCAGCAAGGACGCTGTGTTGAGGTGCTGCTTTTCCTCCCTTCCCCCCCCCCCCCCCCCCGGTTTGTTTTCACCGATCGGGGCTAGTCTGCCTGCGCTCCCGCCTCCCGAACCCACTTTAATGGGTGAGGAGCCGGCAGCAACTGAGTGACAGAAAAGGAGTGCCATGGAGCCACGGTAGACATTATCGGAGAGCACGGAGGCAGACAGCTGCTGTTTTAACAGGGCAGCTTATCCCCCAACGCCGAAGCCACAATTCGGCTGAGTGCGGGGACAGCAGAGCATGGCTGAAAGAGGCTCCGGAAGCGCTGGCAAGCAGTGTCTCAGGTAAGCGGGGCCTGTGATCGCGCGGCCTGCAGCTAATTTACTTTGGGGGGAACCAGCGGAGGCATCGGAGCAGGCCGCGCCGTGTGTCAGACGCACGGGAAGCTCCGTAGTTTTGGCAGGCTCTGTAGGAGTGTGTGCAGGCTTGGAAGAGCGGCATTTTTGATTTTCCACCACAGAATGAGAATCGGGGGACGATAGGATTTTCTTCGTAATTTAAAAAAAAAAAGAGAGGCAGCCTTTTATTTTGGTCATAAGCTACAGGGCTTTCTGGTGTGGTTACAGTTCCTAGACAGAGGACTGTTGGGCACGGTAATTTTTTGGTGTCTCACAGCATGCCTTCTAGACCACAGTGTTTAGTTTGTGGGTCTAGAAGAGGAGCAGTGTCAGAGGCAGGGGTTTGCAGGGGCTGCGTTCGAGAAGCAGCCTCTATGGAACAAGCCATTGAAGACGGAATAGAGGATGGTAGTAGACCTCCGTTGCCCCTGCCTGAACCGCTCTCTGCCCCTATGCCGCAGGAACCGGTTGCGGGGACTTCGGCCACTCCGGATTCCCCCGCCCTCGGGGGCAAGGGCCGGAGGGTTTAGCTGCCATCTTTTCTCCAGAGTTTCTAACTCTTATACAGCAGACGTTGGGAGCTGGTTATGGAAAGCCCGCTTCCAGTTCCATGGAAGTAGAACTGGGGCAGAAGAGGCCAGGTACCCCGATGAGTGTGGGGGGTTACCGGGCTACCTATAAAGAGGTCCAAGAGTGAAAAGCAGCATCCGGAGCAGTCCGTGGCTTCAAAGGGTGGTCACTCAGAAGAGCCAGATCAGGACTTGGATCTTGAAAAGGAACTGGAAGAAGGAGAACTTACGGATCAGGAGGACCAGGCAAGGGTGGTCCGCGTGTTTAGGAGGGATGAGTTGCCGGCCCTCATTTCTGAAATGCTTAAAGCCCTTAATATGCCGGCAGCGGGACCGGTGGAGGATGCCACCTTGGAAGACCCGTTGTTGCAGGCTTTTTTGGAAAACTCAGAGAGCGTTTCCGGTGCACAGAGTGGTTAGGGAGATGATTCAAGGTGAATGGGACATGCCCGAGGCAGGCCTTAAGGGGTCTAGAATTATGGCTCGTCTCTACCCGCTAGTGGAACAGGATCGAGAACTATTTAAGTCTCCCAAGGTTGATGCAGCTGTCTCGGCAGTAACCAAAAAGACTACCAATTCCGGTGGAGGGTAGTGCGGCTCTCAAGAATGCCCAAGACAGAAAGTTGGATACATTGTTGAAACAGGTGTTTGACATCAATGCTCTGTCCATTCAAGCCTCTATTTGTGGAGCTTGGGTGGCGAGAGCCTGTCTCCGCTGGTCACAGCAGATTCAAGGAGACCAGTTGGTGGACCTGACCGAAGAAGCGTCCAGGCTGGAGTTGGGGATGGCTTATCTAGCTGATATTCATTATGATCTTATTCGGGGACTGTCGAAGAGTACGGCATCGGTAGTAGCAGTGAGGCACTATCTTTGGTTGCGGAATTGGGTGGCTGATGGGTCCTCCAAGACAAGGCTCGGGAAGCTTCCTTTTAGAGGTAAGCTTCTTTTTGGAAAAGATTTAGATAAGCTAGTGAAGGATTTAGGGGAGTCAAAAGGGGGCCGTTTGCCAGGGGATAAACAAAAACAAGGGCGGTCATTTCCTTCGTCTCGGGGTCAGCCGAGAGGTTTTCGATGTTTCTGGTCCCCTAGGTTTAGTCAAGGATAAAGAGGACGTTTTCCCTATAGGAATCAGGGGTTTTGAGGCTTTAGAGGTGCGGGCAGAGGTTTTTCCGCCTCTACAACCTCGAATCTTCGAAAGTCATTATGAAGCCAGAAGGACCCGGGTGGGGCAGGTGCCGGTAGGAGGTCGTTTGCGCGAGTTTTATCCTGCCTGGGTCAAGATCATGTCGGATCAGTGGGTGCTGAAGGTTATTCAAGATGGTTACACGCTAGAATTTCAAAGGCCGGTAACCGATTCCTTCATTCAGTCTCCGTGCAAAGTGCGCTCCAAGTGCGTGGCGGTACGGGAAACCTTAGACAACCTGTTATCTCTAAAGGCAGTAGTTCCAGTGCCTCCAGACCAGTACGGATGCGGTTGGTACTCCATTTATTTTGTGGTGCCAAAGAAGGAAGGCACGCATCGGCCAATTTTGGACCTCAAGAGGGTAAATCGTTGTCTTCGAGTGTCGCATTTTCGGATGGAGACCTTAAGGTCGGTCATTGTAGCCATGCAACAAGGAGAGTTCTTGACGTCCCTGGATTTGTCGGAGGCTTATCTGCACATCCCGATTCGTCAAGAGCATCAGAGGTTTCTGAGATTTGTGGTGCCGATGGGACATTTTCAGTTCCAGGCGTTACCTTTTGGGCTAGCGACAGCTCCGTGAACTTTCAACAAGGTGATGGTTGTGGTAGCGGCGGTGTTAAGAAAAGAAGGTTTGCTGGTGCATCCCTATCTGGACGATTGGTTGATTCGGGCGAAGTCCAGGGACGAGAGCGAGGCTGCCACGGCCAGGGTCATGCAGTTTTTACAGGGCCTTGGATGGGTGGTCAATATGGCAAAAAGCAAATTGGTACCATCGCAGGATCTCGAATACCTCGGAGCTCACTTCACTACGAAGGGAAGGGAGTAGCCTAGTGGTTGGGGCAAGGTACTTCATGCCGGAAGGTCGGGGGTTCAAATCCCACTAGAGGACAGCAACCTTGGGCCGGAAGGACTGGGGTTTCTAGTCCCACAGATGCTCCTTGTGGTCTTGGGCAAGCCACTTAACCCTCCATTGCCCATGTTCCCTGTAAGTATTAGTGTATGTGTCTCATATCCCCGCGTGTTAAATGTATCCCCCAATTGTGTTGTGACCACTTTGATTGAAGGATAAGGCGGTATACAAAAAACTGTCTAAATAAATAAAAATAAAAATTCCTGCCGCAGCAGCGGGCACGAGGGTTAAGGAAGTTGGTCCGCAGTTTTCTGAAAAACAGGATTCCGACAGCATGGCATTATCTGCAGTTGCTTGGCACCATGGCAGCGATGCTGGAGTTGGTGCCGTGGGCAAGGTACCACAAGAGGCCGTTGCAGAGAGCTTTGCTCTGGTGGTGGTCACATCAAGAGGACCGGCTCAGTCAGATACTTCCGTGTATGCCAGAGACTCGTCGGTCTCTGCAGTGGTGGTTAAGACCGGAACATCTCGGAAAGGGGATGCCGTTAGAATTACCAAGTTGGATTCCGTTGATGATGGATGCAAGTCTGTCCGGCTGGGGGGCTCACTTTCAAGGGGAATTCGCCCAGGGGCAGTGGACAGCTCGAGAGAAGGTCTGGTCGATAAACAGGTTGGAGTTGCAGGCGATAACGCTGGATCTGCGAGTCTTTCAGAGTGCGATTCGAGGGAAGGCCATTCGGGTATTTTCCGACAACGCAACGGCGGTAGCCTACGTCTACCGGCAAGGGGGCACCAGCAGCGTGCAGCTGGAAGCCGAGGCCGATCAGTTGTTCGAGTGGGCCGAATTAATCTGCTAGCAATATCGGCAGCTCATGTGGCAGGAGTGGAGAATGTAGAGGCCGATTTTCTCAGTCAAGTAAGGGTGGACCCAGGGGAGTGGGTGCTCCATCCGCAGGTGTTTGAGACTCTGGTGCGCCATTGGGGAATGCCAGTAATGGACCTCATGGCGACTTGGCAGTCAGCAAAGGCAAATCGCTTCTTCAGCAGAAGAAGGGAGAGGATGTCGGAGGGCTTGGATGCTCTCATACAGTCTTGGCCACAAGATCAACTACTGTACGTCTTTCCACCTTGGGTACTAATAGGGTGAGTGCTGCAACGCATAGAGGCTCACAGAGGTCGCGTAATCCTCATAGTGCCAGATTGGCCAAGGCGTCCTTGGTATGCGGATCTGATGAGGCTGCTGGTAGAGAAACCATGGTGGCTTCCGCGGTGGCAGGACCTGCTTTTGCAGGGTCCACTGCTAATGCCGCAGGTGGATCGGTTCTCGCTTACGGCTTGGCTCTTGAAAGGGCGAGGTTGACGGCGAGAGGGTACTCGCTGGCGGTGATTTCCACCTTATTAAAGGCTCGGAGGAGATCAACTTCGTTGGCGTGTGTTCGTATCTGGTGCATTTTTGAAGCTTGGTGTGTAGAGAGGAAGATTGAGTCTTTAAGATCGTCCATGCCGCAGGTACTAGCTTTCTTGCAAGATGGATTTGAGAAAGGTTTAGCGGCAGCATCCTTAAGGGTGCAAGTAGCAGCCCTTTCCTGTTATAGAGGTAAGATAAAAGGTGAGGCGATGGGAGGACATCCAGATGTCAAGCATTTTCTAAGGGCGGTAGCTCTTCTGAGACCGCCATATAGACGGCTAGTACTGACATGGGATGGGATCTTCATTTAGTTCTGCAGGCCTTGGTCCGTGAACCTTTTGAACTGTTGGCTAGTGCTTCGTTAAAGGACTTGATTCTCAAAGTCATGTTTTTAGTAGCTATTTGTTCAGCGCGCAGGATCTCGGAATTGCAAGCTTTATCTTGTAGGGAGCCTTTTCTGGTTTTTAGGGAATCAAAGGTGGTACTGAGGCCAGTGCCCTCCTTTTTACCCAAAGTGGTGTCAGCTTTTCATCTAAACCAAGTAGTATCTTTACCTGTTTTTGGGAGGAACGGGGAAGGTACAGCAGAAAAGCAATTGCATCTGTTAGATGTAGGTCGGGCCTTGAGGAGGTATTTGCGAAGAACGAAGGGTTTCTGCAAAACGGATAGATTATTTGTCCTGTTTGTGGGTCCACGAACAGGCGAACCAGTGTCGAAAGTCTCCATTGCCAGGTGGCTCAAAGAGGCAATAGCTTCAGCATATCTCTCAAAAGGCAAGTCGGTGCCAGAGGTCTTAGAGCACATTTGACTAGAGCTCAAGCGACATCGTGGGCAGAACGTAACTTGGTACCGGCAGTTGAAATTTGTAAGGCGGCTACATGGCCATCTTTAAATTCCTTTGTCAAGCATTATTGGCTAGATGTTCAAGCAGAAAGGGATACCTGTTTTGGATCAGCGGTGCTTCAGGCTGGTCTAGCGGATCCCTCCCGTTAATTTGTTGCACTGCTCTGTTACATCCCCAAAGGTTCAGGACTAGACTGGAGGGACATTAAGGAAGGTGAAATTAGACTTACCTGCTAATTGTTGTTCCTTACGGAACTCCAGTCTAGTCCTGTATCCCTCCCTGTGGTTTCTATGGAACGTTTGCCTGAAGTGGAATAGAGTTTTCACAGGTAAGTTGATAGAAGTGCGGGCATGGGAGGTTGGGGATTCTTTCTGGTGCATATTCTTCAGACAGGTGGGAGAAAACCGAACCCACGCCAGTAGTTAGTTGCCGTTTAAGTGGTCAGCCTAAGAGGTTCAAAGAAGAAAGGCTATACTTTTAATTGTTAGAGTTAAGTAAGTTTAATGTTTCAAATATATGGTTAGCTACTTAATTGTTGCTCCGGTGAGTCTGCTTTGTCAATAGATTATTGGAGTGAGGGGACGATTCCGCTGCCTTTATACCAGCATCATCATCAAGACGATGACGTTTCTCAGTCTCCAAGCTGCTGGAGGAGGAGCAAAACCCAAAGGTTCAGGACTAGACTGGAGTTCCGTAAGGAACAACAATTAGCAGGTAAGTCTAATTTCACCTTTGACGAGTTCTATGGCTGATTGGAAAGAGACACACATTTGAATTTGAAGTGTAGAAGTCCGCAAGAGTGCAGGATTTGAGCCAAGTGTGCTCAGCTGATCAAGTACAGGAATGTAGATAACAGGTAGTCGAAGACAGCCAGGGCTGAGGTGCAATACGCCTCACTGGACGTGGCAAAGGTGGAGCAAGAGCATCCAGGGCAGTTGAGAGTACAGTGTTACAAGAAGCTATTGCCTCATCCACAGATTCAGATGACATAGTGGAGGAAATAAGTGATGAGACAGTGGTGGAGAGAGCCAGTGGGTCAATAGCATGGCGATTTCAAAAGAGATTGGAGAAGACTGGGTGAGGTTGAGGCAGGGGGGTGATGAAGGGTGAAGCTTAGCAGGTGATGGTCAATAAGGGAAGAACTGAGGTAAAGAAGCTTGAAAGTAAGCAATTAGAGAAGGAGACAAGGTCGAGGCAGTTGTCATGCTGGTGAGTGGGGGCAGAAGAGCAAAGCTAGAGGTAAGAGAAAGGAGTTTTAAAGCATAAGGCTCAGAGGGATAATCAACATGAATGTTAAAATCCCAGAGAATAAGGGAGATGAATCCAGAAAGAAGGAAATCCACGAAGGAAGAAAGAAGGAAATCGCAGTTGAACAGTGGGAGAAACTACCATCAGACAGATGTTTGCAAGCCGTCATCACGGCCAAGGGTTGTGCAACCAAATATTAGTGAAGAGTGCCATTAATCCTGTCCAGGTTATATTTTGTTTTTTCTCAGAAATTACTATGTCTAAGTTGCACAGACATCTTTTTTTGTTATATACCTTTTAACATACTATTAAAATATTATGATAACATACAGTTGGAATATTTCCAAATATTTCTCAAGATATTGTACACAATATACCTATAATGTAAGGATGCCAGTAATGTTGACCACAACTGTATGAGAGAGAATAAAAATAAAACAGGGAGCTAAAAGTGAAACATGCTGAATAAAAAGCAAAATACATAGAAACGTGTATAAAACAGACCATAGAGAGGAACTAGCTCAGGGTGTAAAACAAAACTAAAGAATAACAGAAAAATCTATGTCTTGGTTCAGACCTTGAGGATGTAGAGACTTCATCTGAAAAATGTATTTCTGTTCAAGTTACAACAAGGTATTATCTAGAAGATCACCACCTCTCCATTAAGGACCTCCTTAAGGACCAAGAACTTCAAGTCAGAAATAGTGTGTGCTTTTTCTTGCCACTGTTCAACAAGTGATTTCTGTTCAAGAACCCTCTTCAAGCTTCTACGATATTCCACAATCCAGACTCAAATATTGTGACTTGTCTTGCCAATGTAATTGAGTTGCCATGAGCAGATAATCACATAAATTGCACATTCTGTATTGCAATTGGTAAAGCTTGTGAGAGGATATCTTGCTTGTGTCTGGGGGTGAACAAGAGAGTCTTTGGTCACCGGCGCATATGTATAGACTGAACAGTGGCCACACCTAAAATGTCCAGTCGCTTTTGGTTTGTGACGGGCCACAGGCAGGGCTGAAGGTACAAGTAATAAACTGGCATTCTTCTTATGAGCAATAGTTACTACTTGTGTGGTAAAAACCGGGGCTGTCTGCATGATGTGCCGCTCCTTTCTAATGATTTTAGAAATGTCCCTGGATAGATTTGAAAAGAGGAGTGGACAGATTGTTTTATTGTTATGGCTCTTAACGGACTTTGATAATAAAGATGTGCGATCTGTGCAGGGCTGGTGCTAGGGTTTCTAGCGCCCCCCTGCAACCTATAAATCGGCGCCCCTCCCTCATTATTATTAATGCTCACTGCACCCTACCCTCCTTTTTCCCAAAACAGTTTTGTGAACTCTTTTCAAGCTATATTAGTAGTTCTCCTTCATATCCAGTGTTGTAAGAAAATTGCAGCGAACGAGCAAATACATAGCCAAAATAAAAATTCTTAGCAGTAAATACTTAGCATCATACAAACAGGCGGTGATAGTCCAAAAAAAAAATCTGATTCTGGTCATCTCACTAACAACATAAACATTCTCCAGTGCCAGGCATATTGTGAAATAATATAAAACACTGCAAAAGTCACTGAAGATCTACAAGGCCAAATCTACCATACTATACCAGCATACACTTCCAAAACTATCCTCCTTGCTTTTACTAATGCACTGCATGTAGCTCAAGATCGTGGTGACATCTCGGTGGCGGTTGCACTTGATCTTTCCGCTGCATTCGACTTAGTTGATCACTCCCTCCTTCTTCTTTGCTTACGGGAAGCGGGTCTTTGTAGTACTGTTCACCGCTGGTTCCACTCTTTCCTCTCCTCTCGATCCTGTGCAGTCCTTTCCCCTTCCTCTTCTGCCCTTCCCTCGGACTCTTTCCCTCTTCCCTGTGGGGTTCCTCAGGGTTCTGTCCTGGCTCCCCTTCTTTTCAACCTCTTCTTGGCCCCCTTAGCCCTCTTAATACAACAGTCTGGAATATCTGCCTTTTTCTATGCAGACGACATTGTTCTGCTTCATCACACCTCCCCTTCCTGCCCAGACCTCTCCGCGTTAAACTCCTGTCTTTCCGATGTGGCTAACTGGTTGACACTTAACTGCCTTCACCTTAATCTTGCTAAGACTATCGCTATCTGGTTCTCCCATAACAATCCATCTCCCACACTGGCCCCTTCTTTCTCTGGCTCTCCTGTTCCTCTAGTCTCCACCTTCCGTTATCTTGGGGTTCACTTTGATTCTGACCTATCATTCCATGCCCATATTTCACATGTCACTAAAACTTCCTTTTTCTTCCTCCGACAAATTCGCGCAGTCTGTCCTTTCTTATCTCCATCAGCCCTCACCACCTTGTTGTTATCTCTGGTTATGTCACGTGTGGATTTTGCAAACTCAATTTTCATCGGTCTTTCTAAATCTCAACTGTCCCGGTTACAACGAATCCAGAACACTGCTGCCCGCCTTGTCACCCATTCTTCCCCCCGAGATCACATAACACCCCTGCTATTCCGCCTTCATTGGCTACCCTTTCCCCATCGCGCTCAATTCAAGCTTCTCACCCTGGTCCATAAAGCTCTCTATGCCGGCACCCCTCAATACTTAACAGACCTTCTTTCTTTTCACTCTCCTAGGTACACTCCTCGCTCCTTCCACCTCAACCGTCTCACCCTTCCCTCCCCCTCCCGCGCTCACTTGCAATCTACTCGCTCTTCTGCCTTCTTCTTTGCTGGCTCCGCCCTTTGGAATTCCCTTCCCTCTTCACTCCGTCTGGAACCTCATCACTCCACATTCAAACAAAACCTGAAAACCCACCTTTTTTCCCTGGCGTTTGATGTCCCCTCTCCTTTCGTGTAAATCCCACTCCCTCTATCCTCTATTTTCCTTGTGTCTTGTCCTTACTTATGTTTGGTCTTGTCTCTCTTGTCTCTACTGCTTTTCTATTAAGAAATTGTAATTCTTTTCCACTTCGCTGGCTTTGGCCTTCTTTTAAACATGGTTTTTAATTGTACACTGCTTTGCTTGTTCTAGAAAGGCGTTTTTTATCAAATGAAATAAACATAAACATAAAAACTCATACAATAAGGGGCCTACCTCGAAAAAATCAGCACTATAAATACTGCATTTTTGAATGGATTTTATCAGCCCTGGTCTTAACATTGAACCACACCATCTGGTGATCACTGGATGCAAGATGATCTCTCACTCTAACATCAGAAACACTTTCCCCATTGGTAAGCACCAGGTCCAGTATGGCCCCTTCATTTGTGGGTTGCTACCAGTTGCTGGACTAATTCTCCCTGTAGAGAATCCAGGAACTCCTTACTTCTAGATGACCCTGCAGCAGGGATGCACCAATCAACATCTGGCATACTGAAGTCACCTGTCAGTAGCACTTCTCCTTTCATGGCAATACTGCGGATGTCTTCAATTAAATCTATGTCCATTTCTTCTGCCTGTGAAGGAAATCTGTATATCATACCAATGCAAATAGATTCCCCATTCCCTTTTTCTAGTTTAACCCACATTGCCTCCTCCTTCCCCTGTAGTTTTAATATTATTTTTTACATATAATGTTACTCCTCCTCCCTTTCTTCCTACCCTGTCCTTCCTGAATAAAGTATAGCCCAGTATAATTACATCCCAATGATGGTTGTTCTTGAACCATGTCTCCATAACCACCACTAAATCCAAGTCAGCCTCTAACATTAAAGCCTCAACATCTGGGATCTTATTTCTTATACTACGAGCATTAGTGCATACCACCTTCCAGATGCTGCCCCTTTTACCCCTTTCTACAGAAGTATTTAATGTTTTAATTATCTGAGATCTTTTACTTACCTGAGGGGCTTTCTTCACCCATCTCCAATGAATCTAGTTTAAAGCCCTCTTCAGTAGGTTAGCCAGTCTGCTGCATTAGAAACTTTGACCCTTCTTGGATAGGTGGATGCCATCTCTGCTCAGCAGCCCTTGGAAAATAATCCCATGATCCAGGAAACCAAAACACTCTCGATGACACATCCATGCATTCACCTCCATGATGCAAGCTTTTCTGCCTCGGCCTTTACTCTCAACAGGAAGAATTTAATACCACCTGCACATCTATCTGCTTCACTCTCTCCCAAAGCCAAGACATCACTCTTGATACGCTCAAAGGGATATGTAACAGTATCATTTGTGCCAACATGGATGAGCATTATCTAGTGAATAGGCTTGATAAATCTCGGCAAACTCTCCATAGCATCTCGGGTTTTGGCACATGGCAGATGGTACTCCTCCCTGGACATCAAATCTGGTTGGCAAATGGATGCCTCCATACCCCTCAGAAGAGAGTCACCAACCACCATTTCCCTTCGCTTTCTTGTGGTCATTGATTCTGCAACTTTGGGGTGCTTGAGCTCTGGTTCTTCCCATTCTTAGGATATTTACACCTCATCCACTTCCAGGGCTGCATACTGGTTCTTCATTTTGAGGGCTGGAGGATTTCGATTTTTAATTCTGCAGGCTCTGGTGAAGGGTCCAACTTTCTTCATTCTGTAGCATACCATCTTCACCTCTGTTGGAGAGCTTGGATGCTTCAAGAAGCATCTCATCAATGTATTTCTCACTGTCACAGATGCTTCTCAGCCTCACCACCTCCTCTCTGAGCTCCTCCACTTGTTTTACGAGGGCTTCATCTTGAAGACATCATTCACATGGAGGCAGGGAAATCCCAGTAGGAGGAGGCAGTTCCTCTATAGTTAGAAGGGAACTACAGAATCCGTTTCCCTGAGGAAGGCTGGTAAAAAAAAGTAAGGAGGCTGGATGGGTTTTGGCCTAGGGTAAGAGCCTGCTGAGTGTATTCTGGATTGCTGCCAAAGTGGTCAATATAAGAGGATCTCACCATAAACCTACTTGGCATATTCTGATGTTATCAAGTTTATATAAGAGGAGAAGGTGGATAGATCTCTTAAGAATCTGTGTAGAAGACGTAAATAAGTAGAATTTATGGCTCGCAGGAGGAGTGCGTAGGAAGGGCTGTGAAGAGAGATAATAGGAATGGGGGTCTCTTCTAGGAGGGCCCAGGGCACTGTAATATCTGAAGTGTTTGCTTAAAGTGTACCAAAAGGAGGCCGTGCAGGACTTGCTATACACTGGTAAATATGTTATAAATGGATGAAAAGAGGAATATTTGGGGGCGTCCATAAGGGTTCTATCCAGGAAAAAGGAGGACAGAGAGTCAACTAAAGAGATCAAGGACTGTAAGCACTATTTAACCTTTTGCTTTTAAATGATTTTATTTCTTACATAAGAACATAAGATATGCCATACTGGGTCAGACCAAGGTCCATCAAGCCCAGTATTCTGTTTCCAACAGTGGCCAATCTAGGTCATATGTACCTAGCAGTTTCCACAAGAGACACAAGTTCCACAATGCTTGTACTGGGTCAAGCATTGATATCTTTGGTCACTTCTTAATAACGGTTTATGGACCTTTCCTCCAGGAACTTGTCCAAACCTTTTTTAAACCCAGCTACACTAACAGCCTTTACTACATCCTCTGGTAACAAATTCCAGAGTTTGATTACACGTTGAGTGAAAAAATATTTTCTTTTATTAGTCTTAAATAATTTACCCTGTAGCTTCATTGCATGTCCCCTAGTCTTTCTATATTCTGATAACGTAAACAATCGATCTACGTTTACCCGTTCCACTCCGTTCATTAATTTATAGACTTCTATCATATCTCCCCTCAGCCGTCTCTTTTCCAGGTTAAAAAGCCCTAACCTTTTTAGCCTTTCTTCATAGGAGTATCCTTCCATCCCCTTTACCATTTTGGTGGCTCTTCTCTGAACCTTTTCTAAAATCGCTATATCCTTTTTAAGATACGGCGACCAGAATTGCACACAATATTCAAGGTGCGGTCTCACCATGGAACGATATAGAGGCATTATAATATCTTTTGTTTTATTTTCCATTCCTTTCCTTATCATACCTAGCATTCTATTTGCTCTCTTGGCCGCCGCTGCACACTGGGCTGAGGGTTTTAACATGGTATCCACAATGACGCCTAAGTCTTTTTCCTGGGTGGTGGTTCCTAATGTGGAACCTTGCATCGTGTAACCATAGTTTGGGTTGTTCTTCCCTAGGTGCATAACCTTGCACTTGTCCACATTAAATTTCATCTGCCATTTTGATGCCCAGTCTTCCAATTTATCAAGATCCTCTTGCAATTTTCCACAATCCTCTTGGGTTTTAACAACTTTAAATAGTTTTGTGTCATCTGCAAATTTGATCACCTCACTCGTTATTCCACTTTCCAGGTCATTTATGAATATGTCAAAAAGCAGCGGACCCAGCACAGATCCCTGGGGTACACCACTATTCACCTTTCTCCATTGGGAAAATTGGCCATTTAGCCCTACCCTCTGCTTTCTATCTTTTAACCAGTTCCTGATCCACAATAGTACACTGCCTCCTATCCCATGACTCTTTAGTTTTTCCAAAAGTCTCTGATGAGGGACCTTGTCAAAGACTTTCTGAAAGTCCAGATACACAATATCAACCGACTCACCTTTGTCCACCTGTTTATTCACACCTTCAAAAAAACATAACAGATTAGTAAGACAAGATCTTCCTTGTCTAAAGCCATGTTGGCTGTCTCCCATTAGGTTGTGACTATCTACATGCTGAGTAATTTTATTCTTTATGATGGTTTCTACCATTTTTCCTGGTACTGACGTCAGGCTCACCGGTCTGTAGTTTCCCGGATCACCACTGGAACCCTTTTTAAAAATTGGTGTTACATTGGCGATCCTCCAATCTTCAGGTATTAGAGATGATTTTAATGATAGTTCACAGATTACTAATAGCAGGTCTGCAATCTCATATTTCAGTTCTTTCAACACCCTTGGATGTATACCATCCGGCCCAGGTGATTTGCTACTCTTCAGTTTATCTAATAGTTGTAAGACATCTTCCCGATGTATCGATATTGCCTTCAATTCTTCCGCACCTTTAAATACCACTTCAGTCATGGGTAACATCCCTACATCTTCCTCAGTAAAGACCGAAGCAAAGAATTCATTCAGTCTCTCCGCTATCGCCTTGTCGCCTCTTAGTGCTCCTTTAACCCCTTTATCATCTAATGGACCAACTGACTCTCTCACAGGTTTTTTGCTACGAATGTACTTGAAAAGGTCTTTATTTCGCGTTTTTGCTTCCGCAGCAAGCTTCTTCTCAAATTCTCTCTTTGCCTGCCTTATCAATGCCTTGCATTTGACTTGCCAGTGCTTGTGCTGTTTCCAGGTTTCGTCGTTTGGCTCTTTTTTCCATTTCCTGAAAGATGCTTTTTTGGCAACAACAGCCTCTCTGACCTCACCTTTAAACCATGCTGGCAGTTTTTTGAACTTCCTTCCACTTTTCTTAAAGCGTGGAATACAGCTGGTCTGGGATTCCAAGATAGTATTTTTCAACAACACCCAAGCTTGATGTACGTCTTTAACCTTTGCAACTGCTCCTTTTAGTTTTTTCTTAACTGTTTTCCTCATTTTATCATAGTCTCCCTTTCGAAAGTTAAAAGGTAGTACTGAGGATTTCCGTACTATCCCTCCTCCACTAATTAAATCAAAGGCGATCATGCTATGATCACTATTGCCAAGTGGCCCCAACACCCTTATCTCTTGCACTAGATCTGGTGTTCCACTAAGGACTAGGTCTAATATGGCTTTCCCTCTGGTCGGTTCATGAACCAGCTGCTCCAAGAAGCAGTCATTTATTTCATCTAGGAACTTTATCTCCCTAGCATGTCCTGACGTGACACTGACCCAGTCGATACCGGGGTAATTGAAATCACCCATTATTATTACTGCGCTGTAACTTTTGTTAGCTTCCTTGATTTCTTTGAGCATTTTATCATCCATTTGGTCATTCTGGCCAGGTGCTCGATAGTACACCCCCACTGCCATTGCCTTCCCCCTTTTATATGGAATTTCAATCCATATAGATTCTACAGCAGATTTTGTTTCCTGCAAAACTTTAATCCTTTCTGAGTCAATGCCCTCTCTAACATAGAGCGCAACCCCTCCACCAATTTGATCAGCTCTATCATTACGATATAGTTTGTACCCAGGTATCACAGTGTCCCACTGGTTGTCCTCCTTCCACCATGTCTCTGATATTCCAATCATATCTAACCTTTCATTTAGTGCTATATATTCTAACTCTCCCATCTTATTCTTTAGACTTCTAGCATTTGCATACAAGCATTTTAGAGAATGTATTTTATTCATGTTAATTTGGCTATTGTTAGACATGGGTAAATTGGGATCTTTAAGCTCTGTCTGCTCCATACTTGAGGGCATTTGGGCTACTTTACTCTTTTGTGGAACCTCTCTGCTTTTGGTAGTATCCTTCAAGGATACATTCTTCCGAACCATCCGCTCTTGGGCGACTGTCGGCTTTCCCCTAATATCTAGTTTAAAAGCTGCTCTATCTCCTTTTTAAAGGTTAATGCCAGCAGCCTGGTTCCATCCCGGTTAAGGTGAAGCCCATCCCTTCGGAAGAGCCCCTCCTTTCCCCAGAATGTTCCACAGTTCCTAACAAATCCAAAACCCTCATCTCTGCACCATTGTCTCATCCACGCATTGAGACTCCGGAGCTCTGCCTGCCTTTTGGGTCCTGCGCGTGGAACAGGAAGATTTTCGGAGAACGCTACCATGGAAGTTCTGGATTTCAACTTCCTACCTAAAAGCCTAAATTTTGCCTCCAGAACCTCCCTACCACATTTTCCTATGTCATTGGTACCGACATGTACATGTTCTTGGACTATACTACTTGCCTTTGTTTATACTTTTTCCCACTGTACATATTGGGGGTCATTCTGAGCAGCATTTAGCAGGGATGTACGTCTGGTTTGGACGTACATCCCTACTAAACGCATGTGCCTGATTCCCTGCCCAAAGTTCCCACAGGTACAGAGGAGATGTACGGATGGGGCCGGGAGGGGCGGTGACAGGGAGGAGCATGGGTGGGCGGAGGCAGGATCCTGACCCTGAATGTAAAGGGCCGATTAAGATCGTGGCCCTGTACATCTGGGGAGGAAGACCTGCACGGGGAACTTATTCCACCTCGGAGTAAGTCACCCCAAAGTTTGTGAATGGCGCAGGAGGACACTCCTGCCTAGGTGAGCTGAGCCAGGAAGTTCCCCGCCACCCGATCTGGCCTTCACAGTCCCATCTGGGGGTCGGGCAGCGGGGAAATGCGATGGGACACCATGGCACAGAGGCTCCATGCGGAGCCTTGGGGGGGAAGTTGGACGGGGAACAGGCCAGATGTGCAGCAGACCAGAATCGGGGCACATCCTGCCCGTCCATGTCCCTGCACCAGATTCTGATCCTGCGGGAATGTATCCTGCAGGTGGAGAATCGGGTGCAGATTCCGCCTGTCCAGAGTTTGGACATCTGGACGGGCCCCAATCAGAAATGGGCACATCGTTTGTGAGGCATTAACAAGTTAGTTTGAACTTTACCTTTGTGAGATTTGTTTTTCCTTGCTCTAACCAAGATTAGATCTGAAATCCTGACTGGAATCTTCCCCCCATCCACCAGTACTCTTCTATCTGTGCCTTGTATGCTGTGTAAGTGAATTTTGCAGTTTTTTTCTCATTTTAAAGCAGCAGGCACTTCTGAATACATCTCTTTTGTAGAGCCTCTCCTGCCCCTCCACTGGGGATTATGAGGCTATTGAGGATTGGTTGAAAAAGAGTAAATTAAGACTGAATTGGGAAAAATGAAGTGTCTTCTATATTTCAGATGTTGCTTGAAGTTTCTCCAGTATCAGTCAATAGGTCTTTTTGTGACCTTGGAGTAAGACCTGATGCTTAGTTTACCTTCAGAGGAGAACAAAGCTCTGATATGATGAGATGCTATTTTGGATAGCTGCATATGATTCATAAATTGCTCCCTTTTCTTTTGTGAGAAGAACGTAAACATGCTAGTGGTGTCTAAGTTGGACTACTGCAACTCTGAATATTTGGGGATACCTTTGCAGGACTTGTGGAGGTTGCAGCTAATTCAGAACACTGCAGTGTGATTGACGGGAATTGATGCAGAGACACCATGTGTCCCCAATGTTGAGATCTTTACGTTGGCTACCAGGACAAGCATGTTGCCAATTACAATTTTTGGTGTGGGTCTTTAAGGTTTTGAAGGGTATTATCTCTATTTACCTTCAAGAGTTAGTGAGGGAATAAAAGCCAGGACATACATAGTAACAGAGCGAGTGCCGATGATAAAGACAGCATCGTCCATCTAGTTTTCTCAGTAAAGTGGCTGGAGTTTGTCAGACGGCTGCCTAGGGTGAGAACTTACACAATCTTGACGATGCATATATTCATATGATTCTTGCAAGGTATTGTGGGTATTGTAGTTCATTCACTCCCAAACACAGCTGATGACAATAATTTGAGTTGTGAAACCAAGTGGTAAGATCAATAAAATACTTCTTTTATTGATGGGGTTTAATTCACCCAGCACATGTATGCTTGATAGCACTATAAATGAGGTTACTTGCTTGCAGTGTTTAAAATGGATAACAAAAAGTCACAAAGTAACCCAGAAACAACCTTCAGCTTGTCAGGCAATTAGCTAATGTTTTCTTAGCAAATAACTACCAAATACAAAGGCACAAAGTAAAGAATAAACTTTGCTGGTTAGGTTAACTTCTGCTTATTTTCCACGCTGATCTCAGCAGTGATTCTCCCTTGCTCACACACACAATCAGGTGCAGCCCTAATTACTATCCATGGACCAGCTGAAAGCCTTTAGCTGGCTGGCTGCTACTGTGTGAGCCCAAATCCTGCTTTAAGAGCTGTTTGCAGTGGAAATAAAGAACAAAGTTAGGTTTCTTTGTGATGGCTGATGTGTTTGCTCATAGAAAACTAGCAATAGCATTTAGATAAAGAACAGTCCATGTAAATAGTTTCATCTGCTGTATTTCCCCCTGCATCAACAATCATAGGGTCAATATCATACATTGGCACAGATGAGTCTTTCATTAAGGCACTATCATGAGAATGCTTATTCCCTTGCTGCCATTCTCTATTATAGATAGGGTCTGGATCAGTGTTCATACCTGAGCCTCTCCTGCTATCATTATTCCTCTCTGTATAGCCTGGCCAATATGTAATCCAATTCTGATGTCCAGCCTTCCAATCTTGATCCCTGGACACTGGATCTTCTCTCACATACCTTCTGGCCTTGGTCTGAAAGTCCCTTCCACATGCAGTCTTCTCTCTTCCAGGTAGCCACTGGTGATTCCTATCTCTGCCACTCCATTCCTCTGGCTGAATCCAGTCCAATGGACTCTGCTGGCTTTTGGAATACCTCCCAGTATGAGTACTGCCTTGGAATCTCCCAGACCTTCCAATGGCCTTTCTTCTCTTCCTTCCAGAGAGTTTCCTTCTCTCTCTATCTGCTTGGCTTGGCTTCTGTTTCTCCAGGTGATACTGGTGCTTGTAGCCGTTGCTGTCTCTGTATCTCTTCCTCCCTCTGTAGTTGTTATCTGAAGAATAAGCTCTATTCTTATCCTGTTCTAATGTGTGCTGCTCCCTAACACAGCGCAGCTGTCTTGAATCAGGCCCTGCCCTTTGAGATGAGTGCTTAGGGATTACCTCATAGCTCTCTTGATTGCACACACATTTTCTTACTTCAGCCTCCCTCATGGCTGCTGGAAACCTGGTGCATTCTGGGACTGGTAGTCTTTTATGTGAAAACTCTGTTTTCTTGCTTCTACCAGAACTGACAGGTTGCTTGTTCAGAGTCACATCATCCTTTCTATAGCTCCTACCTGAGCTATGATAAGCTTCCTTATCACAAGTTGTACTCGTGGTTCTGTGCAGGTTACTCCCCTCTATGTCTTTGTTTAGGTTTGTATCTGCTCCTCTGCAGGTTACCCTCTCTATTTTGTGAAGTGTAAAAAGCTTTTTTTTAGTATGTTATAATCTGCCCAGGACAGCAGTTTAGCTATCATGACAGGAAAGGAATACTGTTTGCAGAGGACGCGGGACCATGCCTTTTCTGCTATGGCACCCCACTTATGGCATGTTTTGATACCAGAGTTAAGATTACTGGATGATCTTTTGGTGTTCTGCAAACATTTGAAAGCGTGACTGTCTGCTGACGTCTTAAGATAGGATGGAAAAGCGTATTAGTACTGATGGCGTAGGGGTTATACAATCTTGTGGGGAATTTGGATGTTTTAAATATTTGATTATCTTTCATACCACCTTAGCAGTCTATTCCCCTCTTTCATCTCCCCCCACCCATTGCCCCTACTGCACTCACCCCTTCACCAGCACTCATCTTCCTTCCTCTGCCTCTCATTTTCTTCCCTGTCATTCGTTATCTTCTCTGCCTGGAGGCCCTTTCTTCTGTCTCTTAGCCTCAACCTAACCTCCCATTCCCCCTTTCACTTTCTCTATTTACACCTTCTCTCAACTCCCCTTCATAAACCTATCTCCGTCCTCTGTCTCTCACTCCTTCCACAGTCCCCTGCCATTTACTACTGCCTCCCAATTCGTCCTTAGCCCCTCCTGGTCCTTAATACTATCTCCCCATCCCTCCCCACCTTACTACACAGTCTTGTACCTAACACTCCTATCCCCCTTCCAATCACTTAGTTCCCACTATCCTCCTAATTCCAGCGTCCCCACTCTTCCCTCACATAATCCTTGAATCCTTAATCTCCCACATTCCTCCATCACCATCTAATGCCTGGGTCTCCATGCTTTCTCCAATCCCCAGCTATCTTGGAATCTGTTCTCCCACCAAGTCCCTGCTCTCGCATCATCTCCATGTCATCAGTATTTGCTCTTCCATCGTCTTGCAGCTTTCCTCAGCATCCACCAGTCTGCCTCCTTTGCGACCATCTATTCCCCCTGCCTCTTTCCTCTGCCTTGTCTCTGCCCTTTTCACAGCATCTGTTCCCTTGACATGTCCCTCTTCCTGGCACCTGCCACTGCTTCTCCCCTTCATCTCTTATCCTTCCCCAGCATCGGCTGCACTTCTCCTTCACCGTCCTGCAACATTTGCTGCCTCACCTTCCTTCACACGAAACAGCAGGAGAGCAGCAGGAGTCAGTCCCTTTGCTCCCTACAGCTCTGCCATCTGTTAAAACTGCAGCCTGCAAACACCGTGAACACTTTCAATTCTCAGAATTCCAGTTGTTGATCACAAGATCATTTTATAAAGCTTTTTTTTCACTTGTAAAGCCTTTTTTTAACAGGAGGAAAAGGGTTTTTTTACATACAGAAAGGATCTTTTAAAAAATTACTCTTCAGACATGGTATATACACATATGATATATAATTTATAATATGTGTAATTGGGCCCTGCCTGTGGGTGGTCCTTACAGCGGTCTTTATGCTTTGCAGCAGATAGGGGATCACACAATTCCAGAAGCAATACAGTCACTAAGACTCAATTCATGGAATTTATTTCAGCGTTCTTGGAATGGGGCCAGCATAACACTGGGAGGCCGTTGGCAGTTAAGTTCCTTTTACACCACTTCCCATCTCCATAAATGATGCCAGCCCAGAGTTTGTATTCTGAACCAAGGGTTTACTTAAAACTTGGGGTCATCGATACAATATTTATAACCGTTGGCAAAACATCAACAAGAACTGTACTATAAGCAGTTTATTCCTTCTCTTTCCTCCACTTGTTACAATTAGATTACTTCTTTCTTCCCTTCAGTGTGGAATAGTACATCACTCCACGTTGAATACGCTATTATAGGATGCTGGAAGTTAAATTCAAGTTTTTCCACTTCTGCACTTTTAGTATTTACTGTGGTAATTCCTCAATGAGAAACTCCTTTCCAATTTTATAACTCTTTACTAGTGTACCTGGAACTGGTGGTTATGAAGGCACAGGTCCCTGAAACTGTCCTGGGTTTACTCCTGGCTCTTGTGTCACCGTTCATGAAGAGCTCCTGGATTCCTCCTTTCTTTTGAGCTGGTAGCCTCTGCAGATGCAGAAACTGCTTTACAGATGTTTCTGGCTCAAATGTTCCTTGATCATCAAGATGTCTTCTTCTTGGAGTTTTTTCAATGTCTCTTTATGAATGGATGTCAACTAGTTCAATTATACAGGCAAGACTTCATCCCAGTTGAGCCAAGGGGGTGCAGTCAGGTTTTTCAGTCACTCCCTTTTCCCTTGCTCTCTATTCCTTTGTCTGCGGTTCCTCCTAAAAGGAATGAGGAGCTAGGGTTTAGCCACCCTCAGCTTCCCCCCCCCCCAAGGGGTAAATGACTCACTCCTGATGCAGTGGCTTTGTGCCAAAGATAGAGTTCTGCCTCTGGGAATAATTTAAATAGGTCTTGCATTTTACCCTCCCAGAGGAGTCTCCGCCCAGCACGATATGACTAGCAGAGGGTAATCTCCCCTGTGCTGGAAATTGCCAGATATTGTCCAGACTTTATTGTAGTATTCTAGTAGAGACATTGGAGAGTGCTGCTGCTCAAAGCAGTGACATCCAAGTAGTATCTAAATATGTACAACTTTACTCCCCATATCATAACAGGTAAAGTTGCTTACATTTATTTAGCAGCATAACAACTCAAGTTTGAGACCCATTTTATGTGGGTATCATCTTGGCGTCGACACTGAAAGACTCATTTGAGTAATTTTAAGAGTTACCCAGTTAAGTCCTTAACTTTTGGCCAGATATTTTGGAGTGCAGGAGTAGCCTAATGGTTAGAGCACTGGTTGGGAACCAAGAGCCCATCATTTTTTTCCTACTAGTACTCCTTGTGACCTTGGGCAAGTCACTTAACTCTCTATCGCCTCAGAAGAATCCAAGTTATTAATGTCCCTGTTTAACGTATATTACCAAGTTTAAGTTACAATGTAAACCGCTCTGACTAAATGATAAAGTGGTATAAAAAAAAACATTTAAATAAATACATATTCAGCAGCACTGAATATATGTGTAATGTTGTTTAGGCCTGAACTAAATGGACAAACGTACCCATTTAGTAACTAAATATCTCTGTTAAATGGATCATTTTTAGGGCTACCTTCACCTTGTCCCTAATCTCGGCCCACTGTTGTACGGCTAGTATCTGGCTGTTTAGTGATTTAAATGACCTGATACTACTAGTATCATTTTTAAAAAGGAAAAGCAAATTATGTATGTGCCAGCTGCCAAGAAACACATAATTTGCTTTGAATATCTGGTGGCACGTGTTTAAAATTGTGTAACCGCAATTAGGCACACTATTGAAAGCTTATTCCATGAGGGCAATTTTCAGAGTGATTTTACATGGATGAACTCTAAATGCAGGCAGCTTCAAGCAGACATGTTGTGTCATCACGTGTACTTTTCTAAGAACATTAAAAGGACGTGTCTCAGTGGTGTGTTTCTTATGGAGAGGAACATAATTACCTTTTCAATTCTATGTGGGTTATTTTCCATTCAGAAGGCGCTCACAGATAAAAAAAGGTAGCAATGTCTGGGCGTACTCTGTACCAAAGGCTAATTTCAGTATGAAAGTAAACACACACTTTTGCTTTGATAAAAACTGCCTGCAGATGCTGTTCCAATGGAGTGTATTAGCAACCTGGTGGTTAGAACAGCGACTAAGAAACCAGGGAAGCCATGGTTTAAATCTCACCTGTGATACTCAGCAAGTCACTTAACCCTCCATTGTTTCGGGTACAAACTTAGGGACCTTTTTACTAAGGTGTGCTAAGCAGTTACATGGTAAGTTAGCGCATGGTGACTTAGCATGGGGCTTTCGTAACTATTATCCTCTAGGCATGGCAGATCCTATATGCTAATTCTTGCAGTAACTGTACATTACATGCTAGGGCAGGGAATGGGTGGGCTGAACAGGAGAGTGGACATGGAAAGCACAGTGCAATTAGCATGGGTGCACTTAATGTCACTTCAGTGGATGGTGTGAAGTGCATCCGCGTTAACTGTTTCAGTTTGTTCAATGTAAACCGCACTGATGCAGAATAGCGCGGTATATAAGAGAATGTAAATAAATAAATAAATAATAAATAACTGCAAATGCTAGTGCCACGCGTTAGGGTACTTTTCTGTGCAGTAACTACTGGGAACATGTTGGCCATGTCTATGACAGCACAGTTTTGCACTTGCCTTACATTGATTTTTACACAAAATGTGCGATATGTGCAAAAGCTTACTACACCTTAATAAAAGGACCCCTTAGATTGGAAGCCCTCTTGGGACAGGGAAATACCTACTGTACCTGAATGTGACTCACCTTGACCTACTAATGAAAAGGCTGAGCTAAAAAATATGCATATATTTTTCAGTAAAAAAAATATTTTCATTCTTATAGCAACAAGGACTTGTGCTGTTAAGTCATACCAGTACCCTGCAAGCTATCAAGGTATTTCCTGTGACATTTAAAGCATCGCTTCACGGAAATCGGCTCCACATTCCTCCCCTACCTAAAGCAAAACTAGAATCCACAAGGCAATCTGCATTCTTTGCCTTAGCTCCCTCACTTTGGAACAGCCTCCCTGCTCCCTTACGTTTAGAAGAGAATTTTAAACTCTTCAAAAAGCCCTCAAAACACACCTATTCAAAACTGCTTTTGACGTCCCCTAGGCCTGGGTTACCACAGTGTTTCTGTCAGTAGAATGTGTTCCCTATCTTTCCCCCCCCCCCCCCCCACCATGCCCATTTCCCAACCTCTATACTACTTCTCCTTTCAAGCTTTTTCCTCTTTATTAGACTGGAAATCCTTTTCTACTTCATGTAAAAGTTTTAATTTTGAAACCACATCGCTTGTATACATAAATGTGGTATATCGAATAAAGGCAAACATAAACATCTTGGTAAACGCCACAGGCAAGTTGCAGAATTCTTATTAAGCTATCAAAAGTTGCCAGAGTTTTCTGACAGTCCTGGGATGCACAATAATTTCTCCAGGACCAAGCAGGAATGAAGTCCTCACATATGGGTGACGTCACCGATGAAGCCTGTGCGGGACCGCTTCCCAGCTTCCATAGGAAGCTTTTGGGAAACTCACCACGCATGCGTGCCTGTCTTCCCACCCGAAGAAGGCTTCTTTATCTCAGTCTTCTTTTTTTCCGCAGAGCCTTACAGATGTTTTGTCTGTCCCCTCCCCGGAAAATTTGTGACTGAACCCTTGCATCTATTTTCTTGCTTTCACGAGTTTTCGGCTTGTCTTTGTCTTCCTGTTGTTTCCGGGAGCGTCGGTCCTTGGCGCCATGGTTTTTCTGGTACTTTTGGATTTTTTCGGCGTGTGACATTTTTCTCTCATGCCTCCCTGGTCAGCTGGGACACGAGTCCTGTGACTTGGCAGAAGCTGCCAGTGGCTTAAAAAAATGCACTCAATGTGCCCACACCATTTTGGTGATGGCCTGCCATAATTGGTTCTTACAGTGCCTTGGGCCCGACTACGAGCCCTCCTCCTGAACTTTGTCTGCAGATGACCCACAAAGGACTAAAGAATTGAGACAAACAGCGTGAATCCCTGTTTGGGTCATCAGAGTCTGCGGCATCGGCATCAATGCCCTCGAGGGCCTCCTCTGAGACTTAAACTCACCATGGCGGTCAAACTCACTCAGAGCAGAGGGGCTGTGCTGGCCTGAACCAGAGGCTCTCCTTCGAGGAGGCTGGCCCACAGAAGAATCAGTCCTCAGCACCATTGAAGGGCAATGCCGAGATTCTTCTGATCCATTGAATCAGTGGCTAGGGTGGCAGCAGTGGGCATTGAGGCCCGTTGTCTGGCTTGGTTGCAATCCTGTGACCTAGAGCAATGAGTACAGAATAAACTTGTTGATGTCCCCTGTAGAGGCAAAAACCTCTTTGGAAAAACTTTGGAGGAAAAGACTGGAGAGGGAGCAGTTGATAAGGAATCACCTCTCCAGGAAGACTGCTGACCCTTCCAAGAAAAAGGCAGAGGGGAAGAAGGCCTACTATCCATTCAAGAGGCGATACTATGTAGGTTAGTTCCCTTACCAAGCCTATCAAGGCCCTGCTCAGGGGCAGCAAAAAAACCAGAACCATCTCCAACAGCGCTGTCAGAAGCCCCAATCTGTGCCACAGCCCCAGCCCAGTAGGGGTTTTTGACTCCTCCTTGAGGAGAATGACTCGTCTTCCCATATCAAGTGCCGTACCTCCACAGGTGGGAGGGCAGCTGGACCGTTTTACCCACAGGTGGCCGGTCATAACAATGGACTCCTGGGCACTGAAAATCATCCAGGGCAGGTACCTGTTACACTTTGACCAACTGCTCCCACTGTTCTTCCCAGGAGAATACCCAGGGCTGGCCCAACCACAAGGCAAAGTAGGCGGTCACCTACGGCAAAAATTTCCAGATGGCAGCAAAAGCAAGGCATTCAAAGCTAAATAATAGATTTTGACAGTGAGAGGGGGAGTAAAGCTTGAGGTTTGCCTAGAGCAGGGGTGGGCAACTCCGGTCCTGGAGGGCCACAGACCAGTCAGGTTTTCATGATGTCCCTAATGAATATTCATGGACCTATTTCCATAGAATGGAAGGCAAGTGGATGCAAATAGATCTTATGAACATTTATTAGAGACATCATGAAAACCTGACTGTTCTGTGGCCCTCCAGGACCGGAATTGCCCACCCCTGGCCTAGAGCATCAACACTTTGAACAAGCTCCAGGGCCGACCCTGGTAATACCCCCTCAATCCCCTCCACTGGGATCTTCAGCAGGAGCTTCAGGCCCTCTTGGCCAATCCTGCTATTGAGCCGGTTCCATCAGCTAAGGCTGGGAAGGGGTTCTACTCTTATTGCTTCCTAGTTCCCAAGGAAACAGGCAGCTTCAGACCCATACTGAATCTTTGGAACCTCAACCGCTTCTTGGACAAGGAATAGTTCAAAATGGTCTCCTTAGGAACGTTGTTACCTTACCACCAAAGGGGGAAGACTGGTTGTGATCCTTGGACCTCAAGGATGCCTGCACCCACATCCCCATCCATCAGCAATATCTCTGCTTCATGCTCAGTAGACAGCACTATCAATATCGGGTGCTACACTTCGGCCTAGTCTCCACCCCAAGGTTCTTCACAAAGTGCTTAGCGGTCGTTGCTGCCTTCCTGCACACCCTGGGAGTGTTTGTCTTCCCCTACCTGGACGACTGGCTGATAAAGGGTGTGACACTGGATGAGGTTCAGCACTTGGCGGGGCTCACCATTAAGGTCCTGGAACATCTGGGCTTTGTGATCAACTACTCAAAGTCTCACCTGCAGTCCTCTCAGTACCTTGAGTTCATTGGTGTTCTCCTAGATACATCCCTAGCTTGAGCCTTCTTGCCCACAGATTGGGGCCAAAGACTCATCATGGTGGCTCAGGAGGTTCAGCTCAGCCCATGTACGACAGCGTGTCAGATGCTTCATTTGCTCGACCATATGGCCTCCACAGTTCATGTTACTCCACCAGCTCAGTTGTGGATACGGCAAGCACAGTGGATTTTGTCCACCCAGTGGCGTCAGGTCATAGGCCACCTCAGGGACAGGGTGATGATAACCTAACTGCTCAAGAATGCCCTGTCCAGATGGCTACAGCCTCAGAACCTGCTCCAGGGCCTCCCCTTTCAGCCCCTTCTGCACCACTGGACACTGACCACGGATGTCTCCAAGCTGAGCTGGGGAGCCCATCTCAATGGTCTGCGCACTCAAGGTCTCTGGATTGGTGCAAGACAACCTACATCAGATCAACTTTCTGGAATTGCGAGCGATTGCAAATGTGCTTCCAGCATTCCAGGCACAGTTGTCCAACCAAATAGTCCTTATCCGAACAGACAACCAGGTAACGATGTTCTACATCAACAAGCAGGATAGTATGGGCTCCTACCTCCTGTGTTGGGAAGCCGTGTGTCTCCGGAAGTTTGCCATCTCCCAGGGCATGGTCCTCAGAGCCATATACCTGCCCAGGGAGATGTCAGCCTTCAGAGGATAAAGTTTTCTCTACCATATGCATACGTGATTCATTTCAGCTTTTACAAACAGACCCGTAAAACAGATTGGAGGGGGAAGAGGAATGGTTTGATTTTTAACAATGTCACTCGCTGTGGTTATTGATATGAGAGTCACTGGCCTTTCTCATTTCCGAAATGTCCCTTAATTATCAGAATTCCCGTCGTTTCCCCTATGCATCAGCTGGAACAATGTTTCTTTGATTATCGTGCATACTTGTTCCCACACACTGCATTTCTTCTCTTTGTATTTTTTTCAGAGTGGTTGTTTGTCAGTCTGGTGATAATTGGCACGTTTCTGTTCTTCCTGATGGTGGGTATCTGCTGGTGCCAGTGCTGTCCTCACAGCTGCTGTTGCTACGTCCGCTGTCCCTGCTGTCCTGAGACATGCTGCTGTCCCAGAGCCTGTAAGTGTCAACTCCTTAAAATCAACCACATCAGCCAGTGTCTACTTCACTAAAGTACCAGTTGCAGAGTGTATGTGGATGTCCTAACAGTAATTAGAATTGGATCCACTCTCTGTCTTCCTGCTGTTCAGGATTGGCCAGTTGTCTCTCCAGAATTTTAAATAGATGGCACAGACTTTATCTAGTTCATTAGGAAGATTCCATAGACATGCACATAACATCCTATTCCTGAGCCTTCATAGAGAATCTTATTGGGAGGGAACGGCACATATTCAAACGCATAAAGCATTTACGCAGTTTCCTCTGAGTTGCTCATCTCTAACCATCAACAAAGTCTCTGCTTTCACTGTCCAAACCCTACCTGGGATTTGTTCCTATCTGCCTGCCTGCAAATGTTCATAGCTAGTAGTAATCAAGCCAACCTTGAGTTTTCTATCCTGATCAAAGATCTGCTGCTAACCAACTTCATTTAAAATTTTCAGGGCCAGCTCAAGCGGTTGTGGTACCCTAAACCAGTATTTGCTTTTGTGCCCCCATCTTGCAGTACAAGCCATGCAAAAAGGGGTTAATTTTCAGCTGGTGCAGTCACTGGCTTAAGTTAAACACTCAAAATGTTAGCAATGTTGAACCCAACCAGACATGCACCAAACATTTAATCAATCACTTTTGGGACAAATTATTTTAGCAAATAATAATTCTTTTGTTGAGTTCTGCTTAATGTCATCAACAATATTAGAATTGGATTATTTTTTGCTCTAGTGCATTGTATTGATGCATGTAAAATACTTTACTATTTCGTACTAAAATCCCCTGTCTGTGCCCAACACAGTGCTATATTTCAGATGATAACAGCATCAAACAAATTATCCTGCATCAGGTAAAACAATTCACTTATCTGTCCTGACTGAACCATCAAATGAAATTCTTCATCATCCCCTCAGCGCTCTAGTAGCCAGCACAGCTGCATCACTCAATGTCTTCAGCGTCTTTCCAACTCGATCTCGTTTCCCTATCTCCTTATATGGCACTCCCATTTGACATCAGCATGTTCAAATTGACAGCGATTCTCTTTAAACCTAAAGTTTTTTCCTCCTCAAAATAAAGAAGCCTAATCAATCTCTAATCTCTCAGGCTCATTGTTTTTAAATTGAAGAACCAATAGTGCTCCCAGTAGTTTAAATCCCATTGGCGGTCCCCCACCTCATCACTTCAATGGGACCATGGTCTATGATTTGCCAACATAAAGACTGAAAATCATGTTTGTCCTCACAATGGGAAACAATTGGTTCGGTCCTTGCATGTGTTTTAAACCTTGATTTGTGCCCTGCCACTCGGACCTTAAAAGGTCTACTTGTTCTTCCTACATATATATAACTTAGGACAGCCATACAATATCACATATACCACAAAAAATATCATACTTCGTATAAGTCCACTTTTGTGGCTTATGAGCATCTAAGAAATTACCTGGGTAAAAATCAGGGGATGAAAATTGCTCCTCTCCTCTCCTGTAGGAAAATAGCGCTCATACTATAAAACAGTAGTGTGACACAAATGAACAGGGCAGAGCTGGCAGACAACGCACAGGGATTTTATTTTGAAGTTCCTGCACATGATTTACAGTGCAAATGCTGCATCTACTTTATAGGTAATTAAATACTATGGTGCACCAGCCCCAAAGTTTTAAAGGGAAACCCCAAAAGGAGTTTCCCTTTGAAATTTTTCTTTTGTACATGCAAGCCTGCAAGCCCCATGCCCATTTTAAAAATTACCTCCAGAGTGTCCTTTCTTTCTAATCCCCTCCCAGGACAATGATGCGGAGCCCAATTCCCGTAGGGGCACGTCCAGGCCGTCCGGACGGCCCCAGGCAAGACGGGCTCGTTTGGACCCGATTCTGGACCGCGAGAACAAAATGTTCCCACGGTAGCCAGAATCAGACCAGAAGACAGCCCGGCATGCCCCTGCCTGCCTGCGGGGATGTCTTCCCTCCAGGCTCCCTTGGCCGCCATGGCTCAGCCCCCCACGTCCCCACCACCCGACCTACGGTTTGCCAGTCGGGGCCTGGATCGGACAGAGGGGACCCCCCACACTTGGCCCCAGGGGGGGTTGCCCGGCCCCAATCTCCCCAAAAGTGCTGCTTATACCAGTTTTGCAGTGGTATAAGAAGCATGTTCCCACGGGCCCGGCAGCACGTACAGGGCTGTGACCTGAATCGGCCCTGTACATGCTGCCGGGCTGGCCCGCCCCTGCTCCTCCCAGATCCCGCTGGCTCTACCCACCTTAGAGCACAGGACGTGCGGGGAGGGCAGGAGGGGAATAGGGTCCAGGCGGCAGTCCTGCAACCCACGTTTCAGAATGAGCTCCTTAGTGATTGCAGGTGATTTACTACTGGACATTAATTGACTGAGAACTGTGGAACTAGATTTGCCTACTTCTGTGCTACAGGGAGAACACGAGACTCACAGTTGTGGTAAAACTCAGAGAAGACTAGTTAGAGTATGTTCAAACCTCTGTGTCTGAAAATTATTTTTCTCTTTCTCCTTTGAAGTGTATGAAGCAGGGAAGGCTGCAAAGGCTGGATACCCTCCTAACATCCCCACTGCCTGTCCTCCTTACTACATCTCCACTGTTCCTGTGGCTCCAGTCCCCCCTCCTATCTTGATGGAGAAACCACACCCTCCTCCTCTGCTTCAAAGTGACTCCATTGGAGGGCAAAATGGTAATTTGCTGCTGGTCTTTTTATTGCTTTCTTCAAGATGTTCACACTGGAGGAAACTGAAGTGGTTTCCCAGTGCTACTACTACTACTACTATTGATCATTTGTATAGAGCTACAAGGCATCCCACAGGCAAAGGCAAGGTTAATAAAGTACAATAGGTTATACCTACAAATACCCCTGTAGTAAGAACCTATAAACCATGTAAATGCCTCTAAGCGGGATATTCAGCAGCACTGACACACTTGGTGCTGCTGAATATCTCCAGGTACCACCGCTTACCATCAGGGTGTTCTGGGGGCAGTACCCATCACTAACCGGTCAGCGGCAATATCGAGCCTCTGCCCGGTTAGCAACTCGCAGGTAAAGATAGGTGTGGCGAACGCTGGCCTAGCTTTAGCCACGGGAGCTAACTGAGCAGTGGCTCAATATTGCCGCTGCCCAGTTAGCTACTAGGCTATGTGGCTGACCCAGATATTCAGTGCCAGCGGCTGCGGCATTGAAGATCCAGGTTTTGTGTTCAGGGGGGACGGCTATGCGCTGTAATCGTGCTAGCTGCCTCAGCTGAATATCAGGCCCCTAGTTTCTCTGATAAGGATGTTCTTCCTGTATAAAAAGTAGAGTGGTTGCCATATTAATCCACTTCAATGCACAGAAATAATTAATAAATTAAAACAAGATGATTTCGTTTTATTGGACTGTAAATCGCCCAGTGCTTCTCTCATCTCTGGCTACCTCAGTGGTTGGTTCTCCTCCCAGTTCTTTAACCATTTTTTTAAAGTCCTTGTCCAAAACTCCGTTGTTCCATTATCCTTATATGACACCATATGTGTGTCCAAGAAAGATGCGGGGTTGGCTGATGAATGGTTCAATAAGATGGCCAGTGGGGTGATGATGTATATGAACCTCTTTCTTCCTGATAGAGTGGATTAACAGGCATTGATAAATTAATGAAGAATTTCTGTTTGTTGATATGGAGCAGAGCTCAACTAGTATATTGGCCCTGGAGAAAAGTTGATTCTTCATAGGTTGCCTCAGTTGGAGCACACTAAGGATTATTCAGAAATGTGTGTAATAGGTGAGCTTTCAGGGTTGTCTAGGTTTCTCATTGGATATGGTTAGTTTGCTTCTTTTTGCCTTATTTTATTGTCTGGCTGGTAGAGTTGTGATCCGTGGCAGATAAATGAACAAGCACTGCTCCTTTATGGCATTCAATAAATATCACAATGTTGGTTTTATCATTTTTACCATGGGCCCTGTTTTTTAGGTTCAGTTGGCCGTTAAGAGTTTCTCACAACAACAAACTGGCTGTCCATTACCCTAAGGGTAGTAGTGGTTGGTACTGTGTTGTAAACTTCTGAAAGCTTGGGGTGGCATCCACTTAACCAACCACAGCTCCTTACAGATGGAGAAGCATAAGAATATAAGAAATGCCATATTGGGTCAGACCAAGGTCCATCACGCCCAGTATCTTGTTTCCAAGAGTTGCTAATTCAGGTCACAAGTACCTGGCATGTTCCCAAAAAGGTACCCAGGTTCCTCAATGCTTGCCCTGGGGTACGCAGTTGCTTTATTTCAAGACATATTCCACACTTTATCCTACATGCTCACTTTGCTAGTTGGGTTGTCAATAACAAGCTAGCTGTGATCCTATTAGATTACTCTGATCAACTTCTGGCTGTCCCTGGTGTTTGATTTGGGACTGAAACAATTAGTCACAGGGCCCACTCATATACTAGGGAACACCCTAGATTTGATTTTTGGTTCTGCAGGTTTTGTAGAGCCCTGGGACCTTAGGATCTTTAAGGGGGAGCTGGTGCCTTGGTCTGATCATTTTTTGATCCTTTGAATTCTCTTAGTTACCTTGGGGAATTGGCAGCCGGCTAAGGTGCCATGTGAACGATGGGGCCTGATAGATGAGGACCAGTTATGGTCTGTGGCTCTAGGGTGATGTGCTGTGACTCAGGATGCTCCTGTGACCGCTCAGGTGAGGGAATGATTATATGTGTGTTGGGTGGTGCAAGAGAAGAGTAGCACCTAAGAAATTAGTATGTATTAGAGCTGATAGGGTTCAAAATAGGTTTTGGTTTTCCCCAGGAACTGCGTGGTATTAAGCAGGAGGTGTGAGATAAGAGCTTCAGTGGAGAAAAATGGGAAGTATGGAGGCAAAGCAACAAGAGGGCTGCCTGTTCTGCTCGATTATGGCGGCTGGTAATAAATCCCAGGTGCTCTTTCGGATAGCCTGTAGACTATTGGGGCATGGACAAGATATTAAGAAGGGAGGTACGGTAGTGGAGGTGAATCAGATTGCTGATTATTTTTTGAATAAAGTGGAAAATTTACAAATTTTAGGGGAAGGGTTTCAGATACTTGATGAAGGTGATGGAAAAATGGGGAAGTGGGAAAGTGGATGGATTTTTCTGTGGAGGAGGTATAGGAACTGTTACTAGCTCTCTGACCTGCTTGGATGCATCTGGATCCTATTCCTGGTCAGCTTTTGTGGAAGGCTTCTGAATATGGTGTACTCTGGATGATTGATTTAGTTAATGCCTCCCTTAAACAAAAATGCTTCCCTAGTGATCTTAAGGAAGCTAAGGTCGCTCCTGTCCCTAAAAAGAGCATAGATATATATTGTTCGAATCTGAATCCAATCTTATCATGGATGGATTTGGCTAAAGTGATTGAAAAAGTTGTTTTTGTTCAACTAACTGCCTTCCTAGAGGGTTTTGGGGGACTGAACTGGGGCCAAGTAGGTTTTCAAAGAGGCCCTGGGACAGAATCCTTAATGGTGGCTGTTTGGATTTATTAGATAATATTAGGGAGAAGGGACATATGAATTTAGTAGTTACGCTAGATTTGTCTGCTGCATTTGATCTCATTGATTAGGATCTGTTTTTAAGGAGATGTATAATACTGGGGGATTGGGGGTACAATGCTACTACATTGGCTTTCTTCTTTTCTGACAGCACCGTTTTTGTGTACGCTGGGGGTCATGTTCCTCGACTATTCGCCAGTGGGTTGTGGGGTTTCTCAAGATTCTGCTTTGTCCCCTACTCTCTTTAATATCTTTATGAGCCCTATTGGGGAGATCTGTAGGTGATATGATTTGAAGGGTTTTCTGTATGCTGATGATATTTAATTGGTGATTAATGTGGAGGGGGATGAAGTTCTCCGACATGTCAATTGTTGTCTTGAGGATATTGCTTCCTGGCTGCGTTTGAACCAACTAATTCTTAATATCTCAAAGTCAGAGGTGTTACAATGTGGGCCTTTAACTGATGACAGTTAAAAGTCGGTTTATCTGTCGGGGGGGGGGGGGGGGTTTCGATTGTCCTGGAAGGATAGCATTCATGACTCAGGAGTAATAGTGGACACGGAATTCGGACTTCAACAAAAAATTTCAAAAGTAGTCCAGGTAGTGTATGGGCATTTATGCCTGGTTCATCAACTGCGTCCTTATTTGGAACAGAATGCTTGATTATTGTAATGCCTTGTATGTGGTACTACCGGTGTATTTCATTAGGAAGTTGCAGGTAGTCCAGAATTCAGTGGCATGGGTCATTTTTGGCCTTAGCCATAGAGATTCAGCTGCAGGGTTGTTAGCACAATTACACTGGCTTCCAATTAAACAGAGATGTGTCTTCAAGTTTCTGGTGTTAGCATTTAAGGGTCTCCAGGGCCTGGGACCTTGGTATTTAAAGGATTTACTGCAATGGTATGTGCTTGGTCGGGCTCTTCGTTTTGCAGAAGCCCGGATATTGCAAATTCCTGAGCTTAGTCAGACCCGATTATAACGATGGTGCAAGCATCTATTTTCTATTGCAGCTGCAGTATTTTGGAATTTTCTATCTCTGGCATTACGCTCCGAACAAAATCTTTTGACGTTTCTCAAAGGCTTGAAAGCTTCTCTTTCTCCTTAGATGGACAAGGATGCAGTGGCAGTGAGGTAGATATGAGGCAGCTGGATGGGATGAGGGTTGGATGGGATTATTTTAATTTTTTAAATTGTATTTGATTGCTGTTTAATTGATGTCTGTACACTCCCTAGAATGCTTTGCACTTGGTGGTCTATAAATGTTTCTTTTTTTAAATTAGTATTTTATTTCACATTTTCAACTTAAACATAACAGACATCCCCCAAAATTGTCTCAAAAGCATTGTCGCCCCCCACCCCCTCTCCTTGCATTACATCCACATGGCCTTCATCAACCCTCTAAGCCAGTCAAGTCTTGCCTATTACAGCAGAAACATCTGTCCCCGCTTGATCTCCAGGGCCTATTTCTCAACACCCTGGGCCCCATAGTCCTATTTGTCCCAAAAGGCTGGCTACCTCTCCAATCCAACAAAATAGGCCATTTGACCCAACATCATAACCATAGCCAACCCATTTCCATCCCACTTCCCCCTCCTTTTTCTCCCCCATAAACACTGTTCCGTATCCATACCCTTTCCTCATTCCATAATATACCCATTCATTGCTTTAGTACTTATTTACACATGAAAAAAACAAAAGAGAGAAATATGAAAGCAAAACAGCAACCTGGTTCTTACTAGGGTTCCCTGTACATCATAACCAGAATAGGTGCCATTGATTGTCCTATCAGTATTGAACCTTTCCACTTTAGGTGAGACTTTATCCTCGCTCTCCTCCCCCCCCCCCCCTGCCACTAAAGAATCCTACCCTTCCCCATCCTTCATCCATACCGTCACCTTTCTAATCATTCCTAATTCGTCCTCCCCCCCTAATCCTGTTGAGGTTGTTTCAGCCAAACCTCATACTGGGTCCATTCCTCTTTGACCTTATCCCATCTTTTGTGTGCAAGAGCAGTCAGGTGGCTCATTGTATGCCTCTTTTGTGGGAACTTGTGCGCTTCTCCATGACCTTGCCAAAGCCATCCTCGCTGCCAGCACATGTACTGCAAACCTTCTACTGGGGTCTGCCTCCCACTCTCCACCCTTAAATAGGAGCAGGAATTCAGGTGTACTCACCATTTCTGTCCCCGTCACAGCATGGTATATGTCCCCTACCATATTCCAATATTCCCATATCTTGGTGCAACCCCACCACATATGCAGGTAGTCCCCCAATTTCCTGCATTCCTTCCAACATACAGAGCTACCTGCTCCCTCCATTTGCCTATCCACTGTGGTGTTAGATAGACATGACCTATACATGACCTTCCAGCAGTGTTTCTGCATTGCTGCCGAACCCCGCACTTTCCCAATTCCTTGAAAAATTAGCTCTCACATAGTTTCATCCCACTCCACTTGTAGGTCCCGCTCCCATAAAGGCCCCTTTCTTTTGGAGTTCTATCAATTGTTGATATATTATACCCGTACTATTTTGCCCCTTATTCACCATTTGTTCAAACTTAGTTGGTCCCATCATCTCCCCCCCCCCCCCCCTGTTTTCCCCGTAGGAAATGCACTGCTTGCAAGTATGACAAAAAACTTCCCTGATCCATTCCATACCTGCGCTGGAGGGCATCAAAATCTATAATCCAGCCTCCTTTTGTGAGTAATTGCCCCCATTTTACCAACCCTTTACCCTCCCAATTTTAAAATCCCTTAGTATCCCACTCTGGCACAAACCCATTCGTACTCTGAATATTCTGCATATAGAGTCCCCCCTCCCTAGCCAATCTATGTCATGCTACCTTCCAGATTCTTTGAGTCAGCTGTACAAAGGGTGGTCTATGTCTCCCTGCTCTGCTCCTGCTCCCTCTGCCCATATTCCTCTCCTGAGGTCTCCTTGCATGATACCCCATTCCACGTCTACCCAATGTTTAGTCCCTTTTTCTTCCCCCCCTCTCCACCATAGCTTGCAGCTGGGCAGCCTGGTAATACCCTTGCAACTCAGGTACCCCCATTCCCCCTTCCCTTTTCCTCCAGCACATCACCTGCCTATTCACCTTAGGTGGTTTTCGTTTCCATACGTATCAAAAGAGTCTACCCTGGCAGTGTCTGAGGAACGAATCCGGCACAAAGATTAGCAGCATCTGGAACAGGAACAGCATGCGTGGCAGCATATTCATTTTTTGTGATTGCAAACCTACTCCCCCCCATGAAAAATAGGGTTTATCCCATATATCTAAGTCCTGCATTATCTGTCTCCACAATGGGGGGTATAGTTGAATTTGAACAGCCCTGTTAAAGCACTTCCCAATTGTATCCCTGAATACCTAATCGAGGTTCTCCCCCATTTAAATGGGAAGTAGCCTTCAGTCTGTCTTCCAACTACTTGTCCAATATTATCTTCAAAATTTCCGTTTTTGTCAGGTTGATGTTGTATCCAGAGACAGCGTAGTTACTCACCTGTAATCGGTGATCTCCGGGAACAGCAGGAATAAGTCTTCACGTATGGGTATCGTCGGTACTGACGGAGCTCGCGTGGGAATGCTCCCCAGCGTCCAATAGTAACGCGTTTGGGAGCGTGCATCCACGCATGCGCGCTGCCTTCCTGCCTATCTACCTCCCTCTCTTCAGTTGAGTTGAAAGCTGAGACCGAAGGAGAGAAGTAGATAAAAATAGAGAAAGAGAAAGAGAAAAGACAACTCCTATGGGAGGCGGGTGGGTTGTGAAGACTTATTCCTGCTGTTCCCGGAGATCACTTGTTACAGGTGAGTAACTATGCTATCTCCAGGAACAAGCAGGAATGAGTCTTCACATATGGGGACTCCCGAGCTGAAAGATGCCTAGGGAAGACCCAGCATGTAGCAAATCTATGTAGATGGGCCATGCTTCCCCCAGGGACCTCAGGCATCCAAACGGATGGAGGGCAGGAGTTGAACTATGATTGATCAAGCTGTTCTACAACACCTTTTCCAAACAAGGCATCCCGGCGGGAGTCCTTGTCTAGACAATAATGGGCAGTGAAAGTATGTACTGAGGCCCAAGTTGCTGCTTTGCAGATTTCATCAATAGCCACTGAACGAAGGTTAGCTGTTGAGGCTGCCATGGCTCTGACATTATGAGCTGTGACATGGCCTTCAAGAGGTATTCCTTTACTTTGATATGTATAGGAAATACAATCTGCAATCCATTTAGAGAGGTTTCTTTTAGTAACAGGAAGTCCTAAATGGCTAGAGTCAAAAGCCACAAAAAGCTGAGAAGACTTTCTGTGAGGCTGGGTCCTTTTGGAGATGAAAAGCTAGAGCTCTTTTACAGTCCAAAGTATGAAGTTTCCTTTCCGCAGAGGAGGAATGAGGTCTAGGAAAGAAAACGGGAAGATAAACTGACTGGTTTAAATGAAAAAGTGAAACCACCTTTGGAAGAAAATGAGGATGGGTCCTAAGAACCACCTTATCATGATGAAACCTTATATAAGGCGGATCAGCCATTAAAGCCTGAAGTTCACTAATGCGTCTAGCAGAAGTGATGGCAATCAGGAAAACAACTTTCCATGAAAGAAATTTTAGATCCGAAGTAGCCAAAGGCTCAAAAGGTGGCTCCATAAGCACACCTAGAACAAGGTTAAGATCCCACACCACCGGAGGTGGTTTAATGGGAGGTTTTGTTAGAAGAAGTCCTCTCATAAATCTAGAAATAAGTGGATGAGAGGAAATTGGTTGTCCATCTAAGAGCTTATGAGATGCAGCAATAGCACTAAGATGGACTCTAACAGAATTGGTCTGAAGACCAGAAGCCGACAAATGAAGGAGATACTCTAGAAGAGAGTCTACTGGTACCAAAGAGGGATTACGTCCTCTCTGATTACACCAGGAAGAAAACCTTTTCCACTTAAAAGCATAAGAACGTCTTGTGGAAGGTTTCCTGGAGGGCAGAAGAATGTCCTTCACTTGTTGAGACAGGTCTAGATCCTGAAAATCTAGGCCTTGAGTAACCAGGCCTTGAGATGTAGGGACTGGGGACTGGGGTGCAGTAGAGATCCGTTCTCCTGGGACAGAAGATCTGGGGCACTCCCCAACTCCAGAGGGGTGGCTTGAGAGAGATGCAAGAGAAGAGGATACCACGTTTGCCTCGGCCAGGAAGGCACTATGAGTATCATGCGTCCCTTGTCCCTCTGGAGCTTGAATAAGGTTTTGGGGATTAGAGGGATTGGTGGAAATGCATATAGGTAATCCTGACCCCAGTGAAGCAGGAATGCATCCCTGGTTTGACAGTTCTGTGCTGGAAGTCTGGAACAAAACTGGGGAAGTTTGGCATTCTGCGGACTTGCAAAGAGGTCTATGTCTGGTGTTCCCCAGACACGAAAAACTCGAGAAAGATGATAGGAGTGGAGTGACCACTCGTGTGGCAGGAGTACTCGACTGAGTCTGTCTGCCCAAATATTTTGAACGCCTGGGAGATAGACTGCCCACAGATGAATCTGATGCTCTCTGGCAAAGGCCCATAGTTGCAGAGCTTCGTTGCATAGATGCAGAGAGCCTGTTCTGCCTTGTTTGTTGAGGTAAAACATGGCTACTTGATTGTCTGTTTGCACCAGAACTGTTTTGTTTATGAGCTGGGTGCAAAAGACTCGAATAGCATTGTAGATGGCTCTGAGTTCTAGGAGGTTTATGTGAAGAAGAACCTCTTGAGAAGACCAAAGGCCCTGCGTCGATAGATTGTCCAAGTGGGCTCCCCAACCCATCTTGGAGGCATCTGTTGTGAGGATAGCCTGAGGTTGTGGCTGCTGGAAAGGAGAGCCTATTAAAAGGTTTTCCAGAGACTGCCACCAACGGAGAGACAGAATCAGGCGTGTGGTAACTCTGATTTTGTCTGAAAGGCTTCCTGAGGCCTGGGACCACTGGGAAGCTAAGGTCCACTGGGCCGCTCTCATAGGAAGATGAGCATAAGGTATTACATGGACGGTAGATGCCATGTGACCTAGTAGGCGAAGCATCTGTTGAGCAGTGAGGAAGGTCTGCAGCGCTGCTTGAGATGCTAGCTCGATGATCCGCAGACAGCATGGTTGGGGCAGGAAAGCCCTTGCAAGCTGTGTGTCCAAGCGAGCACCTATAAACTCGAGGGTTTGAGATGGGGCGAGCTGGGACTTTGGAAGATTTATGACCAATCCCAAATACTGGAGTATTTGTTTTGCTCGCAATAGGGCCTGATGAGCTTCTTGAGATGACTGTGCTCGGATGAGCCAATCGTCCAAGTAAGGGAAGACAAAAATCCCCAGGGTCCTCATGAATGCTGCTATTACTGCCATGCATTTTGTGAAAACCCTTGACGCAGAGGCCAGCTCAAAGGGAAGGACTCTGTACTGGAAATGTCGCCCCTGGACTAGGAACCGTAGGAATTTCCTGTGATCTACATGAATAAGGATATGCATGTAGGCATCTTTTAAATCTAGAGAACATAGCCAATCTTGCCTGTGAAGGTATGGCAGAAGAGAGCCGAGGGAAAGCATTTTGAACTTCTCTCGGACTAGATATTTGTTCAGCGCTCTCAGATCTAGAATTGGCCTTAAACCCCCTGTTTTTTTTGGAATGAGAAAATAGGGGGAGTAAAACCCTGTACCTTGTTGGCATAGAGGAACCTCTTCTATAGCTCCCCGAGCTAGAAGAGAAGAGACCTCTTGCAGCAAGAGGTCTGTGCCCAGAGGTTGAGAGTTGAACTGTTTTACTAGTGTGGGTGGTGGCAAGCTGAGGAAACAAAGCTTGTACCCCAGTCTCACTATGGACAAAGTCCAGGTCTCTGATGTGATTTGTTGCCATCTGTTGGCAAAGTGGCAGATACGGTCCGGAATGTTCACAGGTTCTGGGCCTAACACAGGAAGAATGAGTAAGTTCTCTAGACAAAAGTCAAAAACCCTGAGGAGGCTGAGTCTGCTGAGCCAGCTGAGGTTTGGGTTTTCTTTGTCTGGTCTGTTGTTGCCCTTTTTAGGGAGCATATGCCTGTTGGGTGGAAGATGGATAGAACTTTTTCTTCTTAGAGAAAAAGGGTTTCTTAAAGGACTTTTTCTTAGCTGGGTTAGCAGAAATTTTTGCAAGATGATAAATGACTCATTAACATATGGATCTCTCCCCCACCCCCCACTCAAGCAATCCTCCATCCGTCCCATCCTAAAGAAACAAACCTAGATGTTATCTCCCCAGCTCCCTACAGACCAATTTCCAGTATCCCATCCTTTGCCAAAATCATTGAAAAAGTTGTGCAGAAGCAGCTACAGATCATCTGGATGAACACTCCCCCCTTGATATTCACCAACACGGTTTCTGCCCTCAATATGGTGTACAAACCCTCATGACTTCCCTACTAAACACCCTCATCAAAGACACTGAAATCATAATACAAGGCTTTATACTCATCTTCCTGAACATTTCAGCTGTGCTTGACTGTCTCACACCAACTCCTCCTAAACAGACTCCACAATATAGGGATTCAAGGAACTCAACTAAAATGATTCCACGTCTACCTATCAGACCGTATAAAGCACATCAAATCTGGTACCCTTACATCTGCTCCTTTCCTCCTCAGCCAAGGAGTACCACAAGAGTCCGCATTCTCCTCACTTCTCCAGGACCAAGCAGGAAGTCAGTCCTCACATATGGGTGACGTCGGCGCCGACGGAGCCCTCGCGGAGCAATTTTCCCCAGCTTTCAAAGAAAGCCTTTGGGAATTGCAGCGCGCATGCGCGGTCCTCTTCCCGCCCAAGGGTGCCATCTTGCTCAGTCTTCTTTTTTCCGCGGAGCCCTACAGACGTTGTTTGTGAATCCCCGCAGAAAAGTTGATTTTATTTCTCTTTTTTCGGTTTCGACGCCGGTTCTTTTCCCGCCCGGACCCGCGACGCCGGTTGCGAGTCCGTTCTTTATTTTTCGGGTTTTTGTCCTTCGTGACAGATTTCGCGCCTTTTTACTTTTTCACTGGCAGCCCAGTCTTTTGACCTCGCAGGGGCCCTTTTTCCCCCGATGGCTGCCAGCGGGTTTAAAAAGTGTAACCTCTGTAAGAAACTCATGTCCCTTACAGACACACACGACTTCTGCCTCCGCTGCCTCGGACCCGATCATGACCCGATGATCTGTGGTCCGTGTGGCAAAATGTCCTCAAAAGCGTTGAGGAGTCGGCAGCATCAGCGGGAACGTATCTTCTCTGACTCCGGCCGGGCTCGGACCTCGTCAGAGGCTTCAACGTCTCGGGACTCTGGTCCTGAGCATCGTCGAAGTTCCTCTGAAAGGGGGTCTCCTACCCGGGAACATCATCGGAAGAAGAAACCCGCGAGGGCGGGATCGGTGGACACTCCTGGTTCCTCGAGGGCCAGGTTGCATAGCCCCGATTCCCGTCCCGGGTCCTCGGAGGTGGAGAGGCCTTCTAAACATCCTCGTCTCGAGATGGACTTGCCCGCTCACGTGAGTACTGTTGTCCTCGTAGACTCGCCTCCGAAGGAGCCGACGTCGGGCCCGACACCGTCGGGGCCCGAGTCGGGGGCTGCTGGGTCTCTTGAGCTCAGACTCAGGTTGACGGCCTTGGAGAGCAGTCTGACTGCCTTCATGGACCAGCAGCGGGCATTGATCGCTGGCCTCGCCGGTGCTTCTGCCCTGACCGCCGGGACGTCGACCTCCAAGTCGACCCCGGAGACTGAGCCGATCCTCGAGTCCATGAGGGCTCGAGTCGATCCTCGGTCACGGTCTCCTTCGGCCTCCCGTTCGGGACCGAGGTCGTCGACGCCGACTCCCTCGGCGTCGGGGCGAGTGGCATCGATGCCCGCCCGCCCGACCGGAGCCGCTCGACTCCTCCTCCGAGGAGTCGGCCTGGGAATCCGAGGACGAAGAGTCACCTGGTTCCTTTCGGACTCGGTGTGTCCCATCGGACTCCCCCGAGTCCGAACCTCGAAGACGGTACCCCCGGAGGATACCCGGTTCTCGGACTTCGTGCGGGATATGGCCAAGGCCTTGGCCTTCCCCGCGGATCCCGAGGAGGAGCCTCGAGTCGAAGAACTCGATGCCCTCCAATATGACTCTCCCCCGAAGGAGGCCTTTATTATACCGGTTCCTCCGATGCTGGAACGACTTCTCTTCCGCATGTGGGAGAGCCCGGCGTCGTCGCCGGTGTTAAGCAAGCGGGTCGATTCCATTTATCGAGTCCGCAAGAGCCCCGGCTTCCAAAAGGCACAACTACCGCACCATTCCATGGTGGTGGAATCGGCCATGCATAGACTTAAGAGTCAAAAAAATGCACTCCTCGGTGCCCCCCGGTAGGGAGGCCCGAAGCCTGGATGCCCTCGGTAGGAAGTGTTTCCAGGGCTCTATGCTTGCTTGTCGAGTCCAGACCTACCAGCTCTACATGGGCATGTATCTCCGGGACCTGGCTAAGGAAATAGCCGGGTTCTCTGCTGGTCTCTCCGACGAACCTTTGCAGAGGTTCCAAACCTTGTCAACTGGTATTCGGGAGTGCTCAAAGTTTATCTCTCGGGCAGCCTATAATGGTTTTGAGGCATCGGCTCGAGTAGCCGCAGCCGGCATTGGTGGACGCCGCCAGGCTTGGCTTCAGACGTCCGACCTCGAGCCATGGGTGCAGGACAAGTTGGTCGATGTCCCCTGCAGGGGTGAAAACCTCTTTGGCAAGCCCATGGATGAGAAGGCTGCACAGATCGAGACCGAGACTCTCACCAGGACTCGTCTCTCAAGGAAGACCTCTGCCCCTTCTCAAAAGAAGAAGGGCTCGGGGAAAAAGCCCTTTTACCCGAGGAAGGCGGCTGCCTATAAATACTACCCTCAGTATCAGGCCTCACCAGCTCCCCCACAGGGTAAGCAGGCCAAGGGACGGGGTAATGGGTCCCGTAGGCAGCAAGCCCCCAAGCCTGCACCACCGGCCCCTGCTCAGCAGGGTGGGGGTTTTTGACTTCATCAGCATAACCTCTCCCCCTCAGCTGGTTTCTCTCAGCACAGGAGGCCGGCTGGTCCACTTTGCCCAAAGGTGGTCCAACATCACCACAGATACCTGGGTACTTCACATAGTTCGAAAGGGCTATCTTCTTCACTTTCACCAGGTACCTCCCTCCTACTTTCCAGGGGAGCCTCCGAGACTCCCTCTGCACAGGGACTTACTCCTTCAGGAGTTAGCAAGTCTCCTTCAGGAACAGGCTGTGGAACCGGTGCCCCACCACCTGAAGGGTCAAGGGTTTTACTCCAGGTACTTTCTGATACCAAAAAGAACAGGAGGCCTCAGACCCATCCTGGACTTGCGAAACCTAAACAAGTTCCTTGCAAAGGAAAAGTTCAAGATGCTTACCCTTGGAATCCTGCTGCCCTACCTCCAGCAGGGCGACTGGCTATGCTCCTTGGATCTAAAGGATGCGTATACTCATATCCTTATTCATCCAGACCACAGACAATATCTCAGATTTGTTGTGGGAGGAAATCATTACCAGTACAGAGTACTGCCCTTTGGCCTATCCTCCGCCCCAAGGGGGTTCACCAAATGCCTGGCAGTGGTGGCGGCCTATCTAAGACTTCAAGGCCTTTTTGTGTTCCCATACCTGGACGACTGGCTCATCAGAGCCCAGTCTTCACAAGAGGCCACTCAGGCCACTCATCGCACTGTGACTCTACTCCAGCACTTGGGATTTGTCATAAACTTCGCAAAGTCCACTTTGCTCCCCTCTCAAAATCTCGAATTCATCGGCGCCAGGTTAGACACTCTTCAGGCGCGGGCCTTCCTCCCTTTGGACAAGGCCAAGCGTCTCATGGATCTCGCCAGCCACTTTCACAGCAATGCCCTGGTCTCGGCCAGGCAATTTCTGAGACTGCTCGGCCATATGGCTTCCATGGTCCATGTGACCCCCAATGCCCGCCTGAACATGCGACCTGCTCAATGGTGCCTTCGCACTCAATGGCATCAGGCCACTGGGAGCCTGGCGGACTCCGTACAGATCTCCGACCAGCTGGTCTCTTCTCTACAATGGTGGCTTCAGCTGCCAAACCTAGTACTAGGAGTGACTTTTCAGCCCGCTACACATTCTCAGGTCCTGACGACCGATGCTTCTCTCCTGGGTTGGGGAGCGCATTGCCAAGGGACATGTACTCAAGGCCTCTGGACTCCTTGGGAGTCTGCTCAGCAGATAAACTTCCTGGAGCTCAGAGCCATCCGCCTAGCGCTCAAAGCATTCTCTCACCTGACATCTGGTCTTCAAGCCAGACGTTTGCGGCCCATTACTGCCTGGAGAGGGAGTCCCGCAGGGACAGTGCTTTCGGACAGGCAGTCCTCCGTAACCTCTTCGAGGTATAGGCAACTCCTACCCTCCATCCCGGATATTGGGCTACCGGTTGGAGACGTATTCAGAGAAGATTCCTTCCTTCTGGGCTACTGAGCTTGAGGGAGCTCCTTTTTGTGCTTAGGGTCTCCGGTAGCCTTAAGCTTGGGAGTCCCATATGTGAGGACTGACTTCCTGCTTGGTCCTGGAGAAAGCGTAGTTACTCACCTGTAACAGGTGTTCTCCAGGAGCAGCAGGAATCAGTCCTCACAACCCTCCCTCCTCCCCTTGGAGTTGCAGTTCTATGCTTTCTTTTTTTGCTAATTTTTTTGCTGTCTTTTAGCTATGTCATCTGACTGAGCAAGATGGCACCCTTGGGCGGGAAGAGGACCGCGCATGCGCGCTGCAATTCCCAAAGGCTTTCTTTGAAAGCTGGAGAAAATTGCTCCACGAGGGCTCCGCCGGCGCCGACGTCACCCATATGTGAGGACTGATTCCTGCTGCTCCTGGAGAACACCTGTTACAGGTGAGTAACTATGCTTTCTGTTCAGTATCTATTTACAACCTCTCTGCAAAATCATTAAAAACCATGGAGTCAACTACTTAATATATGCAGATGGTATTATGATTTTCACTCCTTTCTCCACAAATTCGTCAGACTACACCACAATCTCCAACTGCTTCTCAGCAATCACTCTATTGCTCAAGGAACACAATCTCAAAATAAATCAGAACAAAACAGAAGCACTCCATATCACAAGAAACAAGCAATTCAACCCCCTGCCTACGATCGTGATAAACAACACACCATTCGCAGTCAAAACCTGAATCAATTATCTGGGCATCACACTCGACCAAGATCTCAACTTTCAGCCACAAATAAGCCGTATTACCGTCTATCTTAAGCTCCGTACACTAAAGAATCTATGCAAACTCCTCTCTCCAATGGATTTCTGTGCAGTCTGTCAAACAGTAATCACTCCAATTTTTGATTACTGCAACACCATATGTCAGGGCCTTCCCAAGAGCACCTTATATCCTCTTCAATTAGCGCAAAACACAGTAGCTAGAACCATTTTGGCAAAATCTCAACAAACTCACATTACCCCACTCCTCAAACAGCTGCACTGGCTGCCCATCACAGGAAGGATTAAATACAAAATCATCCTAAATACCTGCAATATCTTAAATAAATAGCTGTCAGCCTCTCTATACTACTAGCAAATAACAACTCTGTTAGACCCAGGAGAAAATCTACGGTAAACATGCTTAAAATACCCACCGACAAACCCTTATACACCAACCACGGAGCCTTTTCACTATACGCTTCTACCATCTGGAACTTGCTGCCACCTCAAATCAGATCCAACCAGCCAATTCCGCAAAAACCTAAAGATTCTGCTGTTCCAGGAATATTATGGAACAATCGCGGAACATTGAACGCCCCACTATGTAAACCTGTTGCACCTTGTAAATAGTTAAGCCTCCCAAAACATTCAAAGTAATATAACTGTTTGTAAATAGGGAAGCCCTAAACTGTTTGATGTTATTTTAAACCAAATGTTCAATGTGCACTTTATTGTTTCAGCGTTTAACCTTACTGCACTAAGTTCTCTGGAAACCGTCTTGACTGGTAGAAAGACAGTATACAAAAAGATGTTAAATAAAATAAATAAATCCTTGCCCATCTATGGCAACACCGTAATAACCCGCCACCGCCATTGACTTTGGCAGCCTTCCTCCCTGGATCACTGCATTAAACGTTTCCACCAGAATCTCTGCAATGTCTCCCCCAAAGGTTTTATGGCGTTTTCCCCTCTTTCAGCCCCCGTATAGCTGTTCTAACTTCCTCCACCGTAATCTTTCCCTATCTCTACCCTATCTTCCTCCTCCAATTTCTCTAGTGGTAAATCTTGTAATAATTTCTGCCCTTCCTCCTCCCTCTCCACCTGTTTCTGAAGAGTATTGTTTTTGGTAGAATTCTACAAAGACCTGTTGTATTTTGGATGTGGAGAACTCTAGCACTCCTTGCCTATTGTGGATCTTCAAGATCTACTGCATCCTCCTTGCCCGCATTTTACAGGCAAACCATCTTCCCAACTTATTCCTGTGCTCATAATTGTGTTGCTGCAATTTCTCTATCCAGAAGGCCCACTCCACCATTTGTAGTTCTTCTAGAGATTTTCTAATCCTTTTCAGTTCTCGTAAAGTTCTCTCTCCCCCTTCTTCTTTATGTCTGGTGGATCAATATGCCAATTCCATTCTCAATTGTTCCTCTGCCCTTGCTCTCTCTTTCTTTTTTTCACCCCGAGCTGGATAAATTCTCCCCGCATATAGACCTTATAACTATCCCACACCACTTCCAACCCTATTCTGGGGGTACAGTTATCTTTCTAAAAAACTCACTGTGGCATTTTTTAACCTGCCTACTGCCTCTCTATTTTCCAGGAGAGATTAAATTAATCTCCAGAATTGGAGGCCTTCATCTTTCAGTCTCCAGTCCACCTTGACCCCTACTGGAGCATAGTCTGACCATTTTATCTGACCCATCTCTACTTTCTGCACCTGGGGAATAAAGGTCCCATCTATGCGAATCATTTCAATATGGCTATACACGTGGTGAACTGGGGAGTAGTACATATACTCTCATTTGTTACCCCTTCTCTGCCTCCACACATCTACCTGCCCTAGAAAAGTCATTAATCTCTTCAATTTACTCATATGTATCCCACGCCCGATCCCTCCCCCTCCCTCTCCCTCCCCCACGTGTTGTCCATTCTGGGGTTCAATGTTAAGTTAAAGTCACCACCAAGTACAACTGGGGCTTCAGCTTCCGCCATCACCTTACTGCGGAGCTTTTCATAAAACTGCCGTTACCCCTTATTTGGTGTGTACACACACACTATCGCCACTGATCTTTCATTGATCTTACCTTCCCATAAAATCCATCACACCTCCCCATCCCTCTGAATTTTTTGGTCCTCTACCTTTAAATATCTGGAGAACAATATATCCACCCCACTTTTTCGTGCTCCCCTCTGTTCCCTGCTAAATATACCAAGGGGTATTCTTTCATTCTCAATATGCCCTCTTGATTCAACTTCAAGTGGGTTTCTTGTAACATAGTAACATAGTATATGACGGCAGATAAAGACCAGTATGATCCATCTAGTCTGCCCAGCAAGGCGGCAAGAGCAGGTGCACCTGCCGCTCCATGCAGATCACCCCTCTGCATGCCTTTGTTTAGGGGTGTATCAACCCCTAATTGTTGAAATAGTTAGTTATGTTTATTTTGATTTTATCCTGTTGCTATAAAGGGATCCACAGTGTCTGTCCCATGTCATTTTGAATTCTGTCACTGTCTTTGCTCCCACTACTTCCATTGGGAGGGCATTCCAAGCATCCACCACCCTTTCAGTATTTCCTGACATTGCCTCTCAGTTTACCCCCTTGCGGCTTCATGTTATGCCCTTTAGTTTTACAGCTTCCCCGTCTTTGGAAAAGATTTGTTTGTTCATTAATACTCGTAAGTATTTAAAGGTCTGAATCATATCTCCCCTGTCCCTCCTCTCCTCCAGAGTGTTTGGTCACCTTCCTCTGAACCCTTTCCAGTCTTTTTATATCCTTTGGGATATGGTCTCCAAAACTGAACACAATATTCCAAGTGAGGCCTCACCAGCAACTTGTACTGTGGCATTAGTACCTCTTTCTTTCTGCTGGTAATTCCTCTTTGTATGCAACCCAGCATTCTTCTGGCTTTTGCTATCACCTTGTCTCATTGTTTCGCCACCTTGAGATCCTCAGAAACAATCACTCCAAGGTCCTTCTCCTGGTCCTTGCACACCAACCACTTATCACATACAATTCCCTTGGATTTCTGCTTCCCAAGTGCATGACACTGCACTTCTTCACACTAAATCTTAACTGCCAAGCATTAGACCATTCTTCCAGCTTTTGTAGATCTTTCCTCATGTTCTCCACTCCCTCAGGGGAGTCCACTCTGTTGCAAATTTTTGTGTCATCTGCAAAAAGACAGACTTTTCCATTCAGTCCTTCAGCAATATCACTCACAAATACATTGAACAGTACCGGCCCCAGGACCGAACCCTGGGGCTAATCACCTTCCTTTCATCTGAGTGAGTTCCATTTACCATCACCTTCTGTCGTCTGTCAGTCAACCAATTTCTGATCCAGTTCCACCGTGGGACCCATCCTCAAGCTGTTGAGTTTATTGATAAGCCTCCTATCAAAGGCTTTGCTGAAATCTAGGTAGATCACATCCATCACATGCCCTTGATCTATTTCTCTGGTCACCCAGTCAAAGAACTCAATCAGATTTGTTTGGCAAGATTGTCCTTTGGTTGTCTTGAGTCATGCAACCTGTTGGTTTTGAGAAAGTCCATTATTCATTCTTTCAGAAGTGCCTCCATTACTTTTCCTGCCACTGAGGTAAGGCTTATTGGCTTGTAGTTTGTCACCTCTTCCCTATTACCACTTTTGTGAAGAGGTACCACATCAACCCTTCTCCAGTCCTGTGGAACTTCTCCTGTCTCCAAGGATCTATTAAAATCTCAAACCACACCGTGTGATGATCGCTGCTACTCACATGGGCACCCATCTGGATATTTGACACCTATCTCTGTTGGTGAGTACTGTGGTGACGAAACTGCTCCAGAGCCCATGGAAATAGAGAAAACATAAACATTTACCTCCAAGCGGAAGGGAAGTGCAGGGAGCCGTGACTTTTAAACTTCAGCTAGAGAGAAAAAAAACATACCAAAGCTGCTGTCTTCAGGCCACACCCAAGCTCCATAGCAACTAGGGGAGGTAACGAGAGACAGCTGGGGGAGGAGTGGAAAGTTGTAGGGCAGCCCCACTCATTTAAGCCCCAGAGAACAGGAAGTAAGGAGAACAGCAGGGAGATCAGCAGGGAAACAGAAGCCAAGGAGATCCCAAGAGATACAGAAAGAAAGGATTCTTTCAGTGAGACCGGGAGAGAGAGGTGCTCCAGGGACAGCCTAAGGAAGGATTCCCCTCATAGCCAGCACCACAGTCCTGAACAAAGCCAGTGCTGTAGAGAGACTACAGCTGGCCTTGGAAACAGGAGGTTTTATCCTAAGGAGGCTGCTGCCTATAAGCCAGGTACGGGGACAGTCCAGGAAGAGCCGTGTCAAAGAGCTTTACCTCAGGGAAGGCTGGTAAGAAGAACTGTTACTAGAAGGGAGGTGAACCCTTTAGAAGTTTTAAACAGTCTGCTGCAAGATAAGGATCTCCAAAGCCCTGCTAACACCCCTGAGTCAAGAGGGAGGTCTCGCTGGGAAAGGGTTTTTAAGTTATTGGAAGAAATCAAGCCCACGCTATCCCAAGCTGTTGCCAGTCAGGAGACTGCAGAGCCTGACTCTGAAAGCATGCAAGTAGATAATTATGATACTGAAAATGATTCCTTAGAATGTGAAATGGATTGTTCTCTATCTATGAGGGTAGAATGAATAAGCTATAGATTTTAAGCCTGAGGAAAACCCAGGAGTTATTATACCTGAATGTCTGCAGTTAAGAAGGCTAAGAATGTTTGAAAATGAAGTTGCTGCTGTTTTAAAAAGCGCATGAAACATTCAAAGGCTTGATTTGAATGTGTCTGGAGCAACTATCTGAAACATATAATAACCGAAGTAAAGAGGAAGCTTTAATGTACATGTTGTGCAGTTAAAAAGCCGCTGTTTATACCTAAAGTCAGCAAAGGACTGTTAAGTGATATTTTTGTCTGCTGAAGAAAGAAATTGCATTGCTGAAGGAAGCAAGTGTAACTAGTGACACTGTGAAAGTTTTTGTATAGAAGTTATTTTCTTTTGAGGGGAGACGTTTCCCAGTTTATGCGTTGTGCTGAGCTTCTACGGAGGTTCCTTTGAGCAAAGGAAGAAAATAAATTCCTGTGTTGCCTTCCAAAAAACCCTCGGCTCAATCATTCATTTGTTCACAACTACAACTCATTGTTCATCAACTACAACTTCCAGAAGCCCCGGCTCTGGGAACCCATATAAAGGGACATTATAAGGCATACCCCCACCTATAGGCAACCGCCTAGGCAGGTGGGAGGAATACCACAGTACTAAATCCAACATCGAGCCTTCCCTGGACAGTTCCATCACCATTTGTCTAAGTAATACATCTTGAAAGGCATCCACAATTTTTTTATTTCTTTACAGATTTGCAGAAGGAATACTCCAATCCACAATGGGTAAATTAAAGTCGCCCAATATGATCACGTCCCCCTTCATGACTATCTTTGCAATATCAATAATCAATTTGCTATCCATTTCTTCGGTTTGAGTTGGAGGCCTGTAGACTACACTAGTATGGAATGCAGTGCCATCTCCTCTTTACAACACAATCCACAGCGTTTCTTCTTTTCCCCACATCCCCTGCATTTCAGCAGCTTTACTATTGCTTTTGACATATAGGGCTACTCCTCCTCCTTTTCTACCCTCTCTGTCTCTTCTAAAGAGATTATAGCCAGCTATGGTTATATCCCATTCAGTACTTGACAATCAGAAATTGGTCTGATACTTTCAGAGTAATACACCGTTAAGCCAAATAATAAACAATTACTCTAATTATAACACAAGAATGTCTAAGAGACAAGTTCTAACTTCCCTTCTCAGATATTAAAGTGGTTTGCAAGTCTGAGACCCGGTGCAAACCACTTTAATATCTGAGAAGGGAAGTTAGAACTTGTCTCTTAGACATTCTCATGTTATAATTAGAGTAATTGTTTATTATATCCCATTCATGCAACTCGTTAAACCATGTTTCTGTAATGGCCACAATGTCCAAGTCCATTTCCACCATTAGGGCTTCCAGGTCAGGAACTTTGTTGACTAGGCTTCTAGCATTTGTGCTCATTGCTTTCTAGCATTTGTTGACTGGCTTGCCTGTATTTTGCATGGATTTCGTTCTACACGCCTCTTCCAACTTACCATTGATGTGTGATTTAAAAGTTTGGCTGTGGGGTCACGTGATGCGTGAGTGAGGGTGGACGTCTCCCGCTCGCTCCGGTGCAGCCCCGACGATTAATCTGCTCACAAACCTGCAATTTTAAACAACAGCTTCCCCCCTGACTATTGGAAGTGCCTCCGAGCTCGAGTACAGTTTGCAGTGCCCTTTAGAGCTGTCCTCCGATGCCATTAGCTCAGAAGAAAGACCGGGAGCGGCCGGTTAGAGCGGGGCCTTCTTCCGTGGCCATGACGCAGCCGTCCTCGCCGGGTGGAGACAGTATAGACTCGGCCCCGGCCGAGTTGGCAAAAGAAGTGGTCAAGCTGCTCGACCCTAAATTCGACCTCTTAATGAAAAAATTGGATGGCATGGAGGAATCGCTAACCGATTTTGGAAAACGGGTGGATGAGCTGGAACATCGTGTGGCGAGCGTGGAGGAGGGCGAGGGAAGCCGAGACAGAACGATTGCGGCCCAAACACAGCTGCTGCACGAGCTTCAACAAAAACTCGATGATCTGGAGAACAGATCAAGACGCAACAATCTACGCATTGTGGGCCTTGGAGAGGAGAAGCCTGAATGGGAACTATTATCTTTTCTGGAACGCTGGTAACCAGAGGCCCTAGGCCTAGCAGAGCTGGCTGGTCACTTTAAAATTGAGCGGGCGCACCGGCTGGGTGCCCGTCGAGATATAGAAGATCGACCTCGCGTTGTGATATTGAGGGTCCTGAACTTCCAGCACAAGGTACAAATTCTGCAGGCGTATAGGAAACAGTGTGAGCTCCTGCTGGACAATCGGAAGATCTTTTTCAGGATTATTCGGCAACGGTGGCAACAAAAAGAAGAGAATTTGGGCCGCTCTGTGCAGAACTGTTTCGGCGCCGCGCCAGATTTACCCTAGCATTTCCCGCCACGCTGCGTGTTACCCATCAGGGAAAGACTCATATCTTTGACCACGTGGGTGCGGCGAAACAATTCTTAACGAAGTTGCAGGATTCGGCCTTGGATGTTTGATGTTCAGCTGGGCTTTGGTTGCTCTTCTTGGCTGCGCCCCGGGATGGCCCAATCATGGGTACCCCGGTGAGAGGCCCTCGACATCAGAAGTGATGATCTCTATTTCCGACTATGACTTATAATGTGGACTTTTATTATTATTTTTTGATGCCTATAATCTTTTGTTCTTTCTTTTCGCCTCTCTGCTGTGCTCATCCTCTATTACCCTGCTGTTTGGGTCGGTAGTTCATTGTATGTGAGGCAGACATGTAAGTCGCTTGAGAAGGGGGGGGGGGGGATGTTGTGGCTGCCCCGCGGCATCACCTAAGGCCCAGACCTCAGTGAAGTTAACTGAGGGCCATGGTGCGATTTGATTTAAGGGGTTTTAAGAGGGGGAGGGGGGGGAAGGGGGGGATGGAGGAGGAAAGGGAACCTAAAGGAAGGGAAATTAACAATCTGCCAATATCGAAGGAGGCCCTGAGCAAGCCCTGGAGTTGTATGACCCCACTTTTCGAGCTCCTGTTGGCCGGACCCATCGTAATGTTCATTTAGGTCATTTCGCAGTACCGCCAGAGATTGCAATATGCCCCCTGACTTGAAGTTTATAACTTGGAATGTGGGGGGGGTTAGTACTCCGGTGAAGCGCACTAAAATCTTGCAAGCCCTTAAGCGACGCAAGGCCCAGGTAGCGCTACTGCAGGAGACTCACTTAACCTCCACAGAACATGCTAAATTTATTTATTTATTTATTTATTACAATTTCTTATATACCGCACTATTGTCAGCGCGGTTTACATACAACAAAATGACCATAACAAACTGTTTGGCTTCACATAGAACAGGAGTAACAACTTGGATAACATGTTTTGCTTTACAGAGAACAGGAGTAACAACTTGGATAACGCGGGGGATGCAAACTGAACTACTTACATATGTACAATGAGATTGATTGCTGAGAATTTAGGGTGTTACATGTGTACAGTAGGGTTAAGATGTTATCTTGAGGAGGTAGGAGGAGAGGCAATTAGGTAGGGGTTAGGTTAATCTGGTAGTACTGTGTAAATAAATGGAATTTGAGAGCCTTTCTGAATTGTGTTAGGTCAGTAATTGCACGGATGCCTGGTGGTAATGCGTTCCAACATTTTGGGGCATAGATACTGAATGCCCTGTTAGATGTTGCGGTTGTGTACTTTGTTGAAGCCTTTGGGATTAGTAGTGCATTTGTAGATAGGGATCTCCTTGTTCTGTTGGGAGGAATGGGTTGGATGATATCGGTTAATGAAGGGGAGGTGATGCCATGGATGGATTTGAAAGTGAGTAACAAAGATTTGAATATAAGCCTTCCTTGAATGGGGAGCCAATGCAGCTGTATTAGGATAGGCGTTATATGGTTGCATCTTGCTGCTCCCACTAAGACTCTGGCTGCGGCATTCATGGCAAGTTGCAACGGGTTTAAGAGGGGGATTGAAGCGAGATTGGGTGGGAGAGGTTTTTTCCGCCTCCTCAGACACGAGACGGAAAGGGGTGGCCATATTAATACATAAGAGCCTATCTTGTGAAGTTTTGGGGCTGGAGGGGGACCCCATGGGTAGATACCTTTTTCTGCATGCTAAACTTCAGGGAGAAGAATTCTTCATTGGCAATGTCTATGCCCCCAACACTTATGATCATGTTTTTTTCCGGAAAATCTTGACTAAGGTCTTGGGGGCCCCGAAAATACCGATAGTCCTTGCGGGGGATTTCAATTGCCCCCATGATCCGTCCCTAGACAAGTCCCAACCATATATCGGGCGGGATTGGAGTACTAGAGGAGTAGGTTTCCTTTGTGATCTGGGAGATTTAGTGGATACGTGGCGAGTGCTGCACCAAGAAAGCAGAGACTACACACATCTGTCACGAGCCCACCAAACGTGGTCGAGAATTGATTATATTCTGGTGTCGAGGCAGTGGTTTGGGAAAGTGATTAAAGTTAAAATAGAGCCTATTATTGTGTCCGACCATGCTATGGTTGGCCTGGATTGGCGTGGGGAGCGGTCGGGGAGAAGCAAATGGACCTTCCCCAGCCATCTCTGGAAGAAACAGGAATTTTGTGAGTATCTGCGGCAGCACTGGTCGGAATATGTGCACTTTAACGAGGGGACGGTTAATTCGGTGGCAGCTTTCTGGGAAGCCGGTAAGGCTGTCCTTCGGGGCCACATCATAGCTTATGTAGCAGCAGAGAATCGCAGGGTCAATGAAGATATACTTAGATTGACTCGAGACCTTCGCAAAGCTAAGTTCCAGGCACTTCGTCGGGCGAGAGGTGTCCCGCTTTATGTTGGCATTCAAAAGCAATTGAACGGCTTGTTGCAGGAGAGAGCCATCCAATCGCAACAGTATTATCGTCATCAATTTTTTCGGTATGGTGATCGCTCTGGTAAATTGCTGGCACGGCTAGTGAGAGATAAGGCGGGTCCCCGCGGGGTGACGGTAATCCGAGATGTGGAGGGCCGGCAGCATACGAGAGAAGATGAAGTGGCGCGAGTATTTCGCACCTTTTACAAAAAGCTCTATGCGCGGGAAGATGGAGATGCCGATCAGTTGGCAACTTTTTTGCAACGGGTATCCCTCCCCATGCTTTCGGAAGAGCAGCGGACCGTCTTGAACCAGCCTATAACGGGGGGGGGGAAATACAAAAAGCGATTCAAGCGGGAGCCTCGCACAAGGCCCCAGGTTCGGACGGGTTCACCTATGAGGCGTACAAGATGTTGGCCTCGTCGCTGGTGGCCACGCTGGCGGCGGTGTATGAAGAGGCCGTGGAGTTGGGCACCTTTCCCCGTGACATGCGTACTGCCAGTATAATTTTGATTCCAAAACTGGGGAAGGATCTAGAAGATCCGGCCTCCTATAGACCTATCTCGTTGATCAATGTTGATTTGAAGTTATTTGCCTCGGTGCTGGCGAGCCGTCTTCAATTGTTTCTTCCAGCCTTGGTAGGTCGTCACCAGGCGGGCTTTGTTAAGGGGCGTGAGGCCTCTGTCAATATAGGCAAGGTGCTATTAGGTATTGAGAAGTGTATGCTGAATTGGGAGCCATTGATTCTTGCTAGTTTAGACTCGGAGAAGGCTTTCGATAGGGTATCCTGGAATTACATGTTTGCGGCCCTGCAGAAGTTTGGTTTTCGGGGTCAGTTTCTACAATGGATCCAGGCACTCTACGCTGCCCCCTTAGCGATAGTTGAAACTGGAGGGGGGAGCTCTCAACCTTTTGCATTGCATAGGAGGACGAGACAGGGGTGCCCTCTTTCCCCACTGTTGTATGTCTTACAATTGGAACCGTTATTAGTCTCTTTGACTGAGTCCTCACTGGTACAGGGTATCGAATGGCGCGGTGGGGGCATCAAGGTGAGTGCTTTCGCAGATGATTTCTTGCTCTGTCTTATGTATCCCTCAAAGTCTTTGCCGGAGGCCCTTCGCCTTATTGAGCGCTTTGGGGGGGTTTTCCGGGCTCCACATTAATCGGTTGAAGTCGTTGGTGCTGGATGTGGCTAACCAATCTCGTAAGTCCTGGAAGGGGGACTTTCCGCTCACCTGGGCGACTGGGCCAATCCGCTACCTGGGTATTCACATCCCCGCTCATCCACGGAGTCTTTATGAGGTCAATGTTCGGCCTCTTCTGACTTCGACGATAGCGAAACTGCAAAAATGGAGAGATCTCCCGCTTTCTCTAATGGGCCGGATAGCCCTAGTGAGAATGGTAGAATGGCCGCGCTGGATCTATCTCCTGCGACAATTACCCCTGTGGTTAACACGGAAGGACTTGATGGAGCTCCATAAACAGCTGGGTCGGTTCTTATGGAAGTCTAAAAGGCCACGAATAGCGTTGGCGGCGCTTATGCATCCGGTGAATGAGGGGGGTGTGGGTTGGTCCTCTTTGAGAATTTATAATCTCTGTTATCTAGCGCGAAGGGTGAGCGACTTAGTCGCAGGTAGCGAGGAGCGCCTTCCTGTACCCCTGCTTGATCAAGTCTCAGAGTCTTGGCATAGAACGTACTCGCTGCACTGTGGGGGAACAATGCTACCGCCGTTTTGGAGGGAGTCGTACTATTTGCGAACGCTGCGGATGGTCTGGAGAGTCTTGTGTCGGTCTCTGGGACAGCGCTGGGCGATCACGGACTGCCTGCCTTTGCTTGGCAATCGTGGTTTTGTGCCAGGTAGAGCGGGGGGAGTGGCTCGGATCTGGAAGCAGGCTGGCGTTGAATAGCTTGGACATATGCGAATGGAGACTTCTGATCAGTTGGAATCGTTTCAGCAACTGATTTGTCGTTATCCTCTGCAGAGTACAACATTCTATTTTTATTTTCAGGTCCGTCACTATGTAGCTAGTCTAGTCAGAGAAACAATGCCTCTGTCGAGAATCAATAGTCTCTGGTTATTGATGGACAGACTTCAGGAGAGCGCGTCTGCCGGGCAGCTCCGCGCCGAGCTAGTTCCCCCGGCTGCTCCGCAGTGTCTATCTCCTTTGGTGGATCGCTGGCGGAAGGATGGTTTGGAAGGCCTCACAGAGGAGACCATGGGGCAGGCTTTTCTGAAAGTACGGGGACTCGTGGAAGCAGTGCGGTATCGCGAACTGCAATTTAAATTACTGTGGAGAGCGTATGTTTCGGAAGTGGGAGCGTGGAAGATGGGTATTGTGTCGGCGGATGTGTGTGGTCTCTGTAAAAGGGAGGTAGGCACATTGTTGCACAGATTTTGGTCCTGCCCCATCATTCAAATGTTTTGGGAGGGTATTGGGACGAAATTGAGCCAGTGGACGCAAGTGCAGATATCACTTCACCCGCTATGGTGTTTGTTTCATTTGACTTATCCAGGGATCCGGGGAACAACAGCCCAGCAGCAGTTTTATGAAAAGAGTTTCTTAGTGGCCAAGCAATGTATTTTGCGACACTGGCTTTCTGAGACAGGACCAGTGTCGGTGGAATGGGAACACCAATTGCGTGATTTAATGCAGATGGAACGTAGATCAGCTCGTCTTCTCGGGCGAAAACCGTGGGAACGCTTTCAAAATATATGGGAACCTTTGTTTGAACCTGTTAGCTAGTCTCAAGGGGGGGAGTGAACTTGATATCTCGGGGGCGGAGTTATGCATGGCGGTTAGGTAGTGGGGGGGTGACTTGTGGGTCAAGGAGGCCGAGACGGGCATGGTTCCATTTGGGTTTCTCCTTGGTATAGGGGGAGGGAGGGGGGTGTAGGGGAAGGGGTAGGGAGGGAGCTGTCCATTGGGGGGCGGGGAGGGGGGGAGGTGGGGGATGGGGTTTCTGGGAGTGGTTGGCCTCTTTACTGCTGTTGCTCCCGGTTGTACCCCTGTCAGGTTGAACACGGGTCCGGGATCTGCTGGGGATCAATGGTACAGACTTAGATCTGTTACGGTTCGAGGCTGTCTTGACTGCTTCTATTTTGTTGTTTTTTCTCTTTGGGTTTTCTTCCAATGGTTAAGCATTGAAGTTACAGTGCAGTTGTTTATATGTACGCTTTGTGTGGTTCCTTGTACTTACCTGAGTATTTTCCTTATCTGGTATTGTATCCCAGCAAGGCTGTCCCAGAATTTTCTGGGGGGCAGCTTGAGTGTTAACTTATATGTGAAAACAATAAAAATGATTTTACATTAAAAGTTTGGCTGTTTCCAATGTTAATATGTTTTGCTGGGAGTGATGTCCTGAACTTATTGTTCTCCATCCGTCACCCCCTTTCCCTAGTTTAAATGCTTTACGCTGCCCTCCCTCTCTCAAAAGACTTCTTTTTTGCCAGGATGTTAGTCCCTTCATATTTAAAGACAGGATCTGGACCCCTTCTACCCTCACTCTCCCCCACAGTATCCCCCTTCCTCCCTCCCTTCTCCCTCCTCCCGTTACCCGTCACTGTCCCAGCTATCTCCAGCTTCAAGGAATGATGCCCCCAGCTCCATGTCCATACCAGCCCACCACTCTATTTTTCAACCCTTTCATCCCTCCTTCCCCCCCTTATGCCTCCTCCCTCTCCATTCTTACATAAACTTTCCATTCATTCCATTTAATATCTTCATCATCTCTTGCCCCCTCCATTTGTCCAACAGTTATTCATCCCCCTCATGCTCCCATTCAAACCCCCTCCCTTAACCACCATCATTCCCTCACTTTGTGTGCCATTCACACCTCCTCTCGGAGGTTTTTATCTCACTAGATATCACCCCCCCCAATCAGGCATCAAAAACAAAAGATATGCATCATAGAGAGTCTCAAAGTCTCAGGTCTCTTTCATGCCATTGACCTCTCGGGCCCCTTCTGTTTTCTTTTGCGCTCTGCGGTGTCCCATTTTTTCTGCAGGTCTCTCCAACGTCTGGGTGTTGGTACTGCTTGCGTGTCCTGGTAAATTCTGACAACCCATTTCAGTCATTGCCATTCTCAACTCTTCTAATGTCACCACCCTTTTTTTAATTCCATTTTTTGTGAATGTGATGCCCTGTGGGAAAAGCCACCTGTAGCTCACATTTTCCTGTCTTAGTATATTTGTATATCCACTCAGTGCCCATCTTTTTGACAAAGTGGCCATTGCCAAGTCCGCATATACAGCAATAGTAAGTCCAGTAAGGAGACTGGCTATGCTCCTTGGATCTGAAGGATACCTATACCCACATCCTCATTCACCCCAGCCACAAGCAGTTCCTTCGCTTCATGGCGGGGGATTGTCACTACCGGTACAGGGTATTACCCTTTGGCCTGGCCTCCACTCCCAGGGGCTTCACCAAATGCCTGGCAGAAGTAGCCATCTTCCACCTTCTCCAGGGGATATTTGTCTTCCCCTTCCTCGATGACTGGCTTATAAAAGGAGGCACGGCCTCAGAGATGCAGCAGGCCACAGCACATACCATCCAGGTCCTGCAACATCTGGGGTTTGTGATAAACTACCCCAAATCCCACCTCCTCCCGACGCAATGTCTGGCGTTCATAGGAGCAAGGCTGGACACTCTTCAGGCAAAGGCCTTTCTTCCCCTGGACCGGGCAGACTGTCTCAGGGCACTGGCCGGAGATGTGCAACACCGTCCCTCGGTGTCAACTTGGCTTCTACTGTGCCTACTCAGACACATGGCTTCGATGGTCCATGTCACCCCGGATGCTCGTCTGCATGAGGGCTGCTCAGTGGTGCCTTTGGGACCAGTGGATACAGGCCATGGGCCGTCTCCAAGACAGAGTCTCAGTCACCCGTCAGCTAGTGGAATCTTTGACTTGGTGGCAAAATCCCCGACACCTGCAGGCAGGGATGCCCTTCCAAACCCCAAACCCTCTAAGGGTCCTCACAACGGATGCCTCCCTGCTGCTGGGATGGGGAGCGCACTGCGAAGAACTCCATACCCAGGGTAGCTGGTCTCAAGCCGAGGGAAATCAGCAGATCAACCTCCTGGAACTTCGGGCAATATATCTTGCCCTTCGAGCATTCTGTCACTACCTCAGGCACCAGTTGGTGCTGATCCAAACAGACAATCAGGTGGCAATGTTCTATGTGAACAAGCAGCGGGGCATGGGGTCTCGCACCCTCTGCCACAAAGCGATGATCTGCTCCTATGCAATTGAACTGGGAATACTCCTGCAGGCAGTATACCTGTCAGGCCAGGACAACACTCTGGTGGACAGACTGAGCAGGGTTCTCCAGCCACACGAGTGGCAGCTGAACCCCAGAGTAGCCAACTGGCTCTTTCGGCTCTGTGGAACCCCATGGGTGGACCTCTTTGCCAGCCTGGACAACTACCAGTTGCCTCGCTTCTGTTCCCAGCAGCCCCACCCTTCCCGGGTAGTGGCAGATGCGTTATCCTGTGGTCGGATGGCCTCATGTATGCCTTCCCACCCACGCACTGATTGCCAAAACACTCGTCAAGGCTCTTTGCAACAAGGCATCACTGATTCTGGTGGCTGCACGGTGGCCCAGGCAGCCTTGGTTCCTGCTACTCCTTCAGTTGTCAGTGGAGACTCCAATCCCCCTGGGGAACTTCCCAGGGCTCTTGTCTCAGGAGGAGGGCTCTCTCTTGCACCCCAACCTGGGGTCCCTATCACTGACGGCTTGGCTGTTGAAAGGGTGGCCTTAGCCCCTTTCAACCTCTTGGGAGAAGTGGAAGAGATCTTGCCGGCCTCCCATAAGACCTCTACCAGGAGTGCTGATGCCTTCAAATGGCGCAGGGTCTCAGTCTGGTGTGGGAAGCAGCAGGTGAACCCGTTCTCCTGCCCCGATGCAGCTGGTGCTGCAGTATCTTCTTCATCTCTCGCAATCCGGGCTCAAATCTAACTCCGTAAGCGTGCACCTCAGTGCCCTGGTGGTGCATTACCATACTGTTGAGGGCAAGCCCCTTTCGGTCCAGCCACTGGGGACCACCTTCTTGAGAGGACTCCTGTTGTCCAAACCTCCCGTCCACCCTCCAGTGACGGAATGGGACCTCAATGTAATATTGGCGCAGCTCACTCACCCACCATTTGAGCCTCTAAGCTACCTGCCACCTGAGATACCTCTTGTGGAAGGTCGTGTTACTGGTAGTGCTCACCTCCGCTTGCAGGGTCAACTAGCTCCAAGCCCTGGTGGCAGAGGGACCGTATATAGCTTCTATAAGAACAGGGTCGTGCTACTTACACACCCCAAGTTCTTTCCAAAGGCGATATCTCCTTTCCACGTCAACCAGGAGGTGGTGTTTATTTATTTATTTATTTATTTACATTCTCTTATATACCGCACTATTCTGCATCAGTGCGGTTTACATTGAACAAACTGAAATTACAGTGAACAGGGCATTATAATTTGGAGATAACTATTTTACAGGGAACATGGGCTATGGAGGGTTAAGTGGCTTGCCCAAGACCACAAGGAGCACCTGTGGGACTAGAAACCCCAGTCCTTCCGGCCCAAGGTTGCTGTCCTCTAGTGGGATTTGAACCCCCGACCTTCCGGCCTGAAGTACCTTGCCCCAACCACTAGGCCAGTCCTCCACTCCAGCCGTGCTCCATAATCTTTTTGGGGTTTAGGCAACTCCTACCCTCTGACTCTTTTGTTTTCCTACCTTCTTCCCAAGGCCTCACTTCAGCAGGGCAGAGACCATCGTTCACATCCTGGATTGTAAGAGGGCCCTGTCTGTCTACATTCAGCGGACCCAGAGCCACCAGAAAGCTTCTCAGCTTTTTGTTTCTTATGACCCCAGTCGGCTGGGGGAAGTGGTGACCAAACGGACACTGTTCACCTGGGTGGCAGACTGCATCGCTCTAGCCTATGAACTGGCTGGGCTCACACTGGATGGTCAGGTCACTGCTCACAGCGTCAGAGCTATGGCGGCCTGTGTGACAAACTTGCAGTCTGTCCCGTTGCTGGACATCTGCAGGTGCCACCTGGTCTTCAGTCCATACCTTCGCAGCTCATTACTGTCTGGAAAGTGAGTCCCAACGGGACAGCGCCTTTGGTCCAGCCGTGCTCCATAATCTTTTTGGGGTTTAGGCAACTCCTACCCTCTGACTCTTTTGTTTTCCTACCTTCTTCCCAAGGCCTCACTTCAGCAGGGCAGAGACCATCGTTCACATCCTGGATTGTAAGAGGGCCCTGTCTGTCTACATTCAGCGGACCCAGAGCCACCAGAAAGCTTCTCAGCTTTTTGTTTCTTATGACCCCAGTCGGCTGGGGGAAGTGGTGACCAAACGGACACTGTTCACCTGGGTGGCAGACTGCATCGCTCTAGCCTATGAACAGGCTGGGCTCACACTGGATGGTCAGGTCACTGCTCACAGCGTCAGAGCTATGGCGGCCTGTGTGACAAACCTGCAGTCTGTCCCGTTGCTGGACATCTGCAGGTGCCACCTGGTCTTCAGTCCATACCTTCGCAGCTCATTACTGTCTGGAAAGTGAGTCCCAACGGGACAGCGCCTTTGGTCCAGCCGTGCTCCATAATCTTTTTGGGGTTTAGGCAACTCCTACCCTCTGACTCTTTTGTTTTCAGGCTACTGGAGCATTGGTTCCCATTGGACACATGGGTCCTATTTTAGTCTGTCTCTGCAGACTCAATTGCTGCTGCTCACAGCTCCCCCTGAGGGCGACCGTGGCCTTTTCTATGGGCTTTTGGTAGCCTGTAGCTAGGGAGTCCCTGACTTCCTGCTTGTTCCCGGAGAAAGCATAGTTACTCATCTTTAACAGGTGTTCTCCGGGGACAGCAGGAATCAGTTCTCACAACTCTCCTTACTACCTTTTGTTTTTAGCATCTTTAGCTATGTCATCTGACTGAGCAAGATGGCACCCTTGGGCGGGAGGAGTACCATGCATGCATGGTGGCACCTCAGAAAAGGCTTTCTTTGAAAGCTGGGGAGATGCTTCTGCGAGGGCTCTGTCAGCGCTGACGTCACCCATATGTAAGGACTGATTCCTGCTGACCCTGGAGAACACCTGTTACAGGTGTGTAACTACACTTTATTCCCATTTCCAGGTCATTTATGAATATATTAAAAAATAGCGGACCCAACACAGATCCCTGGAGTACTCCGCTATTCACCTTTGTCCAGTAGGAAAATTGTCCATTTAGCCCTACCCTCTGCTTTCTATCTTTTAACCAGTTAATGATCCACAACAGTACACTGCTTCCTATCCCATGACTTTTTAATTTCGCCAAGAGTCTCTCATGAGGGACCTTGTCAAAGGCTTTCTGAAAATCCAGATACACTATATCGACTGGTTCACCTTTGTCTACCTGTTTATTCACACCTTCAAAAAAGAACAAACCATAAGAGCTTAGTAAGACAAAACCTTCCTTGGCTAAAGCCATGTTGGCTTTCTCCCATTAAACCATGACTATCTACATATTCTGTAATTTTGTTCTTTATAATGTTTTCCACCATTTTGCCCAGTACTGATGTCAGGCTCACTGATCTGTACTTTCCTGGATCACTCCTGGAACCATTTTTAAATCTGGCTTTACAATGGCCATTTGCCAATCTTCAGGTATTACAGATGATTTTAATGATAGTGCATAGTTTACTAATAGTAGGTCTACAATCTCCTATTTCAGTTCTTTCAACACCCTTGGATGTATACCATCCAGTCTAGGTGGTTTGCTACTCTTTAGATCAGCAAATAGTTGTAATACATCGTCCCGGTTTATTGATATTTCTTTCAATTCTTCAGATGCATAACCTTTAAATACCATTTCAGTTATGGGTTACTTCCCTACATCTTCTTCAGTAAAGACCGAAACAAAGAATTTATTCAGTCTCTCTCCTCTTAGTTTCTCTTTAACCCCTCTATCATCTAATGATCCAACTGACTCTCACAGATCTTTTGCTATGAATGTACTTGAAAATGTTTTTATTATGCGTTTTTGCTTCAACAGAAAGCTTTTTTTCAAATTCTCTCTTTGCCTGCCTTATCAATGCCTTGCATCTAACTTGTCAGTGCTTATGTTGTTTGCATTTTTCATCATTTGGCTCCTTTTCCATTTCCTGAAAGATGCTTTTTTGGCTACAACAGCCTCTCTGACCTCACCTTTAAACCATGTTAGCAGTTTTTTGGACTTCCTACCACTTTTCTTAAAGCGTGGAATATAGCTGGTTTGGGCTTCCAAGATGGTATTTTAAGACAACACCCATGCTTGATGTAAATCTTTAACTTTTGCTGCTGCTCCTTTTATTTTTTTTCTTAACTATTTTCCTCATTTTATCATAGTCTCCCTTTTGAAAGTTAAAAGAGAGTACTGTGGATTTCCTTGCAATTCTTCCTCCATTTATTATATCAAACGCGATCATGCTATTATCACTATGGTTAAGTGGCCTTAACACCCTTATCTCTTGCACCAGGATCTTGTCTTCCACTAAGGACTAGGTCCAAAATGGCTTCCCCTCTTGTCTGTTCATGAACCAGCTGCTCCAAGAAGCAGTCATTTATTTCATCTAGAACAGTGGTTCTCAACCCCATCCTGTGGGACACGCAGCAGTCAGGTTTTCAGGATATTCACAATGAATATGCATAATATAGATCTGCATGCACTGTTTCCATTGTATGCAGATCTGTCTCATGCATACTCATTGTGGATACCCTGAAAATCTGACTGGTGGGGGGGTCCCAGAAGAATGGGTTGAGAACCACTGATCTAGAAACTTTATTTTCCTAACATGTCCTGCTGTGACACTGACCCAGTCGATACCGGGGTAATTGAAATCACCCATTATTATTACTATGTTGTAACTTTTCTTAGCTTCCTTGAAAACATAAACATAAACATACTTTGCACATTTCATCATCCATTTGTTTGTTCTGGCAGGCAGTCGGTAGTACACCCCAACTGCCATCGCCTTCCCCTTTTTACATGGAATTTCAATCCATAGAGATTCTACAGTGTATTTTGTTTTTCTGCAAAACTTTAATCCTTGGTAATTCAATGCCCTCTCTAACATAGAGTACAACCCCTTCACCAATTTGATCAACTGCATCATTGCAATATAATTTGTATCGTGTCCCACTGATTGTCCTCCTTCCACCAGGTCTCCGAGATACCAATCATATTTAACCTCTCATTTAATGCTACACATTCTAACTCCCCCATCTTATTTTTTAGATGTCTAGCATTTGCATACAATCATTTTTGAGGTTGTATTTTATTCACATTAATCTCATTATCAGTAGACAGGAGTAATTTGGAATCTTTAAGCTTTATCTGCTCTGTACTTAAGGGCATTTGGGTTACTTTCATCTTTATTGCCCTAACTTCAGTCTTTTGCTAGTATCCTTCAAGGATACATCATTCCAAACAATGCGACTGTCGGCTTTCCCCTATTATCTAGTCTATAAGCTGCTCTATCTCCTTTTTAAAGGTTAAGGCAAGCAGCCTGGTTCCATCCCAGTTAAGGTGGAGCTCATCCCTTCGGAAAAGGCCCTCCTTTCCCAAGAATGTTGCCCAGTTCCTAACAAATTCAAAACCCTCTTCCTTGCACCATTTTCTCGTCCACACATTCAGACTCCGGAGCTCAGCCTGCTTTTTGGTCCTGCGTGTAGAACAGGAAGCATTTCTGAGAATGCTACCCTGGAAGTTCTGGATTTCAGCTTCCTACCTAAAAGCCTAAATTTGGCCTCCAGAATCTGGCTCACACACTTTCCTATGTCCTTGGTACCAATATGTACCAAGACAGCAGACTCCTTAGTAGCGCTATCTAAAACCTTGTCTAAGTGGCACGTGAGGTCTGCTACCTTCGCACCATGCAGGCATGTTATTAGGGGATCCTCATGTCCACTAGCCACCCAGCTATCTACATGCCTAATGATCAAATCACCAACTGTAATGGCTGTCCTAACCCTTCCTTCATGGGCACATGACTCTGGAGAAACCTTCTCGGTGCAAGAGGGTTTTACATCACCTGGAGGACAGGTCCTAGCCACAGGATCACTTCCTGCCACACCAGGGTGATGCTCTCCTGTCATGTAACCTCTCTTCTCCATAGCAACAAGGAGGCTGCCAGACTGGAAGTGGGACTTCAGTACTATGTTCATGTCCCTACAGGCCTTGTCTATATACCTGTTTGTCTTCCTTATGTCTTCCAAGTCTGCTACTCTAGCCTCCAGAGATTGGACTCGTTCCTGAGAGCAAAGAGCTCCTTGCACCTAGTGCACATGTAAGACCCCTCATCAAATGGGAGAAAATCATACATATGATACTCAATGAAAAAGACTGTAAAGTCCCCATCTTGCTGCTGCACTGCTGTCTGCACCTTAGTTTTAAGGGGTTTCTTTAGGTATTTAAGTTGTTTACTTAGGTTTGCTGGAGATACTTATACTAATACAACTATACCTAATACGTTTAATGGACTTTGTTCACCTCAAGATTAATTAATCTCAGGTCCCTAATTTAATGTATTCCTGATGAGGATAACCAGCCGCACCTGAAGGTGAATATGGGCGCTTCACTTTAATAGGTTTAAGAGCCTATAAAGCTAAGATTATCCCTGTGGTGGGTGGAAGTCGGGGTGGGTAGGAGGGAAAGAAGACTTAATAAAAGCTGGCTTGCTACACAGTGCCCTGACCTGTACTTCTAAGGTAAAGTCTTACCAATTTCCTGTGTGATTTGTTTGATAGAGGGGGCCTTTCAAATTGCCCCTTTTATCTATCACTTGCCTTTAACACCTATTTAAGACAACTTCACAGATCTTTTGCCTCCTCATTGGAAGGCCTCTTTGTAAAGGTCACTAGAAACAAGTTTATTTCTTGATTTAAATAAAAAGCTCTCTGGTGGTACTAAGACCTGACTGACTCAGCAAAAACACTGAATTCTAAAATACACAGATTTATCAGCTTTAACCCAAAGAATTCCCCATTCTCAAGATTTAGAGTATATTCCCCATTCTCAAGATTTAGAGTATATTCAATAAGATAAATACTTACAAGTGCAGATCTGTTTCCAGTTGTAGCAGTCCCTTTTAGTAGTTCTTCAAGACCATTCTGAAAATCCTACGTCTAGGTGTGTTTCCAGGACAGAATTAGGAAATGCTGTGTTAGAAGCATTTGTACTCCTAAGCCTCAGTTGCAGAAATGTAGAGAAAATATGTATCGTCCCTCAAAATCAAAAACTTAGGCTATGATGTATCTTAAGCTAGTAACGTGGACATGAAATGCATAGTAGAAGGGAAAACGGGTCTCAGACTTTATCAAACACACTCCTGCATACTATGTCAAAGGATGTGTGTCATATTTGCATCAACGCCCTTATGTTTTCACTTCTATGGTTGGATTGTGGTTGGATTGTGCCAGACTATATGATATCAGACAAAGAATGTTTAGAAAAAAATTTTTTTTGCTTATCTTTGCTGTCCACCGGCTTCCGTTCCGCGTTTCACAGAAAGCAAGTTGTTTCTTCAGGGGGATAAAATTTCAAATGTCCAATAAACATCAGCAAATCCGTCTTAAAGCTGTTTTGAAATTTCTCAGAAGGCTGGCGCTTAATACGAACAAAAAATCTCCTGGTTTAGAATCTTTTCATATTTGCCTACCGGTCTTCCAAAAAAACGCCGCGCGTTTTCCCTTCTACTATGCATTTCATGTCCACGTTACTAGCTTAAGATACATCATAGCCTAAGTTTTTGATTTTGAGGGACGATACATATTTTCTCTACATTTCTGCAACTGAGGCTTAGGAGTACAAATGCTTCTAACACAGCGTTTCCTAATTCTGATCATAGCCTAAGTTTTTTATTTTGAGGGACGATACATATTTTCTCTACATGATTACTACCCTCTATAACATGACCATACATTCAGTTGCAGAAATGACATCACCAGGAGATGTCAACACTTAGCTAAAGGATAGTGGAAGGGCTTTCTGAAGTCAAAATTCTGGCTGTCCCTGCAGCTCTTATTGTACCAAAAATGTATTATCTTCTCTTGGCAGATGAATGTTCTATAGCGCCCTGGCTGTTGTGTGATGTGCAATACCATATGTGCCCTCCAGCAAGATGAAATGGCAGAGGGTTCCCATCACCATGACATATTCCAAAGCTATCACCTAACAATTAACAAGAAGATTGCCATTCAGAAAATCATCTCTCTTAATTGCTTTTTGATTCCCAGCAGTGCGAAAGGGTTACAGGATCCAGGCTGATAAGGAAAGAGACTCCATGAAAGTGTTATACTATGTAGAGAAAGAACTGGCCCAGTTTGACCCTGCCCGGCACATGCGGGAGAAATGTGAGTGTCTTGTACACCAGCTTGTGAGTGTCATGGGTATTTTTTAAAACTGCTTCCCATTTCCTTGAGATCTGGACTGTGGGTTTGTTGGATAGACATTTCTGTCTTCTATGTGTACTAGAGCTGTGCATACTGGGATTATGTAAGCTGTGCACCCTGTGGTTAGATTTGAGAGAAATTTCTGCTGACGTTATGTAACAAAGGATATGAAGACTGGATCAGATTTGATTGGCATTAGTCTGACATCAGTTCTCTATTTTTGTTTTTTTTATTTCTGCTTTTTTGTAGATAGTAACACCATTTCTGAACTCAGCTCACTTCAGGAGGACAAAAATTTTGGTCGGTCCTACAGACAAGTCCATAGGAAGACTCTCCCTTCGCCGCACGACCTTGATGGCAATGCACAATACTGGTCCAGTGTGGTGGGGACAGCAACAAGACCTGGAGTATACTCTACCTACAGGGAGGAAAGAGAGAGAGAGAGCTTCAGAAACAGGTGAATGCTGTATGCACAGTTTGAGATGATGTCCAGACAAAACAAGGAGATACTTGCACTGCTCTCGGATGGGGAATGGTCAGTCTTAATGTTGAGAAGTGGTCAGCAGTGAAAGAACTTAAATATAGTCTAACAAGCTTTACAATGAAATACAAAAAAGCAATAGAAAAACCGCACAAGAAGATTAGAGAGAGTTAACGGGATTGCCAACAATTTAATCAGGTTGGGCTTTTTACCAATGATATGTTCCTGTTTGCAAAGGCCTTTTCTCTACAGTACACTTCTTAATGCATAGAATGTTATGAAAAATTCCTGCATCATCACCATTTTTTCCTTCTCCGGGCTTCTACTTTCTTGAGTAAATGGGACTCACAATCCAGTCCTCTCTTTGATATATTCCAAGACTCTCCATTGATTCTGCTTAGCAACAAATTGTGCCAAGCTGCTCGAGCACTTGCCTTTCAGTAGTTGGTTCTCCAAACTAGGAACTACATAAATGTTGCACAGGAATGATAAGGTGGAAAAAATACGAGACTACAGGACAGGGACCATCATACAACTTTTCATACAGTATCTGATGCAAATATTTCGGACTGCAGGCTGAACACTGTCGGAGATCCTTATCAAGAGCAGCCTGTGTTATTTATGTAGGCAAGAGGAGGAAATTAATAGGGTGATGGATTCCATCTTGCAAAGAGTTAAGCTGTCTTCTCTGGTAATTTGCTTAGTAGCCCAGTAGTCTCCTAATCTTTATTAATGCACACATGCTACAATTTGGAGTATGCACTGGTCATTCATTAGGAGCACAGTTGAAGTCTGATGAGTGCTGTAGGTTAACCCCTTCAGGTACTGAACTCTAATTTTTGTGATGCAGCTGCGATGAGCATTATCAGTTCTATTTCACTGTGCTGCAGTGCTGGCTGTGTGCATACAATACAGTGAGGTTTCGGGCTTTTCTGAAGACCACTATGCAGATAGATAATTGGAAGACTGGATTTGACAGATTTTTGGTGCCCTTTCAAACTGAGCTTTAGTATGCTTTCATGTATAATCCTTTCATCGGTGGATTAAGGGGCAATTTTATGGGTTTCTGAGCTCTCGAGAAACCTTACTAATTCCCACTGCAGGCTTACCCAGTGTCCCTTCACTGCTTCTCAGGCAGTTTCACAGTTTCATACATGTCGATAGATTTTCACCTGTAAATATTTTACTTGTATTTTCAGCACTGAATATTAAACATAAAAGACCTGATTTACTATTTTATATCTTCCAATCTCCAGGAACAAGCAGGAATGAGTCTTCACATATGGGTATCGTCGGTACCGACGAAGCCTGCGCGGGAACGCTCCCCAGCGTCCAGTAAGAAAGCTTTTGGGAGCATCCCACAGCGCCTGCGCGCTGCCTTCCCGCCTTTCCCAACTGCCTCTCGCCAGTTCTTCTTTTCCGCGGAGCCAGCAGGTCGTGTTCCTGTCACCGCAGAAGAATTCTTAATTTTTTTCTTTATTTTTCTGTGTCGCGTCTGCCTTCTTCGACGTCAGACCGGTACCGCCGGTCTTTTCTTTTCTTTCTTACAAAAAAAACAAACAAAAACTTTTCTTTCTTCAACTGTGCATTTGCGGTTTGGGCCTTAGGCCTGAACATTTTTCTCCTCATGGAGAAGCCCGCTTCCGGGTTTAAAAAGTGCACGAAGTGTGGCGGTACTATTTCTGTCACCGACAGCCATGATTGGTGTCTAAAATGTTTGGGTCCTGACCATTCCATCACGGATTGTGTGTCCTGTACCATGATGTCTAAAAGAGGTCGGCAGAACCGAGCAGCCAAGCTCAGTACCCTGTTTCGCTCTGATGCAGCCTCGGTGGCATCGACGTCTTCCAGGGCTGCTTCTTCCTCCCATGGATCTCAGGTAACCAAACATAAATCTAGCCGTTCCTCGAAGGGCAAATCTCCCTCTAAGCATCGAGATGCCTCCAGGCTTGTCCTCGAGGAATCCGCACCGGAAAAATTACCCGGGCGGGAAGTTCCGGCTTCCAAAGCATTATCTATAGGGTCACAGGTTGACATCGATGGCTCGGCCTCGACCGATCACCTGTTGCCGTGTTCTGGGGTACCGGTGGCCTCCACCGGTACCGACATCCAGACTCTGGTGGCGTCGATGGATCAGAAGATTCTGTCCATGCAGCGCACCCTAACGGCGTTTATGCAGGCATCGACGCCTTCGGTACCGCAACAATCTCCGTTGCCGGTACCGACTCCGGCACCGGCATTGTTTCCGGTGCCGGTACCGATTGCATCGACATTGGCTTCGGTGTCAACTGCAACGGTACCCTGTCCTATGATGCCCATCGGTACAGAACCGGTACCGCTTACTCCCGATGTCGATCCCACTCGGTACGCGTATCGGGCTTTACAGGAGTATCCAGACAGGCGATACTTCGATTCCTCCGAAGACTCTGAGTCGGAGGCTTCTGTCGAGGCACCGGTACTTCTTCCTCAGGAGTCTGATCCTCCAAAACAAAGAATGTCTCCTCCAGAAGACTTGTCTTTTCAAGACTTCATTAGGGAAGTGGCTAGGGGCCTCTCCATTACAGTGGCCCCTGAGTCAGAGCCTAGAGCCAAACAATTAGATATTTTGCAATACCCTAAGGCTCCTAAAGAAGCAGCTACCTTACCTATTCATGAGATTCTCTATGATCTCATGTTGAGCATGTGGGAGACTCCTCTTACTACCTCTCCTCATTCTCGTAGGTTAGACACCATGTACCGTGTCCCTCCTTGTCCATGTACCGTGTCCCTCCTTGTCCTGGCTTTCATAAGTTTCAGCTTCCTCACCACTCTATTGTGGTAGAGTCTGCCATGAGGAACATAAAGAGTGCAAAGAGACACTCATCTAATCCTCCAGGACGTGAATGCAGAACCCTTGATGCTTTTGGCAGAAGGGTTTTCCAAGCTAATATGCTTGCTGCCAGAATCAACTCCTATAGTCTCTATATGGGGATGTTTCTAAAAGAAGTCACAGATCATCTGCAGAATTTAGCCCCTTTTATTTCAGAAGATAAAAGGCAGGAATTTCTCACTTGGCTTAAACATGCCCAAGATGTTTCCAAATTTTCCAACCGTGCAGCCTTTGACTCTTTTGAGTGTGTAAGTAGAGCCTCGGCTATTGCCATAGGTGCACGCAGAATTGCTTGGTTACAAGCATCTGATTTGGAACTCTGGGTCCAAGATGAATTGGGAAATCTTCCTTGTACAGGTGAAAACCTTTTTGGCAGGGATTGGAAAGCAAAGGCCACTCAGATGGATGCTGAGAACTCTGCTTTGGATCGACTTTCAAAGTCTACCTCTGCTCCTGCTAAGAAAAGATTGTTCAAAAAGACACCTTTTTCTAAAAAGGGAAGATTCTATCCTGCTTATGGTCAGCAGGCATCTTCTGCAGGTCGTTTTGCTGCAAAGCGTCAGCAACCACCTAAACAGGCCAAGTCAAAGGCTGCCAGGCCTCCCACGGCCCAGCAGCCTCAGCCTCAAGGCCTTTGACTTGCAACTAGAGAACTTAGCCTTTCTGGCTCTGGAAGAACCAGAGCCCCTCACCATTCCAGGAAGGTTAGCTTACTTTGCTCCCAGATGGGAGCAAATCACAGCAGAGCAATGGACCCTCTCCATTATAAAGGAAGGGTACAAGCTTCATTTCTTAAACCTTCCTCCACACCATGGTGAAACAGTTCAATTCTCCAACATCTCTCCTCAACCTTCTGGGTCAGGAGATTGCTACCCTTCTTGCCCAAGGGGCAATAGAAGAAGTACCCCTTCTTCAACAGGGCTCAGGGTTCTACTCCCCTTATTTTCTTATTCCAAAGAAAACAGGGGGCTACAGACCCATTTTAGATCTCAGAGAATTGAACAAGTTTCTATTCAAAGAGAAATTCAAGATGATTTCTCTCGGTACTCTGCTGCCATACCTTCAGAGTCAGGACTGGCTTTGTTCTCTAGATCTCAAGGATGCATACACCCATGTCCTCATCCATCCAACACACAGAAGGTTCCTTCGGTTCCTTTTTCAAGGAAAGCACTACCAATACAGGGTGCTTCCTTTTGGTCTGGCCTCTGCACCAAGGGTGTTCACGAAATGCATGGCAGTAGTAGCTGCATTTCTACGCACTCTAGGAATATTTGCTTTCCCATATCTGGACGACTGGCTCATTCGAGCTTCATCCCAGTCAGAGGCCCAGATTTCTCTAACCTGCACAATGCGTGTCCTTCAGTATTTGGGACTGGTAATAAACATCCCAAAATCCCATCTCACCCCTACTCAGTCTCTGGAGTTTATAGGGGCCTTGCTGGATACCACAACTGCAAGGGCCTATCTTCCTTAGGCCCATTGCCTACGCTTGGTGCAGTTAGCCTCCCAGATACAGTTAAAGTCCCATTTAACTGCTCGAGAGATGTTACAACTATTAGGCCACATGGCATCCACCGTGCATATGGTTCCATATACTCGCCTTCACATGAGGGCAGCTCAATGGACTTTGTCCACCTAATGGACTCAGGCATCAGGTTGCCTGTCAGACAACATAGCAAACTCCAGTCGCCTATTTTGGTCTCTCCAGTGGTGGAAGACCCCTCCAAATCTGTTGCTGGGGTCCCCTTTTCAGCAGTCGCTACCCCAAGCAACTCTGACAACAGATGCTTCTCCAATGGGTTGGGGAGCTCATCTGCAGGATCTCTCCACCCAGGGCATCTGGTCTCCACAGGAGACTTCTCTGCATATCAATCTCTTGGAACTCAGAGCAATATTCTTAGCTCTCAGAGTATTCCATTCCCTGCTCAGCTACAGGACAGTCCTCATCCATACGGACAACCAAGTAGCCATGTTCTATGAAAACAAGCAGGGCGGGACTGGCTCTCTGTCGCTTTGCAACGAAGCTTTGCGACTGTGGGCCTTCGCCAGAGAGCATCACATCCATCTTCTGGCAGTATATCTTCCAGGCATTCAAAACTCTTGGGTGGACAGACTCAGTCGAGTTCTGCTCCCACACGAGTGGTCCCTCCACGTGGACCAGGTAGCCAGGATTTTTCGAATTTGGGGAACCCCGGACATAGACCTCTTTGCAAGTCCGTGGAATGCCAAACTTCCCCGGTTCTGTTCCAGAATTCCGTGTCAGGGAGTTCAGGCCAAGGATGCCTTCCTGCTTCACTGGGGTCAAGACTTCCTTTATGCCTTTCCACCCATTCCCCTAATTCCCAAAACACTATTCAAGCTTCAGAGAGATCGAGGGACCATGATCCTCATAGCTCCACATTGGCCACGCCAAGTGTAGTACCTTCTACTTCTGCATCTCTCTCAAGCTCCTTCCCTGGACTTGGGCTCTGCACCAGACCTTCTGTCCCAGGAAGGGGGAACATTGTGGCATCCAAACACCCAGTCGCTCCATCTCAGGGCTTGGTTGCTGAGGGCCTAGACCTTCAAGATTTTCATCTCTCTCAGCAAGTCAGAGATGTTATTCATGCCTCTAGAAAGCCTTCTACTAGGCGTTCCTATGCTTTCAAATGGAAAAGATTTACCATTTGGTGTTCAGAGAAGGGTCTAAACCCTCTTGCAATACCTCTGAATTCTCTACTAGAGTATCTCCTGCATCTATCCCATGCAGGCCTGAAAACGAATTCAGTAAGAGTCCATTTGAGTGCTATTGCAGCATCCCTCAAGCCTCTCAATGGACAACCTATTTCCTCTCACCCTCTTATAGCAAGATTCATGAGAGGGCTTCTTTTAACTAAACCTCCCATTAGACCACCTCCAGTGGCATGGGACTTAAACCTGGTTCTTGGCCAGCTTATGAAGCCACCCTTTGAACCTTTAGCCACCACCTCCTTGAAATTTCTTTCTTGGAAAGTTGTTTTTCTCATTGCAGTCACCTCAGCACGCCGCATCAGTGAGTTGCAAGCTTTGGTGGCTAATCCACCTTATACAAGGTTCCATCATGATATGGTAGTCCTCAGGACCAATCCACACTTTATGCCTAAAGTGGTCTCGCCTTTTCATCTGAACCAGGAGGTATATTTACCTGTCTTTTTTCCAGGACCTCATGCATCAAATGCAGAGAGGAATCTTCATACCTTGGATTGTAAGAGAGCTCTCGCTTTCTACTTACAAAGAACACAGCAACATAGGAAGTCTTCTCAACTCTTTGTTGCTTTTGATCCTTCTCATTTAGGACTTCCAGTCTCTAAGAGAACACTGTCCAACTGGATTGCTCAGTGTATTTCTTTCGCCTACCAGAGTAGAAACATTTCTCTGGAGGGCCATGTCACAGCTCACAATGTGAGAGCCATGGCAGCCTCAATGGCTCATCTAAACTCTGTGTCCATCGACCAAATCTGTTGAGCGGCCACCTGGGCATTGGTTCATACCTTCACAGCTCATTACTGTTTGGACAAGGACTCCCGCCGGGATGCCTCGTTTGGTCAGGCTGTCCTCAAACACCTGTTCCATTCCTAATCAACTCCTACCCACCTACCCTGGTCGGATGCCAGAGATCCATGGGGGGAAGTGGAGCCCTCTGCAAGGGCACACAACTATGGGGTCTCTCCCTGGCATCTGCAGCTAGGGAGTCCCCATATGTGAAGACTCATTCCTGCTTGTTCCTGGAGATAGCACAGTTACTTACCTGTAACAGGTGATCTCTGGCAACAGCAGGAATAAGTCTTCACAACCCACCCACCTCCCCTAGGAGTTGTATCTCTCTATCTATCTTTCCTTTCCTCTCTCTCTCTCTTTGTCTCAGCTTTAAAACTCGAACTGGAGAGAGGCGGTTGGAAAAGGCGGGAAGGCAGCACGCAGGCGCTGTGGGATGCTCCCAAAAGCTTACTGGACGCTGGGGAGCGTTCCCGCGCAGGCTCCGTCGGTACCGACGATACCCATATGTGAAGACTTATTCCTGCTGTTCCCAGAGATCACCTGTTACAGGTAAGTAACTGTGCTTTCTCTATCTATAAGAAAACTCTGGATCACTCAAGGCATTTCATTTATTTTACCCCTTTGGACTTTAAACCACAAATACAACACTGGAGGGTTCATTTTGCAATTTTATTTCAAGCCTTAGAAAATGAACGGTATTTTCTGAAATGTTGTGTGTCCTGCTGGGTTGCCAGGAGTCGGCACTGACTTGAAGGCACACGTTGCGTTGCATTTTTTGTGGGTCCTGTAGTACAGCCCTCTAGAGGAGAGCACATATTGACTCAGCGCAGTAGTTTCTGTGGCCCAAATAGTTCAAAGCTGAGTGCTTTCAAGATCTTAAACCAAATGCTGCAGTCTTACTGGATTGTGGATATTGTATACAAGTTGTATATGGATTGGTGGGCTGATGTTATAGAGAAAGAAGTGACAGGTTTTAGCTGTCTGTTGGATGTGTTGCAGAGAAAGAGGGAGATGAGCTCAGTAACCTTCTTTGTTGTTGTTGTTAAGTGCCGTCGAGACTGGTACCCGTAGCTGCTGTTATTGTATCGATCCATCTCATTGCTGGCCTTCCTCTTTAGGCTCATGTATAATTTCCAAGTTAAACAGGGTGGTGCTAAACAGTGTCAGGAGTGGTTATTAGGCCACTACTAGTGAGAACTAATAGTCAGTCATCTTATGGTCACCACTGGAGTTTTGTCACAGTGCCTCTAAACACTGGTGGTCATTGGCCATCTGCTGATGATTTGTACAGTGAGGTTGTTCATTCATCTTTTGCTAGTCAGACTATTGTAGCAACTTAGACCCTATTTGGAATAGAATAATCTTGCCACATTAATTTGTGTATTTATTTATTTAACAATTTTTCTATACTGCTTTTCTTGTATTCAAAGCTGTTTATATTGAACAATAAACAAGGAACATTACATAGAACAAGGTCGTTAAACTATGACAACAAAGTTGGATTACTGTAATTGCCTTTACTGTGGCATTCCCAAATATCAGTAGAAATGACTGTAATAAGTGCAAAGCACAGCGGCTCGGCTTTTGACTTAAAAGAAATTTATTTATTTATTTATTTTATTTATTTATACATCTTTTCTATACCGCCACTTCCAGAGATCAGTGGCGGTTTACAGGTAACATAAACTTTAATAATAGAGTACTATTATTTTACATAGAACAGATTTAGAACAAAGAACATTATTTTACATAGAACAGATTTAGAACAAAGAACATTCAACTATTAAATGCAACTCAAAATACAATGAGATAACAGGAGAGGTAGGAACGATTGAACAGGGTATGAATTAGTTAATGTTTCAAAACATAATATGTCAACAGTAAAGGAATATATTTACATTAAATTACAGTTATTCACATTAGCGACAAGCAATTGCGTTCAAAGAGTAAGCTTAATCTAGGTGAGAAATGTGAATGTGTGTTGTCAGACGGCTGCCTGGGTGAGAATGTTCACAGTCTTGGCAAGTGCATATATCAATATGATTTGCAAGGGATTGTGGGAAATGCAGTCCATTCACTCCAGACACAGCCGCTCACAATAATTAGTTGTGCTTGAGTGTAAAGCCAATAAGATATTTATTTATGGGGTTATTTCTCCCAACACAGATATGCTTGGTAGCACATAAAACAGGATACTTGCTTTCAGTGTTAAACTTAGAAAAACAAAGTCAGGAAAACAACAGCTGAACTTGTCAGGCAATCAAATCAAAAGAATAAAGACCTGGTTGGTAACAAACCGGTCTTTTCTGTAGGCTCTAGCTAATATTTTCTTAGCAGTGCATCAAACAACAAGCAAACCCCACAAAGTAGGGAAAAACTGTTCTTTTCAGGTTAACTTCTTATATCTTCACACATAGACTCAGAAGTGATTTCCTCAGAGCTCACAAGCAATTAGGTAAGGCTCAATTGCCAGCAGTTACCCAGCTGAAACCCCTTAGCTGGCTTACTTTCTACTGCTTGGCTCAAATCCTATTCAGGAGCTTTTCTGAGTAGATTAAAGAACAAGTTTGTATTTCTTTGTGATGGTTGTTGTACTTTGTAACAGTAAATTACCAAAGGAGTTTAGACAAAGAGCAATCCATGTATTCACAGCCTGCATCTGCAACCCCTCCCCCTTCTTCAACAAGCATGGGTTCAATATCATGGATTGGTACAGAGGAATTTCTCAATGGAGCACTCTCAGGTGAATACTTGTTTCCCTGCTGTCTTTCAAGGGTATAGCTAGGGCATAGATCAGTGTTCATACCTGAGCTTCCATTGCTGTTAGAGTTCCTCTCTAAATAGCCTGGCCAGTATGTAGTCCAGTTTTTATGTCCAGCCTTCCAATCCAGATCCCTGGACACTGGATCTCTCTTCACATACCTTCTGGCACGGGTCTTAGGGTCCCTTCCACATGCAGCCATCTCCCTCACAGGTACCGTCTGGAGACTCCTAGCTCTGCAGCACCATTCCTCTGGCTTTCCCCAGTCCAATGGTGTATGCTGGCCTTTTGAATGTCTCCCAGTATACGTACTGCTCTGGACTCCTTTAGACCTCCCAAATGCTTTTCTCTTCTTTCTTCCAAAGGGTTTCTTGCCCTCTCTGTCCGTTCGCTCTGGCTTCTGCTTCCGATGATCCTCCAGATGATGAAGCTGTCCAAGATGAGGATATCCAAGCTGATTCTGAGGATCTCCCAGATGAAACTGAGGATGAGGATAATACTCTGTAGAATAAACTCTACCTTTAATCTGCTTTGATGAGTGCTCCACCCTAGCACAGCACAGCTGTGCTGAATCAGGCCCTGCCCTTTGAGATGAGTGCTTGGGGATTACCTCATAGCCCTCCTGATTGAACACACGTTTCCCCACTTCAGCTCCTCTAATGGCTGTTGGAAACCTGGTGCATTCTGGGACTGGTAGTCTTTTATAAGAAAATTCTGTTTTCTTATTTCTACCAGAACTGACAGGTTGCTTGTTCAGAGTCACTTCACCTTTACTATAGCTCCTTCCTGAGCTATGATAAGCTTCCTTATCACAGTGGGAAAGATTTTATGCCTTGTCTAGGTAGGGTCAGTGAGTGACTGATGATCAGTGTTTTTCTCTGAGTTAGGATTATCTTCAATTTAGAGGTTATTGTAGTACAGAGTAAATAGATGGGCTTTTAGATTTTTTCTAAATAATTGAAGGTCCTTGATTTCTCTGATTTCAATTGGGAGGTTGTTCCATAACGTAGGGGCGAAGAATGAGAAAGCTGTGTTACTTGTCTTCTGACTTGTCTTTCGAATAGAATCAGGGACTTGTATTGTGTGAAGGTTTTTTCCTCTTCTTGATCTATTTTCATGTGGGATGTTGATGAACGTAGATAAGAAAGATGGTGCTATATTATTAAAGATCTATTGACTAAGGACTTGTAGATGATTCTGCATGAGACGGGTAACCAATGGAGAGCGTAGAGAATCGGAGATATATGATATGATAGTTTCGCTTTATAGATAATCCTTGCGGTGACATTTTGGGCTAATTGAAGTGTGTGAATATTTTTCTTAGAGGTCCCTTGAAGAATACCATTACAGTAGTCTAAATGTGGTGTTATAAGTGTTTGTGCTACGGTTCTGAAATCAGTGTTATCTATCAATGGTCTAAGTTGTTGGATTGTCCTTAATTTGAAATATATTGTTTTTACAGATTGTTTTATATGTTTGGTGAGGCTGAGAGTCTTATCTTGAGTGACACCCAAGTATTTGATCTCATCTTTGACTGGGAGAGAGATTTTTCCAATGTTGATTTCAAGTGGGGGAGTGAAGCTTGTGTTTCTTGTTATAAATAGAACTTCTGTTTTTTTAAAATTAATATTCATATTCATTGATTTCAGCCACAGCTCAGCTTCAGTGAGGCAACGACAGATGTTGCTATAATCCGGGTTGGACACATCAAATGGCGAGTATAGCATGATGTCGTCCGCATAAATGTGGTAGTTGATTTTGAAGCGTTTAAATATGGAACAGATGGGTTGAAGATAGAGATTAAACAAAAGTGCCAAAAGGGCAGAGTCTTGAGGGATGCCCTGTTCTTGTGGAAATGGGGATGAGGCATTTCGATCTATTTGCACATATTGGGTCTGGTTAGTAAAATAGGATATGAACCATTCAAGGGTTTTATCTTTGATGCCTATTTGAGAGAGTCTGGAGATGAGCGTGATATGGTTTACAGTGTCAAAGGCCGAGGAAATATCAATGAATATGAGAATGAAGGCTCGCTTGGCATTATCGATACCTCTGATGATTGTATCAAATAGTGCTGTTAGGAGCGTTTCTACACCATGATATGGGCGAAATCCATATTGATGTTCATCTAATGGAGCTGATGAGTCTATATAATCTTGCAGTTGTATTTGCACAATCTTTTCAATAATCTTGGCAAGAAAAGGAATACTTGCAATGGGGCGATATGAAGTTGGGTCATTGCTGTCTAGTGCTTTGTTTTTTAACAGCGGTCGAATTGCTGACCTTTTGAGGACATCTGCTATACGTCCTTGTTGAAGAGATTGGTTTACTATGTTCAGTAAGTCTGAGGCAAGTTCTGTTTTTGTTGATTTTATCCAAGTCACTGGACAAGGATCAAGAAGAGAGGTTGTTGTATTTAGGTTGGAGATTGTCTGAAGTAGGAGTTTGTTGGTAATAGGGTGGAAGGCTTTCCATTCCAGGTGGTTATTATCTGGAAGAGATAGGCTAGGTGGGGTGAAATGGCTGTTAAGTTTGAGTTTATTTGCAAAGTGATCAGCAAGTATTTGCGGGCTAATACAAATTTTGTGGGAATTGTTGGATGGGGATTTGGTTAACGATTTGACAATCTCAAATAGTTCTCTAGGACGATTAATAGCTTTAGATAAAGTTTTAGAGTGATATTGTTTTTTAGCGTTATTAATCGCATCCTTGTAATCTTTGAGTAGTGAGAAATATTGTATTCTGAGTTCGTTAGTTTTTTTCCTTCTCCAAGTAGATTCCATTTTTCTAAGACCTTTCTTCAGAATTGCGAGTTCAGTAGTATACCATTTTTCATTTTTTCTCATTTTATGGTGAATCTTTGTTGAATATGGTTCTGATGCGGATCCATTAATGGAATTCCAGCTGGATATTGCGTCATCAAGGTTATAGATATAGGGATCCAATCTAGGGAGTACTGATTCAAGAAACTCTTCCCTGTTGAATGGACGAAATATTTGATCTTGTTGTAGATTGACAAGGGGTGCTTTGGTGTATTGTGGTAGGTGGAAAGAGAACCTAATAAGATAGTGGTCAGACCATGGGACTTGAGTTGTGGAAGGTGAGACAAAATGAGATGTGGTTGTGTAATGGGTAGGAATGAAGATTAGGTCGAGAGTGTTTCCTTTGGTGTGAGTTGGTTGGTTAACTGTTTGCTTGAAGCCCATTTCTTCCATCGCTTCTAAGAAAGATGTTTCTTGATTGTTAGAGAGAGATGGAAGGTTGAAATCACCTAGCATGATGAGGGGTTTTGACTTAAAAGAAATTCTCTGACTGAATTTCTCCAATTATAAGCTTTTTACACTGGTTGCCAATTGAATGCCATATTTGTTTTAAAATTTTGTGTTTGTTTTTTTTTGTGGTTTGTTTGGCAAGGGGGTCAACATATTTGAAATCATTACTTTAGTTTTATGTTCTTGGGAGGAATCTCAGGTCATATTTATTAGTGGTCCCTAGTGGAATTCACTTCCAACACACATCTCACAGAGCCTTTGCAATCCAAGGCCCTTATTTAAGGAACTCGTTACTGTAAGACGTCTAAACAGAGAGATCTTACAATACATTTAGGAAAAAGATAGAGGCTTTGTTATTTAGCTAAAGGGGATAATATCTTGGGCTAAAAGGGTCAAAGATGCTGTATAGAGCTTATTGTAATATGTTTTGTATGATAGTCTTGTTTGAAGGAAGAGATAAAAGGGATAATTTTGGGACCAATTTTCAAAATTGCAGATATTCAGCAGCATGAACCAGGTAGGAGCTGCTGCTGAATACTGGGATTCAGTGGCGCTAAACAGATAAGTATTGACGCCTGTCCAGTTAGTGGATTTTCAGTTGGCACTTACGTGTATTGCAACTTAGGCCAGCTTTTCATAAAAAGACGGCATTGGCCAGATAGGTGCTGACTGAAAAGCCGCTATCTGGATAGGTGTCGGCACTTATTCAGTTAATGCCGACAGTACTCACGCTCCACTCCCAGACCACTGCTGCACTAACCAGACAGTGCTGCAGTAATCTGGATAGTGCCACTGAATATCGAGGTTAGCACTCTTAGCTGGTTGGTCTCCCAATGGCCAACCAGCTTTGGGTTCTTAATATCGGCCCCATTGTGAGGTTTTTTTGGATATGGGGGGGGGAGGTTGGATGGGTGTTAATATTTTTTTATGGCAATATGCTACGCACATGAATGCAATCCATAAATATTAAGTACTAGAAAATAAATAAATAAAACTGATAGCCAGATTTGGTTTTGTGGTCATTGTTGGCCACTGATATTTTGCCAAAATGGCTTCTAGGCCTGCCAGTGCCGAGCGGTTACAGTGGAAATTGTGTATCTGCTTAATTCAATTTCTTTCTTTTTTCAGTCAGCAAAGACCAACATCTGAGCTCCTGGAAAGAAAATCATTTCCTGTAGGGGTCCAGGCTGTGTCCACAGATGAGCTAGCTGCCTTTGCTGACTCATACAAGCAGAGACCCCGCCGCGCCGACAGCAGAGGTCCAAGCAGGTTGGAGAGACCTGAGTTGCGAGGGCGACCACAGTACCAGGACAGCTCATCAGAAGAGTATTATGGCAAGCGAAATCGTGGCAGGGAACTATTCTCAGACTCCGAGAGGGGGTGGTCATTCAGCCCAACCAAGTTGCGAGCCCCCGAAGAAAAGCATCCTCCCAAACGGGTTGGCAGGATGGGACAGAGTTATGATGATGCATATCTGAGTAACGTCCTTGACAGGAAGACAAGAGGTGGAGAGGAGGGCAGCAGCACCATAACGCCATCCAAAATGAGCTTGCGACAAACTGGGGGGCGTTATGGCTGGTCAACGACATCTTACAAGTCTTCGGGGGAAGAAAAAGTGAAACAAGCACAGGAAGAAGATGCCCTTCCCCCTTACAGTGAAAAGGAGCTTGGCAAAGCTCCCTCATATCGTGCACGAGAGCATGGTTACCTCAGCTCCTCAGAAAAGAGGAAGAAGAAAGAACAACCTAATAAAACAGTGAGAAAGTCTTCTTTTCTTACCCAAACGAAGTGGGGCAGTTTGAGGGGATGGGGAATGGTAGGTGATGGTATTGTAATCTGGGATTTACGAGTTGGCCTGTAGAGAGCTGGGGGTTGTTTAGACCACTGTCCTTACCTCTTTCAATGTGGTTCTCATCAGAAAACATGGTGGCCTTCAAGGTTTTCCCATATCTCTCCTTATGGATAGGATGAGTATTGCAGCCTCCTCCTGTAACTGAGAGAGTAGGATCCAAATCTTTTGTCTTAGCTATAAGTGTTCTTATCTTTATCCCCTCTCTAGTTGCTGTGAGTTCTTCAACAGCACTGCCAACTACAGGCAATTCAAAGAGCAGGACCCTGAGATGAGTGAAGCCAAGGTTTCCTCCTGATCGGTGCAGATCTGTTTAGGTTATCAGGCTGGTCCATCACACTAGTGGCATCTACAGCTTTGAAGTGTTTTATCTTTGTACAGTTGAAGAGTATTGTCTGGGATTTGGGGGGAAGTTTTGCTGTTTTCTGAGCTAATTATTATACATTCATTCAGAAGTTGTCATAATACATCTTCATTATCCATTAATATTTTTGGCAGAGAGAGCTCATCATCGTACGTATGGAGCTATAGCTTGTTGGCTCCAGATGAGGCATGGGCTAGCTAAATAAATGGATTGCTCTGCTTTCATGTTTATCTTTTTGTTTGTTATTTTCTTCACAGGGTGATTTTCCAAACAGGATGTCCCTCGTGGTCTGACATTGTTAAGGCTTAAGGAAGATTCTAACAGGAGGGGGCTGTAAGGCAGTCCCGTGTATGAGAGACAGAGCTGTGAGCCACTGTGCTCTGAGGATCCTCCCTCTTGATATGGAAGATCTTTCAATTCCCTGTTTCTTCATGAGAACACAGGGCTTCTGCAGAAGCAAAATCTTAGGCTGGAGATCTTCTGCACAGGACCCAATTCAATCACACATGGACAACAGACTAAAGTCAGAGGGGTGAGGGGGAAGGGATGATGGCTGGAAAGCTTACAAGTTTTTCTCTACCACACTGGAGTGGAGCAGTGGGATACCTGCTTCTAAGGTCCAGAATCTCAGCCTCTCCCATAGAGGGAGGATACGCTCTCTCTCTCTCTACATGCAGTCCCTAAAGCTCTCTGCTTCTTTTATATCCAGAATTTCCACTGGATGGGTACTCTCACTGTACATTAAACTCCCAGGTTTGCAAAACAGTGGTTACTTATTAACACCCAGGGGTCTCATGGGGGGAATGATGTTTCATGGGAAGAGCATACCTAAAGCACCCAGGGTTCCAAAACGGAGAGTGGGGTATCTGTATCTTGAATCCCTTCAGTGTCCCGTAGTAGGTTTCTGTACTTTAAAACTCCAAGCCACGTGCTTTATAAAGGGTGCTGTCTTTGTACTTTGTCTCTTTTCTACCAACTTCTCCAGTAGGCACGCTAACCTAAGATGTTTCAATTATTCTGATTAATGGGAACTTTCTCTCTCACTCTCCGTCCCCAAGGATCACACACTAGAAGGGCTCCTAGCTCTGGTACTTGTACCATGCCTCCATTTCACAGTGAAACAATAACATTCCATGTTATATAAAGACAACCATAAAAGAACGACAAAGAATTCACTAGCCTGCATCTACTGAATTTCTTCATTAGTTAGATGTGGGCCTCCCCTCCCCCCCTCCGAGCTGGACCACAGAACCACCTGTTTCTTATTGACAACTGCAGCATTCGAGACAAAATGGAGGATGCATTTACATATTTTCTCTCTTTGTTTTCAGAACTGCGATCAGCTCTGCAGTGAGACAAAGATCTGAGACTAACATGTTTGCTACAAACCTTTCTTTCTGATTGTAATGAGATTGTAGAAGGCTTTTCTCTTTCTCTGTGGGTTGCAGTGTTGTCAGACGTTTTTGTTGGGATCAATTTCAGGTGTTTCACAGGGGAAAAGCCTTGGATGTGGAATTTTCAATTGACATCTGTGCACTGAGCACGGGCAGCATTATTCTTCTCCTGATACCAAGAAGCTGAAGTCCCCCACGGCCATTCTTCATTGACAAACTCAAAGGGCTCAGTCTCAGATACACCATGGCTCATGGCTAAAGGGCTCATATGCGTGATTTAAGGTATTGTTGCTGTGCCAGGCTGAGGACTGAAAAAATTCCAACCCATTTCTTCATTATGGACTGCCATTTTTTTCTATAAAATTATTTTTCTCATTCTATACTCCGCTCCCAGCACCTGAGCTAATAACTAAATTACAAAAAATAAACCCACGAATCTGATCCTATAGCTGTATTACACCAAGTCATAGTTTTTCTAAGCCTTGAGCTGCATCAGAAGACTCAACTCAAGAAACTTAGTCCCAAAGCTACAGTACTATGATCAGAACAGGGTCTAGCTCCAAAAGGACATTGGGATGATCTATCTGGAGTCTCTAGTAATAGTACTTTCCAGACAAAGTACATTAATACCGAAAAACAAAGCTCAGCAAATTAACCACAGGAGAGGACAAGCCAGCCTTCCTACCACATTTCACACTGAAATGAGTTTTCTCAGGGAGCTGGCTATCACATACCACCTCCACTCTTAAAATATATTACTTTACTCAATATACAAAATACAAACTGCCATAATCAATACGTAACATGCCATAAGGATGTGCATTTGGTTCATCAGCCTTAAATATAGCGGGCCCGAATTTCAGTTGGGTGGCACTATTTGCCGTGTCGGCGCATAGCCCACCGACCTCCCGCCTAACCTGGATTCTCCATGCCACGGTCATATGTGGCCCTGGCATTGAAAATCCGGGTGTCGCCACACAGCCCTTTAGCTGCAGGAGCTACCTGTGTACCACCAATTTTCAATGCTACACAGCCCCAGTGCCTTAAATATAGGCGAGGTTTTCCTAGGCCTATCTTTAAGGCACAGAGCGCTAACCGTGTAGCATTGAAAATCGGTGCTATAGGAGTAGCGCCACGGCCCACCTCCGCTCTGCCTCGGAATGCCCCCAACACGTCCCGATGCTATGCGGATAGCATCTGGGCACAGGGACATATCAAGGATTTTCGAAGGGCACTACCCGTGTAGGTGACCTTCGAAAATCCCAGATAAGGCCTTTATCCGTGTCAAGGCCTGTGAAAATCGGGCTCAGGGTGCACAAAATCAACTTAATGCATGTTCACTTACAAATTAAGTACATAAAGTCAGTTTGTATGTGTTAAATTGTTTTTTTAATTAAGATGAATGTATGAAATGAACCCAAAATCAGGGAACAAGACAAAAAAATCCAAAAAGAAACTAACATTATTTCCCTGCGAACCTCCCTAACACATATAGAATTAAACTAGTTCTATAAAAATTGGATTGATTGTACCACTCTACCCATCATGAAACTCTTGCCCTTAAATCTATGGGGTAATTTTGTAAGCAATTTGAGCGTTTAGAACTGCAGTTACACATTCAAGCAGGTACTTATAAAATTGCCTAAGGATAGTCACATAAAAATGCAGGCTCTCGGAAAACATATGGGTTGACATTCAGCCACCGAGATTGGCATTTTTATTAAACAGCAGCTATAGTGGTGAAAAAACAAACAAATATTAAGCACCAGTATTCAGATTGTGGCCGGTGCTATCTTGAATATCCAAATACAGAAATGAGAGCCACTGCTATCCAGACAGCAATGATATTCAGTCTGCTATCCGCATGGTAGCCTTTTTGCTGTCCTAACTTTATCCAGGTAACAGACTTTCACTGCATCTCCGCCCATGGACTGTCCTGGCACTATCTAGATAGTGCTGAGGTGGTCAGGATGACTTTGACCCCTTAGTGCAGGTGTCCCCAACATTTTGGGCTGAGAGCCATCCCTCCCCCACCAAGTGGTTTTTCCTGCCTCTCCTCCTGCAGACCCATGGTGCAGCACCTATCGGCATCTCTCCCTCCCCTCCCCCAGTGCGTGGGTCCATCTCTTCCTTACTCGTCCCTCCATCCACCATGGTCCTATAGCTCCCTGCCTTCCTGATGGTCCAGCATTTCTCCCTCTACCCATTATTTTTCCAATATCTCTCCCTGTCTCCTCCCTCCATCCTGTAGCTCTGCATCTCCCCTTTCAAATTGATCCCCCCCCCCCCCCCATCCTATGGTCTAGCATCTCTCTCTTCCCTGGCAGAGGAAAAACGTCAGGACTGGCAAGAGATAGTGTTTGTAAATCACTATAAGTAAAGGCAAGTGGAAGGACCATGGGGGGAGGGAAGGAAGACCGAGGTGCTGGACCACGAGAGCTGGGGAGAGAGGTGGTAGTGGTGGCATGGGCCAGTTGTAGTTTGGCCTTGGTGGTGGCGGTGGCGGCAGGGTTTAGAAGAAACAGGTCTGTAAACCAGTTCTGGCCCATGAGCTGTACTTTTGGGACCCCTGCCTTACTGCCTACTTGCGCATATATTCCCAGGGACAGAGAATAAGTGAAGCAGAGGCAGGTTTATCACTTATACCTGTAGGGCCTGATATTTAATGGCAGCAGCTAGGGCTGCTAAAGCACATAGCCATCATTGCTGAAGTGTAACCCCAGATATTCAATGACAGGGTCATATCCGGCCACCAGCATTGATTATCCAGGCTGCCGCACAGCCTGATGTTAACCAGGCAGCGGCAATATTAAGCCACTGCCCGATTAACTGCCATGGGCAAAGTTAGGCCATGCCTAATCTGCTGTGCCTAATTTTGCCCGGGTGTTGCTAACTGGGCAGTGGCTCAATATCACCACTGTCCAGTTAGCGACGGGTGCGGCCTCCAGAACGCCCGTGACATGCCCCAATGCTAACTGCAGAGCATCGGGGCATGTAGTGGCAGCACCCACGGATATCCAGTGTTAGTGCTGCTGAATATTCCACTTGGGGACATTTACACAGTTTACAGTTCTGTAAATCGTGTAAATGTCTTTGAATATTGAACCTGTATTTTATAAAATATTTATTCATGTTCATTTGATATACCGCTATTTCACGAGGAGCCTAGTTATCACTGCAATTTACAAAACCCAATGCAAAGGCAGACAAAAGGTGTAATTAGATCTTACTTGCTAATTATCTTTCCTTGAGTCCCTCCAATCCAGTCCATGCAAGGGGGTTATCTCCCCCATCCAAGGTCCCAAGACGGATGATGAGACTCCCATCCCAGAACCATGCTAGCATGGACATATATCTACTACTCAAGAAACCGACTGTGATGCGGGCTCGCATCAACAAACATAAAATACTGGGTGTGTCCTAGACTGAACTGGAGGGACTCAAGGAAAGAGAATTAGAAGGTAAGATCTAATTACACCTTCCATATCATCCCTCCAGTCCAGTCCAGACAAGTGGGATGTGCCAGAGCAGTACTGAAACCCGGGCGAGACCTGCGAGCCCCCATTTACAACACCCAAGCACCAAAATGTGCTTCCTTCCTTGCCTGCATATCCAGATGATAGTGCTGCACCAAGGAATGAAGAGCAGACCACATTGCTGCTCTGCAAATCTCAACCGATGGACCAGACACTGTTCCATCCAGGAGGCTGCCTAAGCCCTGGTGAAATGAGCTCTCAGCCCTGAGGGAGTGGGCTTGCACTTCAACAAGCATGCCGAGGAAACTGCTTCTTCAAGCCACCTGGCTATGGATGCCTTTGAGGCCTCCTCCTCACCTTTACAAGGCTCCCCCAAAGAGGACAAAGAGATGCTCCGATTTGCAGAAAGACTCGGCCCGCTTCAAATACTGTCACAGCACCCTGCGCACATCCAGCAAATGCAAGATTTATCTCTCCAGAGAGGCATCTGCCGACGAGAAAACAGAGAGAGTAACCAGTTGGTTCACATGAAACACAGAAACCACCTTAGGCATAAAGGAAGGCACGGAACGGAGTATTACCTTCCCCCCTGGAAAGCAACAGATAAGGCTCCCTGCAGGACAAGGCCTGCAACTCCAAAATAAACTGAGCTGAACAAAAAGCTTCCAGGAACACCACCTTCAATGTCAGATTCTTCAAGGTCGCCTGAGCAAGCGGCTCAAAAGGTGCACTGACAGCATTAAATTCAAAGCCCAAGGAGGAACCACTGACTGCACCGGCGGACATACGTGCTTCACCGCCTTCAAGAACCGGACCACATCCGTATGAGTGAACAGGGATATCTCTTGCAGCCATCCATGATAGTAAGCAAAGGCAGCCATCTGGATTCGCAAGCTGTTTAGTGCTAAGCCCTTATCGAGCCCCTCCTGCATGAAGGCCAAAATATCTGAAATCGCCACGGCCTTGAGATGCTGTTCTGCACACCAACACTCAAATATTCGCCACACTCTGATATATGACAAGGAGGTAGATGGCTTACAGGCCTGTAGCAATGTAGCAATCACTGAGCTAAGAAATCCTTCTTCCTCAAACACGCTCTCTCAAGAGCTAAACTGTAAGCAAGAATCGATCCACCTGCGGCATCCGAATCGGACCCTGAAGCAGCAGATCAAGCAATGCGGAAAGACGTCACAGCACTGCTACCAGCAAACCACGAAGGTCCGCATACCAAGGCCTCCAAGGCCAATCCAGGGCAATTAGCACTGCCAGTCCCTGATGTCTCTCTATCCAGTAGAGCAGTCGACCTATCAGAGCCCAAGGTGGGAAGACATACAGCAGTGCCTCCTCCAGCCAGGACTGGGCGAGAGCATCAAAGCCCTCTGACATAGACTTCCTGTGTCTGCTGAAGAAACGAGACACCTTTGCGTTCACCGCGGAAGCCATCAAGTCCATCATGGGTTCTCTCTCCACCTTTGGGCAATTGTCCAAAACACCAAGGGGTGCAACTCACATTTTCCCGGATCCAATCAGTGCCTGCTGAGAAAGTCAACCTGCACATTTTCTATCCCGTCAATGTGCGCTGCTGAGAGAACCAGGAGATTCTTTTCCACCCACAGAAGCAAGGACTGGATCTCCGCTGCTAGCACTGTACTGCTGATGCCCCCCTGGTGATTGATGTACGCCACGGCAGACTCACATGGCCTTCTGCAAAATCAGAGGATAAAAGAACCGGAGAGCTAGCATGACCACTCTCATCTCTAACCAGTTGATGGATCAGATGTTTTACCACATGCCCTGTGTCACATGGGACTCACAGTGAGCTCCCACTCCATGAGGCTAGCATCCGTTGTTACCAGAATCCACACTGGAGTCTCGAGCAACCCATCAGGAGGTTTAGAGGATGCAGCCACCAGTGCAGGCGAACCCTCGTTTCCAGAGGGCAGACTAATCGCCGCATCAAGGGGTGGCACTGAGGAGACCATCGCGACAGAAGAGCCTATTGCAAGAGCTGCATGTGAAATTGAGCCCATGGGATCAGATCCAAAGTTGCCACCATGGTGCCCAGGAGCTGCAGGTAATGCCAGGCGATGGAGCTCCCATATGTTGGAGTCTCCTCACCTGTCCTTGAATCTTGGTGGCTTGCTCATCTGGGAGAGAAACCAGACCCTTATCAATCTGGAAGCGAGCCCCCAAGTGTACCAGATCCTGTGATGGCCACAGCTTGTTCTTGGCAACACTGACCACCTAATCAAGACTCGCCGAGTGGCCTGTTTGCTCTCCGTCTGTGATTTTACTCTGATCAGCTAGTCATCGAGGTGCAGATACACCAAAACGTCTGCCACAAAGACGCTGCCGCCGCCACCACCATAACCCTGGTAAAGGTGTGGGGTGCCGTTGCAAGGCCGAATGGCAGGGTATGGAATTGAAAATGGCCAATGGGAACTGCAAACCACAGAAACATCTGATGCTCCGGTTTGATCGGAATGTGCAGGTAGGCTTCTGTAAGGTTCAGAACAGTCAAAAACTTGCCTTTCGGACAGCAAGCATCACTGATAACAGCATTTCCATCCAGAAATGAGGCACTTTGAGGGACCGGTTGACATACTTGAGATCGAGATTTGGCTGAAACAAACCCTCCTTTTTGGGCACCACAAAATAGATGGAGTATCGATCGGAACCTAGCTGGTCAGTCATGACCAGGACAATGGCTTCGAGGTCCAACAGGTGATGCAGGGTGTCGTGCTCCACCTCATGCTTGGCAGGCGCCTTGCATGCTGATTGCAGGAAAGCATCGGAAAGGTGTCAAGTGAATTTGAGAGCAAAGCCATTGCGAATGACCTCCAGTAACCACTGGTCGGAGGGGATCGGACCCAGTCGGAGAAGAAGTGTCGTAGTCGACCCCCTACCAGTACTAACTCTGACTGGACTGGCCTCGCCTTGCCTCACTGTGGCTTCTTAGTGACCGTGGAGGTCTTGCTATAGAAATCTTGACACATTCCTCTATAGCTGTGAAAGGATGGCCCCCTAGCCGTAAATTGCCCCCTGCTTGTATGGGGAAAACTGGACCAAATGAAACCTGCAAAAATCCCTTGATTGACCTCTGGTTGGCGCTGAAGACTTAGTAGTCTTGAGCTTATTCTCCAGGAGACAACCTCCCTTAGAGTTACCAAGATCCTTTACCAGCTTGTTCAAGGCCTCCCCAAAGAGCTACTTCCCTTTGAAGGCTAACTTGCTGAGTCTGGTCTTGGAGGAAACATCTGCAGACCAATTGAGTATCCAGAGAAACTGCCTAGTGGTGACCACTGACACCATAGTCCTGGACAAGGCTCTGACCAAGTCATAAAATGTGTCTGCCAGATAAGCCGAAGCAGTTTCTAACTTGGCCACCTCTGATAGGGCCCCCAGGAGCAGCATCCAGTAAGGCATGCGCCCAGTGAATACATGCCATAGTAACATAGGAGCCACAGACTGATGCCTGCAACACCAGGGCTAAGGTCTCAAACGCTTGCTTGAGTAGCGCCTCAAGCTTGTAATCTTGCACATCCTGCAGTGCCCAGCATCCTCCACCAGGATGTTGGTATTCTTGGTTACTGCAGAGACCAAGGCATCTACTTTAGGCAAGTTAAACAAATCTCTGTCTGACAGCAGGAGTGGGTACAAACGTGCCATGGTTCTGCTCTCCCACAACCCCGCTTTGGGGACCGATCATCTGCTTAATAGCCCTATGCAGTGGAAGTGAAGTGTGCACAGTCTGAATGCCCTGCAGTAAGGGAGTCCTCTAACAGCTCCTTTGTGGACTGGGAGGGCAGCGCTATATTAAGTGCAGCCAAAGAGAGGGCGATAAGGGCTGCCAATTCCTCGTGTCGGAAGACCTGCACCACATTCAAGTCCTCCGCCATGGGATTTTCACCGTCCTTTAACTCCAGGCCAAAAGACTCCCCCCCCCCCCCCCCAGATGTCCGAAGGACCCTCTATGGGATGCTCAGAGCCCCCAGAGTGACAGGAACTGATATCCTCTAAGAATTCAGAATCCGCCCAAAGTTTCTTAGCAGGAGGGTCCCCCTCCGACTGCTGAGAGGCCAAGGCACCCCACCCCCCGATTGTGTGGTGCAACCGCTGGCCTCCGAACTTGAAAGCTACCTCTGCCCCATTTAAGGCAATATGCCATATGGAATAGCAAGACGAAATCCGGAGAAGAGGGGTCTCCGCTGTCTCCAATGAGCCGAATTCGGTATCCTCCAACAGATGAGAACATTCAGGGCACTGTTCCCTCTAAGCTGTGCGCGTGTGCGCGCGCACACACCTCGCCGAGCGAGCGCACATACTTTAAAATAGAGCTCACAAAAATTACAGCTCTGATTCTGATAGAAAACAACACAGACGTCTTAAAATTTAAAAGTTATGATTGTAATTACTAGAAATTTCCCGCTTCATTTAGTAATCGTCTATTTTCATTTAATTTGATTAAAATCAATGTGGTGTACATACTGTATTCTGACGTGTAGTCAAATTTTAAAGTATATAACTCCGAGTGTCGTTATGTGGCGCACAAAAATTTAACCTTCCTTCAAAAGCTGCACACAGCTGATATTTTATGCGCACACAGCCTACAGAAAATTAGAGGGAACATTGCTTCAGGGAGCAGGCCCAATGGATCCCCCGACCTAACCAAAGTGCGGGAAGGAGCCCAGCCTTTCGAAGACACAGGCGCGGCATTTTCCGTCAAACTCTCTGTATCCTCCGGAATCACCAGAGCTGTCGACTTCCCATCTTTTTCACACATCTGGCACAACTGCAAGTCTGATAACATATTACACTGCCCTTCATATGCAATACAGTGCGGCTTCAAAGATAGCATCCGATGACGAGACTACAAGGCGCCCTGATGATCCAGCAAGCCATTAATCCCCAAAGGAAAGGGCACTCACTAATCCACGGATAGACACAGCGGGCCGGTCGTAGTGAGAGAGAAACCACAGTGAGAGCGGCCGGTTTTCCCCTGCAAAGCCCTTCGTCTGTTTTTTGTTTGTTTTTTTTTGGTGTGTGTGTTTTAATTTTATAAAACGTCAACCGCTCAAACATAGGCACAAGGGCAAAGCTCTATCACCGGAGCTGCCGACTTGTGGGGGGGGGGGGGGGGGAGGGACCTGGACCACCAGGTAATTCCCCCAAGGACGAGAGACCCAGCCGACTCAACAACCTAGGTCTAAAGGAGAGGCAGACCCTGCACACTGCCTTTCAGACAGCAATAATTCTCTCTAGCTGTCTACCAATAATTTAAAACCCCTCCACACTAGCATTTCTTCTCCTCTGAAAGGAGATAAGGTTTGCTAAAATAAAGGAATCATCCCTCAGTGGAGTCCGAACTAGAGAGAAGCTCCTCCCCAGCTGTTGGAAACTGGAGATACTGTTTTGGAGATTGTATGCATTGCCCTTAAGGGATGACATCACAAACCCGTCATGCTTAGTTTCCAGCTGCTGGATGGGGGAGATAAACCACTTGTCTGAACTGGACTGGAGAGATGATATGGAAATACAAACTACAATTACATAAAAAGAAACAAAACATAATAACTTAAAGTATACCATACTGGGTCAGACCAAGCATCCATCAAGCACAGTATCTTGTTTCAAACTGGCCAATCCAGATCACAAGTATCTGTCAGGTTCCCAAAAGATTTCCATGCTGCTTGTCCCAAGGGTAAAACAGTGGATTTTCCCTGGTACTCTTTAAAACAACTAGTCTAACCAAACAACTGATAAAACTGACAGCAATCATAACTCAAGACCATTATATAAACCGGAGAAACATAAGAAAGGAGGAAAAGAAATAAATACATATGGGCCAATTTCTTCCAGCACATACAGCACAAAGTTACAGCTGCCTCAGAGCAGATAGCTTTGTGTGTGAGCTTTAGGTAGGCTGTTTTATAAAGACACCTAAGCACCCTGTTATAAAATTACCCTCCCTATTGAAATAGCTAACATTAAAGGTACATCACAGCACCTAACAAGGAGAGCATAAGCCTCCATATAAAATCCAGAAACAGTATTTAACCAAAGGCTGTATCCCAACACTTAGGCCCCTATTTACTAAAGAGATCAATCAGGTCTGGCCCCAGAGTTGGTTCAGTGTTTGCACTATAGGGAAACCTTAAACTTTACGAAACCCCCATGGCTGTCAGAACCTATTGTTTAGCTTTGAATGCTCTGCTCTTTGCCACTCTTCAAGAAGCTGCCGCCCTGGGCGATCACCTAGTTTGCCTAGTAGTTGGGCCAGCCCTGGGGTCAATCTCCATATGGCACAGTCGCCAGCTTAAGTTCAGTGGTTTAGTGCTGGCCCTGGTATTTATAGTCCATAGATTCCAAATATTCAGCACTGCTATCTGTATAGGTAGCAGTGCTGAGTTTATGTATAGCAGCTGAATATTTGCCTCGGAATCATTTTTAGGGTCACCCTCGTCCTGCTGCTAATCTAGCTCACAATTCTATGGATAGTATTGTGCTGTTTAGTTATTTAAACAGCCTGATACTATGATGGTTATTTTAGAAGCCCTATTCATTCTCCAGGACCAAGCAGGAAGTCAGTCCTCACATATGGGTGACGGCGCCGACGGAGCCCCCGTGCGGTGCATTTCCCCAGCTTTCAAAGAAAGCCTTTGGGAATTGCAGCGCATGCGCGGTCCCCTTCCCGCCCAAGGGTGTCATCTTGCTCAGTCTTCTTTTCTCCGCGGAGCCCGACGGACGTAGTTCGTTTTTCGCCGAGGAAAAAGTTGATTACCCTGTTTTTTTGTCTTCCTTCTTCGGTTCGACGCCGGATCCTTTTCCCGCCTGGGCCCGATACGCCGGTATCGAGCCCACTCTCTCTTTTTTCGGTTTTTGTCCTTCGTGACTAGCGTTCGCGCCATTTTTCTTTTTCACTGGCAGCCCTGTCTTTCGACCTCGCAAGGGCCCTTTTTCCCTCGATGGCTGCCAGCGGGTTTAAAAAGTGTGATCGGTGTGAGAAACTTATGTCTCTTACCGACACACATGACTGCTGCCTCCGTTGCCTCGGACCCGATCATGACCCGATGATCTGTGGTCCATGTGGCAAAATGTCCTCGAAGGCGTTGAGGAGTTGGCAGCACCAAAAGGACAGAATCTTCTCTGACTCCGCATCCGGACGGGCCCGGACCTCGTCAGAGGCCTCGACGTCTCGGGACTCCGGCCCCGAGCAGCGTCGGGGTTCCTCTGAGCGGGGGTCTCCTTCGCGGGAGCAGCGCAGGAAGAAAAAGCCCGCGAGGCGGCGTTGGCGGATGCACCTGGTTCCTCAAGGGCCAGGTCACATAGCCCCGACCGCCGTCCCGGGTCTTCGGAGTCGGAGAGGCCTGCCAAACAACCTAGTCTCGAGATGGAGTCTCCTGGGCACATGAGTACTGTAGTCCTCGTGGACTCTTCTCCAGGGGAGCCGACGTCGGGCCCGATGCCGTCGGGGCCCGAGTCGGGGGCTGCTGAGTCTCCTGAGCTCGGACTCAGGTTGACGGCCTTGGAGTGCAGCTTGGCTGCCTTCATGGAGCAGCAGCAGGCACTGATCGCCGGTCTCACCGGTGCATCTGCCCCGACCACCGGGACATCGACGTCCAAGTCGACCCCGGAGGCCGAGCTGATCCTCGAGTCCATGCGAGCTCGAGTCGATCCTCAGCCACGGTCTCCCTCTGCCTCCCATTCGGGACCGAGGTCGTCGACGCCGGTACCCTCGGCGTCGGGGCGGAGGGCATCGGTGCCCGCCCAACCGGAACCGCTCGATTCCTCCTCCGAGGAGTCGGGCTGGGAGACGGAGGATGAAGAGTCACCCGACACCTTTCGGACTCGGTGTGTCCCATCGGACTCACCGGAGTCCGAACCTCGGAGACGATCCCCACCGGAGGATACCCGGTTCTCGGACTTCGTGCGGGATATGGCCAAGGCCTTGGCATTCCCCGCGGATCCCGAGGAGGAGCCTCGAGCCGAGGAGCTCGAGGCCCTCCAGTATGACTCTCCCCAAATGAGGCCTTTACTGTTCCGGTTCCTCCGATGCTGGAGCGGCTGCTCTTCCGCATGTGGGAGACCCCGGCCTCAACGCCGGTGTTAAGCAAGCGGGTCAATTCCATCTATCGAGTCCGCAAGAGCCCCGGGTTCCAAAAGGCACAATTACCGCACCACTCCATGGTTGTGGAATCGGCCATGCATCGACTGAAAAGTCAGAATATGCACTCCTCGGTGCCTCCCGGCCGGGAGGCCCAGAACCTGGATGCCCTCAGTAAGAAGTGCTTCCAGGGCTCTATGCTTGCTTGCCATGTCCAGACATACCAGCTCTACATGGGCATGTACCTTCGAGACCTGGCAAAGGAGATTGCCGGGTTCTCTGCTGGTCTCTCCGAGGAACCTTTGCAGAGGTTCCAGGCCTTGTCCACTGGTATTCGAGAGTGCTCGAAGTTTATCTCTCGAGCAGCCTACGATGGCTTCGAGGCTTCGCCCGAGTAGCCGGGGCCAGCATCGGTGCCCGTCGACAGGCTTGGCTACAGTCATCCGACCTCGAGCCATGGGTACAGGACAAGTTGGTCGATGTTCCCTGCCGAGGTGAAAACCTTTTTGGCAAACCCATGGCTGAAAAGGCTGCTGAACTCGAGACCGAGACTCTGACCAGGACTAGGCTGTCCAGAAAAACCTCTGCCCCTTCTCAGAAGAAGAAGGGCTCGGGGAAAAAAGACCTTTTACCCGAGGAAGACATCTGCCTATAAACAATACCCTCATTATCAGGCCTCTGCAGCTCCCCAACAGGGTCAGCAGGCCAAGGGGCAGGGTCATGGGCCCCGTGGGCAGAAGGCCCCCACGCCACCAACACTTGCTCCTGCACAGCAGGGCGGGGGTTTTTGACTCAGAAAGCATAGCCTCTCCTCAGCTGGCTCACATCAGCACAGGAGGCCGGCTGGCCCTCTTTGCCCACAGGTGGTCAGCCATCACATCAGATACCTGGGTGCTCCATATAGTCCAAAAGGGCTATCTTCTTCATTTTCACCAGGTACCTCCCTCCTTTTTTCCAGGGGAGCCTCCAAGACCCCCTCTGCACAGGGATCTACTCCTACAGGAGTTAGCAAGTCTGCTAAAGGAACAGGCTGTGGAACCGGTGCCCCACCACCTGAGAGGTCACGGCTTTTATTCCAGGTACTTTCTGGTACCAAAAAGAACAGGAGGCCTCAGACCCATCCTAGACTTGCGAAACCTCAACAAGTTCCTGGAGAGGGAAAAGTTCAAGATGCTTACCCTTGGAATCCTGCTGCCCTACCTCCAGCAGGGAGATTGGCTATGCTCCTTAGATCTAAAGGATGCTTATACTCACATCCTTATTCATCCAGACCACAGACAATATCTCAGATTTCTTGTGGGAGGAAACCACTATCAGTACAGAGTACTACCCTTTGGCCTAACCTCCGCCCCCAGGGTGTTCACCAAGTGCCTGGCGGTGGTGGCGGCCTACCTGAGGCTTCAAGGTCTTTTTGTGGTCCCATACCTGGATGACTGGCTCATAAGGGGCCAGTCTTCACAGGAGGCCAGTCAAGCCACCCTTTGCACTGTGGCTCTGCTTCAGCACTTGGGGTTTGTCATAAACTTTGCAAAGTCCACTTTGCTCCCGTCCCAGGACATGGAGTTCATAGGAGCAAGGCTGGACACTCTTCAGGCGAAGGCTTTTCTGCCTGTGGACAGAGCCCACAGATTAATGGATCTAGCCAGGCAGTTTCGCAGCAATTCCCTGGTCTCCGCCAGGCAATTCCTGAGACTTCTCGGCCATATGGCTTCCACGGTTCATGTAACCCCCAATGCCCGCCTGCATATGCGGCCTGCTCAGTGGAGTCTTCAAACTCAGTGGCATCAGGCCACAGGGAGCCTTGCATACTCAGTAAGAATATCCACACTGCTTGCCTCCTCTCTACAATGGTGGCTTCATCTTCCGAATCTGGTGCTCGGAGTGTTTTTTCAAACCCCTCCGCACTCTCAAGTGCTGACAACCGATGCTTCTCTTCAAGGTTGGGGAGCGCATTGCCAAGGGGCATGTACTCAGCGTCTCTGGACCCCTTGGGAGGCTGCACAGCAGACAAATTTCCTGGAGCTGCGGGCGATACGCTTAGCTCTGAGGGCCTTCTCCCATCTCACGTCTCACCAGTCTGTACTGGTCCAGACGGACAATCAAGTTGCCATGTTTTACGTGAACAAGCAAGGAGGCACAGGCTCCTTCTTTCTATGTCAGGAAGCACAACGGCTGTGCTCCTGGGCCGTCAATCACGGAATCCTTCTCAAGGCAGTCTACCTCCCAGGTCAAGAGAATTACCTGGCGGACAGACTGAGCAGGATCCTGCAACCACACGAATGGCGATTGAATCCATTGGTGGTTCAGCAGATCTTTCTGAGGTGGGGCCTCCCAACCATGGATCTTTTCGCCAGTCCTCTGAACCGGCAACTCCCGAGATTCTGTTCCAGACAACCGCATCCTCTCAGAGTAGCAGCCGATGCGTTTCTGCTCCCGTGGTCCAAAGGCCTTCTGTATGCATTTCCTCCCACGCCACTAGTGTCCAGAACACTGTTCAAAGTACTCAAGGACGGGGCCTCCATGATTCTGATAGCCCCCAGGTGGCCGAGGCAACCGTGGTTCCCACTTCTGCTGCAACTGGCGGTGGACACTCCTATTCCTCTGGGGATTCAACACGATCTCCTGTCTCAAGAACAGGGATCTCTCTTACACCCCAACCTCCAGTCCCTTCATCTGATGGCCTGGCTGCTGAAAGGGTAGTTCTGGCTCCCCTACTACTGCCTAGAGAGGTGGAAGACGTAGTCTTAGCCTCTAGAAGGCAATCCACCCGGAAATCCTATGCTCTTAAGTGGCGTAGATTCTCCGCATGGTGTGCTCAGCACAGCGAGAATCCCTTCTCGTGCTTGGTAGCGGTAGTATTGCAATATTTGCTTTACCTCTCCAATCTAGGCCTTAAGTCCAATTCTGTCAGAGTTCACCTCAGTGCTCTCAGCGCACCACTTGCCGGTGGACGGGAGGCCTCTTTCCAACCACCCTTTGGTGGCTCGTTTCCTCAGAGGCCTCCTCCTTCTTAAGCCTCCTCTACGTCCACCGGCCCCTGAGTGGGATTTAAATGTGGTCTTACAGCGGATTACTTGTCCGCCATTTGAACCTATGGCTACCTGTCCTCCCCGTTTTCTCTCCTGGAAAACTTTGTTTCTGGTAGCTCTTACCTCTGCTAGGCGAGTAAGTGAACTTCAGGCGCTAGTGTCTGATCCCCCTTACACTAGGTTCTACAGGAATAGGGTAGTCTTACGGACACAACCTAAGTTTCTCCCTAATGTTGTCTCCTCTTTCCACCTCAATCAGGAGGTGGTTCTTCCGACTTTCTTTCCCAGGCCGCATGCCAGCCGGGCTGAGATGGTCCTGCATACCCTGGACTGTAGGAGGGCGTTATCCTTCTACCTTGACCGTACGCGGGAGCACCGGAGGGCTGTTCAGCTCTTCGTTTCTTTTGACCCCAATAAGTTGGGGTTACCTGTCTCCAAGCGTACTTTGTCCATATGGGTCGCTGACTGTATCGCCTGGGCTTATGGGGCAGCCGGCCTCTCGTTGGAGGGTTGACTCACGGCTCATCATGTCAGGGCGAAGGCTGCGTCAGTGGCTCATCTCCGCTCTGTTCCGTTGGCAGACATCTGCCGGGCCGCTACTTGGTATTCAAGCCAGACTTTTGCAGCCCATTACTGCCTTGATAGGGAGTCCCGCAGGGACAGTGCTTTCGGACAGGCAGTACCCCATAATCTCTTTGGGGTTTAGGCAACTCCTTCCCTCCGGCCCTGATGTTGGGCTACCGGTCGGGGGCGTTCTCAGAGAAGATTCCTTCCTTACGTTCTGACGCTCTAGAGGGAGCTCATTTTTTCGGCTTGGGGTCTCCGGTAGCCTTAACTGGGGAGTCCCATATGTGAGGACTGACTTCCTGCTTGGTCCTGGAGAAAGAGTAGTTACTCACCTGTAACAGGTTTCTCCAGGAGCAGCAGGAATCAGTCCTCACAACCCTCCCTCCTCCCCTTGGAGTTGCAGTCATATGATTTATTTTTTGCTATTTTTGCTGTCTTTTAGCTATGTCATCAGACTGAGCAAGATGGCACCCTTGGGCGGGAAGGGGACCGCGCATGCGCGCTGCAATTCCCAAAGGCTTTCTTTGAAAGCTGGGGAAATGCTCCGCACGGGGGCTCCATCGGCGCCGACGTCACCCATATGTGAGGACTGATTCCTACTGCTCCTGGAGAACACCTGTTACAGGTGAGTAACTACTCTTAATCTAAACATGTATAAGCAGTCATATGCACGTGTAAATCACATCCATGTGTAAACTAACATTTTAGAAAGGGTGAAGCTTACATGTGTCTGACTGCACTACATCGAAAGTAAACGGGGGCATGCACTGGGCAAGACAAAAATATCTACATGCGTATTCCCCATTTCGTATGCGGTATACACATTTAAGCCCAAAATTGTCCATGTGTAAGGTTCTGGGGTCTAGAGGTCAGGGGTCTGGGTCCGGGTCCCCGTCCCTCCCTCCCCCCCCCCCCCCCCCACATCGGGTTGATTTTTCCCACTTGTATATTTCTGATATGACTAGGGCCGGCCCTAGAGTTTGTGCTCTGGCAGACCTCAAGCTTTACCGCCCCCAAACCCCGGCTGTCAAAATCTATTTAGCTTTCAATGCCCTGCTCTTTGCTGCCCTCCAGATGGTGCAGCCCCAGGCAGTCACCTAGTTTGCCTATTGGCTGCCCCGCCCTGGATATGGCTCCTCCTGCTTCATGTGAATGTGTATTTTAGAAATGACTCAACATTTAGCAAAGCTGTTCCCAAAACATTGTCAAAATTGAACACATCCTGATCTCTATGTCTCAGTGCTGATCTTCACATCCTATCTAAAACATGCTTTCACAGGTATAATTTTTCAACATCTATAGCTAAACTAATTAGGCATTCTCCGGTCACCAACAAACACATAATTAGCTTTGAAAACCAGGTGCCTGTAAATTGAGCAAATGCAGTGGCCTGTGGTAAACAGCATTTACTGCGCAGTAAAACATATTAACACTGCAAAAATGAAAACAATACATGGGATTAACAAGTTACATGTGCTATTTCTGTGCACATGAACCCAGCGCAATGCCAAGTATGGTAATAAGCTGCCTAGTATGATCCCTCCCCCACAACTAAAAAAAAAAAAAATCCTCTAGCAAAACTAATCTGTAACACTTTGTTTTGCTACAGATTAGTAAATAGAAGCCTTAATCTGCAACATCAAATACCAAAAGGTGGGGCACGAAATTCCCAAAATATATTAACTTAATAGATGACGGCAGATAGAGACCTACCATTGTGGTCAACATTATTGGTACCCTGGCTGTTTAATCCCTTAATGTCGAATATCTCCTAAAAAAGAAAGTGGCCAGTGAAATGGCTTTGGGCTATGTATGCACATATATCTGACACATGAAAGAATCAAATAAAACAAGACCAATTTAAAAAAGGAAATAGTATAAAAACTGGGACATTACCAGGACACCCTTATAAACAATTCAAATCAGTTTGAACAGAAGAACCACATTCCCATTGCAGTAAAATTAGATGCACCTGTGATCAATTGTCAGTACTCACATGATTTGAATCAACCAATGAATGATAGCTCTAATATATTTAAAATGGCCACATTCACTCCCTGTTCCATTTTCACAATGGTGAAGACAAGAGAGCTACCTGAAACCATCAGAAAAGCCATTATCACCAAACATCAAAGGGATACAAGGTCACCTCCAAAGGCCTTGGGATGCCTGTGTCTACAGTTTGCAATATTGTCAAGAAGTTTTCTGCTCATGGAACTGCACCAGGATGTGTTGGGAAGAGGAAAATTAATCCAGGAAGTCTTCTAAGGTTAGTGCGAACTGTTGATAAAACACCACGTACAACATCTGAAGAGGTTAAGGCTAACCTGGAACAATCTGGAGTGGTCATCTGCACCATACACGCGCACTAAACAAAGAAGGACTTCATGGGTGAAGGCTAAGGGAGACTCCACTACTTAGACACAGACATAAAAAGGCATGCATGATCTTTGCCCAAACCCACCTTGAGAAACCACAATCCTGGGAAAATGTTCTGTGGACAGAGAAAACCAAAGTTGAGCTCTTTGGCAATGTATACCAGCGATAAATTTACTAGCGAAGAAATGAACTGGTGAAGAAATGAACTGGCGAAGAAATGAAGCCTATAAAAACAAATCCTTCCTACAACGTATTAAAGGAATCATGAAGTCAGAGGACTACCAAGGTATTTTGTAGTGAAATGTGCAACCTAGTGTCAGAAAGCTAGGTCTGGGTCAAACATCATGGGTCATTCAGCAGGACAATGACCCAAAATATTCATCCAAAAGTAGAAAAGAATGGTTAACAAAGGAAAAATGTACTGTTTTAAACTGGCCAGCAATGAGTCCTAATCTCAAACCAATCAAGAACCTTTGGAAAGAGCTGAATCTGCCAATGGTAAAAGGAATCCTGTAAACATTCATGAGCTGGAACAAATCACAGTTGGAGATACTGCCAGTGGACAGATGTAAGAAATGTATAGATGGCGACAAGAAACAATTCAAAGCTGTCATCACTACCAATGGTTGTGCAACCAAATATTAGTAAAGGGTGCTATTAATCCTATCTAGTAATATTTTGTTTTTTTCTCAGAAATTACTATGTCTAAGTTGCACAGACATCTTTTGTTTGTTGTATACCTTTGAACATACTATTAAAATATTATGATGACATACAGTTGGAATATTTCCAATTATTTCTCAAGCTATTGTACACAACATACCTACAATGCAAGAGTGCCAATAATGTTGACCACAACTGTACTTGGCCCATCCAGTCTGCCCATCTGTGATTTTTTCCTTTGGAATGACCGTATGACCTAGATTGGCCACTGTTGGAAACAGGATACTGGGCTTGATGGACCTTGGTCTGACCCAGTATGGCATATCTTATGTTCTTATGATAAATGACTATATAAAGTTACCATATGCAACCTAATAGCAACTCTGCTTCCCCCCCCCCCCCCCCAATCTTTTGCCTGACCGGTTAACCCCTTGCTCTCTATATCTGTCCCAATTATAAGCAAAAGCTGTGAAAAGTGCTGGCCTCCACCACCTCTCTTGATAGGCCTTGTCCTCTTCAACTTTGATTTTTATAAGATAGATTCTTAGTCACCATCCATACCACCTAGACACAGAGATGCATCGCAGAATCACAGACTCTAATTCTGCACATCTCATCTAACAATTTCATTACAGAACCAAGTCCTAGGGATCCTGACCATTCCATTAAATTGCAGCTCTTGTTGAAAAGCACCTAACTCAAGAATTGTACCATATCCCCCAACCGGTAGCATCTAACCTATGCCGGCACATAACAGCCCTTGGCCTTGCAGCCGTATAAATCAACAGCCTACAGCCCTGTACCTGACCCTGCGGCCATCATGTGACCGCTTGGCACCATACCCTATGCTTTCATTCCTGCGAATTAAATACCACAATGCACGGCTGTGGTTCTAAAGGGCTTACAATCTGCTGTAAAGCTACTGGATGAAGGCATGTGGTACTTCATTGGAGAAGGCTAGTGATGGCCATGGGAATCACACTCGCTAATGGCTGAAAGCTTCACATGAGACATTTCTGGGGCATGTCAAGAGACTCAAGAGTTTGGCGGTTGATTGCAATCTGAATCTCCCTTATGCCACTAGGACTTTCGAAGATTGTATAGTTTAATGGTTTCTTCTCTGTTACCTCTTAGGGGCGGTGCCTCTTCGTTTTACCTGTGTGAAAATATCTGCAGCATCAGAAGCCTTTAAATTCTAGTTGTCCTTTCAAGCAGGGCACCAGCCCTTTTATAGGCTTTAGCCAACTACCTACAAGTTATCCAGTTTACAAGATACAGCTAAAGCACTTAGCATTCCACTGTCATGTGAAGATATTCCATTTGACCAACTAAATCCTCCAGTTGTATTCCTAACTTTCCTGGGTGTCAGGAGCCAGAAAATATTAACAGGGTCCAGCTGCAGACTTCAATGCATGAAATTATTCCAGCTGGGCATCAATAATCCTTGAATTTTACAGTGAAATTCACAAGCCCCAAAGGACACAGATCTGTGTGTTGCACTGTACCATTTACATGTCCTAGGAGGATGCTACATTCATGCCAGCTGCTTCTGCCCTGCACACAGGAGAAACCGAAGTCATCTCTGAGATTTCCTTGTGTCATTGGTCTCACCCATGGGCTGTGTCCTTTGGAAATATGCTTTTAAAACTGTATAAAGGTGCCTTTTGCCTAATACTTTACTTTTGTTTTGTGATTCTACCTGCTCTCTGGACAGACAGGTTATTCTTGTTGTTGTTACAATACAGTTGTATCTTTCAGAAGCACAAATCGGATAATATAAAGTGCATTTCAGAACATTTACACAACCCTGGTTTGTTTATTTTACTGAACATTATGGGTACTTATAAAAATTGCCTTGGCAAATACATGCATAAAAGTAGGTGCTCGGAAACTAGCACCTATTTTATAAAACAAGTGCAACAAATATGTCTGTATGCCTTTACAGCTTAGGCACCCTGCTATAAAATTACCTTCCACACAAGTAAACAGCAGCATCTGAAGATTGCCCTCTAATACCGCACGTTGTTCTACAATGCATCTGTTTGTAGTCACTTTCTCAATCTTTTTTTAGTTTAGGGCACAATTCTGAGTTTGTTCAGTCCTCATGGCACACCAAGCCAAATAGCCTGTGATTCGCAAACCCACTCTCTCCCACCAGCAGGAGGACTACAGCAGTTTTTATATGTGTTCAAGGACAGAGCTAGGGTTTTTGACAAGTCCTGCAACCCATAAATCAGCACCCTCCCCCACTCCCATCTGCAATGCTGGTAGGTTTGGTCCTGGCACCCCATGTTTACTGCATTGAACTGGCCCTGCCTGTGTTCCTTAGTCTGCTGGCTTCAAGCTGATGCATTGGACACAAGATTACAGGATCCTGTGCTTTGTCTCATTGAAGCCAGGAGAGGAGGCACGCACGTAGAAAACGCTGCTCTCTTCCTGTCAGTGGAAGGAAGAAGGGAAAGTAAAATTACTAGGTTTTTGGTGGGTGAATCTGAGACTATAGTGCCAGTAGTGAGACAGTACATTTTTGTGTGTGTTTTTTTTTTCCTCGGGGGGGGGGGGGGGGAGAGGAAGGGAAGAACAGTTCTCCGGGAACAAGCAGGAAGTCACATATGGGTGACGTCGGCACCGACAGAGCCCTCGCGGAAGTATCCCCCCAGCTTTCAAAGAAAGCCTTTGGAAGATGCCACCACGCATGTGCGGTCCCCTTCCTGCCCAAGGGTGCCATCTTGCTCAGTCTCCTTTTTTCTGCAGAGCCCTTCAGATGCTGTCTGACCTTTCCCTGGAAAAAGTTGATTTTTTTGTACCTGAGTTTCAAACTCGACTCTGGTCTTTCATTGGCAGTTTTCCCGCCTACCGTCCTCGGTGCCTCAGTGTCGAGTTCGGTTCATTTTTATAGTCTTTGTTCTTTTTATTTTCTGGCACCTTCATGCCCTTTCTTTCCGCTGGCAGCCCAGAGAATTTTCAACCTCACAGGGGTACTTTTCCCCCCATGGCTACCAGTGGCTTTAAAAAGTGTGATCAGTGCTCTAAAATAATGTCTTTAACCGACACATGACTGTTGCCCAGCGGCCTGTGGTCTCTGCAAACTGATGTCCAAGCAAGGCCCTGAAGAGCCACCAGCAGCAGCACAATAAGTTCTTTCCTGAATCCCCAATGCCTCTGAAGGCCAGGGCCTCAGACACCTCGGGAGGAGCTTTCCAAACCCGAGCGTTGTTGTGGGTCCTCGGAGAGAAACCCTCGAAGGTGGCGTCCTTGGATGGTTCCGACCGGCTGGGAACCTCTTGGGCCCAGTCTCGCAGTCCGAGGCACTTGTCTGAGATGTCAGAAAAGGAAAGAGCTGCCAAGGTCCCCCGGAAGGATCCGGTCACGGACTGGCCTCGGTCTCCAGACATTATCCTCATCGAGGATTCCCCTTCGGGGGAGCCGGCGTCGGGCCCGAGGAACTCGGGCCCACGCCAAAGGCTGCGGAACCTTCTTTCCTGGAGTCCAGAATGGCAGCCCTGGAGTGTAGTTTGTCTGCCTTCATGGGCCAGCAGCGGACACTGTTGTCTGGCACGTCCTGTTCATCCGCCCCAACCACTGGGCACTCGACATCGAAGATGTCCCTGGAGGCCAGGCCAATCCTTGGCCAAGGTCACGCTCTGCGTCCTGTTCAACGGGAGCTTGGTCATCCCCGGCCAGTCTACCGGGTGTCGACCGCAGGGCTTCGGGGGCCTCGAAGCCCACAGAGCAGCCCACCTACAAGTCATCTTCGGAGTACTCCGAATGGGAGATGGAGGATGAAGAGTCTCCTGATAACCATCGCCACTATGATGTCCCTTCCGATTCCCTAGTCTCAGAATCTCGGAGGCAGTCTCCGCCGGAGGACATGGGCTTCTTGGACTTTGTCAAGTACATGTTCAAGGCCATGGCATTTCCGACCGAGTCGGAGGAGGACCCTTAGGTGGATGAGCTGGAGATCCTCCAGTACAAGGCCCCTCCTCGGGAATCGCTCACGGTGCCCATTCCTCCCATCCTGGAATGGCTCATGCTCCGCATGTGTGAGACACCGGTGTCAGTGCTGATGGTGAGCAAACGGCTCAACTCGATGTATCGGGTCCGCCAGAGCCCGGGCTTCCAGAAGTCACAGCTGCCACACAATTCCATGGTGGTGGAGTCGGCCATGCGTCAGCTGAAAAGCCAGAAGACACAGTCCTCAGTGCCCCCTGGCAGGGAGGGCTGCACTTTGGATGCCCTCGGCAGGAAGTGCTACCAGGGCTCAATGCTCATCTGCCAGTCAAAGCCTACCAGCTGTACATGGGCATGTACTTGAGAGACTTGGCAAAGGAACTTGCCGGGTTCTTGGATGGTCTCTCTGAGGAACCTTTGCAGCGGTTCAGGAGCCTGTCAAAGGCTGTCTGTGAGTGCTCCAAATTTATGTCTCGAGCAGCCTATGATGGGTTTGAGTTGGTGGCCTGGGTAGCCGTGGTGGACATCAGTGCACGCCGTCAAGCTTGGCTTCAGTCGTCGGACCTTGAGCAGTGGGTTCAGGACAAATTGGTCAACATCCATGCCAAGGGGAGAACCTCTTCGGCGAACCCATGACTGACAAGGCTGCCGAGCTGGAGACCGAGTTCATGATGAGGACCAGGCTCTCCAAGAAGACTACTACCCGAGCCCTTCCATCGGGGAGGGGCAAAAAGCCCTTTTACCTGAGGAAGGAAGCTGCTTACCGAAACTACCCACACTATCAGGCCTTCCCAGCTCCCCAACAAGGTCAGCAGGCCAAGGGACATAGGCATTGCCCGCGTAAGCAGAAGGCTCCAAAACCCCAGGCACCGGCTCTGGCCCAGCCACGGGGGAGCTTTTGACTCCTTCAGCATAGCCTCTCTACCCCAAGGAGATCAGCAGCCCACAGGGGGACGTCTGGTCCTCTATGCCCAGAGGTGGGTGTCCATTACCACCGATTCCTGGGCTCTGAGGATAGTCGAGGAGGGTTACCTCCTCCACCTGACTCAGACACCTCCCCCTTATTTCCCGGGAGAGCTCCTCAGGTCTCCCCTCCAAAGGAACCTGTTCCTAAAGGAATTGGCAGGTCTTCGAGGACAAAGCGGTGGAACCGGTGCCCCACCACCTCAAGGGCAGAGGGTTCTACTACAGATACTTCCTCGTCCCAAAGAGGATAGGGGGCCTATCCTCGACTTGCGCAATCTCAACAAATTCCTGGTGAGGGAGAAGTTTAAGATGTTCTCTCTTGGAACATTGCTGCCATACCTCCAGCAGGGAGACTGGCTATGCCTCTGAGACCTCAAGGATGCTTAAACCCACATCCTTATCCATCCCAACCACAGGCAGTACCTATGGTTTGTGGTAGGGGGCAAACACTTTCAATACCGGGTGCTTCCCTTCGGCCTAGCCTCTGCCCCGAGAATCTTCACAAAATGCCTGGCGGTCGTGGCCACCTTCCTCAGGTTCCAGGGGGTCTTCGTGTTTCCCTACCTGGATGACTGTCTCATAAGGGGAGGCACAGCCTTCGAGGTGCAGCAGGCCACTGCACGCACCATCCAGGTTCTGCAATGCTTGGGCTTTGTCATAAATTATTTCAAGTCTCACCTCCTCCCAGCACAATGCCTGGAGTTCATCGGGGCAAAGCTCGACACCCTCCAGGCTAAGGCTTTCCTGCCTAAGGATCGGGCAGATCGTCTCAGATCTCTGGCTCAAGGCATACAACACCGTCTCTCGGTGCCTGCCCGGCAGCTTCTGCGTCTCCTCGGGCACATGGCCTCCACAGTCCACATCACTCCAGATGCTCACCTCCATATGAGGGCGGCGCAGTGGTGTCTCCGGGACCAATGGTCTCAGGCCACAGGCCACCTCTGGGACAGGGTTGTGGTGACCCGCCAGCTGGCGGATTCCCTGGTCTGGTGGCAATCGCCCCAACACCTAGAAGCGGGCATGCCCTTCCAGACCCCCAGCCACTTGAGGGTCCTCACCACGGATGCCTCCCTGCTCGGCTGGGGAGCCCACTGCGGAACCCTTTACACCCAGGGCACCTGGTTGCCAGACGAGAGCACCCAACACCTCGCCCTGAGAGTTTTCTGTCACCACCTGTACCACCAGCCAGTCCTACTCCAGATGGACAACCAGGTGGCAATGTTCTACGTGAACAAACAAGGGGGCACGGGGTCCCGTGTCTTTTGCCAGGAGGCACTGGGTCTCTGTTTGTATGTGATCCAACAGGGTATCCTCCGGAAGGCAGTGTACTTGCCAGGCCAGGACAACCTGCTGACCGACAAACTCATTAGGGTTCTCCAGCCGCATGAGTGGCAGCTGGATCCCAGGGTAGCCAACCGACTTTTCCGGCTCTTGGGGGAACCTGTCATGGACTTGTTCACCAGTCCGGATAACTTTCAGTTGCCTGTTCCCGGCAGGCCCACCCCTCCAGGGTGGCAGTGGATGTGTTTCTAGTCTCGTGGTCGGAAGGCCTCGTGTACACCTTCCCTCCGACGCCGCTAATCACCAAGACCTTGTTCAGAACCCTCCATGACAGGGCCTTGCTTATCCTGATAGCTGCCAGGTGGCCCAGGCAGCCGTGGTTCCTGCTGCTGCTGCAGTTGGCAGTGGAGACCCCCATCCCCTCGGGCACTACCCCGGGATTCCTATCTCAGTAGGGGGGGCTCTCATTGACAGCATGGCTGCTGAGAGGGTGACTATCGCCCCCTCAACCTTCCAGTTGAGGTTGAAGACATTCTGCTGGCGTCTTGCAAGCCCTCTACTAGGAATGCGTACGCCCTCAAATGGCACAGGTTTTCTGTTTGGCGTGCCGTTCATGAGGCTGATCCCTTCTCCTGCCCGGTGGCTTTGGTGCTGCAGTATCTTCTCCACCTGTCCCAATCCGGGCTCCAGTCTAACTCCATCTGAGTGTATCTTTGTGCCATGGCGGCGCACCATCACCTGGTGGATGGTAAGCCCCTCTCGATCCAACCTTTGATGACCCACTTCCTTCGGGGCCTGCTACTGTCAAAATCCCAGGTTCGCCCTCTGGTGACCGAATGGGACCTCAACGTGGCGTTGGGGCAGCTCTCACGCCCGCCCTTCAAGCCTCTGGCTACTTGCCACCTTCACTACCTTTCTTGGAAGGTGGTTTTCCTGATTGCGGTTAGTTCCACTCGCAGGGTTAGCCAACTCCAGGCCCTACAACAGGTTCTATAAGAACAGGGTGGTGCTTCACACGCACCTCCTGCTGAACGTAGTATTGCCCTTCCACCTTAACCAGGAAGTGGTGCTTCCTACCTTCTTCCCAAGACCTCACTGCAGTCGGGCGGAGAGGGTCCTTCATTCAATGGACTGTAAGAGGGTCTTATCCTTCTACATCCAATGCACCCAAGGCCACCGCAAAGCTTCGTAGCTTTTCATATGACCCCAGTAGACTGGGGGAGGCGGTGTCCAAGCATATGCTGTCCATTTGGTTGGCATACTGTATCACCTTTGCTTATGGGCAGACGAGGCTTCCACTGGAAGGCCACATCACAGCGCACAGTGTCCAGGCCAGGGCGGCTTCGGTGGCAAACTTGCGCTCTGTCCCGATGGTGGACATCTGCTGGACTGCCACCTGGTCTTTTGCCCATACTTTCGCAGCTCACTACTGCCTGAAGAGAGAGTCCCGACGGGACAGTGCCTTCGGTCAGGCTGTGCTATGTAACCTTTTTGGAGTCTAGGCAACTCCTATCCTCTGACCCTTCTGTGTTCAAGCTATCGGAGTGCTGGTTTCATCGGACAAAGGGGACCTACTGTGATCTGTGTTCACGGACTAAAATTGCTGCTGCTTGCGGCTCCCCTTGCAGGAGCCCTGTTTTTGCTATGGGTTTTCGGTAGCCTGTAGCTGGGGAATCCCATATGTGAGGACTGACTTCCTGCCTGTTCACGGAAAAAACGTAGTTACTCAGCTGTAACAGGTGTTCTCCAGGGACAGGAAGGAATCAGTCTTCACCCTCCCTCCTCCCCTTGGAGTTGCTCCTTTACCATCTTTTATTTTCGCCGTCTTTTAGCTATGTCATCTGACTGAGCAAGATGGCACCCTTGGGTGGGAAGAGCACCGTGCATGCATGGTGGCATCTCCCAAAGACTTTCTTTGAAAGCTGGGGAGATGCTTCTGTGAGTGCTCCGTCGGTGTCAACATCACCCATATGTGAGGACTGATTCCTGCTGTTCCCGGAGAACACCTGTTACAGGTGAGTAACTACACTTTCAGTGGACTGTCTCCATAGAAAATTGTAAAATCTACTCTCAAAGTATACTTAAAACCACATTTTTTAAGTTTTGTTGGTTGTCGTAAAATACTTTTGAGACCAATTCAAGAGATGCGGGGCAGGGGATACTTTCTATGAGAGAATTAAATATGCACCGAGAAAAAAAACCCTAATTACCAAAACAATCCAACCATTTCCAACATGTAGATTCTGCGTGGGAGTTACACCAAGGTTAAAGATTTTCAACTGGGTTCTAATATATCCAGTTTACTCCAGGATCCATAGAGCTAATAGATTACTGTTACATAATCTAATCTCTATACTGCAAATAAAATGCTTTTTTCTACCTTTATGGTCTGTGTAATCCTGTTGGTGTCAGTCTTTTTTTGTTTTTATTTTCCTTCTTCTCTGCTATCTCCTAACTCCTTCTCCTGGCTTTCCTTCCCATTATTCTTTTGTCTGTTTTCATTACTTTCTTCCTCATTCACCTATCTTTTCCCTCTGTCGCATTTTCCTCCTCTTTCTTTTTTCTATACCTCGGAATCGCTCCCTTACAGCATCATCTCTATAGATACTTTGCAATCACAACTGAATCTCACCTCTGTGCTTCTTTCCTTAACCATCTTTCGCCCTCCAATTCTTCCTTTCATAACATTTGGTCCTCTCAGCTCTCCATCTCCCCCTAACTAGGTTGCTTTGCCATAAATCTCCTACTTTCTTCCCCAACAGACATCTCTAATTGCCTGCATTTTGACTCTAGGACAGAAAAGAGAGTGCTGCAGCAGCTAGTGTTGACGCGGTTCTTTGCTTCAGTTACACCCATCCCCTCCTATCCTCGAATGATAAAATGGAGGGATAGATTAGGGAGCAGCATGGTCCTTTCCTGTCTGGCTTCAATCTCACCCTCTCCCCTGCTGTTCCTAAACTCTACCTTGCAGGCAAAGACTGCTGTAGGGAGCAGAGGACTGTCCTCCAAAGCACTTCCAGTACAGATGGGACAAGAGCCTTACAATACCATCACCAGCCATGCTCCTGGTTATCACCCCCAGGGCACACCAGTGTGCCCCTTTGCACTGGTTGAGAAGCACTAGAGGTGTGTGCTCCAGATCCTGTTTAGATCAAGGAAGGAAAATAGCATCCGTAGACTGCCATTTTAAATCCATGTACTTTATTTTTTATGAAAAAAGCACCTACACAAATGGCAGGGTGCCATTGTCCAGGAGCACTTTCTGTGCCAAGTTTCAAAAGCAGTGCAAAGCCCATGCATGGGGTTAGAAATAAGTGTGCACTTTGTCCTGATGCAGTTTGAAAATTGTCTTCAAAATGCATGTGTTGATGGGCTTAGTCTAGAGTGCATGCAAGATACCCATTTGATTCTTGGGAAGGGAGCCATCTAAACTACAGTCAAGACAAGGATTTCAGTTGCCAGATACCGGACAGTGACCCCTGCACTCAGGAGACTGTTCTGCATTAATGCAGGGGACATATTTCACCTCTTTCTGTACAGGAAACTAGTTCATGAATACAAAAAAGTAAAATAACAAACCCCCTATACATTCTTCCTGTTCCTTTGGCCCCTCCCCTCCTCTACCCCTCCCCCATGCCTTGAAATCCTAGTTTGAAAGCTTTTGTGACTCACTATTCAGATGAAAATGAGAGGTTTGTTCCTCCCCCTACCTTTTTTCTGCTTTAGGCATCTGGCCAAAGGTTGCCATAGAAGAGTTTCTACAACAGCCATTTAATTCATGAAATAAAATGTGCACATGATGGAGATTCTTTCTTTTCAATGAGATTTCAGACAATTATAGATGCACTGCTCAGCCTTGCCACCTGCAGTTTGTCTTTTCCATGAGGTTTCGGAAATTGCAGATGTGCCGCTCGCCCTTACCAACTGTGTGTGTGTTCGTGTGCATGCATGCGCAGCTTTGGAAAATGATCTTGAAGGGCATTTAGGGAAAAGGATAATCTAAACACTGCCTTATTCCATCATATAGCTTTCTGAATAAGAAACACTCAGTCTCTAGTCACCAAGTATCCAGTTTTGTAAAGAGAGGTCATTTCTTAGTTCCGACATTTTTTTTTTCCAGCATCCATTGAGAGAGTGAAGTAAACCCTGAACTTGTGCTGAATATAAAAAGGGTGACTTTTGTGTGGCACAAAGGGCTTGTGACAGGCCTGTTTCCCCTTGTGCAGCCGGTTTTCTGGGAAACCAGAGCACACATTTGCCATCACTAGAACTACCACTTACACTTCTCTTCATGGAGGAGCGGCCTAATGGTTAGAGCAGTGGGGCTGAGAATCAGAGAAGTCAAGGTTAAAATCCTGCTTATCCGACGGACACTTCTTGTGACCTCGGCCAAATCAATTCACCCTTCCTTGCCCCAGGTACCAATTTAGACTGTAAGCTCTCTTGGGAAGGGTCCTGCTTAACTATACTCAATTTGCAATTTGCCTCGCGTATTGGTCTGGAAAGGCAAGTAATTAAACTCAAACTAATAGATGTTTCTGATGGCACATGACATTCCCAACCCCTGCTGGCACCATATTCAGTGCACGAGAAAAATGTTGGGAGGCAGTAAATGGGTTTTGCATTTGAGGGGAGAGAAGAAAGAACAGACAATGAAGCCTTAATGGCTCGTGAACTGGGGCATTGACACACATTCGAAAGCTCTAATCTCAATAGCACGCTGCTGACTGAATATAGCTGTTTACTCAGTCATTCAAAAACCATATCACAAGCAGGCACATGCTTTCACAAACTTTCACTAGCTTCACACTTTTTCTGCACAGTATGTCCACAAAAATAATATGCAAATAAGAAAGCAGGAGGCCTTCCCATAACAAAAGAAGCCCACCAAACTTCCCCTTCTGTAGGGCTTTGTCATGGATATTACATTCCTGTCAAATCAGGAAAGTGGCAATGCCTGCTCAGGTCAGCATGGCTTCTGTTATTTTCATTCCTCAGGGTCAATATTCATTAATTTGATTTTTTTTCATTTTATGTACTGCCTATCACAACAATATTCATAAGTTCTACTTGAGAAGGAGCATGCTTCTGGTCATAATGAAAAATAATCGTATCTATTAAAAGAATAGAAACATAGAATATGATGGCTAAAAAAGACCCATTTAGTCTGTCCCTTTTTCTCATTTTGCATGTCATAAAACCCAGTTTGGCTATCAGGTATCCTCTGTGCTTGTATCAGGCCTTCTTAAATTCCGTTATAGTTTTTATCTGCACTATGAGACTGTTTCATGCATCTACCACCATTTCTGTGAAGAAATATTTTCTGATGATCACGTGATGCCCGAGTGGCGAAAAGACATGTGAAAGGAGAACTCCCATTACAGGCCCTTGAAACCTTGCAAAAACAGCTGCTAAAAAACTTTTGCCTGTTGTGCCTAGCTCATCCATCGTCCTGAGGCACACGAGAATGTTCTGCTGGGGACCGTCGACTGTCGGAAGGGCAGGGCATGCCTCAAAAGCAGCTGCCAACTAAAGCCGAGAAGCAGCCGCGCCCATTAACCAAGATGGTTGCTGACTTGCCCCGCACGGGCACAGCTCGAACAGACTTGGTTAGCGAAATCTCTAGAGTAGTGTCTCCAGCTCTGGAGGATCGCCTTAATAAATTACAATCTACCGTGGAAGATATACGGGAGAGGTTCGAGGCCCATCTCCAGCGGCTGGCAGCAGTGGAGCAACACATCGCGACCCAGGAGGGCACCACTGGGCGCCTGGAGGCCCGAGCAGTGCAGTTATCCAGCGAAAAAGCTCACCTCCTTGACTGTGTAGAGGAGCAAGAGAACTGCACACAATGAAAAAACCTGAGGGTTGTGAAACTTACCTAGGCTGTCACCGCAGAAAAGCTTTGATTTTTCTGAAAAACGGCATCCGGTCAATTTGAGCTTCCAGGCCAGGAAGTTTGCATGGAAATGTGAGCGAGTGCACTGGATTGGACAACAGCGAGAGAGTTCCAGCAAGCCATGGATGGTGACTGCACGGTACCTGATATGGTCTGAGGAGGACAGGCTTATGAGTGCATTCTGCCGGCAGCGATCATTGGACTATGAAGGTACTCGCATCATGCTATTAAATGATTACTCTAATTGGGTTGCTCTGAAACGCCACGAGTTTGCCCTGATTCGCTCAGAGCTTCACAATAATGGAATTAAGTTTGTGCTTCTTTATCCTTATAAGTGCTGAGTCACATATGAAGGCTCCACAGTCCAGCTCACCATGGTAGAGGAAGGGAAACATTTTTTGGAACACTGTGGCAGGTCTGACCAGTGACAACCTGATAGCATATGGGAGCTGCGGCCTGCGGGGCAGTGGTGGACAACACTTTGACCCTTGTCCTTTAGTGGATTGTATGGTGTGCACCAATGGGCACAGATATCTACTCGACAGAGAGGGACATCTTTCCAGGACCAGCGGAGTGGAGAAGGGACTGCAGGACCCTATAGGTCTGTGGGTGGTGTACTAGGGCCCTGGACATTCCTTGACTATGGCAGCTACCCTGATTAGCCACCTTCATCCTATAGCGGCCCAACGCCACCCAGATAACGTTTAGACTATGTACACACACGTGGACTGGGCCGTTCTGAGCGTTGGCCTGTGGGTGAAGCTCTGGAGCCATTGATGCCCCTCTGACTAGCCTAGTCGGAGAAAATATAGTTTTGTTGATCACTTGGTTAATGAATATTTTTTGGCTTAATCTGACCTACTGTTATCAGGATGTCTATGAGGTTCTTGAGGTTATTGCCATTGGGTGAGGGCTATTTTTCCTATCTGGGTTTATAGACCTGCAGCGGGTAAGGAGCTGGTGGAGTGATGGGTGAGAGCAGGTGGGCAAAGGAAGTTAGGATTCTGGGAGGGCAGAGAGGGTGAACAAAATTAATTCAAGTGAAGGGCGAGGGGATACAATTTGGAGTTGGCTGGGGAGTGTGCATGGAGTGGTGGGTATGGTGTGTATATCAGTGGACAGTGGGAAACTGGGGAAGGAGTTTTTGGGATGCGTGCCATTGGGGAGAGGGGATGGGGGGGGGGGGCTAGCCACAGAAGATAAGGATAACAAGGGTGTCAGCAAGGAGGGGACAGCCACTATGCACATTGAGTGCTGTGGGGGCTCAACTGAAAGGCCTCTGCAGGGCACCTGCATTGGAGTATACTGAACAAATTAAGATGCCTTTTGATGCAGACGATGGTGGTTAGTTTATAATGCTTAATGTGGGGGAAGGAGGTTCAATTCCCCGATGAAATGAACAAAGGTCCTTGATTACCTGAGGAAAATGGGTATATAAAAACCTGTTGAATGTTGAATGAATGCATTGGTGAGGGCCGGTATGTATTGGTGTGGGCTGCTTGCAGGGGAAAAAAAGAGTGTTATTCTGCAACATCTATGCCCTAAATTACAACCATGCCTTATTCTCTGAATTGGTGCTAAGTTAGCAGATCAAACTGATCACCACCCAAAATGAATAGGTAATTTCAATATAGTGGCGAACTCCACCATTGATTGCCAGCCCCCAAACTGGTGCACCGGGGTGGAGCGAGGAGGGGGATTCATTTTTTGATCGCAGAGCTGGAACTGATCTATGGGTGGAGAACCCTCCACCCGATGGATAAAGTGTTCACCCATTATTCAGGACCGCATAAGATCCATGCCTGGACAGATTACTGGCTCATTTCTGAGCAACTCTTTGGGAAACTTCTAGGGGGTGAAATATTACCGCACGTGGTCTCTGACCATGTGGCAGTGCAGCTTAAGCTTCTGCTTATGGACACTCCAGGAGATTGGCTATGGCGCTTGAACCCTACTTGGAGCCAAAGTCCAGATTTTTGCTAGTACTTGAGACATCGTCAGCAGGAATATGCTGTGGAAAATAGGGTAGAGGATGTCAGCCACATTACTTACTGGAGGTGGCGAAGGCTATTCTGCAGGGGCGGATCCTGGGTTATATCAGAAGGACGCAGAAACTCCGTAACCAGAAACTACTGCAGGGGCTCAGCGATCTCCACTATTTACAGGCGCAGTGGCAATGAATTGGAGCAGAAATTGATAGATTGCGGTTGCAGGAACAGCAGCATAAAGTCAACGTGCTGCTGCGGCAAAGGGCATTAAAGAGTATCCGAATGTACAAATATAAACTGTACAAATATGGAGACAAAACTGGTAAATTGCTTGCCAACTTAATCAAACTTTCCCAAGCAAAATGCACCATCACCCGACTCCAGGAACAAGATGAGTCTCTCATGATCCGGGAGCAGAAAATCACTCATATGTTTGTCACCTTTTTTCAAATGCTCTACCGGGCGGAGCTGGGGAATGAGCTGGAGCAATCAGCTTCTTGGCCGATTTGGGCATTCCGATGTTCACAGGATCTCAATGTGACTGCCTGAATAGACCAATAACGATGGGGGGAAATCCTGGCTATTATCAAGGTTCTACCATGGGCGACTCTCACTTGGTTTGCAGCATGTCGTGCTGTGAGGGCTTGCGTGCATCAGTGATGCTGAGAGCTAAACTATCAGTAGTTTAACTACTGGCAGGGTCTCCCAAGATGGACAGGTCTCAGCTGAGGTGCCAGACCAAGACAAACCACCCATCTGGGCAGCAGCAGAATGGGATAGTGTTGACGGCGGAGGATCACATTTTTGTGACAACGGCAACAACACCAAACTTAAACTGCGCGGAAGAAAGGCCCGGCAATCTACTTCTGTATCTTGCCATGAAAACACAATGGATAGTTACAACAAAACAAATTGTGCTATGGTGCTGGAAGATGAGACCCCCAGGTCGGAAGGCACTCAACTAGCTACTGGGGAAGAGATGAAGACTTTTCAGAGTAAATCCAGCATTTATGATGTGGTTGGATCAAAGCCCTCGGGAAGTCTGACTGCTGATGAGAGTCAGAAGCTGTAAAGATGTCTTACACATTGGAACATGAAACGTACGAAGCATGAACCAAGGGAAGTTGGAGGTGGTCAAGAATGAAATGGAACTTGTACAACTTGATCTGTTGGATGTCAGCGAACTGAAATGGACTGGCATCGGGCACTTTGCATCAGATGATCACATGGTCTACTATGCTGGAAATGAAAGACAAAGAAGAAATGGTGTTGCATTTATAATAAAGAAATACAATGCAGTCAGCGAACGCTTAATCTCTATTCGTCTACGAGGATTGCCCATCAACACAACTATAATTTAAGTATATGCCCCAACAACAGCTGCAGAAGAGAATGAAATTGAAGAGTTCTATGAACAAGTACAAGCTGAAATTGACAGAACATGCAAACAGGATATCCTGATAGTCTTGGGGGACTGGAACGCAAAGGTTGGCAACAAAGAAGAAGAGAAAGTAGTTGGAAAATATGGACTTGGCAACAGAAATGAAGCTGGAGAAAGACTGATAGAATTCTGCAAGACCAATGATCTATTCATCTGAAACACCTTCTTCCAGCAACACAAGCGGCGACTGTACACATGGACTTCACCCAATGGATTGTATAAAAATCAAATTGACTACATCTGTGGAAGTCAACGATGGAAAAGTTCTATAACATCAACAAAGACAAAACCTGGAGCTGACTGTGGTACAGATCATCAACTACTAGTACGCAAACTCAAGCTAAAGTTGAAAAAGAGCAAACCACTCATGAATGCAGCAAAATATGACCTTGAGAATATACCACTGGAATTTAAAGACTGCCTGCAAAATCAATTTGCTGCTTTAGATACAAATGACAGAGCTCTGGAAGAGTTATGGAATGACATCAAGAAGGTTGTGTTGGAAGAAAGCGAGAAGTCTCTACAAAAGGTGAAAAAGCAAAAACGGCCAAAATGGATGACGGAAGAAACTCTGAAAATTGCCCAGAAACGCAGAGAAGCTAAAGCCAGAGGAGAAAGAAAGACAATCACAGAACTCAACAGAGATTTCCAACGTGCAGCAAGACAGGACAAGGAAAAGTACTACAAAGACGCATGCAAGGAAATAGAAGCAGAAACTATTAGAGGAAGAACAAGATCGGCTTTCCTAAAGCTACGAGAGTTAAAGAAAAAGTTCCAGCCTCGAATTGGAATGTTACAAGATGCTCAAGGTTCTATGTTGAATGATGCTGAGAAGATCAAGAAAAGGTGGAAGGAATATACAGAGTTTTTATATGATAAAGATCAAGTGGACCAACAGCCGTTTCAACCTGTACCTTATGATCGGGAACCATTGGTGATGAAAGAAGAAGTTGAAGCAGCATTGAAAGCCTTATCAAAGAACAAAGCACCAGGCATTGATAGCATTCCTATAGAAGTATTGCAGCAATCTGATGCAGCTGTTACCATACTTACAAGGCTCTGCCAAGAAATATGGAAGACAACATCATGGCCAACTGACTGGAAAAGATCTGTGTTTATACCAATACTAAAGAAAGGTGATCCAACTGACTGTGGAACTTATCGAACAATCGCTCTGATCCCACATGTCAGCAAGATTCTACTGAATATTCAAAAGAGACTACAACCATACCTGGAACAAGAACTACCTGAAGTGCAAGCAGGGTTCAGGAAAGGGCGAGGAACGAGAGACATCATTGCAGATGTGAGATGGATCCTTGGAAAGACTAAAGAATACCAAAAGAATATCTATTTGTGCTTTATCGACTATAGCAAGGCTTTTGACTGTGTAAACCAGGGGTCTCAAACTCAAATTGCTTTGAGGGCCAAATGAGGACTTGTAAAGTAACCCGGGGGCCGCATAAGACGCGGGGCCTCATTTGCATAAATATTTGCATAATGTTACCATACACTAACTTTTAGTAAACATGCCTCTTTAATGAGTATGGATAAAGAAAGACTAAAAGATTTAGAAACAAGAAGACAATAATTAAACTGGGAACCCCAAAAGCCAAACTTGGAATGTACAACAACACTGTAGAAATAAAACTATAAATTAATTTCCTCTTGTACTAAACAAAGCGCAAACATTAATGATGCACATTTCCCAGAGCTGACATATTCCAGTTAATAAATTCAAAATAAAGAGATATTTTTCTACCTTTTGTGCATTTTTTTCAGTTGCAATTGTTCCAGCCACTTTCTTCTGGTTTCTTCATGTCTTCTGCTAACTCTCCATCGTCTGCTGTCCATTTGCCCTTTCTTCTCTCCTAGTTTTTTTTCCATTTTCTCTCTACATCTGCTTTAACATACTAATCTTTCTCCTTTTTCTCTTTCCTCATTCCTATTTCATCCACTCAAATTTTACCCCTCCATCCTCAATCCCCACTTACTCTCCCAATACCTGGCCAATTGTAGATTTGTCTTCTCTCCCAGACAAAATATTTTTCCCCTCTCCATTTCACTCTCCCAGCTCCATCCCATTCTAATCCTCCCCCAACATCAGCTCCCTTCTAGTTCCAGCCCCACCCAGCATCCGCTCCCTTCTAGTCCCCCCATCAGTCCATTTCCAGTCTTATCCTAGCCTCACCATCAGCCCATTTCCAATCCTAGCCCCCCATCAGCCCATTTCCAATCCTAGCTCCCTCCCCTCACAGCCCATTTCCATTCCAAGCCCCCCTCCCCATCAGCCATTTGCAGTTCAAGCCCCCCTTCCACTCAGCCCATTTCCAGTCCTAGCAACCCCCTCCAGCCCATTACCAGTCCTAGACCCCCCATAGCCCATTACCAGTCCTAACCTCCCCATAGCGCACTTCCAGTTTTACCCCCCATCACCCCATTTTCAGTCTTACCCCCCCCCTTAGCCCATTACCAGTCATAACCCCCCCTGCCAATAGCCCATTTCCAGTCATAACCCCCCCCCCGCCAATAGCCCATTTCCAGTCCTAGCCCCCACCATAGCCCATTACCAGTCATAACCCCCTGCCAATAGCCCATTTCCAGGCATAACCCCCCCTGCCAATAGCCCATCTCCAGTCATAACCCCCCCCTGCCAATAGCCCATTTCCAGTCATAAACTCCCCCCTGCCCAGAGCCCATCTCCAGTCATAACCCCCCCTGCCAATAGCCCATTTCCAGTCATAACCCCCCTCCTGCCAATAGCCCATTTCCAGTCCCACACCCCATCAACCCAGGTAAATTAAAAAAAAAACCTGGCTTCTGCTGCTGCAGCAGAAAATCAGCTGTCCCGCGGCCCCTTCCCCTCTGCGCCGAGAGCCCTGAGTTGTGCTTCATCTGCAGGTGCTTTTTAAGCCGCGAAGAGAGTATTTCCCTCTCGCGCGGCTTAAGCCTAGTCACTTTTCAAGCCTCGCGAGAGGGAAATACTCTCTTTGCGGCTTGAAAAGCACCCGCTGATGGAGCACTCTCGGGGATCTCCGGGCAGAGAGGAAGGGGCCGCAGGACAGCTGATTTTGCTGCTTGAGCAGCAGAAGCCAGTTTTTTTTTTTTAAATTGACCGTCGATTCTGCCGTTGCCACGGCGGCAACGGCAGCAGCAGAAGCCGTCGCGGGCTGCACAACGTTCTCTCGCGGGCCGCGTGTTTGAGACCCCTGGTGCAAACCATGAGAAACTCTGGGCCACATTAAGAAGCATGGGTATACCAGAACACCTGATCGTTCTCTTGCGCAATCTGTACATTGATCAAGAAGCAACAGTTCGAACAGAACAAGGAGAAACAGAATTGTTTAAAATAAGCAAAGGTGTAAGACAAGGCTGCATACTTTCCCCCTACCTGTTTAATTTATATGCAGAACAAATCATCAGAGAAGCAGGATTGTATGAAGACAACAGAGGTGTGAAGATTGGTGGAAGACTCATCAACAACCTTCGCTATGCTGATGATACTACATTAGTGGCTGAAAGTGAAGATGATCTGAAACATTTGCTTCTCACAATCAAAGAACATAGTCTCAAAATGGGCCTGCACCTTAATGTAAAGAAGACAAAGATCATGACAACTGGCATAATCAACAGGTTCATCGTTGAAGGAGAAGAAATTGAAATTGTGAACAACTTTAACCTACTTGGATCAACTATCAATAAAGAAGCAACAAGCAGTCAAGAAATCAAACGACGCATTGCTCTTGTCAGAATGGCTATGAAAGACCTAGATAAGATTCTCAAGAGCAGAGATGTCTCTCTCCATACAAAGATTCAACTTGTTCAAGCCATGGTATTTTCAATAACATCATATGGATGTGAAAGCTGGACAGTGAAAAAGACAGACAGGAAGAAAATTGAATTATGGTGCTGGCGGCGAATATTGTGTATACCATGGACTGCCCAAAGAACAAACCAGTCGGTACTAGAGGAGATCAAACCTAAGCTTTCTTTAGAAGCTCAGATGACAAGACTTCGACTTTCATACTTTGGACACATCATGCGAAGAGAGATCATTAGAGAAAGACATCATGCTTGGCAAGATAGAAGGTCAACGCAAAAGAGGAAGGCCAGCAATGAGATGGATTGATACAATAATAGCAGCTACGGGTACCAGTCTGTCAACAATGAGCCGCCTGACTGAAGACCGAACACAATTTAGGATAGCTATCCAGAGGGTCGCCATGAGTCGACTCCGACTCGACAGCACTCAACAACAACAACAACAACCATGGGCGAAGACTCCAGGCCCGGATGGATTTGGGCCAGAGTTTTATAAAATCCTGAGAACAGCGGTAGCACCTGCGCTGTGGAACATGAATGAAGCAGCAGGGTAGCTTTGAGTGGTCCTTATACTTAAACCAGGGAAGGATGTGGATCAGGTTGAATCATTCTGACCTGTATCACTGCTGAACCAGGATCTGAAGATTCTGGCCTCTGTGTTGGCGAGGCGCTTGAGGGGGGGGAGGTGTGTGCCACATCTGGTCTACCCCAACCAGGTGGGCTTTGTCAAAGGCTGAAACACAGCGATTCATATAGTGTGAGCGTTTACGGTGTTTGAAAAACTGGCGGCCCCCAGGCGGTGCTGCAGCAGTGGCGGTAGTAACATAGAAACATAGAAATATGATGACAGAAAAAGACCACATGGCCTATCTAGTCTGTCCTTCCATATCAACAACTACAACAGTCCCCTTTTTACCTTTAGAGATCCTCTGTGTTTGTCCCATGCTTTTTTGAATTCAGTTACTGTCCTCATTTCTACCACCTCCACTGGGAGACTATTCCACGGATCCATTACTCTTTCCGTAAAGAAATATTTCCGCATATCACTCCTGAATCTCTCCCCCTTCACCCTCATCCCATGTCCTCTCGTAGCAGAACTTGCTTTCAATTGAAAGAGGTTCTCTCCCTGAACATTTATGCCACGGAGCTATTTGAACATCTCAATCATATCACCTCTATCCCGCCTTTCCTCTAAAGTGTACATATTAAGATAACCTTAAGTCTGTCCTCATTAGCTTTATAATGAAGACCACTAATCATTTTAGTAGCCACCCTCTGCACCGACTCCATCGGTGTAAGTAAGCCTGGATGCGAAAAATGCATTCGACAGGGTGGCCTGAGACTACTTGTTTTGGGTGCTGATGAAATTTGGTGTGGGGGATTCCTTCCTTGGTTGGGTGAGGGCTTTGTACAATTGCCCTAGTGCGCAGATCCTGGTAAATGGTCGTTTGACTGAACCATTTGAGCTATATAGGGGAACCTGGCAGGACTGCCCCTTGTCTCCTTTAATGTTTATTCTATCTCTTGAGCTGTTGGTGGCGAAAATAGGAGCGATGCATGTGATCTTGGGACTCTGGATGGGCACACAAGACTGCAAGATTAGTCTTTTTGCAGATGATATGTTGGTTAGTGTGCCCTATTTGGAGGCCGGCCTCTGAGAGCTGTTGTTGAGTCTTGATCACTTTGGTCAGTTTCCTGGCCTATGCATCAACATGGCGAAGTCAGAGGCATGACTGCTGGGGATGGAGGGGGGGGGGGGACTCCCTTCCTTCCCACAGTCTTCCTTCACGTTAGTCCACCGACCCACTGAAGTATTGGGGGATTTATCTCCACAAGGACCCACGAGTGGTTTACCTGAAGAATATCCAAGATAAGGTACACAACTTAAAAACCTCTGTATGAAATGGGCGGATTTGCCGCTGTCACTTTACGGAAGAGTCACATTAGTGCGCATGGTTTTACTTCCTAAGTGCTTGTATCAACTTCAGATGCTACTGATGTGGGTTAAATGGGAGGAAAAAGCCAAATATAAGAGCTGTATTCACTCTTTTCTTTGAAGGGGTCAACGGATGCGAATCAGTTATGCTAAACTGATTCAGGCAAGGGAGAGGTAGTGTGGGCCTTGCCAACCTCTGGATGTAAAATGTAGTGGCTTTGATGCACTGGGTTCATGAGGCTTTTACCATAAAATCTCATTATACCTCAGAGGGTTTGATGGAGAATTGGAGTGCGCCAAATAGATTGCTAAATGTGTTGCATTATGGCAAGATCCCTCTGCAGTAACCTGAGTTCTGACCTTTGCTAGATTCGTTACGCAGGGCATGGAAGTGATGGGCCACCAAAGGGAAGTGTAACTGGCAGACCTCCCCCTTCCTCCAAGTTATAGATAACCCTAGCTTTGAACCGGGCTAGGACCCCTCTCCATTCACGATACGGGAGCGCGATGCACCCTTGGATTTGGGGTCCTTGCTGCAGTGGAAGGGGGGACCTTTCCTATTCTCGAGAGGGTGAGTGAGATTCTTGGGCTTCCTGCGCACCACTGCTTTCACTATCTGCAGCTTCATCATTATTGGTGGGCCCTAGATACAGCACAGCCTGGGTGATTCGGATTGTCGACAGCTATCACCTCGTTGGAACACCCTGGCAAACTGGTATCACATACTTTGTGACCCATACCACTGGAGGCTAGCCAAGCAATGGGCCTAAGACACAATAGAGGAAGTAGTACCAGAGCATATGGAGGGCTAATTCCAATGAATCCCTAAGTTAGTCTCCTGCGTCAGATTGCAATAAATGCAGTTTCAGATATTACACCGGAGCTACCTTACTAAAGGGCGGGGGCTCGCTGGGGTTGTGAGAATCTGAGCTTTGTGAAAGATATAGAATGGGGACAGCAACCTACCGACATGCTTTCCTGGAGTGTCCCAAGTTAACTGAACTCTGGAGAAAAGCCATGGACTGTATGGGAATCATAATGGGTAAGAGGGTGGAGTGGACTTAAGGGCTTTTGATGCTAGGTGATGAAGGACCACTACGGGATCTGAGTGGAGTGGACTTATGGGCTTTTGATGCTAAGTGATGAAGGACCACTACGGGATCTGAAGCTGGCAAGCATGGACAAGCAATTCATCTTAAAAGGTATTCTGGGTGTTAAAAAAAAAGTGTTCCTGGGTGGGCAATCAGGCTCCGAGGTTCTAGCATTGGGTGAACTTCCTACATACCTTGGTGCAAGCGGAGAGTTATGACTACCATGGCTCTGCTGACCCTCAATGGATACGTTATCAATGGTTGTGGCGTAAATTCCAAACCATGTACCCTAGAGGGATGGCCAGGGAGGGGGTGGAGAAGGGGATGGGGAAGGGGGGAGGGAGAGTAGGACGGGAAGGGGGAGGTGCAGTAGAATATGGGCGCTACTGAGGGGTCGAGATAGACGTCCCTTAACATTGTGTGTGTTTTTAAGGAGCCTCTTTTGTCTTTTGAGTTCATACGAGAGATGCTGTTCTATCATTCACTTGCTATATTACCCAGCTGATTTGCCCTTGATGTGTTGCCATGTGGAGATATGTACCTCTTGTTGCGGGAAGTTTTATGTAGAAGTAGTTGGTGTGGTTTTTGAAAAATTTCACAATAAAGCTGTTGGAAAAAAAAGAAATATTTTATAATGTTACTCCTGAATCTACCCTATCAGATCCTCATCTCATGACCTCTTGTTCTAGATCAGTGGTTCACAATCTGTAGTCCATGAAACCTCAGGGTCCATAAGACCATTATAGGCGGTCCATTGGACACAGAAAAGTGAAAAAGAAAAAGGATATTGGATGGGGAGAAACAGAGAGAGAGACTGGTGGGGCTGGCCGAAAAGAGGGAGAGTGATGGACACAGGAAAGGGAAGGGCGTTAAAGAGGACTAGTGGGACACATTTCAGAAGATGGGGTCTAGGAAGAGTGGGGGAGATAAACTGGGGATGCCTGAACATTCTGGAAGTTAATATAGGATCCACACAAGCAAAAAGGTTCGGAACCTCTGTTTTAGATCTTCCTTTCCAATGGAAAAGGTTTGCTCCTGCACATCTTATTCAACTAAAACGTATTGACTAGCTTGAGGGCTAATGAGCGTCTAATTCTAATTTCTTCCTATATTAGTATAAGAGATGGTGTCAGCTAATCTTACAGTATGAGTCACCATATGCATTTAATTTGCTCTACACAGGCTTCCAACAGCTCTTAAAAATCTGAGGAGACTTCGGGTAGTGCCAGATATCCCATTAGGTACTGTAAGCACAGTGCCTAGAGCCAATGAAGATTTTAGAGCCTACAAAGAAAGTAAAATATTTAAAAAGCAGAAAAAATATGGAAAAAGATTGTGAGAAACATATTAATTGCAACTAAACTTTAAAATTTGATTTCAAAAACATAATTACAGAATTTCTAAGCATTTCCTAAGAAAAAGTGAAATTAGACCTTACCTGCTAATTTTCTTTCCTGGAGTCCCTCCAGTCCAGACGCATGGATTATAACCACCCACCAGCAGATGGAGACTGAGAAAAAACTGAGCTGAGTCAGCCCTCTAGGATCCTGTGCACCCTCCACAGCCAGTATTACCATGGCAAAGCAGATGTAGAGGTAACCCAACTCCATACTCTACCAGCCAGCATCACTCCAAAAACAAACAAAAGGTCCCAACAGCCGCAATCTCTCCACAAGACTTGCCATACAATAAGCCCATTACTTAACTAGCTCCCTCTATTTATTTATTTATTTATTTTTTTACACATTGCTTCTGAATTACTCCCAACCAGGAGCAGCAAGAGGCTCACTAACAAGCCAAGCAGCAGTACCCCAGCAAGACAGACCAGACAGACGAGTAGCTGTAGAAAGCACCAATCCCCTCAGACTGCAGGATGACGCAGGCCAACCCCAAACACAGAAATCACCCCGGGCGGGTTCTGTACTGGACTGGAGAGACCCCAGAAAAGAAACTTAGCAAATAAGGTTTAATTTCACCTTCCTAATCGTCCCTCCAGTCCAGTCCAGATGCATGTGATGTATAAGAGTAGCACTGATGATGGGCAGGACCTGCAACACTTGCGCCCCGAGGGCTGCATCCTTTGTGGCCTGCACATCTAGGCAGTAGTGCCTTGCAAAGGAATGGCGGGAGGACCAAGTGGCTGCCCTACAGATATCCTGAGGTGGAATGAGACCAAACTCTGCCCAGGAGGAAGCTTGGGCATGCATCGAATGGGCCCAAGCCTCCGGCACCGGCTGGCCACAAATCATGTAGGCTGAAGCAATGGTCTCCCGGATCCACTGAGAGATGGATGCTATGGACATTGCCTTGCTATTACACGGGCCACCAAAGGACTCAAAGAGGCTAGTTGACTTCCAAAAATCCTGCATCACCCACAGGTAGTGCCAAAGAGCCCTACAGTCATCCAACAAATGCAAATGCAGAGGGAGGAGTAGCCTAGTGGTTGGGGCAAGGTACTTCAGGCCGGAAGGTCGGGGGTTCAAATCCCACTAGAGGACAGCAACCTTGGGCCGGAAGGACTGGGGTTTCTAGTCCCACAGATGCTCCTTGTGGTCTTGGGCAAGCCACTTAACCCTCCATAGCCCATGTTCCCTGTAAAAATAGTTCTCTGTGTGTATGTGTCTCATAACCCCACGTGTTAAATGTATCCCCCAACTGTGTTGTGACTGCTTTGATTGAAGGATAAGGCGGTATACAAAACTGTCTAAATAAATAAATAATAATAAAATCCACACCTCTGCAGAACAATGTCAATGTAACCACCTGGTTCACATGGAAGGCTGACACCACCTTCGGCAAAAAAGAAGGAACCAACTGAAGCACCACCTTCTCCCTGAAAAAAAAAACCAAGTTTGGTTCCTGGCAAGACAATGCCTGCCGCTCCGAAATACAGCATGCCGAGCAAATGGCGACTAAGAACACCACTTTTGAAGTCAAATCTTTTAAGGTTGCAGACCAAATAGGCTTGAACGAGCCCTCTGCCAGGACTGAAAGCACCAGATTGAGATCCCAGGAGGGCACCACCGGACGGCACAGTTGCCGCAAGTATTTAATCCCCCTCAAAAACCACACCGCATGCACTAGGGATTGCCCCTGGATTTGGCCCCGGAAACAGGCCAAGGCAGAAATCTGAGCCTGCAAGAAGTTCAAGGCAAGTTTTTTATCCAGTGTCACACCACCACCACTCACCTCTAGGTTAGAGGGGCGTGGATTTTTAGAGGAACTTTCTGCTGTATGCTTTTTCAGCTTTTTTTAACTATTTATCTGAAATGCCCTCTGGGAAATGTAGTCCTTATTCAGCTGTATGAGTGCACCATGCAAAAAGCTGTAGTCAGGCTCAAGTAGGTAAGGCAAATGACAGAAATTTATTATTTTTATATACACAATGGTTCGATCATACCACACATAGGATTGTTGGTTCAGGACTCTTTGAAGCAAAAATTGTCCAAAACATATCCAACCACAAAATGCAGTTTTAAAGGTTCTCTCTATTGCAGGATACACAGTCTTTACCAGCAAGCCTTTTGTATTCCCTTCTTAGCCTTGCTGGCTAAAGCACCAAACAAGAAAAGCACATTTAAAGTCTGTGGTAAACTTCCCCTCTATAAACACAAGGGAAACACAGCCACCCTGCTTGTGGAATAAGGGTACCTTTTTCCTGGATAACCTTCTTTCAGGACTGGCTTGCTTTGTCTACGTTCTCAGGTTTACAGCTTGGCGCAAAGAACAATCCATGTGAGTGTCCTCCTCAATCAGCTTCACCTCAGGCTCTCCCAGCTGCATAGGCTCTGACTCCCCACCTTGCTCACAGTGCTCAGCTAACAGCCTTCCGGGGAATCCTGGAGTCTCTCTTGTTCCTGGCTCCAAACTCTCCTGCAGCGGTGCTACATGCCAAATAGCACTCTCTCCAGCTGGAAGGTCCGTTCCTATGCTCTGCTCAGCCTGGCTGCCTGCTTCTCCTCTCCTCCCTTTCCTTTCTAAATCATACTCTGCTCTGGGTTTATACTTCCAGGGCTCTAGCTCCAACCCCACCCTACTCAGGTGATGGCAATCAGCCTGACTCCGGGCACCTGAGTGCTTGAAGCATTCACTGCCTAAAGGGTTCTGAGCCTTGTATCCTCTCCCCTTCATTCCACTAGGGGGAGCCTGAAATGTTTTCCACGTGGAAGTTTTCTGATGCCTGGAGGTGTTTAGGGCTTTCCTACCCTGACTTGAGTAAAGGGGGCCCTTTACTAGGGTGAATTCCCTGTCTCTTTGTCCTCCCCAGACTCTGGATAGGCCTCCTTGCCACACCAGACCAACCTCCAGGAAGGCTAAGATATATCTGTGAGAGACGCCACAAAGGGACACACCCCATTCTCTGCGCACCATACCTCAAAAATGTGCCAGACTCGCACATAGGCCAGAGATGTGGAGCACTGCCGAGCCTGCAAGATCGTGTCCACAACCTGAGGGGAGTAACCCCTATGGTTCAAATGTGTCCACTCAAGAGCCACGCCGTAAGTGAGAATCGATCCACTGCCATCATCTGGACTGGCGCTTGGGACAGCAGATCCCACCCCTAGAGGCAGGGGCTCCTCCACTAGGCTCCGCCTCAAGTTTGTATACCATGGCCGATAAGGCTAATTTGGAACTATCAGAACCACCCCAGCCTGGATGTTCTTGGACACGTTGTACTCACCGGCCGATCAGGGGTCAGGGTGGGAACACGATCAACATCTCAGCTCCCGGTCAGGGCTGCACCAGGGTGTCGAGACCTTCGGACATGGGCTTGTGCCAACAGCTGAAGAACCATGGGGCCTTGGTGTTGCCCACCATCGTCATGAAGTCCATGGTGGGCGGCCCCCAGCAATCCACAATCAGGCGGAATGCCAGGTCCAAGAAAGACCACTCCACTGGGTCCAGCATTTGCTGACTCAAGTAGTCCGCTTGGGTGTTCTCCACTCTGGCCACATGCGCCACTGAGATCACAAGGTGGTGACACTCTGCCCAATGCAGTAGTGGGAGCGCTTCCCCTGCAACCTGAAAACTGCAGCCCCCCCCCCCCAAATGACTGATATAAGCAACTGTTGTCACATTGTTGGAGAGGACTCAGACCGCCCTGCCCTTCACTAAAGGAAAAAAGCTCCTGTAGGGCAAGGAACACCACGTGGAGCACCACTGGCTCTCCTTCAGGGACCTCTGCCCCTGTGCCACCTTTGTCTGACAGTGGTTCCCCCAGCCCCTGAGACTGGCGCCCATGGTCACCACCACTCAGTCCGACTGTTCAAGCCAAGGCAACTGGGTCAAATCACCATTGGAGGCTGCTCTGTGCCAGCCCCGATAGGGCCCAGTGAACCTCCATAGAATGGTGCTGCAGAGTCCAGCGGGAGAGAAGAAAGGCCTGCAAGGGATGTATGTGCAGGTGGACCCAGGGCACAAGCTCCAGCATTGCCGCCATTGAGCCTAGGTCCTGCAAATAATCCCACACCCACGGTCACAGGGAGTTCAACACGGCCTGCACCTGGCCCTGAAGCTTGATCCATCTGCCTTCAGGCAGGAATACCATGCCTCTTAGAGTGTCGAACAGGGCCCCCAGTTACTCCAAACTCTGAGAAGGCTCCAACCTATTCTTCACAAAATTCACTACCCATCCAAGCTCCCGCAAGAGACGGACCACCAAATCAGTGGCTTCGCGACTCTCCTCGGGCGATTTTGCTTGGATTAATCAGTCGTCCAAATAAGGGTGGACCAGCACATCCTGCCGGCACAGGTCTGCCACCACCATGACCATGATCTTGGTAAACACCCGAGGAGCCGTGGCCAGGCCGAATGGCAATGCCTGGAACTGAAAATGGTCTCCTGGGCCAGCGAATCACAAGAACCACTGATGAGCCAGGCAGATCAGAATATGCAGATATGCTTCCATGAGGTTGAGCGAGATTAGATGTTCCCCCTGCTGTATCGCGACAATCACCAATTGCAAGGTCTCCATATGAAATTGGGCTACTACTGCAAGGCATGGTGACCACCTTTAGGTCTAGGATGGGCCTCTAGGTGCCCTCCTTCTTGGGAACCATGAAATAAATGGAGACTGAGAGTGCACTTGGCCTGGGGCACCGGCACCACCGCTTCCAGCTGTAGCAGCCGTTCTAATGTGTCCCGAACAGCCTGCTCTTTGCCAGGGGCATGACAGGGTGATACCATAATGGCATCGGAAAGGGAAATGGCATAGCCCTCACGGACAACCTCGAGTACCCAGGTGTCTGACGTGATCTGGGCCCAGGCAGGGTAGAAGCGCTGCAAGTGGCCTCCCACCGCCAGCAACTCTGTATCTTCATTGGGCGGCCTTGGTTCCTCCGGAGCCAGCACTGCCCCCCTCAAAAGGGCTGGCCTCGTGCCAGAAATCGAGAATGCTGCACGTTCTCCCCAAGCACCGGGCGGAATCGTCTGAAGTCTTGGCCCTTATCCCAAGAGGAAGCACTGTTCCCAGGGCCCTTGGGCCTATCCACTTCAATCTGGCTATCGTCCCTTACATTCTACTGAGACAGCTTTTGCCAAAGTGTCCAGCAACTTGTTCCTGGCTAAATCCAAGGGCCTTTACTCAATTCTCATTTTTATTGATCTTTCTGCTGCTTTTGACACTGTTGACCACCTCCTTCTCTTCGGCACATTATCCTCAGTTGATTTTAGGGGCTCTGTGCTGTCCTATTTCTCTTCTTATCTCTCCCACCACTCTTTCAGTGTTTGTTCTGGTGCTTTCTCCTCCACTGCTATCCCATTCTCAGTTGATGTGCCCCAAGGGTCTATTATAGGCCCTCTTCTTTCTCTTTATACCCAGTCCCTTGGTGCTCTCATCTCCTCCCATGGCTTTCAGTATCATTCTTATGCTGATGACTCAGGTCCACCTACATCTAATATCTCTCTGGCACTCCAGGTGCTTATCTCTGCCTGCCTATCTGACATCGCTGCCTGGATGTCTCATCACCATTTGAAATTAAACATGGCCAAAACTGAACTTCTTATTTTTCCTCCTAAAACCTCCTCCCCCTTCCTCCTTTCTCTGTCTCTGTTGACAACGCTTTTCTACTTCCTGTTTCCTCAGCCCACAACCTTGGGGTCATCTTTGACTCCTCCCTCTCCTTCTCCACATACATCCAACTGATTGCTAAAACCTGTCATTTCTTCCTCTATAACATTAACAAAACGTGCCCCTTCCTTTCTGAAAACATCACTAAACCACTTATCCTCTCTTTGGTCACCTCACATCTAGACTATTGCAACCTCCTCCTTGCTAGTCTCCCTGAGTCATCTCTTTCCCCTTCAATCCGTTCAGAACTTTGCTGCATGGCTAATCTTAGGTGAGCCCTGATATACTCATAAAACCCCCCTGCTCCAGTCACTTCATTGGCCCCCCTTCCATCTGTATCCAATTCAAACGTCTCCTTCTGACCTATAAATTCATTCATTCTGCTGCTCCTCACTACCTTTCCTCTTTCCTCTCTCCCTAGACCCCTCCTCGTGAACTCCGCTTTTCCTCTGGTTTGCTTCTCTCTATACCCTTTTCTTCCACTACCAATTCCAGACTTTGATCCTTTCACCATGCTGCTCCTTATGCCTGGAACAAACCTACCCGAGTCTGTACATCAGACTTCATCTCTCCCCCTTTTCAAATTCATGCTGAAGTCTCACCTCTTTGAGGCTGCTTTTGGATCCTGACCCCTTGTTTTCCTTTCCCTATTTTTACCCTTGTTCTATGCTAGTATATTGTCTGTCTTGATTAGATTGTAAGCTCTGACAAACAGGGACTGTCTCTTATATGTATCTGTACGGTGCTGCATACGCCTTGTAGCACTATATAAATGATTAATAGTAGCAGCAGTAGTAGTATTATCGGAAAACCATGGGATCTTGGACTTTCTAGTCCTTCACCAGCTTCTCCAAATCTGTCCCAAAGAGCAACTTTCCCATGAACAGCAGCTTACCAAGCCGGATCTTGGAAGTCACATCTACCTACTAATTACAAAACAAGAGAAATTGCATCTCTGCCACCACCGTGGCCACGTTTTGTGCCAAAGCCCGAATAATGTCATACAGCAGGTCCACCAAGAACGCCATACCAGACTCGAAGCAGGTGGCCTCTGACAAGGGATCCTGCCTCCACCGCAGCATCCCCTGGGGCCCGCTGGGACCAGTGAAGGCAGACTCTCACCACATAGGCCTCGTAGACTGAAGCCCGAAGGGCCAAAGCAGAGACTTCAAGAGACTGCATCAATAGGGCCTCCATCCGGTGATCAGGTGGCTCCTTAAGAGTGGCCCCCCTTCAAGGGAGATGGTGGTCTTACAGGTCACCGATGCCACTAGAGCATCCACTCAAGCGTGTCAAAGCTTTTCCAAAGGGTACAGGCGGGACCAGGGCTGGCCCATCCACTAGGCAGTTGTCACGGGGCAGCAGACTTTTTTGTGAGTGGCAGGCCATGTACTTTGGCACACATGGCCTGCTGCCCCCCCCCCCCATGTGCTGTGATGCCGCTTCCCAGCTGCCATTGATTCCAGCGACGGGTGACTAGGCTTGGCAGTAGTGGGGGGGGGGGGGGAGCATGGCGTGGCAGCAGGGGGATGTGCATGGCTCAGCATGGGGATGGGGAGAAGGGTGGCAATGAGGTTCATAGGGGGTGACATGGCTGGGGCTTCTGCCTAGGGTGGCAGAAATCTTTGGGCCAGCCTTGGGCGGGACATGGTTCTACAGACCCTGAGGCTGGCATCAGGCACTTTCCATTCAGCCTTAATGAACTCCCATAATGCAGCGTGCACTGAGAAAGCTTTGAGGGGGTTTCTTCACCTCCTGCAGAATAGGGTCGCCGGCCATGGCCGCCAGGGCCAATGAGGTGGCTCCAAGATGCACAGCAAGAGTCCAAAATCAGGGAAGGGAGCTCATCCCTGTGGAAGATCCAAACCACCATCAGATCCTCCCCAGGAATCTCACCTCCTCCAATGCCTCTGGGGCATCTCCTTCAGGAGCCACAAAGGACCCTCCAGGGCCCCCAGAGAGTCCCTGAGCCCATGGAAGCCGCATTCTCCTCAAGGGACAAGGGCACTCGATGAGATCTCTTGGATACTGCTGGGGAGGGTCTCTCCTGGGACAATGGAAGGTCGCTCCTCCCCGAGGACCCCCCCCTCAGCCCTGCCTTAGGCAGTAGGCCTGATACAAAATCAATATAAATTCCGGTGAAAATGGAGGGGCCCCTGCGTCTAATGTTCCCCCCAGCACCTCCACCACTGACTCCAGCGTCATCATGTTCTCCAGCAACAAGTTTGGGGTTTCACTAAAATCTGCCGGCCCCGCATTCCCACTCAAAATGGTGGCTTTTCCCGCCGCAGTCAGTGAGCCAGAGGTGTCTGGGACCACGATCATCTGGGGGAACTCCCTTGCACTGCTGACGTTCCTGCCAAAATGTCTGTGGCTGCCGCGCTCTCATGCAGGCAGCCACAGCAAAGGTCCTGCAGGGAGAGATGGGCCCACCGGCTGCCGCATGTGGCGCAGCAAGCCTGGACATTCTGTTCTGACATCCACGTGAGAGGATTGCCCCTGCACTGGCCACTCCCTCCACTGGTCTACTCAATGGATTTGCTGCTCAACCGGAGCCTCTTGCCAAACACGCCTCACTCACTGCCCTGCTTAGGCTGCACTGTTCTCTCTGTTTTTTGGCAGAGAGCAAAATGGCGCGAATGGCTCTAAGAGCGCAACCTCGGAATCTCTCCCAAAAGTTGGGGAGAGGGAACGGGTGAGCAAAGTGCAGCTGGAACGTATAGAGGGAGGGACCTGGACCACCGGGTTCTGCACCCTTGTAGGAACCGAAGCTGAAGAAGCACCAAACACAACACATGGTAAGGGAAAGTCAGCACAGAGCACAGGCCCTGCACCCACGGTGACCCACCATCTGCTGAGACTGAGAAAATACTGGCTGTGGAAGGCTGCACAGGCTCCTAGAGGGCTGGCTCAGCTCAGTTTTTTCTCTGTCTCCATCTGGACTGGACTGGACTGGAGGGAGGATTAGGAAGTTTATTAAAGCCTGCTGAAATGAGAAGCTGAAAAAGGAATGTCCTCAAAGCCCATATTTCAGAGTGAAAGTGCCTAGGGCCTATGAACATCAAAAGCTGGCACTGACTTCAGGTTTCTTTGAAACATTTAGTTGAATTAAGTTTCACCTGAAAAAGATATTTGCATTCCTGAGGAAACAGAAATAAGTGAAAATAGATAAACTGTAGGCAACTGGACTATCAGTACATTTATGACAGACTCTCAACAGCTCTGCACATTTGAAGTAGCCCTCAAGAGTTGGTCAAGAGACGTATTAGAAAGGTATCATGACCTACACCTTGTTCATTAATCCTTATTTTTGCATATCCAAGTCAGCCAACATGGCAACCACATGATTCTACTAAAGAACCAGGAAATGAACTTGCATGCACAATGAGCTAAAAGCTATCAGCAAAGGAAATACTGCAGGTTTTCTCTGCATAGCAGGACCCTATTATGCATCCTCTAGATTATGAATAAGGACATTGCTCCTGCTCCTAAGTATGCACCTCATATAGTGTTATGTAATGGGAGGCAGGCAGGATTGGTGCAAGGATATGAGGTACTCTAGGCAGACACTCAGTCCTGCTAGTCACCGCTCTCCAGGACCTGCAGCAGTTGCAGTGACATAGAAGCGGCAAGGCAGCATGTACCTAAACTCTCCAGTGCTGTTCCTTTTCTCTATGACCTGCTGCTTCTGCCCCCACTGATGCAGGAAGTCTGCGTCGGAGGGGGCGGAGGCGGCAGGTCATAGAGAAAAGGAATGACCACACAGCACTAGAAAGTTTGGCTAAGCGCTGCACTGCTGTTTAAAATGTCATTGCTGCCGCTAAAGGTCCTGGAAAGGGTGGAAGTGGCATCCGTGGGTGCCCCGGGAATAATGGTGCTCTGCCTAATTCACCCACTGGATCACGCCAGTCCTGAGGGCAGGGCCTCCCTGGCAGTCATAGAACTGGAGAAGATACTTTCTTAGGTTTCCAGGGAAGTATAAAACTCCTGCAAAAACTAGCACTCGGTGTCTTCCTTCACAGGAGACAAGGAATGAGGCGAGGCCGACTGTGCTCACCAGTTACCAGCACAACCTGGATGCTGCTGCTTATGTGACCTACCCAGTCCCTAACTTCAGGAGAGCAGTAGAGCCGGATTTTGCTGTTCATAGGCCCTAGGAGGCACTTTCACTCTGAAATATGGACGTTGAGGACATTATTAAAAACACGGCTGAAAAGAGAAACCAAAGAAAGAAACCTTTTTAGGAAATGCTTAGACATTCTGGAATTATATTTTTGAAGTTTTAGTTGTTTTTTGTCTCACAATCTTTTAAAAAAAAAAATTGTCCTCCTTCACAGGCCCTAAACATTTGGTGCTGGGTACTGTTCCTACATTGCCTAAAGGGAATCTAGCACTGGAGAACAGACGAGGGCCAGTGTGCCCTTAGCAATCCTTCATTCTTGCAACCCCTCTCCCCTGTCCAGCATCCAATCTCCTCCAACCCAAGCCCTAATGCCACCGCTGCCATATCTGTCCAGAAGCTGCTGGCTGATGCTGTAAAGCAGAAAGGAAGCCAGTGCCGGCTCTTCGAGCCCTTGCCTGCTTTGCATGCTCAGCTGCCTCCTGTCCCTTCCGATGCAGCCCTCTTATTTGTGAGGCAGCACGACGTGGCTGGACTTTCAGAACGCATCACACAGGGGTTCAGAAGCCCCATGCCATCCCTTCTTTTATTGCCATTGCGGCTCCTGCGACAGGTCTAACGGAGATGTGGCAGCAGTCATTGAAGAGTGATCGAAGACCGCCGTTGCATGGGTTTTTTATGTGGCACTTTCTGCTGCTCAAAAGCTTTGAGGCTCTAGACAACTGCCTAGTTTGCCCACTGGTCACACCGGCCCTATACAACTCACTTCTTCAAGGCTGCTTTTGGATCCTGATCCACTTAGGGGCTTGTTTACAAAGCTGCGGTAGCGGCTTCCGCCTGATATTGGAGCCGCGGCCCCATTGAATTCAATGGGGCCGCAGCTTTGTAAACAAGCCCCTTAGTCTCCTATGTGTTTCCTTACCATTCCCCTAGATCAGGGGTCTGCAACCTTTAAGACATAAAGAGCCACTTGGACCCGTTTCCGAAGGGAAAAAAAAAACTGGGAGCCGCAAAACCATTGCGACATTTAAAACAAATCTAACACTGCATATATTGTTTCTTACCTTAATGCTATATACGACCCCCTACTTTTCCTGTTAAAATATAGGTGTTTGGCCTATACTCGCCGTATAAGACTACCCCTCTTCCTTCGCACAAAAAAAAAAATACGCCAGAAAATATCACAACAACAAGTAACAATATTTGATTTCAAAATTATGATGATTTTGTAGTCAAATCACTAATATGAAATAAAATTATTTTTTCTACCTTTGTTGTCTGACCAATTTATTCTTTGATCATGCTGGTCCCGATCTGAGGCTTCTGCTTTCCTGTCTTCTCTTAGCTCTCTTTCTGTGGTCTATGGTCCATCTGCCATTTCTTATCTCTTCTTTCGTTTTCTTCACTTCTTTCCATCAGCCTATTTCCAGTCCCAGTAACCCTCCCCAATATCAGCCCCTTTCCAGTCCTCACTCCCAGTACCTTCCAATGTCAACTTGCATTCCCATGATTGCCACTGGTGTCCATTTCCTTCCAATCCCCCTCCTTCCCCACTGACCAGTCCCTTCTAGTACAAATACCATGGCAGCCTTAGCCCCCAGTTATCTTCCAGGGCCAGCAGCTCTATCCTCCCCTCCCCACAATCAGCCCATGCCCATTCAAAGCCCCCCAATCAGCTCGCTTCCAGTGCTAATCCCCCCTCAACCCCATTACCAGTGCTAGCCTCCCCTAATCAGCCCAATACCAGTCCTACCCCCCATCAGCTCATTACCAGTCCTAGCCTCCCCTAATCAGCTCATTTCCAGTGCTAGTCCCCTCAACCCCATTACCAGTGCTCCATCCCTCCATGTCAGCCCCCTCCATCCCTCCATGTCAGCCCCCTCCATCCCTCCATGTCAGCCCCCCTCCCTCCATCCATATCAGCTCCCTCCCTCCATGTCAGCCCCTCCTCCCTCCCTCCATCCATGTCAGCCCCATCAGCTCCCTCCCTCCATGTCAGCCCCCCTCCCTCCATCCATATCAGCTCCCTCCCTCCTTGTCAGCCCCCCTCCATCCCTGTATGTCAGCTCCCTCCCTCCATCCATATCAGCTCCCTCCCTCCATGTCAGCCCCCGCCATCCCTCCATGGCAGCCCCCCTCACTCCATCCATATCAGCTCCCTCCCTCCATGTCAGCCCCTCCTCCCTCCCTCCCTCCATGTCAGCCCCATCAGCTCCCTCCCTCCATTTCAGCCCCCCTCCCTCCATCCATCCATCCATATCAGCTCCCTCCCTCCATGTCAGCCCCCCTCCCTCCCTCCATTCATATCTGCTCCCTCCCTCCATGTCAGCCCCTCCTCCTCCCTCCATCCATCCATGTCAGCCCCCCTCCCTCCCTCCCTCCATGTCAGCCCCCTCCCTCCATCCATCCATATCAGCTCCCTCCCTCCATGTCCGCCCCCTCCATCCCTCCATGTCAGCCCCCCTCCCTCCCTCCATCCATATCTGCTCCCTCCATCCATGTCAGCTCCCCTCCCGTCTTCTGCAGCCGCAGCTCCCAGCCTCTTACGGAACCGCGGCTGTGCTTTTAAAATCATCTCGGAGCCCGTCCGGTCTAGACGGGCGCCGTGCAGCAGTGTCCCGCCTCCAAACTTCCTTTAGAGGCGGGACAATGCTGCACGGAGCCCGTCAAGACAGGAAGGGCTCCGAGATGATTTTAAAAGCACCGCCGCGGTTCCCTAAGAGGCAGGGAGCCGCGGCTGCAGAAGAAGGGAGGGAGCTTACAAAACTATTGCCTGTCACCGGGCGGGCAGTGTGCTCCGGAGCCGCGGCAAAGGTGAGAAAGAGCCGCATGCGGCTCCGGAGCCGCGGGTTGCCGACCCCTGCCCTAGATGTATCCTTGTCCTCAGCGTTGTGTTGTCTGTCTTGACTAGATTGTAAGCTCTGATGAATACACACTGTCTTTTACATGTGTCTGTATGGCGCTGCATATGCTTTCTAGCACGATACAAATGATCAGTAGAAGTAGTAGAAAAAGGAATATCTGTGGAGGAGCAACAGAAAAGGCAATGTTCCAGGAGGAAGTTAACCACTGCAATATCTATCGGAGAAAAGAGACTATTTACCAAAGCAGCAGAAAGTGACCCTAAGGACAAGTACTATGTGGAGAGGGACCCGTATCTGAAATGCATCACAGCCTCCCAATCAGAGATTGTTTATACATAGTGGATTAACTGTCCTTTTACACTTGCACTAAAAGGGGAAAAGAGCACGTGGGTCCCCGAGAAGCCGACCTCCTCGGAGGGTATATACTTTTCATTAGAGGATCTGAAGGAGAGTTGAAATTTTGGTGTCCAAAGCAATTATACACTGGTGTCAATACAAGCACCAGGGTACAATCCAAAGGGAATTTCCTGTCCTTCCCAGGAGTGCACTGGCAGAGGAAGGAGAGAAAGTGACGAGGACTGACCCTCCCTGGGACCCCCAGGAAGATAGCGCAATGGAGAGACCCAAGTTCAAGGATTTCTGATATATTTTTGCCTTGTTTATTGTGTCTGAAGCTAAGACTGTGAATAGTTTATTTAGAGGAAATCACCTAATAAAGGTTTTAAACTTAAAAATAATATATTTTTGGCTTCTTATTTATTCCAGATCAGTCTCTGAGCTAAAACGTCCCCTCTCCTCCAGGTCCTTTTTTTTGTTTCAGGTGCTCTCTTCCTCTGTCTTCGTGTACTTTTCCTCAGTAAAAGAGACAAAGCCCCTATAATATCTTTTTGTGCAGCACCTCCAGAGCTATCCTGACCCCCTTGGTGAGAGGCAACTGGCGATAGAGGCTGCGTCCCTCTTTTGAAGGTGCACTATGTATATTCCACTCGCAGGCAGCAGACTCTTTGATTGCAAGCACAGCACTTTATAACCCTTGCTTTGCTCAATTGCAGAAAAACAACAGTCAATTACCTCTTGCCTGTTCTCCCTGAAATCACGGTTTGGATCAATCTGCTTGTCCTGACAATAAAGGTCTCACTGAAGACATGTGCAGAATTTTAGCTGAACCCTACAACAGATCCTGGAATTTTTAGCTCTTGCAAAACAACAAAAAACAATTTCCTACTCTGGCTGGTCAGAACTCGTCCTACGAGCTACAGGGCAGGTTTCCAGCAGGGCTTGCACTTTGCCGTCATCATGAACCACATCTCAAAACAGAACAATAATTGCAAAGAGAACAGTACTGGTGAGATTCTCGTACGTATCACATTTACCTGTTTCTATTGCGTCCTCTTAAATTTTTTTTTTGCATGTTTATTTTAATATACTGGATTTCTTATCATTTTAATACTTTTTTGAAATAAAGAGAAGGTCTTTTTAAAAATATCTTAGGTTATCCCCCATTTCCCCACAACCTAGGAAAACATTGCTGGACACAAGGGCCAGTAGGAGGCTTGCCCTTCATGCAACTTCTTCAGCCAGTAGGGGTCGCTACAGTGGCGACAGCCATCTTCCCTCCCTGGCATTGAGTATAATATCCTCTGCGCGACCCACTGGAAAGGAAATGTACATCTTTTATTATGCAAAAACAAAATTTTATAGGAATAACACATGTGGAAAAACAATATAAATACACATTTAAAAATATATTGAAACAGAAGAAGGGGAACTCAAATTGCAGTAGAACACACACAGAATATTAAACATGCAATTCCTTGCCCAGCTCACCATTACTCACTCATCCATCATTCTCTTCACCAAAAGAGAACAAACAAGAATTCACAGTTTGTTCAAAATAATTCAGTAAAACAACAAAGAATATATATGTATGCATTGAGTGAGAAGAAACTGGATGTATCATGTACTTTGGACTACAAATTATCATTGCTGTTGCATATTTTTTAACCTGGTTTGTCATCCTGTTTAAATAACTTGATAATTATTTGTTGTAAATCCTGTTGGGGAATTTGATGCTTTGTGTTTTTTGAATGAACGGTGACTTCCTGTTGGTTATTATCCAGTGCAGAGAATGGTGGATGGGCAAGCGATGATGAAACAGGCCAGGAACTTCATGTTTTAAGCATCCTGTGTGGGTTCTACTACAATCTGAGTTCCCCTCCTCCTATTTCAATATATTTTTAAATATGTATTTATATTAATTGTTTTTTTCACATTTTTTTATTCCTATAAACAAAACAATATGCAAAAACAAAACTTCTTTTTAGGCAAAACTTGTTCACTATGGTTATATGTTTGACCTTTCCATCTTTTATGTTGGCCATGCTGCTCGTTTTCAGAAGTAGGTTCTCGAGTCTGGAGGTGTTTGCTCTGTATCCTCAAATCTTTCTTATGTCAATGTCATTCATGTCTGCACAGAATTCTGATGAAGGCCAAAATGATTTATTTACTTTTATATAATCATGGGACTGACTCAGCAGATGGGGCTTTTCAGAACTTAAGATTAATATTCTCATAGTGAAATAAAAGTCAGAAGCAACAGAAGAATTATTTTAAAGATTTTGTTTTAGCTGCCAACTGAATTATCTGCAAAGGTTTATTTTTATTTTTACTTTTACGTGTTCTGCTGCTGGAAACCTAGAAATTAGGCAAGATCTGTCTTTATTTTCCAGGCTGTTGAAAATCCAGTTAAAAGAGGTGGAAACAAACATGTTTGTAAAACATTATCTCTGTAGCACAGAACGACATCCCCGGCCCTTAGGCAAGAACCGAATGGGCAGACGTGATTTCTAATAAGAATCCCTAGAATGGGTCAAGCAAATTATTAACGGGTTAAAGAGATCTGTAATCATACCCCACTACGGCCATGCCGCTCTCAGTTTGAAGCTGCCTTTGGATCCCCATCCTTTATCCTCCTGTCTTCACCCATTTGCGTTTTAATCATTTTCCTAAGGATTCCCTAATCCCCTGCTGTTCCATTTGTCCGTTTTAGCACTATATAAATGATAAGTAGTAGCAGGACTTAATTTGTATATTTAAAAAAATAAGTGAGCCAGGGTTAGCAGTGACCTGTGGAGGCAGGACCAGGACCAGATGTTTTTACATACTTGTTTGTTCCCATTTTTTCATTTTGATGTTTTATTGCTTTATGTTGCATCAGTTGAACTATATGTTGACCCCTGATGCCGTTATAGTTGCCGAAATTTGGCTGTCGGATCTTTAATAAAGTATGTGACCTTTTTGTATGGCCATGGTCTCTTTGGGCTCCATCCTTTGGCATTTAGCAATTTAAATAGCCCAATATTATCTCTATGGGGGATGTTTACTAAAAACCGCAAAGGTGCGCGCCGCACAATAGCGCACGGAAACGCGGCACCTAAACGCTCTTAAACGCCCCGGACATGTGCGATGAACCCCCGTGCATGTGCGCGACACACTAACGGGCCCCGCACAAGTACGGGCCCGCAAATGTCCGATAGAGGCGTGGAAAGGCTAACAGAGGGCGGAGAGACGGGGTTAATGGGCGGGGAAGGGGAGGGGAGAGGCCCCTCGCACAGTTGCGGGGCCGAATTTACAAGTAAAAAATAGCGCGAGTGAAACACTTGCGGTAGAGGGCATTTAAAGGGAAGAGAAACCATTTCCGTCAGCAATGTACAGCAAAACCGGGGAAACCTGTAAAACGTGAGCAGTGTGATACATGTGCACAGCACAAAAGTGCTATTAAAAATAGAAAATGACCACCACAAAAATATTAAAAACAGTAAGTCAGCTGGGGAACAGTGATAGCCATGGGCAAATATAACAAATACACCCAGGAAGGTTCCAGAAACAGGAAATGAATTTCGGAAGGGTCAACGGAGCGGAGACCTTTCCAAAAAACATTTCCTTTGTTTGGAGTTGTCCTGGGAGTGTTTTATATGGTTGCCCATTAATATCACTGTTGCCCAGCATGGTTATATGTCATCCCCCTTCTCTTGTGGTCAATTCCGGGGTTTATTTGCACGTGTGTCACCAGACAGGGTGAATGAGCCCATAGTCAAAATGTGCAGAGCAGGGGTTGAGACTCCATCCTGCAAGGTTAACTATCTCCAGGGACTGCACAGTCTCCGTGGCCACAGTGTGGTGCAGCAGACAGAGCCAGTACCTCTAAGGACCAGAGGGCAGAGGTTCAAATCCCAGCTGGGGCACCTGCCAGCCCAGTCCCTATATTTTACCCACCACCAAACAGAGATAGCACAGACACTCCTGTATTGCAGGGAACATAAGCATAGTGCAAACACCCACATTTTGCCCTACACGGCACACCCCCCATAACAATGAGCCGTACCTACAGCCCAGTCCCACAAATGCAGTCCCGGAGTGCCACAACGCAAGCAGGTCATATGCTGTCCCTGAGAGAAGGACATGCCAGCATGTTGGCGGACGAGGACAGGTGGTGGAGGGGGTAGTGGGTGCTAGCCACAGAAGACAGTGGCCTAGCCATGTGCAGGCTGACACTGTCCACTGCAACAAACAGGCCCTGTGGGATGTACAGTCATGGTCTGCCCAGGGAATACAGCCTATCCATGGCAACACGGTGGTGCAGTGCACACAGACAGTGTATGCAAGAACAGAACGTCACCGGTTCAATGCCCAGCTGGAGTAACCGACAATCCTCTCCACATATTTATCACACACCCACACCGTGATAGTGAGGACATATGCTACGCATTGGTAATACCCCTCTATTTTACCCCCCTGAGCACAGACACCATGAACTGGTGCATTACCCAGAGCAGAGTCTCCCAAATGCAGTCCTGGAGGGCCACACACCATTCCGGTTCCATGCTGCCCCTAATACAAATGCCAGTGCTGCATATCTATGAAACACCCCCATGGCATGTAGATGTAGCTCATGCATATTCATGAGGGACAGCACTAAATACGAATAGTGTTTGGCATACCAGGACTGGAGTTGGGAACCCCTGCCGTAAAGCAGCAGCCAAGGGGCAGACACACCCACACCCACATGCCCCATTGGCCAATGCCCCCTGGAGAGGCAGGACATTGGGCCCTGCATGCATCTCCCATTACCAGCACCTGCATACCTTAGCAATGCCACCCTATACCTGGGTACATGGTACACAGCTCTCAAATGTTTGCTAGGAGTAATGGTAGATAGACATTCCTACATGAAGCACTGTTTGCTCTCTGAGCAACATCAGAACAAAATACTAATACAGCTGGGGAACACTGATAATATTAATGGGCAAAAACTAAAAACACACCCAGGAAAGCCCCAGTAGAAGGACAGGAGCTGTGGAAGGGGCTATGGAGCGGAGACCTGACCAAAATTCACTTCCGTGTGTCTCAGCTGTCCTGGGAGTGTCTGTTATGGTTGTCCATAAACATCACTGTTGCTCTGCTTGGTTACATTCATTCCCCCTTTGTCGTGGTCAGTTGGGGGAGTTATTTGCACCCTTGTCACCAGACAAGGTGAAAGACCCCACATCACAAATGTGCATAGCAGGCATGTTGACTCTGTTGGTCAGGTCTGCCATCCACAGGGACTGCACTGTCTCTGTGGCCACAGTGTGGTGCAGTGGACAAAGCCAGTACCTCTAGTTTCTGAGGGTCACAGTTTCAAATCCCATCTGGGGCTCCTGCCAACCCAGTCCCCATATTTTACCCACCGCTAAACAGAGAGAGTAAAGACATACATTTATTGCAGAGAATATAAGAATGGTGCACACACACATTTTGTACCCAACACTGCACACACACCATAACAATGGCCATTACCTAGAGCAGAGTCTCCAAAATGCATTACTGGAGTGCTACAACTCACACATGTCATCAGCTTTTCCAAGATAAGCACATGGCAGCATGTTGCCGGAAGGGTACAGGTGGTGAAGGGGGCAGTGCCTGATAGCCACAGAAGACAGTGGCCTAGCCATGTGCAGGCTGGCATCGTCCACTGCAACAGATAGGCCCTGTCGGATGTACAGTCATGGACATCCCAGGAAATCCAGCAAATCTGTGGCAGCACAGGGGTGCACTGCACACAGACAGTGTGTGCAAGAACAGAAGGTCACAGGTTCAAAGCCCTGCCAATCCTGCCCACATATTGTTTCCACAACGAAAATGTGATAGTAAGGATAATCCTTTATTGCTGGGGACATATGCATTGGTCATACGCCTATCTTTCACCCCACTGATCACGGACACCATGACCAGGGGCACGACCTACAGCAGAGTCTCACAAATGCAGTCCTGGCGGACCACACACCATTCCTGTTCCATGCTGCCATGCATAGAAATGTTTGTGTGTCATATCCCTGCACCACCGCCATGGCATTTAGATGTAGCACATGCATATTCATGAGGGACAGCAGGAAAAACCAGAACAGTGTGTTGTAATCCTGGCCTACATCTGGGAACCTCTGCTGTAAAGCAGCAGCCAACAGGGGCAGACACACCCACACCCACAGGCCACATTGGCCAATGCCTCCTGGAGAGGCAGGACATTGGGCCCTGCGTGCATCTCACAATACTAGCATGTGCATTCCTTAGCAATGTCACCCTACACCAGGGTATACGGTACACAGCTGTCAAATGCTTGCTATGAGTACTGGCAGATAGATAACCCTACGTTACGCAAATTATGCTCTGTGAGCTCCATCATGACAATCATTCTGTTGTCTGCAGTGGGTGCATCAGGTCTGGTCTCAGACAGTGTTTACCACCCTGGGGAGTGACTCCCAACGGTATTGCGTACCATATCCATGCCTGTACTGTGCCCAGGACTGGTGTGGTGGCCAATGTTGACAAACGCCTCTATAGTAGCACAATGCTGGCATACGTGTGTGAGTGTGTGTCTGTCTATACAGTGTGTGTTGGCTGCAAACACCTTCCACAGCCCACACTGCCAGCACTGTTGCCAGTATTGGCCTGCCAATGTGCATAATGAGCAGCAAGGTACCATGGGTATAGATCAGACAGGGTGGGATGGCCAGGATGCATCTGCACAGGGCAGAGGGCACTGGCTGGGACACTGTAGTGGCTGGCCACCACCCACACAGACAGGGTGGCCTCTGTATGTGCTGCTGGGGTTGTACAACACCCTGACTGTGCAGTGACGACAGCATGGCTAGGCACCCCCATAGTGATAGATAGTATCTCTGTCATGTGAAATATATGGGTTGTGTTTTGGGGCCCAGTCACTGACCTATCTGCTGGTGTGCACGGCCATCCTAGTTCTGGGTGCATGCATTTCCAACAGGACCAACTAGCAGACTGTCCTCAGTTGGTTTGTGTCCTGATGGAGTGCTGTGCAGCGGGTGATGGCTTGCTGCAGGAGAATATCAGATAGTGGTGGGGCCCAACGTAGCATATCAAGGCATAATGTCTGTCAGATATTGTGTCAGGGATGTGCATGTCTAACAGGACTAACTAGCAGATTGTCCGCAGCTGGTCTGTGTCCTGATGGAGCGCCTTGCAGGGTGCAGTGGCTGATGGCTTGCTGCAGGACAATATCAGATAGTGGTGGGGTGCAACCGAGCACATACAGGCCTAATGTCTGTCAGATATTGTGTTATGGATGTGTATACAGCTGCCATGACTGGCCTGTAGGGTGTCTCTTTCACAGCAGGACTGGGGTTGATGGTCCACTCTGCTGCCACCATTGAAGGGAGGTAGCATTTAGAGAGGAGACCCTGTGTTGCAAACGGGGGGGGGGAGGAGGGGGACAAATGGTGGTACCTAACCCACCTAGGTGTCCATAAGGGGTTCCCCAGACTCAGACCGACAGAGATATCCAAGTTGTTTCTGCAGAAAGAACCTATCTCACAGAATAATAGTGCATTGGAGCTCTGCCATAACCTAAATTTGCCGTGGAGGGTGTTGTGGACCTGGTCCTGGGTGCCTCATCGCACCCTTAGGGTGAGCACAGTACCCGCACAATGTGACGGTGTGTAGCTACTCTGTGCCAGTACAACACCCACTCAGTACACCCTACCAGGCCGAGTTGATGTGTGGGTGCACACGGGCACATCCCCATACCTGGCCTGGAGCTGTCGGGTTGCAGTCCCCATCCTGTGTGCATCTGTGGACTGGTGATTTGCATGTGCAGTGCATCATGGGCACGGGTGGCCAAACCCTATCCACCTCACAACAGCAGACTGTCTGTGAGGTGACGTGCAGGCTTTCTGCAGCCAGCCATGGCTTTTGCTTACAGCTATAGTGCTGTAGTCCAAAGGTTATGTCACTGCCTGTGTAGCCAGAGGATATGGGTTCAAAACCACAGTGTGGTAATGTGATAGGGTTGTCCAGAGCATTATCCATCTCAAATCCACCTATTTTTATGCATGATAAAACACCCGCGGCATACTGTACCCATAAGGTGTGTCTGAGGGTGCTTTATAGGGCGCCCTATAGGCCACCTTATGGTTGCCATCCATATAGTGTGCACTATACATTATCCTGTGTGGCAACATATATGGTGCCCTATAGGGGACATTCTAGGGTGCGTTGGCGGAAAGTGCACTGTAACATGTGCCCTATGGGCCGCCTTATGTTAACATGCTGTGAGAGTGCGTTTGCTAGTAGTGATAAAAAAGAAAAAAAAGCCACCTATACCACACCACAACATAATACATACTGTTTTAGCCAGCCATGTTCACTGGGCACTGTGAGGTATTGAACCGCTGATCCCTGCACCAGTGGTCACTGTTTCAAACATTGTGCTGTGGCTCTGTTCCTGTGCGTGGATATCAGCGAGACCCCTTATGCCGCACAAAACGCCCATAATTAACAGTACGCCGCCCAATGACGCCCATAATAACAGTGCGCCGTCCAAAACGCACAAAATGTACAGTGCGCCGCCCTATGTCGTCCAAATGCTAATATGTCTCGTAAAACATATACCCATCAAAGGTGTTGCTTCAGCTGGGCATTTCCGTTGCACACAATGGGGGATTGAACCCCTGATCCTTGCACCACTGATCAGTGTCTTCAGCATTGTGCTACGGCTCTGTTCCTGTGTCTGGACGTTTGCGCACCGCCTTATGCCCTTCACAACTGACAGCGCACCGCCTGATGCCGGCCAAAACGCACAAGATGGACAGCGCGCCGGCTACTGGCGCCCAAAATTAACAGCGCAACGCCTAATGCCGCACGAACTTAATTACTGCCGCCCACAATTAACAGCGCAACGCCTAATGACGCCCAAAATTATTATGCCTCCTAAAGCAGTTTTAACCATGAAAATTCATGCCTCAGCCAGCCTTTTTCCTGGCGCACGATGGGGGATTGAACCCCTGATCCTTGCACCACTGGTCAGTGTCTTCAGCATTGTGCTACGGCTCTGTTCCTATATGTGCCCAGCAGCGCCCCACTTAGCCTTCCCACGCGCTAATGTCGGGCCCGCAAATGTGCGCGCTGCGCACACGTACGGTCGGCTTTTTTCCTTTTTCTGCCTGACCCGCCCACTCCTTATATGGCACAGGCACACTACCGCGGACCCGCACGATACGAATGTTTAGTAAACCTCCCCCTATATTTTTTGAAAATGTGCATTTAACCTAATTACTCGTTTGCTAGCGAATGCCTAATTACCTTTGAATAGGGCATAATTATTTATTTTTCTGATAGGGCATAATTATTCATTCGTATGGGACACTCCCAGATTCACCAATAAAACTCAACCATCAGATGCAGAGCAGAAGTAGAGTTTTCACTTTACAACTCAACATACAAACAAGATTCCATTCAAATTCTGGTCTAATATCAGTGACATCAACACCCTCCACTGCCAAACATTGAGCATCATAAGACAACACCTGCAAATGAATACTCTACACCAGAACCAAGCTGAAGAACTCAACCTGCACCAGCCCTACCAATGAAAAATTAGCACTGCAAATATTCCAGAACAACATGTTAACAGAATTCCTCACCTCCAGCAGCACATGGAAAGATGGCCAAAACTGAAATTGAACATGGCTAGAACTGAGCTTCTTATTTTTCCCCCTAAAACCTCCTCTCCTCTTCTTCCTCTCACAGGCTGTTAGTGTAGCTGGGTTTAAAAAAGGTTTGGACAAGTTCCTGGAGGAAAGGTCCATAAACCATTATTAAGAAGGGACCCAGGATATCAATGCTTGACCCAGTACAAGCATTGCGGAACCTGTGTCTTTTGGGGAAACTGCTAGGTACGTATGACCTAGATTGGCCACTGTTGGAAACAGGATACTGGGCTTAATGGACCTTGGTCTGACCCAGTATGGCATATCTTATGTTCTTATATGTTCTCTCAGTCTCTGTGGATAACTCTCTACTCCTTCCTGTCTCCTCGGCTCGCAATCTTGGGGTTGTCTTTGACTCCTCTCTCTCCTTCTCCACACACATCCATCTGATAGCTAAGACTTGCTGTTTCTTTCTCTATAACATCAACAAAATCTGCCCATTCCTTTCTAAACACACTACTAAGACATATATCCATAGGGGCGTCTCTAAGTGAGGCGGCTGCCTCAGGCGGCAAAAAATGCCCCCCAAAACAGCTGTCTCACTTCACCTTCAAAAGTAAAAAAAAATCCCCAAAAAAAGATGCACGTTGCTGCCGAGTCTGCTTCTCAGCAGCAGCAAACTCAACCTCCGTTTCCAGGCAGCCGCGGCTCCCTGCCTCTTAGAGAACCGCGGCTGTGCTGTGACTGCAGTTTTAAATACAAACGAAACCGGTGCAGGTGCGGAGCCTTCTCGCCTCCGTGAAGGACCCCGTGCAGCTTTGTCCCACCCCTAAAGGAGGAAGCTGAAGCCACGGCTGCCTGGAAATGGAGGTTGAGTTTGCCACTGCCAGCCTTAAAAAAAACAAACAAACAAAAAGAAAAGCCCGAGGAGAGGAGCTGCTGCAGCAGCAGGAAGTGCCCCGTGGCCGCCCCGGCAGAGTCCTCCTGTCTCCCTCAGCGCTGCTTTACACAGCTCTGTAAAGCCGCGCTGAGGGAGACAGGAGGGCTCTGCCGGGGTGGCCACGGGGCACTTCCTGCTTCCGCGGCAGCAGCAGCTTCAGCAGCCAGTTTTTTTTTTATTTCCCGGGGGGGGGGGGGAGGGGGTTAGGACTTGTAATGGGCTGATGGGGGGGGTTAGGATTGGTAATGGGCTATGGGGGGGTTCTAGGACTGGAAATGGGCTAATGTGGGGGAGGTTAGTACTGGAAGTGGGCTGATGGGGGGAGTTTATGACTGCCAACGTTCTATGGTGGGATAGTAATTGAAATGAGCTGATGGGGGTTATGATGTAATGGGCTATGGGGAGGGGGCTACAACTGGAAATGGGCTGATGGGGGGTTAGGACTGGTAATGGGCTATGGGGAGGGGGCTAGGACTGGAAATGGGCTAATGGGGAGGCTAGGACTGGTAATGGGCTATGGGGGGGCTAGGACTAGAAATTGGCTGATGGGGGGGGCTAGGACTGGAAATGGGCTGATGGGGGGTTAGGACTGGTAATGGGCTATGGGGGGCTAGGACTGGAGGTGGGCTGATGGGGGGAATAGGACTGGAACTGGGCTGGAACGTGAAATGGGCTATTGGGGAAGGGGAGGAGAGTGCTGCTGGCCCTGGAAGAAAACTAGGGGCTAGGGCTACAAATGGGCTGATATGGTAGAATGGGACTGGAAGGGAGTAGATAATGGGAGGGTCTGCCAGGGGAAGGCGGGGGCACAAAGGGAGCTGACAAGGGGGAAGGAGGGGGCTGGAAAGGAGATGACACCTGGGATGTACTAAAGGGGGACTAGAAGGGAGCTGACACTTGGGGATGGGAGTGGTAGGTGGTTGGGTAATGGGGAGAAAGCTGGAAGGGAGCTGATATGCAAATGGCACTGGAAGAGGGATGGACAGAGGGTAGGGCAATTGGAAGGGAGCTGACCTGGAGGGTGGCACAGAGTGGACTGCACTAATATCTGGGATGGTATTTGGACTAGAAGGGGCTGGACAGTGGGGAAGGAGGGGGACTGGAAGGGAATGGACACCAGTTGCAGTCATGGGAATGCAAGGCAGTTGACATTGGAAGGTACTGGGATGGAAGGACTGGAAAGGGGGCTGATACTGGGGAGGGTTACTGGAACTGGAAATGGGCTGTTGGAAGGAAGTGAAGAAAACAAAAGAAGAGATAAGAAATGGCAGATGGACCATAGACCACAGAAAGAGAGCTAAGAGAAGACAGGAAAGCAGAAGCCTCAGATCGGGACCAGCATGATCAGACAATAAAATGGTCAGACAACAAAGGTAAAAAAAATAATTTTATTTAATTTTAGTGATTGGACTTTGTGCTATTTTCATATTTTACACAGTATTGGGGAACTGCATCTCTTATTTATCAATTATCTAATGTTGCACTGCATGTGGACTCTGGCTTCTTGGGGTTTCAATTTAAATTTAGTCTATATATTATTATTTTTACTTTAGATTGTGGTTACTTATTCTGTACTTGCTGAGGGTCGATGTTGCGAGTGTGTGACTGAGGTCAGGTGTTCTGTTAACATGGAGTTTCTACATAAAGATCTATACTGTACTGTAGTAATTTGACTTGTTCAGCTTTTCAAATAGGTGAATGGATGTTCCAGGGCCCACTGTAGTATTTTCAGTGATGCTTTTTTTGGATGGGCTCCTTATGTGAATTTTGGAAGTTTGTGCTGATACGGTATGGTAGGTTTGTTCTTTGTTGTAGGGTTTTGTATTAGTTCACAGTATGCCTGGTACTGGAGAATAGTGGTTGTTGTTAGTGAGATGATCAGAATCAGATTTTTTTTAAAATATTGAGTTCTGTGGGTGAATGTCCTGGTTCTGCTCTGCACCTACTGTGGATGCAAAATATATGTTGAAAAAGAAAAAGCAAGAACCATAACGCAGTTTATAACAACAAAATAAAAATGAGTTATAATTTAGTTTTATAATCTGTGCTGTTAGTTCTTGCTGTCTTTTAGTTCCTTGGTGTGCAAATGGGACCGTACCTAGCCCTGAGCAAGCGATGCAGCCGCACAGGGCGGAAAGGCTTGGAAGGCGTATATCAGTTGTCTGCTGTTGCCCTGCGGCCGCTGGCAGGACAATAGCAGGCAGCCGAAATGCGCTCCCCCAAGCCTCTTTAAGCAGGTCTGGTCCCTCCCTCCTCCGACTCAATGTCAAGGAGGGACAGATCTGCTTAAAGTGCCGGCGCCTTTCAGATCGGGCGCATGCCCCCTTCTCCTCCCCATACCTCCATCCAGCGCTGCCTGCTCTTTCCCTGCTGCTGGTGCCTCCATGAAAAAAACAGAGGGCAGCAGCAGCAGGGAAAGAGCAGGCAGTGCTGAATGGAGGTATGGGGGGAGGGGGGGCATGCACCTGAGCTGCAAGTCTCACAGGGTGTGATTGCAGCTCGATATGGCCCTGTGTGCAGACATCTTGCATTTCCTCCATATAATCTAATCGGCTTTTTGGTTTGGTTCAGTCTCTGATTGGATTTCTGAAAAAGCCTGCCCCCTCTAAGGTGGGGGGTGGGGGGGCGCCTTTTTCATACTTCGCCTCAGGCAGCAGATTGCCTTGAGCCGCCCCTGTTTATCCACTCCTTAATCACCTCCCGTCTTGACTACTGTAACCTATTCCTTGCTGGTCTCCCTTTAAATCAACTCTCTCCCCTTCAATCTGTTCAACACTCTGCTGCATGGCTAATCTTCCGCCAGCCTCATCATACACATAACACCTCTCTTCTCAAGTTGCTTCATTGGCTCCTTATCCATTTCCGCATCCAGTTCAAACTTCTCCTGCTGACCTATAAGTGCATTCACTCTGCAGCTCCTCACTATCTTTCTTCTCTTATCTCTCCTTACACCCCTTCTCTGGAACTCAGCTCTTCTGACAAATTACTTCTCTCTGTGCCCTTCTCTTCTATTGCTAACTCCAGACTTTGCTCTTTTCACCATGCTGCACCTTACGCCTGGAACAAACTCCCCGAGTCTGTACATCAGGCACCTTCTCTGACTCTTTTCAAAGCCAGGCTAAAAACTCACCTCTTTGCTGTCGCTTTCGGATCCTAACTCACCTGATCTCCTTGTGTTTCCCTTGTGTTGTCTGTCTTGACTAGATTGTAAGCTCTGATGAACAGGGACTGTCTCTTACATGTCTGTGCAGTGTTGCATATATCTTGTAGCGCTATACAAATGCTCAGTAGTAGTAGATCAACTTCAGAAAAAAATATGCAAGAAACAAAAATACATTTCCTTCTCTACCGAACTATAAGAAATGCACATTTTCAAAACTGGTATTTCATTATCTGAAAACTGTCACTCTTTTGTACCTTTGTTGCCTGATCATTTTATTTTTCTAGTTGGGCTGGTCCTGGTCTCTTTTTTCAACTTCCTCTTGTTGATTTTCTTCTAAGTCCTTTCCAGGATCTCATTTCCTTTTTCTGTTTCTTCACACTCCTCGTCTTTGTCCTTTACTTCCCTACATCTCTTTCCGACACTGCACCTTCTATTTTATGATTTTTCTTCTGTTTCTCTCCTCTGACTTTTTCTTAACTATAGATTCATTCCATTCCGTCTCCCTCCTTTAATCTTCAATCTATCTCTTTTCACCTTTCACCTTCTTACCAGCTCTCCATTTCCCAACCTTACCTCCCATTCACCACCTGTCTCATTCCTTTGCCAGCCTCCCATGCCCCCATCTTTCAACCACTTTCTAGTCCCCATTTCCTCCTTCTGTATTCACCTTCTCTCCAGCCTCATCTACCACCTTTTTTCTCTCTTCCCTTAATCAGCCCCAGCTCATTCTGTAGCACATATCCTCGCTGCACCTCCAGGCCCTTTTTTATGTCTTCCCCCCAATTTAGATTTCCATTTCCACTCTCTCTCACCACCTTCAAGGAAGACCTGTCCCTTCCTGTGGCTCCCACCCACTACATATTTTTCAACCATCCTCAATCCCTCCCCAAACCTTCCAAGGCCCTTCAAACCTTCTCCCCTCCCTATATTTCTGCACCTGGTCTCCCAGCCCTATTGATGTCCTCACCAATCACCTTTTCACCACTTTCATCCTAATTTCTCGTCACTTTCTTAGTCACCAGACTCCCAAATATCCCCTACTGTTCCACTATACCCAGTTCCACCCTTGAGGATGCCTGCACTTGGGTAGAATGTGTGCGAAAACCCTCCAGAACCAGGTAGTTCTGTAACAGATAAGCAGAGGCAAAGGCCTCCTTAATCCAGTGCTCCAATGTCAACTTAGTCACCACATCACCCTTGTATGGGCCAGAAAACACCACAAAAAGATGATTGAGCTTACGAAAGGGATTGTAACTTCCAGGTACTGGAGAAGCACCCACTGGACAATCACAAGGCGAAGATCCTTATCCTTCCCTCGACACTACTCCTTAGAGAAGGAGGGCAGGCATACCACCTGGTTCACATGAAAGGGAGATGGCATCTTAGAAGGAAAGCACAGGCCAAATGGAAATGGCCTCCTCGAAAAAGACAGATAAGGATCTCGGCAAGACAGTGCCTGTAGCTCATAAATCCACCTTGCGGAACAAATCGTGACCAAGAAAACCATCTTGAGCATCAAATCCTTTAAAGCAGCATGCTTCAATGGCTCAAAGGGTGTCACCATCAGGGCCCCAAGCACCAGATACAGATCCCAGGAAGGGATCACAGACTGGAGAGGAGGACGCAGACGTCAAACTCCCCTGGAGAAAGCGCAAGACGTCTGGATGCAAGGCTAGAGATGTAGCAGCAACAGGACCTTGGAAACAGGCCAAATCTGCTACCTGAGCATTCAGGAAGCTAAGAGAAAGGCTCATCTCCAAGCCATCCTGTAGAAAGATCAACAGATATGGCAGCTTGGCCGCCTCAGGAGCCAATTGCCGGGCACTGCACCATCGCTCAAAAGAGGCACCAGATATGCATGTATGCTAGTCTGGTAGACTTCCTCCTGGCTCTGAGCAGAATGGACACCACTGCTGGAGAGTAACACTTACATGCTAGCTGTCTCCTTTCAAGAGCCAAGCCGTAAGGGATAAGACTATTGGTCCCTGCCGCAACAGGCCCCAAGATGGAGGCAAGTGAAGAGGAGGTGCCTGCAGAAGCCGCATCAGGTCGCCAAACCACGCTCTTCTCGGCCAATCCGGTGCCACCAGAACAAACCTGCCTGAGTGACATTCTATGCTGAATCACACACCCCCACCAGGGGCCACAGAGGAAACACGTACAGCTGGTGCTGACCCGGCCAAGAATGGGTCAGGGCGTTGGCGCCCTCTGGCCACGTCTCTGTGTGGCAACTGAAGAAGAGGCAAAATTTGGCATTGGAGCGGGCCGCCATAAGATCCATTTTTGGGCAACCCCAGTGGCACAGAATCAACTAAAACACTTCATGACTTAACTCCCACTCTCCAGGATCCAGAAGGTGCCGGCTGAAGAAGTCTGCTTCCACACTGTTCACCCCAGCAATGTGCTGAGTTGAAAATGCTAGGAGATTCTTCTCCACCCAGGCAAACAGAAGAGCCATCTCCAGAACTACTCCGGCACTCCTTGTGCCGTCTAGCCAATTGACATGGGCCACCGCCGTGGCATTGTCTGAAACCACTCGAACCGCCTGGCCCTCGATCAGTGGCTGGAAACACAGAAAAGCCAACTCTATGGACCTCACCTTGAGGCAGTTGATGGACCACACCACTTCCCTGCGGTTCCAACAGCCCTAGGCCATATGGTCTTGGCAACGGGCTCCCTAGCCCTAGAGACTGGCATCCATCATCAGGAGGATCCAAATCATCCAGTGGCATCGTCTTCCTCTGATGACAGGGCTGCTGCGACCACTGCAGGCTGGACTTCACCATCAATGGGAGCGGAAGGCTGTGTTCAAACTCCTGAGAACTCAGGGACCATCGAGTCAATAAGGACCACTGGAGCAGTCGCATATGAACACGCACCCACGGCACCATCTCCATATTCACCGCCATCAATCCAAGAAATTGTAGAGAATTCCAGACTCTAGAAGCCAGCTGCACACAGAACAGTGCCAGGCAATCCAATAGACTTTGATGTTCTTCTTTGGTAAGAAAACTCTGCTCACTCAAGAGCTGAAACTTGCTCCCAGGAACTCCAGGGACTGGAGAGGCCACAGCTGGCTCTTCCCTGATTGATCACCCTGCCAAGGCTTTCTAAGAAGATCCCTTGGCACCACAGCTGCCACCACCATACCCTGGGAGAACATCTTCTGGGCAGTGGAAGCCTGAAGGGGGGTGGCAGTGGCGAACTGATAGTGAGAGCCAAGCATGGCAACACGCAGATACTTTGCTGACCCACCTGGATCGAGATATGAAATACACCTTAGCCAGATCCAGAGAAGACATAAACGCTCCTTGATGTACTGTTTGAATCACAGAGTCCAAGAATTCCATTCGGAAGCACAGGACAAGCAAGTGCTTGTTGACCTTCTTGAAGTCCATAATGGGCAGGAAGGAGCCATCCTTTTCAGTACCACAGCCTTTAGGCACAGCAACTTGTCCAAGGTGATCCACACAGCGGCACTTTGATCGCAGTCCCACAAAGAGAGATGATGAAGGCATCCAGATTCGGCTCTTTACATTCCAGGACATAACCAAACTGAATGGTGTCTAGAACCCAGCAATCCCTGACAACCAGGGAATGGACCCTAAAACCTTCATTGAGCAACCTGGGAGCAATGTTCCAGCTAAGCTGTGCTGAGTCCTTCGCCAGCATTTCTGCCAGTGGAGGAAGGTGCAAAGCAATCGCAAAAGTGATTGTGCTTAGGATCGCACAGCATCAGCAGGCCCTTGGGACCTGCCTATGCTGTGTGATCCTGCAGGAATGCCGGCAGAAGACTCAGTGAAGCTTAGTGGGAACATTGCCTGGAAGGGTTCTCCTCTCAAAGGGACTGGGTCCCTGGGCCCATGCGCGCCACAAAAGCATTCATAATGAGCCTGAAAACTATGAGCAGAGGGAAAGAAAGTAACGATGAGAATCTTGAGGACCTTGGGAATCCAACCAGCGTTCCCTCAATGTACAGGCAGAGGCTGACGAGAAGGGGCACCTGCCCACTTCACAGGCCCCTTGGATCCATCTTCCGGAAGGTGGTAGATTGTGTCTCGCCAGGTCTTTCACCAACTGCTGCAAAGGTTTCCCCTTAAAAACTAGTGTGGCCAACCAGGCTTTGGAAGATGTGTCCGCTGCTCAGTGTCAAAGTCAAATCCAATGCCATGTCACCGTCGTCAGGGCAGTATCCATGGGTGCCAAATGCTCCAGGTCATACATGGCATCAGGAAGGAAGGCTGTAGCAGATTCCAAAAGCGGGGTAGTATCATCCGGCGGAAGAGGATGAATCCAATCCACTGAAGCAGGGCTCGAGACATCAGGCTAGTACATACTGCCAGCTGCAGAATAGCCACTGCCATGGCAAGACCAGCTCCTCAACCACAAATCCACCATATGGTCCAGAAACTCCTTTGCCTTCCACAGAAATGGTGGGCCATCTGATAACTGCTGTAACCTGCGTATCCACCTTGAGAATGCCAAACCGCTCAACGCAATCCTCCACCGGGAGAGCGGAGATCGTCTTACATACCCTTAACCCTTAAGGCAGGGAGTCGGGGGAATCTCACTCTGACCAGATCATATATTTGATCATATCTGGAAACAAGAAGACAGTAGCAGACTTTCATACCCCTTGAAGGAGTGAGTATCCCTTCAGCTCCTGCTTCGTGCCGAAAGTATCCATCAAGTTCCTTCCCTTCCCCCTCTCCTCCTTCCCCCCCCCCTTCTCCCACTCCCCTAGCTTTCTGGTTTTGCTTTTAATTTTGCTTTTATTTTTAATTTTAATAATCTTCTTAATTATTTATGCATTATCTATTTTTTTTATTTATTGTTTTATCATTAAGTTAGTTTATCTGTTTTATAGTTTCGCTTAAAGTTTCCCTTGGATGAATGTCCAAACCACACAATTAGTGTACTCAGTGGCACACAGGTATTACAATAATATGGGTAGTGCAATGTAATGAAAGATGGCTTCAATATTTGCATGGTTATGGTCTTATTTCTTTTACCATGTTGGTGTTTTAGTTATTTATTTTTTATTTTTTAACCATTTTGTGGTACCCCCTTACAAATGTTTTTTTTGTTTTATCATTGTTGGTAATATTGAGTTTTTAGGATTGGAGCAGTTACTGGCATCTACAAGATAGTTATTCTGATGTGTAACAGTGAAGTGAGTTATATAGTCTGGTCACGTTTTTTTTTTAATATCTTCTTTTAAACATCCTCTTCTTTTGAATGGTGTTTATTCAAACAAGCAAGGTTGGTCATTAATTCTGATATAGTGGTTTATTTAAACCACAGTCATTTGGAATTTTGATGCAGAAAAGGGGCAATGCAGATCCAATGGCTGAGAATCTTTTCTATTTTTGCACCTCCTTTGGTTTTACACATCTCATTTTTATTTCATCTTTATCTCTTACAAAGAATGATACTTTTGGTCTTCACATACTGCAAATAGATTGCTCTTTAGAAAGGATACACGGTGGAGGGTTGGTCTTCCATTATTTATGGAGTGATACGGATACTGGGGAATTTATGAGTTAAATACTCTCACATATTAGGTATCATAGATTGCAAACATTTAATTCCATGATGGTTAGTCAGTTATCCAATGGTGTAGAAAGATAAAGTGTTTGGTTTTTTTAAAAGAACAGTTCCCGATGTTACTGTGGTGCAGCCGCGCTTCCGAGGATTCTTCACGCCTTGATAAAATGGATGATTTTATTTTGAATACCCCAATACCCCTCTTTTACATCTTTATACAAAAGTATAGATTTTAGAGGAGATTTATATTGTCGCAACCCATGCCCAGGCAACCACCTATAGGCATGGACCTGCCTTTATATTGTCCTTTTAAATAAAGAATGGTTGGAGTCTTCCCAGGGCCGAGGCTTCTGGGAGTTGTAGTTGTGTGGTTTCAAGACAATAATGTTGAGACCCGAGGGTTTTCAAGGCAAACACAGGAATTTATTAGTACCTTTTCCAAAAAGCATTTAAAAGCTCAACGCATAACAAAAATAGGATTTTTTCTCCAAACAAGATTCCAAAGACCTTTTATCCAAACAGGTCACTGTAAGAGCTTCAATTAGCTTTCAAACACATGTAGCTGTTTTTCCAAAAAACTTTCAGCATTCAAAATAAAGCTTTTCATTCTTTTAACAAAACCCAAAAGCAATGTTCTTTTCTTCAGATAAAACAGGATTCTTAGCAAACTCTAGCTAAGCAACATTATCCCTGTTTCCTCTCTCTGCTTTTGTAGAACATTTTTAGGCTTTAAGACTTTCTCCTTTCAAACCAGGAACTCCTTATTTTGTCTTCTTACATACAGAACAGTCCATTAATGAATCATCTGACTCCTTGTCAGATTCATAAGGATCTATTTGCATCTCCTCATAACTTGAGTCTGGTAACTCTGATTTCAAGTCACCCTGCAAAAGCTCAGGCTTAATGTCTTCTAAAAGCTTTAACACTTTCCTCCAGTGAGACTTTTCCTTATGCACAGGTTTTTCCCCAAGCACGTGGAGATTCTGTCCCTTCAGTAACTGACACAATGCCTCTAACTGGCTCAAGTTACTTTTTGTTGCAGGTTTATTCACGCACCGTTTTGGAGCTGGCAGTTTCCCAGCAAGTTCATAAACTGCTGCTACTGTATCTTGCTCCTCGTCAGCACTCCTCCCAGGTACAGCTTCCCTGTCTCCAGAACCAGATGCAGTTCCCCTGTAGTACTGGCTTCCTTCTGGGTCGTGGCTTTCACCTCTGAGAACTCCACTGCTTTCTCCAGCGTTCTCCCTGGTTAAGCCTCTCGTGTGACTCTCTCTCACAGCCTCCTTCCCAGTATGCTTCCTTCCTGTGTGCTGCTTCCTCTCTGGAATCCTCTCTGGTGCTGTCTCTGGTGATTCTCTTTCCTTCCGTCTCCCTGGTGGTTCTCTTTCCTTCTGTTTTCCTGGTGCTCTCTTTTCCTTCTATTCCCTGGGGTTTATAAGAGTGTGCCTGAACTCCCGTGCACTGCCCTTCCCCCAGGTGTTTCTTATTAACTTCCAAGCTTGCCTCTGGATTAGCAGAGCTTGGGCGTGGTCTACACTCAGCAACTACATGTGTTTTTTTCTCTCTGGCTGCAGTTTGAGGGCTACGGCTTTCTTGCCTGTCTCTCTCCTTAAAGGTAAATGACTGTTTTTCTTCCCAATCCATAGACTCAGCTACACTCTCGGCATCACAATATATATAAAATTTTCATGGTCAGGGGTCGCCTTTCTCCCACTAAATAAAAGGCCCATACAGCGCAGACAATGGCGTTTCTTTTTTTGGCAGAAGTAGAAGTCAGCTTAGCGCATAGGTAAAGTCTATATTCACATTTTCTTCTCCTGTTATTACAATTAGCATTATTTAATTATTTAGTGCTTATTTACCATTTTTCATGAATCAAAGCAGTTTACAGAGAACTCGAGGATTGAACATTACATCAAACAAAAAATATATGTAACATCTTAACAGGGAGTGAAAGGGGAAAAGGGACGAATTAACTTAAATCAGCAACACAGAGAACTAAGCATATATATAAATTAGTTACAATGAACTTGAAAGCATATTGATACCATCATTTTTTAAGACACCAATAAGAGGTTTTTTTCATATATTGGGTGACTTTTTAGATTTAGTAGGAAATGATAATTGTAAACTAATAGACAGCAGTGTCCTCCTGTTAAAGCCCCTTCCTCTACCCCACTCTAGTTAGCTCACAAATTTAGTTGTAAATGGCTTTATCATAATCATTTTATATCGGGGCTCACTCCTGCTCCTCTCACATGGAACATTTTAGATTTCTAAGATATAAGGGCATGTTTACTAAACATTCTTATCGTGCGGGGCCGCGGTAGTGTACCTGTGCCATATAAGGAGTGGGCGGATCAGGCTGCCAAAAGAAAAAAACCGGGAGTAAGCAACCGGACGTGTGCGCGTCACGGTAATGTGCGGGGTCGACATTAGCGCGCCAAAAGGCAAAGTGGCGCGCTGCCGGGTATAGAAAACACCCGAGCCGTAGTACAACGGTGAAGACACTGACCAATAGTGCAGGGGCCATGGGTTCAATCCCCCATTGTGCACAACGACAAAGGCCAGCTGAGACAGCAACTGTAATGATTAAAATTATTTTAGGAGGCAAATTAATTTTGAACGGCATAAGGCGGTGCACAGTTCTCTTTCAGCGGCATAAGGAAGCGCACAGTTCTTTTTGGGCGGCCTAAGGCGGCGCACAGGTCCTCTTGTGCGGCAGAAGGCGGCGCACCGGTCATCTTGGGCGGCAGAAGGCGTCGCGCTGATAGGCACAAAGCGGTGCGCCGATAGGCACAAGCACAGGAACGGAGCCACAGCACATTGGTTAAAACACTGACCAATGGTGCTGGGAGCAGGGGTTCAATCCCCCCCCCCCCCGTGTACACTGAAGGCAGTTGTCGGTGTTTGTTTTCTATTGGAGTCACAGAAATTATGGCCGCCAGAGGTGCGTGCGCTGCTGTACGTAAAGCGGCGCACTAATGGTATTGGAGGCCTCTGATGACTGGGAGGCATAAGTCGCGCAATGATGGGAAAGCAGAGGAACCGAGCAACAGCATGATGGTCAGAACACTGACCAATGGTGTAAGGAGCAAGGCTGTGAACACCCGCAGTGCACACTAAAGACAGCTGGCTGAGGCATAGGGGGCTGTGGTGCTGGTCAGAAGGGTGTGTGGCAATGTTTTATGAGGAATAATAATTTGGGAGAGGTAAATGGTGTTGTGCTGATTTGCAAGCACCCAAACACAATCAGTGTACAATGGTGCAGGGATCAGGGGTGCAATCCCACACAATGGCAAATGAACATGTCTGGCAGAGACAGCACCTGTAAGGGGTAAGATAGCCCCATTAGGGTGTTATCGCATATCTGTGGAATAAGTGGTTTCCAGCAAATGTACTCTCAGAGCACTGTAACATAACGTGCCCTTGAAGTCACCCCACAGGACACATCTCCAAATGCAGTGTCCACCACGCCACCCAACAATGTTGGTGAAATAGTGGCCGAGGGGGCGCCACATAGGGTGCCCTATGAGGCGGGGAAAGGTCACAGCACTCTTTCTGCTGTTAGCACTGTGCATTGTAACGTATGGAAAACATAAGTAGTTGTGCTGACACAGTTCGTGCATATGTGATTTATCAGTGAGGGACTGCAGACAGCCCCTGGTGTCTGATATCCACAGGGTGTCAGAGTTAATCTCATATTGCAATCCTCAGCCTGGGCCTGTCTGCAGCCCTTTGCTCCGAGATCAGCAATGGCAGACCTGGGTCAGTCATTAGTTACACACCAAGGAGGGGCTGCAGACAGTCCCAAGTGACGCATATCAACACAGAATCAAAGTCAATATCATCCATTAAACTGCCCCATTACCTCTGGAGATGGAAATCCACAGAGTAACACAGCTCCATGACAGCCAAGGTCTGATGAAAAAACACACACGCCTATGTCATGTATGTAGAAAACTGGTGAATACAGCAATGATGTTGCAGGGGTCATGGTCTGCTCCAGTTAATTAATAAGGGTGGGTGAGGTATGTTCCCACTCTGTGATCAAGTGTACAGCAACCACTCCTGGCATAGTGAGACAATTACACCCTTGTGCCATATATTATTGCACCTTTTATGGTGCAGCAGATGTAACATCACAAACATACCCTGTCAGCAAAGGTGAACTGTAATCTATGTCCATAGGCCATGTTGAAAGGCTGTCCACTCCCAGGCCACTATCGTAGGTACATCATAAGCTGTGTCAATCAAAGGTGTGCCAGAAGATGCCATAAGGACGTATAGGTAAAAGCAGAAAGCTGAGCCAATAACAGTAACATCCCCCAAGCTGAATGCAAACAGAGGAATGTGCTAAACACACACATAACACAAACACTGCACAGAGCAGAGAAGACAGACAATATCAAATTAAATGAAGGACCTACATAAGTTGATGGGCTGCCGAAAGCAGCTGCAGGCCATGTGACACCCATAAAATGTGAAAAACATATCATGGGCAGCTATATCCATGCACAGATTGATGGTAATGTACCCTGCTACACTGACAGTGTGAGACAGAGGATGTGCAGATGTGTGTAGTAGGGGAGTCTGAAATGGAAGAATATGTGAAATATCAGGATGACGGTGGAGTACAAGTGCTAGGCAGAGCACACACAGGAGAGGCAAGCAGGTTGAGATGCAATGCACGAATGTGTGTTAGTCGATGACGTGGTTTAGCAGCATGCACATCAGGGTAGGATGGCACATAGCTGGCAGAGAAAGGATGGATGGAAGGATGTCGCACAACTCAGTTAATGGTACAATGTGGGCATGCCACTGATGTACACACATATGACTATCACACTAATGAAAAGCACATATGCAGGACAAGCAATAACATACAACACTGCAGACAGGAACCACACAAACGACCAGTACTACAAATGTAGACGCCTAAAATGGTAACACACACCGCCCATGTGAGGCACAACAAAGTCTACATAACCAAAATAACGCATGCCAGTACACAAAACGCCTGCTGGCTGCCATGACAAACAAACACAAAAACAACTAATCTGTAGTAAATGCACATGCAGATACACCATGTACAGAAAGAATTTGCACTCTGTATCTTGCAACAACAACACCTGCACAAACACAATGAAATGTCCTGCACTGAATACAGCATGCAAAACAGGGATATAATTAAACACAACGCCATCAGAGGATGTTCCCTGGATCAGGTGAATAATCAGGAGAAGAACAGGAGACAGCTCAACATGCAATAAGGTGTAGCACACCAAACACCTGAATCTCATCAAAAAGAAAGGGCCACATGCAACAGGATGTAAAGACCCTAAAGTGTGAGGTCGTTATTACACAACAAATGTCATGGCTAGGCAACACACAGGATGCACCCTTTTCTACAGTGAAGACAGTAAAGGGTGTGTGTAGAGCTGAGGAACCTGTTGGTACCTCATGGCCGAGTGAGGCCATTAGAGATGTTAAAAACAAAACATGTGCGGAAAAAACATGCATACAGCACACGTCAAACACATGACCATAGCCAATAACAAAAAGCAATCAATGAGCACACTCTAACACAAAGATCCCAAAGGGCGTGTGTGGATGTCAAGCGTACATAGACAGTGATGTGCCATGTGGCTGTCACTAACACAGCTGGCACTGTACAAGGATGTGAGCATAGGTGACCCATGTACATGTCCAGCAAACAAACACATAAAGGGGATGTATGTGCAAATACCGGAGGACTAACATAGTGAAGTGAAACATGGCTTGCACACCAAACAAACAGTGAACAAGTCACAGAAGCACCCCATGTGGCCCATGGCAGGTCATGTAACCCACCATCACCTAGCAACAACAAAAACATCATCTACACCCTGTGACATTGAAAGGAAAATGATGGATCCATGGGCTCACAAGGAGTCATGACTGATACAAAGTCACACATTGAGCATGATGACAGACCTGAAATGCAAACACCACACGAAACACATATTGGGTAAATACAGAACTTTATTTGGTTTGCACATCACAAATAGTGTAGACAGTGCCATCATAATATCAGGGCTGGCCGCATCACCTCGGAAAGTGCTCAAAACCTTTAGCATGTCACAAAGCCACCTCCTACAGAAAGGTAACTTGGTTGACAACAAATTATCCACACCAGATATAATGTGCATCAGGTGCATACTCTGCACCTGACCCCAAGCGCCCCCTTGCTGCTGCATGTCGCAAATGTGTCACCCACATATGAGTGCATGTACAGATGAGATGATGCATGCTGAAGACCCAATACACCTCATCTGTCCCTCAGAAAATACCCAACTGTCAAAACAGGGGTCAGACTAACTCCAAAAAGATATTTGGTGCAAAGGACTTTAATGTTCAAAAACATGACAGAAAAGTAATGATGATACTCACATCCCAATGCCCGATATGGGAGTACAAGCTACACCACTATGGACACAAACAATCATGTAAATCACAATAAGCATCTGCTAACAAATACCACATGCACATGACCACAGACATAATACCAACTCAACAACCAGCAGAAATATGCACATATTACACCATCAAGGAGGTCAACATGCAGTGTTGGTGTGGGGAAACAGTGCATCGTCACATATACCAGGATACATGGAATTTCCCAGTAAACAAGTAGTATTGACACCCACACTGCCACACTGCAAACATAATGTGGCAATGTGAGTGTCGCTAACACAAGCCATAGTCATGACCGTGAAGACGGGAAATGCAAGGTGTGTACAGACATGCAGACTGTCATGTATGCACAGTACGCAAACACACGAAGCAGCATATAAATAAGGAAATAATGGACAAACATATCACCTAAATCCACACAGAAGCCATAGGTCCACATGTGGTGTCACAGAAACATAGTCAGTGAGATGCACAAGCACCAGCCACATGGCAACATGATACAGTGATGCCACACATGCATGTAAACACCCATGGGTCACTGAAAACATCATCCCAAGATGGTCTTGTGTTTGAAAACATTGTGGAGTTTAAATGGGGATCATGTCCAGGTGGCAAATAGGTTGACGTAGACAATAGGAGCACTCCATCGTTGGCCACATGACAAATACATGGGCTGTATGCTTGTGTTGTAAGAAAAACATTAGAATATCATCGGTGCCATGTCACAGCCATGGTACAAAACATGAGACACCCAACTGTGACAAAATGTAACACCTACAATGTCCATGTCAGTTGCTGCTGCACAAGGGGGGATCATCGTAAAACGTCAGAATTGTATCTAAAATCCAAACACTCATGTTAAAAGTGTCTTTGAGGCTCAAGACATGCATAGTCAGGGGTCTGTGATCAATATACCATAGTCCTTCGAAGTCCATGTGTGTCCCCCACAATGAGGAGCACGTCCTGCCAATCAATTGCATCAGCAGTGCTATCGACACCTCTGTCAGGGTGAAAGCAGTAGTCAAAAATCAATAATGTCTATCCCAGTCATGTGTTGCACTCTCAGAGGTAAAACATCCAATGGCAAAATGTCATAGCAAAGAGTTGCATGGTGGTCTGTCCTCAAACAGGTGGGTGTTGTTGACAACAGTTGCAGTGTAAGAGATGTGCCCGGTATGTCCACTGTCCTGTGTCAGGAGAGGAGAGGTATGTAATCGTCAGACACCTTTGAAAAGAAACACAAATGTCATAACGTCACAGCTGTGCAAATGCTGAAGAAAGGAATGCAAAGTCAAACAGGACATGATAGCAATATGAAACATAACCATGTGGCCAACATCATTATGCCTCAACACAGACATGGTTGTCACATGGATATGTTAATGTCCATGCGCCTGTCACACAGGTGTGTTGCAGCTACACACCATATGCAGCTGTTCATGTGAGTCTAGAGAAAATGTTACATGCCCATCAGAACAACATTATATCATCAACAGTGAAAGACAGATGTAATGAACCCCAAAAGAAACCAATACACATACCGTGTGTGTGCATCAGGTGTAGCTCATCAATCGCTTGAGCCACTACACAACAATATCAGGAACACCTGAAGGTAGACAATGTCAGCAAAAGCTCGAGATTCACCATGGCAAGCCAACGTTGATGACGGTCCAGATTATGTGCATATCTGTAAACACAAATGAAAACAGACCAGTGCTTAATGACAACAAAAGAAACATGTTTTCTCAATGCACACAACACATGTCCATAATGTTGACAACGTTTACACCACTATGTAAGAGGTAGCATAGTCACAACAGACACCCAGAGGCACACACCCCTAACAGCACATGATAATGTATGATGTCGGAGCAATGCAACATCACACAGGCAAACGACAAATACACACACACCCACAGTATGGAAATGTCTAATTGACATCTGTAACACATGGCCTGCATGTGCACAGGTGTAGATCTGTAGATATAACGGCCCAGTGACCATGCAATGATATCATGGTGTTGTCTGAGAGTACATTGTTTGGGGACAGAAAACGTGCAGCCAAACATCACAATACAACAACCTACACACACATGCAGGTCTGTTTCACATGTCACAGTGAAAGTGTGGTAGAGGACATGCTTAACCAAGACACAAGGGAATATGAGTGACACCAGCAAGAGATGGTTTACTGATGCTAAACGTAGAATATTGGAAAACAAATCATCTGTGCAATATGACAGATCAATAGGAACATATGATTTCAATTAGTGCGGTCACACACAATGTCTATGTACAACCACCTACCAAAACAAAATGATTAATTGCTGATGTAGAGACACATGGCAAAGCACCAGACCAACACCATCCAAACCACGTATGTCCTCTGCACATGGAGACACAAGATAAGCAAACAAATGTCATGTTATAGCCATGAATCACACACTGCACCGTCATGTCCCCAGCTATCACACCCCACAAGAGCCCTCAATTAATGACTGCTCCCTATCACAATGTACAGATCACATACATGTCAGAGGCATCACGGAGATGTCTAACGAGATCCTGAGGTGTGTGTAGTGTGTCCGACCCCTCCCTTACCTCGCTGTCCGTGTACACACAGAGCAATTCAGGGGTATGCGCACACCATTCTGTTGTCTCAGTCGCAGAGTGCACTATAAACCTTTTATCACCATATTGTGACAAAAGACTCCTCTACCTGTTTAATGTTGTGCCAAAGTTGTATGTTAATCCACTTACAATAGGGAAAAGCATTGGATATCTGCGCTCCCACCTCATGTATTCCCGTATCATAAACATATCCTGGTTTGTACATCTCATACCGTCTGTAATATTAACAGTTATGTTCTGATGATGTGCACAAATAACATGCATAATGTGTTGCATGTGTTAAAATGGACCACCCCATGTCTGCATGTGACAAACCCCTGAGGGCTGCATGCCATCCCAATGTGTGTTAGTCTGAACGTTGAAACATGCATACCCTACATGTGCACCTCTGATAAATAGCTGGCACCTATGTCTGTGTATGTAAGTCAACATAATCATGCCTTGCTTGTGTCTGCAAGATATTTGCTCATATGGTCTGTGTTCACGTGACCTACACACATACACAGCCTGTAGCTAACGCATGATGGATGATGTTGCAAGAGCATCAGCAAGATATGCCATCCAATCCATTAAATACCTGCTATAACACAAGCAACACCCACATGCTGTGATCCAACTGGCTATTGTAAAACACCCTTTGCTGTATCTGGCTGATACATCTCACCATGTGTGTAGATACCCATCACTGCAGTGAAGGTAGACTCACCAAGTTAAAAGTGTTTTATCACAACCCCCTGGCTGCACAATGCAGAAGGTCCCCATCCCTAACCACATCCATGTCATGGCTACCTGATCAACAATACATTTTGACACACGTCATGTTTGACATCCACATACCACCCAAACTGTTAATATCATCTCCCCATACTAGCATCAACTATGTTTATTGTGCTTTATGTGACATGTTGCTACACACATGAAGAGCACACAAACATAGGTATGTCACAGGAGCCTAATACCAACATAAACATCACAAATGTGTCTAATCGTAGCGCTCCACAATGGACAACAGTCAACAAACAGGGAGTGACCGTCCAACATGAACATATCAACATATGGCTGACACTGTGTGGCACACATATCATGTAAGATAACACCTTCTGGTCTGACAACAGCTGTTTATATCAGAAGCATACACTACCTGTGAATTGCACCCTCCAAACAAACCACACAGATACCAACAAACCCCCACATCATCTGCCACCAACTGCTGTTGTGCAAATCCCACATTATTTGTGGCACACCCATGGACATATGTGATGTTGGCATTCAGAGTCAACTGGTACTGCAGTGTGTCATCCAGATTCCATGTTAACATTAACACATAACACAATAAACATTACACACATTGTATAGCACATGTGTGTCGTAAGCGACTTAATACGTACATGTGAACAGCTCTGCAATCAACCTCCGCCTGAACGCTGAGCCCTCCCGTGTGTCACCACTGGCACGTACAGGGGGGCACAATGGATCCTCCTCAAGATCCTCATTAATTTCTGCAGGGATATCGTGCCTGAGAGCAATGTTGTGCAGGATGCAACAGGCTATGATTATCTCGGCAACAGTGCGTGGCTCATATTGTAAGGCCCCGCCTGTCCTATCCAGACACCTGAAGCGACTCTTCAAAACGCCAAAGGTGCGCTCTATGACAGAGCGGCTGGAGGCATGGGCCTCATTGTACCTCTGCTCTGCACGTGTCCGTGGCTGACGAACAGGAGTCAGCAGCCAGGGGCGACAACCATATCCTGCATCACCTGCAGAAAGAAATGTTGCATGTAAATGTAGGGGTCCATGTGACACAGTCCTGACAGCTGTGTCGACATGAGAAAGAAACCAACAAGACAGTGTGACAACAATATACAGCTGCAAACTATGCAGCTCTATCAGATATACATATGATGACATACAAGCTAAACATGGCTTATCCAGCCCGTAAACACATATCAAATATCACAAACGAACATAGTCACCCTTAAATAATGTGTGTGTGTGTGTGTGCTACATGCATATGGTGATGCAGTTACTGTCCACATCTGCAAACCCACAATGGTGACACCACAATAGCAATCCAATGCTCCCATAATCACAGGGTATGTCTCATCAATAACCAAGGGAAAACACACAGCCATTTGCGTGTGGCACACATACACACCATGTATGCCATGGTGGTAGGTAAGAATGAAAAGCATATCACCTGTAGACATCCTGTTTATGAATGGCAACATATGATGTTTATTTTGTCAGGCAAAATAAACTGTGTATTGTTGCGCGCCAATGCCTGTCATAGCCATAGTCTTCCCAGTCCCCATCCTGTACACATCCCTCTGAAGGTGCGGTCGTCCAACATGCACACTGTGCCCGTCATTAGTTTGCCCCCAAAACATATGCATAGGCACATAACCGTCCGGTGTAGCTGGTTCCCATACCGCTGTGTATGCACCCACGTAGTCCCCTTGCTGTAACTGTACATTTTACACAATGTGATGTGAAATGAGAATGGCCAGACAAGATGGCACAAACGTACCCTCAACTACAGTGTCAGAGGCTACTGTAAGCACTACATATTGTTGCAAGTCTGCTGTGACATAGGCAATATGTCTGGCCAAATATATGCACACGTGTTTTCCCTGCTGGAAACCTCAACATCATCTATCAGATATTAATATACACCTACTCATGTCAGATATTGAGCCCTGGGTGACAACTCCATCACAGAGTGCGTGTGTCAAACTGACACGCACATGACATGTGTGTACTATTAGGGTTATCCAGAAACAGACATGTTAAATGACGGAGAAACATTATCCAGCAATTAAACATCATCACAGGTGTATGTTGTGGACAAAACCACCCCACCAACCACCCCATGTTTGCATATGCTACCAACATGCACTATGAGGTCATCATCAACAACATAGATGTCTGCACTGAGGTGGCAGCACATGTACAACATGTGCATATAACGGTCATAGACTGTGAGGATAATCATGATGTAGGGTTAATGTTTCTAGTCGTACCAGACGTACAAAAACATGTAATAATGTATACCAACACCAGTCCTGTGACTAACATCAATCATATGCAAAGTGCATGTGTCAAACTATATAAAACCTCTACTGTGATCACAAATAGAAACATGTATAATGACATACAGAAATAAAAGACCCTGACATACTCACCCAGCAAGATACATTCGCCAAAACGTCCCTCCTCAAATTGTGTGAATATTGCCGAGTGATGCAGGATATAGGAGTCATGGGTGGACCCTGCAAACCTAGGGACCACATTCAGAATATGCTGATTTGCATCACATACAACCTGAACATTCAGGGAATGGTAGTGTTTGCGGTTGCGGTACGCTACCTCCCTGTCTCTAGGCGGGACCAGGGCAACATGTGTGCAATCAATAGCTCCCATCACGTGTGGTATCCCGGCTAATGCCTCAAAGGCCTGGTTCAGGGTCCACCATTGTTGCCTAGTGTGGGGTATGGCTATGTAATCCCCCATCCGGCTGACCATGGCACGCAGTACCTGGTGGAGACATCGTGAGAAGGTGGGCCGGCTCATGCCACCCACTGCGGCCACAGATGTCTGAAAACAGCCGGAGGCAAAGAAATGTAAGGCAGCAAGGAGCTTGACTAAACCAGGTATGGCATTGGACCGATCAGTCAGGGGCTCGAGGTCAGGTCTAAGATCCTCATAGAGACCCCTAATAGCCCTTGTGCTCAGTCGGTAAAGGGAGATGACCTGGTCCTCTCGCATGTCATAGAGCTGGGGACGGGGCCTGTAGAGGCGTGGCTGCCGAGCCTGCACCTCGGCACACCTCCTGCGCCGTGCACGAACAACACAGGCTTGGACCGCCACCACAGCTGCAGGTCTGAGTTGCTGCGGGACTATACCCATGCCCTGTGCCCCAGCCCCATCGACACCATCTCCCGTGTTCGGCAACCCAAGCATCTGCCCACTGCACAGGACACATGCAGCAGCATAGACATGCGCCATAAACTCCTCCCACCAAACTAAGAAACAAATAACTATGTCACACACAATAAACTATCTAAGCACTGTACAAACTACAAGACACACCAGACCATACACACACAAGACAATACAATCCTCAATACAAACACCAGCCAAACAATCTACACATACACCTGTTCGGACTCCCTTACTGTCTCTCACCAAACACACTTCTACTCTTCTCCGCCTACAACCCTCAACGTCGACAAGCTGTTCTCCCTCACCTATATTTCCTTTTCCTTGCCGTGACGTCCAATGCGCATGCGCATCTGCTCACAGACGAAGGTCTAGAGTCACGCGCATGCGCGACTCTACGCATGGGTGTCGGCATGTGCGTGGTGACACGCAGATGCGCATCGCCTTGCGCATGCGGAAAAAGCACCCAGACGCCCATGCGGGACTCCACGTAATGCGTATGCGTGACCATACACATACGTAGCACTATTTCCCTCGGCGCATGTGTGTGTTGACGCCTGCAAACGCCCATGCGTATGACGTCACACTCACGGCGCACGAGCGCGACGCACGAGCGTGTCCCACCAAATACACGCCTGCACAAATGCGCATGTGCAGAAATCAAACGTGCAAATACCGTATAAATAGGCCTCAACACGTGGCACACGGTGAGGGATGTTAGAGGTGTTTCACAAACAGACACAGAGGTAAAGAGTGAGCCAGAGCCAGAGGATAGGTTAGAGGTAGTCCAGAGGAAGGTGTGAGACATAAAGGTACAGTGTGCAATAGGGAGTGAGGCTGTGGTGGCAAGACGTCAGAGGAAGGCGGGAATATAGAGATTGTTGCTGAGTCTGAGAGAGAGAGAGGCTGAGGTAGGGGTACGGCACAGGATAGAGGGAGAGGATAAATTAAAAAATCACTGTAGTATCTGTGTACATGTGCTCATTTACTTGACACAGCACCTGTGTTACAGTGTACTGTATTGTGTCCTCTATTGTAGTGTTATTGTTATCTGTTGTGTGTGCTGTGTCCTGCTGTGTGTTGGTGAACGGGGGTTGTTTGAGAGGTGCCTGTGTTCAAGGTGTAGATGGAGAGGGACAGTGACAGAGAGGGCCAGTGTGAGGAGGCGGAGGATGTGGGCAGCCAGTTGGTGATGAGTCACACAGGGCACAGACTGCACAGCCTAGCCACGAACAGGCAGGGCCATCTGCTGAGCGACAGCCGTCACATTACAGCCAAATGGCCAAAAGAAAAAGGGTCCCTGTGCCAGCAACACAAAGGAGGAGAGCTGTAAAGTTCAGTGACAGTGAAAACCATATATTACTCTCCCATGTCCTTGACAACTACGATGTATTATTTGGCAGAATGAGCACACGCACATCTGTTGCAAACAGAATGGCAGTGTGGGAGGATCTGCGTACTGCACTGTGTGGGGCAGGGGGCCCCACACGTGATGTAGACAGCTTAAAAAAGAGGTTTTCTGACATCAAGAGAGGTGTCCGTCAGCACATGGTTGCTGTAAGACAACATGCTATGGGCACAGGTGGCGGACCCCCCCTCACACCCACACTCTCGCCCCTGGAACAAGAACTTGCAGCACGGCTGGGAGACATCTACCTTCGTGGACTGCCAGAGGCCCTGGATAGCGCACATCCACATGCAGGTATGTACACTAACTAATCATTTCTTTCTCATGTACAATCTCCATATTCCGTACAGGGCGGTCCTATGCAAATACACTCCCATATGTGTCCACAAACCCCACATCATGTTGCCATCCTGTTGTGATATGTGTGTGCAATATCCTTACCTCACCATTTCTGTTGACATGTCTGGGGTTCACATCCAAACCTACCTCCTCAACCCATCCCACGAGAATATGGCATAATGAAGCACACACACACATGAGTCACCAGACACAAAACAACTGTGATTTCCATACAATGCATGACTGTGTTGGTCATTTCAAAGGCATGTTTGTATGACATGACAGCAATACAGTGCTGCATGTGCACCCCAGTGGGCCAAAGGTGATGCCTAGTTGCCATACGCTGCACTATGGGTCACTGCGAGTCACATGTAGCACTGAGACAATCATATCACATACAAATATGACCCATACTCACAAACCAACACACACATGCAGTGATTTGCATAAAGCAGGTGTTAGGGTGGGGGCAGTAACACGCATGTGCGGAAATATGTTACATAACAGAGGAATGGGATGCTATGGGCAAACATGTGCAATGTGACCATGAACAGGAGAAGGGGCGATCTGCCACCTGTGCATGGGCACAGCACACACATGTGTCCCTTACCCAGACACATGGTGGTGACACACACGTATGGGAGTGTGTCCGGTGTCTGGTATGCAGCACACATGAACGGATGCAAAACATCCTGTCTGTGTGTTATGTATCACACATGTATACATATGTGGTTTGCTGAAACATATGTGTGCTCTCTCTGATTCCTCCCAATGCAGGTGACTACAGTCAAATGGGTGCGGAGGAAGAGGAGGAGGAGGGGGCAGAGGAGGAGCAGGAGCAGGATGAGGCGGTGGTGGAAGAGGAGGAGGGGGAGGTCTACATTGCAGCCCCTATGAGTCTGATGGAGGCAGAGGCTGCTGTCTCTGGGGGCAGCACAAGTGCTGGCGATGAGTCCCTGGAGCCACACGTGCGCGCCATGACACCATTGCGTGAAGCAGCAATAGAGACCAGCCAACCACCCATGCCAGCAGAACCAACACCTACACCTCTCCCGGAGTTGATGATGGCAGAGATGAGGGCCTATGGTGCATCATCACACCGTGATGCTGAAGGTGGGTGACAATAGACTGTCACAACCACAACACACACACCAGTAGTCCACAGTTGGTGTGTGTGTGGTGGCTGTTCAAACATTACCTCCACACGTTACATGTTCTGGTTGATTACCTTAGATGTGTGATACCCAAAGGTTGTAGGGTACCTGAAATGATAGCATTCTACCCCCAATAGAATAGTGTATGTTCAGGTTGATACACATGGATGCAGACATATGAGGAATGTGTCTGACGGCCCAGCACTCTATGACAACATAAATTGATACAGACATTGGGAAAGCTACATCCTGCCGCTCTGCAGATACCCAAATGTCTTGTACACAGCAGGATGACAACTTAGCCATAGTCTGCTGTGTTAATGAGCATATGTTAAGCTATATGACCATTCCTCAATGTCTGCATTTGCGGGTAGCGGGAAACATAGCCATGTCTTTGTAGAGCTCTGATGTCCCCCCCTGGTGCTTCCCCTGCTGTGTCCAAACAGAAAAGCGTGTAAATGTACTACACAAAGGGCAATTTCCTTATCGGCCCCACTTATATGGAACTCTCTCCCTCCCGATGTGCGATCCCTGGATGATTTAAAGGAGTTCAGAAAACAACTGACATTTGTACTCTTCACTGAGTACTATGGCACAGACATCTAACAGTCTCTATTATTATAGCCTGCATGTAACGTGTTTTACTGTAACAGTTCCTTGATGTTGTGTCACCCAATTTTACCTTCACTGTTACGTTTAGTCAGTGTATGCCCCCCTGTCTCTGTTCTCCCCTCTTGTGTCTTGGTAACCGCTGTGATTAAAGGAAACGGCGGTATAGAAAACAACTAAAATACATAAAAAACTAAATAACTACACATTTGTTACATGGCCTACATTATCTGGACCAAGGACCCTCCTCTGTGTTACAGTGAGGGTGCACATGTATCACTCAGGAGTCACATATGTGCAGCAGAGGTGCACATGTACAGGTAAGGTGTGTCATCCCTGTGCCTACCAGACATCCCATTGCTTCATTAACATACACATGTCCCTGTCAGAGAATGTATTTTTCCCTCCACATGTGTCATCAATTGTGATGTCATATCTCGACCTTCCTGTGTTCATCTCCGTTGGTGTCCAGCTGATGTAGTTGTGGCTCGTGCATGCGCAAGCTCCCCTACACGATGGTTATGTGAGAGCTGTCATTGGCCAATCCTGTTGCCACAGCTGTAGTATATGGGTGTTTCACCACAGCCTGTAAATCGTTGTGAGGGCATACCACATCTACGTCGTGTGATGTGCCCTGTGGGTTTGTCTGCCTGCCATATACTACTGTGGACATTATGTATATTGGCCCTCTCCATCTCTGTGATTGAGTCTGCCCTATCACATCACCAATCGTGTGGCATGTACATTAAATGTTTGTGTATGGCGTTGGAGTAGTGGAGATGTATGGAATATAACACGCTGTATCCCATGCACAGGCAGTCGACGTGTTCTGGAGTGGATACGCCTTGCAGTGGAGCAAAACACAAGGCAGGTGTGTGGTGAGATCCATCAATTACATGAGGCGGTCCAAAACATGCCCGTCACCCGGATATGTGAGGCCCTTGAGGGCATGCTGGATGTCATGCGCCGACTTGCTCCTGCACCACCACCAGCACGGGTTCGAGCAGTGGGTGGTGGCCGGGGGCGGGGGGCGGGCGCCCGACGTGTCAGGCGTGGGCGACCACGTCGCAAATAATGAAACATGATATATGCAATAACATGGTATAATCCTAGTTTTTGTTGATCTTACAATGCTCAGTTAGAGCAATTATGTATCCAGTTCAACATTTTTTTGAGGTGTTTGTTATGTGTGTCATGTCAATAGCTTACATATGCAGATCATATGTTGTGTGGGTGTCAGGTAACACTTTAATTTGTAACGCACACACATTAGAATATCCATGTGTATATGGAAAGCTAATTATGAGACTTACTCTGTGACAATAAACAGCTGTATTACTATACATACAGTGTGTGTGTCCAATGAGTGTCCATGTTGTCCCATGTGTATCAGGGAGGCGGGGGGTGTTTGTGAAAACCCTAAATGAGCTGCGCCCAGGTCATCTAGTGATGGGTACAGTAGATGACCCACACACAGGTTCCCTGCTGCAAATACCTCAACAGAGTCAGCTACGATTGTCATGCTGCACAGACATGTGATGTGTCACGTGCACCTTGTTTCCCAACATCCTTGGGGATGCAGCGGCACAGTGTGCACAGACATCCATGTGGTCACAGGGGGACTATGTTCCCAATGGCGTGTTTACGTCACATACTCATCGCCGTGAGAAAACCCATCATAGAACACTCATTGGTGGCATATATGTGGCTTTTTCCCTTGACCACATCAATAATCTCCTGCCTCCCAACACACCATAGGTACGTCTGTGACAGAGGCAGATATGGGTGGTCTGCCTATGTTTGGGACTCAGATATGTGAAGACCTTTGTTCCACATAGGACCATTCCTGTGCCATGTACATCAGTGAGACAGCTGCTACGTTGCACTGGTTACTGTAGACCCCTAATTATGAACATCTACACCTTATTTGGGGGGTGCTGTTGGTTTCACACACATGTTTGCACCACAGAAACATATGTGCACCCACACATATCACATGCTGACATCCGCACACTTTGCCTAGGTCAAACACGTGAGCATTACAGGTTTTTTTCAAAACTATATTTATGATGGAAAACAGAACTGGGATAAACTTTACAGACGTGGGAAGGGGGAAAATACCATCACCCTCCCCCCCTCCCCAAACATCCTCCCCTCCCCGCAAACGCCCACACGCAAATATAAAACACACACACACATAAAACAGACACACAGGTGACACCCACCCTCCCCCAGCATGCCCACTGATGGAAGACAGGGCAGCACAGGGCACATGTGGTGACGTCACTAGCACAATCACTGACGCCAGTGACGCCATTGAGGGGGTGCTTGCCGACATGGCAGACGTACCACCTCGGCAACCACCCTCTCAATCACTCCCGCCAGCCACTGCTGAGAGTGACACATCTCATGTATGCGTTGCTCCATCCCATCCAAGGCCACAGACAGGTGGTCCACGCATATGCCACCACACACACACATTGTCAATGCTGTCTGTGTGGTGGCATCTGCATAGGGCCTGTCTGTGGCCCTGGATGGTGGAGGCAACTGCAGTGGCTGGGGGGAGGCCACAGTGCCCTGTGATGCCCTGTCTTCAACATCACTTTCCCACACCCCTTCTGGGAACTCCTCCACCCCTGATCCCTCCCAAACATCCCCCCCCTCCACATCACCTGCAGCCACCCTCAACCCTGCCTCCCCCACAGACACCCCTTCAGAATGTCCTTCTTGGCCCTCCTGTGTCCTTTCTTCAGGTGATCCAGGTGTTTGCGCCTCCACCACCTCCACCTCATCATCCTCGTCCACCTCCTCCTCCTCCTCCTCCTCCTCCTCCTCTGTGGTGTCCAGGACCACCACCTCTGCATCATGTGGTGTTGGTGTCCTTCGGAAGAGGTGTGCAGAGGTGGTGGCCTCATCCTCGGTGCCATCACCATCTGTGGAACATGACAGCCATCAGCACGTTTCTCTGTCAGAAATATAGCACATCTACATAGGCAGGTAACACAAAGGCATCTCTGATAATGGGACATAAGTTACAAATACGTGACATTCTCATTATTATACATCATCACCCTTTTGTGAGTTCTCACCCTGGAGGCGCTGAAGGTATGCAGCATGGTGGAGGCGCAGCTCCCTGCCCTTCTTCCGGAGATCCTCGATCTGTGGATATGCAAAGGAAAGGTGAGGGCATTAGTGACTGGTCACCTTCTGCTGGTTTGCCCACACACACACACACACACACATCACTGTGCACAGGGTCTTGCTGCTTCTGCGACAGTGCTGTGTGTGTGTGTCATGTACTGCATAGTTTTGTCACCTGTCAGCAGGCAGTTCCATGGGCAACACGCATATGTCATGCCATGGGTTCTCCGCTGGTGACAAGGGAGCCTGTGTGTCACAGCTGACCCTCATCCCTTGTGACGGTGTGTGTCAGCATCCCACAGTGTGAATGCACTTCCCCTCCCCTGTCCAACATGTCTCTCTCAGGTGAGGTATACAGCTTACACAGGGATCAACATTGAGAAAAACGTGTGAGAGTGACACGGACATGGAGTGGGCCCCCCCCCCCGGGGATTGGGGGGGCTGTTATGTCCTCATGCTGCTGTTACGCCAGGTAAACTCTGACAGGGGTTTGGCTATGCTGTCACCAGATACACACATAACATGGTCTATCACCTGGCTGCAAAGTATATGTACATGCTAGTTTGTTTTCACAGGTGTGCTGATGGACTGTGGCTGCCTTCTTATTCCCCACCTCTTTCTATAGCATCCTGTGTGAGTGTCAGATAAAAGTGGGTGGTGACATCATTTGGGTGTGGCCCAGGGCAGTCAGCCCAACCGGCCATGCCTGGAAGGGCCTTCAGGGAAGCTTACATGGTTCGTGGGGGTGGCCAGCAAGGCGTCTTAGGTATTCATATTTCATTATGGCCTATTGGCAAACGGGGGGAAACCTACAAAGTGACATACTCCTGTTATCTCATGGCTCACGTGTGTGGGGGGTTATGGAACCTCCATTTGTGTACATTGTGACATATAGGTCAGATGACACACAAAATAAACATACACTGCCACACGTGTTTCACTACAATAACTAGTGTCATGCAATGACAGACACAGTGACCTGCTTGATGTTTGGCAATCCATGACCTAGGAAGAGCCATATTGCACGGCCAACATCACAACACATATACACATTAGTTTGCTTATGATGTCATTGAAAATGGACACTGGGGTGTGTTCACATGCATCCTGGGGTTTCATCAATATAGATACACATGGAAGGCCTACCTCCTTTTGTTCACAGAACATTCGGGGGTCACAGTACCACCTGCATTAGTTGCTTTGTCTGTGCACATGTGTGCAGTGACACCTGTGGCCAGTGTACATGGCTCCCTCAGCACATCCTGTACATACCCTATCGCACCCTTGCATGACCTTGTAGCAACATTGCACAGTTTGTTGCCAATGATGTTGTCCATGCTAGTCACAGTTACACTGCATGTGCTGTGTTACACACATCTATGTTGAGATTCTCTTTAGACATCCTGGTACTCAACCCCACTGGCAAACTGATATGCAACCAATCATTGGCGGAGTGTGGTGAGAGGAGTCATTGTGTGGGTGGCCCTATTGACTGTGACAGGGGACACTAACATAAACATTCACCTTTGACAGGGCCAACAATATCAATGCTTGCACCACTGGCTGCATTGTGGGAGGTGTGTCATATGGGCAAGCTGCTGGCTATGTGCAACCTACGTTGCACACAGTTGATGTCAGCGTAATGTAGGGGTAGGGGTGGGTATTGTTCCTGTATGGCCTAGGTTATGTTGTTATGTTCATATTCACTGGTTCAGCTGGGCTGACAGAAGGTGTTTTGTGGAAGCAATATCGACAGGGGCCAAACCAACATAACGGCTCTTTGCACCAGTGCTCATGTGTGGGTTTATGTATGTGTTATCCAGCAACATCAGTTGCATGTGTCACTGAAACACCATCAGTGATGTCCATGTGTCTGATGTTGTTGGATTTATCTTAGGTGTTAAGGTTTTGAACCACAATCTGCATGGTGGTATGGGGACATGTCTCTGCTACAGGTTTCTGATAACACATATAATGGCTAAGGGGGATGGGGTGCTGTTACACACATTAACCTCTGCAGCTAGCATATCATCTGGAGACATCACAGACATGTGTGATGAGATATTCACTTCACAAACTATGGTATAGGTCCAACCTACCTGCCATGAACATACACATTATCTTACTGACATACCCACCATAGCTATTGCTGATCTGTCCCCCTGTGGGCTGGTTGTCCTACCACAATTCATCAGCTGCACACACATTAGCAAAAGGGTGACTAACACGACGCATTGCGCAGCTCACAGGAATCCTGGGGATAGGGAGAATGCATATAACCTGTTAGGCACACACAAGCATATCCCCATGGTGCCAGATTAGACACTGGGATGGTCTTCCTGGCCTCCAGGGGATAGGGAGCATAGAGCAAAACTGTTAGAGCACACACAACCATATCTCCATGGTGCCAGAAGAGCCACTGTAGTGGCATACCTGGCCTCCAGGGCATAGGGAGCATACAGCAAAACTGTTAGTGCACACACAACCATATCTCCATGGTGCCAGATGAGCCACTGTAGTGGCATACCTGGCCTCCAGGGGATAGGGAGCATAGAGCAAAACTGTTAGAGCACACACAACCATATCTCCATGGTGCCAGATGAGCCACTGTAGTGGCATACCTGGCCTCCAGGGCATAGGGAGCATAGAGCAAAACTGTTAGTGCACACACAACCATATCTCCATGGTGCCAGATGAGCCACTGTAGTGGCATACCTGGCCTCCAGGGGATAGGGAGCATAGAGCAAAACTGTTAGAGCACACACAACCATATCTCCATGGTGCCAGATGAGCCACTGTAGTGGCATACCTGGCCTCCAGGGCATAGGGAGCATAGAGCAAAACTGTTAGAGCACACACAACCATATCTCCATGGTGCCAGATGAGCCACTGTAGTGGCATACCTGGCCTCCAGGGGATAGGGAGCATAGAGCAAAACTGTTAGTGCACACACAACCATATCTCCATGGTGCCAGATGAGCCACTGTAGTGGCATACCTGGCCTCCAGGGCATAGGGAGCATTCAGCAAAACTGTTAGAGCACACACAACCATATCTCCATGGTGCCAGATGAGCCCTTGCGATTGTCCACATGGAATCCAGGGGATAGGGTGTATGTGTTAACCTGCCCATGCACAGACAAGCATTTTCCATGGGTTTCTTAGAGCCTACTGGGATGAGCTCTATGGACCTCTGCAGTTAGGGGAAGTGTTTGGGGCTCTGACAGCACACAGACCAATATCACAGGGCTGACAGCAAACACACTGTGATGGGCTCTCTGTCCTCCTTGTGATAGGGTGGATGCCTGAAATTGGATGGGCACGCACAAGCATTTCTCCAGGGTGATTGCTAGCCCACTGTGATGGGCGCTGTGGACCCATGCAGATAGGCGTGTGTATTGAACAACATGGCCAACACTGCCCATCTCATCTGGGTGTGTGACATACCATCAATGCTACGTTTCACTTATCCTTGTGCTTGTCCCAGGGTGCTTTGTTACAGGTACTGATCCCACCATATCCATATGTTGTTGTTTCTATTTACATCTGCTGATCTAGGGTCTAGCATAATTACAGTATGTTGTGGCACAGCCATGGCAGCAGCTGACATGCCACAAGGGTAGCATGGACACCTCTATGACCATGTCCATCACCACCTGGGTGCAGGTCACCACACTCACAAATGACACAGATACATTTTGCTATGTCTTCTCATCTTGTGCACATTACTGACTCACAGTACCTCATAACAACAGCATGGACATTTGCAATTAGCACAGGCTACAGATCTCATTTTGAGGTACAGGCACCATACACTTACCTCACGTGGGTAGTCTGCTTCACTATTGAACCGTCTTTGTAGACGTTGCCACGCCCTTAGGACCTTGGAGCTGTCCCTGTGCCCGGTGGCCCCTGGGAAGAGCTTGTGCTGGCGTGGTGCGATCAGCCGGGACAGGTGCCTGAGCTCTCGGAGGTTGAAGGAGGGCTTCCTTACTCTGGGCGCCATTTTCAGATATTATCACCTGATTGGACGCAGCGTGCATCACGCACATGCGTAGGGCACCTGACGCGCAAATTTACGTGCACCTGCGCCACGCATATGGCGCAGTTCAGACACGTATGGCGTCCATGTGCGCACCGAACGCAGTACGTGCATGTGGCCTACGCAGCTGGCGCATGTTTGCAATATTTCACGTGCAACTGCGTCACGCAAATGCGCACAGAAAAGTTTATCGCTAGAACCTGCGCGACACACATTACATATACACTGTTGTGTGTCATTTATCTTATGGAACTGAACACCATTTTCGAATGTTGATGTGTATACACATTTGGGTCTTGAACCTATCAACACATACACAATGGTTCTTTGGCTTCTGTATGATGTGATGTGCTATAGCTTTCACATTGCAATGACTGCCAATAATAAGGGCGATGTTAATTAAAGAAGGTTGCTGTGTGGGTACCCGTTAGTGTACTGGTGCCATATACGGAGTGGCCGTTTCAGGGCGGACATAGACAGACACCAGAGCAAACCTGTGCGTGTCGCAGTAATGTGCGGGGCCCACATTGGCGCGTGGGAAGGCTACGTGGGCCGCTGCTGCATAAACATACAGCAGAGCCGTAGTACAATGGTGAAGACACTGACCCATGGTGCAGGGGCCATGGGTTCAACACCCCATTGTGCTCAATGGAAGAGGCCAGCTGCGGCATCAAATGTAGTGGGAAAAAGTGTTGTGGGAGGTATAGTAATTTTGGGCGGCAGAGAGCGGCGCACGGTTTATTTTTAACGGCATGAGTCGGCGCACCGTTCATTGGGGGCGGCAGGGGGCGGCGCACTGTTAGGTTTGGGGGGCAGAGGGCGGCGCGCTGATGTATGAGGGGGCAGTCCGATAGTGGGCGGCATAGGTGGCGCACTGATGTGCACAGCAAACAGTAACAGAGCCTTAGCACAATGGTTGGGATACTGACCAATGGTGCAGAGGTCAGGGGTTCAACCCCTCACAGTGCCCAGTGAGCAAGGTTGGCTGGGGCAGTAAGTATTATGGTGAGGTGTGCTGTAGGAGGCCTTATAGTTTATTTTTATTACCCACTACCAGTATACCCGCTCTAACAGCGTGTTAATATATGGAGGCCCGTAAGGCACATGTTACAGTGCACAGTCCGCAAAGGCACCCTAGCAAGTCCCCTATAGGGCACCATGTATGCTGCGCCACAGGATAATGTATAGTGCACGCAATATGGATGGCAACCATAAGGTGGTCTATAGGGCGCCCTATAATGCACCCTCAGAGGCACCCTTATGGGTACAGTATGGCAAGGGTGTGTTTGATGCCATAAACATATGTCCAGTAAAAAGTACAATGCTCTGGACAACCCTATCACAGAACCCCTCTGTGGACTTGAACCCATGACCTCCTGCTATAAAGGCAGTGACGGAACCATTGGGCTACGGCACTATAGCTCTGAGTAAGCGCCTGTGTGGCTGCAGAGAGCCTGCACGTCACCCCACAGACAGTCTGCTGCTGTAGACAGGACGGGGTAGGCCACCCGTACCCATGATGCAATGCACATGCAAATCAGCTGCCCACAGATGCACACAAGATGGGGACTGCACCCCAAAAGCTACACGGCATGGTAGGGGGAACTGTCCGTGTCCACCCACACAGAACCTCGGCCTGGTGGGGGGCCTGAGCGTGAGGACTGCCGGCGAGGGGTAGCTACACACCGTCACATTGTGCAGGTAATGTGCTCACCCTGAGGGTGGGTGGTGGTGCCCAGGACCAGGTCCACATCAACGGCCATGGCTGAATGAGGCCATGCCAGAGCTCAACATCAGTATTAACCTGTGTGATAAGAAGGTGTTGCAAACTCATCATGGATACCCCTTCTGTCTTAGTTGGTGTTTCCCCCCCCCCCATAGGTGGGCAACATACCTACCCCCCCCCCCCATGACAAACAGGGTCTCCCATCAACAGATCCCCATCCTTTCCCCCCCCCCCCCTTGCACTAATGGCAGTAGAGTGGGCCATCAACCCCTGTCCTGCTGGGGGACAGATACCCTACAGGGCAGTCCAAGCAGCTCCACACACATCCAAAACACACTATCAGACAGACAGTAGGCCTGGATATTCAGGGGTGCACCCCAGCACTATCTGATATTCTCCTGCAGCAGGCCATCAGCTGCTGCACCCTGCAAGGAGCTCCATCAGGACACATACCAGCTGTGCAGAGTCTGCTGGATAGTCCTGATAGGATTGCATGCACCCCAAACTGGGGTGGCAGCACACACAGGGAGATCAGTCCATGAAGAGGCCCCAACAGGACACCCATATATATCACAGGAGAGAAATGCTATACAGCACTATGGGGGTGCCTAGCCATGCTGTCATCACTGCACGCTCAGGGTGAGAGTGATCCACCAGCAGCAGATACAGAGGTCAGCCTGTCTGTGTAGGTGGTGGCTGGGCATTACAATGTCCCAGCCAGTGCCCCATGCCCTGTGCAGATGCATCCTGGCCAGCACACCCTGTCTGAGCTATACCCATGGTACCTTGCTGCTCATTATGCACATTGTCAGGCCAATACTGGCAACAGTGCTGGCAGTGTGGCCTGTGGAGGGTGTTTGTAGCCAACACACACTGTATAGACAGACACCCCCCCCCTCACCTATGCCAGCATTGTGCTACTATTGGGGGAGTCATTCGACATGCCCACCACACCAGTCCTGGGAAGGGTACAGGCATGGATATGGTACACAGTACTGCTGCATGTCACTCCCCAGGGTGGTAAATACTGTCAGGGGCCAGACCTGGGGCACGCACCACAGACAGCCGACAGCTTGTTCTGCTGCAGCACAAGGAGCAAACAGTGCTGAGCGTAGGACTGTCTACCTGCCAGTACCCACATCAAACGTTTGTGGTCTGTGTACCGTGTACCCAGGTATAGGGTGGCATTGCTAGGGTACGCAGGAGCTAGATCTGGGAGATGCCCCCCCAGGGGGCTTTTCCAATGTGGCCTGTGGGTGTGGGTGCGTCTGGACCTTTGCCTCTTGCTTTACGGCAGAGTGTCCCTACTCCAGTCCTGGTGTTCCAGACACTGTTCGGGCCTTCATGCTGTCCCCTATGAATATGCATGGGCTACAGTTGCATAGCATGGGGGTGGTGCAGACATCTGCAGCACAGGCATCTGTCTTAGGGGAAGCATGGAACCTGAATGGTGTTTGGCCCTCCAGGACTGCATTTGGGAGACTCTGCTGGAGATAATGTGCCTGTTTATGGTGTCTGTGTTTGGTGTGGTAAAAGATAGGCGTATTGACCATGCCTATGTTCTCAGCAATAAAGGTTTGTCCTTACTACCACGGTGTAGCTGTGGGGTGAATATGTGGACAGGGTTGGCGGTAGCTGCAGCTGGGCTCTGAACCTGTGACCCTCTGTTCTTGCACACACTGTCTGTGTGCACTGCACCACCGTGTAGCCACTGATTGGCTGCAATCCCTGGGTGGTCCATGACTGTACATCCGACAGGGCCTGTCTGTTGCAGTGGACGGTGCCAGCCTGCACATGGCCTGGCCACTGTCCTCTGTGGCTAGCAGCCACTGCCCCCTCCACCATCTGAACCCTTCCGCCAACATGCTGGCATGTCCTTATCCTTGCAAAGGGATATGACCTGATTGCGTAGTGGAACCCCAGGACTGTATTTGGCTCACATGGTATAGCGGTCTAGCTGTTGTTCTTTAGCAAGGTTTTTGTGGAACGTGGGCCACCCATTACGTGATCATGACCAGGGACACAATTGGCCCTTGGCACGTGGGGTGACGGCATGTACAGGCACATCTGTCGTACATAACCTCTACCTACTTAACCTCTACCTACGTGTCCTTGGCCCCTACAGTTGTGGCACTACAGGACTGCATTTGGGGGACGCGGCTGTTGGTGATGCACATTGTGCTGGTGTGTGTGTGGTGTAGGGTAAAATATGGGTGTTTGCAACATGCTTTTGTTCTGTGCAATAAAGGGGTGTCTCTGCTATCTGTGTTTAGTGGTGGGTTAAATATTGGGATTGTGCTGGCATGTGCCACAGCTGGGATTTGAACGTGTGACCCTCTGGTCCTAGAGGTACCGGCTCTGTCCACTGCACCACACTGTGGCCACAGAGACAGTGCAGTCCCTGGAGATAGTAGACCTGGCAGGGTGGGGTTCCAAAACCTGCTCTGCACATTATTACTGTGAGCTCCTTCACCCTGTCTGGTGACAAACGTGCAAATATAACACGGGTATGACGTCCGAACAGAGGGGGATAGCATATTCCCATGCTGGGCAACAGTGCTATTGATGGACAACCATAAGTAACACTCCCAGGAGGGGTCCAATACACGGAGACGTTTTTGGAGGTGTCTCCGCTCCGTGCCCCTTTCCAAACAACTGTTATTTTATTTTTTAGGAGCTCTGCTGGGTGTGTTTTTAACTTTTGCGCATTACTATACCTGTTCCCCAGCTGATTTACTATTTTAATGCTTTTGTTGTGGTAATTTCCTCTTTTTCATTGCAGTTTTGTGCTGTGCACATGTATCACACTGCTGACGTTTTGCATGTTTCCCCGGTTTTGCTGTACATTGCTGACGGAAATGGTTTCTCTTCCCTTTATATGCCCTCTACCGCGAGTGTTTCACTCGCGCTATTTTTTACATGTAAATTCGGGCCCGATACTGTGCGGGGAGCCTCTCCCCTCCCACTCTTCACCCATTGACCCCGTCCCTCCGCCCCTCCGGAGCCTTCCTCCGCCCTCCTTTAGCCGTTCCACGCCTCTATCGGACATTTGCGGGCCCGCACTTGTACGGGGCCCGTTACTGAACCGCGTACCTGTGCGGGGGTGACACGCACGTGTGCGGGGCGTTTAAACGTGTTTCTGCGCGTTTCAATGCCGCGTTACCGTGCGCTATTTTGCGCCGCGCAGATTTGCGGACTTTAGTAAACATGCCCCTATAGGACACGCTGTTGTAACTTTCTGACTATTTTGAAAAACATAACCTATTAGATCCTTATCAATTTGTCTTTCATAAGGCACATAGCACAGAAGCTTCTGCTAACCTCTTTAGATGTGTTATTAAAGGGTTTAGATGCAGCCCAAACTTTTGTTTTGGTGTTGATTGATCTGCCTACTGCGTTTGATACTATTGATCAACTTATTTTGGTGAGACGACTGAGGTAGATTGGGCTTTTTGGGAATGTTCTGAATTGGTTTTCATCGCACCTTGAAAATTGTGAACAAGAATTTGGGATAGGCTTTATCTTGGTAAAACCTATATCATTAAGGTCTGGTATTCCACAAGGTTCAACACTGTTGGCCTTGCTTTCTAATAGATATATATGGCTACATTATGTAGATTCTTTAGGCAGCTTGAGATCCAATATAGAATTTATGCTGATGATATTCAATTCTTTATTCCTGTAGTTGGCACTTTTCCAAGAGTCTCTAGATTTACTGTAGCCTCTAAATATCTACAGATTATTGAGAGATGGATAATGCAGAATAGATTAGCTATGAATATGAATAAGATTAAAGTTATGGTGATGAAGAGAGGTAGAGTGGTAGACCAGGTATATTCCTTGAAGATTGGTTCTTCTGTAATTTCGACAGTGTCAAAAGTAGTTTGCCTAGGTGTGACTTTGGATTCCTCTTTGTCTATGATACCTCATATTAATGAAGTGGTTAGATCTTCTTATTTTATATGGCAAATGTTGAGTAAATTGCGAAAGCTGATTTCTGTAGATGATTTTAGGATGATTTTGCAAATATTGGTGCTGTCAAAAATTGATTATTTCAATGTAACTCGTTATACACAGGTCTTTCTGGATTATTCGAGCCTTGTAGAAAGTTGAAGATGTGTTTTCAACATGATATGCACTTCAATGACTTCCAGAAACTTGGAGGATAAAGTTTAGACCTTGATACAAAAGGCATTAAGCAGTTTAGCCTTCATTTACTTTAAGTGTTATATATTTATAAACCAGTACATGCACTGAGATCTTTTGGAGTAAGCAACATGATGTCCCATCTATTCACAACATACATCTGACTGAATACAAGAATTGGCTATTTTCCATTGCAGGGCCAATTGAATGGAACAAGCTGTCAGTGCCATTTTAATACTTTAGAGTTCCAGAAGCAGCTAAAGGCTTTTTTCTTTCAGCAGACATTCTATTGATATTTTTATGTGTTTTTGTTTATTTATTATTGGTATTTAATCTTTTCAGGAGAAGATCAAAGCAATTTACATTCAAATACAGTATGCATGTCCCTGTCCCCAAAGGGTTCACAATCTAAGGTCCCAATATTCAAACGGCACTAACATGTTTGGTGACACTGAATATCACCAACCATCTTCTCCCCTACAAACCCCAATGCTAACTGCTTAGCATCGGGGTGTATCGTGAGTATTCCAGGGTGTGTCATGGGCGGCAACAGAGACTACCTGGGTAGCTGCGATATTGCACCATTACCTGGTTAGCTCCTATGGGTAAAAGATAGGCGCTGCAAAAGCTGATGTCTGGGAGGCATTGGTAGGATGAATCAGATGTTAGGGAGATGATCAGGGAGTACGGTTGCTGGAGGGGGGGGATCAGCAGGTAGGGAGGGTCTTGTGCTGCTAGTGAGAGGGGATTAAGGTGCTGCTTGGATATCAGGAGCAGTGATTTTAAAAAGCTAGTCCCACACACATTTAAGAGAAAGTTAAATATGTTTTTTTGTCTCATGTAGTGCTTTTTAAAATCATTGCTCCCGATGGGTATCGGCATATACTCCTGCATGTCCTTATATTTATATTAGAAGAGGCAATGCAACAGGCTTTTAGAAAATACAATGGAAAGTTTCCCTGTCCAACCTGAACATCTCAATTCCTTTCCCTATGACCTATCAAAAATTGATCTTCATACATAGAAGTCCTGATATTCGGCACTTCTATGTATATTTAAATGGATAACTTATATTGGTAAATTCAGCGGTGCTGGCAGGACATCCAGTGCCGCTAAATCGAGAAATAATTTGAAATGTGTGCATTAGACATTTTGGGCCCGCTATTCAGTGGTAGTGGCTAGTGTGATTACAGCAGCTAGCCGTTGCCACTGAACACTAAACCCATATATTCAATGCCGGGTCATATCCAAGCACCGAATATCCGGGTCAGCCAGCAAAACAAGTAGCTAACCGGGTCAGCGGCGTTATTCAGTTTCTGCCTGGCTAGCAAAAGTTAGGATTGCCTTTTATGTGCCCAACTTTCACCTCCGAGGGATAACTGGGTAGCAGCTGAATATTGCCGCTGACCGGTTATCTCTGGGTGCTGCCCACAGAATGCCCCCCTGGAACACCCAAATGCTAATTGGCTAGCATCAGGGCACCCAGTGGCGGCAGCCCCAGATATTCAGTGTCTGAATACCCCCCATAGCGGCAGTTGCACAGCTTGCAGGTCTGCAAACCATGTACTGCAAATGCCTTAGAATATCGGGGCCTTCAATTTTTTCCTCAGAGATTTTACCGAAAATTGACCTATATGCTTATGACCTATGTTTATGATTTTTATTTGAATTATGCCCTATGGGCTTGATTTTATACCAGGACTCCTATGTGAGAAATCCAAATAGGCATCTATTTTAAGCCTAGTTTACGAAGGCAGCATAGACAACTCTGTCCCTTTATAAAATAGATTCCGGGATCCGGCTCCAATAGTGCACAAATGCCTGTGCAAAATCTATATCTGCTGCCAAGTTCATGTAAACGTGTGCATTCACTGGATGTGTGTACTTGTTTCGAGTGTAAAATACATGTCCATCACAACTTAGCCTCCACTCTGCCCAAAATACACCCCCAGGAGCGTGTATACCCAGATCACATCAAAGTAGGGAAGCACATTTTCCATGTGGATATGTTTTACGTGTATATGCAATAATGCAATTTTACACATGGTAAAAGCTTTATATAGCTATTCTTTTTTTGGGGGGGGGGGAATATTACATTTTGTTTTACAGTATTAGGATATCACATTCTAATTCCTATTGATTCAGGGGAGGCATTTCAGTCTTGTTATATCAAGTTCATATTCAGGGACAGTTCCTGAAAACCGAGAAGGGACGCTTGCTTAGAGGTTTTCTTTAATGTGGTAGGGAGCACACACCCACATTAGACTTTATATTGCTCATTTCCACACCAGGCAAAGATTAGAGAATTCACATCACTATTCCGTGATTAATACTTTCCTAACCATGAACTTACTCAGCCCTACAATCTATCTTTTATTAAACTTTAAACAAAATAAAATACTTAATGAGATCCAGGAAATCTCTTTCGCAATACCCCTCCTGCTTATTACTGATGACTAGCTGCAAGAAAAGGCCTGTGTATTAAACCAGGCTTCTTTATGTCGCTGCTTATACAATTTCTGGCTTCTCCTCCTTTGTGCTTCATCCCATTGGCAGTTGGGTTTATCGGCGAGCACTTGATAAATTTAATCCTGTAAAATCTGTAGCATGGCTACAGCATACTCCATGTTTAACTATCTTTGAAACCGAATACTGAACTGTCTTTAGTTGTTATAGAATATCTTTGGAAGAACCATGATATTGACACACTACTTGCCTGAAAGAGGTTCCATGAAGTGACCACTTCTATGATGGTGGAAAGGAAGGGGAAGACCCAGCAGTGTCCTCTTGTGCCTAGCTGCAGCAGAGTACCCAGAGCACCAGCTAAGCACAGTAGGGGGGAGCCGGTGATAAGGGGCGCCAAAATCACAGCAGGCAATAGTGCGTGTGCCCATGAGAACAGCCTGTCCTGTGGGCCGAAGAACAAAAGTGAAGCGCGATCCCCTGCTGCGCTGCTGTATGCCCACACGACAGACTGCTCCCACTTGCCAAAGATCATGGCTAGCAGTAGTGCGTTTGCCCGTGAGAGCAGCCTGTCCCACAGACTGAAAATCGCAGCCTGCAGCAGTGCTTTATGCCATGGGACAGGCTGCTCCCACAGGCCGATGAGGAGAGAGAGACTCGCGGCAAGAGTGCTACAGGGATCAAAGACACAGGATGTAAGTAAAATTTAAAGGGGCAGTGGTTTGAAGAAATAAAGTTGGGGGGAGGGAATGAATGGAGGGCAAAGAGTGAGAATGGAAGGGGGAAGGAGAAAGGGGCAGAGGCTGGGAGAGGAACAGAGTGGGGGAAGGCAGCAGCAGAGAGTCTGCAAGGAGAGGTGAAAGTGCAAGAGGCTGGAGGTTGAAGAGAGGGGAGAAAAGGGCACAATGAATATATACTAAATGACGTAGACTGCACCCCCTAGAAGGCATACAGGTACTCCATCTCCACCCCATACACACAGGCACCCTTCCCCCACACCACACAAACATGCACGCAAAGGCACCCCCCACATCCCCCCCACACACAGTCACCTGACCAGCGCAGCTCGCATACGCACACAGAGGCACCTCACCACTACACCACACACACAATCATACATGCATGTATGTAGCCCCTGACTCTCTTCATGACACATTCATGAAATCCCCAACAGGCCCCATCACACACACACACAAACATGTATTTAGCACCTTGACAATCCTTGTTGCATGCACATACACGCACATGTGCATGTAGTCTCCAGCAGTCTCCATGACACACAGAAAGACGCAAACACATGCACTCTGACACATGCACATATGTGCAAACCCTCCAACACTTCCTATGACACACACAGATGTAGCTGCCAAATGTCTGATCCTGTAAGTGAGGGAAACATGGTATTGTGTCACTCTAGAAACATAGAAGCATGACCACAGACAAAGTCCACATGGCCTATTCAGTCTCCCTTCCATACCAACTACTACAGTCCCTTTTTTCCTTTAGAGATCTTCTGTGTTTGTCGCATGCTTTCTTGAATTCAGATACTGTCCTCGTCTCTACTATCTCCACTGGGAGATTATTCCATGCATCTACCACGCTTTCCATAAAGAAATATTTCTGCATCTTACTCCTGAGTCTATCCCCTTTCATCCTTATCCCATGCCCCCTCATTGCAGAGCTTACTTTCAATCGAAAGAGGCTCTCCTCTTGGGCATTTATGCCATGGAGATATTCAAATATCTCTATCATATCTCCCCTCTCTAAAGTATACCTATTGAGATCTTTAAGACTGTCCCCGTATGCCTTATGACAAAGCCCACTGACCATTTTGGTATCCACCTTCTGCGCCGACTCCATCCCATTTAGATCCTTTTGAAGGTGTAGTTTTGAGAATTGAATACAATACTCCAAATGAGGTCTCACCAAAGACCTGTCCATTCCTCTCCCTGTGCACTCAAACATCCTTCTGGTTTTTGCCATTGTCTTTTCTACCTGCTAAGCAACCTCAAGATCATCAGAAACAATTACCCTTAGGTCCCGCTTTTCTTTTGTGAACAGAAGTACTTGATCCCCTACACTGTACCATTCCCTTGGATTTTTGCAGCCCAAATGCATGACCCTGCATTTTTTAGCATTAAATCTCAGCTGCAAATTTTTTAACCATTCTTCAAGCTTTTCTGGATCCCTCCTCATGTTTTTTACACCTTCATGGGTATCTACTCTATTGCAGATTTTGGTATCATCCCCAAAGAGGCAAACCTTACCAGACAGCTCTTCCCAATGTCACTTACAAAATGTTAAAAAGCATTGCACCAAGGACAGATCCCTATGGCACACACCTTAAACTTAGAAACATAGAAAATCATGACTGAAAAAGACCACATATAGCCAGTTTCTCTAAAGAAGTTGTTGCTAAGTTTCAGCAACAGGATGTGGTCCTTGCTCAGCTTAGCAATGGATTATCTAGATTGGATCATCAGTTCTCCAATGTTCAGGCAGCCAGTTTGGCAGGGATGAGAGATGCCCTGCTTTTACATGAGCGGCTTGAACTGTTGGAGAATGTGGTACGTAATAAAAATGTAAGAATTCTTAATTTTCCTAAAACTCATTATCTTTCACCATTAATTTTGCTGTGGAAATACTTCAAGGAATGTTTAAAAATGGAAGATGTGTAAAAGATTCAAGTTACTAAGTTATATTATTTGCCGGATAAGCCGGCTAATATACCATTGGGGTCCTCTCCAGTTTCCTCTCCAGCTTCCATTGATGTGTCCCAATTTTTGGAACAGTCAGTGGATGATATTCCTGGGAGGGCCACTTTGGTAGTTTCTTTTGCTACTGATATTGAGAAATCTCAGTTATGAAGTTATATTTTAAGTATAAATCTCTTTTGTGGTCAGTTGGTTCAGGTTTTTCCAGATCTGGCTAGGGCCACTCAAATTCGATATAAGAGTTTCCTTCAGTTAAAACCCCAGGTGATAGCACTCGGAGCTACTTTTTATTTGAGATTTCCTTGCAAATGTGTGGTATCTTTGTTAGGTGTCCGTTATGTTTATACGGACTCTCAACAGTTAGAGGGTTTTTTGAAGAGCAGGGAAGGTGGGGAATGTAGTGGTACCTAATGGGTAGTTTTCTTATGTATATTATATATGATTTTGTTTTGTTATTGGGATTTGGGAATTTAGAGCTTGACAAAGTAATTTGCCCTAGGTCATTGTTGCCCTCTGCACTCCTGGATGTGGTCTAATTGCAGTACATATTTTTTTTTATTTTGGCAATCCTTTGGGGATATGGTTCCCCTTGTTTTTCCTTCTTTGATGTATTTCACATATTTCTTTTTATATGTTTCTGTTGTATTAAATAGAAATTCCTAAAAAAAAGAAAAATACCACATGGCCCATCTAGTCTGCCCTGGAACACAGAGGGAGCAGGACCCTCACACCAGCAAGCAGGAAAACACAACAAGCGAGGGACGAGTAGGGTCACAGGTGCATATTTATTGAAAAAAAACCTACGCATTTTGGCAACAAGCATTTATTGAAAAAAACCCTATGCTTTTAATGTATTCATTATATGATTTTGATTTATGATTATTTTCATTACTTTTAATATTAAATATTATATGTTTTATCCTTTATATATTTATTTATTGTATAAATTATTTTATAATTGTTCTGTTTTATGTTTTAAGATGTGTACCCCCTGAAGAAGGCTTGTTGCCAAAATGCATAGGTTTTTTTTAAATAAATAAGCACCTGTGACCCTATTCGTCCCTCACTTGTTGTGTTTTCCATCTAGTCTGCCCTTCCATATCCACTACAATAGTCCTCTTTTATCCTTTAGAGATCTTCTGTGCTTTCTTGAATTCAGATACCATCCTCATCTCCGCTACCGCCGTTGGGAGACTATTCCACACATCTATCACTCTTTCCGTAAATAAATATTTCTGCATATTACTCCTGAGTTTATTCCCTTTCACTCTCATCCTATGTCCCCTCATAGCAGAGCTTGCTTTCAATCAGAATAGGCTCTTCTCTTGTGCATTTATGCCACAGGGGTATTTAAATATCTCTAACATATCTCCTCTATCTCGCCTTTCTTCTAACGTATTCATAATAAGATCTTTAAGTCTGTCCCCATATGCTTTATAACAAAGACCTCTAACCATCTACACCGACTCCATCCTGTTTATAGCCTTTTGAAGGTGTGGTCTCCAGAACTGCACACAATACTCCTCAGAGTGATTGCCTCCCAGTCAACCAGTTTCTAACCCAGTCAGTCATTTTATGGTCCTTCCCTAAGGCGCTCTGTTTATTTACAAGTCGCCTGTATGGAACAGTGTCAAAGACTTTACCCTGTAAAGTGTGCACTTTTCAACTTGTTTCAGCTTTGCTGCAGGGTACCAAACATGCCAAACCTCCTTCCTTTCCTCTTGTGATGTGCTGCTAAGGTGGTATTTACCTTTATGTCCCAGTCAGGCAGCCAACCCCAGAGAATAGAGGGAGTGGTGGTGGGGATAGAGGGAGTGGTGGTGGTGGGGGGGGGTGGTTTGGAGTGCAACGTGTTGCTTGGTCAGAATCACATGGCCTGAAGCTTGTGGTTAGCATCACGGGCAGTTCACTAAAAGGAGCACCACTCCTGTCCCTCATGGGAGGCTACAGAATTATCTTTCCACCTATGCTCATTCTTGCTGCAATGCCAACAAAGTCTCTGTATGTTTCACAGTTGTAAAATTTATAAAATGGCTCCAGAGACATCTGCATGATTTGGACATGCAGGTCTTCAGACGTCCACATCATGACTAAACGGTATGTTTACTAAGGATGGTTAAGGGCACAAAGGTGCTGTCAGCAGGCGTTATTGGCAACTGTAAGTGGTTAATATGGCAAAATGTGGCACTAATGCCAACTTAATGGCTGTAGCATGTTACCGAGTGGTAAGGGGCAGAAACTGGGAGGATCGTGGATGGAGGCAGAGGGCGCTACCTTAACAGCAGGTGCTATTAGTGTGCGGTACAGGCGCTGCTGCTGGGAACCTTAACACCAGCTCAAAGCAGGCTTTAAGGGCTCCCTTGCAGGGAGAGACATATTCATGGGTTAGACAACACATGGGGAGTCCATTCAATTTTATGCAGTGTGCACGTCCCAGACAGGAACCCTGAAAATGGTGATAGTAGTGGTCAACTGCCCATCAGACATGGTTCCCTTTTAACAAAGGGCACAATGTTGTGGGTGCCAAAACTGGCAAAGGTGGTTACACGTGAGCGATTCAGTGAGGCCGGCTTTTCACCTTTTGTAGAGACTTCTCACTTTCTTCCAACACTACCTTCTTAATGTCATTCCATAACTCTTCCGGAGCTCTGTCATTTGTATCTAAAGCAGCAAATCGATTTTGCAGGCAGTCTTTAAATTCCAGTGGTATATTCTCAAGGTCATATTTTGCTGCATTCATGAGTGGTTTGCTCTTTTTCAACTTTAGCTTGAGTTTGCATACTAGTAGTTGATGATCTGTACCACAGTCAGCTCCAGGTTTTGTCTTTGTTGATGTTATAGAGCTTTTCCATCGTTGACTTCCACAGATGTAGTCAATTTGATTTTTATACAATCCATTGGGTGAAGTCCATGTGTACAGTGGCCGCTTGTGTTGCTGGAAGAAGGTGTTTGAGATGAATAGATCGTTGGTCTTGCAGAATTCTATCAGTCTTTCTCCAGCTTCATTTCTGTTGCCATGTCCATATTTTCCAACTACTTTGCCTTCTTCTTTGTCGCCAACTTTTGTATTCCAGTCACCCATGACAATTTCAGCTTGTACTTGTTCATAGAACTCTTCAATTTCATTCTGCAGCTGTTGTTGGGGCATATACTTGAATTATAGTTGTTTTCATAGGCAATCCTCGTAGACGAATAGAGATTAGGCGTTCACTGACTGCATTGTATTTCATTACAGTTCTTGCAAGTTTCTTCTTTATTATAAATGCAACACCATTTCTTCTTTGTCTTTCATTTCCAGCATAGTAGACCATGTGATCATCTTATGCAAAGTGCCCGATGCCAGTCCATTTCAGTTTGCTGACACCCAACAGATCAAGTTGTACACGTTCCATTTCATTCTTGACCACCTCCAACTTCCCTTGGTTCATACTTCGTACGTTCCATGTTCCAATGTGTAAGACATCTTTACAACTTCTGACTCTCATTTCATGCGCAGCTACATCAGCAGTCAGACTTCCCGAGGGCTTTGATCCAACCACATCATAAATGCTGGCTTTACTCTGAAAAGTCTTCAGCTCTTCCCCAGTAGCTAGTTGAGTGCCTTCCGACCTGGGGGTCTCATCTTCCAGCACCATAGCACAATTTGTTTTGTTGTAACTTTTCATGGCAAGATACAGAAGTAGATTGCCGGGCCTTTCTTCCGCGCAGTTTAAGTTTAGTGTTGTTGCCGTTGTCACAGAAATGTGATCCTCCGCCGTCAACACTATCCCATTCTACTGCTGCCCAGATGGGTGGTTTGTCTTGGTCTGGCACCTCAGCTGAGACCTGTCCATCTTGGGAGACCCTGCCAGTAGTTAAACTACCGATAGTTTAGCTCTCAGCATCACTGATGCACACAAGCCCTCACAGCACGATAAGCTGCAAACCAAAGCTGAAAAAAATTTTATTGTGTGATTTTGCTTCCACAGCAAGCTTCTTTTCAAATTCTCTCTTTGCCTGCCTTATCAATGCCTTGCATCTAACTTGCCAGTACTTATGTTGTTTTCTGTTTTCATCATTTGACTCCCTTTTCTATTTCCTGAAAGATGGCTTTTTGGCTAAAACAACTTTTCTAAGCTTATGTTTAAACCATGTCATCAGCTGTTTGGCCTTCCTTCCACCTTTCTTAAAGCATGGAATACACCTGGTCTGAGCTTCAAAGATAGTATTTTTAAACAACACCCATGCTTGATGTGAACCTTTAAACTTTGCAGTTGCTCTATTTAGTTTTTTTCTTAAACATTTTCTTCATTTTATCACAGTCTCCATTTTGAAAGTTGAATGCTAGCACCGTCGATTTCCTTGCTGTCCCCCCTCCATTTATTAAATCAAACATGATCATGTTATGATCACTATTGCAAATTGGCCCCAGTGCCATTATTTCTCACACCAGATCCTTTGTTCCACTAAGGACTAGGTCTAAAATAGCTTCCCCCTCCTGTTGGTTTATGAACCAGCTGCTCCATGAAGCAGTCATTTAGAAACTTTATCTCCCTAGCATGTCCTGCTGTGACATTGACCCAGTGAATACCAGGCTAATTGAAATCACCCATTATTACTGTGTTGTAACTTTTGTTAGCTTCCCTGATTTCTTTTATCATTTCATCATCTACAGTATCTAATCATTCTGGCCAGGCAGATGGCAGTACACTCACATTGCCATTGCCTTTCCTTTTTACATGGAAATAGATTCTTCAGTGTATTTCTTTCCTGCAAAACATTTATCCTGTTTGACTCAATGCCCTCTGTAACATATAGTGCAACTCCTCCACCAATTTGATCTACCATATCATTATGATATAATTTGTACCCAGGTATCACAGTGTCCCATTTGTTTTCCTCCTTCCACCAGGTCTCTGAAATGCCAATTATTTCTAACCTTTCATTCAGTGCAATATATTCTAGCTCTCTTATCTTATTTTTTAGACTTCTAGCATTTGCATTCAGGCATTTCAGAGACTGCATTTTGTTCATATTAACAGTCTGGTTATCAGTTGACAGTGGTAATTTGGAATATATCTACCTCTATTTGTCTTGCTATCTTATCCCTTTTCCTGTCTCTTTTATTTGGGTCGGTCCTAGGGACAGGAACCCTCTTGCTTCCTCCCCTTCTGTTATCAGTCCCACCTCAACCACAGTAGATCAGTCTATGTATGTACTTTACAACTCTATGCATGTCCGTGCCATCCAAGTAAGCACTATCGCTGCTGGAATTGAGCTATTATTTTATAAAGACACAACAACATCTGCGGTCCTTCGTAGAATATAATGAAAATAGGTATCTTGCCTTTTAAGCCTATATGCCCTTTAATAAAATACCCTCTATGGAAGTAATTTTTAAAAATCATGCATATGTGGTCACATATGCGAGTAAATGATCTCTTATAAAATACCAACTGGAATAAAAGTACACACTTTGGCATGAAGGCACATACTTGGCATGGTCTGCACATGCGAGGACATGGTCTAAGAAGAAGATAGAGTTTTCTCTATGGGCTTTAATCTATGCAGGTGCGTGCGCAAAGTATGTATGAACATTTATACTGTAGCAGCAGAGCGCAGACAAACCAATGATACCAGGAGTCTGTTCAGAAGGTCCAAATCATTTATTTGTGCACAAGTCTCAAGCAGAATCAAATTCAAAATGGCTGAGCAATGGCTGTTAGTAAAACAACAACTTATATACTTTTCTTGTCCATTCTAGGTATAGGCAAACTTCTCATTGGTCCCGGTAACCCCTTTCACCCCATCTATTGGTCCCGGTAACATTACGTAGTCATCCAATTAGGACTTTGGTCTGGGCTCAGCACCTGCTTACTCCCCTTCTAGTCCCAATTACAATGGTCAGTTCTTCCAATTTTGGTACTTCTCTCCTCCAAGGTCACTTTAGCTAGCTAGAACATGTGGGAAAGCACGGCACTGTAACTTTTCTTTCAGCAGTGTTAATTAATTCCATAGAAGCTGTGCTCTCTTATCAATACCAATTAAACTTGTTTTTCTATATTTTCTAAGTTTCGATTCTGCTTAGCTATACTTAATTGTGCTCAGTTAAGTTTCGATTCTATGGTAGCAGCATTCAGGGGAATGTGTAATTCCTTTGGGCCTCTCCACAGGCTTCACATACAGGTCAAGCTACTCAGGCCTGTCTGCTCATTTCAGACACCATGGATCATAGGCCTTCGCCTACCACATTCCCCCCTTTGATTAATCTCACCCTATTATTAATAAGGTGTGAGAATTAAATCACTCAATTACACTGGGGTCGGGTTCCGACCATGTATAGTAGGATTAGGGTGCCATAAGGCTAAAATCTTAGTTGCGGTTTTCCACTCCACTGTATTCTCAATAACACTGTTAATAGAACGCATACAACATGGGATTATACATGGTAACATAAACAAACAAAGCTACAAAGATTAGTATTATCATAGCAAAAGTAGTGAATCCTCCTAATCCAGAGAAGATAGATGCAAACCAATTGGGTATCTTAAGACTATGCCAGGTCTGTACTGGCACATAAGTTTGCTTCCGCATGTTTTCAGCAATTTCTTCAACAACCTGACCCTTATCGTCTATCTTCAAACAACAATTTGTGAGATTCAGCTTACCACAAACTCCTCCTTCAGCAGCTAATAAGTAATCTAGTGCCAAGCGATTTTGATAGATTGCAGTGCGCATTTGTGTGCTTTGTCTAGCTAAAAGTGTGAGTGCTTGGCTGGTTTCATTAGTAATGAGTTCAACTACTGCTTGCAGGCGTATAATTCTATTCAACATGTAAATTGGGGTACGATATCCCCACATGCCATCTTGCTCCCATGTGGCAGGTCCATAATAGGCAATGATTCGCTCTGGTGGCCAATCCTCACCATCCCATTTCTCCCACTTGCCTATCTGTAAAGCTGCTCTTTTCTGTCTTTTTGAATAAACTGGGTAGCCTAATTGTTCTCCATGTTCTGTGGGCAATAGAAAGAAAGAAGGTCGGATAGTTCCTAAGACACACGCTCCTCCCCAGTGGATAGGGAGTTGAGCATATGCTCGGGTTCCGCAAATCCAATATAGGCCTGGTGGGGCTTGCCAACCATGATGTTGGTTGAGGTCAGTCCATAAAGGGGCAAGCTCTGGAAACCTTGCTAATGGATTGGTGGGCTCAGATTCATTAACTCCTGACCACCAAGATGTTCGCTTTGTGGTGTCATTATAAAACTTCTGGCTAAGACAGACAAGCTGTCCTACCTTAGAGATAAACTGGGGTCCAGTTCAAGCATAACACAGACGTCCAACTATTGGGTGTGCTAATACCCATTCACTGGTAGTCTTGTGTAGCTCTGTCTGATTGTAAATTACTGAGTAATTCAATTCTTGGGCCTCCCAAGGCCACTGATCACCCATCTTGGTTCCACCACAAAAATAACAATCTGAGATATGGAGACTGGAGACCACAGCTCCAGCCAACTCTAAGAACAAATTCTGAGAGGGGTGAGGGATATCAAACTTGTTTATATGCATGGTTTCATAGAAGGTGTTATGTATATGATACTTTGATGATCAATGGGCTTGGGTATTTAGTCTAATATGTACAATGGTTCCTGGATCTGATCCAGAACCTGCAATGCGTAATCCAAATTTATATCCTTGTTTCCATGCACTGGGATCGGCTATTAACAACTGTAGTGGATTATAAGTACCTTTCTTACAAGTTTTAGAATTCTTCACATATGGCTTGGTTAAGGCAGCCATTCGATTGTCTCTGGTATTCTCTATCACACCAGTTTTCCATGTGGCATAAAACACGCAGTCCCATTTTGGGCAATAATAGTCCTGAACTGGTGCTGTGCTATATACATTTGCTAAAACTCGTTTACCTGTGCAGGCCCCCCATCCTGTGGTTCCTTCAGGACACATATATTTATGATCATTAGCATAAGCTTTCTCCCAATTGGCACATTTAGAACGACTATCTCTATTAATGGTATCACAAGCATCGAAATACAAAATAGCAGGCTGTGTGGGATCAGTAAGTGGGGGTGTAGCATTGAGTATAGCTCCATCTGCATCATTCCATCTTATTTCTAGGGTATAATAAGATGGGTTCTGATGTGGGTTAAAACAAACTTTAGAATTACCTTTAGTACAAACATTCAGTTCAGTGGTGTTATAAATACACCGACTTACTGTACCAGTACAGGTATAGTAAGAATGATAAAGCAAAGTCTGAGTTACTTTCATTCCAGTCCGAGTAGTAGTAATGCAGGCAGTACATGGGGGTAAAGCATGAACCAGTTCAAAACTCCCCAGGCAAGCAGCCAAAGCAAAATAGAAATAAAGATGCATGTTGATTGTAGTTCTTCTGGATCTCCGCTAGAAAATCTTGACCACGACGTCTTCTTCTTCTGGCGCAATGCTGACCCATTTGCTAATAAAGCAATTCAACGGGTGTCAATGTTGATTGAAGATCCTCGAAAGTCTCGTTATGATGCCAACTTAGCAAGTGTAGTTGGCCTGACGAAAGTCTATAAAGGCACAGATAGTCGATGAAGAAAACAAATGTCTTTGCTGTATTGGGAACAGCAATCCTCTTCGAAAGACTTGGCTGCTGTAGGACACTATAGTTCATGAGTGTCCCCGATGAGTTTAGGCTGCTGGCTGCCTTCGTAGGGTAAGACGCAAAGGGACATCAGGATGTGGCTCCGCTGTCCACTGGTCCTGATCTGGAACTGCTGCTGGCTTGACTCTGCTGTGATGAATCCAGGACTCAATTTCTGCTACCTTTACTGCAGTCGGGGTAGACAAGATGACGGTATATGGTCCCTTCCAATGAGGTTCCAACGGTGTCTTCTTCCAATCTTTGATCCACACCGAGGTACCAGGCTTATAGGGATGCAGTGGTTCCGTCAAATTGATAGGCAACTGGTCCTGTATCCACGTGTGGAGAGTCTGCAGAACAAAACTAAGAGCTAGAAGTTCTTGTCTAGTTATTTCTGAACCAATCTGTGGCAAACTACCCTTAACACCCTGCACTATCGGTGGGGGTTTGCCGTACACAACTTCAAAAGGGGAAAATCCTGATGATTTTACAGGAGCTGAGCATATTCTAAGTAATGCTATTGGGAGAACCTGGGGCCACTTCAGGTGGGTCTCCTGACATAGCTTGGACATCTGAGATTTCAAAGTTCTATTCATTCGCTCAACATTCCCTGAACTTTGGGGTCTGTATGCAGTGTGCAACTTCCATTGTATCTGTAAGGCATTTGCTAACTGCTGGGTGATTTGAGATACAAAGGAGGGTCCATTGTCTGACCCTATTACTGCTGGAATTCCAAATCTGGGGATAATTTCTCTCATCAAAACTTTAGTAACTTCTCGGGCCTTTTCAGTTCTGGTGGGGAAAGCTTCCACCCACCCAGAGAAGGTACAAACTAATACTAACAAGTAGCGATATCCATTGGCTTTTGGCATTTCCGTAAAATCTACTTGCAGGTGGTGCATGGGGGTTACACCTCCTGATTGAACTCATGGTGGTGGCGTGGGACCCTGTTTGGCATTATTCTTGGCACAAATTAGACACTGGCGAGCTACTGAGGCTGACAGGGCTCCCAATAGAGCGATACAAAAATGTGGTTTGAGTGCTTTCTCCATAGCACTCTTCCCGTAGTGTGTGGCTTGGTGAAAAGCTTTGACAAAGGCTGGTCCCAATGATTCAGGGATCACTATTCGTCCTGGAGGTTGACTGCCCTCGGGAGGTGGCAGTTCAATCCATCCATCCTTCAGTACTCCCTCTTCTTTATTACAATAGTAGTCCAATTCTTTGGTGGTATATTGTGGTGTCCATAGATTAAGGGGTACTGGAAACAATGCTGCTTGTTTTGGCATGGCTTGTGGTGAAATTTGGCCTGTCATGGCTGCTTTACGTGCTGAAGCATCAGCAAATCTGTTTCCTTGGGCAATTTCTCCTTTTCCTGCTTGGTGTCCACGACAGTGTATGACAGCTACACGTGTCGGGGCCCATACTGCATCTAGTAACATCAATATTTCTGGGCCATATTTGATTGATTTGCCTCCTGAGGTGATGAGCCCTCGTTCTTTGTAGAGAGCTCCATGTGCATGCAAAGTGGTGAAGGCATATTTTGAGTCCGTGTATACGTTCAGCAGAAGTCCCGCCCCCAATACTAGTGCTCTGGTGAGTGCTATCAATTCTGCTTTCTGTGCTGATGTGCCTGATGCAAGAGCTGATGATTCAATGACTTCCTCCTGGGTCACTACTGCATACCCTGCACAACGTCGTCCATCGATAATGAGACTACTTCCATCTACAAAATAAGTCTGGTCAGGATTCTCTAGGGGCACATCAGTTAAATCAGGTCGACTTGAAAATACAGTATCCATGACTTCTATGCAGTCGTGCTCTGGGGGGTCCTCGCTGATTGGTATCAGAGTAGCTGGGTTCAAGGCATGGCTCACTTCCAGTTGTATTTGTGGATTTTCACATAGCATGCTTTGGTATTTCAACATCCGAGAATTGGTGAGCCAATGATTTGCTTTTTGTTCCATAAGGGCAAGTACCACATGTGGTACTGTGACACGTAGATTCTGTCCTAAAGTGAGTTTGTCTGCTTCACTTACTAATAGTGCTGTAGCTGCAACAGCTCTCAAACATGGTGGCCATCCTTTGGCCACAGTGTCCAACTGTTTTGATAGGTACGCTATGGGTCGTTCCCACTGTCCCAATTTATGAGTCAACATGCCTAGGGCATTTCCGTGCATCTCATGCACGAATAGATGGAAAGGCTTGTGGACATCTGGCAACCCGAGTGCTGGTGACGACATCAATTCTTCCTTCAGGGTCTTGAAAGCTGTATCTTGCTCAAGTCCCCATTCTAGTGGTGATTTTTCTTCTCCCTTGGTGGCTTCATATAGTGGTTTGGCAATCTGAGCAAAGTTAGGTATCCATATCCGGCAGTATCCTGCTGCTCCCAGAAAGGCTCTGACTTGCTTTCTGGTAGTTGGGGTTGGGATACTGCACACGGCTTCTTTTCTCTCGCGTCCCAATTGTCGACTTCCTTTGGTTAAACGAAAGCCCAAATATTTTACTTCCTTTTGGCATAGCTGTGCTTTTGCTCTGGAAACTTTGTATCCGGCTTCATCCAATAGTTGCAAGAGGTCAGTAGTGGCTTGTATACATTCACTTTCAGAGGTGGTGGCTACCAGTAGATCATCTACATATTGGAGGAGTACTCTTCTTTCAGGGGACACTGGATAGCTTGAAAGATCTTGGTTTAGTGCAGCACTGAAAATGGTAGGTGAGTTCTTGAATCCTTGAGGTAATCTTGTCCAAGTGAGTTGGCCCCGCCTCCCCGAGACAGGGTCCTGCCATTCAAAGGCAAACAGCAACTGGCTAATTGGGGCTAACCTTATGCAAAAGAACGCATCTTTCAAGTCCAAAACAGTAAAGTGGGTGGCTTCAGCAGGAATCAATCCTAGGAGTGTGTAGGGATTTGGCACAACTGGATGTATGGTCTCAACTGCTTCATTCACTCTCCTTAGATCTTGCACTGGGCGGTAGTCCCCTGTCCCAGGCTTCTGCACTGGCAGGAGAGGTGTGTTCCATGGTGACTGACAAACTTTGAGTAGGCCATGTTCCAGTAGCCTTAACAAGTGGCGATGGATGCCTTCAATTGCTGCTCTTGGGAGTGGATATTGCTTGACATGTACTGGCTGTGCACTAGGCTTGAGATTCACAATTATTGGAGCTATGTGTTTGGCTAGGCCTGGTGGATTGCCTTCTGCCCATACTCCAGGAGGGGCATCAATGCTTTTCAAAGTAGGTTCAAAATAGGTATCAATAATTGGCTCAGTACTTGGCTCAGTACTATAATATCTCCATTCTTCTTCTCGAGGAATAGTAAGCACCATTAGTCCAGCAGGTTTTGTCTGGGAATTCACTGTCATTTGCATTTCTCCTTTCTCAGTAAAGGATATTTGGGCCTGCAGCTTGGCTAGCATATCTCGTCCCAGCAATGGCACTGGGCACTCTGGCATGTAAAGGAATTGGTGCGTTATTTGCTGTCCTCCTAAATTACATATGCGGTTTTGAAGAAATGGCTTTGTGGCTTTTGTGCCAGTTGCTCCCACAATGGTGACTGCTCTTGTAGAAAAAGGAGCTATTTGTTTATCTACTACAGAATGTTCTGCTCCAGTATCAACCATAAAGTCCATAAATTGGTCTCCTATTTGTATACTGACCATAGGCTCCTGGAGACCTAAAGCGAATTCGGAGCCCGGTCTGTCCTAATCTGCTTTATCCAAGTCATAGACTGTGGCGGCTGCCACTCCCTGGATGGCCTCCATGCGTTCTTGTTGAAAATGTTCTCGATTGGTTCCTCTGCGGTTCTGGGGTCGGCCTCTCTCTCTTTCCCTCCAAGGGGCGTGTTCCCCTTCATCCTGAGAGGCCTCTTCGAGTCGCGGGCATGCACTTCTCCAATGTCCTTCTTCTCTGCAATAAGCGCATTGGTTCGCGCCTAATGGGGGCCGGTCATTTCCTCGGCCGCGCCCTCTTCCTCTGCTCCTTCGATTAGGGACACCTCCCCTTTTCTGTTCCACTATGGCCGCAGCCAAAAAATCCGCTTTCTTCTTCATCCGTCGATCACTTTCTTTCTGTCTTTCATTATCACGATTCACATACACTTTATGAGCGACTTCCAGTAACTGTTGCATTCATGCCCGCAAACCCTTCTAGTTTCTGTAGCTTATGTCTAATATCTGGTTGTGACTGGTTTACAAAAGCAGAATTCACCATGCATAGGCTTCCTGGGGCATCTGGGTCATAGGGAGTATACATCCTGTACGCTTCAGTCAATCTCTCATAGAATACTGCTGGGCTCTCATCTATGCCCTGGTTAACTTCGGTCACTTTAGAAAGATTCATAGCTTTCTGACCCCCCCTTCTCAGACCTTGCATGAGGCCTTGGCGAAACCGGGATAGGGCTCTGGATCCTACTTCAGTATTTGGATCCCATTTGGGATCTTCGTTGGGGAATTCTTTCTGAGCTGCTTCGCGATTGTCTATTCCTGCTTCCTCTCTCTCTACCAGGGGATTGTCTGCCAGCCAGTCAACAGCTGCTCGCTTAATTCGTGTCCGCTCCTCAGTAGTAAATAAAGTAGACAGGAGCTGACGGCAATCTGCCCAAGTGGGCTGGTGAGTTTCCATGATCGTATGCATCAATTCTGTTAACTCTTGGGGCTTATTAGTGTAGGAAGCATAATGTATCTTCCAGTTCAACAAATCAGCAGTGGAGAAAGGCACATATACTAAACTCAGGGGTCCCGCTACTATCTGATCATGCTCATCCCGCACGGGCAGCCCCGGGACTTGTCTCAAGGGGGCTATTACTTTCGGGAGGGCTTTCGGCTTCTTAGTAGTGACTTTCGGGATCTGGGTGGGAACTTTCAGCTTTGAGACTCGCCTAGTCTGGGGAGCCTCGCTTGCAACAGATGAACTAGCACTAACAACTGATTTTTCACTTTCTGTCTCTGTCTGGGAGGATACATCTTCATCTTCCTGCTCTGACTCCTGCTTATCCTCAGTCTCTGTCTCAGACTGATCAGCATCTTCTCTGGACAGTTCATCTGGCGGATCTTCGGGTTGGTGAGGAGGTGGACTCTCCCGGTCCCGGGGGCCTGCCCCGGGACGCGGTGGTACTCTCACTGGGTGCTGAGCTCGGGACTGCCTAATTACAGCTCCCGGGGACTCAGGATCTACAAGAACAGGTTTCTGGCTAGGTTTCATAGCTGTCCCTGTTTTCTGGGTCTGATCTGTTAATGCTAACATTATTCTGCACTGCTCCTCATAACAGCGCTTTGCCCAAGGGGGCGGATCTTCGCAAATACTTAACCAAGAATCTATATAGGGATACTGATCGGGGTGCGCTATTCGCACCTTACGATGAACTGACTGAATAATTCCTAGGTTAAATGTTCCATCTCGAGGCCACATGGGGTTTAAGACGGGCCACTCCCTAGTACACAAAAACTGTAATCGTGAGGCAGTCAGTTTTACTCCATAATCTCCTGAATATCCTTTACTAAAATGTTTGATCATACATTCTAACGGAGTGTTCCTAGTAGACTCCGCCCCTCCCATTTCGATGTGTGCGCGCAACAACAAATAGATGGGAAAAGGAAGGCGGACCGTGGGTAAGGGGTCCTCACGGCCCTGGAAACATTCAAGGGAGACAAATAACAAGACAAGACGACGGTCGCTTCCTCCTTTTTATGATCTGGACGCGGTCGCCTGGCCAGAAAATGCGTTACTCAGGAGTCCGCCTTCACTTGGTCTGTGTTGCAAGACCTCTCATTCACACTTCATTCACACAATCATGCTAGCAACGTATCCCAAAAACAGCCCAATCCTGTCTCTGCTGACTAGGCTATATCAAATTCCAAAATCAAAAGACCTTGCGTATACTCATGCAGGGTTCAAAAAGACGATAGTTTCACCTTGCGCATACTCATGCAGGGTTAGTCGGACCGTCTTGAGAGGTGATCAAGCTCTCTTACCAAATATCAAATTCCAAAGTTCCAAAGTTCAAACAACAGTTCTGCTCTGACTCTTCTGTCTAGTCAAATCAAAACTATACTCACTGGATCCGGTCCTAGTTCCCAAGCAAGCGCATGAGTTGGACCTCGGACTCCCCTCACGGGTTCGAGGTGTTGGTTCCGTCCGGGCTCGGCACCCGCCGAGGTCTGGCCAGCTCCCTCCGATACAAGGGACCGGTGGCGCCAGAGAGCGAGCCCACGTCGGGAGGGCACGATCCCGGCAGGACTAAACCTGTAGAGGCGGAAAGTCGTGGTATATTGCCCTATATACCCTCTATTACCACACCTTCCCGGCCAAACGCACCAAGAATATGTAGCAGCAGAGCGCAGACAAACCAATGATACCAGGAGTCTGTTCAGAAGGTCCAAATCATTTATTTGTGCACAAGTCTCAAGCAGAATCAAATTCAAAATGGCTGAGCAATGGCTGTTAGTAAAACAACAACTTATATACTTTTCTTGTCCATTCTAGGTATAGGCAAACTTCTCATTGGTCCCGGTAACCCCTTTCACCCCATCTATTGGTCCTGGTAACATTACGTAGTCATCCAATTAGGACTTTGGTCTGGGCTCAGCACCTGCTTACCCTCCTTCTAGTCCCAATTACAATGGTCAGTTCTTCCAATTTTGATACTTCTCTCCTCCAAGGTCACTTTAGCTAGCTAGAACATGTGGGAAAGCAGGGCACTAACTTTTCTTTCAGCAGTGTTAATTAATTCCATAGAAGCTGTGCTCTCTTATCAATACCAATTAAACTTGTTTTTCTATATTTTCTAAGTTTCGATTCTGCTTAGCTATACTTAATTGTGCTCAGTTAAGTTTCGATTCTATGGTAGCAGCATTCAGGGGAATGTGTAATTCCTTTGGGCCTCTCCACAGGCTTCATTTACAGGTCAAGCTACTCAGGCCTGTCTGCTCATTTCAGACACCATGGATCATAGGCCTTCGCCTACCACAATACCTGTTCATTAGCAAGTGTAAGTGGTCATGCAAGGTGCATTCTCTGCCGCATGTGCTAGTATTTTATAAAGGCAAGTAAATGGCTACTTGTCTTAATTAATTAGCGCCTAGGTAGGTGCCTACCCATAGCAGCCTTGTATAGAATTGCCCTCTGTGTGTTCTCTGATTGCATTAATGAACAAAGCTGCCGTCTGTCTTGCCAGGCCTGCACTAAACAGGCCTCAGTGTAATGACGCTGCTCTTCCTTTCAGGAAAATGCCGGACTTGCATTGCCAAACTCCCTTAGCAGCCAATTCTGAAATCAGAAGAAAACAGGAAACACATGTACAAACCAGACAGAACTGACCAGACTTAACTGTTTAAGCAGCTATCAAGTAGTTTCTCAAAGAATAATGAAATGCTTAGTAAATCCACACTTGAAAAAAAAATATAGATATAATATCCATTTTAGATCATTTGCACTCACGCATGTACAAAACATGTGAATTAAAAAAATTACATATATGTACTTCTACTACTTATCATTTGTATAGTGCTACAAGGCGTATGCAGCGCTGTGCAGACTAGAGTTACCAACCGGCCAGTATTCAGCAGGCCTGACCGGTTTTTATACTGACAGGCCTGCTGCTGGCAGAGAACTAAAAACAACCTTTGAAAAGCTGTTTTTTCGCTTTGGCTGTGGGACTGGGAGCGGCCAGAGCAGAAAACTGGCTTTTCATCTCTCTCCTTGTCCCCCATGCAGCCTCATCCTCTCCTCCGATCCAGCTGCGGCTCCTGCATCTTACAGATCCATGGCTGCAATAGCGATAATAATTTAAAATAAAACCAAAACTGGTGCGGAGCCTTCTGGCCTCTGTTATGGAGCCCTTGCTGCTGCGTCCTGCTCTCAAAAGGAAGTTATGCTCAGTAAGACAAAGGAGCCATGGCAAGTGGCAGGAAGGGAGCTGACATGGGGGGAAGGTGGGGCGTAGGAAGGGAGCTTACATGGGAGGAAAGTGGGGGCTGGAAAGGAGCTGACATGAGTGGGAAGGAGGTGGCTGAAAGGGAGCTGACAGAGGGGAGAAGGATGGGGCTGGAAGGGAGCTGATACCTTGGGATGGGGCTGGAGGGGGAATGGAAGGGTGATGACACCAGAGAAGGGAGGAGAGGGATGGAAGGGAGTTGACACCTGGAGATGGTACTGGAGGGGGACTGGAAGGGAGCTGACACCTGAAGGTGGGACTGGAGGGAGTTGATACCTGGGGATGGGACTAGTAGGGTAATGGGGGGGGGGCTGGAAGGGAGGGGGAACTGGCACTAGAAGGGAGCTGACATGTGGATATGGTACTGGAAGGGAGATGGACAGAGGGTAGAGTGACTGGAAGGGAGCTAACACGGGGGAGTGCCACTGGGACTGGAAGTGAGTTGATACCTGAGATGGTATTTGAACTAGAAGGAGCTGGATAGTGGGGAAGGAGGGGGACTGGAAGGGAATGGACACCAGTGGCAGTCCTGAGAATGCAACGGGGTTGACATTGGAAGGTACTGGAAGGAGAGGACTGGAAAGGGAACTGATACTGGGGAGAGTTATTGGGACTGGAAATAGGCCTATTGAAGGAAGTGAAGAAAACAAAAGAAGAAATGGCAGATGGACTATAGAACATAGAAAGAGAGCTAAGAGAAGACAGGAAAGCAGAAACCTCAGACCGGGATGATCAGAGAATAAAATGGTCAGATAACAAAGGTAGAAAACATAATTTTATTTTTAATGTAGTGATTGGACTTTGCGCTATCTTTATATTTTACACAGTATGGGGAACTGCATCTCTTATTTATCTGATGTTGCACTGTTTGCGGCATCTGGCTTCTTGGGGTTTCAGTTTAATTTTTGTCTACATATCTTTATTTTTAGTTTAGGTTGTAATGACTTATTCTGTACTTGGTAAGGATCTGTGTTCTGAGTGTATGACTAAGGCCAGGTGTTCTGGTAGCATGGAGTTTGTACGTAGGGATCTATACTGTACTGTAGTAATTTGACTTGTTCAGCTTTTCAAATAGGTGTATGGATGTTCTCAGACCCCCTGCATTATTTATAATGCTGCTTTTTTCAGGGTAGGCACTTTGTTTTATGAGTTTTGGAAGTTTTTATTGGTATGGTAGGTAGATTTGGCCTAGTAGATCTTCGGTGACTTTTGTAGAGTTTTATATTAGTTCACCTATATGCCTGGTACTGCAGAATGTTTATGATGTTGTTAGTGAGATGACTAGAATCAGATTTTTTTTGGACTATCACAGCCTGTTTGAATGATGCTAAGTACTTATTTTTAGTCTGGCTATGCATTTGCCCTTTCACTGCAATTTTCTTACAACATTGGATTTGAAGGAGAAATACTAGCATCATGTGAAAAGTGTTCACAAAGGAGTTTTGGGAGAAAGGAGGGTGGGGTGTAGCCAACATTAATAACAATGAGAGAGGGGCACCGATTTATATGTTGCAGGGGAGCGCCAAAACCTCTAGCACGGCCCTGCCAGTGCCAGCCATATGCATGCAGCAGGACAGCTTTGGGCTGTGATCGGGGCTGTCTGCAGCTGTGGTGGGCCCGAGTCAGCCTTGGGAAGCGGCAGCAGAATTTAAAAAGAAAAGTGAAGCAGCGGGACTGGGCTCAGGCAGCATATGGGGTCATGCAGGCATCGGGAAGAGCCGTGATCACTGTGGCTGCTCCTGATTAAGGCCCACGATGTTTTTGGCTACTCCCGGATGCTGCCGCTGCAATCCTCACAGCAATCCAGCACTCCCTTAAAGGGAAGCAGCCACAGTGAGCGCGGCTCTCCCTGATGCCTGCATGACCCCATATGCTGCCTGAGCCCAGTCCCGCTGCTTCACTTTTCTTTTTAAATTCTGCCGCTGCTGCCCATGGCTGACTTTGGCCTACCACAGCTGCAGACAGCCCCGATCACAGCCCGAAGCTATCCTGCTGCCCTGCCTCAACATCCGCAAAAAACTGCAGCTGTATTTGCTTTAAAAAAAAAGAAAAAACTTCTCTGCCATGGCTGTCCAGCATGGTCCAGATGCTGCCTGTTCTTCCTCTTCTGCTGATGCCACGGAACCCCAGTAAACACTTGTTTAGGGTTTTTTTTACACCTTGGGTTACATTAGCACTGGCATAGGACTGGAAATAGGTTGATGCTGGAGGATGGGGGGACTGGAAGGGAGATAATATTAGAAATGGACTGAAGCTGAAGGGGGGTGCTGGAACTAGAAGTTATGATGCTGGGAGAGACAGAGACTGGAAGGGACCTGCTGCTGGGAGGGACTGGGACTAGAAGGGAGCTCATGCTGGTTGGTGTTGTGACTTGAATGGGGCTGATGCTGGGCAGGGGTGACGTTTGAGGAGTAGCCTTGTGGTTAGAGCACTGGCTTGATAACCTAAAGACCAGGCTTCAATTCCCACTAACACTCCTTGTAGCCTTGGGCAAGTCACTTAATTCTCCATTGCCTCAGAAGAAAAGGCTTGCAATCTACTTCAGGTCATACTGCCAAGAAAACCCAGGAGCTGATGGGTCACCAGGAGTGGGTATTGACTCAAAGGCACACATTGCATTGCCTAAAGCCCACTAGCAAGCTGTGCCTTTTTCAGTCTCAGACAGATCTGAGGCCCTCTCTGGCTTGTGGATCCAGCGCAATTGCCAGGTTGCAGCCTTCCTAATGCCATTGCTGACATCTGCTATCTTTTATTTTGTACAGTACGGGGGAAATGCATTTCTATTTCTCTTGTGTTGCACTACATGCAGTGTCTGTCTATCTGAGGTTTTAGTTTAATTTTTGTCCATTTCTCTTTTCGTTTTGTGCTCATTTATTGATGAAGGCCTATTTGTATTTTGTGTGTGTGTGTGTACAACCAATGCTGGGTGTTCTGTTAGTATGGATTTTCTGTTTAAGAATGTGCAGCAATCTTGTTTGTTCACTTTGCACATTATCCTCTCTGCAATTACGTTTTGGGGCAAGGGGTGGGGCAAGTGCAGGGCAGTGGTGGGCATAGGCGGAGCATGGTTAGCTACAGGTTGCGGGTTTTTCTCTTTCAAAATGTTGGCAACCCTAGTACAGACACGTGTAAAAGATGGTCCCTGCGCATCAGAACTTACAATCTAGTAAGACAGACAACACAACAGCTGAGGATAAGGATATATCTAGGGGAGTGGTAAGGAAACACAAAGGAGACTAAGCAGATCAGGATCCAAAAGCGGCCTCAAAGAGGTGAGTTTTCAGCCTGGATTTGAAATGGACCAGAGATGAAGCCTGATGTACAGACTCAGGTAGTTTGTTCCAGGCATAAGGAGCAGCAAGATGGAAAGATCGAAGTCTGGCATTGTCAGTAGAAAAGGGCACAGATAGAAGGGATCTGCCAGAAGAGCAGAGTTCCCGAGGAGGGGTGTAGGGAGAAATAAGAGAGGAAAGGTAGTGAGGAGCAGCAGAATGAGTGCACTTTTAGATCAGTAGGAGAAGTTTGAACTGGATACAGAAACGGATAGAGACCCAATGAAGCGACTTGAGAAGAGGAGTTATATGAGCATATTGAGGCTGGCGGAAGATTAGCCGTGCAGCTGAGTTTTGAACAGATTGAAGGGGAAAAAGATGATTCAGAAGGAGACCAGCATGGAGGAGGTTGTAATAATCCAGACGGAAGGTGACTAAAGAGTGGATAAGTATCTTAGCAGTGTGTGTAGAAAGGAAGGGATGAATTTTGTCAGTGTTATAGAGAAAGAAGCGATAGGTTTTATCTGTCAGTTGGATGTGTGCAGAGAGAGTAGAGTCAAAGATAACCCCAAAGTTGCGAGCTGAGGAAACAGGGAGAAGTGTAATGTTATCCACAGAAATAGAGAAAGGAGGAAGGGGGTAGATTGGTTTAGGAGGAATGATAAAGAGCTTAGTTTTGGCCATGTTCAGTTTCAGAGGGTGGTGGGACATCCAGGTAGCAATGTCGGTTAAGCAGGCAGAGATCCGGGCCTGGATTCCTGGAGAGATTTCAGGCACAGAAAGGTAGATCTGAGAGTCATCAACATAAAGATGTTACTGAAAACCATGGGAGGAAATAAGTGCACCAAGGGACCGAGTGTAGATAGAAAAAAGGAGAGGTACACCAACTGAATCAGGATGGCGGTAGAGGAAGAACCACCAGAACATATACTAAAAGTGCGATGGGAGATATAAGAAATCTAGTACAGAACAGAGCCCCTAAATCCAGGTGAGGACAGGGTATCGAAAAGAAGGTGGTGATCAACAGTATCAAAAACAGCAGAAAGGTCAAGAAGGATGAGAATCAAGTAGAGACCTTTGGATTTAGCAAGGAACAAAGTCGCTGGAGACTTTGGCAAAAGCAGTTTCTGTGGAATGTAGAGAATGAAAACCAGGTTGCAGTGGGTCCAGAAGGTCTTGAGAGGAAACAAAGTCAAGACAGCGGCAGTGAACTGCTCGTTCAAGTATTTTTGAAGCAAAGGGGAGGACAGAGATAGGTCAATAACTGGAAGGACAGGTAGGATCTAGTGAAGGCTGTTTGAGGAAAGGAGTAACCACAGTATGTTTGAAGGCCACAGGAACAGTAGCAGTGGAAAGCAATAGGTTAAGGATATGACAGATAGAAGGAATGACAGCAGAAGAGATAGGGCTTAGTAGATGGGTGGGGATGGGATCAGAGGAGCAGGTAGCCAGTTTAGAGGAGGACAAAAGATTTGACGTTTCCTCCTCAGTGTTTTCAGAAAAGGAAGAAAGGGTGACGGAAGGATTTGGAATTGAAGAGGGGGAAGATGAGGTAGAGATGACCCTGCAGAGAATTCAAGGCTAATCTTCTGGATTTTGTCATGGAAGTAGTCAGCCAAGGTCTGGGCAGACAGTGAAAGAGGGACTGGGGGATGAGGGACCTTGAGGAGAGAGTTGAGCATAGCAAAGAGACGGCGAGGGTCAGAGGCAAGAGAGTTAGTCAGATGGGCATAGTACTCTTGCTTGGTGAGTGCTATGGCTGACTGGAAAGAGGTTAACATGAATTTGCAATGTAGGTAGTCAGCAAGGGTATCTGATTTAAGCCAAGGGTGCTCAGCTGAGTGGGCACAGGAATGTACGTAGCTGAGCGGGCCAGGAACATATGTAGCAGGCACAGGACAGTCAGGGTTGAGGTATGGTATGTCTCTCAGGGCATATAATGTAAGGAGCAAGTGCATCCAGAGCAGAGGAGAGTATAGTGTTATAGGAGGATACTGCCCAATGAACGGACTCAGATGACATAGTGGAGAAAAGAGGTGATAAGACAGCAGTTGAGAGAGCTGAAGAGTAGACAGTGTGAAGATTCCTAAACATGTTGGTGGAGATCAGGTGAGACCAAGATGGGGGATGGTTAAGGATGAAGGTTAGCAGGTGATGGTCAAATAAGGGCAGAACTGAGGTGGAGAAGTTCGAGGGTGAACAGTTGAAGGAGAAGGCAAGGTCAAGGCAGTGGCCATGCTTGTGAGTAGGAGCAGTAGAGCACAAGTAGAGGTTGAATGAGGAAGTTAGGGAAAGGAGCTTTAAGGTGGAAGGGTCATCAACATGAATGTTAACATCCCCAAGAATAAGGGAAGGGGAAGATGTATCCAGAAAGGAGGAGAGCCAGAAGTCAAAATCTGTGAAACTGAGAGTCTGTGTTACTTCAAGTCTCGAGAGTTTATGCACATAAACACCATCAAAATAGATTGAAAAATACAAGCTAACAAATATCAAAACAATTCCTGTGTAAGGGACGAATAGCTCACAGTTTACAATTTATTAAAAACTTGATATACCGCCCTTCCAAAACCAGAACTCAAATTAAAATTAAATTTAAAAATAAGATAAGGAGTTGGGGTTGGCCAGGAAGGAAGAGAGTGGGGGGAGGAATTGGCAGGGGGGAGGGAAAGGGAAATGCATAGCTGAGTTCTGCTGATGTGAAAGGCTTTAGGAGGGTAATTCAAATGCAAGATGAAATAAACATGCTTTTAGAGAGCTTTTAAACCTGGGGTATGAAAGTTCAAGTCTAATGTTGGCTGGAAGAGAGTTTCACAGATGAGGACCTAGAAAGTAAAAAGCAGCATGTCTGGTACTTTCATAATAGGTCTGGGATGTGGGAGGCATGGTGTAGTGCCTTGGGCAAGATGCCTCAGGCTAGAGGGCTGGGGGTTTGAATCCCTTTAGTCCCCCAGATGGTCCTTGACAAACCACTTAACCCATATTGTGAGCCCTTCAGGGACAACAGAAATATATACTATATCTGAATGTACACTACTTTGACCTGGTTAAAAGCAGTATATAAGCATTTACTAAATAAATGTAAGCAGAAACTGTGAATGGAAAATAACAGCTGAGGAGGAGCATGCAATGTGAGGTGAGAGCAAAGATAGGCTGGGATCCCAGTATGTAATGCTTTATGAGTAAGTGTGACGAACTTATATTGAATTTGATAAGGAATAGGTAACCAATGAGATTTGATGAATAGTGGAGATACATGATCGAACCGGGAGGCATGGGGTAAGAGACGAATGGCTGTATTTTGAATAGACTGTAGACATTGGAGTTGTTGTTGAGGTAAGCCAGCATATATAACATTGCAATAGTCCAATCGTGTAATGACAAGGTTGAGAAGTAGAGTTAAAACTGAGAAATCTGAGAAGTAAGAGTGGGTAGAACGAATTTGATGCAACATTTAAAAACACCGGGTTAAAAAGGCCATTTTACAGAAGCATGATAAACATCATGTAAATTAGCATATGCTGTTAGCACATGGCTGCAGTAACCGTCACTGTGCTGGCTTGACAGTGCATTCTGTACCTATATATGGAGTGGAGGAGTGGCCTAGTGGTTGGGGCAAGGTACTTCAGGCTGGAAGGTTAGTGGTTCAAATCCCACTAGAGGACAGCAACCTTGGGCCAGAAGGACTGGGGTTTCTAGTCCCACAGGTGTTCCTTGTGGTCTTGGGCAAGCCACTTAACCCTCCATAGCCCATGTTCCCTGTAAAATAGTTATCTCCAAGTTATAATGCCCTGTTCAATGTAATTTCAGTTTGTTCAATGTAAACCACACTGATGCAGAATAGCATGGTATATAAGAGAATGTAAATAAATATATTCAGTGGCAAACACTTAAATATGGGGTGGGGGATGGATTTTAGAAAAGACATCTAAGCCAGATCATTGGAAAAAAACCTAGCATGGCCATGTGCTGACATGATTTCACAAATGTGGATGGCCCATTATGGACATCTGCGGGGCATCTAAGCAGACATCCCTAGAACCATATTTCAGTACCCAGACCTTTAAGACTGCCTAATGGTTAGAGTAGTGGGCTGGGAACAGAGAAACCAGGGCTCAAATCCCACTGCTCCTGTCATTGACGTAGTACTGGGGATGGCAGAGGGCTTTTGTCTCTACTATCCTCTGGATGTTTATCAGCCAAAACAAGCACTGCTTGACTGACCCCGGTCTAAACTTAAATACAATGCGTGGGAATGAGGTCAGGCAGCAGCATCCTGGTTAATGGGAATGCCTCTACCACAGCCCGGTTCAGACCTGGCTCCTAAAATGACTCTGGAGATGTCTCTAATCCCAGTTTTTGGATGTCCAAAGCATGAATAAGGCTACCAAAATGACACTCATACCCTCTCTGAATATGTGAATAAAGCACCATTACCAGTTCTTAATCTGCAGAGCTCCACTACTGAATATCAGGTCCTTAGCTGCAGAGAAATGAGAACATAGTAGATCAACATTCAGAATACAGCCAAGACCGTCGTCCAGTGGTTCTTAACCCAGTCCTTGAACACACCCAGCGAGTCAAGTTTTAGGATAGTCACATTGAATAGACATGAGATAGATTTGCATACATTGAAGTTCTTATGGCAGTATGTGCAAACCTTTCTATATTTTCATTTTTTCCTCTACTTAAGAGTATCAACTTGTAGGGACCCTTTTACTAAAGGGTGCTAAAGTTTTGGAATGGTTACGTGTGCAAAACATGGCGGCAAGGATTATAATAAACAGGGATAGAGTGATACCTTTACTTTTGTGCCCTGCATTAGTCAGGTGCAAGGTGCTTAGTCTGGCATTTAAGGAAATAGGTCATATTAGTCCAAAATATCTTAGTGAGAAATTGACGGTATCTGCTTCTGTTAGAAATCTGCAATCTTATGCTTCTATGAAGTCTGCTCACCTATCTGCGAGAGCAGGGGTCTCCATTTCCGGTCCCAGAGGGCCGCAAACCAGTCAGGTTTTTAGGATGTCCCTAATGAATATGCACGAGATAAATTTGAATGCAATGTGTGTATTCAAATTTATCTCATGCATATTCATTAGGGGCATCCTGAAAATCTGACTGGTTTGCACCCTCTGGGACCGGAATTGGAAACCCCTGTGCTGGAGCTTTTAGATTGATCAAAACATGAAACTGCCTTTTCTGCAGCTGCAGCAAGTCTGTGGAATGGATTGACAAAAGAAATTAGAAATGTACAGGATTATTTATGTTTTCGGAGATCCTTGTAAACATGTTTTTTTTAATATATTTTAAGAAAACATGAGATGCTGAGTTGAGAAATTTAATTGGGAAAGTGTCTTCAAATGATTTTGTTACATGAAGCAAGGAATTTTGGAGTCTGTAGTTTATGTAAATGTATGTTACTTGTTTTTTAATTGCTATGTAATCCATTCTGTACAGTTTGTAAAACTGAAAGTTATGAAATATAAAGATTCATTTATCACGCTTGCATCGTGCTTTGCTAACAAATTGCACAATATTTATAGGAAGAGCATCACTGGAAAGGCAGGATTTTCTCCTTTTTTGTTCTCATCTACAGACCATACCCATTCTTATATTCGTAGAAACCGCATCACCTCATAAGCTGATCAAAAGCATATTAGGCAATAAGTAGAATAAACTCTGAGGGGTATGTTTACTAAAGGACATTAGGCTTTTGCAACTAACTCTGGACATTGTGCAAATAGCGCTGCAGACCAAGAGATCACAGTGCGGCAGATTCATCGATGCAGCTAACGCCACCCATAGAGGAGGCATAAGCTGCAGTCACGATATCTGTAATGACTTCCAGAGTTCGATTACATGTTGACTGACAACGCGCGGCGTTGTTCTGATCGTTTGGTCACAGAGATAGCAGGCTTCGCTACTGGAGACAACGATATAATACGAGAGAATTTATCCAAAGAAGAACTCGGAGTGAATCTGGCCCCTGATGTAACAGCATCTAGTGAAACGCAATAGCGCTGAAGTTGGCGTTGGGCAAGTTCACAGATAAGCACTCCTTCTTATTTTTTATCTCTCTATATAAGATGAACAGTCCGTTCGTTTAAAAACAATTACAAAAAAAGTTAATTTGAGGAGAAATAAACCAAAGGTCATTGATGCGATAATAGAGCAGTTGGTCGATAAACAATGAAGACCGTAGCTCTGTATAAGTCTGAGACCTAAGGTTTAAAACAAACTGGAACTAAGTAGCAATATAGTTCTGAAGTTGAAGTGGAGTATACTGTCTATAATATCTCAACTGTTAATATACTCTGAAAGATTTGACCAGAAAGGATCATTGTGGTGACAAAATATTTGGCCTTATTAGTCTTAAATGGATTACACTATAGCATCATTGCATGTCCCCTGGTCTTTCAACATTTTGATGGCGTAAACAATCGATCCACATCTAACCGTTCCACTCCATTCATTACCTTATAGACCTCTATCTTATCTCGCCTCAGCCATCTGTTTTCCAGGTTGAAGAGCCCTAACCTTTTTAACCTCTCCTCATAAGGGTATCCTTCCATCCACAGTACCATCGGTGATGTCCAGCATGATGCCACAGTGACAGTGACACACTTTTTCTTTGGCACCAATTGGAGCTTAATTTGGTCTGAAGCAGAGCCTTGATATTCTTATCGGACTCGAAACACAGTCTATGTTGCTGCTTGCTGCTCGTTCTGACGTTCTTATGCTGTTTTGCATAATTACTATTACGGTGCTGTTTCTTAGCATTCTACACCTTGGCTGTTGGCTGCATTGAACCCTGTGACAAGCAACTCTGTGGGGTCTCATAAACTAAGTGCCATTGTTTTTCTTACCATTTATTTATTTATTTGACATTTTTATACCGCGTTTTCCATGTGATCAAACGCGGTTTGCAATTAACAACATTGTAGATTGTACAGGAACAAATGCAAATACTATTACAGAGAACACTATAAGAACTATATACAAAGAAGCTAATACAGTTTTGAACTATGTACATAAGTGTGCTTACAGGTTCTAAGCAGCTGGAGTTACTTAATCCCTAATACAACATTAAACTTGGTACATAAATGCACCTTGTACTTCCGGGCGGCAGCAGTCAATTACATCACTGTTCTTATTGATAAGAAGTATTTTAGGGTGCAGGAGTGGTAGTAATTTGTTTATCATGTTCACATAGTGTGCCATAGTGATTGGTGAATAGATGTGTTTTGAGGTTTTTGCAGAAGGTTTATAGATCATTTAAGTCTCTTAGGTTGTCTGGTAGTGCGTTCCATAGATTTGGGGCTACATGTGAGAAGGCTTTATTATTTGTTATTTTCCTGGCTTTCCTGAAGTCTGTTGGAGTAACCAGTTTGTTTTTGTTGCGGTTGCGTTGATTTCTATTGTTGGGCTCCTTAGATATTAGTGTGGATAGGGGGGAAGGGACAATGTAATTTATTACTTTGAATGTGGAAATTAATATTTTGAAATTGATACGGCTTTGAATGGGAAGCCAATGGAGGGCGTAAAGGGTTGGGGTTATGTGTTCCACTGGGTTGATGTTCATGATTACTCTAGCAGTCATATTTTGGAAAGTTTGGAGCTGATATAATGCCTGTTTGGTGATACCCTGTAGCTTGGTGTTAGCATAATCATACTGAGGCATTATGATAGCTTGGATGATCGATCTGAAGTCATCATGGCGAAGAAGAGGGTGCAGTTGCTTTAATAGTCTTAGCTTGTATAGGATCTTTTTAGTTGTTCGTTTTAAGTGGGGTGTCATGCTTAGTGTGCAGTCTATAATTACTCCCAGGTATTTTACTTCATTGCTGATGGAGATGCTGAAATCGTGGAGTTTGATTGTGGTTGGCGGGGTGAAATGCTGGTTCCTAGTGATGTACATGGCTTCGGTTTTTGTCAAGTTGATCATAAGGTTATGATTTTTTAGCCAGGTCAGGATTTCAGAGAAACAATCAGAGAGTAATTGTGTTGGAGGGTTCTTGATGTTAAATGGATGGTATATCATAATACCATCGGCGTACATATGGTAGTTTACCCGGAATATTTTAAATATGGCGCAGATGGGTTGGAGGTAAATATTGACTTCAACCCCCCTCCCACAATCACCCTCTGCAACAACACGTATAGCACGAAGAAGGAAATCAAATATCTCGGAGTAACACTCGACTGCAACCTGAAAATGGAGACACACCTACGCAAAACAAATAAAGCCATCTTCCATAAACTTAGAGTGATACAACCACTACGGAAAATACTTGAGCCCAGTGATTTTCGGTCAGTAGCACAAGCCCTCATAATGCCACACCTAGACTACTGTAATGCCATCCTTCAAGGTCTGCCTAAAAAATCACTAAATATACTTCAGATGGCCCAAAACGTGACGGCCAGGATCATAATGGGAACAGGCATTACTGAACACATTACCCCCATCCTGATAGAGCTACATTGGCTCCCAATTGCAGCTAGGATACAATACAAGATGTTAGTGACCACCTTCAAACTAATAAACAACATATCCCCATCATTCCTATCATCACTAATCAGCACGCAACCTACAAATAGGGACAGAAGAACTATCAACTCAGGCAACCTACAAGTCCCCACCAACTTCAGAACAGTGAAAACAAGTACGAGTCGTAGAGCGTTCTCATTCTCTGCACCAACTATCTGGAATCACCTCCCGTGTGAGCTGCGTTTAATCAAGGACATCACCAAATTCAGGAAGGAGCTAAAAACTCACCTATTTCGATGTCATTACAATCAGCTATGACCATCAACTGAGAGAGTATTCAAAACTGCTATATGTATAATTATGTAAATATGTATATATAGATGTAAGAATGTATAAGTCACCCCCTAAGACGCTAACCATGTGTGCTGTGACCCCAGTTATTTGTACATACCACCCCCCCCCCCCCCCAGTCTTGATTGACAATCCCCGAACATGAATCAAACCGCTGCTGATCGCTGGAAGTAGCGGTATATAAATGTGCAGTAAATAAATAAATAAAATTGAAGAGCAGAGCTGATAGGGCGGAGCCTTGGGGGAGACCCTGTAACCTGTTTGTATGGCTCGGAGATTTACTAGTCAATTCTTACTTCTTGTGTTCTCTCTGATAGGTATGAAGAGAACTATTTGAGGACTGTTTCTTGAAGTCCAATCTGTTTGAGTCTTTTGAGCATTATATTATGGTTGATACTGTCGAATGCTGCGGTGATGTCAAGGAAAATGAGGAGGAATGTTTGTTTGGTATTATCGATACCACATGTAAGTGTATCGAAAAGGACTGTGAGGAGTGTATCGACACCATGGTATGGCCGAAAACCATATTGGTGTTCATCAAGAGGAGCAAATGTGTCAATGTGGTCCTGTAGTTGTACGATTTTTTTTTATTATTTTAGTCATGAAAGGTAGGCTTGATATGGGCCTGTAAGATGATGGTAATTTGTTATCACTTATGTTGTTTTTTAAGATTGGGTGGATTTGAGCATGTTTGAGAGAGGTGGGTAAGTATCCACTTTGGAGGGAGAGGTTGATTATAGGGAGTATAAATGATTAAAGTGCTGGTATTGTTGCTTTTACCCAGGTTACTGGGCATGGGTCGAGGTAGGAGGTACTAGTATTTATTTTGGTTATGGTGTTTATGAGCAACTCTTTTGAGGTGGGGTAAAAGCTAGTCCAGCGGTTAGAGTGTGAGGAATGATCTTCTTAGTGTAAGTCATAGGGGATGTTTGAAGTTTGAATTTCTGCATGTAGTGGTTTGCCAGGACCTGAGGAGAGATTTTCTGATCATTTGAGTGTTTGTTTGCTGAGTTATTGGTTAAAGATTGGACGTGTCAGAAGAGTTCCCTGGGTCAGTTTAGCAATTTGGATAATAAACTAGAGTGGTAGTTTTTTCTTGAGTTATCAATGGAGTCCCTGTATAGTTTAAGTGTACCTAAATAAATGTCCTGGTGTATTTTGGATTAATCGCACACAATTTCTTGTGGTTCACTTTGTGGTATCTCACGTAAAACGCCTTGAGGCGTTTTATTATTAGAATAAAAAGGAAGCTGTTGTTTCAAGAGAAGCATTTGCTTTTCCAGACATTTCCAACAAACAGATTGAGGCCTTATCTTATTCTTTTTTGTTGACTGGCTCTCCCATATCCTGGCTTTATTTTGTATGACAGTGACAGTGGTGTCACACAGGCATGCTGCTTCTGCGGAACAGAGATGTGCCACATGGGGCAGTTCAAGTGTCCTAGCACCCTAGGCAGAGATCCTGGCTGCCCCCTCCCCCACCGATGCTGCTGAACCTAGCTGTGGAGGCTGATGGCGCCAGCAGCTGTAGCCCTCCAGGTAGTTGCAACATGCAGGCACCTGGAGAACTACCACATCAGTGGCTGTCATCCTCCCACTGTGATGTATGGGGTCCCTGCAAAGACAGGTGGTTGGGGGGCTGCCTGGCTGTCCATGTGTAACTCTGCCCCTCCCCCATCCATACCTTGTGCCCCAGGCACCTGCCAAACCAACCTGCATGTTGGATGAGCTGGGACTGCACATCACCACCACTGACAGCACACGGACATGTCAGCATGGTGTGGAGGTGTTGGTAGAGGGGGCAGCAGTACCCTCCTGCTGTAGACCAAAGCCATGTCCCGGTCCTGTGTGCTGTGCTCATTGCAATATTCGCCAAGGTCTGTCTGATAGGAAGCATGTCTGCTCTCATGGCAGCGTGCTATTAGCGCCTGCACAATGAGCACATGTTAATGATGCTTGAGCTTGTAGCAGCAAAGCGCAGACAAACCAATGATACCAGGAGTCTGTTCAGAAGGTCCAAATCATTTATTTGTGCACAAGTCTCAAGCAAGGCAATTTCAAAATGGCTGAGCAAAGTTTTCAAGCATTACAACAACTTTTATAGACTTCTGTTCCATTCTAGGTATAGAAAAACATTTCATTGGTCCCGGTACGCTCCCGTACCTCCCGTAGCCCCTCTATTGGTCCCGGTACTGATAAGTTTCTCCAATTATGTTCCCTCTGTGGGCTTCTGTAGGCATGACACCTGCCTGCCCCCCCTTCTAGTCCCAATTACAATGGTCAGTTCATCAACTTGTTACTTTCACACTTTCAAGGCTATGGGACCATTTGTGCGTGCAGAAGAGCAAGGTTCTGTAACTCATCTGTCAGCACTCCTCAATATTTCTCTGCAAATGTACTCTTTCTTATCAGTAACTTTAAAACACATCTTTTATGTATTTTTCCATTTCTTAATTCTGCAATTCTGCTTATCTAAGCTAATTCAATATTTCTACTGAGTTCTTTCTTACAATAGCAGCATATTGGGGGATGTGCAATCCTATATGCCTCTCCACAGGCCTCATTTACAGGTCAAGCTAGCCATGCTGGCCTGCCTATGTCAGACACCGTGGGTCACAGGCCTGCACCTGCCACATTCCCCCCTTTGATTAATCTCACCCTATTACTTAATAAGGTGTGAGAATTAAATCACTTTCCAGAGGATTCAAATCCTGATTAAAGGATTCTTACTAGTTCCACTAGGGCTGACTTTGTATAAAGCCATTATTCTAGTTGCGGTCTTCCGCTCTACTGTACTATCAATAGCACTATGAAGGGAACGCATACAACATGGGATTAAACATGGTAAGCAGAGGACAACAGCAACAAGGATTAGTACTAAGATAATAAAAGTCTTAAATCCTCCCAGCCAAGAGAAAAGGTTAGCAAACCAATTAGGAAATTTCAAGGCGTGCCAAGTCTGTACTGGCACATAAGCATGTCTTTGCATATCTTTAGCAATTTCTTCAACTACTTGACCTTTATCATCTATTTTCAAACAGCAATTGGTTAAATTCAGCTTACCACATACTCCTCCTTCAGCTGCTAGCAAATAATCAAGGGCTAAGCGATTCTGGTATATGGCAGTGCGCATCTGAGTACTTTGTCTAGCTAAGAGCGTGAGAGCATGACTAGTTTCATTAGTTATTATTTCAACTACTGCTTGTAAGCGAATAATACGATTAATCATGTAGACTGGGGTTCGGTAGCCCCACATACCATCATCATTCCAAGTGGCAGGTCCATAATACTCAATAATTCTTTCTGGTGGCCAATCATCACCTTGCCATTTCTCCCACTTGCCTATCTGTAAGGCCTCTCTTTTCTGTCTAGATGCTCCTTTGTGTTTGTGGGTGGTATATACAGGGTATCCTAATTGTTCTCCATGTTCAGTGTTTAACAGGAAGAACGAAGGTCTGATGGTTCCTAAGACACATGCTCCTCCCCATTGTGGCGGGAGTTGCGCATATGCTCGGTTTCCACAGATCCAATATAGGCCAGGTGGGGCTTGCCAGGCTTGGACTTTGGCAAGGTTAGTCCATAGACCTGCAAGTTCAGGAAATCTGGCTAATGGGTTAGGAGGTTCAGGATGTCTGATTCCTGACCACCATGCTACCTTCTTGGTCGTGGCATTATAGTATTTCTGGCTAAGACAGACCAGCTGTCCTACCTTTTGGGTGAACTGGGGTCCAGTTCTGGCATAGCAAAGACGTCCAACGATTGAGTGCGCTAACACCCATTCACTGGTTGTCTTGTGTAATTCAGTCTGATTGTAGATCATGGAATAATTCAATTCTTGGGCTTCCCAGGGCCATTGGTCTCCCATTTGGGTTCCGCCACAGAAATAACAATCTGTGATCTTAAGACTAGATACTACTGCTCCGGCTAATTCTAGAAACAAATTCTGTGAAGGGTGAGGGATCTCAAACTTATTTACATGCATAGCTTCATAAAAGGTACTATGAATATGATATTTAGATGACTTGTGGGCTTGGGTATTCAATCTAACATGCACAATGGTCCCTGGATCTGTTCCTCCTCCCGCAATACGTAAACCAAACTTATATCCTTGTTTCCATGCATGGGGGTTATGTACACGCAAATGTAAGGGGTTACAAGCATCTTTCTGACATTTATCATTCATGGTTGGCTTGGTTAGAGTAGCCATCCGTTTATCTATTTTCTCATTAGTTATACCAGTGTTCCAGGTAGCATAGAAAACACATTCCCAATACGGGCAATAGTAGTCTGCCGCTGTAGCAGTACTATACCCTGATCCTGTTTTACCTGTACACTTCCACCAATTTGTGGCACCTTCTGGACACATATACTTATGGTCATTTCGATACGCTTTCTCCCATGTACCACAGGTGGACTGACTATCTCTATTAATAGCATTACATGCATCAAAATTCAAAACAGCAGGTTTAGTAATGTCCTTAAGTGGTGGTGTAGCAGCTAATATAGGTCCATCTGCATCCTTCCATCTTATTTCCAACGTGTAATAGGATGGATTCTGATGCGGATTATAGCAAGCTTTGATTTTGCCATGAGTGCAAACATTTAGTTCAGTGGTGTTATAGATACACCGAGTTATTGTTCCCTTGCAGGTATAGTAAGAATGGTAAAGCAAAGTCTGAGTTACTTTCAGTCCAGTTCTAGTAGAGGTAATACAAGCTGTGCATGGAGGTAGAGCATAAGTCTGTTCAAAACCTCCAAAGAAGGCAACCAAGGCAAAGCAGAAGCAAAGATACATGTTGATGTTGCTTGGAGTTCTTCTGACTCCTCAGCTTGCTGATCTTGATCACGACGGTCTATTATTCTTCGTCCCGTTTGCTAATGAAGCAATTTAACGGGTGCTGAGTGTTGATTGAAGATCCTCAAGGTGTCCAGCACACATTAACCAACTTAGCAATTCAGTTGGCTTGTGAAGTCTGGCTTAGTCAATGTAGTCTCGAAGTAGTGTGTCAACTCACACACACAAATTGGGTTCATTGAAACAAAGCTGTTGCTGCATGGAAAACAGCAATCCTCTTCGAAAGACTTGGCTACTGCAAAGCACTTGTGATGAAGTGTCTATACTGCTGGTTGCCGTCTCAGAGTAACTCGCAAGGGTACACCAGGGTGCTGCTCTGCTGTCCACCGCTCTGGTTCAGGATCGGCGGCGGGCTTGACTCGGCTGTGGTGGATCCAGGCGTCGATCTCGGCTACCTTTACTGCAGTTGGGGTAGACAGGATGACGGTGTACGGTCCCTTCCAATGGGGTTCCAACGGTATCTTCTTCCAATCTTTGATCCACACCGAAGTTCCAGGCTGGTAGGGATGCAAGGGTTCCGTCAAGTTGATAGGCAACTGGTCTTGGATCCACGTATGGAGAGTCTGCAGAACAAAACTAAGAGCTAGGAGTTCTTGTCTGGTTACTTCTGAACCAATCTGGGCTAGATTTCCTTTGACTCCCTGCACTATTGGTGGGGGTTTACCATACAAAACTTCAAAAGGGGAGAATCCTGTTGACTTTACAGGGGCTGAGCGTATTCTGAGTAAAGCTATGGGGAGCACTTGGGGCCATTTCAAGTGTGTCTCCTGACAAAGCTTAGACATTTGGGCTTTCAAAGTACGATTCATTCGCTCAACTTTCCCTGAACTCTGGGGTCGGTATGCAGTGTGGAGCTTCCACTGTATCTGCAAAGCTTTTGCTAACTGCTGAGTAACTTGAGAGACAAATGAGGGTCCATTGTCTGACCCTATTACTGCTGGGATTCCAAATCTGGGGACAATCTCTCTCATTAGGGCTTTGGTAACTTCTCGGGCTTTCTCAGTTCTGGTTGGGAATGCTTCTACCCACCCAGAGAAAGTACAAACTAATACTAGTAGGTAATGGTATCCATTAGCTTTTGGCATTTCGGTGAAATCAACTTGGAGGTTGTGCATGGGGGTTACACCTCTTGACTGAACTCGGGGCGCTGTAATAAGGCCTTGCTTGGCATTATTCTTGGCACAGATTTGACATTGTCGGGCTACTGAGGCTGATATGGTTGTCATCAGAGGAATGTAGAAATGTGGTCTGAGTGCTTTCTCCATAGCACTCTTTCCATAGTGGGTGGCTTCATGGAAAGCTTTAACAAAGGATGGTCCTAACAGTTCAGGAATTACTATTTTTCCCGGAGGTTGACTACCTTCTTCTGGTGGCAGCTCAATCCATCCATCTTTCAATACTCCCTCTTCTTTGTCACAATAGTAATCCAATTCTTTGGTGGTATATCGTGGGGTCCATAGATTCAAGGGTACTGGAAACAATGCTGCTTGCATTGGCATAGCTTGTGGGGCAATCTGTCCTGTCATAGCTGCTTGTCGTGCTGAGGCATCTGCGAATCTATTCCCTCGAGCAACTTCTCCTTTTCCTGCTTGATGTCCTCTACAATGCATGACAGCTACACGTGTTGGGGCCCAGACTGCATCAAGTAACATCAATATCTCGGGACCATATTTGACTGATTTTCCTCCGGATGTGATGAGTCCTCTTTCTTTGTAGAGAGCTCCATGGGCATGCAAGGTAGTGAAAGCATATTTGGAATCTGTATATACATTTAGCACAAGTTTTTCTCCTAATAACAATGCTCTGGTGAGTGCTATCAATTCGGCTTTCTGGGCTGATGTGCCTGAGGCTAGGGCTGATGATTCAACTACTTCGTGTTGAGTGACGACTGCATATCCGGCACAGCGTCGTCCGTCAAGGATGAGACTGCTCCCATCTACATAATAGATCTGGTCAGGATTGTCTATGGGCACATCTGTTAGGTCAGGTCGACTAGAGAACACAGTTTCCATAACTTCGATACAGTCATGTTCTGGGAGTTCTTCACTGATGGGTATCAAGGTAGCTGGGTTCAAAGCATGGCTCACTTCGAGTTGTATCTGTGGGTTTTCACATAACATGCTCTGGTACTTTAGCATTCGGGAATTGGTGAGCCAATAATTTGCTTTCTGTTCCATAAGGGCAAGGACTGCATGTGGCACAGTGACTCGTATGTTCTGTCCTAATGTGAGTTTGTCTGCTTCACTCACTAGTAGTGCTGTAGCTGCAACTGCTCTCAAACAGGGTGGCCATCCTTTGGCCACAGGGTCCAATTGTTTCGATAGGTAGGCTACAGGTCGTTCCCAATTTCCTAATTTCTGAGTCAACATGCCTAAGGCATTTCCCTGTGCTTCATGTACAAACAAGTGGAAAGGTTTGTGGACATCTGGTAGTCCAAGTGCTGGTGATGACATCAATTCTTCTTTTAACTTCTGGAAGGCTGTATCCTGCTCAAGTCCCCACTCCAGGGGTGACTTCTCTTCTCCTTTTGTGGCTTCATACAGTGGTTTGGCAATTTGGGCAAAGTTGGGTATCCAGATTCGGCAATATCCTGCCGCTCCCAGAAAGGCTCTAACTTGCTTTCTGGTTGTTGGAGTTGGAATTCTACATACTGCTTCTTTTCTTTCTCTGCCTAATCTTCTGCTTCCTTGGGTAATACGAAAACCCAAGTATTTCACTTCTGTTTGGCATAGTTGTGCTTTGGCTCTGGAAACTTTATATCCAGCTTCATTTAGTAACTGCAAGAGATCTTGGGTGGCTCGTATACATTCTTTTTCTGATATGGCAGCTATCAACAGATCATCCACGTACTGGAGAAGTACTCTCCTCCCCGGGGCTACTGGATAGCTTGAAAGGTCTTGATTTAGTGCAGCACTAAAGATGGTAGGTGAATTCTTGAATCCTTGGGGTAATCTTGTCCAGGTGAGTTGGCCCCCTCTTCCAGAGATGGGGTCTTGCCATTCGAATGCAAACAATATTTGGCTTACAGGGGCCAATCTTATGCAAAAGAATGCATCTTTTAAATCCAGTACGGTGAAATGGGTAGCTTCAGCGGGTATCAATCCTAGTAGAGTGTAAGGATTGGGTACAACTGGATGTATAGTTTCAACTGCATCATTTACTCTTCTCAAATCTTGCACTGGGCGATAATCATCTGTCTCAGGCTTCTTTACTGGCAAAAGTGGGGTGTTCCATGGGGATTGACATACTTTCAGTAGGCCATACTCAAGTAATCTCTGTAAGTGGCGATGAATGCCTTCAATTGCAGCTCTTGGGAGAGGGTACTGTTTGACGTGCACTGGTGTAGCGCTAGGCTTGAGGGTTACAATCACTGGTGCTATATGCTTGGCTAGGCCTGGGGGACTGCCTTCTGCCCATACTTCAAGTGGTGCATGAATGTTCTTTAAAGTTTGTTCAAAATAGGTATCTTGAATCGAATCATCAATGTAGTATCTCCATTCTTCTTCTCGGGGTACTGTCAGCAGCATTACTCCTGCTGGTTTGGCTTGAGAATTCACTGTCATTTGCATTTCTCCTTGCTCAGAGAAAGATATTTGGGCTTGAAGCTTGGCTAGCATGTCTCGTCCCAGTAGGGGTACTGGACACTCGGGCATGTAAAGGAATTGATGAGTTACTTGCTGTCCTCCTAGACTGCATATTCGGTTTTGTAGAAAAGACTTTGTGGCTTTGGCACCAGTTGCTCCTATAATGGTGACTGCTTTCTTGGTGAATGGGGCTATCTTTTTGTCTATTACTGAATGTTCTGCTCCAGTATCAACCATAAAGTTCATAAATTGGTCTCCTATTTGTATTTCGACCATAGGCTCCTGGAGACCTAAAGCAAACTTGGAGCCCGGTCTGTCCTAATCCACGTCATCCTCTTCATGGGCCTGCGTGGCCAATGCTTGGATGGCTCCTCCTCCCCTCTCTCGCTGGAATTGTTCTCGATTGGCTCCTCCTCGGCCTCGGGGACGGCCTCGTCTTTCTTCTCGCCACTGATGATCGTATTCGTCATCTTGCTGGGCGTCTTCGAGTTGCGGGCAAGTATCTCTCCAATGTCCTTCCTCTTTGCAGTAGGCGCATTGGTTCACGCCTAGTCTCTGGGTCCGGCCTCCGCCTTGACCCCGCCCTCTTCCTCTGCTCCTTCGATTAGGGACACCTCCCCTTTTCTTTTCAACTATGGCCGCAGCCAAAAATCAGCTTTCTTCTTCATCTTTCTATCACATTCTCTCTGTCTTTCAGTATCACGATTCACATACACTTTATGAGCGACTTCCAATAACTGTGTTGCATTCATGCCCGCAAACCCTTCTAATTTCTGTAATTTACGTCTAATGTCTGGTTGAGACTGGTTTACAAAAGCAGAATTCACCATGCATAAACTTCCTGGTGCCTCGGGATCATAGGGAGTATACATTCTATAAGCTTCAGTTAATCTTTCATAATAATCTGCTGGGCTCTCATCTATTCCTTGGATAATTCCTGCTACTTTGGAAAGGTTCATAGCTTTTTGGCCTCCTCTTCGCAGGCCTTGTAAAAAGCCTTGGCGAAAACGGGCTAGGGCGGTGGATCCTTCATCTGTATTTGGATCCCATTGAGGGTCTTCATTTGGGAATTCTCTCTGAGCTGCTTCTCTACGATCTATTATATTCTGCCCCTGCGCTGGAGCTGCAGGGTTTTCTGCCATCCATTCGATAGCTGCTTTTCTAATTCTCACTCGTTCTTCTGTAGTGAATAGGGTGGTCAGGAGCTGACGACAATCTGGCCAAGTGGGTTGGTGAGTTTCCATAATACTAGTTACTAATTCTGTCAGCTCCTGGGGCTTGCTAGTATAGGAGGCATAGTGCGACCTCCAATTTAATAAATCCGTTGTAGAGAACGGGATATACACATAAGTTAGGGGTCCCGCTACCACTTCATCATTATCATTCTTTACGGGCACCCCTGGGACTTGCCTTAAGGGAAACAGTTTGGCTGTCCTAGGCGTCATTTGAGTCTGGGATCTAAGGGCTATTGTCGTGGTCTTGTCAAAAGACTCACCTTTGTCTACCTGTTTATTCACACCTTCAAAAAAATGCAACAAATTAGTAAGACAAGACCTTCCTTGGCTAAATCCATGTTGACTTTCTCCCATTAAACCATGACTATCTACATGTTCAGCAATTTTGCACTTTATAATCCATTCTACCATTTTTCCCTGTACTAATGTCAGGCTCACCGGCCTGTAATTTCCTGGATCACCCCAGGAACACTTTTTAAAAATTGATGTTACATTGACCATTCACCAGTCTTCAAGTACTTCAGATGATTTTAACGATAGTTCACAGTTTACTAATAATAGGTCTGCAATCTCATATTTCAGTTCTTTCAACACCCTCTGGTGTATACCATCCAGTCCAGGTGATTTGCTATTGTCTAATTTATCAAATAGTTGTAATATATCTTCCTGGTTTATCGATATCTCTTTCAATTATTTTGATGCATCACCTTTAAATATCATTTCTGTCATGGGTAACTTCCCTACATCTTCTTCAGTAAAGACCGAAGCAAAGACTTCATTCATTCTCTCCACTATGGCCTTGTCCCCTTTTAGTGTCCCTTTTACCCTTCTATCATCTAATGGTCCAAATGACTCTCTCACAGGTTTTTTTTGCTACGAATGTACTTGAAAAAGTCTGTATTATGCGCTTTTGCATCAATGGCAAGCTTTTTCTCATATTCCCTCTTTGCCTGCCTTATCAATGTCTTGCATCTAACTAGCCAGTGCTTATTTTGTTTCCAGTTTTCATCATTTGGCTCCTTTTTCCATTCCCTGAAAGATGCTTTTTTGGCTACAACAGCCTCTCTGACCTCAACTTTAAACCATGCTGGTTTTTTGGACGTCTTTCTACCTTTTTTAAACTATGGAATACAGCTGGTCTCGGCTTTCAAGATAGCATTTTTAAACAATGTCCATGCTTGGTGTAAACCTTTAACCTTTGTAGCTACTCCTTTTAGTTTTTTCTTAACTATCTTCCTCATTTTATCATAGTCTCACTTTTGAATGTTAAAAGGCAATATTGTGGATTTCCTTGCCGTCCTTCCTCCATTTATGAAATCAAATGCACTCATGATGTGATCACTATTGCCAAGTGGCCCCAACACCCTTATTTCTTGTACCAGATCTTGTATACCACTAAGGACTAGGTCCAAAATGGCTTTCCCTCTTGTTGGCTCATGAACCAGCTGCTCCAAGAAGCAATCATTTATTTCATCTAGAAACTATATCTCTCTAGCATATCCTGCCATGACACTGACCCTGTCGATACCAGGGTAATTGAAATCACCCATTATTATTACTGTATTGTAGTTTTTGTTAGCTTTCCTGATTTTTTTGCGCTTTTCATCATCCAATTGTTCATTCTGGCCAGGTGGGTGGTTGTACACCCCAATTGCTATTGCCTTCCCCTTTTTACATGGAATTTCAATCCATAGAGATTCTACTGTGTATTTTGTTTCCTGCAATACTTTAATCCTGTGTGACTCAATGCCTTCTCTAACATAGAGTGCAAGACCTCCACCAATTTGATCTACTCTATCATTGCAATATAATGTGTACCCAGGTATCACAGTGTCCAACTGGTTGTCCTCCTTCCACCAGATCTCTGAGATACCAATCATATCTAACTTTTCATTTAGTGCTATATATTCTATCATGCAATGGTCCAACTGACTCTCTCACGGGTTTTTTGCTTCAAATGTACTTGAAAAACTTTTATTATGCATTTTTGCTTCCATGGCAAGCTTCTTTTCAAATGTTCTCTTTGCCTGCCTCTTTAGTGCCTTGCATCTAACTTGCCAATGCTTGTGTTGTTTCTGGTGTTCGTCATTAGGCTCCTTTTTCTATTTGCTGAAGGATACTTATTTGGCAACAACAGCATCTTTGACCTCACCTTTAAACCATGCTGGCAGTTTTCCGGCCTTTCTTCCACTTTTCTTAAAATGTGGAATACTTCTGGTCTGGGCTTCCAAGATAGTACTTTTAAACAACACCCATGTTTGATGCAAATCTTTAACCTTTGCAGCTGCTCCTTTTAGTCTTTTCTTACCTATTTTCCTCATTTTATTATAGTCTCCCTTTTGGAAGTTAATAGGTAGCACTGTGGATTTCCTTGCCATCTTTCTTACATTTATTAATTCAAATGCAATCATGCTATGATCACTATTGCCAAGTGGCCCCAAAACCCTTATCTCTTGCAGCAGAACCTGTGTTCCACTAAGGACTAGATCCAGAATAGCTTCCCCTTTTGTCAGTTTATGAACCAGCTGCTCCAAGAAGCAGTCATTTATTTCATCAAGTAACTTTATTTCTTTAGCATGTCCTGCTGTGACATTGGCCCAAACGATATCAGAGCAATTGAAATCACCAATTATTACTGTGTAGTAACTTTTGTTAGCTTTCCTGATTTCTTTGAGTATTTCATCATCCATTTGTTCATTCTGGCCATCCAGTCGGTAGTAAACCCCCACTGCCATCACCTTCACCTTTTTGCATGGAATTTATATCCATAGAGATTCTATAGTGTATTTTGTTTCCTGCAAAACTTTAATCCTACATGACTCAATTCCTTCTCTAACATAGAGCACAATCCCTCCACCAATTTGATCTACCTGTCATTGCAATATAGTTTGTACCCAGGTGTCACAGTATCCTATTGGTTGTCCTCCTTCCACCAGGTCTCTGAGATGCCAATTATTTCTAACCTTTAATTTAGTGCTATATATTCTAGCTCTCCCTTCTTATTTTTTAGACTTCTAGCATTTGCATACAGGCATTTTAGAGGTTGTATTTTAGTCATATTAATCTAGTTATCAGTTGATAGGTGTAACTTGGAATCTTTTGGCTCTGTACTAAAAGACATCTGGGTTACTTTTATCTTTGTAGGAACCTCTCTGTCAGGATTCCCTAACTTCCCTGTTCGGCTTGTATCCCTCAAGGATTCATTCTTCCGAACCATATGCTCCTGGGAGACTGTCGGCTTTCCCCTGTTATCTAGTTTAAAAGCTGCTCTATCTCATTTTAAAGATTGATGCCAGCAGCCTGATTCCATCCCGGTTAAGGTGGAGCTCATCCCTTCCCCAGAATGATGCGCAGTTCCCAACAAATCCAAAGCCCTCATCTTTGCACCATCGTCTCATCCACACATTAAAACTCTGGAGCTCTGCCTGCGTTTTGGATCCTGTGCATGGAACAGGAAGCATTTCAGAGAATGCTACCCTGGAAGTTCTGGATTTCAACTTCCTATCTAAAAGCCTAAATTTGACCTCCAAAACCTCCCTCCCACACTTTCCTATGTCATTGATGCCAACATGTACCAAGACAGCAAATTCCTCCCCAGCACTATCTAAAATTTTGTCTAGGTGGCGCGTGAGGTTCACTACCTTTTCACCAGGCAGGCAAGTTACCAGGGCATCCTCACATCCACCAGCCACCCAGCTATCTACATGCCTAATGATCGAATCACCAGCTATAACAGCCATCCTAACACTTCCCTTATTGGCACATGGCCCTGGAGAAACCTCTTCAGTGTGAGAGGGTTTTACATCTCCTGGTGGACGTGTCCTAGCTACAGGATCACTTCCTGCCACACTGATGTGATGCTCTCCTTTCACATGACCTCTAATTTACTCTAATACTAGCTACACAGACTTTTTTCAGAGAGAAAAAACATTTTTTGTTGGATTTCAATACTATTCCCAACAATGTATTGCAGATGTTTAAGTACTCCCTAGTCCATTTATTTATTTGCATTCTCTACCTCTGCCAACGTATCATAAATCGCCAGGCATTTATTCTAATCCACTCAGTGTCCATCAAATTATAGTTCAGAGATCTACTATTCTTCTCATATAAAATGTTGGAATATATCATCCATACTCCTGTGCTAACTGTAGTTAGTGATGAACCCTGGGCTAGTAGCGTGGCCCACATGCACATTACCGGCGTGGGACTTAGTCAACATGTCCACTGTGAAGCAGTATGTATACTTTGAGCCAGATTTACAAGATAAGGGTAATTTGCAGACAGCCAGATTGCATGAGTAAATTATCTTCCCAGATAAATGGTTTTGCAATTTGTCCTCTCTGTGTCTTCTTATGCTTGTAATTTTCAATCTGTGCATTGTATTAAGGGGCTTTCTTCCCACTGTGCTCTGCTAGTGTGCATAATATGTGTATTTCCATTAGGAAAGCTCGCAGGAAAGAGCGACTATTTGCTTATTGGGAACTTTCCAACATTCTAGTCATGAGGCTTAACCAAAAGCAGCTTTGAGAACATACTGATGAGGAAAGCAAAGTGTGGTGCTGGGCTTGGAAATATATAAGCTGGATTGCTGTCTCAGCAGCTGGCCAGCAACTTTTCTGAAACCAGAGTTATTCCAAGAACCATATAAATAAACAGAGGCCTTGAAAACCTTTTCTTATCCCTCCCCCCAAAATTCCATTTAGTCACATAATAATCGATACAAGATTAATACTCAAAAGTTTTGTGGGGATGACTTTGGGAGAGTGGAGTGGTCTAATGGTTAGGACAAGGTACTTCAGGCCGGAGGGCCGGGGGTTCAAGTCCCACCTGAGACAGCAATCTCAGTCTGGAGGGACTGGGATTTCTAGTCCTATAGGCACTCCTTGTGGTCTTGGGCAAGCCACTTAACCCTCCATTGCCCATGTTCCCTGTAAGTATTAATGTATGTGTGTCATATCCCCTTGTGTTAAATGTATCCCCGCTTTGACCAGGTGAAAAGCAGGATATAAATACAGCTAAATAAATAAAATATCAGATAAAACTTGATGAGAGGTGTGGCCTAGTGGTTGGGGTAAGGTACTTCAGGCCAGAAGGTCAGGGGTTCAAATCCCACTAGAGGACAGCAACCTTGGGCCAGAAGGACTGGGGTTTCTAGTCCCACAGGTGCTCCTTGTGGTCTTGGGCAAGCCACTTAACCCTCCATAGCCCATGTCCCTGTAAAATAGTTATCTCCAAGTTATAATGCCCTGTTCAATGTAATTTCAGTTTGTTCAATGTAAACAGCACTGATGCAGAATAGCACAGTATATAAGAGAATGTAAATAAATAAATAAAATGATTGAAAACCCCCCACCCCACTGTTTTTTTAAGTGCCATCAAGTCAATACTGACTCCTGGTGTCCTAGCAGTCCCTGGGTTTTCTTGGCAAGGTATGACTGGAAGTAGATTACCAGGCCTTTTCTTCCAAGGCAATGGAGGGTAAAGTGACTTGCCCAAGGTCACAAAGAGTGCTAGTTGGAGTCCTACCCAGATCTCCTGGGTAGTAGGCTGCAGGGGCGGCCCAATGGGGGTGCGGGGGCCACGTTTGGAGATTCATGCTGGACTTCATTTGCATAATGAGCCGTATTTGCATAAATATTTGCATAACATTAACATGCACTTTTAGTAAACATGCCTCTTAATGAGTGTCTGGAAAAAGAAAGACTAACAGATTTCTACATTACTATATTGCAGTGAGAACCGCCAGGCCCATTAGAAAGCACTATAATTTCCTCTTGCACTAATCAAAAACACAAAGATGTTAGCGATACACATTTCCCAGACCTGACATATTCCAGCTAATAAATTCAAAATAAAAAGTATTTTTCTACCTTTTGTTTGGCCATTTTATTTTGCAGTTGCAATTGCTCCAGTCACTTCCTTCTGGTTTCTTCGTGTCTTCTGCGAGCTATCCATTTGTCCTTTCTTCTCTTTTAGATGTTTTCCATTCTCTCTTTATATCTGCTTTAACATACTGATCGTTTCCCTTTTGCTCTTTCCCCCATTTCTTTCCTTATTCCTTTATCATCCACTCAAATTTCACCCTTCCATTCTCAATCCCCTCTTACTCTCCCAATACCCGGCCCATCGTAGATTCTTCTTTCCTCCCACACAAAATATATTTTCCCCTTTCCATTCTCATTCCCCATCCCCATCCCCTTCTAGTTCTCCCCCCAAATCAGCTCCCTTCTAGTTCTAGACCCACCCAGCATCCGTTCCCTTCTAGTCCTATTCTCCCATGCCCCCACATCAGCCCATTTCTAGTCCTAGCCCCCCCATATCCAGTCCCATTCCAGCCCCCATCAGCCCATTTCCACTCCAAGCTCCCCCATCAGCCAATTTCCAATCCTAGCTGCCCATTTCCAGCCCTATTCCAGCTCCCATCAGCCCACTTCCAGTCTTATTCCAGCCCATCGCCCATTTGCAGGCGAAGCTCCCCCCATCAGCCCATTTACAGTCCTATTCCAGCCCCTCATCAGCCCATTTCCAATCCTATCCCTCCCATCACAACCATTTCCAGTCCAAGTTTCCCCCATCACAACCTATTTCCAGTCCTAGCCCTCCCCCCCCCATCACAGGCCATTTCCAGTCCACGTTTCCCCCATCACAACCTATTTCCAGTCCTAGCCCCCCCATCACAGGCCATTTCCAGTCCAAGTTTCCATCACAGCCTGATTCCAGTCTTAGCCCCCCCCCCCCATCACAGCCTGATTCCAGTCTTAGCCCCCCCAACACAGCCTATTTCCAGTCCCCCCATTACAGCCTATTTCCAATCCTAGCCCCCCACCACATAAGAACATAAGATATGCCATAAATGGGTCAGACCAAGGTCCATCAAGCCCAGTATTCTGTTTCCAACAGTGGCCAATCTAGGTCATACGTACCTAGCAGTTTCCCCAAGGGACACAGGTTCCACAATGCTTGTATTGGTTCAAGCATTGATATCCTGGGTCCCTTCTTAATAATGGTTTATGGACCTTTCCTCCAGGAACTTGTCCAAACCTTTTTTAAACTCAGCTACACTAACAGCCTTTACTACATCCTCCGGTAACAAATTCCAGAGTTTGATTACACGTTGAGTGAAAAAATATTTTCTTTTATTAGTCTTAAATAGTTTACCCTGTAGCTTCATTGCATGTCCCCTAGTCTTTCTATATTTTGATAAGGTAAACAATCGATCTACGTTTACCCGTTCCACTCCGTTCATTAATTTATAGACTTCTATCATATCTCCCCTCAGCTGTCTCTTTTCCAGGTTAAAGAGCCCCAACCTTTTTAGCTTTTCTTCATAGGAGTATCCAGTCTTAGCCCCCCATCACAGCCTATTTCCAGTCCTAGCCCCCCACCATCATAGCCCATTTCCAGTATTAGTCCCCCCATCACAGCCTGATTCCAGTCCCCCCATTACAGCCTATTTCCAGTCCGAGCCCCCCCCCCCACCACCACAGCCTGATTCCAGTCCTAGCCCCCCATCACAGCCCATTTCTAGTCCACGTTTCCCTCCATCACAGCCTGATTCCAGCCCCCCATCACAGCCTACTTCCAGTCCTAGCCCCCCACCACCACAGCCTGATTCCAGTCCTAGCCCCCCCATCAGAACCTATAGCCCCCACCACCACCACAGCCTGATTCCAGTCTTAGACCCCCCCAATCACAGCCTATTTCCAGTCCTAGCCCCCCATCACCACAGCCTGATTCCAGTCCTAGCCCCCCCAATCAGTGCCTATTTCCAGTCCTAGCCCCTCCATAAAGCCTGATTCCAGTCCTAGCCCCCATCATGCCTGATTCCAGTCCTAGCCCCCCCATCACAGCCCTAGCCCCCCCATCATGCATGATTCCAGTCCTAGCCCCCCCCCATCAAGCCTGATTCCAGTCCTAGAACCTTCCCCCCCCCCCAAAGAGCCCTGCGGTCATCTAAGGGACTGCAGAGGGAGCCGGGGAAGCCCACGTGAGGCCCCGGCTCCCTCTGCTCAGCTGCCAGCGTGAGGAGTCTTTTCCCTCACGCTGGCAGCTGTATCTGTGAAGCCGCGAATGCCGGGAGAGGTTGAAGGTTTTCTAGGCAAGGTGTGACTAGCAATAGATTACCAGGACTTTCTCCCAAGGGAACAGTGGGTAGAGTAACTTGCCCAAGGCCTCAAGGAGTACCAGTAGGACTTGAAAACTAGTGTTTTGGTTATCACTAGGCTACTCCTCCTTACCACATAAAACATTTACCCAGAACACAAGAGGCAGCACTGAGGGTGTTCCTCGGATTGTCAACCGGCTTCAGATAAGCCCAACAGGCTTGATCCAGGCCTGTGTTTACCCCATTCCATGCAGAGACTTGTAGTCTTGCTTTTCTTATGGAGTGCAATGGAGAAATCAGAACTACGTGTCCCTGCATGCAATGGAGTAAACACAGGACTGGATCAAGCCTGTCAGGCGCATCTGGAGCCAGTTGGCAACCCTAGGTATTCCTGACATGGAGTTTCACTTTGTCCGTTTACTACCAATATTAAGAACTGGCCAGCAAAGTTAGGCTGATAACAGAGCAGGTACATAATAGGTCATGGCTTATGCAGGCAAGCAGATGGGGCAGCTGCACATGTGTTTTTATGCCTGCTCTGGGGCAGGGTTTTACAGGTATACGTTGCATATTACAAAGAATACTTTTAAACCCCAAATTCCATCCAGCTCCAGCCCCAAAAACACCTAATATATACACGTATAAAAATATCTGTGGAATCCCTTCCTACGTATATTTTTATATATGTTTATGGTAGCAAATTTTGATAATGTGCTTTCTACTAGTAAAACTTAATGTTACACACAGAAAACCTTTCAAAATGTTCCTTATTGCTGTCCTAAATTTTCCTGGACAACTTTATCCGATTACTTCATACTCAGACCACATATGCTGAATATTGACCTCTTACCCTAACATTTTCTGTATTTAAGCACATATCTTTGCTGCTTTACAGAGATCAACATATAAGTAAATATTAATGTGAATCATAGGACCATGTTACTAAAGGTTAATGAAGTTAATTAAGTGCCACTGCGCACATAGAAATAAAAGGGTCATGGGTACTTGACGTGTTAAAAAACCTTTAGTAAATATGCCCCTTATTATTATTCATAGGTTACAAACCATGAAGAGGCCAAATATCATTTTTCAACATAAAACAAATTGAATTTGAAGCTTTAGTACTCCCGAGTGGTGGGAGTGAGGTAAGGACTGACCTGCTGTGTCCCTGCTACACTACAGTCATCGAGAGTGCCAGAGCTGAAACACGTACATGGAGGGGTCTAACCCCTCCCCCTCTGCCAAGGTCATCATTCAGAGCCCAGTTTACCTTGAAAAGCTATGGGTAGCAGCAAACAGTCTCTAAGCAGCCTGCTAGGGGGTCAACAGCATGCTAATAGACAAAAGGAAAAGGTGTGTCTATTACTTCCCATCAGTAACTGGTGGACCTTGCATGGATATCTCTGTAGCCAGTCCCCAGTGAACAGCATGATTGGAGAGGAGGATTTATGGGGCTGCAGGAAAATCTTTTGATGGGGTGGGGGAGAATCTGTCTCCATGTAGACTACTCATTTGCAAAGTATGGGTTCCTAAGCGGGCACTATTTCTTTGAGGCATGGGGATATAGCTAAATTCAATTTTACTGAACGAAACCAAAATCAACAATTAATGTAGCATACATTCTTTGTAGTAAATTCTCAAACATATATTCTTGGTAGTCAATTCTCAAACAACATTTACAACTCCTACGCTCTACGCTTTCCTAATAAAGTTGTTTCTCTTAGTAGTTTTAGTAAGTTTCTTTTCTTTGGACACAAGGATACTTCCACACGCTTTCAAACACAGGTAGGCCCCTCTCATGCACCTTTAATTCTGCAGGTTCTCCACTCTCCACTCTTCCAAGGCTCTTGGAGGATTTCTCTTTCCACGGGCCTCCACTGAGTTGGCACTAAATGGGTCTTCTCCCCTCAGTGCAGTTCCAGACTATCTTTTGGATTTTTCCTGAGAATGAAAGGCTTGAATAGTACTCACAATTACTCCCTTTCATTTGTCTCTGGATTGGGCCAGCACCAGAGACCCACTGACTTCATACCCTGGGTTCCAAGTTGGGTTGGCAGAAAGATGCCTTCTCCAATAAAGGCCTGGCAGAGCATAGACCAGGTGCCAAAATCTGCAAAAGGGAATGAGTACTGGCCTTTTTCCTTGCTTAAGGATGAACAAAGAGTAAGTACTTATTTATTCTCCTCTTGACCCTTTCTCTCCACCCAAGGGCATTAAGTAATCTAAGGTGCCCCATAGCTCCTCCCCTGAGCTCTTCCCAAGTGGGAGCCCAGCTAGAAAAATGTATATTATCTCTTTCTGCAAGGGCATAGTAACACCCAGGTCACATATGTCTACACCCCTTCAAGGTGATAATGGTCTGAGGAATGATCCATGTGGAGGAGTACCCCTAATAATCATCCCTCATCTCTAAAAATCAGTTATTTCTCAGTATGGTTGAAAGGTCAGCACAGTCTCCCTCTGCTTGCTTCAGAAACAAATCATTCATGACTCTGCCGTGGTTGGAAGGGAGGATCTTTATGCTTCATCCACATGCAGATTAAGGCACCGAAGAATAGAAGTAGGATAACTAATCTTCATCTTCTGAATTGCCCTTGGTCTTTAATGTCAATTTTATTGGGAAATAATTTAACTAATATACCACTGTAATATATTCCACTGGAATCCATGGGGACTGACATTCTGAAGTCCTTATGCAGATAGTGCTGCTGAATATCTCCAGATCGTCTTGGCACTATCTAGATAATATGGGCACAGTTCATAGACAGAGGAGGGGTGATGTAGCAGCTATCTATATAGTGGCAATATTCAGCCACTATCAAGATAAATTCTGCACTTCTGCAGATAGCAAAAAAGCGGGCCTAAGAGCTATCTGGATAGACTGTCAAGATAGCAGCTAAATATCGCCACTATCTGGATAGTTGCTGGTGCTAACCACTCTATCTGGATATTCATTGCTGGTGACTATCTAGATACGGCACTGAACATTCAGATTATATTTAAACACCACAACTGATCACCATAATCTTTAAATATTTGCCATTTTGAATATCAGCTCCTTATTTTTTTAGTTGCTCACTGCTTCTAGGCAGACATCAGAAGAACTGACTATGGGCGGTCTGAGCCTTTTGTGGATAGTTTAGAACTTTCTGATTTCTAGCAAGACTCTATAGCTGGTCTCTAGATTCACTCTCCTCGCAATGCTCTTTCCTGAGGCAGATAGAGATGGGACACTGAGAAGGTAATTGTATAAATACTTTTTGCATATACATGCCAGTATACACATGTAAAAGACCTTTTTTTTAAATTACCCCAGGCATAAATGTATATCCAGCAACAACACATGTACCTTTATGTATCCCAGGTATAAGAGTTTGGATGCAGCACAGGTGAAGCATAGCACATTTTACAAAATATAAGAATATGCATTATTACTTTGTGCTTGGAAATCCACAACATAACAAAACCACCACTCAGGTTTGCAAACATATCCACATAAGTCCACTCAAACGATTTTCACCATCACAAAGCATAACTTGATCATTACAGATCCTCACTCAATTTCTGTCTTAGCTTATAGATATCCAGTCATTACTAACAAGATTGCATATTACATTTGTCCTTATATATCTCATATGGAACTCACAGAGACTCCATAGGTGAGTAACATGGAGACTTACGTAATACAATACCCTGCATAACACCACCATTATCAATGAACACAAAAAACATTTTTGTATATGACTAACAGAGATCAACATAATTAGAATTGAATATGATGAAGTTTATAGTTGGAATCTCCAACAACACTCCAGAATCTATCATCGTTGTCCAATATTATTCATCATTGCTCTTAGTCTATTTTCTTACTTTCAGAGATTTTCAATATCCAGTGTCATCCATTCCACAAAATGTGCAAAAAACTTCAAAAATATTTCACACTCCTAGCCTCAAAAATAAAATATCCATTATAGTCATTATCCAAAATAAATGAATTGGTTACTTATCTTCTCATTTCACATAAGGTACTAAACTCTGCAGTTGAGTCATGGTATATGCATCCTCAATCCACACTCCAACCAGTTTCACTCCTTCTGGGTTTCTTCAGCTGTTTTTTGTTGCTGTAGAGAACAGTCATCTATTAACTGTCTCTATGGGAGTTGACTATTCTCTGCAGGAGCAAAAAACAGCTAAACATCTGCACTCCCTCCCCAGGTAAATTAGAACTTTTTTCCTTGTTTACAGTACCTAAACTCATCCATGCTCCCTTCTCTCCAGCTCTCTCACATATGCACACACATACGCCTTGCTCCATGCCTCCCTACATACTCACCCTTCCTCTTCTCTCCATAATTCCCTCACACCACCTCTTCCTATTATATCTACCTACACTCCTCCATCCTTTCCACTCTCTCCTTGATTCTAGTCCTCTCCTTCCTTCTCTCCAATTTTCTCCCTTCCCATGCATCTCTCTTTCTCACCATTCTCTCAGCTCTTCTTCCTTTTCATCTCTCTACTTTTCCCCTTCCTCCCCCTCCTTCTTCTCTTGTTTTTTCCCATCTCTCTTCCTTCCACCTTCTCTCCCTCCTTTATATCCCCTCTCCCCATCTCTTTCCTTCTGCCTCCTTACACACTCCCTTCTTATCTCTTTCCTTCTCCTGTACAAAGGGATCAGTTACAATAGTCCAACCTACAAAAGATGATCATGCACCAAAGTAATCATAGCTCAAAGATCTAAGATGGAGCACAAAGATCGAACGAGCCTTAAAGCAGCAAAAGAATTTGACCATCATGGAGACATAGGGCTGAAAGATCAAGGATTTATCCATGACCCCCAGCCCTGGAGGAGTAGAGGTGTACTGGCCAGAATGGGATGGAATTTTGGATGGGATCTCTGTTGCTCAGTTAGATGACCTCCAGTTTTGAAGCATTCAGTAGAAGCCTATGAGACAATTTCCAACCAGTGATTGCACTGAGCACAGTAAGACATGTAGAGTAAAGAATCCCAGAAGGGATGTGCTATCAAGATTTGAATGTCTTCTGTAAAGAAAAATGGACTTAAACTTAAGCCTTGAATAACTGTAGCTAGTGGGGCATATTATGAATGAAAGGCTTGAAAGTACTCTCAATTACATCCTTTTATTTATCTCTGGATTGAACCAGTACCAGAGACCCCATTTGATTCATACCCTGGGTTCCAAGTTGGCTGTGGTACTCCCGAACTTAACAAATAGTTTTTGGACTGGTCATTATCAATGATAACTTTAAATGAAAAAGAACTGACGTAAGATGAGAACCATTGCAAAGCAGTATCCACATCATTGAAAAATACTATCTTGGAAGCCCAGACCTGCTGTATTCCACGCTTTAAGAAAAGTGGAAGGAAGTCCAAAAAAATGCCAGCATGGTTTAAAGGTGAGGTCAGAAAGGCTGTTGCTGACAAAAAAGCATCTTTCAGGAAATGGAAAAAAGAGTCAAATGATAAAAACTGGAAACAGCACAAGTACTGGCAAGTTAAATTCAAGGCATTGATAAGGCAGGCAAAGAGAGAATTTGAGAAGAAACTTGCTGTGGAACCAAAACCCCTAATAAAGACTTTTTCAAGTACATTCATAGCAAAAAATCTGTGAGAGAGTCAGTTGATCCATTAGATGATAGAGGGGTTAAAGGGGCACTAAGAGGCGACAAGGCGATAGTGGAAGAGACTGAATGAATTCTTTGCTTCGGTCTTTACTGAGGAAGATGTAGGGATGTTACCCATGACTGAAGTGGTATTTAAAGGTGCAGAAGAATTGAAGGAAATATCAATACATCGGGAAGATGTATTACAACTATTTGATAAACTGAAGAGTAGCAAATCACCTGGACCAGATGGTATACATCCAAGGGTGCTGAAAGAACTGAAATATGAGATTGCAGACCTGCTATTGGTAATCTGTGAACTATCATTAAAATCAACTGTAATACCTGAAGATTGGAGGATGATGAACGTAACACCAATTTTTAAAAAGGGTTCCGGGGCGATTCGGGAAAACTACAGATCGGTGAGCCTGACATCAGTACCAGTAAAAATGGTAGAAACCATCATAAAAAACAAAATTGCTGAACATGTAGATAGTCATGGCTTAATGGGAGACAGCCAACATGGCTTTAGACAAGGAAGATCGTGTCTTACTAATCTGTTATGGTTTTTTGAAGGTGTGAATAAATAGGTGGACAAAGGTGAGTCGGTTGATATAGTGTATTTGAACTTTCAGAAAGCCTTTGACAAGGTCCCTCATAAGAGACGTTTGGCAAAACTAAAGAGTCATGGGATAGGAGGCAGTGTACTATTGTGGATCAGGAACTGGTTAAAAGATAGAAGGCAGAGGGTAGGGCTAAATGGCCAATTTTCCCAATGGAGAAAGGTGAATAGTGGTGTTCCCCAGGGATCTGGGTCCACTGCTTTTTGACATATTCATAAATGACCTGGAAAAGGGAATAACGAGTGAGGTTATCAGATTTGCAGATGACACAAAACTATTTAAAGTTGTTAAAACCCATGAGGATTGTGGAAAAATGCAAGAGGATCTTGATAAATTGGAAGACTGGGCATCCAAATGGCAGATGAAATTTAATGTGGACAAGTGAAAAGTTATGCACCTAGGGAAGAACAACCTAACTATGGTTACACGATGCAAGGTTCCACATGAGGAACCACCACCCAGGAAAAAGATTTAGGCGTCATTGTGGATAACATGTTAAAACCCTCCACCAAGTGTGCAGCGGCGGCCAAGAGAGCAAATAGAATGCTAGGTATCATAAGGAAAGGAATGGAAAATAAAACAAATGATATTATAATGCCTCTGTATCGTTCTATGATGCAACTGCACCTTGAATATTGTGTGCAATTCTGGTCGCCGTATCTTAAAAAGGATATAGTGTTATTAGAAAAGGTTCAGAGAAGAGCCACCAAAATGGTAAAGGGGATGGAAGGATACCCCTATGAAGAAAGGCTAAAAAGGTTAGGGCTCTTTAACCTCGAAAAGAGACAGCTGAGGGGAGATATGATAGAAGTCTATAAATTGATGAACGGAGTGGAACGGGTAAATGTAGATTGATTATGTTATCAGAATATATAAAGACTAGGGGACATGCAATGAAGCTACAGGGTAAAACTATTTAAGACTAATAACAGAAAATATTTTTTCACTCAACGTATAATGAAACTAGAATTTGTTACCGCAGGATGTAGTAAAGGCTGTTAGTGTAGCTGGGTTTAAAAAAGGTTTGTACAAGTTCCTGGAGGAAAGGTCCATAAACCATTATTAAAAAGGGACTCAGGATATCAATGCTTGACCCAATACAAGCATTGTGGAACCTGTGTCTTTTTGGAAAACTGCTAGGAACCACCACCAAGGAAAAAGATTTAGGCGTCATTGTGGATAACATGCTAAAACCCTCGGCCCAGTGTGCAGCAGCGTCCAAGAGAGCAAATAGAATGCTAGGTATCATAAGGAAAGGAATGGAAAATAAAACAAAGGATATTATAATGCCTCTATATCGTTCCATGGTGAGACCGCACCTTGAATATTGTGCAATTCTGGTCGCCGTTTCTTAAAAAAGATATAGCGTTATTAGAGAAGATTCAGAGAAGAGCCACCAAAATGGTGAAGAGGATGGAAGGATACCCCTATGAAGAAAGGCTAAAAAGGTTAGGGCTCTTTAACCTGGAAAAGAGACGGCTGAGGGGAGATATGATAGAAGTCTATAAATTAATGAATGGAGTGGAACAGGTAAACGTAGATCGATTGTTAATGTTATCAGAATAAAGAAAGACTAGGGGGCATGCAATGAAGCTACAGGGTAAACTATTTAAGACTAATAAAAGAAAATATTTTTTCACTTACCGGAGGATGTAGTAAAGGCTGTTAGTGTAGCTGGGTTTAAAAAAGGTCTGGACAAGTTTCTGGAGGAAAGGTCCATAAACCATTATTAAGAAGGGACCCAGGATATCAATGCTTGACCCAATACAAGCTTTGTGGAACCTGTATCTTTTGGTGAAACTGCTAGGTACGTATGACCTAGATTGGCCACTGCTGGAAACAGGATACTGGGCTTGATGGACCTTGGTCTGACCCAGTATGGCATATCTTATGTTCTTATGTTCTTATCACCGACTTCGCAGAACCTCCTTAGCAGGAGACTGCGATCAACAGAATCAAAGCAGAATTCAGGTCAATATGAATCAACAAGATATCACAGCCATTTTCCCAACTGATGTAAACTTCATTTAACGTGCTAAACTGTGCCCCCGTTTGAAGTTTGACTGCTTTGGGTAGAGGCTATTAGTGGTATCCAAGAAAGCTGACAATTATTGAAAGTCCACTTTTTATATCACTGTATTTAAAAAGGTCAGATTTGAAATTGGTTGAAAGTTAGACAGAATGGATGAGTGAAGGCAACATTTCTTTAAAAGAGGGCAGACAATATTTTCTTTTCAGAGAGAGGGAATGATTCCTTATGAGATGCTGATGTTGACTAAGTGCAGGATTTCATCCATCAGAAAGGAGGTAAGTTTCTTCCATGGCCAAATGGGAGGAGTGGTGGGTAGACATTTGCTAGTATTAACGAATGACAGAAGAGCGCAGTTGACTACATATGAGTGTATGGGAATTAGGAGGGGGTGAGGAGCCCAGGAATCCTGAGGAGGCTGCTATATTAGAAGCTGGGGCATGATTGACCAACTCCATGGATCTCATATGACCTAATGTTTTAGTGAGGAGAAAAGAAGTAAAATAATCTGGTAGAAACTCAATTGGTGATAGATGTGCCACATGTAAAATGGGAGATGGTAGCATAGAGCTTCTGGGTGTGGGAAGTGTGGTTCCTAATGGGCCCCTGGACATAATCCTTTTTGACTTGTCTAAGGGTAGACCTAAGCGAAGAATGAAGGGTTTTCTAGGTGGGCATTGTGAAATGGTCTTTTTATTTGTGCCAGGAACTTTCAGCTTTCCTAATCTCTCTTTTCATCTTACGAATGGAGGATGAATACTATGGATGAGAGGTTTGTTCTCCAGCTACACACTGTCTAAAAAGAGCATAGAGGTCCAATGCAACATTGAGGGCTGGGTGAAAAGCGATTGTCTTCTCTTCAAATGAGAACAAGGAGGCAGTGAAGTCAGGAATGTGATACTGATCCAAAAATCTATCCACCTCAGAGTTCTTAAGGTTTCCAACAAAGATCACATTAGCTTGTGATTGAATGGGTAAGATAGTTGTCTGGCAGTGAAAAGAGATCAAGAGGTGGTCTCAAGAGGATAATGCCGGCAAAGGTAGAAGATCAAATTGAGACAATGACCAGCCTGGTTAGTGGGCATGGTTGAGAGAAGAGAAAGCAATAGATTATTCATGACAGCTAGGAATTCTGTCTCAGTGGTCAAGGGTGGATTATCCTCATGTTCATTAAAGCCTCCAAGGCTCAGAAGATCACCCAAGAAGGTGCTGACTTCAGAAATCAGGAATAGAAGCTCAACAATGGTGAAAAAAGTAACCAGTGGCAGAAAATAGCAGAGGAGAATAACTATCATGGAATTGTACCTTTCAAACAACCCTCCCCTTTCAACTCCTCTCCTGATCACAGATACACAGAGAACGAACACAGGTATATATGTACTGTAAACGGGGGCGCTGGGTGAGAATGTCCACAGTCTTGGCAAAGGCAAATATTAATATGACTTGCAAAGGATTGTGGGAAATGTAGTCCATTCATACCAGACTCAGCCGTTCACAATAAATTAGTTGTGCTTGCTCGAATGTAAAGCAAAGAAGATATTTTATTTATGGGGTTATTTCTCCCAACACAGATATACTTGGTAGCACATAAAAAGGAATACTTGCTTTCAGTATTATACTTAGAAAAACAAATAAGGAAAAACAACAGCTGAACTTGTTAAGCAATCAAATCAAAGCATAAAGACCTTGATGGAAACAGAAAGGTCTTTTCTGTAGGCTTCTGCTAATATCTTCTTAGCAGTGCTTCAAAGAACAAACAAAAACCCACAAAGTAGGAAAAAAAACCTGTTCTTTTTCAGGGATAACTTCTTGTATCTGCACACACACTCAGAAGTGTCCCTTCAGAGCTCACAGGCAATTAGGCAAGGCTCAATTGCTAACAATTACCAGCTGAAAACCTCTTGGCTGGTTTACTTTCTATTACGTGGCTCAAATCCTACTCAGAAGATTTTCTGAGTAGATTAAAGAACAAGTTTATATTTCTTTGTGATGGTTGTTGTATTTTGTAACAGCATATTACCACAGAAGTTAAGACAGAGAGCAATCCATGTATTCAAAGTCCCCATTTATAACATCTTCCCCTTCTTCAACTATCATGGGTTCAATATCATGGATTGGCACAGAGGAATTTCTCAATGGAACACTCTCAGGACAATACTTGTTTCCCTGCTGTCTTCCCAGTGAAGAGCTAGGGCATAGATCAGTGTTCATACCTGAGCTTCCATTGCTGTTAGAGTTCCTCTCTAAATATCCTGGCCAGTATGTAGTCCAGTTCTTATGTCCAGCCTTCCAATCAAGACCCCTGGACACTGGATCTCTCTTCACATACCTTCTTGCACTGGTCTTAGGGTCCCTTCCAAGTGCAGCCGTCTCCCTCACAGGTACCGTCCGGGGATTCCTGGCTCTGCAACCCCACTCCTCTGGCTTTCCCCAGTCCAATGGTGTATGCTTGCCTCTGGAATGCCTCCCAGTATACGTACTGCTATGGACTCCTTTAGACCTTCCAAATGCTTTTCTCTTCTTTCTTCCAAAGGGTTTCTTTCTCTCTCTGTCCGTCAGCTCTGGCTTCTGCTGATGATGATGGACAGGAGGATCAAGGTGCTTCTGATCCTCAAGAAGATGATTCTCTGTAGAATAAGCTTTTCTTTTATCCTGCTTAGATGAATGCTCCACCCTAGCACAGCGCAGCTGTGCTGAATCAAGCCCTGCCCTTGGAGATGAGTGCTTGGGGATTACCTCATAGCCCTCCTGATTGAACACACGTTTCCCCACTTCAGCTCTTCTAATGGCTGTTGGAAACCTGGTGCATTCTGGGACTGGTAGTCTTTTATGGAAACATTCTGTTTTATTATTTCTACCAGAATAGACAGGGTGCTTGTTCAGAGTCACTTCACCTCTATTATAGCTCCTTCCTGAACTATGATAAGCTTCCTTATCACAGTACACACACATATTCTGACATTCCCACACATACAAAAACGCATGCAAACAGATAAAGGTTCAAGCATCAATCCACGGCATGATACAATCGGTCTGCCTGGAGGTGTATATAACGATTTATGAATCTTTGGAACCGTATATATAATCGGAGTTATAGGGTGTGCTATGACCAGAAACTTAAATTCACGTTTGGTTATCCAATTATTTGAAAACGCCTGCTGTATCACGGACAATACCTCCTGTTGTAAATTTTTCATTGGGTTCTCAGATAATTTCATATAATATTTAGTGTCATTCAACTGAGTTAAAAGGTGAGACTGATATTGAATGGAGGATTGTATAACAGTGGCACCACCTTTATCCGCTCTCCAGATAATTATATCTTGATTATTCTTCAATTCATTTAAAGCTGACCATTGAGTTTTTGTTAAATTATGAAATTGGGACAACATATTATTATGTTCCAAGTGCCTTAGATCATTAATGAGCATGCGCTGGCGTCCTGAATCTCCAGGCAAGCCGCATTTTCATGTTTGCAGTTGAAGAAGCGTTGAAACAGGGCATTCGATTTTGCCTGCCTGAAACGCAGCGCTGTGTCCTTCATTAAATTATTCTGCGGACATTTGAGATATCTGAATTTGGAGATATTGGTACAGATTAATATCCCATGAAAGTTCTCAAAATTCATCGGGGATTGCATTCAATATCTACAACGGATAAGTAATATAGCTACTTTTTGACATGTTGGGAGCACTTTATTTTTGGATTGGTTTGGAGTAGGATACACTATTTTGTGGTGTTTTTTACCTACGGTTTTAGAGCTCTGGTGGGTGCCTTCAGAAATTGAGTAAAATGGAAGTTGACCCATGGGAGAGTGTTTGAATTCTCAAGGCTAGTCTTCCAACATTAATCCTTTGCACACACTAGCTCATGATCTATTTTTTACTCTATTTTTGTGTATGATAATCAAAGTGGGGGCATATCAATGCTTGTGCTATGGTACAAAAGTCATCTGGAGAGAGGAGAGGTCTTAAATACTGTATCATTCTGGTTTTGTGGTATATCATTTGTGTCGTCATATTAATGTGCTTGGTCATATTGAGGTTTTGGTCCAAGAAGATTCCTAGGTATTTTATTTCTTTTTTGACCTCGAGCAGGGCATTATTTACTTGTAGATGTTGAGGTGGAACGAAAGTTTTGTTCCTGGTGATGATTAGGGCTTCAGTCTTTTTTATGTTGATTGAGAGGTTAACTGAGTCGAGCCAATGTGAGATGCTGTTGAAGTAGTTGATGATTTTCTGATAGTTGGGATTTGTTGTTTCAATTGATGTGAATAACATGGTGTCATCTGCATATATCCTGTAATCCACACTGTGTGCTCTGATAATGTTACAAATTGGTTGGAGATATACAAGGGTGGCCCGAAAAAAGTGAGAACATCTCGTAGCATATAAGTTATTTAAAAATTCAAAAAGACAGATGTAAACAATTGACAAATTTAATAAAAAAAGATGGCGACCGGAAATTATCGAAATAAAGACGTTATATAACTAAAAAAGGTAAATAAGTAAACTATTTAAGCTTTTAATTTACGAGATGTTCTCACTTTTTTTGGGCCACCCTGTATATTGAAGAGTACTGCAGATAACGCTGAGCCCTATGGGATGCCTTGTGTCTTACTGAATCGCTTGGAGAAGGTGTTGTTGAAGGTCATTTGTTGTGTGCAGTTGGAGAGGTAGTTCTTAAACCATTGTAGTATGGTCCCTCCTATTCTAAGATGCTTCAAGCAGTTGATTAGGATATTGTGATTTATGGTGTCGAACGCTGAGGATATCTCTAGAAATATGACAATGAAGGCTTGTTTTGTATTGTCAATTCCTTGTATTATTGTGTCGAGGAGGGTTGTTAGTAGCATTTCGACTCTATGGTATGCGCTGAATCCCTACTGATGGGGATCTAGCTGGGTGTGTGAGTCAATGAAATCTTGTAGTTGGGTCTGAACTGATTTTTCAATTACTTTAGATAGGAATAGGAGGCTTGATATCGGTCTATAGGAACTGGGGGAAGACTTGTTTAATGAGCTGCATTTCATTATTGGGCGGATGGAAGCTTTTTTTAAGGTGTCTGGTATTTGTCCTTGTGATAGTGAGAGGTTGACTATTTTTTGGATGTAGGGGGTTAATTCTGCTTTGGCTAATTTAATCCAGTTGTCTGGACATGGGTCAAGTAGAGAGGTAGTTGTATTCAGCGATTTGATGCTTTGGTCAATCTGTTCCTTGCTTCTTGGAGAGAATGAGTCCCATATTGAGTTATTGGTAGGTACATCATGGTGGGTTTCAGCTAGATTGGTTGTTCTGAGTTTGTATTTTTCCATATAGTGGTTGGCTAGTTGCTGGGCATTTGTTTCACTGGAATGGGTGTTGTCAGTGTTCGGGTTTTTAATTAGGTTTTGGACAATGAGAAATAGTTTCTTTGGACGGTTTAAAGAATTTGTTAGTATTTTTGAGAAGTATTCTTTTCAGTGATAATGATTTTCTGATTGTATAGTTTTAGTGTTTCCATATATTTCAGTCTGTCTGTGTCACTTTTTGTGGTTTGCCATTTTCTTTCAGCCTTCCTTAGAGTTCTCTTCATCTCTCTCAGGTCTGGGGAGTACCATGGTTGGGAGCTGCAGGGTTTCTTTGAGTGGTTTCTCTGTTGGTTGGTTGATGCAGCATTGAGAGTATTGTTCCAAGTTGTAATGAAGGTGTCTAGATTGTCACAGTTATTTGTTAGCGCAGGTGCAATGCTCTTTAGGAAATCCTCCTTGTTGAATTTCTTGAATTGATGATGTGGTTGTATTTTTATGTCTTTGCTGGGAGGTCAGGGGTCAAGGTGGTTGGAGTGGCTCAGTGGTTGGGGCAGGTTACCTCAGACCTGAAGGCTGGGGGTTCAATTCCCACATGGGGACAAGCAACCTCAGGCCAGAGGGACTGGGGTCTCTAGCCCCATGGCCACTCTTTGTGGCCTTGGGCAAGCCACTTGACCCTCCATTGTCTCAGGTACACTTAGATTGTGAGCCCTTCAGGGACAAGGGAATAAAAAGTACCTGTTAGTATACATGTAAACCACACTGATTCTAAAGAGCACAGTATAAGAAAGAAATAAGGTCTGTGCTGAAGTGTATAAGGTAGTGATCTGATCATGGCACAGGTTGCATTCCTATATTGTATATCATCTTAATCTTTAGGGGAGAATATCAAATCAAAGGTGTTGCCTTTTATATGTGTTGGAGAGTCAATGTTTTGCTTATATCCAATATCATCCATTGCTTGTAGGAAGGAGTTGCTTTGAGCATTGGTTATTGAGGAGAGGTTTAAGTCTCCTAGTATTATATGTTTTTTTCCAGATGGATTTTCAGAGCATGCAGTTTCTATTATATTTGCCAGTGCATTGATGTCTACAGATGGGGATCTATAGACTAGGGTTATTGCTAGCCTTTTGGTATGGATTGTTAGGCCTTTTGAACTTATGGAAGATGTTTGTTGAGCTTCCAATTTGTTTCTGCACAGGATGATTACTCCATCTTTCTTACTGTTTCGTGAGCAGTAGAATAGGCTGTATACTGGTGCTTTAATTTAGTTGAAGAGTACTGTGTCCGTGTCGTATAGCCAGGTTTCAGTTATTCAGATGATGTCTGGTTTGCAGTCATTGATGAGGTCAAGTTAACAGGGATTTTGTTTCTTAGGGATCTGGCATTTAAAGGTACCATTTTAGAGATTTAGCACTCTCTTTTCTGTGTAGATTCAAGTTAGTTAAAGGTGGTTGTGGATTTATGTATATGAGGCGAGTTGGTCTGGTATGGTGTGAGGGGCGATAGAAATTATAGATTATTGCTTCACCGTGTTTATAATGGTAGGGGATTATTGGGATGAGGTGTTGCTTCTAGGTGAGAGAGAGTGAATGGTTAATAGAGAAGGTGATGGGTAGGAATGATAGGAAGAGAACTGCTTTTCTTCTTTGTTCCATGGTATCTGGAGTTGTGGTTATCCGTTATGAATGAGAATGTTTTAATGTAAATTTGTAAAGAGAGTGATGCTATCTGAGATAGAGTTTCTTTAGTGTGAGAGAGGATGAAGGTTTAGTATATCGTTTTACCTGGTTTTGGATGAGTACCGGCTGATTTTTGGGTTCACGTCTCCGTTCCACGCCAATGGGCCCTCTGGCAAGGCCCTCTGGTGTGGGCCCACCAGGCGCGGGCACGCTTAGAGGTGCTTTAAATTTAAAGTACAGGTGGTGTTTCTCCTCTTTGGTCTGATTGGCCTTGGTGGTGGGGAGAAGGGAGGGGCTTACCCCTAATATGGGGAGGGAGATGCATATGTGGATGTGTATGGGCGGGAAGTGGCACGTGTGGATGCACACACAGTTTAATTTTATTTATTGTATTTATTATCCACCTATTTCTATAGTTCTAAATGGCTCATAAAAACATTTACACTAATTAGACAAACCTTATAATTGTAGAGGGAGATATTCAGTGACAGCGGCTAACCCTTATAAAGCGGCTATCTGTGACGGCCAAAATTTAATCCCAGATATTCAATGCCAGGGCCAGCGGTAATATTCAGCTGCTGTCTGGTTAGGTATGGTGGCAAACGTTAGGTGAGCCTTTCAGGTAAGTAACTTTCGCCGCCTTGGCATAACCATCCAGCAGCTGCATGTTGCCACTAGCTGGTTATCCTTGGATGCCGCCTCCGCTCAGCCTTCAGAATGCCACGATGCTTGCTGGCTAACATCGGGGGATTCAGTGGCAGCACCTGATATTCAATGGCACAAACCACGTTAGTTCTGCTGAAAATCCTGGTTGCTGTGATTAATGCAGTTATCAGGTCCGCTAACTACATTAATAATTTTGAATATTGGCCCCATAATAGATATTTACAGTCCCTCTAAAACAATGAAAAGCACAATGAAATAAGTTTTTACTTTATTCAGAAGCATTAAGAAATATGTTGTGGAATGAATATTTGGAGGAAGAATGTTCTAAACTACCAGACCAGCTAAAGTCTAGCAGTTCATTCTGGCTCAATCACAAACCTTTGGGTGGAAATTTTAGGGCTTCTATTCCTAGGTATTTGTAGCTTGTACATTTAGATGTTAGGCCCCTTTTGAGCTACTTTAGGTGAAGCCTAACCTCCCTGCCATCTCTCCACTGGCTGCACATTTCTTTAGTTTCTCAGTCCCTATGCATATATTTGCTTGCCCATACCCAAAGAAACGTATGGAAGGACAAGCCAGATGGACTGGCCCTCCACCCCAGGTACTATTGCCTTTTGCAGAAATATAAAAGGAGACAGTGATTCTACTTCAGCTGCAGTTGCTTTGAAATGAAGTACCGGGTAGTGATGTCTATGGAACAATACTTGTTCAAATAATAATGGCATAGCAAGCCACAATAAACAAATCAAAACAACAAAGTACAAATGAAATGAATGTAAGTGCATAGACAGGGTAACTGCATAAGGGCTTTTTCAGTACAGCTGCCAACCTTTTAGAATTGTGGTTAGAATCAGATTATTCTATGTTTCGAAAAATGAAAACTCTGCTTTTCCCACTTTGGCTGGGAATGTAGTAAGTTGAGGATTTTGATGATTATGTAAGGGAATAGCTGAGAGGAGTGGGATAGCTGACAGTAGATAAGAGTCCTGGGTCTGATCATGAGGGTTTGGAAAGGGATTTTATCTGTGGTTTCTGATTTTTCTTGTAGATGGTTTTCAATGTTTATAGATTACTTTGGACGACCTGTGGCTGATGAGGTATTAAGATTTTGAAATAAAAAAAATAGATGCATGAATAGTTGTGCAAGAGGATTTTGCAAGAGTTATGCCAGTTTTCACAGGGAAATCATGCACATAATTTGCCTGATAATTGCAGACACATATTTACGCCTCCAGTTAGTAGACACAATGTTCCTGGTTTATTTTACATGTATACTTCAAGACCCCTCCTTCCACAGGAAGACCTCTACACAGCTCTGAGAAACTTAGGGGTGTGTTTCATACAGGGCATTAGTGCAACAAGCACTACAGTAGCTGCAAAAGCCGCATGTTATCTGTTGAGGGTGTCGTCAGAATTTCCCCATCGGATAACACAGTGAAAAAGCAGAGACTGTGGCACGACAGCATCGCTGATGCAGCTAACAACACCCATAAAGGCGAAGGTAGCTGCATCTGCAATCTCTGCAGAACATGTGCCATCCATACCCATAGTAACCGCACAGTACCGGCACGCCCACTCTCCACCCACACCCCACCCACTCTCCATCCACACCCCGCCCACTCTCCATCCATACCCTGCCCACTCTCCATCCACACCCCACCCACTCTCCATCCACACCCCGCCCACTCTCCATCCACACCCCACCCACTCTCCATCCACACCCTGCCCACTCTCCATCCACACCCCGCCCACTCTCCATCCACACCCCGCCCACTCTCCATCCATACCCTGCCCACTCTCCATCCAAACCCCACCCACTCTCCATCCACACCCCGCCCACTCTCCATCCATACCCCGCCCACTCTACATCCAAAACCTGCCCACTCTCCATCCACACCCCACCCACTCTCCATCCACACCCCGCCCACTCTCCATCCACACCCCACCCACTCTCCATCCATACCCTGCCCAGTCTCCATCCACACCCCGCCCACTCTCCATCCACACCCCGCCCACTCTCCATCCACACCCCACCCACTCTCCATCCATACCCTGCCCACTCTCCATCCATACCCCGCCCACTCTCCATCCACACCCTGCCCACTCGTGCTCCTAATGTGCGATATGTAGCTATTGCTAAAAATTGACTGCAGTAGCTGCATTTGTCCCTCATTAGCTGTCACTGCAGTGTGACTTTCCTGTGCTAGCGCCCTTTAGTAAACATATTCCTTATATGCATACAGTTTGTATGAGCGCAGGTTTAGGAGTGTATCATGAGGGCAATTTTATAAAAGGATATTTCTGCCCTTAAAACAATATTGTACCCACAGAATTACCTTCTAAATTTTTAAACAACAAAAGAAAAACTCAACGGGGCCTGATATTCAAAAGATATATGCCCCTAACTTGGAGAGCTATGTTCCTAAAACAGCCTTTTTGAAAATTTACTAGGGCTATGTGCCTAAATTTATATTCAAAGGGAGTCATATTGAAAAGGATTAACACACTTTGCAGATGTGTAAACCACGTTAATCCTGCTCACCCGGATATTCAGCGGCACACAGCCGGTTTCTGCTGCTGAATATCCCTTCTTAGGCCGATAAAACACTCCAGAGGGTAGATATTCAAAGGCATTCACACTGTTTGCAGACGTACCAGCCATGTAAATGCCAGTTAGCGAGATATTCAGCGGCAGTAACACGATCGGTGTGGCTGGATATCCATGGGCACCACCGCTACATGCCCTGATGCTACACAGTTATCATTGGGGTGTGTTGTGGGCATTCTGGGGGCGTGGAGGCAGCAGCCATCGCTAACTGGTGTGGTGATATTGAACCACTGTCAGGTGCGGCAAAGGCTGGCTTAACTTTACCCATGGAAGCTAATTGGGTAGCAGCTCGATATCGCCATTGCCTGGGTAGCTTCCAGGTTCTGAGGCTACCCTGGATATTCAGTGCAGGTGGCCAGATATGACCCCAGCTTTGAATATCCGTGGTATGTCTTCAGTGGCGATGGCTGCTGCGTCAGCAGCGCTAACTCCTGCCTCTGAATATCGGGCCCTCAGTCACTAACTGCTTAGCGATGGGACATTCTAGGGGCAGAACGGAGGCAACACTTTCAAAGTCAGTCAGAGGTGATATTAAACCGATAACCAGCTAACTGGACCACCTAAAGATAGAACAGTTTAATGGCTGTCTTAACGTTAGGCAGTTTTGCAATTTGGCCAGCTGCTGAATATCACAGCTGACGGGATTGAAAAGTGCAATCTGATCAAACCTGATATTCAGTGCCAGTGCCCCGGTATTGACTACACAGGCTTAAAAAGGCAGCAATGACCAGACACTTCAACAGCGCTGACCACTGCCATGGAATATGCCCCCTAATATTTCACTAAACTCCTAAATTTAGGAGCTTAAAATATGAGTGGAAATATGGGTGGATTTAGGATGGGGAAAGCAGTTAGGAACGTAGCACTGTTTTTCAGCACTAGGCTCATAAATCTAGGCAAATGAATTGCAGGCCAAATTTATGAGCATAATGTTTAAGTTCTTAAATTAAGATGAATTTTCAACTGAAAATTATGCTCTTATGTTTGGCTGAGAATAACCACAAATGTAGGTGTCTAAATTTAGGAGCGCAGCCTTTTTGACTATCAGGTCCCTTAGTTATTACACAATAATGTCTGAGACAACCAAGGGGTATGTTTACTAAAGGGCGTTAAGTTAGCAGGCATTAATGGCAGCGTTAAGGGTTTTACATGTGTAAAGGGCTCTGGGCGGGTAGGAGGCGCTCTGACGTAAAGGACGCTATGGGCCATTTAACGTGCGTTAACAGGACATCGGGCGTTAAGATGTCAAGCATACACCTTAATGTCCGAAAATGGCTGTCAGCCTAATGCTGGATAAGGAGCACCAAGGAAAATCAATGCAAAGGTGATGGACGAAGGAAAGGTGGGAGTCAATGGACCTGCTAGATCCATGGGTACACTACATGGCAGCCAGTAACTTGGACGAGCATGTAGGAGGCAACTGTACCGATGCACTGGGGGGTGCCAATGTAAAATGGCCCAATGTCAGTGTGTAGCATAGGATGGGGAAGACGTGTCTCCCAACAGAGCCAGAAGCGGCAGGATAGGTGCAGCGAAAGGAGGACAGAGCAGGAGTGGTGAGGTGCAGATCAGCCACAAGAGAGGTGTGCGTGAAGAGCCAAAATGTGGGAAAGAGTACCTGTGTAGGCCATGGTGTAGCAGCTTGCATGAAAAGACATGACTGCACCCAGCTTACAGAGGTGGATGGATGTACGGGCTGAAGGAACAATGGCGGCAGAGGAGAGGGTGGTATGGGCTGGCAGCACTGATATGCCTTAGCTGTCATCCCCAACATATTTGTACTGTGTGGGAAAATGTGTGTCAGTGCCACGTGGAAGGCCTAATACCAGACATGTGAGTCTCACACCTATCACAGCCACACAACTACTATACAACATCCCAGACAAATGTGCAAATAACAACTGCACAGGTGTCATACAAACTGGGCAAATGGGGCACCTGAGTTGATACCTGTAGGTGGCTATCCAAGGGTAGGATGTGTCCACATATACTGCAGAGATGTGATGGAACCAAAGCTGTACAGTCACAGTCATGATGTCATATATGACTCATGTCTCACATGTAGGCTACAGTTGTATGCATGTAACTGCCTGTTAGTATACCGCTCTATCAGTGCACTCACATTGGGATACATCTTACCGATGAATTGGTAATGTTAGATCATAAACAGGGACTGTACGGACCTTCAGTCACCTGAACCACTAGTGGGTTAAGTGACCTGCTCAGGTTAAACAAGGAGGTGTTGTCAGTCCATGAAGGTAGTGGCAGACATAAAATGTCACATAAGGAATGCTAGTGTACCTCAAACCCTGGTATCTTGGTTCCCCAGCCATTGCCATGACCATTATGCCATGCCTCCAAGCAATGGCCTGGCATCTGCAGGGTGAACATGTCTGGCTCTCTGCAATGGCTGCAGCAGAGCCAATAAAACCATTCTCACAGAAAGGCATGTACACATGCCCTTTAACCTTTCCCGGCATTCAGTGCACTTAACAGAAACAGCCGCCAGTGTGAGGGAAAACACTCTTCATGCTGGCAGTTGTGCAGAGGGAGCTGTGGCCTTGTGTGGGCTTTCCCAGCTCCCTCTGAAGCCCCTTAGATGTCCACAGGGCTCTTCGGCAAGCAGGGGTGCCCTAGGACTGGAAATGGGCTGTGATGTGGGTGAAGCTTGGACTGCAAATGGGCTATGATGGGAGGGTAAGCTGTGACTGGAAATTGACTGTGATGGGAGGGTAAGCTGGGACTGGAAATGGGCTGTGATGGGGGAGAAGCTTGTTCTGGAAATGGGCTATGATGGGGGGGGAAAGCTTGGACTGTAAATGGGCTGTGATGGGGGGCTAGAATAGGATTGAAAATGGGCTGATGAGAAGGTGGAAATGGGCTGATGGGGGAGCTTGGACTGCAAATGGGCTGATGGGCTGGAATAGGACTGGAAAGGGCTGATGGAGGAATAGGACAGGAAATGGGCTGATGGGGACTGGAATAGGACTGGAAGTGGGCTGATGGGAGCTGGAATAGGGCTGGAAATGGGCTGATTGGGGGGGCTAGGATTGGAAATTGGCTGATGAGTGAGCTTGGAGTGGAAATGGGCTGATAGGGGGCTAGAATGGGACTGGAAAGGAGCATATGGGGGCTAGAACTGGAAATGGGCTGATGAGGGGGCATGGGAGAATGAGACTAGAAGGGAGCAGATGCTGGGTGGATCTGGAACTAGAAGGGAGATGATTTTGGGGAAGGATTAGAAGGGGATGGGGAATGAGGATGGAAAGGGGAAAATATGTTTTGTGTGGGAGGGAAGAAAAATCTACAATTCGCTGGATATTGGGAGAGTAAGTGGGGATTAAGAATGGAAGGGTGAAATCTGAGTGGATGATAAAGGAATAAAGAATGAAATGGGGGAAACAGTAAAAGAACATAAGAACATAAGATATGCCATACTGGGTCAGACCAAGGGTCATCAAGCCCAGTATCCTGTTTCCAACAGTGGCCAATCTAGGTCATACGTACCTAGCAGTTTCCCCAAAAGACACAGGTTCCACAAAGCTTGTATTGGATCAAGCGTTGATATCCTGGGTCCCTTCTTAATAATGGTTTATGGCCCTTTCCTCCAGGAACTTGTCCAAACCTTTTTTAAACCCAGCTACACTAACAGCCTTTACTACATCCTCTGGTTACAAATTCCAGAGTTTGATTACACGTTGAGTGAAAAAATATTTTCTTTTATTAGTCTTAAATAGTTTACCCTGTAGCTTCATTGCATGCCCCTAGTCTTTCTTTATTCTGATAACATAAACAATCGATCTACGTTTACCCGTTCCACTCCGTTCATTAATTTATAGACTTCTATCATATCTCCCCTCAGCCGTCTCTTTTCCAGGTTAAAGAGCCCTAACCTTTTTAGCCTTTCTTCATAGGGGTATCCTTCCATCCTCTTCACCATTTTGGTGGCTCTTCTCTGAACCTTCTCTAATATCGCTATATCTTTTTTAAGAAACGACGACCAGAATTGCACACAATATTCAAGGTGCGGTCTCACCATGGAACGATACAGAGGCATTATAATATCCTTTGTTTTATTTTCCATTCCTTTCCTTATGATACCTAGCATTCTATTTGCTCTCTTGGCCACTGCTGCACACTGGGCTGAGGGTTTTAACATGTTATCCATAATGACGCCTAAATCTTTTTCCTTGGTGGTGGTTCCTAATGTGGAAACTTGCATTATGTAACCATAGTTTGGGTTGTTCTTCCCTAGGTGCATAACTTTGCACTTGTCCACATTAAATTTCATCTGCCATTTGGATGCCCAGTCTTCCAATTTATCAAGATCCTCTTGCAATTTTCCACAATCCTCTTGGGTTTTAACAACTTTAAATAGTTTTGTAACATCTGCAAATCTGATAACCTCACTTGTTATTCCCTTTTCCAGGTCATAGGGGGACTGTTGGGGGGCTAGGCCACTGGACTAGTAACATGCAACCAGGGTCTGTGTCCCTTCTACATTCTGTGTTGCTACATATCCTACCAGTGACCCAGATATGGGAAAACCATCACTGACTTCTCACAATGTATGAGATGTGAGCACACAGTACTGAGACCTGTACAATGACACGAGTCAGAACAGTAGCAGTTAGCACACGCTGCCTCCAACAATGTTGTGCACATCTGATATAACCTACCTCCCTCAGTATGCCTGCCTCTGCACAAGATGATTATGATATGCCATTAACACCCATCTCTACAGCTGCTGTGGAGATTTGCTAACTGGTCTCCAAATTGTTTAACAAATATTTTTGTTCTGTGTTCACAGATGAAGAACCAGGAGCAGGACCTCAGAAAACATCCACAAATAGGAATAGAAGTGAGGGACATCTTGAACAATTTTCAGAAGACTGTGTTCGTGAGAAACTAGCTCAACTTAAAGTAGACAAAGCGATGGGACCGGATGGGATACACCCTAGAATACTGAGGGAACTTGGGGACATTCTAGCAACTCCACTAACTGACCTTTTCAATGCCTCGTTGGAGCCGGGAGTGGTGACAAAGGACTGGAGAGAGGCTCATGTGGTGCCTTTACACAAAAGCGGAAGTAAGGATGTGGTTGAAAACTACAGACCGGTTAGTTTAACTTCGGTGGTGAGTAAATTATTGGAAACGCTGCTGAAAGAGAAAATAGTGAGGTTTCTGGAATCCAGCGGATTACAGGATCTGAGGCAGCATGGCTTCACCAGAGGCAGGTCTTGTCAGATAAATCTGATTGATCTCTTTGACTGGGTGACCAGGGAGTTTATTTATTTAGCTGTATTTATATTCCGCTTTTCACCGGGTCAAAGTGGTCAATTTGGGGATACATTTAACACAAGGGGATATGACACACATATGCTAATACTTACAGGGAACATGGGCAATGGAGGGTTAAGTGGCTTGCCCAAGACCACAAGGAGTGCCTATAGGACTAGAAATCCCAGTCCCTCCAGCCTGAGATTGCTGTCCCCAGGTGGGACTTGAACCCCCAGCCCTCTGGCCTGAAGTACCTTGTCCTAACCACTAGACCACTCCTCCCTTTGGGAGTTGGACTGAGGGAGAGCTCTAGATGTGGTGTATTTAGATTTCAGTAAAGCCTTTGACACTGTTCCTCACAGGTGACTTATAAACAAACTGAGCACCCTAGGGATGTACCCTAAAGTTACTGGTTGAGTTAGAAATTGGTTGGGTGGGAGGCGACAAAGAGTACAAGTAAATGGAGCTCACTCTGAGGAGAAGGATGTTACCAGTGGTGTACCCCAGGGATCTGTCCTTGGTCTGATTCTTTTTAACATCTTTGTTAGTGATATAGCGGAAGGGCTGTCGGGTAAGGTTTGCCTCTTTGTGGATGATACCAAAATCTGCAATAGAGTAGACATCCGGGAAGGTGTAGATAACATGAGGAGGGATCTAGCTAAGCTTGAAGAATGGTCTAGAATTTGGCAGCTGGAATTTAATGTTAAAAAATTTAAGGTCATGCATTTGGGCTGCAGCAATCCAAGGGAGCAATATAGTATAGGGGGTGAAGTACTTTTGTCCAGTAAAGAAGAGTGGGACCTAGGCGTGGTTGTGTCTGATGATCTTAAAGTAGCTAAACAGGTAGAAAAGGTGACGGCAAAAGCTAGAAGGATGCTTGGGTGCATACGGAGAGGAATGGCTAGCAGAAAAAAGGAGGTGATAATGCCTCTCTATAAGTCTTTGGTGCGACCTCATTTGGAGTATAGTGTGCAATTCTGGAGACTGCACCTTCAAAAGGATGTGAACAGGATGGAGTTGGTGCAGAGGGTGGCTACTAAAATGATTAGTGGTCTTCATTATAAAGCATATGAGGACAGACTGAAGGATCTTAATATGTACACCTTAGAGGAAAGGCGGGATAGAGGTGATATGATTGATATGTTTAAATACCTCCGTGGCATAAATGTTCAGGGAGAGAGCCTCTTTCAATTGAAAGCAAGTTCTGATATGAGGGGACATGGGATGAGGGTGAAGAGAGATAGATTCAGGAGTGATATGCGGAAATATTTCTTTATGGAAAGAGTAGTGGATCCGTGGAATAGTCTCCCAGTGGAGGTGGTACAGATGAGGACAGTAACTGAATTCAAAAAAGCATGGGACAAACACAGAGGATCTCTAAAGGTAAAAAGGGGACTGTTGTAGCTGTTGATATGGAAGGACAGACTAGATAGGCCATGTGGTCTTTTTCTGTCATCATATTTCTGTTTCTATGGGGATCAATGAACATTACAAGGTGCACAGTACAGCGACTGTGGAGGCTGATGGATGAGCAGCCATACATCTCACCACCACATAAAAAGTACAAATGGACTGTGCCAACCTTTCTTCAACTGCTGTCCAAGTCCTGAGTAGGCCCCTGGACTAATTATGTGTGCATTGTGCGGCACACACTGCTGCAAACTTGTCTGCACTCCTGCCTGTGGCTGAGACTCATGAACCTTTGGCTATGTTAACATGTAGATGGTCATCGCGGAAACATCATGACCAGTAAGGCACCTGGGACAGACACATGCATTCATTGCTATACACATGCTGTAATGTGGCAGATATCTCCTGGCATGAATATCCACAGTTCAGGCAGAATGTACAGTGATGCAAGGTTGCTGCTTAGTCTTGTCATCCATCGTAGTTGCACAATAACTAACACCATGACATTGACAGGTGCTGGTATGCTGCAGCACCTAACTAGGTCCTTGCATGCCTGATAGCATTGTGGTGTGATGTATTGTTATGTGGCCAAACAGGTCCCAAAGCATTGTGCTCACACCTCATACAGATCCCTGCTTATATATGTAATGATGGCTTGTTGTACAGTTCCCCACTATGTATGTTTAGCTGTCATGTGTGTGTATCTGTTGACTGTTGATTGCTGGTACTCAGTTCCAATAACTGTATCTTGTTCGTACTTCATTGGGTCATCATTGCTGCCAGCACCATAGCTGTCATTTTTGGTGGGTATCACCTAGCAGCTCATGCTGTGTGAGGGTACCTGTAGGGGTGATGGGTCCAGGGGCAACACACTTGTGGTACATGGCATGCACAGGCCAGGGTGATGCCCAGGACATGGATGCCAGGGCAGGAATTCAGGAGGGGTAAGAGTGGGCCAGGCATGGGAGGGCATGTGTGAATCAGAACATTACAGAGGCCACACTGGAATTGACAAGTGACCATGAGGTCAGGATCCTGTTTCCTAGAGTGGCTAGAGCTGCATCTGAGAAGGTGACACAGGTAACCACATTTCCAACCCTGGCCACACCCTGGCATCCCTGTGCGCCATAGATATTGTCTCATAGATCCCTACCCAACACTGATATCCATACCTTATGACAAGCAGCTACAGTGGCCACCCTGTATACCTATGCACAGGGCCAGGCTTAGGGCATCTGCGGCACTAGGCACATGCCCCAGATGTGCGGACCCCACTGTACTGACCCATGCTACCCCTTACCTCCTGTATACAGTGGAGTGGATGTGGTACTGGGCCGTTGAGCACTCCTGTCTTGTACATGGCTGGTTTGGCCACAAGGTAGTGCAGAGACATCCCATGTGTGTGACTACAAACGCTACCTGGGTATGGAACAAAATAATCCATATACCCATGTAAGAGACTACCCACAAACTATAATCCCATATCCCATTTACCCATTTCTGGCATGATCAGTGTGCAACCTGTATTTCCAATTTGCACATTTTTTATAGACAGCCGCTTTCAGTTTGCAGAATCCCTGTGTATTCTCTTGCTCGGTTAGGGATGCCACCGGAGGCCTGGTTTGGCTGGCATATTTTATCTTTATCTTTATTCAAAAACTTAATATGCCACTTGAACCGAGGGCATAGAGCGGTTTACAAAATTAGTAAAAACAGGGAGGTACTGCTAGGGAAAAAGAAAGAGAATGCCAAATATGGATAGGAAAGAGATAGCCGAGTAAAGAGGGGACAGCCATAACAGAGGGGAGACGAGGACTGGACATTTTGCATGTGGTTGAATCTCACATGGCTTAGTCTTGTAGGCTTGTGTGGGGCGGGGCCTGGCTAGAACATCATATCATGCATTTTGAAACCCATATGTGGGTAGCATCCCATCCCATTCCCCTTAGCCTGAAGCCATGTCAAAGCCGATGAAAAGGACACACAAGGCAAACTTCTCTCCTTCGGAGACCTCCATATGTAACCATGCCATCTTCTTCACCTCTGAGGATGCGAGTACCCAGCAGTGGGGCTGGCAGGAGATTGTCCACAGGATTAATGCAGTCCACCACCACAATCATGATGTGAGGACATCAAGAAGAAGTGGCAGGTGGTCAGGCAGGCTGCCAAGGAGAAGAAGGTCAAGAACAGTAGGCTGCCATCTGAACGCTAACAACCCCTGATCATTCTGGAGTTGCAGCTGCTTCGCTTCATGGAGGATGCAGTGATCTCTGGTGTCACTGGCTAAGATAGCAGCACCACAGCCACACAGGGGCTAGCAGCTGCTTGGCAGGGTCTTACATGAGCTGGGTGTGTGTCTGTGGTCTGGACACCCAGTGGCACATCGGGGCATTTATCCATGGCCCCATACCTGCAGAGTGGGTTGCTACATGTGTGATGGAGATTGACATGCCCGCATTTGATGTGCTGCTTTCTTCATGTCTGCAGAAGTATGAGGGACTGCAGGCCTAGTAACAGTGTGTGCCTGCCATGCCCTGAGCACCGGCTCTATAGATGGAGATGCGCAAACAATGTTATATATCCTCATTCATATATGTCATGCTCCTTGGGATGTATCAGGTTGTTGACTGGTGGCTACCTTGACCACATGCATGGGGGACTGTGGGGCAGACAAGCACAATGGTAGCGGGTGTGCACATATGTTTATTGGTCCTGTATGACACCACAGGTTCTGGTCAGCGCCCGCACCCAGATGCTTTATGAACATCTCGGAGCCATAGTTACCTGTATGGGTGGTGCCACCTCACCTATGTTATAAACCACAAACCCCCTGGGAATAGATAACTATCCTAATCAACATAAATATCCCATGTGATCCCCAATAGAATTAATACCTATATTGTAGCAAAACCAGTCCGTTTTAATCATTTTAATGAGCTTAAAAAAACACTCAATATTCACCTCCGTGAAGGAGATAGGTATTAATTCTATTGGGGATCACATGGGATATTTATTTTGATTAGGATAACCTCACCTATGTTGGCAGCACACTAGGACTTTACCTGGGGCTCACCTCTGTTGGCAGGAAATGAGTCATGTGACAGCATAGGTCAGTGGGTGCACCTGTGTCTTCTCAACCAGGGCTGCTGGTCATGCATTACAGGACCTCCCTGCCTCCAGTGACAGTTGCTGGGGCCTTACCTGTGTCACTCTTGCTCTCCCACAGACCAGTCAATGATGGGCCATCACAGGCAGTTGATGCTTATATGTGAGGCACTCTCTTCTGCAGCCGCAGCAAACACACAACCAGAATGCAGCAGTGGGCAGCAGCCCACCGTAGATGATACTGTAGCACAGCAGGCACCAGCCTAGCCAGACTTGGAGTTCCCAGTCCCTGAGGAGGCAGCTGACAATGGGCCAGATGATAATGATCAGGAGAACATAAGAACATATAAGAACATAAGATATGCCATACTGGGTCAGACCAAGGTCCATCAAGCCCAGTATTCTGTTTCCAACAGTGGCCAATCTAGGTCATACGTACCTAGCAGTTTCCCCAAGGGACACAGGTTCCACAATGCTTGTATTGGTTCAAGCATTGATATCCTGGGTCCCTTCTTAATAATGGCTTATGGACCTTTCCTCCAGGAACTTGTCCAAACCTTTTTTAAACCCAGCTACACTAACAGCCTTTACTACATCCTCCGGTAAACAAATTCCAGAGTTTGATTACACGTTGAGTGAAAAAATATTTTCTTTTATTAGTCTTAAATAGTTTACCCTGTAGCTTTATTGCATGTCCCCTAGTCTTTCTATATTCTGATAAGGTAAACAATCGATCTACGTTTACCCGTTCCACTCCGCTCATTAATTTATAGACTTCTATCATATCTCCCCTCAGCCGTCTCTTTTCCAGTTTAAAGAGCCCTAACCTTTTTAGCCTTTCTTCATAGGAGTATCCTTCCATCCCCTTTACCATTTTGGTGGCTCTTCTCTGAACCTTTTCTAATAACTCTATATCCTTTTTAAGATACGGCGACCAGAATTGCACACAATATTCAAGGTGCGGTCTCACCATGGAACGATATAGAGGCATTATAATATCCTTTGTTTTATTTTCCATTCCTTTCCTTATCATACCTAGCATTCTATTTGCTCTCTTGGCCGCCGCTGTACACTGGGCCGAGGGTTTTAACATGTTATCCACAATGACACCTAAATCTTTTTCCTGGGTGGTGGTTCCTAATGTGGAACCTTGCATCGTGTAACCATAGTTTGGGTTGTTCTTCCCTAGGTGCATAACCTTGCACTTGTCCACATTAAATTTCATCTGCCATTTTGATGCCCAGTCTTCCAATTTATCAAGATCCTCTTGCAATTTTCCACAATCCTCTTGGGTTTTAACAACTTTAAATAGTTTTGTGTCATCTGCAAATTTGATAACCTCACTCGTTATTCCACTTTCCAGGTCATTTAAGAATATGTCAAAAAGCAGCGGACCCAGCACAGATCCCTGGGGTACACCACTATTCACCTTTCTCCATTGGGAAAATTGGCCATTTAGCACTACCCTCTGCTTTCTATCTTTTAACCAGTTCCTGATCCACAATAGTACACTGCCTCCTATCCCATGACTGTTTAGTTTTGCCAAAAGTCTCTGATGAGGGACCTTGTCAAAGGTTTTCTGAAAGTCCAGATACACTATATCAACCGACTCACCTTTGTCCACCTGTTTATTCACACCTTCAAAAAAACATAACAGATTAGTAAGACAAGATCTTCCTTGTCTAAAGCCTGTCCGTCATAACATAAGACCTATCTCTTGTGTGCTGACAGACCACTGCGCAACAGCATTTATGTATCACAGATATCTCCATAATGTGGACATGGGGACAACAGTGGCTGGACATGGGGACATGGTGATTCTACACATTTCAATGACATCTTCGCCATTCACTGTGATGTGTTGTGGCCTTTGAGAGCCTCAAGGGATCCCAAACAGACACTTGCTGCAAACACATGGTAGGTTGCACCTTTGGTCTTTTGTGAATGACATCAGCCTTTACATGTTAATAATTTACTGTCTGTTTCATGGACCTTTCATTTTGAGTCTCTGTACACCAACGCTGATGCACATGGGGTGAGAGCTGTGAAACGCCTGTGTAACATGTGCATGGACATGACCATATCCATGTGACACCCTTGTCTACGTTTCCAATTCCAAATGTCCACAACATGCACTGTGTTCTTTGTTGTGATCATGTTATGTTTGACTTTGTGACATTTCATTACGTACATATTGATGTTTGTGTCTCTGCAATTTGGGCTGATGTTGCAAGCAGCATACCAATACATTGTTTATCCTCTTCTGACACAGGACAGAGGACACACACAGCACATCTACTACAGTGCATCCGGCGTCACTATCACCCACCTGTTGGAGGACACAACAGCACCATGGAACTATCCCTGGGAAATGGTGCCATAGGATGTTTGACCTCTGTGAGTGGGACACATGCCTAGGATGGATATTATTGTTGGACTGCTACTTTGAGCATGACAGGCCTGTCCAACACACCATTGCTGCCGTGCTCTGGCTGGGTGTCATGTTCATCACAGGAAACACACATGACCTTTCCAGTACTGTGGCATTTTGAGATGTCACACTTGACTATGCATGCCCAGGGTTTCAAGGACAGTCTTAACGGTACTTGTTGCATTGCAGGCACCCTTTGCACTGTGGACACTGTGTACTGGTCCCTACGTGTACAGCAGGGACTGACATTGTCGCTGTATGTTGTACATCCTTCTGACATTGTGTTGTTGTGTTTTGTCCATGTGTGTGACTTGGAACACAGGATACGCTCATCTGTTTAGTTCAACATGATCATACAGCCATGCGTGTGGCACAGGGAACATTGGAGAGATCCTCTTGTCCATGTCCGCCTACCCTCCACTTGGACATGACACATTATTTGCCACGACACCACTTTACTGCACACCAACATCTTGGATTGATGTTTGCACTCACCAAGGGTGTTACAATGCATGTGTGGCATCACTGTATCATGTTTCAACGTACACGGTGCATGTGAAATATTTCCCACTTAAACTCATGTATACTCATATTCATTAATTCACAACTTACTTTTTCCTTTTTCTTACTCTATCTTACAATACCCAATTCTCCACATTATCACATTTACTCTTTACACTAATAATTCTAGTGAACTACAATACATTTTTCCTTGCTCAGATAAGATGATAAGATTTTTGAAATTTGTAAATATTTAAATCTGTATATATGTTTAAACTATCTATATACCTAATGAGCATTTACTCAGCATTGTAACCCTCAAATTACCATTTTTATTATATACAATTTAATGTTCACTGTAATTTCAATTGTTTGAATAAGTTTCAATGTAATGTTCAAGGCAGTGAAGATTCAGCATACCCTTTCTGGCTTGTACAGAAGTTCTCCATCACTGTAGTCAATGCATCTGAAGCAGCTCTTCAGCACTCCAATGGCCCTCTTCACCACAGACCTGGTTCTCTGGTGTGCCTGATTGTACCACTACTCCTGTGGTGTCCGTGAGTGGTGCAGTGGTGTCAGTAGCCAGTTCTGTAGTGGGAATCCATGATCACCTGTGGGGCCAGGGGGACAGGCATGCATCAGTCTTGCTATTCTGCATGGTGTTTCAGAGTTGGCAGAGACATTGCTTATCCCAGGTTCTGGTCACCACCAGCACCCAGATACTTTATGCACATCTCGCTGCCAACACTGAATGGAAGACCATGCTTTACAGGCACACATGCATTCACTTATGGGATGCAACAACACAGGGTGGCATGCAGTGCTCACATCCTATCACATCACCCCCTCCCCCCCACCCCTGGTCACTCACCAAGCTACCAGGCATCTCCAAGGTGTCCGCTGGCTGCAGCTTGTCCCAGTCTGTACTGCCCAAGTATGTAGAAGTCATGGCAGGAGCTGGGGAATCGGGTGCCCACATCTGTGATGACCATATTCACATTCATGTGTAGATATGGTGGTTCCTGTATGCCCTCTGGTCCTGTTGTGATGCCCTCAGAGCAACATGAGTGCAGTCAATGATGGACTGCACTAGGACTGATGGAAAGCCTCCAAGATCATAGAATGCCTGCATCGTCTCCTGTCACTCATGTGGTGATCTGGGGAACGAGATGAGGTGTACCAGCCTTCGGAACAAGACACTGGTGAAGGCATCAATGCTGTGGCATGCCACAGACTGCATGATGCCTGTTATGGCACTGATGACATGCTGAAAACTTCCTGTGGCCAGGAAGCCAAGGTCAGTGGTGACCCTTACTGCCACTGGTAGTACCTGGCTTCAGGTGGTGGCTGAGTCCAAGTCCTGGCTCAGGATGGTGCACAGCTCTCTGATGGTAGCATTTTCATTCAGTACCATTGGTACGCCTCCTCCTCTGTCAGTTGAAGGTATCTTATCCTTGGCCTGAACACCCTGGGTATGCGGTACTGTAGGGTTTCCTGCCCCAGATCAGCATTCGCACGTTGACCTTCGAGTGCCTCCGGCTGAAATACAGACGTCAGGGGAAGCCACGTCTTTGAGGGGGCGTTCCAACGCCCTCTGGAATGGAGGTAGCAGCAGCACAATCAGGTGATGTTGGCACCTTTACATTCATTAGACCGGATAATTTTACCTTGGAGATTATTTGGAAGGCTATAGTTTCACTCAGGGAAATTTTGATCCCACAAGTTTCGTCTTTAGCAGTGCGGGTTTCAAATAATGAGGCTGGGATACAGCAGTTATCAGCTTCTATGGAGTTAGGTCAGACTGATATAACAGATATTCGAGCCAAAGTAACTTCTTTGGAGTGACATACTGAAGTGTTTGTGAAGTACTTTGGCATGGTTGAGAGGAGACCGGAACATTTATTTAATATATCTCGTGCTAATGGTTTACATTTGATAAATTTTCCAAGGACTTCTTCTACTTCTGCAAGGGATATGTTCACGGAATATTTGGTGGATATATTAGCAGTTTCTTCCTCCAATAGTGAAGTTGTTTTACCTTCCGTTTGGGAAGAACGAGCCTGCACCATTGGGTCAACAATTGGATGTTCTAAATATTACTGATATACTTGAGTCCTCACGGGAAGAGCAAGTGGTCCCTGCTAGTATGATTGTTATATTTGCACTTCTTTCGGATAAAGAGTGGCTTTTGAAGTTCTTTTTCAGTAAGAGGCATTTGTTATTTCATGGTCAGTGAGTGTATGTATATCCTGACTTGGGTAGGGCAACCCAGCACCGTCGTAAGGAGTTTCTCCTGATGCAGCCTGGGGTATTGCAACTAGGTGGGCTCTTTTTCTTAAAACAGCCTTGTAAGTGTTTGGTTAAATACCAGTTTGTTTCTTATATTTTTTATGAGCTGTGTACCTTCATGAATGCGAGAAGGTTGGAGGCCTCCATTGATTCCATTCCGGTTGTGATGCATAATGAGTAATAGAATCTACTGGATTGTTAGCTTTATTTTCTTCTCTATTTTTGGTTTAGGATTTTCTTTTAGGAGTCCCCTCTCTGATTGTGAGTTAGGTTGGGCAGACAGGATACTTTATTTAATTTGCTTGAGAGATTTCTGGATTTTAGTTTGTTATTCTGGATTGTACTGCTCTTTTTCTGTACAAGATTGTTTTTGTTAACTTTCTTGAATATATATGTAAAAAGCTATAAAGATATACTAAAAAAATAAAAAAAGATTATCTACATTACACAGGTACGTTGCAATCACACCCCTGGCATGCACCATTACGCCCTCACGGATATCCGGTTAATGTTAACCGTGTTTCTGGGATTTTTGGAGCTACCCGGCTGATTGACGATCCACATTGTCCGGTTATGGTGCATGGGTAAGTCTCCATTTATGGCACCTTGCCAACGCCTATGGCTTCCAATATCAGGCCCTATTATTGTGCTCCGCTTTGAATAATCTGTTGATAGAAGCAGGTTTAATATAAATAGTTTTAAATACATGAAATACTATATACCAGTATTAAAAAGAAATGTTTAGCAATGATAGAACTAGTGTACACAGCAAAATGAAAAATTAAGCAGAAAATGTCAATGTCTATTAAAAATATGAAAAAGTTTTAAAAAAGGCATAAGGAGGGCTATTGTCAATGGGATTTTTTTTTTTACAACAAACTCTCATTTAACTACAGAAAAAAAACTTAGAAAACTTCCCACCCCCCTATGCAAGGAAAAAGAACAGTTCTGGGGTGGGGGTGGGGTTAGAGAAGGGCCAGATGAACTGCAAATTTTCTTTTGAAATGCCTGTGCATTCTGTACCCCATGTTTTTTGCACTTCCAAAGTATGTGTGGGAAAGCAACTCTGCAGCTCTGTCCTCAGATGTGTATTCAAAAGAGGCTTCTACAGTGAGTTTTCCATTTGAAAATCGGCATGCAGGTTCATGGGCCTGTAACAACCATGGGGAAGTTGGAAATTGGCTGCAGCATACTGAGATTCTCCGATTTTGTGCCAATGGGTCATTTGTAAGGTTACCAGATTTTGTGCAGACATTTCTGGGTCACTAACCTTTTTGGGAGGGGAGGGGGGAAAAAAGGACACCTTAGTTCTAGTTTTCAGCAACAAAGTGTGGAGGAAGGAAGAGGAGGTATTACCCCGCCCCTCCCCCATTCATCCCATGACAGCAACAATATCACTTCCAAACAGACAAATCGACAGAGAAATAGCAACAGTGATGCATTTCCTCCCTACTGGGCAAAATATAAAGATAATGGATGTAAATTCTAAAAGCTGACATATGCAAATCACTAAATTGAAAATAGAATCTCCCATTGCTGGAATCAGGGACAGGAGGCTGCTAAATAGGTTTGAGTTGGGGACACAGCTCTAGAATTGGAGACATGGTAACCTTAGTCATTCGTACTACTTTTATCCTGCAATAATTTATTTATTTGGTATTAATATATTCTACTACACACCAGAACACTTCAGAACAAATTTCACAGAGCTGCAAGTCTATTCCCTGAAGACCTTACAGTCTAAAGGAGGAAGATGCTAAGCCACAGGTCAGTTTATTCTGGGAGTCATTAATCTACCGTTATTCAGTACCGCAAGTTAGTAAATGGATAACACAAATTGTAATCAACTTCACAAGCTTCATTATTCTCCCCATCAGCATCGGGCCACTAACACAAGGCCTAATGATCCTTTGAAAGTCTTCTTAAAGGGGTCATGGCAATAGGATATCCATACAGACCTCCTCCTTCCCTAGTCATGAAATCTCACCCCCAGAAAAGTACATCCCAGACATATAGTCAAGACCCTCTATATGAAGAATACCTACCATAGGGTGATCATGGCAAGGTAGCCCTGTGGGGCTTCCAAGGGTCAAAGTTCTCCTTGTAAACAAGACATAAGTCTTCTGGCTTCATTCCATAACATTCATCTGCATGGAGAATTCTTGAACTGAAACTTAAATTTGAACCTGTTGCCAAGGTCTACCAAGTAGTATGAAAGATTTGTCACTGTCATGCGGTTCCGATTCCTGACAGCACTTTAGGTAGGTTTTCAGCTGTTTAAGTTTTCTGTCTTTATTTTTATTCAATACCAGGTGTATACCTCAGTTAGAGGCCTTGGGCTCCCTAGATGGGGCCTATTTTTCAAAATCAAGTTATTTGATTTCACTGCAGCTATTTTTTTCAGTGATATATCACAGAAAATAAGCCCCCAGTGGTTTTAAAAAGTGCACCCAATGTGGCAGACCATATCCATCATGGTTAGTCATCACTGGTGCTTGCAGTCTCTGGATGCCACCCATGATCCCTCTTAATGTAATTTATGTTCACAGGTGTCAAAAAGAGAGCTCGAGGGTCAAGAGAAGAAGCACAAAAGTGTTTTTGGCACCAAAAAGTCCAGTCCATTGATATTAACATCAGAGGCATCGCTCCCCATAGGCTTGAAAGTTGCATCAGATGCATCAGCATCAAGAGTGCATTGATTTCCCTGAACACCAACAATTGATTGAGGCCATCAGGATCAGACATTCACCAATTCCCACCCAAAAAAGAGGATGGATTCAGTCTTCATTGCTCTTGCCCTGTTACTCTAAAATACCAGGAAATTTTTCAAGTAAGCCAGGGAGAGTTTATGGGGGTGGGGGGATTCAGGGGGTCTTCTTTGGTGGAACGATTGGGGGGGACTTCTTGATGGGGCATTGACTGTGGGTGGAGGGATGGTTGGGTCTGGGGGGAAGAAGTATATCTGCAGTGTTTACTTATGTCACAGCCCCTTTACGATGGTGTCCAGATGGAGCCTGGAAGCACTAAGCTGCGTTTTAGCAGCTTGATGCTCCCAGGGAAGAAAAATCAAGCCAGTTATGAGCTGGCGTTATTTTTCCCAGAAATAATTCAGCTTACACATTTGTGTTATTTGATTTACATAATAATTGGATGTTTTGCATGCATTTGCACACTTTTCATCTCATTATTATGCAATGTGTGTTGTAAGAAACTAAAGTGCATTATGGTAAAATAATGCACCATTTTGCCATTTAACACATGTTAAGACCCAAAATTTGTGCATTCTTCCCTTAACGCACAATAGTAACTACCCCTGTAATTGGACATCTGAGGAAGCATGATATAAAGGTTACAAGGAGTATGAATTGAAAAACGTTTTGACCCTGATTTCTTGGTTCCTAACCCTTTACACACTAAGCTGCTTCCTCTCTTTGTCTGAGCATCTAGGGTCAGTGCCAAATCATGCTGAGATTTCCACTCCTTCATAACTTTTTATAGTACACAAGAAAAATGCTTCATTCTTTACTATAAATCTCTTTCCAAGATTGTGGTTGTGTGCATTCTTAGAGAACACTGCGAGGCACTAAATAGAAAATGAAGAGGAAACATACCATTAGATTAAAAAAGGCTAGATCTTCTACTACCTGTAAGCTCAATAAATGCAAAGTTACTTTCATTCTTGCTCATCCTGAGTTCACCCTGAGACAACATGGGTTCACAAAGGGGGAGAACTTGCTAAACAAACCTGATGGAGTCATTTAATGAGTTGACCAAGGTAGTGGAAGGGGAAATAGATGTAGCCCATTTAGACTTCATTAAATGTCCTCTTTGGAGGCAGATACAACATTTAAATATATGCTGCCTGAAATCTGAGTATTTAGCAGCTATCAGTTTGATTTGTGCATCCCAGATTCAGTCAGGAGATGAAACACTCACTATGGTGGATTCGTTTTATTTTTCAGATTAGTGAGGAACTGGACACACCTGTTGGATTTATTAATGGTTGTCAGTTAGGATTCGCCCAACATAAATGATTTTGCTGATATTTATTTCACCACAAATTTGAGAAGGCTTTTTAGACCAATGATTGAAAAGAGGAATTAGGGAGCGTTATTTTTGCTCATAAATCTTTCTGCTCATAAACTGTATTTAGAGCTTTGGACTATTCTTGTTTTGATAATTCAAAAAGATACAGAGAAGAGTCACTAAAATGGTAAAGGGGTTGGAAGGATACACCTATGAGGAAAGGCTTCAAAGGTTAGGGCTCTTCAACCTGGGAAAAAGACAGCTGAGGGGAGAATGGAGTGGAACGGGTTAACATAGATCAGTTGGTTACTCCTTCAAAAAGAAGAAAGACTAGGGGACATGCAATGAAGCTACAATGTAACCCGTTTAAGAATAGGAGAAAATACTTTTTCACTCAATGCGTAATTAAACTCTGGAATTTGTTACTAGAGGATGTAGTAAAAGCTGTTAGTGTAGCCGGGTCTAAAAAAGGTTTGGACAAGTTCCTAGAGGAATAGTCCTTAAACCATTATTACCTGGGAAATCCACTGTTTACCCCAGGATAAACAACATGGAATCTGTGTATGTTTTTGGGAACCTGACATGTACTTCTTACCTAGATTGGCCACTGTTGGAAAGAGTATACTGGTCTTGATGGATCTTGGTCTTACCCAGTATGGCATACCTTATGCTCTTATGTTCTTATCCCCAGAGCCATCTTTACTATGATGCCATGTTCCTATCTGGATGAATGTGACCAAGCTTTGCTCATCATTCCTATTTATGAAGAATTTCCACTTTTTTAGCCACCAGATTTGTGAGATATTGAGAGTAATTTTAAAAAGCATTTCTCAGATAGAACAGTGTTTTTCAAAACATAGAAACATAGAAACATGATGACAGAAAAAGACCACATGGCCTATCTAGTCTGTCCTTCCATATCAACAACTACAACAGTCCCCTTTTTTCCCTTTAGAGATCCTCTGTGTTTGTCCCATGCTTTTTTGAATTCAATTACTGTCCTCATCTCTACCATCTCCACTGGGAGACTATTCCACGGATCTACCACTGTTTCCATAAAGAAATATCTCCTCATAACACTCCTGAATCTACCCCCCTTCACCCTCATCCCATGTCCCCTCCGAGCAGAACTTGCTTTCAATTGAAAGAGGTTCTCTTCCTCAACATTTATGCCACGGAGGTATTTAAACATCTCAATCATATCATCTCTATCCCGCCTTTCCTCTAAGGTGTACATATTAAGATCCTTAAGTCTGTCCTCATATGCTTTATAATGAAGACCACTAACCATTTTAGTAGCCACCCTCTGCACCGACTCCATCCTGTTCACATCCTTTTGAAGGTGCGGTCTCCAGAATTGCACACTATACTCCAAATGAGGTCGCACCAAAGACTTATACAGAGGCACTATCACCTCCTGTTTTCTGCTAGCCATTCCTCTTCGTATGCACCCAAGCATCCTTTTAGCTTTTGCCGTTGCCTTTTCTACCTATTTAGCTACTTTATGATCATCAGACACAACCACGCCCAGGTCCCGCTCTTCTTTAGTGGACAAAAGTACTTCACCCCCTATACTATATTGCTCCCTTGGATTGCTGCAGCCCAAATGCATGACCTTACATTTTTTAACATTAAATCCCAGCTGCCGGGTTTTAGACCATTCTTCAAGCTTAGCTAGATCCCTCATCATGTTATCTACACCTTCCTGGGTGTCTACTCTATTGTAGATTTTGGTATCATCCGCAGAAAGGCAAACCTTACCCAACAGCTCTTCCGCTATATCACTAACAAAGATGTTAAAAAGAATCGGACCAAGGACAGATTCCTGGGGCACACCACTGGCAACATCCTTCTCCTCAGAGTGAGCTCCATTTACCTGTACTCTTTGTTGCCTCCCACCCAACCAGTTTCTAACCCAAACAGGAGTTACTACCTCAATTTTGGAACCCAAAGCCAAGTGAGGCAGATGAAGAGGGGGCCATTCTTGCCCTGATCATTTCTTACAGTCTGCAGACCCTTGGGTATGTCCCAGAAGGTGGGTAGAGATGGGAGGTATGGTTAAGATCGGGTTTCTCGGGGGGAGGGGCTCCTCTTTGGGGGCAAAGTGGAGGGAGGACTTTGCCAGATCAACATTATGTGGGGTGGGGGATATAGTCCCCCCTGGGGAAATCAGATCAGGGGTACTTTAATGGGGGAAATTGTCTGGGGGGAGTTTAAACATTAGGGGATTGTGTCAGGAGGGTGTTTTTTGGGGGAAAGAGAATGCTTTGCACCACCACAAAAGCAACAGCATAATGCCTTTTTTTTTACCAAGGTCCCCTTTACATGGGCTGGGATCTCTCAAGGCATGTAACACAGGTCCCTCAGTGTCTGCTCTGCACAATAAATGTAGCTGAGATGCTTGGCACACCTCTCCCTCCAGAATTTCCTGTAGAGGTTTTGCACTTACCATCCGTTCTTGTTGCACATAACTCATGGTAAGTACAAAACCTTCCCGTACTTTAGTCAAAGAGCTCCTCTGCTTTTGAATGATCACTTTTTGAAGCAATGAGGATGTAGTAAGATGTATTTCAATGGCTTATAAAAACTCTACAATATCTACAATGATCTTGGAAGATGGATGATTAAATCTTGGGGATTCTATTTTTTGAACATACCTGTTTGCTTTACCATTAATTTATCAGAGAATCTTTCTGATGTTTTCTTTATATCTTTCTTAGTGCAATATTCTTGTGCATGTGGTACTATTTTGGCCTTATATTTCATGATCTCTTTCAGCATGTAGTGTTTTTTCCATAAGAAGAATGCTGCATATGAAATTTATTTTCATTTCTTGAACTATGTCCCATCTATTTTCTATAATCCATTTAAACTTTATAAACAAAGTCAGTATTGAGTGAAACTAATAACAGTCTGGCTGAGGTTTTCTTAATATTTTACAGCATTATAAGTAATCATGCCTAAAACACATATTCCACTGCATAATGGAAACTCCCTATGCTCCATTTTCATATTTAATAAGCCAAATGGTATTTTCAATTTGATGATTATTTATAGTGCACAGTCTTGTTTTCGTTGGCTGTGTAATACTGACCATCTGAGCTTAGTATTTTTTGCCTGAACTGACTACAAGACTCCAACCATAAGGTCAGTAGAAGGCATGGTTCATTGGTTAGCGGAATGAACTAAGCTGACGGAAAAGGAGGTTTCAAATCCCATTTCCTCTGCTAATACACCTTTGAGCAAGTTATTTTATCCCTTGTTGCCTCAGGTACTTACTTGGATTTTAAGCTTTTTTTTGGTTGGATCTGATTTCATGCCAAAAAGAAAAAAGGCTGTAAACCTCCCTGAACAATATTTGGTGGGCCTGAAATCCAAATTATTATAATGCTTACCACAAATTGATTCCAGCTGGGGTTGCTGCTATACAACACTGCAGGACAAATTATGGTAGCCAATATAAATGTTTATTTTACTTCCATAAGACCTTTCCCAGTCCCTAGTTATACAAAAGAACTATAAGAAGCAAATGTTTAATTACCATGTGTAGAGCTGTCTGCACATTGCCCACAGTGGCCTGTAGATTCTCAAAGCAATGTGTAGCATTTTCACCATCTGCACTATAAGTAATACACAGTGTGGTAAGGTCTTTTTCTTTTTTTGCGTTGTTTCCTCTATAGACCACCCAGGGGTAAGAATAGCAGGCTAACTATGAAAGGTAACTTTTCAATAGGGTTCCTAACCAGAAACGTATATCCATACTTTTCAGCTTAACCAAATCCAGCCAGTTTTCATACACAATGGGACCAATATTTAAAAAAAGCTGAGCAGCTCAATTTAGGCTCCTAAGTTAGGATTCTAAATTTATGCCCTTTTTCAGCCAAACCTAGGATCTAAATTTTCCTTGCCTCAAATCTCTAACCGGGTAGCATACAATATTGTTGCTGCACAGTTAGCACCATTCTCCGCCTCCACTCCGCCGCGGAATGCCCCCAACACACCCCAATGTTAACCAGATAGCATCAGGGCACATAGGGGTTTTAGATGGGGATATTCAATGGCATTAACTGTTTAAGTGCCATTGAATATCCCCATCTAGGGCATTTACATGGTTTACTGGGCTGTAAACCATGTAAATGCCTTTCGAATATCGGGCCCCTAGAGCTGAAAATCAATGTTAAGCTCCTAACTTTTTTTGCCATCCTAAATCTGTCCCCATTACGAGGTGGGGGTGGGGGCTGATAAGTCTCTGGCCTTGTAATGAAGCAGAAAGCTACGGGCACACTTTAGTTCCGGTGGTCCGAATGAACAGGGGCGGCTCTACAATGAGGCGGAGAGAGGCGGTGGCCTCAGGCAGAAAACTTTTGGGGGTGGCAAAAATGCCCCCAAAACAGCTGCCTCACTCCGCTTTCAGTTACAAAAAAAAAAAAAAAAAAAGCTCTGTTCCGCTCCCTCTCCTGCTGCCCGCGAAGCTCCATTATTCACTTTCCCCTCCCCAAGCACCTGCCATAGCAATAATTTAAATGAAAAAGAAAGCAAAGCGGACCCTTCCGGCCCTTTGTAACCCCTGAAACTGTGTGCCGCCCTCAAAACGGAAGTGACACTAGAGCGTGGAACGCAGTTTCAGGGGTTCCAAAGGGCCGGAAGTCTTCACATCACTTTCTTTTTCATTTAAATTACGGCTATGGCAGCAGCTTGGGAAGGGGAAGGAGCATAACAGAGCCGATACGGGCTGCAGGAGGGGGAGCAGAATGGAGGCGGAAGGAAGGAGAGATGAACAGAGGAAAGGAGAGAGGAATGGAGCTTCAGGGGCTGCAGGAAGGGGAATGGAGTGGAGCTACACAGGGGGATAGAGGAATGGGGGATAGAGGAAAGGGGGAAAGAGGAATGGGGGATAGAGGAATGGAGCTGCACAGGAGGAAAGAGGAATGGGGGATCGAGGAATGGGGGATAGAGGAATGGAGCTGCACAGGGGGAAAGAGGAATGGGGGATAGAGGAATGGGGGATAGAGGAATGGAGCTGCACAGGGGGAAAGAGGAATGATGGATAGAGGAATGGAGCTGCACAGGGGGAAAGAGGAATGGGGGATAGAGGAATGGAGCTGCACAGGGGGATAGAGGAATGGGGGATAGAGGAATGGAGCTGCACAGGGGGAAAGAGGAATGGAGCTGCACAGGGGGATAGAGGAAAGGAGCTGCACAGGTGGATAGAGGAATGGGGGATAGAGGAATGGGGGATAGAGGAATGGAGCTGCACAGGGGGAAAGAGGAATGGGGGATAGAGGAATGGGGGACAGGGGAATGGAGCTGCACAGGGGAAAGAGGAATGGGGGATAGAGGAATGGAGCTGCACAGGGGGAAAGAGGAATGGGGGATAGAGGAATGGAGCTGCACAGGGGGAAAGAGGAATGGGGGATAGAGGAATGGGGGATAGAGGAATGGAGCTGCACAGGGGAAAGAGGAATGGGGGATAGAGGAATGGAGCTGCACAGGGGGAAAGAGGAATGGGGGATAGAGGAATCGAGCTGCACAGGGGGAAAGAGGAATGGGGGATAGAGGAATAGAGCTGCACAGGGGGAAAGAGGAATGGGGGATAGAGGAATAGAGCTGCACAGGAGGAAAGAGGAATGGGGGATAGAGGAATGGAGCTGCACAGGGGGAAAGAGGAATGGGGGATAGAGGAATGGAGCTGCACAGGGGGAAAGAGGAATGGGGGATAGAGGAATGGGGGATAGAGGAATGGAGCTGCACAGGGGGAAAGAGGAATGGGGGATAGAGGAATGGAGCTGCACAGGGGGATAGAGGAATGGGGGATAGAGGAATGGAGCTGCACAGGGGGAAAGGGGAATGGGGGATAGAGGAATGGGGGATAGAGGAATGGAGCTGCACAGGGAGAAAGAGGAATGGGGGATAGAGGAATGGAGCTGCACAGGGGGAAAGAGGAATGGAGCTGCACAGGGGGAAAGAGGAATGGGGGATAGAGGAATGGAGCTGCACAGGGGGAAAGAGGAATGGGGGATAGAGGAATGGAGCTGCACAGGGGGATAGAGGAATGGGGGAAATAGGAATGGGGATAGAGGAATGGATCTGCACAGGGGGAAAGAGGAATGGGGGATAGAGGAATGGAGCTGCACAGGGGGATAGAGGAATGGAGCTGCACAGGGGGAAAGAGGAATAGAGCTGCACAGGGGGATAGAGGAATGGGGGATAGAGGAATGGAGCTGCACCGGGGGCTAGAGTAATGGGGGATAGAGGAATGGAGCTGCACAGGGGAAAGAGGAATGGGGGATAGAGGAATGGGGGATAGAGGAATGGAGCTGCACAGGGGGAAAGAGGAATGGGGGATAGAGGAATAGAGCTGCACAGGGGGAAAGAGGAATGGGGGATAGAGGAATGGAGCTGCACAGGGGGAAAGAGGAGGAAGGGAGCTGCACAGGGGGATAGAGGAATGGGGGATAGAGGAATGGAGCTGCACAGGGGGAAAGGAATGGGGGATAGAGGAATGGAGCTGCACAGGGGGAAAGAGGAATGGGGGATAGAGGAATGTAGCTGCACAGGGGGAGAGAGGAATGGGGGATAGAGGAATGGGGGATAGAGGAATGGAGCTGCACAGGGGTAAATAGGAATGGGGTATATAGTAATGGGGGATAGAGGAATGGAGCTGCACTGGGGGAAAGAGGAATGGGGGATAGAGGAATGGAGCTGCACAGGGGGAAAGAGGAATGGGGGATAGAGGAATGGAGCTGCACAGGGGGATAGAGGAATGGGGGATAGAGGAATGGAGCTGCACAGGGGGAAAGAGGAATGGGGGATAGAGGAATTGAGCTGCACAGGTGGAAAGAGGAATGGGGGATAGAGGAATGGAGCTGCACAGGGGGATAGAGGAATGGGGGATTGAGGAATGGGGGATAGAGGAAGGGGGGATAGAGGAATGGAGCTGCACAGGGGGAAAGAGGAATGGGGGATAGAGGAATGGAGCTGCACAGGGGGATAGAGGAATGGGGGATAGAGGAATGGAGCTGCACAGGGGGAAAGAGGAATGGGGGATGGAGGAATGGAGCTGCACAGGGGGATAGAGGAATGGGGGATAGAGGAATGGAGCTGCACAGGGGGAAAGAGGAATGGGGGATAGAGGAATGGAGCTGCACAGGGGGAAAGAGGAATGGGGGATAGAGGAAAGGGGGAAATAGGAATGGGGATAGAGGAATGGAGCTGCACAGGGGGGAAAGAGGGCTGGAAACTGGAAAGGATCTGACAGAGGTTGAAAAATAGGGCTGGAAACTGGAAAGGAGCTGATGGGGGGAGAGAGAGGGCTGGAAAGGAGCTGACGGGGGGGAGAGGGCTGGAAAGGAGCTGACGGGGGCTGGAGAAGAGAGGGCTGGAAACTGGAAAGGAGCCGACAGAGGGGGCAAGAGAAGGCTGGAAACTGGAAAGGAAGAGGGAAAGAGAGCTGGAAGAGAGCTGATAGAGAGGGAAAGATGGCTGGGAAGGAGCTGATACAGGGAAAGAGATGGCTGAGAGGGAACTGACAGAGGGTTAGAAGAGAGCTGACAGAGGGAAAGAGGGCTGGAAGGGAGATGACATGGGGATAAGGTGGAAGCTAGAAGTGAGCTAATACCTGAGGATGGTACTGTAGCAGTACTGAAAAGGTGATGACACTAGGGGAGGGAGGAGTGGGATGAAGGGAGCTGGTACCTGGAGATGATACTGGAAGGGAGCTGACACCTGGGGGTGGGATTGAAGGAAGCTGACACTTGGAAATGTGACTGGTAGGTGGCTGGGTAATGCGGAGGAGGCTGGCAGGGAAGGGGCACTGGGATTGGAAGGGAGCTGACACGTGGGAAGGGTTACTAGGACTGGAAATAGGCTGATGGAAGGAAGTGAAGAAAACAAGAGAGACAAGAAATAGCAGATAGAGTGCTAAGAGAAGACAGGAAAGCAGAAGCCTCAGATCAGAACCAGCATGACCAAAGAATAAAATGGTCAGACAACAAAGGTAGAAAAATTAAATTTATTTTCAATTTAGTGTTTGGACTTTGCGCTATCTTTATATTTTACACAGTATGTGGAATTGCATCTCTCATCTGGTGTTGCACTGTTTAAGTGTTTCAGTTTAAGTTTTGCCTAATATGTTATTTTTACTTTAAGTTGTGATCACTTATTCTGTACTTGGTGAAACTGTGTTCTGAGTATGTGACCAAGGCAGTGTGTTCTGTTAACATGAAATTTGTATGCAGGGATCTGGGCTGTAGTAATTTGCCTTGTTCAGCTTTTCAAATAGGTGTTAGATGTTCTAGGGCCTGCTGCAGTATTTATAGTGCTGCTTTTTTCTGGGTAGGCACCTTGTATAAGTTTTGGAAGTTTATGCTGCTAATGGTATGGTAGCTTTGGCCTTGTAGATCTTTGGTGGCTTTTGTAGGGTTTTATATTAGTTCCCAATATGCCTGGTACTGGAAAACATTTCTTAGTGAGATGACCAGACTCAGATTTTTTTTAAGATATTGAGTTTTGTGGTTGAATGTCCTAGTTCTGCTCTGCACCCACTGTTGAGGGAGGGGGTTCTGTAGATGCAAAATATATGTTCAAAAAGAAAAAGCAAGAACCCTAATGCAGTTTATAACAAAATAAAAATGAGTTACAATTTAGTTTTATAAAGTGTGCTGTGGTTCTTGCTCATTCTTTTAGTTCCTTGGTGTGCAAGCATTTTACATTTCCTCCATATTATCTAATAGACTTTTTGGTTTGATTCAGTTCCTGACTGGCGTTTTGAGAAAGCCCCCATCCCCCCACACACTATAGAGGGGGGTGGAGGGGGGCGCCATCTCATCCCTCGCCTCAGGCAGCAGATTGCCTTGAGCCACCCCTGTGAATGAAGATTATTTGGACCACTGGAACTGAAGTTTGCCAGTAGCTTTCTGTTTCATTACAAGGTCAGAGACTTATCACCCCACTTCTTACCACCCATTTTCTGTGCTGCTAAATTTAGGAGTTCAAAGAAATTTTGAGCAAAAACTTAAGTACTCAGTCCTAGTAAATTTTCATAGAGGCCAATTTAGAAGCATTGATAGGGCTGTCTTAGGCATTGTCTATTTTTACTGTATATCAGTGCTGCCAGCAGAACCACCCTCAGGGTACTGTCACCTTAGGGTAGCTCAAAAGGCACCCTATAGGGCACCTTTTATGGCGCCCTATAGGGCGCGCCTTACATGGCCTTACATGGCGCCCTATAGGGAGCGCCTTACGCGGCGCCCTATAGGGCACGCCTTACAAGTCGCCCTATACGGTGCGCCTTCCACTTTGCCCTATAGGGAGCGCCTAAATATTCCTATCAAATGGTATATAATACATGACCATGTCAGAGAGAACGTCACTATTGGAACATATTGCATAAGACGGGTACAATTTTCCTGACATATGCAAACTGTAACCTGCCTGCAGACTGTGGATTAAAATATTATAGTCAGCTTTCAAAGGGTTACACAGGATGCCTCAGCCAGCCTTTTTCATTAGGCACACTGGGCAATCGAACCCATGACTCTTGTACCATCAGTCTGTGTAGTAACCATTGTGCTACAGCTCTGTTTCTGTCTTTGGGTGTCTGCGTGCTGTCTTAGGCATGCGCGCAGTGGCACGCGCTGTAGCAATCGTTGCTGCGCGGCGCGTAATAACACGCACAACTGCGCGTTATCGGTTATGATTTCCCGCCCATGTCCTTTTTTGGCTTTCCTTCCACTAACGCGGCTCCTAGCGCGAATTGCACTAACGCAGTTTAGTAAACATACCCCTTAGTGTCATATAAGTGAAAGTAGGCTTCTCTTTGACCTAATTATTTGGCACTTTCAAAATATAGGGTCTCAGGCAATTGCTTATGTTGCCTATGACTAAATCCAAGTCATCGTCTCTTTTCTTTTTCACCTCAAGAGCAGCTCCTTGAATTTCTTCCCTTCTGCAGCATTTCCCTGGCTCCCCCACCTAACCGCCCCCACCCTACAGCATCGCTGCATCCCTCCCTCTCTGCAACCCCAATATTTATTTATTTATTTAACCTTTTTTTTTAATACCGCTTTATCCTTCAATCAAAGCGGTTTACATTGCAACTCAACAGTATACAAAAAACACTTAACCAGGGAAAGCTCAAGCAAGAGAGGGGGAGGGTGGACCAGTAACAAATTAACTTATGTACAGTGTCATATATTTGACAAAACTATGTACAGTTCAGGTTTGTGGCACTGAGGAGAAGCATTTATCCATAGCCTTGGGTTAACAGGTGGTAGTTTGGGTGTTTTCATCGGTTTGGAGGTTAAATGATGTGCCCCAGATGGTTTGTGTACAATAACGTTTTGAGCTTCTTCCTGAAACCTTTGATATCGGTTATTGCATGCATGTTATTAGGAAGTGAGTTCCATATTGATAGGGCATAGAGTGAGAGCACTCTTGCAGATGTGAATTGTTTGATTTTCTGATAATCATGAGTTGTGATCATCATATTCGTGTTGTTGTGTCTCCTGGGTTGGGTGCTAGTATCTTTGGTTATGAGGTCTTGTAGGGTGTTGGCTGTTAATAGATGGATGATTTTGAAGATGTTTAAGGTTGTTTTGAATCTGATGCAGGATTGTTTTGGGAGCCAATGTAACTGGTCAAGTATAGGGGTGATGTGTTCATGTCTGGGTGTTCCTGTGATGATTCGTGCTGCTGTGTTTTGCACTATTTGGAGTGGCATGATAGTTTGTTTTGGTACCCCTAGGAGAATGTGTTGCAGTAGTTGAGTGTTGGAGTGATTATTGCCTGGCAAATGGTGTGAAAATGGTCTTGGTCCAGGATTGGTTTTAGTGTCCAGAATATATTCATTTTATGGTATGTGTTTGCAGTGGTTCTTTTTATGTGGGGTTGCATGGTGAGGTGCTGGTCCATGATGATTCCTAGGTATTTGATCTCCTTTTTTATGTTATGAATCTTTGCTGTATGTTGATTGACTCCGGTAGGGTGAATGAAATATTTCTTGCAACAAAGAGCACCTCTGTCTTTTTGTAGTTTTTAGATAGGTTGTTGTTGTTGAGCCAAGTGATGATATCTTCCACACGTGATGTTATGGTTGAGAGGTTAGGTTTGTTTATTTTGAGTGCAGCTTATACCATGATATAGTTGGCATATATCCTGTAGTAGATTTTGTGCTTCTTGATGATTTCACATATGGATTGTAGGTAGATGTTAAATAAAAGTGATGAAACAGATAAGCCTTGATGTATGGGGAAAGGTGTGGATTTGTTTGTTCCGAATTTGACTTGCTGTTGCTGGTTGCTGAGATATGATTGAAACCATGCTAAGGCATTGTTATATAGCCCAATTTTGTGAAGATGTTGTAGCATGATGCTGTGGGAGATAGTATCAAAGGCAGCAGATATGTCCATGAATATGAGGATAAATCCTGATTTATCCCTAGTTCTGTGATGATGCTGTTGAATAGTGATGTTAGAAGAGTCTCCATTCCATGGTTGGGTCTGAACCCGTGTTAATGTGAGCTCAGTGGAGCATGTTGGTCTAAGTGGTCTTGAAACCACCTATTTTGGACCACCTTTTCTATGATTTTGGTGATAAATGGCAAGCTGGAGATAGGCCAGTACGCAAATCGATCATTTTTGTTGAGGGAGGTGTCTTTGAGTATGGGTCGTATGGTAGCCTGTTTGAGTGCTATTGGCATGTATCCTTCAGTGAGAGATAATGTTTTCATTTTGTGGATGAAGTGTTTGATTTGTTCTTTCAATGACTTTATCCATGTAACGGGACATGGGTCCAAGGGTGATGTTTATGTTTATGTTTATTAAAACTTGATTGACCGCTCTTCAAGATAGGAGCAGAGCGGTTTACAATAAATAAAAACCAGTAAAAGTAAGGCACAGGCCAGAAAAGGAAAAAAAGTTACAATTCATAAAAACAGAGTGGGCTAAGGAACAGTAGAGGGAAGAGAGTAGAGTTATAAGGAAGGAGGGGAGGTCGGGAGGTTAAAGGCTAGGGAAAAAAGGTGGGTTTTTAGCTGTTGCTTGAATGCTGTGTGACAGGGTTCTAGGCGGAGAGAAGTGGGAAGGGAGTTCCAAAGTGCAGGACCTATGAAGAAAAAAGCTGAAGAGCGTGTGGATTGAAGATGGGCTGCAGAAGGGGGGGGCGGAAAGGTGAGACGGTTTAAATGGAATGAGCGGGGGATATGTCTGGGGGTGTGAAAGTGAATAAGATCAGCTAAATATTATGGGGTACTGGTGTGTAGGGCCTTATGAACCAGGGCGAGCAGTTTATATTGGGAGCGAAAGGGAACGGGTAACCAGTGTAGATGGATAAGAAGAGGGGTTGTGTGGTGATAAGGAGATGAGTGAGAAAGAAGGTGAGCTGCGGTGTTTTGGATTCTCTGAAGACGATGAAGATGGGAGGAGGCCAGGCCGATTAGGATAGAATTAGAAAAATCGACCCGGGACATAACTAGAGAGAGAAGTAGAGTAGAGAGAGCAGAGGGGGAGAAGAAGGGGGGAATAGCGCGAATTTGACGTAAGAAGTAGAAAGACGTTTTGGTAATGTGAGAGATATGAGCGTGAAAGGAAAGGTCTGAATCAAAGAGGACACCGAGATAGCGGAAAGTGGTGACCAAGGATATGGGAGTGTTGGAAAAGGACGGAGCCAGAGAGGGGGAGGGATGACCGTGGGGGAACCAGATGGCAGTAGTTTTGGCAAGATTAAGTTGGAGGCAGTTCTGGGACAACCAGTGGGTGACGGCAGTGAGGCAGTTGTTTAGGGGAGTGAGGTCGGGAAGGGAGGGGGACGTGTGGTGAAGGAGAAGAATATCGTCAGCATAGTAAAAGGCAGAAATCCCGAATTGTTGAATGACTAGTGTGAGGGGTACCAAGAAGAGATTGAAGAGAAGAGGAGCCAAGACAGAACCCTGGGGGTGGTATTAAGTGAGAATATGACATCTTCAATGTGTTGGGTAGATGGGATACTTAACGTTCCCCATAGTTCTTTATGGGATGCATTCTGAGGTTGGAATGTTGTAGATGATGTGATTATCTGGTTCAGCATGGCGTGCTTGTCTTGGAGGTGGTTCGCTATGCTTTGAGGGTGTATGTTAGCAGTGTTATTTTTTTATTGGGTCTTGTGAGTGTCCGCTTGATATTGAATAGTTCCCTTGGTTTATTAGCTGATTGCATTATGAGGTTTATATAGTGTTGTTGTTTAGTATTGATTGTATTGGTATATTCCATCTGTAGAATTTTGTATTGATGTAGGATGTTTGTGGCTTTTGTATGTCTACATTTTCTTTCGAGCATTCTTAGGAGTCTTTTAGCTGTTCTGATTTCCTTGGAGTACCAGGGTGCCATTTTTGTTCTGTGTGTGGTTATAAACTTTTTGGGAGGTGCTATTGCTGCTGTGGTCAAGGAGCTATTCCAGTTATCAATGGTGTCATCTAGGTTATTTGTGTCTTCTTGTAGTTTGGGGATTATCTCTTTGAGGAATTCATCTTTGTTACAGCTTTTAAATCCTCTGCAGTTGTGTTGCTGTGGTTCTTGTTCAGCCAAGAGTGTGATGTGCAAGGTGAATATTATTAGGTGGTGATCAGTCCATGGTGATGGGATGATTGTGGAGTGTGTTATTTAGTTAAGGTCTATCATTGTTTGGGGGACAAAAGTGAGATCAGGAGTTGGTGGTAGTGTAGGGCTTCTGTGACATTCAGGAAGGATCTGGCCTCCTTGTTAGGGGATATCCCTAGGTTGTAGTCTCCAAAGGCTATGAGGGGTTTTTAGGTGTGCTGTGTGCATAATCTGATTCAAGAACTTTGGATAGTTCCTCACTTTTGGCATTAGGGGCTCTGTAGGTGAGGCTTAATGTGATATAGTTATTGGCTATGGTGATTATGTTGGAATCATCTGAACTGCTAGAGGTGAGGATTTTGAATTTGAATTGGATCTTTGCTAGGCCTAGTATTCTAACTCCTCTCATGGATTCTAGGGCAATTAAAGGTTGAGTAGGAGGTAGGGGTGAGTTGATTGAGAATGACCTGGTCTGTATCATTTAGCCATGTTTCAGTGATGCATAGTATATCTGTTTTGTGCATCTTTAGATAGTCTGTGATGGAGCATGCTTTGTTTCGTATTGACCTTGAGTTGATGAGGCTGCATGTAATGGGGGTGTCTAACAAGGGGTTAGTGTGTGGTGATTGTTTGCAGTGGGTAGGTTTTATGTGTATGAGGGAGTGTGGTTTCCTATTATGTTGGATGTTATGGGGTTGCCAGGGTGTGATGTGCCAGGTGGAAGCTAGTGGCTAGTCTCAGAGTATCTTTGAAGTAGCATTAGTATTATTAGGAAGTAGAGGAGGTGTTTGCAGTAAGCCATCATGGTGTGATGTTGTAGGAGAGTGTCTGTTACCTTGAGTGGTGTGGGGAGACGAATCCACCTGGATCCTGTAGCTTTGTTGGTGGAGAATATAGCTGGAGAGACTGTAGGCCTCTAGCTGTTCATTCTCTTGCTCTCTTGTAGTTTTTTTTGGCGGGTAGTACAGCTGGGGAGCTGTTTGTTCTTTTGTTAGTGGCTTCCAGTTGTTGTTTGGGTGAACAGCTTTCTGCCTACAGTCCCTGCCTAAGGGCCTTGCCATAGGGGCCTCTGGTGAGGTCAAGTGCGGGCATGCATGATTGTGCTGCTTTTAATGCTGGATGCAGAGCTCAGTGAGTGGCCTTGGTGGGGAATGGGGAGGAGCCTCTGTATCAGTTCCCTACTGATGCGGCTCATCGGGCTGGCGGTGTGGGTAATGGTGCCTGTTCACGCCTGCTTTTAATGCTGGACACAAGGCTCAATGAGTGTCCTCGGTGGGGAATGGGGAGGAGACTCTGCATCCACTCCCTGCTGATGCTGCTCATCTCTTCTCCTCACTATCTTCCCATATACCTTCTCCCCCACATAGTATCTCATCATCTCCCCATCTCCCTTCAATCCTCAGCTATGACTCAGGATGTTTTCATAAAGCAGGAAGCAGAGTGCCCAGGATTTCTGAGCCTATATGTGTGCCCAAAGTCTTTCTGCATCCAGTTATGAAGGGGGAAGGACCCAGAAAAACCCTAAAGGGGTCATTCTTAACTCCGTTTAGTGGGTCTGGATGTCTAATCTGGATGTCCAGACCCGCTAAATGGCTGGGTAGTCTGCCGGGGACAGAGCTCCTCATAAGAACAGGCGATTTGTACGAGGAGCTCTGTTCGTGAGAGGGAGGAGGTGGGACAGAGGCAGAGTGAAGGCAGGCGGTGGGCGGAGAGTGATCCCGGATGTACAGGGCTGATTCTGAAGTCGGCCCTGTAGTCCGCGGTCATCCATGGAGGTTTGTCCTCGGAGGTGGAATAAGTCTCCCTGGATGTCGGGAGACTGCAGTGCTGAGCAGAGACAAGAGGTGAGGGGTTGCAGAGGGAGGCCAGATCGGGGGTCAGGCTGCAGGGAAAGGACGTTTTTGCTGGCGGCTGGGGATCACAGCTCCTGAATGGAGCCTTGGTGCCATGGCACTGTGTCTCCATTCAGGAGCGTGGCTGTGCTAGACGGGGATTGGCAGGTCGTCCAGCCGATCAGAATCGGGGCACAGCCTTCACATCCAGGCCGGTAGACCTGATTCTGATCCTGCATATCTAGCCCCCGCAGGATCAGAATCGAGTCTACCTCTGTATGCCCCGATTCCGATCGACCATATAGGGGCAGGATGGCCAATACAGAATTGGCCTCTAACTGTACACATGAACACAGAGGCAATATTCTATGTGCTTTCTATTTTAGCGTTGCTGCACTGGAAGTGTCATGGCTGCTCTGGTGGCTTGGAACCTGGGGACCTTGACACTCCCATTCTATTATACCACTAGGCAGAGTACTCTAGGGAGCAGCAAGTAATGGACATATGATATGCAGGGAGGCAGGCAGGTTGCAGAATGTAGCCATGAAGATCGGGCTGACCCCTACATGCTGCTTTCCTAGGCAAATGCCTACTTTGCTTCTGTCTTTATTTAAACTAACTAAGCTAGTGTGAAGCACAAACACTTCTGGTCAGGACCGCCGGAATATGTATCTCAAAAGACATTACTGGTGGAAGGAGTGGAAATATTCTTCCAAAATAATGCATGGGATTTTCAGTTTCTTGGAAATCAAAGATGTTTAAATGTGGGCAGTAGGTCTGCTGATTCACTCTGACTATCTCGATGTTGGGATGGGCGGTTAAGCGGTGATTTTAACTCACTAGAATTCAAATAGTGTAGACTCACCACATTTACAAGGCTTCATTAAAATGTGTCAAATAAAGTTTTTTTTTATAAACTTACATCTGATGGAAGTTTCCTTATAATTAAGTCTTTACCCTTTGCCAAAGTTCTTGAGATAAACAGTGGCTGATGTCATTGTGGAGATCTATTTTCAGAGAGGCGACTTTGTTTCCAAGTGATTTAATGTGCATCTCTCTGCATCAACATTTAGATATGTGACAGCACATGCTGCTCTGATAAACAGAATCCAGCTGTTACTTATGCTTGTTATGTTTCTCCATTCAGATGATGCTCGCCAGGTCATGAAGTTACACACTATACCCCCGTAAGTCTGAAAGAAGACCAAATGACCTTGGATATGTTTAGACTGTTCTACAGCTGATATGAGTCTATTATCAAAACAGAATTTTCTGTTCCAAGAACATAACTGAATTAATACAACCACAGCACTGTGGTGATCTAAAAGCACCCTTTTGAGTTCTTTTATTTCGTTAGGTTTCTCACCCATCTTTTCAGAAATGTTGAAGAACGTGTACAGCTAAAATCATAAATACAATCCAGTAATATACAGTATATGTGAACATAGGTAAAAGAGGAAAGAGCACTAAAACTATACTATAAAACAGAATCTAACTATAATCAAAGAAATTAAGAACCCCATGAGTCATAAAACCCCGTAAAATAAAAATGTGGAGGTACATTCCGTACTGTGCGTCCTGGCCTCTGGACTCACAGAGAGACATGATTCTGATCCCATGGGGCACGTCTAGCCCCTGTGGGATCAGAATCACATCTGGGCCTGTACGTGCAGGCCAGCTAACTCAGACAGGCTCCTGAATGAAGCCTCAGCACCATGGCATCCAATTGCCATGGCACCACGTCGCCATTCAGGAGCCGCGATCCCTGGCCGCCGACCACTTTCTCCTTTCCACGCAGCCTGACCCCCGATCTGGCCTCCCATGGCCAGGGTCAGGCTGCGGGGAATCTCCTGTACCACCTCACCTCTTCGTTGCTGGCTGGGCCTCCTGTTCCCTGACATCTAAGGGATTTATTCCACCTCTGAGCTGGCAGGAGAGACCATCAGAGAGACCATCAAGCCATCGCAAGCAGCAGCACCCCCCGATCAGCACTACACAAGGGAGTGGGAAGCAGGACTCCTCACCGCTCCCCTGCACAAGGCCAGTCAGAGGCCTTGGGGCACCTTTAAACTAACTGAGCTGGTAGGCATGCCTGCGTCTGAGGGCCTCGCCAGAGGGCTCTTTGGCATGGCCCTTAGGCAGGGAATGCAGACAGATCAGAGGAAAGGTGGTATTTCATCCATAAAGGTGCATAAAAGGTCATTGTCTTCTTACATCAAGATAAATGTTGTGTCTACTTTCAGAGGGTTAGTCTGCTTATCACAAAAAATGTTCCTCCCTCCAATTATATTCCAGGCTATGATTCTTCTCTATTGTACCTTCTTACTTTAGAATCGCTTTTGCACACAAGGATTAATTTATCACCGATCTAAGAAGAACTTAAGGTCTCAGACTCTTCGTGGCACTAGCGTTCAGGACAATGTCCTCAGCTAATGTGCCCATTTGCATCAATGACCTTTGTCTGTTCATCTAGTAATTTCTGTGATTAGTTTTGATCAGAGTATTTCTCAAACTTATAGTGCTTATCTTATCGATTTCCCCGATGCCACCATCCGGCTCCGTGCATGCGTTTCACAGAAGTGGGTTTCTTCAGGGGGTTTGCTTATAAAACAAAGCACTTAGTTATCCACCGTGCCATTACTATCCAATGTTGCTTGGCGTATTCGTTAATTCAATAATACAGCACTCTGTAATGCATCGGTGCTCAGCAAACCCCCTGAAGAAACCTGAAGGTACAATAGAGAAGAATCATAGCCTGGAATAAAATTGGAGGGAGGAACATTTCTTACATAAAGAGCCAACAACCTGAGACAGAATTTGTTACAGCATTCACACCACAACTAGAAGGAAATATGACAGGAATTTCTCTGGAAGGTACAATATACAGACTCTATGCCAGTTATAGTTATAGTTCACTGGGAGCTCTTGTCAAATGTTTAAGGGAATTTTACAGTTTAAGAGTGTTGTATGGTCCTCTAAATTCCTTAAGGGATTCTATATAACTAATCAGTAAGCATATCAATTAGCTCCCTCAATACCTTAGGCAAGAATTAGTCTCCTTTAATAATTATCACAGTCTGACAATTGTATTTACCTTAATCAGTACTGATTTCGAAAAGGTTCTTGTAAGGAAAACTTCCCTTCAGTGCTACCTCAAGCCTAACCACTCCACCACTTTTCAAAGGGTCAGAAAAAGAAAAAGGTCTCTAAAAATGCTTCCTGGGTTCAATATTGGCCTTATAGGAACTTAAGTTCTATCATCCATGGCTTACACCCTCGCTCCTGCCAGCCACCCAATCCCGGTCATTCACTCCCTGCAACGTTATAGAATGGAATCGAGAAATTACAAATCTTGGGCCAGTAACTCAGAATGTAAACAGCGGCTTATACAGATTAACATAAGAGAGGCAGGACAAAGTAAAGTCATCACCGGAAAAGATATACTTACCCTCAAATGTTATCTAATTAATCCACAATCAATCAGGAAAAAGATACCAATAATAAACAATCACATTATAGACAATAAACTGGACATCCTATTTATAACCGAATCGTGGCTCATGGCTAATGACACAGTTCTAATAAACCAACTTAAACCTGAAGGATACAATATTTTCAACCATCAAAGGACAAAAAAGAGGGGGGAAGAAGTAACCATAATAGCTAAAAGGGATTTACAGCTCTTAAAAGGACCAAGCGAAGTTTCCCAAGACATGGACGTACTACTAGTAGAGAAGAAGAACCTGCTCTTTTGCTTAATCTACAGACCTCTGTCTTCAGACAGTAAGGAGCTTTCATCCATTCCAGACTATATATGCCTCAAAAATACATCCAACAAACACACAATAGTTCTAGGGGATCTGAACTTACCATCTACCACTTTACACCATGCACAAGGGTTTTTGGACACAATGGATGCATTAGGTTACCGGCAAATAGTGCAAGAACCCATGCACATAAAAGGCACTTCTTTAGATCTCATTTTTCTTCCTTCAGAACTAAAAATTGCAACATAGATCTGAATGTGCAGATTCAACAGCTCCCTTGGTCTGATCACCACACAAACATAACTAGAGGAATCAATACAAATCAAGTCAATATGACCTCCAGGAAATTCTGTAAATTTATTAAGAAAGAGTTCTTAGAAGAAATCCTTCCGCAACTCCGTACGGATATTAAAGACACAGATACACTCATAAGCAACTGGAATTTAGCGATAAATCAGGCGGCCTCTGCCAATAAAGGTCCCACTAATCTCAAGAACGAGACAAGGAAGAGTGCAGTATGGTATACAAAAGAAATATGAGAAATCAAGAGGCAGCTAAGAAAACTAGAAAGGAGTTGGAGAAAATCAAAAAGCAATGCCGAAAAATTATCTTACTCAAATAAGCTGGCAGAATACAGAACTAGCATTAATAGCAATAAGAAGAATTACCATACTAAACTTATAATGTCAGCACTGAATAAGCCAAGAGAGATGTTCGACATTGTTAAAACACTGATATCGAAACCAAATGAAGACACTGCAATTCTCTCTCCAAATGTGCAAGTAATGGCCAAATGTTACATGGAAAAAATAGACAAATATTCCTTAAAGGAACTGCTACCCAAAGCAATGAACCCACTCACCAACAACTCCTGGAATAAATTTGCTCTAATTTCTAAAAGGCAGTTCGATAACATCATGAAATTATTAAACACTTCAACTTCATTACTAGACCCATGTCCAGCACCATGGATAAGAATGTCCCACGATCAACTTTCACCTTTATACTCAATTCAATCAATTTTTCATTAGAGCAAGGAAAAATTCCCAAGGAATTAAAAATTGCTTTTATCCGCCTTCTCTTTAATGGCAAAGATCTGGATAAAGCTGACCCAAGCTCATACAGGCCAATTTCGAGTTTACCTTTTATGGCAAAAATATTAGAAAAAACAGTGCAGCTCCAATTGCAAGATCACATTGACAGGTTCGCACCACTAGACCCACAACAACATGGGTTCAGAATAGGTCATGGAGTGGAAACTCTTCTCTTAACACTAAGGGGTATGTTTACTAAACTGCGCTAATGTGCGCGGCGCACATTAGCGTGTGCTAAGGTACCTTAGCGCACGCTAATGTCACGTTACGGGGCACAAATGTGCCCCGCACAGGTGCGCGGCGCACTAAAGTGCACACTCATGTGCGCATCGCGCTAATGTGCGATAAAGGCGTGGAAAGGCTCCCGGAGGGCGGAGGAAGGCTCCCCAGGGGCGGAGAGAAGGAGTCAATGGGTGGAGAGTGGGAGGGGAGAGGCTCCCCGCACACGAGCGGGGCTGAAATTCAGGGCAAAAAATACCGCAAGTGAAAACCTTGCGGTAGAGCCAATTTAAAGGGAAGAGAAACCATTTCTGTCAGCAATGTACAGCAAAACCAGGGAAACCTACAAAACAGTGATAAGTGTGATACATGTGCACGGAACAAAAGTGCAAATAAACATTGAAAATGACCCCAACAAAATAAAATAAAATTATAATCAAGCTGGGCAATAGTGATAGTAATGGGAAACATCAAAAAACACTCCCAAGAAAGCCGCAAAAAATAAATATGAATTTTAGAAGGGTCTACGCTCTGTCCCCATACAAGGTGAATGATCCCACAGTGAAATAGCACTGATCAGGGTTTCCCTCTCCATTGGACAGGTTACCTATGGCATGCACATGTTCCACAACAGCAGGGTGGGCAGGTCGGAATGGGCAACTGGACAGATGCTGGGAAAGGGGATACAGAGGGTTGCAGGCGGCACATGCTGTGGTGCAGCTGGGGCACAGTGCGGACTAGGCAGATGCCTAGATGGCACTTAGGAATGCTGAAACTGAACAGCAGCCAGACAGCAACTGATGAGGGCCCAACATGGGCATGAGAGTGTTTAGCAGAGTGTCACAGGGGATAGTACCCAGCAGGTACCCCCAAGGGCACAGAACATTGGCAGGCGGTGATTGGGGGACGTGCGGACAGATATGCAGGCACCCCTACCACAGAACCCGCACCAGAGGCAGCCGCCTACCTGCACACAGGATGGCCTGAGACTGCGTACCACCAGCACCACCAGCAGAAGGGCATGTCAGCATGGTGGCACAGGGGTACTGGAGGTGGAGGGGGCCAGTGGCAGCTGCCCAGAGCAGACCATGGCCTAGCCCTGTCCAGGTGGGTGCCATGCACTGCAACAAACAGGCCCTGTCAGATGTACAGTCATGGACTCCCCAGGGAATGCAGCATATCTGTGGCAACACGGTGGTGCAGAAGGTCACAGGTTCAAAGCCCAGCTGGGGCGACTGCCAATCCAGTCCACATATTTTTCCCACAACTAAACCGTGATAGTAAGGACAAACCTTTATTGCAAAGAACATACACATGGTTAATACGCCTATATTTTACCCCACCGAGCACAGACACCATAAACAGGCGCATTACCTACAGCAGAGTCTCCCAAATGCAGTCCTGGAGGGCCAAACACCATTCAGGTTCCATGCTGCCTCTAACAAAGGTGCCTGTGCTGCATATCTATGCACCACCCCTATGGTATGCAGATGTATCTCATGCATATTCATGAGGGACAGCATGAAAACCCGAACAGTGTTTGGCACACCAGGACTGGAGTTGGGAACCTCTGCCGTAAAGCAGCAGCCAACAGGGGCAGACACACCCACACCCACAGGCTCCATTAGCCAATGCCTCCTGGAGAGGTAGGACATTGGGTCCTGCATGCATCTCCCAATACTAGCACTTGCATACCTTAGCAATGCCACCCTACACCTGGGAATACGGTACACAGCTATCAAAAGTTTGCTATGATTACTGGCAGATAGCAATTCCTACGTTAAGCACAGTTTGCTGATTGAGCTCCATCATAGCAACCTTTCTGATGTCTGTGGAGCGTGCTTCAGGTCTGGTCTCTGACAGTGTTTACCACCCTGGGGAGTGACCCCCACCAGTATTGCATACCATATCCATGCCTGCACTTTGCCCAGGACTGGTGTGGTGGCCAGGGCTGCTAAACACCTCTATAGTAGCACAATGCTGGCATAGGTGTGGGAGTGTGTGTCTGTCTATCCAGTGTGTGGTGGCTGCAAACACCCTCCACAGCCCACACTCCTAACACTGTTTATTTATTTATTTATTTATTTAACATATATTTATAACCCGCAACTTCCAGAGTTCAGTTGCGGTTCACAATAGAACAACATTCCACAAAGCAAAAGCTTAGTTTTACATCGAACATTTTTGTAACAATAAAAGTAATGGTTAACAGCCTGAGTTAATGCAAAATAGCAAAACTGGCTTATTAAACTATGTACAAAAAACTATATACAGTTACATGTAGAGGGTACTCTGGAATTGGATCATAGTGTTTATATAATAGTGTATTTTCTGTTAAATTGATGGGATAAGTATTACTCTGTCATAATTTTTAACCTTTATCTGAGTGTATCCAGGGGTTATCTATGTTGCCGTAGTGCATGGAGTATTGGCCTGCCAATGTGCATAATGAGGAGCAAGGTACCATGGGTATAGCCCGGAAAGGGTGGCCTGGCCAGGATGCATCTGCACAGGGCATAGGGCACTGGCTGGGATATTGTAGTGCCTGGCCACCACCTGCACAGACAGGGTGGCCACAGCATGTTCTGCTGGGAGATCACTCTCACCCTGACTGAGCAGTGACCATGGCATGGCTAGGCTCCCCCGTAGTGCTATATAGTATTTCTCTCATGTGATATTTATGGGTTCCCTTTTGGGGTCCAATCACTGACTTATCTGCTTGGTGTGTATGCTGACATCCCAGTTCTGGGTGCATGCATCTTCTCCATGAACATGCCCTATGGACTAGCTATCAGACCGTCTGCAGCTATTATGTGTCTTGCTGGAACACCTTGCAGGGTGCAGTGGCTGCAGGCTTGATGCAGGAGAATATCAGATTGTGGTGGGGTGCAGCTGAGTATTTCTGGGCCTAATGTCTGTCTGCTATTGCTTTATTGATGTGTACAGAGCTGCGTTGACTGTCCTGTAGGGTGTCTGTTCCCCATCAGGACTGTGCTTGGTGGTCCCTTCTACTGTTGCCATTGCAGGGATGTAAAATGTGGATCTGTTGGTGGGAGACCCTGTTTCCCACCCACCGCCCCAGAGGGTGGATTGGGGGGTGGTGGTACATAATCTGCCTATGGGTCCATAAGGGTCAAACCTGACTGAGAAATACAGATGTATCCAAAGTGTGTCTGCAGGAACTACCTATCTCACACACTAGCACTGCTGGGGACCTACAGCATGGCCTATTTTTGCCATGGAAGGTGCTGTGGACCTGGTGCTGGGTGCCCCACCGCACCCTCAGGATGAGCACAGTACCCGCACAATGTGACGGTGTGTAGCTACTTTGTGCCAGTAACACACATGGTCAGTTCCCCCTACCAGGCCGAGGTGCTGTGGAGGTGCATACCCCATCTTGTGTTCATCTGTAGATGGCTGATTTGCATGTGCAGTGCATCATGGGTACGGGTGGGCTAACCCTATCCTGGTGACCACAGCAGACTGTTTGTGTGGTGACATGCAGTCCTTCTGCAGCCAGCCAGGGGCTTGTTAGCAGCTGTAGCCCACTGGTTACTTCACTGCCTGTGGAGCCAGAGGTCATGGGTTCAAACCCACAGTGGGGTTATTTGATAGGGCTGTCCAAAGCATTATCTATTTTTAATGTACATTAGTGCTGTCAGCAAAAACACCCTCAGCGTACTGTACCCATAAGGTGCCTCAGAGGGCGCTTTATAGGGCACCCTATAGGGCACCTTATGATTACCATCCATATAAGGTGCACTATACGGTATCCTATGGAGCGACTTATAGGGTGCCCTATAGGGGACATTATAGGGTGCCGTGGCGGACAGTGCACTTTATAATGTGCCCTATGGAGTGCCTTATAGGGTGCCTTATGCGGCACCTTAGGTTATGGCACGTGAGGGTGTGTTTGCTGGCAGCAATTAATAAAATACAAATAAAGTGTGGCAGGAAACAATACTTACATGTCAAAGCTGATGCCTCAGCCAGCCTTAAGTATTAGGCACACTGGGGATCAAACTCATGACCCCTGTATTAGCAGTCAGTGCCTTAACCATTGTGCTACACTGCTGTTCCTCCTTGCATGTCAGCGCACCTACTTAAGATTTTCATGTGTTTAAATGCACAGTGCTGCCATAAAAAACAGTGCTATGACCTTGCTGTGCCTCATAGGGCACCCTATATGGCGCCCTATAGGCCACCCTCTAAGCAACATTGTAGGGTGCCGTGGTGGACAGTGCACTTTAAAATGTGCCCTCTGGGGTACCTTATAGGGTGCCTTATGCAGCACCTTATGTTACAGCGCTTTGAGAGTGTGTTTGCTAGCACCAGTAATTACAATAAAATTAAAATGCCTCATAATGCAATATTACACATAAATGGTAGTGCCTCAGCCAGCCTTATTCATTGGGCACAGTGAGGAATTGAACCCATGCCCTCTGCACCATCTGTCAGTGTCTTCACCATTGTACTGCAGCCCTGTTCCTCTGTTTGCATATCAGCACGCCTGCTTATGCTTCCCATGCGCGTTTCTCATGCGCTAATGTGCGCGGTGCACAAGAGCGGGCAGCGCAGCGCGCGCTAATCCCGTTTTGCTACTTTTGACCGGACCACCCACTCCTTTTATGGCATCCTGCAGACTAACGCGGCGCGCACGTTAAGAGGGTTTAGTAAACATACCCCTTAGTTTCTTGACACAAGTTATACATGATCTCCCATCAATTTTCAGTGTTAACTGTAAACTCAGGGCAGCATCATTATGTAAATAGTTTGCAAATCATTTAGAGTGGAGGAGTGGCCTAGTGGTTGGGGCAAGGTACTTCAGGCTAGAAGGTTGGGGGTTCAAATCCCACTAGAGGACAGCAACCTTGGGCCAGAAGGACTGGGGTTTCTAGTCCCACAGGTGCTCCTTGTGATCTTGGGCAAGCCACTTAACCCTCCATAGCCCATGTTCCCTGTAAAATAGTTATCTCCAAGTTATAATGCCCTGTTCAATGTAATTTCACTTAGTTCAATGTAAACCACACTGATGCAGAATAGTGCAGTATATAAGAGAATGTAAATAAATAAATAAAATAAATAGATTGTATATTAAACTGAAGATTAATAAAATAGGTCAGAACTTTCCAAATACTTTGAAGAATAGTACATGTAAATAGTTGTTTTAAATTCTTCACTAAACGTTATGCTGAAGTTATTATGTTAATCTAATTCTATGACTCACCTTGTTAGCAAAGTTCTATATAATGCTGTTAGATGTAATACTGTTTTTATTGTAAACCGCTTTGATTTTGGAAAGGTGGTATATAAATGCACATAAAGAAAGAAAGAAAGAATAGACCCCATAAGCTAAACTCAGTGGGGGTTGGAGAATATTTTCAGTGGTGGCGGCTAGCACCTTAGGGGTATGTTTACTAAACCGTCTTAATGTCACTGGCGCTAGTTGCAGCATTACTGTGAGAAATGCCATATAAGGTAGTGGGCGTTCTGGTCTTAAGGTAGCAATTGTGGGTTATCGCGCGATGAAGTGCGCCATGTCCGTTATCCCGCGATAGGGGGAGCCACGCACGTTACCGTGCGTTAACTTTAACTTCGCGCATTGACCTGCAGTCATAGCAACAGAGGTGTCGCACACTGGTTAATACAATGACTGCTGAGACAGGGTTCATGAGTTCAATCCCTCAGTGGGTGTAATGAATAAGGGTGGCCAAGCCTTCCTTTTCCTGCTTGTAACAGTGAGAAATATTCCAACAATCGGTGCTTCCAGCTAAAAATACCCGCACCTCAGTGCCATAACCTAATGCACCTTTTAGGGCACACCAGAAGGCACATCATAGACCACCACATCAGCCAAGACGGGTCATAATTTGCCCCAGAGGGCATGATGAAAGGTTGGCAACCCCCAAGGGTTAGGCGCCCCATAAGCTGGCTGAATGTATGGGTGACTCAAGAAATGTTGCCCAAGGGCAGTAAGGTCCCCCAAGTTGAAAAGCAAGAAAAGTATGGGCCAAACACAGATGTAACCCTAACACTGCACAGAGCACCAAGGAAAAACAATGCACAAGTAATGGAAGGAAGTAGATCAGAGCTGATGGACCAGACAAATCTGCATCCAGCCTATGTGGCAGCTGGAAAAATGGACAAACATATTGGGGGTAGCTGTAGTGATGCACAGGGTGATGGTAATGTACCATGCAACAATGACAGTGTGTGGCAGAAGATGGGAAGACGTGTCCAGCAGAGGAGGTACAGGTGCAGGATAGGTGCAATGACAGGAGGACAGAGGAGTAGCAGTGCCATGCAGAGCACACACAGGAGAGGCAACCAGGAAGAGCTGCAATGCAGAAATGTGTACCAGTGCAGGACATGGGGTAGCAGCCTGCACATCAGGGCCGGACGGCACACAGCTGGCAGACACACATAGACGGACAGAAGGATGGTTGGCAACTGTGATAAGGGTACAATGTGCCAAAACAGCACAGATCTGCACAGATATGACTGTTACAGGAATGAAAAGTAGCTGTGCAGGACAGGCATACAAATGAAAGAGAACAGAGAGGAATCAAACCCATGACCCTTAGCACAAACATCAATGCACAAACCAGTAGGCTACACCAGTGCTCCCCAACCTTTTTATCGCCGCGGACCGGTAAACGTTTGATAACACAGGTACACTACCAAAAAACTGCCTCCAGTTTTGCAACTGATTCCTATAGATTTTGGGGTGCTGAATCCAGGAAAAATAGCCAAAATGTTCCATCACGTCACGTTTTCTTGCAAAATTAGATTTCTTACCCATATAAGGAATGTTCACATAATTTCTTTTTAGCCGACTGCAGTTGATTTTCTTGGCCCAAAATAGAGGTTGTAATGGTTAACTAACTAGAAACACTCCCTCATGATATTTTAGAGTGTTTTGTATTCATTTTATACATTAACAGGACAATTGGGAGGCGGGGGGCTAAATCCAGTACTCGTGCTGGCGCATGTTCTTTCCTGTTCGCCTCGCCTCGTTCGCTCGCTCAAACACGGTGGTTGCGACATGAACGTTCCTGTCAAATTTCAGTTTCTTGCAAGTTCATTATTACCTTTTGTTTGCTCAGTCGTAATCCAGCTTTATTCCGAAGTGGTTCACTACAGTTGTACTTTGCAGTGCTGTGTATTTGTGATGGCTCACAGAGCCAGAGGTTGCGTCAACTCTCCGGACAGTTTTTGTTTTATTTGTGGGGAATATACCGTGAAAAAGCGGCAGAGGAACATTTCTGCATTTATTAAAAAGTATATTTCGCCTATTTCGGTTTGAAGTTAGGCGATCAAGACAAACCGTGGGCTCCTCACAAAGTGTGCAAGACATGTGAGGAAGATCTACGCTTATGGATGAAAGGTAAAAAACAAGCATTTCGTTTCGGAATACTTATGATGTGGTGTGAACAAAGAGACCACAGCAGTGACTGCTATTTTTGCTCTTGCATTGTGAAGGGACACAACTTTAAAAATAAGAACGTAATAAGTTACCCCAACCTTCCCTCAGCAATTAGGCCTATGCCTCATAGCAACGAAGTACCTGTGCCTGAACCACCAAAATCTTTGGATCATATTTGTGTGGACGGTTCTGATCATGATAAGACTCATCAGATGGCTTTTCCCGATGAGTCCAGTACTTCCGAGTTTGAAACTGAACCAGATCCGAAACCTGAACTTTTCTCTCAAGCTGAATTGAATGATTTAGTCCAGGATTTAGGACTCCCAAAAGATGCTGCCCAACTGCTAGGTTCTCGACTTAAACAGAAAAATCTATTGTCACCAGGAACAAATTTTTATTGGTACCGCAACCGCGAGACACAATTTTTGAAGTATTTCAGCAAAGAGGAAGATTTGGTATTTTGCAACGATATATACGGAGTGATGGAAAAGTTTAAACTCAAGTATGATCCTGCTGAATGGCGGCTGTTCATTGATTCGTCAAAAGACAGCATAAAAGGTGTTCTTCTTCATAATGGCAACACATTCGCTTCAGTTCCTATTACTCACTCTGTTATTCTCCAAGAAAAATACGAGAATTTGGCCCTGATTCTTCAGAAGATTCGTTATGATGAGCATAAGTGGATGATTTGTGGAGACTTTAAAATTCTATCCATGCTATTAGGGCAGCAATCCGGTTTCACCAAATATCCCTGCTTCCTTTGCTTGTGGGATAGCCGGGCCCGCGACCTACACTGGGGGAAAAAAGACTGGCCAATTCGGGAGTATTTGAGACCCGGTGAGAAAAATGTTCTTCATGAGAGCTTGGTACCTCGTGATAAAATTCTATTACCACCTCTCCACATTAAGTTGGGTCTCATTAAGCAATTCATCAAGTCCCTTCCAAAAGATGGTGAGTGCTTTCGGTACCTTTGCTCAAAGTTCCCCCGACTTTCTGAAGCAAAGCTAAAGGAAGGAGTGTTTGTTGGCCCTGATATAAGGAAACTCATTTCAGATGGAGCATTCGCTGAAACGATGTCTGAGAAGGAAAAAGAAGCCTGGGATTCCTTCAAGGATGTTGTTCTCAAATTCTTGGGGAACAGGCGGGATGAGAACTATAAGGATATTGTTGCCAGGATGCTCAATGCCTTCAAAGAACAAGGCTGTAACATGAGCCTGAAAGTCCATTTCTTGCACTCCCATGTGAACTACTTTCCCGAAAACTTGGGGGCGTACAGTGAAGAACAAGGTGAAAGGTTTCACCAGGACATCAAGGACGCAGAGAGAAGGTACCAAGGAAGATGGAACACCACTATGATGGCTGATTTCTGCTGGTTGCTGCTGCGGGAAACCCCAGATGAAAAATACGCCAAGCAGCGCACCAAGAGAAGGATTCGGGGGAAGAAGAAACGGGCCCACCAGGAGATTGATTGACCCAAGAATGACTTTAAAATCTAAACTGTGTTGACAAATATCGTGTTTTTACTAAACTTTGAAATAAAAATTTGCTAGTTATTACCACAGTGTCGGATCTCATTTATTAGAATTTTATTTTCACACCATCGGGTGTTTGTCTTCATGTATTGCAATGGTGCGGTTTGCGTTTTCTATTCTTACATACATACCTGTACAACATTTTTTGCACATTTCTTTGCTTTGCTTTGTGTCTAACCTCGCTCTTATATGCTCAATGTTTGTGCACATGTATGTGGCTGTTTTAAGTGCAGACAATTTTGCTACCATCACAGTGTGTTTTGTTGACATTACTCTATTCTTATGTGCTGCCTTGTTACAATTTTCTTTATTCTTATTTGAATAACTACTAAACAATTAGTATAAAGAATTCATCCAAGAAACTTTTATCTCGATCGCACTCAATCTGAAATGTTCACCTCAAACTGCTAACCCAATGTAGCAAAAAATCTGTACGTGATGGAGCAAATTGGTTACCAGATTTGGATTCAGCGCACCAAAAAACGTAAAAATCAATCGAAACATTAGAGGCAGTTTAAAAAAAAAATTTTTTAGTGTACCTGTGTAATTTTTCCGTGGCCCGCTTGTTTTAATTTAATAATTTTAATTTAATTGTATTTAAACATGCCTTCAAAATAAAATACAGCTACACCAAAAAATGAATATAAAGTGATTTATTTTATTTAACTCACTAGAATTCCAAATCAATGAGAACCCTGAGCTTGTTTCTTTGCAACGAGACGGTTCCTTCTGGGGGTAATAGGAGACAATGACTGTCCATTTGTCCTTTCTTCTCTCTTCTAGTTTTTTTTTCCATTCTCTCTCTCTACATCTGCTTTAACATACTAATCTTTCTCCTTTTGCTCTTTCCTCATTCCTATTTCATCCACACAAATTTTACCCCCATCATCATTCCCCCCTTACTCTCCCAATACCCAGCCAATTGTAGATTTTTCATCCCCCCCACACAAAATATTTTTCCCCTCTCCATTTTACTCTCCCAGCCCCATCCCATTCTAATCCTCCCCCAACATCAGCTCCCTTCTAGTTCCAGTCTCACCCAGCTTCCATTCCCTTCCAGCGTAAAACACACCTAACTGGGACACGTGGGTCCCCCATGCACCTACGCCCAGAGAACCCCTGGAGGAGGGGCAATTCCCAAGGAAGTATGGATTGCTAATTTGGGAAGATGTGAAAAGGGAAGTCTGACCCCTTTTATTACCACTCACATAAACGGATTAAACCGCAGAATGGGCCGCTCCCCTTCTCCCCCTTTCCTGTCCTACAGAGAAGTTGAGGGGGCAGAGCGTGCGCTGTCTGTGCGCGAGCTGCATGAGCAGACGTGCGCGCGTGCGCAGCGGCAGCGGCTCCTCCTCCCACCTGCCGCTTTCTATAACTGTCGCAAGACACTCGTTGGGAAGCAGGAAGACTGTAGCTTCCAGGGTGGCTCTTGAGCGTGCGCACTCATTACGTCCAATCAGGAGGCGGGAGGACCCACAATGAAATTATTTAAAGTTCCTCGGGCGGCCCGGTACCGTTTGATCCACGGACCGGTACCGGTCCGCGGCCTGGGGGTTGGGGAACACTGAGCTACACCACCAACATGAGGTAATTAGCAAAGGATGCATACAAGAACACTGCAGGGCATCACACAGAAAGTCTGCTGTCTGCCAGGATAGGGCAACCTCCAACAGTAACCATGATGGAATGCACATACAGATCTGGTGTGTACAGCTCAGATCACAGTCTGTAATTGGGACGAGAGCCACATATAACTACATGCACACACACAATGAAATGTTATGCAGTGGATACAGCATGCAAAAGAGGAAAGAACCTAAACCCAAAGGGCGGCAGGGGATGCTCTGTGGAGCAGGGCAAAATAGGGAACAGAACACAAGGAGCATGTGAGAACTGAACCTGCAAACAGGTGTGGCCCATACCAGCTGACCCACAGCAATGCCAATCCCCCAAGTAGACTGCCTATGTGAGCACTACAAAGATAGAGACATATGTAACAGCTAATATGTGATGGATAGGCAGCACAGAGGGCACACGTTGGTGTACAGTGAAGAGATGGAAGGGTGTGTGGATAGGTGATGAACCTGCAGGCAGCTCATGGTCAGGTTAGCACAACCCAAAAATAAAAAAATAAAACCCATGTGGGAATCAAACCTGCAACCTATGGTGGTTGCACATGTCCGCAACACATGTCCGCAACCACTATCCGAAACAACCACAGCAAAAACAATGCAAAGATATTACCTCAAAGAGAACGTTTGTATGGGAACCCATAACACCCAGTGATGTGGCAGACAGCTGGCAGATAGACAGCTGGCACCGTACAAGCACAGATGGGCCATGTACATGACCAGGGAATCACTAAATACGTGTGTCAGTGTGGTCAAGCATCAGCAGAGACAAATGTATGCCCAACAAATATTTTTATTTTGTGTAATCATTAGAGATAGCGTACATACTGACTTTCATAATATCAAGGTGATTGGATAACAGAGAAAAAAGGGAAAACACATTTTGCAGGGCAGCAACCCACATGTTACAGAAAAGTCACTGGCCTGTCCACAGATGATGGGCAGGAGAGATAATGTGCATTAGGTGCATGGCGTGCAGTATGCATTAGCCCCCCATCCAACACATGCTGCAGCACGCCCCAAATGCGTTAGTAGAACACAAGGAGCAAAAGACGTATAATGGTCACAGGAATCTTTATTTTTTTTTAAAAAACGTGTTTCGGCAACGCCAAATGCGTTAGTTACATATGTGTGCATGTAGACAGTAGGCAGTGCATGATGAGGGCCTAACACACATCAATCATGATCTTTTCATAAAAATAGATCTGTCTGCCAACACAGGAGGCACACAAATGAAACTGCATATGTTGTTAAAAGTAAGAAAGTGTAAACCCAGATATCGAAATATATGTTACCGCTGTCACACAATGCCTGATATAGGAATCAAAGCTGCAACAATGTAACCCTAAACAATCATCAAATGCACAATGAGGATATGCTAACAGGTAGCAGAGGCACATGAACACAGAGAATTCAAATAAAACAAACCGCAGAAACATGCAGAGATAACACTATGCAGAAGGTCCCCTGCACTGGTTGGTGTGGATACAGTGTCTGTACACATATATCACGGTACATGGAATGCACAAATGAAGGAAGAAAATGGACACCCACACTGCCACACTCCAAATATAACAGGGCAATGTGAGTGCCGGAACCTCAGGGGATAAATAGCACTGTGCAGACATGCAATGCTAGGTTTGTAAATCAATGCAGAGCGTCACGTCGGTACAGTAAACAAACACAATAACCTGTCTATAGAGATGGAAAGAAAGGTCAGACATGTTACGGTAACCCACACAGAAGCCATATTGCCACATGCTGTGTTGCAACAACATAGTCAGTCACACGTACATTTATTTATTTTATTTATTTATTTATTGAACGGTTTTATATACCGCCTTTCAGAAAAATCAAAACGGTTTACATAGAACAAAACTTGAACATTACATTGAAACTTATTCAAACAATTGAAATTACAGTGAACATTAAATTGTATATAATAAAAATGGTAATTTGAGGGTTACAATGCTGAGTAAATGCTCATTAGGTATATAGATAGTTTAAACATATATACAGATTTAAATATTTACAAATTTCAAAAATCTTATCTGAGCAAGGAAAAATGTATTGTAGTTCACTAGAATTATTAGTGTAAAGAGTAAATGTGATAATGTGGAGAATTGGGTACTGTAAGATAGAGTAAGAAAAAGGAAAAAGTAAGTTGTGAATTAATGAATATGAGTATACATGAGTTTAAGTGGGAAATATTTCACATGCACCGTGTACGTTGAAACATGATACAGTGTTGCCACACATGCACTGTAACACCCTTGGTGAGTGCAAACATCAATCCAAGATGTTGGTGTGCAGTAAAGTGGTGTCGTGGCAAATAATGTGTCATGTCCAAGTGGAGGGTAGGCGGACATGGACAAGAGGATCTCTCCAATGTTCCCTGTGTGCCACACGCATGGCTGTATGATCATGTTGAACTAAACAGATGAGCGTATCCTGTGTTCCAAGTCACACACATGGACAAAACACAACAACACAATGTCAGAAGGATGTACAACATACAGCGACAATGTCAGTCCCTGCTGTACACGTAGGGACCAGTACACAGTGTCCACAGTGCAAAGGGTGCCTGCAATGCAACAAGTACCGTTAAGACTGTCCTTGAAACCCTGGGCATGCATAGTCAAGTGTGACATCTCAAAATGCCACAGTACTGGAAAGGTCATGTGTGTTTCCTGTGATGAACATGACACCCAGCCAGAACACGGCAGCAATGGTGTGTTGGACAGGCCTGTCATGCTCAAAGTAGCAGTCCAACAATAATATCCATCCTAGGCATGTGTCCCACTCACAGAGGTCAAACATCCTATGGCACCATTTCCCAGGGATAGTTCCATGGTGCTGTTGTGTCCTCCAACAGGTGGGTGATGGTGACGCCGGATGCTCTGTAGTAGATGTGCTGTGTGTGTCCTCTGTCCTGTGTCAGAAGAGGATAAACAATGTATTGGTATGCTGCTTGCAACATCAGCCCAAATTGCAGAGACACAAACATCAATATGTACGTAATGAAATGTCACAAAGTCAAACATAACATGATCACAACACAGAACACAGTGCATGTTGTGGACATTTGGAATTGGAACCGCAGACAAGGGTGTCACATGGATATGGTCATGTCCACGCCCATGTTACACAGGCATTTCACAGCTCCACCCCATGTGCATCAGCGTTGGTGTACAGAGACTCAAAATGAAAGGTCCATGAAACAGACAGTAAATTATTAACATGTAAAGGCTGATGTCATTCACAAAAGACCAAAGGTGCAACCTACCATGTGTTTGCAGCAAGTGTCTGTTTGGGATCCCTTGAGGCTCTCAAAGGCCACAACACGTCACAGTGAATGGTGAAGATGTCATTGAAATGTGTAGAATCACCATGTCCCCATGTCCAGCCACTGTTGTCCCCATGTCCACATTATGGAGATATCTGTGATACACGTGATATGTCCAAGGATAGGAACAAAATAAATATGTTTAAAAAGAGGCTTTTATTACAATACCAATGGATGCTGCCCACCCGACACAGGCCGTGTTTCGTTTATTAAAACTTCATCAGGGGTAAAGGGCAACTAAAAACAAAAACATCCCATAAATACATTCAAATAACACATTACATTAAACATTCATTAAATGAAAGAATATAAATAATTAAAACCATAGTAACCATATAGTAAAAAATATATACATAAAACACTTATATAATAAGATAAATAAAATTGTTGGAACGCTATATAAATAAAAAAGAGACTGAGGAAGGAGCAAAGACAATCACACCCATAATGTACTAGTGCAAAAACCAGTGAACCAAAAGAAGAAGAGGAAAAAGTGACCTGTCAGTAAATATAAAACCGGCTTCAGCAGTTAAAATTTTAAAAAAAGACTGAATAAATAATAGTCTTCATCAACATGTGCAAGAACCGAGTGCTCAAAAAATATAAAATGCTTAAAAAATATAAAAACCTAAGGACATACCTAGTGCCACGTGTCTTTTGGGGAAACTGCTAGGTACGTATGACCTTTATTGGCCACTGTTGTAAACAGGATACTGGGCTTGATGGACCTTGGTCTGACCCAGTATGGCACATATTATGTTCTTATGTTCTTAGGTCAGCTCACAGCACACAACACATGGCCACAATGTTCACAAGGTAAACATCAGTAAGGTAGAGATAGCACAGTCACTACCGCTCCCCAGGTGTACAGACCCCTCACACCACATGAAAATGCAAAATGCCTGCATGCTGTATCATCACACAGCCAACCCAAAAACACCCACCCACACAGTATGCTAAAGTGAGCATGCCAGCAGTAGCATATGGCCTGTATGTGCGCAATTGGAGATTTGTGGAGATAAAGGCTTGTCAAATGCAATGATATACTGCTGTTGGCTGATGTTACAATGTCAGGGAAGGGTGTACGTGCAGCCCGCCACCCGAACACTTAGGACCTGCAGACACACGCAGCTCTGTTGGACGTGTCCCAGAGACAGTGTTGGGGAAGACGAACTGGCCAGGAATACATGTGGATATGTGTGCCAACAGCAACATATGGGGTATGGGGGAGCAGGGTGAACAACAACATATGTACAATATGACAGATCACTGCAGACATGTGCTCCCCCTGATTGTCGTCACAGACAAAGTAGCTGTAGGTCCACCTACCCCAGACTACTGCATGTTGGATGACATACAGTCAACTGTCACTGCACTACAGCACCAGAAGGGTCACCAAGTATGTCCTGTGGATTGCGGAACACAAGAGAAACATACATATGTCATGTTGGAGCTGTGCAACACACACTGCACCTTCACGTCCTCAACTCGCAGATCCCCCCAAGATCCTTTACAGACTGACTGTTCCCCATCACACTGTACAGGCTCGCTTCATGCTAAAGTTATCACTGAAGTGTGCGTGGCAAAATACAAGGGCCTGTACTCTGTCCGTCCCCTTCCTCACCTCTCTGCTGCCCTCAAAACTGTTGAACAGAACTGTCTCATCGCTACTGTGTCCCTGCTCGGCTCTAAGGCTGCAGTACTATCCTGCGCCCCACATATCGCTCCCACTGCCCCTTCAGTGTGTATTCTGGTGTCTCAATGTCCTCTGCTACCCAGCTGTCAGTTCCTGTACCACAGGGAAATATCCAGGGGCTTCTTCCTTATCCTCTGTCGATATCCATTTCCTTGTGTGGCTATCTCATCCCTTGACTTACATTACCAGCTGTGTGCCGATGAGTTGCAAATATATCTCTCCACGCCTGAGCTATGTCTGCCAAAACACACCCCAATGTCTGCTTGCCACCTGACATTGATGGCTGCATGTCATCCCACCGTGTGAAATTGACAATGGCAAAGCATTGCTCTCCCATATGTGCACCTAAACCCTCCCCTCCCATCAGAGCATCTGTGTGTGTGTGGCCATACCTTCCTTTCTCCAGGGTCCACAACATAGGTGTTGTCTTGGACTCCACTCTCGTCCTCTCCACACATACCCAGCTTGTAGCTGAGGCTTGTGGTTTCTTTCTAGGTGACATCAGCTATATTTCCCCAGTCCTCCCTGAACACACAACTAAAACCCCAATCCACCCCCTAATCAGCTCCCGGCTTGCCTACTGTAACCTACACCTTGCTTATCTGCCTTTGAATCATCTCTGTCTGCCTCAAAATATACAACACTGCACTGCATGGCCAATCTACAGCCACACACATAATGGCAATAATACTCCCCCTGTCAGGACACCTCACAGGTTCCCTATCCGTCTCCGCATCCATGTCACGGCTCTCCTGCTGACCTATACATGCAGGCACACTGTGGTGTTGCAGTAACTTCCCTTACTGATCTCAACTACCACTAATACAACTATACTGAGCATGTATATAGTGGTACTTGTCATATGTAGCGCTCTACAGAAACAAGTAACACACAGTCCCTGCTCATCAGAGCATACAAACCAATCAATCAACTCATATTCCAAAATGTGAAGCACACACGTCTAGGCAACTGGTCCCATCTATGGGCCGCTCTCCTACTGTTGACTCCGGACTACACGCCTTTCACCTTGCTGCACCCAAAGCCTCAAACTAACTACCTGTGGCTGTACAGCAGCCCCTTTCCCAATCAGCCACAAATCATGTGTGACAGCTTACCACCTCCCCCAAGCCTACTAATCCTGACACACATAATCCACCTCCACCCGCTATTGTGCCATGCTCACATCTTCTGCATATCAGTCATGACTAGATTGTAAGCTCGGATGGCCAGGCAGTGTATGTTATATGTCAGTGCAGTGTTGCATCTTACTGCTATTGGGATACAAATGTTCACTAGTAGTAGTAGTACACACATATCTAAACAAATGTATGTGGCAACATATGCAGTACTTACATGAGAAGACCTCCTCAATCACCTGCTGCCTAACTGCTGTGCCCTCATGTGTGTCACCACGGCCACGTACAGGAGGGCACGTAGGATCATCCTCCAGATCCTCATTAATTTGGATTGGGATATGGTGCCTGAGAGCAATGTTGTGCAGGATGCAACAGGCTATAATGATCTCTGCCACAGTCTGTGCTTTGTATTGTAAGGCCCCACCTGTCCTATCCAGAGACCTGAAGTGACTCTTTAAAACGCCAAAGGAGCGCTCTATGATGGAGCGGCTGGAGGCATGGGCCTCATTGTAATTCCTCTCTGCACGTGTCTGTGGTTGACGCACAGGGGTCAGCAACCAGGGGCGACACCCATATCCTGAATCACTTGCAGAAAGAAATGTTGAACGTTAAAGCAGGAGCTCATGTCCACCCAAATGGACACAAGTATGTACGTACAAACCAAATGCACAAAACATCCTGACACAAACATATGACATCACATGATGGGACACCATAACTATGCATCAGCGTGTGAAGTTATGACACAGAAAACAAGAGGTAGGTGTAAGGATTGCAATCAATATAATCTGTAACCACGACACAAATGCTAGCGTCCATTCTACCATCAACACACAGCACCGTAGCAAGGTAGAGCTGGAGGGCACCCCCCCTCTCCCGTTAGATCACATACAGACAGATGAGACACACACACAACTAGGGTTACACCTCAAAGACAGATACGTGCACATACAGTTAGTCAGAGGATCACCATGTGCATGTCAGAGATGAGAAATACATACCCAGCCATATACAGTCCTCATACTGGCCTGCCTCAAATTGTCTGAATAGTGCCAAGTGATGCAGGATATAGGAGTCATGGGTGGACCCTGCAAACCTAGGGACCACATTCAGAATATGCATATTTGCATCACATACAACCTGAATATTCAGGGAACGTTTGCGGTTGCGGAACACTACTTCCCTGTCTCTGGGCGTGACTAGGGCAACATGTGTGCAATCAATAGCTCCCATCATGTGTGGTATCCCGGCTAATGCCTCAAAGGCCTGGTTCAGGGGTCCCCCACTGTTGCCTAGTGTTGGGAATGGCAATGTAATTCCCCACCCGACTGATCATGGCACGCAGTACCTGGTGGAGACAGCGTGAGAAGGTGGGGCTGCTCATGCCACCCACTGCGGCCACAGATGACTGGAAACAGCCAGAGGCAAAGAAATGTAGGGCACCAAGGAGCTTGACTAAACCCGGTATGGCATGTGAACGACCAGTCAGGGGCTCGAAGTCAGGTCGTAGATCCTCATAGAGCTCCCTAATAGCCCCTGTGCTCAGGCAGTAGAGGGAGATGACCTGGTCCTTATGCATGCCCTGGAGCTGGGCCCTGAGCCTGTAGAGGCGAGGTTGGTGAGCCTCCCACTCGGCATGCCTCCGTTGGCGTGCCGGCACAGCCCCTGCCTGGCCTGCCCCCACAGCTGCAGGTCTGTGTTGCAGTGGGATTAAACCCATGCCCTGTGCCTCAGCCCCATGGACACCATCTCCCCCGTCAGGCAACCACAGCCCCTGCTCACCTCCCACTGCACATGCAGCAAACACAAAGCCATCCATAAACTTCACCCCTCTACTCCTCTAACGCACTCAAACGCAGACACTCACCTCACCAACCCTGCCAGTCACCTCCCCCACCACACACCAACCCAGCCATACAACCCCACCACCACTCACCAACCCAGCCACTCTCCACACCAAACCTGCTTCTGATGCTCTCCTTGCTTCACCAACAACCAACAGCGCACACCTTCTCTCCCTCGCCTACACAAACCCCTCAACGTGTACCAGGTGTGCATGTGTATTTATGTTTGTGTTTTTTACGTTGCGCACATTGCGCATGAGCAGGGGTGTGAGAGCGTCAGCTGCGCACGTTGCGCATGCGCCGCACAGACACGGATGGTGCATGTGCAGGACACCACGTTAGGCATGTGCTGTGCGTGAGGCATGGCGCATGCGCGTAATGGCACGCAGCACATGCTCATGCCTCACACCCACGCACAGTGCATGTGCAACATGGTGTCGCACACACACCTTCCGCATCTGCGTGGCACATGCGCAACTCGTGCAACACATGCACCTGCCATGCTCGTGCCACTGCACATGCACAACACGCGCAACGTAAAAAACACAAACATAAATACACATGCACACCTGGTACACATTGAGGGGTTTGAGTAGGTGAGGGAGAGAAGGCGTGTGCTGTTGGCTGTTGGTGAAGCAAGGAGTGTCAGAAGCAGGTTTGGTGTGGAGAGTGGCTGGGTTGGTGAGTGGTGGTGTAGAGTGTCAGAGGCAGATTTGGTGTGGAGAGTGGCTGGGTTGGTGAGTGGTGGTGGAGAGTGTCAGAGGTAGGTTTGGTGTGGAGAGGTGTGTTGCAAAGCAGGCAAGAGAGAGGAGGGGAGGCGAGGAGCAGGAGAGAGAGACAGGAAGGGAGTTGAGGAGCAGGCGGCAGGGAGAGGAGGGGAGGGAAGGAGCAGGCAGGAGGTATAGCAGAGGAGCCGAGGGGCAGGGATGTGTGACAGGGAGGGAGAGGACACAGAGAGCCAAGGGGCAGGGATGTGTGACAGGGAGGGAGAGGACACAGAGGGCAGGGAGATGGAGCAACAGGACTTAGCAGGAGGGGAGGAGGGGGGCACCTGTTCAGCAGGACCCAGAGCCGACAGGAAGTGTTGGGCCTGTGGTGGTGGCTGCAGGCCCATCAGGTGTGTCACAGCCCACCCAGGGGCCACCCAGTGCCAAACAAAGGCGTATACCGGTGCCAGCTGAGGAACGGAGGAGAGCTGTGAGATTCAGTCAGTAAGAAAACCACATCCTGCTGGCCAGTGTGTTGGAGCAGTATGAGGTGCTCTATGACCAGCTGAGCAACAACACCACTGTGGCCACACGTATACACGTGTGGGAGGAGGTGCAGGAGGCTGTAGCCCAGGCAGGTGGACCAACCAGGGACCTGGACAGCCTGAGAAATAGATTTAATGACATTAAGCATGGTGTCTGAGCACACATGGTGGCGGAGAGGCAACATGCCATGGGCACCAGTGGGGGTGCCCCCTTTGTCCCAACTCTCACACCCCTGGAGCAGGAGCTCGCAGACCATCTGGGCCCCATCTACCTGCGTGGACTGCCAGAAGCACTGGATACCGCCCAACCACAGGCTTGAAGGTCGGCACCTCTCACCCTGCTGCTTCTTACCCTTGGAATAAATGTCCATTGTCTATACGTCAGGCATCTTCTTTGCCCTTCTTCGGACTCAAGTTAAAAGCTCATCTTCTCACCTCTGCCTTTGGCCCCTGAGTTTGCTGTTCTCCCTCTTTCCCCTTTGTTATATCACCTTTCTGTTGTCCCCTCACACTTGTTCCTTCCTCTTTCCTTTGTCCTGTATCTCCTGCTCTTGTCTCTTTGCTCTTGTTCCTAACTTTTCTCTACACCTTTTATTGCTTTGTCCTCTTAGATTGTATGCTCTGTTGAGCAGGGACTGTCTTTTTGTTTTTTTCACATTTACAGCACTGCGTGCACCTGGTAGCACCCTATAAATGCTTAGTAGTAGTAGTAGTAGCAGATATGCTGCACACATACAGGGCACGCCCAAGCACATGCAGCACATGGAAGGGATTGGTGGGGGAACATGTCCTGAGAGCATATGTGCCCTACCACAGGCAACTGTGGGGTGATGACACAGTAGCACATGGCACGGTAGGTACAGGGTGTGTGTGACAGGTACCTGGGCCTGCGTGCATGATAGACACAGTCCTGAACGTAGTCGAGGACGGCAAAGCTGTGTAGAAGCAGGGGGTGTGGCAGACAAGGCCCATATCTGATTGAACACTGCATACATCAATGGTCCGAAAAACCTCCATGCAAAGCCCAGAGGGTTAAGCTGCACAGCTAAAATGCACAGCACTACAGATCAACAATGTAATAGTGATCTAAAAGACCTATCTGAGGAGTGGAGAATGATATCCCACTGTAATCAAAGAGGATCACAGCATACATGAGCAGCAATGTAACAGTAAAGAGCCCCATTGGAATACCATTTGCCACTATTCAGATACCCTCCTTGTATTACTATTACATTGGTGCTCTCTAGTGCTGTGACATGTTGCTGTGCTGCTGGACCCTCTGGCCTTTCCATATAGGTGATATTGCCACTGATGTATGCAGAGTTTATGCGATTATAGGGTTTTTCCGCCCTTCAAAGTACTCCTCCTCCTACACATTTGTGTTTGCGAGACTAACTGAGGTCTGTTTCCCCCACTACTGGAGTTATCCTACCCAGATTGGTCTAGTGTTCCCTCCTCACATATGGCATATGAGGGTGTATATTGATTTGTTTATTTGGGCCTACTCCTTTTGGGGTGCATGCAGTATTATCAGCCTGATTTCTCTGTCCCCCTGAGGTCTACTTGCTAACATAGTACCTGGCATATAGGTCACAACCATTCATCATACCCATGCAGGTAGTCACCCAGCACATTGTGACAAGGGGAGACATACAAGAGGGACAGGCAACTAGCCCAGAACACATTGGCCTTGGGGTACTCACACACAGCACCAAAGCACATATGACGTCTGTATGCTCTTACCTATCCAGGGACATATCCCAGACCTCTGACAGGGAAGGGCCTAACACACAGGGATAATGACGTAGACGCAAACAAATGCCAGCAAACATATCACACACATGTCACACACTTAACACTCTTTCAGGGCCCACATACAGTGGCGATCCACCACCCACCCTCACCAGACATTGGTGTGCACACCCGTACCATGTGCACATAGCACAAACCCCACACCACCTGGGATCAGGCCTTATACACATCTCACAGTGCACAGACACATTCCCATACCCCCAAACACGGTGCAACGCCATGCCCAGCAGTGCTACACCCATCCCCCAGAACACCCCACCACACCCAGTAGTTTGCAAAGTGGAGGGCCCCAGCACATGTCTAGCTGACACGGACACATCCTGCAACATCTAACATGCATACCACTCAGGGCAATGCAAGCACATCCCTCACACACACAATGACGGCACACAATCCCACTCAGGGCTCCCACATGCACCACAGCCATGGCTGGAGTTTCAAAGTCTAAACTCCCTGAACTATTCTTCTGATTAGGGGTAAATGTCTGTTTTCTATCCATTTCCATGGGCTCCACTACAGTCTCACCACCACATATCCCCCTCCCCCCTTAAGATATTACGGGCTGGCGTACTAACCCCTGCACAGCCCGTAATTCTTGCTAGGGTATTATGGTCTTTTGACAGCTATTCGGATTATCCTCTTTTGCCACCAACCGAGCCAATGCCACTCACTCGTGCCAGGGTCGCAAAACATTAATGTGATAAATCTGCTGTTGTCCTCTTTTATTCTCCACGGAATAGGATACCGGACTTACCTGCCCTATTACCCTATAAGGGCCCTTCCACTTACTCTCGAATTTGGGGCTTGGTCCGGCCACTGTTACAATAACTTTTTCGCCTACCTCCAACTGGCGAGGCTTGGCGCGCCGGTCATAGTGGGTTTTCTGGCGGATTTGGCTAGCTGTTATATTCCCTTCCGCCACTTGGGACATACGCTGTAGGCGTCCTTTCAAATCCTTTAAGAATTGGGGTATCCTGATTTCTTCTATGGTTGGTTCCAGGCTTAAATGACTGGGGCTGCCCTATGGCTTCAAACTCCGCCCCCGGGTGTTCCCCATTACCTACCCTGGTTGCCTTGGAGCTAGGGCGTGGCTTACACTCAGCAACTCTATGTGTGTGTTTTTTTCCTTGGCTGGAGTTTCAAAGTCAAAACTCCCTGAACTATTCTTCTGCTTAGGGGTAAATGTCTGTTTTCTATCCATTTCCCTGGGCTCCACTACAGTCTCACCACCACACAACACATTGAGTTTGGTGGGGATGTACTACACACGTGTACATAGGTGCACTGCGCAAACTCATCTGTGCTGTGTACCCTTTTCCACCCCCCAGGTGACTACCAGACCATGGAGGCACATGAGGAGGAGGATGTGGCAGGACCTCAGGATGCTGAGAGGGCCAGAGGTCGCAATTTTATGGGGACACTACCAGCAATGGCGAGGGCACAACAGGAAACAATGTGCTGCCTGAGGCAGAGGACACAACACCGGATGTCAATGCTACAGTGGGGGCCACTAGCAGCAACATACAGGCTGTGGTGGGTACGGAGGTGGAGGGGAGTCACCACACCCTGCAGGTGCCAGGGATATTAGCCACCCCTCCCACCAGTATGGCTATGATCCTGGCGGAGCTGCGGGCCCACAGTGCCTCAGCAAGGCAAGATGCTGAAGGTGGGTAACAGCATACACAACAATCCCCATGGGGGTTGACGTAACATCCACAATGAGATTGTTGTCAACATAGCAGATCATATATTATGTCGTGGGGGGGGGGGCTGTGCCATGTGCGTTCCCCCCTATTGTAGCATGGCTTGTCAAGTGTCAGCATGTTGAGGAGCTCAGACATACACACACTGTTCACGGCCATATACCCCAAGGAAGTGCACTGCGGTAAACACCTATCCCAGGTCACCTAGACAGCTTACTTGACTGACCCCTCACCATGGGTACTGGTACCTAGCATAGCTTGTCACCGTGATCTGTACTTAGCACCAGCATTATAGAAAACTGGGCCACACAGATCTATGTATTTGTGTGCCATGACTCCCCACGTCATCTGGCTTATCTCATACGACCAGTGTGCAGATCATGCATTGACACATTGCACTGCGACACTGTACCATGTGTGAGATCTGTGATTCACACGACCCCTCATCAGGACCATTTCCTGTCATGAGAATGGCTCATGGGACACACAGATGTACACATGGTCATGTGTTGCTAGTCGTCACCTGCATGGTTTTTCTGCAGACTGGTCTGGTGTGATATGCCTGACATGTGCATGTGTCACAGAAGGGGGTTGTAACAGGTGTCTCACACATCACCTTGTGTCCCACCCACAGGCACTTGTCAGGCTCTGTTGGCCATTCACAGGAAATCCACCAGCTGCGGGCCACAGTGGACACAATGGCAGGGGCGCTACTCCATATTGCACCAGGACAGAGGGGTGGGTTGGGCCATGGTCGCTGTGGCCAGCCATGGAGGATGTGAACATTGTAAAGACATCATGACCTATTACTACCTATGTGTTTGTTTCCAATGTGTGCCACTGTGATCCCCTGAGTACCCTGCGCCCCCATGTTGTCACCCTGCCCACATGTGCCTACCCATATCCCTCAGGGGTGTGGTGTCTGCACTGCCACCAATCAACGCACATAGGTTATACCATGCCCTGTGTGCCATGGACTGTGCCAGGTGGTCACCCTCCTACCTATGCATGGGGGTATACCCAACCTCACCCGTTGCCCAGCAAGATATACACGGTGGTACATGTCTATTGTAAGGATCTGTCACCCTCTCCAACCCCATATGCTCTCCATTATTATACACACATGTGTGACCATCCTCCCTGCCCACACCAGGGCTTACATGGCTGTCTACCCACATAGGCTTGCATGCGGCACAGGCAGACAAAGGTAGCTCGCTACAGTCAGCTGATCACTCTTCCCCAGCGCTTGACGTTCCCCAACGCTCATCCTCGGGACCTGCATCGACCTGTCTCACCCTCACCAGCTATCCTGGGTACAGCAGTCCCTCTTACCCTTCCTGCCACATACCTGCTGTTAGATTTTTCACCTATTGCCCCACGAGCATGGTGCATAAGATATGCAGCCTATACATCACAGGCAGCATGCATGTGACCATAGGTGTTGGGACACACTGTACATCGGCACATCACAGGGGCACCAGGGGACACAGATGCCTACACACATGGGCAGCCCCCACACGGTCCATGTATGTTACCTATGTCTACCACTTATACACATAGGGATCTACACACATGTCCCATGCTCACATCCACAGTCTGTCTGTAAGGGAGACACGTGAACATTGTGTCATATGTACAAACTGGTTTATTTACACATTTACATTGGCCATGCTTCTGTTGCAGTCACCCACAACTGCCCTATTCACAGGAGGTCTTAGTTGTGACCACTGAGGTATAGTACCAAAGCCTAGTGTCATGGTAGTGGTGCCTGGCGATGTGTTCAGGGCCACCCACCTCCCGCTCTATCGCAGAACACATCACCCATGTGTTTTAAGGATAGCATGGTGCAATGGCGGGTGTGTCAGATGATGTGTGGAGGAAAGGCAACCACACAGGTGTGTGCCAGACCACACAGGGAGTTAGGGAACACCTCCCCTGGACACCAGAATGGCCAAACCACACGTGGCATGGTGCTGCCATGTCATGCAAGAGGGTGTAGGAACAGGGTATAGGGGGCCTGGGGGGTTGCACACAGTACACATAGGTGTCACCTCACACATGCCCAGACCCACATCCATACATGCAGGGTGCGCTGGCAATAGGTATTAGAGGACACACACTGGCCAGAGCAGCATGTTCTGTCCTGGTTGACAGGACAGCACAGGGCACATGTGTGGGCGCCCCTGTGCCCCTTAAATGCTCCATGGATGCCCATCAGGGGATGGCTGTCGATATGCACCACCCATGGCAGCTGCACGCTGCATGTGCATCTCGGCAGCCAACCACTGAATGGTGCCTGCCAGCCACCGGATGGTGCGGTCCTGGGTCTGCTGGCATTGCAGCACACCACTCACTGCCACATACAGGTCCAGCACACACCTGCCACCACATCCATGCCAGGTGCCTGGTGTTTGTGTGGTGGTATGAGCGTGGGTCCTGTCTGTGGCAATGGGTGGGGATGCTACTCCCAGGCAGACACCATCGCCGCACACATGTGGCAGATGGCAGGGACCCACACTGCCCTGTGCTGTCCTGTGTCCCCTCCCACTCACAGAGCCACCCTCCACCCTCTCCACACCCCCCTCCTCCCACTCTAACCCCTCCCACCCACCCTCTCTCTCACTGCCCTCCCCACTCTCCTCCTCCTCCGCCACCTGCTTCACCTCCCCCTCCCCCTCCTCACCCCCTGCTGCATACAACTCCCCCTCCCACTCCCCTCCCTCCTGCCCCACCCCACCCCACACTCTGCACCCTCCATGTTGTCCTCTTTCTTTTCACCCTCTGCCACCTCCTCCTCCTCCTCCTCCTCTGACTGGACTTGCGCTGTGGGATGTGTTCTGGGGGGCCCTGATGTAGATGGGCCCTCACCAGCAGCAGCATCCTCTGTAGGGGGAGACAGTCATTAGCACACCATCATGTGAGCCACATGCCACATGTACATTGTTTGGCCCCCACAGGCTGTTGGGCCACTGTGACATGCTGTACTGCGCTTCAGAGGCCGCAACACTCACCGCCACTTTGCTCCAGTGCCCTCCCTTGGAGGTGGGCAAGGACCTCCAGACAGTGTAGCCGCAGCTCCTGACCCTTTTTCCGTAGATCCTCTATCTGGGGGGGGAAGCAATGGGTGGGAGCATTAGGGGCCAGATATCTCTGGTGGGTGCCTACTGCATATCACACATCTCTGTGAGCAGCAGCGTGCTGCTGCTGCTGCTCTGGCCAGTGTATCCTCTCCTACCTGTTGCCTGCGCACCCTGCATGTGTGGCTTTGGGTCTGGGCATGTGTGAGGTACCACCTATGTGTACTGTGCATAACCCTCCGGACCCCCCATAGCCTGTTCCTACAATCTCCTTGCAATGCATGGCAGCACAATGCCATGTATGGTTTGGCCATGCTGGTGTCCAGGGGAGGTGTTCCTTAACTCCCTGTGTGGTCCAGCACACACCTGTGTGGTTGCCTGACCTACACACATCATCCGACACACCCGTCATGGCACCATGCTATCCTCACATGGTGCCATGTGTGATGTGATAGAGCAGGAGGTGGGTGGCCCTGAACACATCACCAGGTGCCACTACCATGACACTAGGCTTTGCACTATACCTCTGTGGCCACAACTAAGGCCTCCTGTGAATAGGGAAGTTGTGGGCGACTGCAACAGGAGCATGGCCCACCACACCTAGCTGAGCTAGTAACATATGTGATCTGGTCTGGGCCCTCCTGCAGTTAGGGCAGAGCTGTGAAACCCCAACAGGTACAGGTACCCTAACACCAGCATCTATAATGGTCCTCTGCGATCAGGTATGGGCCCCCTGGGAATAGGGAAGATGTGTGACCTGGCCCTGCATAACCTACCACAATATCTGGATTTATTACTGACCTTTGTAATCAGGTCTCATCTCTCCTGGGGGAAGGGTGGATCAGAACACATCAACAGCAACATATACCATAACACCAGGGTGACTGACAGATCACTTTAATCTGGTTTCAGGCCCCCTGGGGGTAGGGCAGATGTTTTAACCTGCAAATGCATAAATGACCATTCCACCAGGATGGATAACAGACCACTTTGATCAGGTCTCAGGACTCCTGGGGGTAGGGTGGATCAGAACATATCAACAGCAGCACATACCATAACACCAAGGTGACTGACATATCACTTTGATCAGGTCTCAGGCCCCCTGGGGGTAGGACAGATGTTTTAACCTGCAAATGCATAAACGACCATTCCACCAGGATGCATAACAGACCACTTTGATCAGGTCTCAGGACTTCTGGGGGTAGGGTGGATCAGAACATATCAACAGCAGCACATACCATAACACCAGGGTGACTGACAGATCATTTTTATCAGGTCTCAGGCCCCCTGGGGGTATGGCAGATGTGTGAATCTGCAAATGCATAAACAACCATTCCACCAGGATGGATAACAGACCACTTTGATCATGTCTCAGGATTCCTGGAGGTAGGGTGGATCAGAACATCTCAACAGTGTCAGCATACATCAGCATGACATTATGCCTAGCATAGGTGTCATGGCTTTTTCCCAGACCTTGGATTTCAAGCAGCTTTGATACTCTGGTGATTTCAGTCTCCAAACTTAATGAGGGTAGTTTACAAGATGAGATTAGCTCTGACTCCCTGGTGATGTCAGTCTCCGGGCCTGATGAGATTGGTCTGCATCCCCTACTTGCTAAATCAAGAATAGCAGACCTCAAAGGGAGGTGCTGGAAACAATAGCAGACCTCAAAGGGAGGTGCTGGAGAAAATTCACTATAAAGGACAGAAATGCTTCCTCTTTCTCTCTCTCTCTCTATTCATCAGACATGAAGGACATGAGGCTCTGACAACCACTTCTCTGTACCCCTCCCCCTCTCTCTCTCTCTGATCTCTCTCACACACACATGCACACACATAGAGTCTTTCATATACTCTATTCTCTCTCACACTTCACACATGCGCACACACACACAGATTCATTGATGCACACTGAAGCAGCTCTGTAACAACCACTATATAACTCTGTTCTGTACCTATGTAATAAGCCTATTTCTATATAAAACTCTTTTTCCAAGCCACACAAGTTTTGGTTGTCTTATTTGTGCTGCTTACCCTACTGTCTCTGTGAAATGAACCCAGGACCAAACGGAGCGTAGCCAAAAGTGGAGAGCAGCGGCGGAAGATTACATTTCCCAGAAGATTACAAATATCAGAAGAGTACATTTATGGGGGCCGTCTCAGACTTCACAGCAGATCTCCAGTTGGGTAAGTAATAATTTTGTTTGGTACATTAAAGTGGATTTCAGACAGGGTGCGACAGGAAAATCAAAAGTCCTTGTGACCATGTACAATTGACAATTTTGGTTACAGGCTGGATTTAGTGAAAAGTTCCAGTGATACCTTTGTTTCTTGGGTTAGACAAGGTGAGATTTTTATTGTCAAAAGGCTCTGTAATAATCCTGAATTTTAATATTACCTACACCTAGGGACATTACATAGAGTGGCTTGGAATTTTCTTATTTGTAGGTAGAGGCTTGTTACGGTTTGTTACAAGCCACATATTTTTCTCTAGTATTTGAGCTGCTAAGAAAAGACAGAGAGATAGTCCAGCTTTAGTTTGGAAATGGTACACAGGTAAACAGTCCCTCATTGAATACAATATACATCTTTCCTGGTAACACTATTACATCCTGTCCCTTTGCCTTTTATTTCTCAGTCTCCTGTCAGGTATAACTGACAATTCTGTTAATCTCCTAACACCCTTCTTACTATAATTTCATCCTGAACTTCCACCCTGTTAAAAGGTGGTAAGCACTTTTTATTCAGGTATAATTTTAAGGAGTGATCTTTATGCCAGTACTCTTTACTGAACACCCATAAAATTTATGCCATTCCAACTATAATTCTAAGTTTCACTTCTTCAGAAAAGTGAGCATTCCTCCTTTCAAGGTTGCACATTTGAGATAGTCGCATAAAACCAAATAAAAACATAATAAGCTAGGCCCCTGTACCAACTACAGTCTTTCTGCAGTCTCAAATATGGAAGCCTTTGATTTTAAAGAACTTAAAGAAATAGTATTGACATACTGTAAGAGAAAAGGTGGTCCCTTTGAAGGGGAATTCCCTGAGGCATGATGGTATAATATTCAAAGACAAATGTTAAACCATTATCAAGAATTCAAAAAGAAAACAAATAAAAGAAAATGCCTTTTTATCCAAGGCATGTGCAGGGGGCTCATTAGCATGAAATAGGACAATACTGAACTGACTTCTCATTGTACACAACTAACCAAAGACCTAGACAAGGCACAAATTTGCATTGCCATGCAAAGGGCTCAGGTGATACAAGCCACAAATTCTTTTATAACTGTTAGTGAGCAATTAGAAGCACTTAAACTTGAATTGAGGCACGTTAAGGATCAATTGGACTCTGAAAGACAAAAGAAATATACGCCCTGGCCAACACCCATTTCTCCCTCAGCCCCCTATGCCTATGACACACCCTATAAACCATGCATCCAAGCTATTGAGAAACAAAAGAATTCAGAAGTATGCATAGCTGGACTTAGGAATGGAAAAAATAAAGATGAATCAGAGGAAGAAAATCCTAATAGTTTATCTCAGCCAGAACAGAGCAATAACCAGGACCTGTGTCAGGAGGATAATTCAGATGACTCAGACCCAGCACCCAGTACCAAACTCAGAGCACCAGTTAAAGTGATGCTGCAGGACAATTTAAAAGATAGGGACATGGAAAGGATAGTTGAGAAAACTGGCCCTATGCCTTTTAATGTTAATGACTGGTGCAAATGGGCCACTGATATTCTGATTCACTGGGGTATAGGGAAATACAGAAGAAAACAATCGGACTTTGATAGACTTATGCATCTGGCTCTGGGGCTACACTATTATAAAGTTGGCTCTCTCACTCACCCATACCAGTTGGTTAAAAGGGGCATTGAGAAACTATTTCACTGTTCCCCAATGCAAGTATTTAAAATTATTTCACCTCTACCTAATGATACACTGGAAGAGTTTGCATATAGAGCCTGGATTTTAAAAGCAGTTCTTAATGAGCAGGAGTCCTGGCCCAATGCAGAAGATTATGGGGGGAGCATGCATAAGGCATTTTTATTAGAATTGCTATCCCCTGAGATTACAAAACACCTTCTGTTATTTTCTGAAGACCCTAAAGCAACCCCTTTTGATACTTTAATGCTCAGAATTGGGTCTGTTTGGAAGACCCAGCCCTCACAGGTCATAACAGTATCAGAAGCACAGAAGTGGCAAGCTGAGGGATCCTCCCAATACACAAAAAACACAGACAAAGGATACCAAGAACAGACACCTTGGAGAGGACAAAGCAGAGGTACTTTTAGAAACTCCTCAGGTTACATTCCCTTTCAGGAGCTCAAAGCACAGAGAGATGGATTAGAAAAGGAGAAAATTAAATGGGAACAGGACAAACACATACTGCAGGTAGAACTAGATAAATTAAAACAGAACTTACAAGCAGCTCAGGACAAACACAAGGCTAGTGCATAGGGGTGTCTTGACCTCCTGGGTTCAGATATCAAAATGTCTCAAGCCTTCATAGCCCAGCCTGCCTCCGTTCTCTCAACAGAGGACTCAATTCCAGAGCCTCTGGATGATGAAACAGATACAGGCCCAGAATACAGTTTAAGGCTTGTAACATCCTTGATACTGGACTCTTGTGGACGCCCCAATGTTATCAGTAGAATAGGGGGTCAGGATAAACTAGCTTTGATTGACACAGGGGCTGGAATTAGTTTTACAAACAGAGCTTCTCCCACTGCAGATCAGAAAAATATGGAAATTTATGAAATTCAAGGAATTAATGACACAGCTTCCAAATGTGTGGCTATCCCAGTTAAATGGGGTATCTCTGTGCACAGTGAACAAAACAAGGAAATGTTGGAAACCACTGCCTCCACTATAGTGAACACACCAAAAGAAATAATTGGAATTGACGTTCTCAACCAGTTAAATTTGGTGGTGGATATGGCTAATCTTAAATTGTGGCAGTATTCAGGAACTTCAAGTGCTTCTAAAACTGTAGTGCATGAAGTCATTCCCATGCAGTTAGCAACTCAGTGCACCAAGACAGCTCAGCAGTATGATCTGTGTGTAATTCCCTCAGAGGTGGCTGATATTCCAGTCTGGGCTCAAGACAAGTTAGATTGTGGGAAAATGCACACAGAAATACTGTTGGAAGGCGAGGATCCTCCACCACAGAAACAATACCCAGTACCTCATCAGGCTATAGAATCAGTGACTAAAATTGTGAAGATACTGGAGGAGAGGGGTCTGATTAGACCTATTTCTTCCACATGCAATTCACCAGCCTGGCCGATAGTTAAACCGGGGGTTCCTTCAGGCTTACTATGGACCTCCGTGCCCTGAATCAAGTTTCAAAATCTGTAGTGCCTGTGGTAGCCTCATACCCTGAAATGATCTCTAAACTGAACCCCAAATGTAAATTTTTCTCTGTTTTAGACATATCCAATGGGTTTTGGAGTCTGCCCCTGGCCCTTGAATGCCAGTACAAAACAGCCTTTCAGTGGCTGAATAAACAATATGCATGGACTGTGCTTCCACAGGGCTAAAAGGATTCCCCCTCAATATTTCATAAATACATGCAGGAAGCCCTGTCACTATTGTCTTGCAGAGATAATACAATTCAGTATGTAGATGACATTCTGATTCAGTCTGAGAATGAAGCTGTACACTGGAATCATGTAAGAGAAGTTTTAAAAGCCCTCTTACAAGTTGGTCTTAAAGTTAATCCTGCCAAGGCTCAACTGTGCAAATCACAGGTTTCCTTTTTAGGGGTTACTATTGGCCAGGATGGTAAATCTGTAGATTCTCAGAGGATAGAGCTGATACAGAAACTTCCACTTCCTACAGATCAGAAATCACTCCAGTCATTTCTAGGGCTCACTGGTTTCTGTCGTGACTTCATGCACAATTATGCTGAAGTGGCAGCTCCACTTTACTCCCTGCTAAAAAGTAAAAGTTATGTTTGGGAGGAAGAACATACAGAAGCTGTAACTAAATTAAAGCACATTCTGACTTCTGCTCCTGTTCTTGCACACCCAGATCACACACAACATTTTTTCCTGTACCCTGTAGTTGGAGAGAACAGTATAAGTGCAGCTCTAACACAACGCCTAGGAGGAGTAGCTCTCATATGCTGTGCATCCATTACCACTTGGCATGGGAGAAGAGACACTACATAAACTGCTCAACTTTACAGAACTCCATGCCTATATTGATCACCTTAAAACAACACCCACTGAAGTGAATCACACCATCGCTTATGAGAATGGACACATTCAACACATTGTTGGACACTTGCTACAAGATGCTCATGTGTCTGTGTGGGAATTGTTATTTGGTTACTCACCTACTGCTGATCATGTCTTTAATGTTTTTATTCACCCTCTTATTATTTTAACTGCTGTACAAATATTGCTATGCATTATCATAATTTTCCTGTGTTGTAAAATGAAACAAATGTACATTTCCTTGCAGCGCATGTCCTACAGAACATCAATAACATTTTAAGGTAGTTACACTTAATTTCTCCAGCATTTACCTCTACATCCAGGCTCATTTGGCCTGCTAATTTGGCATTTCCTATTACATTGAATACCAGAGTCAGCTGCAGTCTAGTATTGCTTCCTATCCTCACTCATAGCATCCTGGTAAATTTTGACTTTAACCTCCTCAAAAATTCCTGCAGCCCTTATGCATTGTTCACTCTCTCTAAGATGGGCACGGAGGTAGCATATTGGGTCCCTGCCCCCCACTAGTGGCTGCCCTACCTAAGACATGAGGTTTGGACTCATAAGGGGACTTGTTTATCTCTAGAACACTAGAGACAGTACTGTGAAGGACAGGGGACCTACTAGACATAGCAAGGTATTTAATACAGGAGGTATTAGTCAAGCTGCCTACTATCATGTAATTGCAGCTGGGACAGGTACCACAGGATTTGCTTCCACCATTTCCAGGCACAAATAATAAATAACAATAAAAAAGGTGTGGGAGATGTCAGCATACATCAGCATGACATTATGCCTAGCATAGGTGTCATGGCTTTTTCCCAGACCTTGGATTTCAAGCAGCTTTGTTACTCTGGTGATGTCAGTCTCCAAACTTAATGAGGGTAGTTTACAAGATGAGATTAGCTCTGACCCCCTGGTGATGTCAGTCTCCAGGCCTGATGAGATTGGTCTGCAGCCCCTCCTTGCTAAATCAATAGCAGACCTCAAAGGGAGGTGCTGGAAACAATAGCAGACCTCAAAGGGAGGTGCTGGAGAAAATTCACTATAAAGGACAGAGATACTTCCTCTTTCTCTCTCTCTCTCTATTCATCAGACATGAAGGACATGAGGCTCTGACAACCACTTCTCTGTACCCCTCCCTCCTCTCTCTCTCTCTGATCTCTCTCACACACACATGCACACACATAGTCTTTCATATACTCTGTTCTCTCCCACACTTCACACATGCACACACACACACACACAGATTCATTGATGCACACTGAAGCAGCTCTGTAACAACCACTATATTACTCTGTTCTGTACCTATGTAATAAGCCTATTTCTATATATAAAACTCTTTTTCCAAGCCACACAAGTTTTGGTTGTCTTATTTGTGCTGCTTACCCTACTGTCTCTGTGAAATGAACCCAGGACCAAACGGAGCATAGCCAAAAGTAGAGAACGGCGAAAGATTACATTATCCAGAAGATTACAAACAGCAGCACATACCATAACACCAGGGTGACTGACAGATCACTTTGATCAGGTCTCAGGACTCCTGGGGGTAGGGTGGATCAGAACATATCAACAGCAGCACATACCATAACACCAGGGTGAAAGACAGATCACTTTGATCAGGTCTCAGGACTCCTGGGGGTAGGGTGGATCAGAACATATCAAGAGCAGCACATACCATAACACCAGGGTGACTGACAGACCACTTTGATCTGGTCTCAGGCCCCCTGGGGGTAGGGCAGATGTTTTAACTTGCAAATGCATAAATGACCATTCCACCAGGATGGATAACAGACCACTTTGATCAGGTCTCAGGACTCCTGGGGGTAGGGTGGATCAGAATATATCAACAGCAACATATACCATAACACCAGGGTGACTGACAGATCACTTTGATCAGGTATCAGGACTCTTGGGGGTGGGCAGATGTGTGAACCTGCAACTGCATACACTACCATACTCACAGGATGTATTACAAACCTGTGTAATCAGGTCTGGGCCTCCTGGGTGTAGGGCAGATGTGTGATCTGACCCTGCATAAACTACCACAATATCTGGCTTGATTACACACCTGTGTAATCAGGTCTCAGGACTCCTGGGGGTAGGGCAGATCTGTGAATCTGCAACTGCAAAACCTAGCAAATCAGCATGCTGTTTACCAGACCTCTTTAGGCAGATCTATGTGCTCCTGGATTGGGGTGGATTTTAACACACCAACTGCAGCAGGTACCATAACACCAGGCTGACAACTGGACCTCTGTGATCAGGTCCTTAGATTCCTGGGGGTAGGGCATACCTACACACAGCAGCATACGCAGCTACATTCAGCACTGGATGGAACAAAGACTGGTGTCTATACCATGTTGTACATGTATGATGTGTGTTCATTGCTGGATAATGTGTTGCACATCTTGCATTGTGTGACCTGTCCCCATACACCTATCCCACGAGGGTAGTCGGCAAGACGATTGTACCGCCTCATGATGCGCTCCCATGCCTTCCTAACGCGGCAGAAGTCCTGGCATTTTGAGGAGCTGGGGAATAATTTGTGCTGCCTAGCACAGATTAGCTCTGCAAGGTGTCGCAGCTCCCGGTGGGTGAAAGCAGGCTTCCTTGACCGGGTCACCATTTTCTCTGATGCCTTGCTGATGCGTGCATGCACATCGCATATGCGCGCTGCCACGCATCACTACGGCACGCTAGCTACGCGCCCATGCCACGGCCGGTACACGGCAAATGGTGGTGCTGCCAAGATACGTGGCGCTGCAGGCTTTCTGCCCTTTGTCCAGGCCACTTCATAGAGCGCCTTATGATGCACTTCCTGCCAAGCCATGCTGTGAGGCACCTTGGGGTACATGACTACAGTGAAAAGATTTATGCTGCAGACAGACATTGCATAGATGTGTCTGACTCTTCTTACCACAATATACATCTTAGGCATTTATCTTGATGTTGGCACACTGGGGTCTGAAACCCATCACCACTGGTTGTGGAGGCATTGTATTAACCAGTGTGCTATGCCTTTTGACATAAATAGAAAAATCACTCCAATATCAACAAACGTGTTTCTAACTGCAAAAATAGTGTAGTTACTCTTTAAACATGCAAATCAGGTCTCAGCATATCAAGGCACAGGGGAATGAACAGCCAGAACAGGCCGTCTACACCAAACTTAAGCCCAATAACATCAATGACCTGATGAGTGGCAACTGGCATACTCCACACCTCGCATTTTGAAAATGAAAAATAACAGCACTTAGCTTATAGGTCAGGCGGGAGAATAACAGAGACGCCAGCCGCATCCCCGATGTTATCACATCAAGAGCTCTTCAAACGTTTCGCGGGACTGCCCGCTGCTTCAGGGGAATCTATAAAAACACATACAAACCACACAAATAAAACACAGCCTTTAATACACAGCAAAACACTGAAAAAGTACTCTATAAAAATTAAAAAGACCACCAATCCTACCATTTACCTGCCAGCTGAACTTCAACTGCGCCGAACAGAAAAAACCACTCATGCGCACTGCACAAAACCTAAGACCTTTAAACGAGCATACTTAATGACGTCAGAGGAAATCCCCTGTGTCAATCAACCCGAATTAAAAGGCCAAAATGTGACCCGACCCCCAACTCAACTCATACACATACAGCCCAATCAATCCGCAGATTTAAACCGTCCGGAGCTACCGTGCCTAGACGAAAAATCCAACTTTGCTCACGCCAGAAAAGCGTCTGTTCCCGGCTCATCCCATTCCGCCCACACAAAACCTTCTCCACACAAAAACATACGATATCATTGAAAGAATGCTGGAACTCAGAAAAATGGGCCACAAGAGGCGCTGTCAAAACACCGCAGCGGAGCCTGCTTTTATGCTCTGACAGCCGTTTACGAAAAGGCCGACAAGTGCTACCAATGTAAAGAAGCTGACACGGGCACCGGATCGTGTAAATCACAAATGCAGAATCACAAGTGGTGACATCACGCAACTTATACTGTGTACCCCGATAATCAAAAACAGAAACCGTACATGAAACCTCACAGACAGCACAATGCCCACAAGGAGCATGACCACCCATCACCTCACTCCGTCGTGAAGGGGAATTCAGTATCTCACGAATATTGCGTTGACGCTGCCACACACATCTAACATTTTGATTTTCCAACCCAGGGACAGTACGGACAACAGGAAGATGTTTTTTTACTATACGCTGAATGCTGAAACTTCATTTCATTTCTAAGTACTCACCTTTAAGTTTCAGCATTCAGCGTATAGTTAAAAACATCTTCCTGTTGTCCGTACTGTCCCTGAGTTGGAAAATCAAAATGTTAGATGTGTGTGGCAGCGTCAACGCAATATTCGTGAGATACTGAATTCCCCTTCACGACGGAGTGAGGTGATGGGTGGTCATGCTCCTTGTGGGCATTGTGCTGTCTGTGAGGTTTCATGTACGGTTTCTGTTTTTGATTATCGGGGTACACAGTATAAGTTGCGTGACGTCACCACTTGTGATTCTGCATTTGTGATTTACGCGATCCGGTGCCCGTGTCAGCTTCTTTACATTGGTAGCACTTGTCGGCCTTTTCGTAAACGGCTGTCAGAGCATAAAAGCAGGCTCCGCTGCGGTGTTTTGACAGCGCCTCTTGTGGCCCATTTTTCTGAGTTCCAGCATTCTTTCAATGATATCGTATGTTTTTGTGTGGAGAAGGTTTTGTGTGGGCGGAATGGGATGAGCCGGGAACAGACGCTTTTCTGGCGTGAGCAAAGTTGGATTTTTCGTCTAGGCACGGTAGCTCCGGACGGTTTAAATCTGCGGATTGATTGGGCTGTATGTGTATGAGTTGAGTTGGGGGTCGGGTCACATTTTGGCCTTTTAATTCGGGTTGATTGACACAGGGGATTTCCTCTGACGTCATTAAGTATGCTCGTTTAAAGGTCTTAGGTTTTGTGCAGTGCGCATGAGTGGTTTTTTCTGTTCGGCGCAGTTGAAGTTCAGCTGGCGGGTAAATGGTAGGATTGGTGGTCTTTTTCATTTTTATAGAGTACTTTTTCAGTGTTTTGCTGTGTATTAAAGGCTGTGTTTTATTTGTGTGGTTTGTATGTGTTTTTATAGATTCCCCTGAAGCAGCGGGCAGTCCCGCTAAACGTTTGAAGAGCTCTTGATGTGATAACGTCGGGGATGCGGCTGGCGTCTCTGTTATTCTCCCGCCTGACCTATAAGCTAAGTGCTGTTATTTTTCATTTTCAAAATGCGAGGTGTGGAGTACGCCAGTTGCCACTCATCAGGTCATTGATGTTATTGGGCTTAAGTTTGGTGTAGACGGCCTGTTCTGGCTGTTCATTCACCTGTGCCTTGATATGCTGAGACCTGATTTGCATGTTTAAAGAGTAACTACACTATTTTTGCAGTTAGAAACACGTTTGTTGATATTGGAGTGATTTTTCTATTTTTGGCATTTTTCACTCCGTGAGTCTTGACCGACTATGTTTTGGGATGCCTTTTGACATAGCAATGGCTGGCTACACAGCTATACCAGGTCATCTGCACACACTTTCTGCTCTGCTTACCGGGATAGTGTACGGACACAGCTAGGACACTTTACAGGGCACCTTAGTTTGGGCAACTGAGCTGAGGGTGCTTTGGGGTGTGCACACTGATTTCAGATCTATGTCAGACTGTTACAGGCATAAACGCCCGTAGCCTCGAACAGTTTTACTGACAGACGCACTTTGTATATAGCTCACCAGCTAATCTAGCAACCTGCAGCCCACACCACTTTTCCAACATACCCACTGCATGTGACTGGCCACTCTTTGAAAAAGTTTTTATGTGGTGGAACTGAACCACTGGCAGTGTGCCTGGTCAGCTTAGCTGCCCCCCACTACATTCTGACATGCGCCAGCAGAGGGCAGTCAGTGTGCACCTGCTGCATCCTGCAAGATGTTGCAACCATACACATGCTAACTGCAGACAGTCTGGTAGCACATACATAATGCATGTTCCAAAAGGAACACTGTGCACCCGGGCGTGGGATCTGGCACACACACACACCAAGCAGGTTTGTCAGTGATTGGACCTCAGAAATGGGAACCCAGAAATATCACTTACAGAAGTTATGTATAGCATTATGTGGGAACCTGGACATGCCGTGGTCACTACTCAGTCAGAGTAGGACTGACCTCCCAGCATGGCCACTGTGTCCTTGCAGGTGGTTGATGCACACTACAATATCCCAGCCATTTCCCTATACCAGGGGTGTCCAATCCTGTCCTGGAGGGCCACAATCCTGGTTGGTTTTTGGGATAGCCCTAATGAATATGCATGAGATATATATGCATTAGAGATATCCTACCAATCTGACTGGTTTGTGGCCCTCCAGGACTGGGCAAGGTACAGATGTCCTAGACATCAAAAGGGTAGATAGACTTTGTCACATTCCTCCTTGATTCCCACCACCACCAAAACGTTGTTTAATAGACCACATTTTTGTGGTGGTAAGAAGTGAGGAGGAATGTGACAAAGTCTATCTACCCTTTTGATGTCTAGGACATCTGTACCTTGCCCACTCATAATCTTAAATGACAGAGGTGTAAGGCAGGGATCTCCAAATCCAGTCCTGGAGGGCCACAAACCAGTCAGATTGGTAGGATATCTCTAATGCATATATATCTCATGCATATTCATTAGGGCTATCCCAAAAACCTGCCAGGATTGCGGCCCTCCAGGACAGGGTTGGAACCCCTGCCCTATACCCTGTGCAGATGCAGCCTGCCCAGACCGCCCTGTCCGGGCCATACTCACAGTATCTTGCTCCTCATTACGCACATTGGCAGGCCAACACTGGAAACAGTGCAAGCAGTGTAGGCTCAGTAAGGTGTAGGCAGCCACAACACACTGGATAGACATACACACACTCCCACACCTATGCCAGCATTGTGCAAATATAAAGGTTTGTGGCAGCCCTGGCTGCCACACCAGTCCTGGGCACAGTGCAGGCATTGCTATGATATGCAATACTGTTGGGGTCACTCCCCGGGGTGGTATACACTGTCAAAGGCAATAACTGAAACACACTCCACGGATATCTGAACGTTTGCTATGATGAATCTCTATCAACAAATCATGTTTAACTTAGGATTTGTTATCTGACATTAATCATAGCAACCTTTTGATATAGGTGGAACGTGTTCCCAAGTTTAGGACGGCATTGCTAAGGTATGCAGGTGCCAGTATTGGGAGATGCTGCTCTGCACAGGGCCCAACAGCCTGACTCTCCATGAGGCTTTGGATAGTGCAGCCTGTGGGTGTGGGTGTGTGTGCCCCTCTTGGCCACTGCTCTAGGGCAGAGGCTCCCAACTCCAGTCCTGGTGGGCCAAACACTGTTCAGGTTTTCATGCTGTCCCTAATGAATATGCATGAGATACATTTGCATACAATGGGGGCGTTGCATACAAATGCAGCACAGGCATATTTATTAGGGACAGCATGAAACCTGAATGGTGTTTGGTCCTCCAGGACTGGAGTTGGGAAGTTCTGCTCTAGGGATTGCACATGTTTATGGTATCTGTGCTCTGTAGGGAAAATATAGGCGTTTCAGGCATGTTTATTTTATCTGCAATAAAGGTTCCATCTTTATTGCCATGGTTTAGTACTGGATAAAATATGGGGACAAGGTTGGCAGGAGCCACAGCTGGGATTTGAACCTGTGACCTCCTGCCCCTGCACACACTGGCTGTGTTACTGCACCAAACTGTTGCCACAGGGGCAGGTCATTCCCTGGGGATACCATGACTGTTCGTCAGGTAGACCTTGTCTTTTGCAGTGCACGGCACCCACCTAAATGGGGCTTGGCCGTGGTCTGGTCTGGGCAGATGCCACTGCCCCCTCCACCACCAGCACCCCTCCGCCACCATGCTGACATGCCCTTATGCCGGTGGTGCTGGTGGTGCGCAGTCCCAGGCCATCCAGTGTGCCGGTAGGCAGCTGCCTATTGTGTGAGTTGTCGGGTAGGGGTGCCTACATGGACATGCATGCTTCCCCCCGGCAACACCTGCCAATTTTATGTGCCCTTGGGGATACCTGCTGGGTAATATCCCCGTGACACTGTGGGACACACACTCATGCCCATGTTGGACCCTCGTCAGTTGCTGTCTTGCTGCCTTACAGTTTTGGCATTCCTATGTGCCACCTAGGCATCTGCCTAGTCCGCACTGTGCTCCAGCTGGACCACAGCATGTGCCGCCTGCAGCCCCCTGTTTCCCATTTACAGCATCACTACAGTTGCCGTTTCCTACGTCCCACTCTGCTGTTGCTGCACATGTGCATGCCATAACAAACCTGCCCAATATAAATGACAACAACCCTGATCACCGCTATTTCAATGTGGGATCATTCACTTTGTAGGGGGACAGAGCATAGACCCTTTCAAACATGATATCTTCCTTTTTACGCTTTGTCAGTAGTGTTGCTTTATGTTTATCATTAATATCACTTTTGGCCAACTTGGTTATTGGGATTTCATATGTGGTTCTGGTTATTTTCTATGTTTATTTGCCTTTTTGGTTCCTGCATGTGTATCACTACTATCACTTTTTCGGGTTTCCCTGCCTTTGCTGTACATTGCTGACTGAAATGGTTTCTCTGTTCTGCAAATGTGCTTAGCACGAGGTTTTCACTGGCGCTAATTTTCAGGGCTTTCTTTCACGGCATTAGTGTGCATGGATCCACTCCCCATCCACTCTGTGCCCATTGACCCCTTCTCTCCACCCCTGGGGAGCCTTATTCCACCCTCTGGGGTGCCTTTCTTCTCCCTCTGTGCACCTCACCACCGCCGGAGACATTATTGCACGATGATTATCGCGCGATAACGTCATGTATCACGTGATAACATCACCGCTGCTACGTTAAGACGGTTTAGTAAACATACCCCTTAAAGCGATTAGCCGTTGCTGCTTTAAATTCATCCTGGATATTCAGTGCTGGGGTCGTATCCGGGCCCCAGCATTGAATACCCCCAGACTGCGATTTTGCAAACCAGTCAGCAGTGATATTTATCCACTGGCCAGGTTGCAAACCTGGCTAAAGGTAGGATAGCCATTCAGCTGTCCTAACTTTAGCCGGTTAGGGTTAACTGGACAGCGGCTGAATATACCTGCTGCATGGTCAACCCATAGTGCCGTCCCCGCTCCACCTTCAGAATGCCCTGTTGCTAAGCTTTTAATGTGGGGGCATTTAATGACCCAAACCAGGGATATCATGGTGTGCAACATTTATGCAGTGTGCAGGTCGACAAATCACGTAAATACCTTTGAATATTTCTTGCAGTGTAATTAGTATTCAAAAGATTTGGTTGAAATTACTTTTTAAACAGCTCCCATCACCCCTCAGGCTGAGGTAAAGTTTGTTACATTTTAGTCAGATTCAACCAGTTAACTTTATCTGGGTATATATTCAGCAGAATTTTTCCCTGACTAAAGGACGCATAAAAGGGTTGATTCTATCTGATGCACGCAGGACGATACGTATGCAAAACTCACATGTCCCTGTTCCAAAGGATTTGAGTATATGAATGGGCACTTATGGGTATTCTGTAAGCACAAGGGTAAGTCCCAGCAAGTATACTTCCAGCTGGAGTGCGCAGGGGCAGAATATGGGTGGAGTACAGGTGAGGCCAAGACTTACATGCGTCACTGCACCAATCTAGGCCCAGTCAGCTAGTGCAACAGCTAGCGCAAGTGCTGCAACTAGATTTAGACACATCTGACTAGACTCAGACATATCTCAGCTATTCATTCAATACTATGGGACCGATTCAATCATGTAACACCAAACTTCTAAGAGTGCCATCAACTAAACATTCTCAGAACAAGTTCTCCCTTCCCCCCATCCCATTGTTTACTCCCAGTTTACATGATCCCCCAAGGTTCTATGCAAAACTCACTTGAGTTTCTTCGTTAGTGTCCTCTGTAAATTGCAATGATGGAAATCTGTAGAAGAGCCCACCTCTAGAACCACAGGTACTGCAGACATGGTGCTGGGCACCCATCCTCACCCTCAGGGTGACCGCAGAATCTGCGCAGCGGCATGGTCTGTAGCTGCTCTGTGCCATAGCACACACTGTTAGTTCTTCTTACCGAGCAGAGGTGCTGGAGGGGTGCATTCTCCATTTGGTGATCAGCTGTTGACTGCTGTTGTGCATGTGCATCATGGGTACTGGTGGGGCTACCTTCTTCTGGCACACATAGCAGACATTTTGTGTGGTGACCTGCAGTCTTTCTATATCCAAAAATAAGAAAAGATCACTCCATCCAAACATCAACATGCATATGGTATAAAATACTGGAGCACAAAAAGAAAAAAGAAAAAGAGAGGAAGAATAGATTAATATAGGACTGCACATCAGCAATGGGGAAACCCCTCTACGCTGCTGTCTCCAACACATCATCTTTCTATATCCATCCATTGCTGCTCAGAGAGCTGGGGAGGAGTAGCCTACTGGTTAGTACAATACCTCCCAAGCCAGGGTCATGGGTTCCATTCCTTTTTGTTCTCTTTTTATGCCAAATGGTCAAGGCGCCCTTTAATGCACGTTAAACAGCCCATTGCTCCCTTTTCTACGGAATGCCCCCTACCTGCCCACTGCCTTATATGGCTTCAGGTACCTTAACGCTGCACTTACCACTGGTAACTTTACTGTGGTTTAGTAAACATACCCCTTAGATTTGCAGTATATAAGTTTAGCTAAATAAATAAATATGAACATAAGAACAAAAGAACATAAGATATGCCATATCGGGTCAGACCAAATGTCCACTGAGCCCAGTATCCTATTTCCAACTGGCCAATCCAGGTCACAAGTACCTGTCAGGTTGCCAAAAGGAAGACAGATTCCATGTTGCTTATCCCAAGCATAACCGTCTCGAATGATCTCCAACACTCACTGGTCAGATGAAATATTGACCTGGGTGGGGTAGAAATGTAACCATCCTTTCACTGGGACCACTGCCGCCTAGGCCTTCCTGGCTTCATTGGGGCTTTTTGATGGAGAATGAAGGGGTGGAGTAATAGCCCCTATTGGCTCCCCAGTAACCATGAAAGGGCTTCCCCCTCTGTGGATATCATCCCCACTGGAATGGAACAAAATGAGATGCCTGAAATCTCCAAAAATCTCTCAGCTGGCCCCTAGAGATGTTCCCCTGCTTCTGGCCTTTAGGCTGGTCCTCTGGCAACTGGAAGCCCTTGGACTCTCTTAGATCATTGACCAGCTTATCCAGGGCTTCCCTGAAGAGCAACCTACCCTTGACTACTAAGCCTAGTTTTTGAGGAGACATCCAACGCCCAATTTTTTAGCCAAAGAAAATGGCAAGCTGCAATGATAGAGGCCATAGTTTTGGGAGAAGCACGCACTAAATCATAAAAGGCCGCACTAAATCATAAAAGGCACCCACCAGATAAGCTGAAGCTGACTTGAGCTTGGCCGCTTCCTGTCCTGCCTCCTGCAGCTCCTCATCTGCTGCCTCTAGTCCTCGAATGCATCGTATGGATGCTCTGGTAACATAGGCTCCACAAATGGAAGCCTGCAATGTCAGGGTACTAGTATCAAATGCCTGTTTTAACAAGGACTCCAGCTTGTGATCCTGCAAGTCCTTCAATGCTGTGCCCCCCCTCCACAAGGATTGTGGTTTTCTTAGTTACCGCTGAAACCAAGGCATCTACCTTTGGCTTTTTGAGAAGCTCCTTCTCCTCCTCTGGGATGGGGTACAAGTGCCTCAAAGCCCTAACCCCCCCCCCCCCCCAAACCGGCTTCTGGAATCTCCTGTTCCATTTCAATCATTTTTTTTATTACCCTGTGTAATGGGAATGAGACTTGAGGCCCTTTGAACCCCTGTAACAGGTGGTCCTCCATGGGCTCTTCAGCCTGCCCTAACGCAGGCACAATGTTAAAGGTGACTAATGAGTGACTAATCAAGGCTGGTAGTTCTTCCTTGTGAAATACACAGAACACATGGGAATCCACCCCTTGGGGTATCTTCTCTTTCTCCAGCTCCGGCATCATGAGCTGTCCCCAGAAGTCTGAGGGACTTTCCCCCACCTCTTCAGAGGCCTGAGAAGCAGGAGAGTTGTGGACCCCACAAAAATCCTCCTCCAATCACTGCCATTTAAGTAAAGGGTCCCATCTTGCAGAGTGTTAGATACTGTTGGCAATTGAGATTTAACTTGTTCTTGAGGAGGCAAAATGCTGACCTGATTTTTTTTCAAACAATATGCCTTATGTAAAGATAAAATAAATTCTGGGGGAAAAAATCTCCTCTGGTGCCTCAAAGCTATCTGTTACTGACCCTGGTGGTGCAAATTGTCCCAACAACTTTCTAGTATGCTTCTTTCCATGTTTCCCATGTTTTGGAAATGGCTGCCTGTGAAGAAATGGCCATGGTTCCCGCCAAAATCATGGAAGCTGTAGGCCTAGGCTTGTCTGATATTGACATCCTTGAATCTTTAACTATGCTTGCCAAGGGGAAGAAAAATGCTGTAAAACCTACCCTAATGCCTGTAGAATCAGTAAAATCCCCTTCGGAGCTAAGCCATGGCTATTCCCCCATGCTACCTAGCCCAGGAGGCCTGAAGTATGCACAGCCACGATGCACAGAAAAAACTGTGCTGAGCAGTAAGAGGGGAAGCTTTAAAAACACTTACCCGAAAGCTATGACTGCCAGCAAAATACCAACGCTGCCCCGAGAGCAAGCCTCAGACACACACACTGAATCAGATCGCCAAAAAAAAAGATTACGTTCACTTTCTTTAGTAAATTGTTCTTAAAGATACAAAGCCCCAAAGGCAGCCAGCTTTTACAGTGAATGGGAAAGCCTTCAACTCTCAGCCTCTGGAGGAAGGTCTATCCAGCTGGACTTAGATCACCGGGTAATTTACCCTTGTCTACACCTAACCTACTTAAGGGTCCTGGTGCCAGGGCAGCACACTCTGCAACACTGCCTGCCCCCACTGTACACAGATCTACATGTAGTGATGCCAAGCTCAAGTAAGAAGGTAACCTGTGTCTTCTCTGCCTGTCAGCAGCCCAGCACTCCTTCTTTCCCTTTAGAATTATATATATTTATTTATTATATTTTATTTTATTTTTACAAATTGGCCCAAGTCCTTTCAGTGGAGTACACCACGAAAGCTCCTCTCTAGCTGCTGGGGACTGAGATACTGTCTCCTGGTACTGAAGGGGGAGCACTCCTACTGTGACATTAGAATTCGGACATGCTCAGTCCCCAGATGCTGGTGGAGGTAGATAACCCACACGTACTGGACTGGACTGGAGGGATGATAAGGAAGTTGACTGAAGGGTGGACAGAGGGAAATGCTTGACTCTAAATGGTAGATGGAGAGGGAGATGCTAGGTGAGAAGTAGACAGAGGGTGAAATTTGGGTGGATAAAGAGGGAGTAGAGAGACATGGAGGAAGGAGTTAAAAGGGAAAGATCAAAGCTAGATATAAAGAGGGAATGAAAGAAAACAGATAAGCAAGGAAAAATGGCAAATGCACAACAGACACTGAAAAGAGGGTTAAGAGAAGACAGAGGGTAACAAAAGAGAGACTGGGGCCATTGTGACTGAAACAATAGAATGCTCAAACAACAAAGGTATAAAAAATATTTTATTTTGAATGTATTAACTGGAATACGAGGTGTGACAAAAAAGAAACAAGACTGTCCCACAAATGTTTTATTACAAAATCTACAGAGAAATTACACATTGTCCCCTTCAAAGTAATCCCCCCCCCCCCCAGAGTTAATGCACTTCTGCATTCGCTTCTGCCACGTATGGAAGTATTCGGTAAAGTCCTCCTCCTTGAGGTCCCTCAGCTCCCTTGTCACAGGGCCTTGATCTCTTTTACAGAGGTGAAATGAGTTCCTTTGAGTACAGTCTTCAGCAAGGGGAAGAGCCAGAAGTAGCACGGTGCGAGATCTGGGGAATAAAGAGGGTGGTCGAGAGCTGTGATCTGTTTGTTGGCCAAGAACTGCCTCACACTGAGCGCGGTGTGTATGGGGGTGTTGTCATGGTGGAGCAGCCACAACTTGTCTCTCCACAGAACCCACCTGCTGCACTGAACCTAGTTATGGAGGTGATTGAGGACCTGCTGGTAGAAGTGCTGGTTGACTGTCTGACCCTCAGGCACAAACTCATGATGGACCACTCCCTTCTAGTCGAAGAATGCGATCAGCATGATCTTGATCCTTGATTTGGACATGTGCACCTTCTTGGGTCTAGGTGACAGTTGAGTCTTCCACTGCAGGCTCTGTCTCTTGCTTTCAGGGTCGTACTGGAAGACCCAAGTCTTGTCTCCTGTGATGACTCGGCCAACAAACTCTGGATCTTCTCTGATCTTCACTAGCAAGTCTCGACAAACATTGACCCAGTGCTCCTTCTGGTCGTCCGATAAAAACTTGGGCACCATCTTGGCGCATCCCCAGCTCCTGAACCAAGATAGAAACATAGAAACAGAAAAAATGATGACAGAAAAAGACCACATGGCCTATCCATATCAACAACTACAACAGTCCCCTTTTTTCCTTTAGAGATCCTCTGTGTTTGTCCCATGCTTTTTTTAATTCAGATACCATCCTCATCTCTACCACCTCAACTGGGAGACTATTCCATGGATCCACCACTCTTTCTGTAAAGAAATATTTCCGCATATTACTTCTGAATCTATCCCCTTTCACCCTCATCCCATGTCCCCTCATAGCAGAACTGACTCCCTGTTCAGACTGAGCTCCTCAGCTATCATCCGCACCATCAATCTGCAATTACTCCGCACCAGCTGATTCACTCTGTCAATGTTCTCAGCCGGCTTTGTCATGGAAGGCCATCCTGACTTGGGATCATCCTCCACCTCCTCACGGCCAGTCTTGAAGCGTTTGTGCTACTCAAAGACTCGCGGCCTTGACCCTGCATCTTCTCAATAAGCCTTTTGGAGAAGTTGGAGACACTCAGTTGGGCCCTTCTCCAACTTAACCAGAAATTTCAAGTTGATTCTTTGCTCCATATTTTTGCCACCTCCAGTTCCGTGACAAAGTGATGGAGCAGTGTGCTACAAAAAAACCTGAAAAAGAAAAACAGAGTGAGAAAGATGAAAAATTTGATAGCAGAATAGTGGTGAGATGTTGCACAACACAGTGACATAAGCAGTTAGGCAACTGGCATTGAGTCATGGGCGTGGCTGCCACAGTCTTGTTTCTTTTTTTCTCACACCTTGTATGTTAACTCTGGGAAATGTGCATTGCTGATGTCTCTGTTCAGTAGAAGAGAAAATTTCTATTTTTATTTTTCTAGTATTGCTCTCAATGCGAAGTTTGTCTTCTTGGGGTTGCCTGTTCAATTAGCGTCTTCTTATTTCTAGTTCGTGGTCCTTTGTTTTATATTTGGTGAGGGTCTGTCCATGTTTTGTATGTATGACTGAGGTACGGCATTCTGTTAGTAAGTACTTTCTATGTGGATTTCTGTAGCAGTCCCACCTGTTCTGTTTTCCCAGTAGGAAAGGTATCGGTTTTCTCTAAACTGTATTGGTTTAATATTTATAGTACTGCCTTTCATAGATAGGATTTATGCTTTGTGAGTCCTACCATTTCTGTTATGGCAGGTTTGCTATGGACTCTGACTGGTCTTTTTGCAGAGTTTTATAGTACTTCCTCATGGATATGGTAGCTGGCACGGGAGGGAAGTCATGTAGAAATCTAGCCTTCTAATCCCACTGCACATATAACTGATGTGCATACAAAAATGGCAGAGGCAGGTGGCACCTTTTATTGAAATATGGACCTCAATAAATTGATTAGCCCACAAGGTGTCATCTATAAGGTGCCACCTGACTCTGTCATTTTTGCTATTCCAGACTAACATAGTTAGCCCTCGGAAAAAGTTCATGTTGGGACAAGAAAGAGGCTTGTGAAGGGCTCCATTGGAATCCACTGGGGTGGGGGGAGGGGGCAGCACAGTAATCGCCTGCACATGGCAGCCAAAAAGATAGCATCGACCCTACTTAGCAGCAGTGTTCCTTTTTCTCAGTGCACGCTGTATTCTCCTTTATCAAACATTTTCTCTTCTCCAAAATATAAATGCTTAAAGGTTTCTACGTTCTGCTATGGGCAACCTCCATTTATTAGCCTCTCCTTCTGAATTTATGCCTCAGTTGAACCAAAGCAGCACTAGCATATGTTTTGTAGTTACTAGCCCAATGCACATTGTAAGAAGAACAAGTTAAAGATTAGATCAAAGAATCTCTACAACTTTCTGTATTGTTTCCATGTCCATAAGAAGGGAAGAATTTCTTTATAAATATGTCAATACTAGGCTGACCCTCCTTATGGAAGTACTCTGTCTCCTCATATGGAACTGTAATCATGCTAATGATTTTTTGTATGCGTCTGTTTTTTTGGGGAGGAGAGGGAGCGTCAAAGCAATGTGCCATGTGGGTAAATACAATAAGTGCAAGCAGAAAACCATGTGTTATAGTTCAGATACAGTCATGAGACTGCAGGTACCGAGACCCAGCATTTCCTTTCCGATGATGGGAACTGGAGGTAAACTGATTTCCTTTCATTTTTAATGTTCCAGTGAGTAAAAAAATAATACAGAAATTGTCAAAAATGTTTTTAAAAATGTATACCCGATTTAGAATTTCAACAATCTGGGGAATGCAGGTCTTCACTAGTCTCTCAGATTGCTTTCGGTGCTTTTCTGCTATGGGATATTAAGGGGTTTGTTTACTAAAGCGCGGTAATGTTACCGGCGATAAGTGCAGCGTTAATGTGAGTAATGCCATATAAGGAAGTGGGTGTACTGGTGTTAAGGTAGCAATGGCCATGTAATGCGCGTTAAGCCAGTTAGCACACGTTAACGGGACATTGCACATCAAAGCTGAGAAACAAAACACATTACAAGGCTGACAAGGTGCTTTATAAGGTGCCTTATAGGGCGCCCTAAAAGGCACCTCATAAGACACCTCATAAGGTGCCGTAACCTAAAGCACCATATAAGGTGCCCTAAGTATGTTAAGGTGACCCAAGATATGGTGCCCAAGGGCAGTAAGGTGCCCCAAGTTGACAAGTATGACATGTAAGGGCAAAAAACTGATGTAACCTTAACACTGCACTGAGCACCAAGGAAAGGCAATGGACAAATGATGGAAGGAAGCAGAGGTGGGAGCTGATGGACCTGCCAAATCTGTATGCAGCCGATGTGGCAGCCAGTAAAATGAATAAACATATTGGAGGCAGCTGTACAGATGCACAGGGTGTTGGCAATGTAAAGTACTATAATGACAGTGGGTGGCAGAAGATGGGAATATGTGTCCTCCAGTGGAGGTAGAGGTGGCAAGATATTTGCAATGATAGGAGGACAGAGGAGTAGTAGTGCCATGCAGAGCAGACACAGGAGAGGCAAGCATGAAGAGCCGCAATGCAGAAAAGGGTACTAGTGCAGGACATGGGGTAGTAGCCAGCACATGAAGACAGGACGCTACACAGCTGACAGACGCAGATAGACGGACAGAAGGATGGCTTGCAACTGTGATGAGGGTACTATGTGCTGGCAGCACAGATCTGCAGAGATATGACTGTCACAGGAATGAAAATGACTTGCCTCGGACAGGCCTAATAAAATTAGACCATGTATGGATTGAACCCATGATCTCTGCCTAGGATGTCATTGTATTAACCAGTGGGCTATACCTCTATGGCTTCTGTTGCAAAAATGGCTGGCCACAGAAAGACTGCAGGTCACTGCACAAACTGCTGTGTCTAGCAGGATAGGTTAAACCCACCAGTACCCATGATGCAATGCACATGCAGAACAGCAGTCCACATCTGATCACCAGATGGGGTATGCAGCTCTCCAGCACCTCAGTGTGTTAGGAGGAACTGACCATGTGTGATACTGGCACAGAGTAGCCACACACCATGCCATTGTGCCAGTTCTGTGTTCACCATGAGGGTGAGGTGTGGTGGCCAGCACCAGGTCCGCAGTACCCGGGTTGCTTGAGATAGGTTTTGTTGCAGGGCCCTATCATTGACAGTTTGTGATAAGTATTCCTTTCAGCCATGCCTAAGACAATCCTGTGTCCATCTGTATTCCCAGTCACATCTAGCCCTTGGGGACCAGGAGCCACCCAAGTTAAGCATATTCAGTGTGTTTGCCGTGGTCAATTGTTATAAGAGCAGGGAGGTGTCTGGCCCCACATGCGGATTATATAGCACCACCTACCAACTCACCCTGTCTGGGTCATGGTGGTGAACAGGATCTTACCCCAAAAGACCGACACTCTACATCTTTGCAATGGAGGCAGTAGAGGGGCATAATGAAGGGCTGTGGGACCAGCAACTGCAGTCCTGTTGGTGAAAGGGTGCCATCCAGGGCAGTTGATGCAGATCTGTACTTGTCACAAGGACACTAGCAGTAGGCCTGGAAAAAGTTAGCTGCTCCCCCCCCCCAATCTGACATTCACCAGCAGAGGGCACAGTCACCCTACAAGATGTTCCAGCCATGCACATATTAACTGCAGACAGTCTGCTAGCCAGTCCGTGGTGCATATTCCCAGAAGAGCTATGAGCACCCAGAGGCATGATGTACACACAAGCACCAAGCAGGTAGCTCAGTGATTGGGCCCCAAAACAAGGAACACACAGATATTCACTTGAGAGAAGCATTGTATAGAACTCTGTGGGAACCAAGACATGCCATAGTCAATGCACAGTCAGGGTGAGAGAGACCTCCCAGCATGACATGTTGTGGCCACCCTGTCCATGCATGTGGTGGTCGGGCACTACAATGTCCCAGCCATTGCCCCACACCCTGTGCAGATGCATCATGCCCAGTCTGCCTGTCTCAACCATACCCACAATACCTTACTCCTCATTATGCACATTGGCAGGCTAATGCTGGAAACAGTGTAAGCATTGTGGGCCCAGTGAGGTGTAGGCAGCCACAAAACAATGGATAGACATACACACACTCCCACTCCTATTTCAGCATTGTGCAAAGATAGGGGTGGTTGGCAGCCCCGCCCGCCACGCTAGTGCTGAGCACAGTACAGGCATTGCTAAGGTATGCAGGTGCTAGTAGTAGTGCTTTGGTGGTAAGTGCTGCTCCGTGCTGGGCCCAACAGTCTGACTCTCCATGAGGCTTTGGATAGTGGAGCCTGTGGGTATGAGTATTTGTGCCCCTGTTGGCTGATGTTCTCTGGAGTGCACATGTTTATGTTGTATGTGCAATGTGGGGTAAAATGTAGGGACATGGTCAGCAGGAGCCACAGCTGGGACTTGAGCCAGTGACCTTCTGTCCCAGGACACACTGGCTGTGTATACTGCACCATACTGTTGCCACAAAGTAAAGTCAGTCCCTGGGGATACCATGACTGTTCATCAGACTGACCTTGTCTATTGCACTGCATGCCACCCACCTGAACAGGGCTTGGCTGTGGTCTGCTGTGGGCAGATGCCACTTCCCCCTCCACCACAAGCACCCCTTCCCCACCATGCTGACATGCCCATATGCTGGTAGTGCTGGTGGTGCACAGTCCCAGGCCATCCAGTGTGCAGGTAGGCAGCTGCCTAGGATGTGGGGTCTGGGATAGGGGTGCCTACATAGACATCCACGTATCCCCCCGGCACTGCCTGCCAATGTTATGTGCCCTTTGGGGAACCTGCTGGGTAATGTCCCCTGGATGGGACACTGTGGGACACAGACTCGTGGGCATGTTTGACCTTGGTCAGTTGCTGTCTTGCTGATTTCCAGATTTGGCAGTCCTATGTGCCACCTAGGCATCTGCCTAGCCCACCCTGTGCCCCAGCTGCCCCACTGCATGTCCTGCCTGCAGCCCCCTATGCCCCATTAGCAGCATTGCCATAGTGCCCTTTCATACCTGGGCACTATGCTGTTGTTGCACATATTTATTTATTTATTTTATTTATTTATTTAACATTTCTTTTATACCGCGCTCTTTATCATCAGTGCAGTTTACAGTTAACAGAACGACTCGAGGACCACAGGGCACTCCCGTAGACAATTTGGAAAAAAACAGGGAAAACTATGTACAATTTACATGCTGCTGTGTCAATAATGTCAATGTTAATTTACATATTGCTATGTCAATAAACATATAGCATACTATCACTTTTTTTGGGCTCCCTGCCTAGGCTGTACATTGCTGACACTAAAATGGTTTCTCTCTCCTGCAAACCTGTGCATCTAACGACAGGTTTTCACTCGCAGTAATGTTCGGCCCTTCAGTTCCCAGCGTTCGTGTAGCAGGAGCCTCTCCCTGCCCACTCCCCGCCCATTGAGCCCCTTCTCCCCGCCCTCTCTCCACCCTCTGCGGGACTTAACGCTGCCGGAAACGTTAACGCGCAATAACGTTGCATCTGGTAATGCACGTTAATGTTACTTATCGAGCGATAATGTAGCTGCTGCTACGTTATCACGGTTTAGTAAACATACCCCAAAGTTTCTTTCAGGGCAATGTTTCCAAATGGGTTCATTTTGCACATACCACAACAGTCATGAACCTCACTCCTAAGCCAGAGGGTGTGGAAACTGATCTCTTCTAAGGGGAATATTTACTAACTGCTGCACCGGTTGTACACGATTCTGTTGCCAAATTAGTGCAGAGACCCGCAGTCATTTTGGAATGGAGTGCGTCCGTCTTCCTGCCAATAGTGCAGTGCTAACACACCGCATGCACTAACTGACATTGGGTGCAGTTAATGCCACCCTTTGAGGCAGCGTTAAGTGCACCTGTGCTAATGGCAAGATTCGTGGCTAGCGTGCACTCAAAATGCTCATGCTAGCTGTAATGTGCCAACACCCACGTTCTGCTCTGAACTCACCCAGTTCCCACCTAATCATGCACTAATAGATTAACCCAGGATGTTTAGAGTGCGACCCCTTGCTATTAGCGTGCTGCCCTCAGCAAACGGCAAATCCCACAATAATGGTTAGCACCCTTTAGAAAGCAAGGCCTTAAGTTTAAGTGGAACAAACTAGTGGGCAAGTGGAAATCAAGCATGAGCCACTTTTTAGCACCCTGCTCTTCTGATGCTATTTTGAAAGTTTATGCCAAATGGCAGATGTAAAGCAACTCTTTCTTTATACAGATGTTTTTAAAACAGAAAGGATTGCTCAAGGCGACACATTAGGCATTGAAACAGACTGAGGTCTATGACGCTGGTATACTCAGCTGTCTTGCATTACCAGCCTCGTTTCTAAAGAAAACAGTCCAGAGGGATCGCAAGACCACATTCTTGTGTTTTCTTTTGAGTGCCTTAGAAGAGTACAAACAAATTTGCAATGATGTGATCTTTAAGCATATTTAAGACCGCAAAGTTAGGGAGTGTTTTGTGGTATTTTTGCCAGATTCAAAGCCGGAACAATGACAAGGCAAAATGTTGCTGCAGTTGCAACTTTTGGATTCACTAGACGATTTCATAGAGCAACTATGTTCTAAAGGAGAGTAAATAAGGTATAAATGAACAAATATACTTCAGAAGCATTGACATCATTTAACACTCTCACCAAAAGGTATATACAATTTTGTGAAAGTTTTCAGACATGGTTAGCTGCCTCGACACTTATGGCACTACAGAAACTATTCAACTACCCACAGCAGTGAGTATCTGCCCATTTCCCAATCTTTTCTCACGTCCCATTGAGCACACAAATTGCCAAAGTGGAAAGGCTGAGAGCAACACGGCTTTGCATGTGGCCAGACATTTTAAAAAAAAGTCTAAAGTAGGACTGTGGGAACAAGTTCAGTTTCAGTTTATTAATACTACGTTTGCAAACTTACATTTTCAGAACTATGCATCACCCCTCTCATGTCCTCACTATAGAGAAGGGCCATATGCTGCAGAGGCTTGATGCCCTTTGATACAGCTCCTGATAGTTCATTGTGAACAGAGGGAAAGCAACAGCTTTAGTGCTCTTAAGAACAGGACTCACAGTCACATCAACCAGTGACTCACTGTTAATATAACAGAGGGTGTTGCAACAGAAAGGAAGTTTACCAATGGAAGACTAGCTCAAAATCTGACAAACTACACACCTGCTATTACAAGAGGGTTATCCATCCTGGTACTGGCTAGTACGTGGGTGAGTGACCATCTTGGGATACCAGATGCTGTAGACTTACTGCACGGAAGAAAAGCCTGGCAATCTATTTCTGGTTGCACCTCACCAAGAAAACACAGGGGCTGGATTGCCAGGAGTCAGCACTGACCGGCAGCAGACACACACACACACATCATCTTATCAGCATCAAGTCTCCAACGTACACTCCTAACAAATCCTTGCACCCTCTGGAAAAAGATACTTTGGAATGGAATAGGGATTGTAAATGTTTATATGTTCAACGTATATATGCAACCCATATGTGATATTATCCACTCATTTAACTTTTCCAGCCTGATCTATGCAGATGATGTCTTGCTGTTCACTCCAATCAAAATTATTTAGCCTGACCTCTCCCCCCTAGTAGATTGCTTCAACGCAATCACCGACTGGCTCCTAACTCAGAACTTATGCATAAATTTTAAGAAAACTGAGGTATTATTTATCACAAAGAACAAGAGCTTCTCTCCCCCCACTACTTTGAAGGTGAGAGATGCAGAGCTTCCATGCAAATCTGTGATACGTTACTTGGGAATCATGCTCGACCAACAGCTCAACTTTAAGGAACACATAAAGAACACCACCAAGGCAATTTACAATAAAATCATGACATTAAGGCACCTGAGACCTCTGCTAGCTCAAGACGATTTTAGAACAATATTCCAGTCGCTTGTAACACCACATTTCAATTACGCAAACATTATCCTGCACGGTCTCCCCAAGAGCACCCTCAATCCATTACAAATGGCGATGAATGCAGCAGCCCGCATTCTCTGCGGCCTATCTAGAAGAGATCACATCACGCCCATACTTATGGAGTTACATTGGCTACCGTTAAACAGCAGACTCACCTACAAGGCATTACTATTAACTTTCAAAGCAATCAACCTCGTAGCCCCTTCATCCTTAACTGCTCTCCTCACTGCCACCCCCAACTACAGGCTAAGAAGATCAGTAGCTGCAAATACGCTAATTATACCTTTGGAAGAGACAAAATGCACACAAACAACCAGAAATAGATCCTTTGCCTTCTATGCCCCGAGATGCTGGAACAACCTCTCACCACACATCAGAGCAATTAGGGACCTTGCTCAGTTCAGGAAAGCTTTTAAGCATCACTTGTTCCTCCTACACTTTACCCACCCTACCCCAACGCAACCACTCCCGCCACCACAACTCACTCATGAAGCCCCTAATCACACCCATAACCTGACCTAGACAAAGCATAAATCACATCCTTTCACCATGTATTATAAATTGTAAATAGCCTCCCAACCACTACTGTTTGTACTTGTATATAGTTTGTATACTGCAATTGTACATAGTTTCCCCAGTTACATCCCCAAGTTATCCATCCTGTTACAATGTAAGCCTAAGGCCGTTTGTCTGTGGCAATATTTTGTTACTTGTAAACCGCACTGATACTAAAAAGCACGGTATAGAAGAACTGTAAATAAATAAATAAATAGGACATTTGGCACCTGATATTCAAATCTCATTGTTTTTCTCACTTCTCCTTGGATTTCCTTGTTCCTCTTTTAGTACCAGAGGGGACACATGTTTCTCCCCTTTTAATTTGACACCAGGCAATAAGTGGACTAGTTAATATGATCTCCTTTCTCTTAAAAACAGGTTAATGCAGCTGGATGCTGTAGGCCCTTAGTGAGCCCAAAATACAACACATATAAAATAGGATATTTTCCACTTGGAGTAGAGATGGCCTCAGACTTAAGATCTGGCTTAAGTTCTGTAGATAACTTAAGGTCTGTATTTAGAAATATAGAAACATGATGGCAGAAAAAAGACCACATGGCCCTATCTAGTCTGCCCTTCCATATCAACTACAATAATCCCCATTTTACCTTTAGAGTTCCTCTGTGTTTGTCCCATACTTTTTTGAGTTCAGATACTGTCCTCGTCTCTACCAGTTTCACTGTCAGACTATTCCACGCATCTACCACTCTTTCCATAAAGAAATATTTCCGTATATTACTCCTGAGGCTATGCCTTCTCATCCTCATCCTATGTCCCCTCATAGCAGAGCTTACCTTCAATCAAGAGACTCTCCTCCTGTGCATTTATGCCATGGAGATATTTAAACATCTCAATCATATCACCTCTTTCCTACCTTTCCTCTAAAGTATACAAATTAAGATCATATGCTTTATAACAAAGACCACTAACCAATTTAATAGTCACCCTCTGTACTGACTCCAACCTGTTTATATCCTTTTGAAGGTGTGGTCTCCAGAACTGCACACAATACTACAAATGAGGTCACACCTTAGAGTTATACAACAGCACTATTACCTCCTCTTTTCTGCTTGACATTCCTCTCTCTATGCACCCAAGCATCCTTCTGGCTTTCGCTGTCACCTTTTCTACCTGGTTAGCCACTTTAAGATCGTCAAAAACAATTACGACCAGGTCCCACTCTTCTTTTATTTATTTATTTATTTATTTACATTCTCTTATATACCATGCTATTCTGCATCAGTGCGGTTTACATTGAACAAACTGAAATTACATTGAACAGGGCATTATAAATTGGAGATAACTATTTTACATGGAACATGGGCTATGGAGGGTTAAGTGGCTTGCCCAAGACCACAAGGAGCACCTGTGGGACTAGAAACCCCAGTCCTTCCGGCCCAAGGTTGCTGTCCTTTTGTGGACAGAAGTACTTCATCCCCTGCACTCTACCACTCCCTTGGATTTTTGCAGCCCAAATGCATGAATATTGTAACACGCTAGTACCCCACAGCCTGGGCATGCAGAGTTAAGTGGCCTGATCCCTTCTTTAGATAGTAGAACAGAGCTTGGGGAAAGCACTGCCTCCTGGGAGTTGTAGTATTTACTATCCAAATAAAAGAGAGTAGTTGAGCATGAATGGTTTCAGGCAAATAAACAGGATTTTAATTCCCCTCCGGGCGGCTTTACATACAGGAAATGAAGAACAAATTGCCATACATCTTCTGGCAGGAAATGATATAAGAATTGAACAAAAATAGCTTCTTATATCAGCATCACATACCATTTCTCTGCTCAAACCTTTTGTGCTTTTCTTCCAACTGCCTCCTGCAGCTCTCTGAACAGCTTAGTATTAGCACACAGGTATTATATTATCAGTCCCAAGCAGTTCCTCTGCTTCTGAGCTTAACTCCTGTTCTGGCTTTGGTCTTTCTCTCCGTTCCCATAGCTGTTCTCATGGCTGTTCTCCACCTGGTACTCCTGGCTGTTCTAACTTTCTCTCTAATGAGCATTCTTTATATTTCTGCCTTCTAGGGTTTAACCTGACCCCTCCTCCCAGCAGGTGTTCTGCATCAACTCGTGACTGTGCAGCTAAACTGCAGCAGGGGCGTGTTTTCCTCTCCTGTGACTCACTCTGCTTGTGGTTTCCCTGGAAACCATGAGCCATGTGCTTTTGTTTTCTGTCAGCTACTGAAGCTAACTCTTCCATTTTACCTCTCTCTAAGGGATCAGAAGGACCTTCTACATCACAATATGTATTTTTTAAATCTAAGCTACCAAATTCTAGACCATTCTTTATGCTTAGCTCGATCCCTCCTCATGTTCTCATGTTATCTACTCCTTCCTAGGTGTCTACTGTATTGCAGATTTTGGTATCATCAGCAAACAGTCAAACCTTACCTGACAGCCCTTCCGCAATATCACTAACAAAGATGTTAAAAATAATCAGACCAAGGACAAATTCCTGTAGCACACCACTGGTAATCACTTCCTCCTGAGAACGAGCTCCATTTATCTGTACCCTTTGTCGCCTCCCACTCAACCAATCTCTAATCCAATCAGTAACTTTAGGGTCCATCCCTAGGGTGCTCAGTTTGTTTATAAGTCGCCTGTGCGGAACAGTGTCAAAAGCTTTACTGAAATCTAAGTACACCACAGCTAGGGCTCTCACTCGGTCCAACTCCCTGGTTACCCAGTCAAAGAAATCAATCAGATTTTCTGACAAGACCTGCCTCTGGTAAACCCAAGCTGCCTGGAATCTATTGGACTCTAGAAACCTCACTATTCTCTCTTTTAGCAGTGTTTCCAGTAATTTACTCACCACAGAGGTTAGACTAACCAGTCTGTAGTTTTCAACCTCATCCTTACTTCCACTTTGTATAAAGGGACCATTTGTGCCTTTCTCTAGTCCTCTGGGATCACTCCAAACTCCAAAGAAGCAATGAAAAGGTCAGTCAATGGAGCTGCTAGAACGTCCGCAAATTCCTTCAGTATTCTCGGATGTATCCCATCTGGTCCCATCGCTTTATTTTTACAGTCTTCTGAAAATCTTTTGATCTCCCAGTCGCTTATGTACCTATTTGTGGGTATTGTCTGAGGTCCTGCTCCTCGCTCTTCATCTGTGAACACAGAACAGAAATATTTGTTAAGCACTTCTACTTCATCCTCATTAGCTTCTACTATTCCTCCCCTTCACCCTTGAGTCTAACAATACCACCTTTGCCCTTCTCCTCTCACTAACATATCTGAAAAATGTATTATCCCCCATTTTATTACATTGGTTATTTCTTCTTCTTTTTGTATCTTTGCTTTCCTGACCACTTTGCCAGCTTCTCTAAGGGGTATGTTTACTAAACTGCGGTAACGTTATATAACGTGCGTTAACCTAAATTAACGATCGTAAACTTCCGCGGCGCGGTAAAACACCGCAGAAGGTGGAGAGAGGGCGGAGAGAAGGGGTCAGTGGGCAGAGAGTGGGCGGGGAGAGGCCCCCTTCACACTAATGCGCTGATCTGAAGAGCTGAATCCTAACGCGATTGAAAATCTGCCGTTAGGTGCACATTTGCAGGGAAGAGAAACTATTTCAGTGCCAGCAATGTACACCATAGGCAGGGAAACCTAAAAAAAGTGATAAGTGTGATACATGTGCCCAGAACAAAAGGGCACAGAAACATTGAAAATGACCCCAACAAATTGGAAAAAAACCATAACCAAGCTAGCCAATAGTGATATTAATGGGAAACATCAACCCCCCCCCTCGAGAAACTCCACAAAAAAGATATTACCTGTGGAAGGGTCTATGCTCCGTCCCCATACAAGGTGAATGAGCCCACAGTGAAATAGCGCTGTTCAGGGTTTACCCCTCCATCGGACAGGGTTCCCATGGCATGCACATGTCCTGCAACATCAGGGCGGGCATGTCGGAATGGCAACTGGACAGATGCCGGAAAAGGGGATACAGAGGGCCGCAGGCAGCACATGCTGTGGTGCAGCTGGGCCACAGTGCAGACTAGGGTGATGCCTAGGTGGCCCATACGAATGCTGAAACAGCAGAGCAGCCAGACAGCAACTGCTGAAGGCCCAACATGGGCACGACTGTGTTTCCCACAGTGTCACAGGGGATAGTACCCAACAGCTACCCCCAAGGGCACAGAACATTGGCAGGCGGGGCTGGGGGGAGCGTGGACGTCTATGCAGGCACCCCTACCCCAGAACCCACACCATAGGCAGCCACCTACCTGCACACTGGATGGCCTGAGACTGCGCACCACCAGCACCACCAGCAGAAGGGCATGTCAGCATGGTGGCAGAGGGATACTGGTGGTGGAGGGGGCAGTGGCATCTGCCCAGAGCAGACCGTGGCCTAGCCCTGTGTAGGTGGGTGCCATGTACTGCAGCAGACAGGTCCTGTCTGACGAACAGTCATGGTATCACCAGGGAATGTACCAACTCTGTGACAACATGGTGGTGCAGTGCACAAAACCAGTGTATTCAGAAGCAGAAGGTCACAGGTTCAGGTCCCAGCTGTGGTTCCTGCCAACCCAGTCCCCATATTTTACCCACTACTACAACGTGCTAATACAGACAGCACCTTTATTGCAGATGACGTAAACATGCCCAAGACACCTACATATTACCCTACAGAGCACAGACACCATAAACATGTGCATTACCTAGAGCAGAGTCTCCCAAATGCAGTCCTGGAGGGCCAAACACCATTCCGGTTCCATGCTGCCTCTAATAAAGATGCCTGTGCTGCATTTCTATGCGCCACCCCCATGGTATGCAGATGTATCTCATGCATATTCATGAGGGACAGCATGAAAACCCGAACAGTGTTTGGCACCGCAGGACTGGAGTTGGGAACTCTGCCGTAAAGCAGCAGCCAACAGGGGCAGACACACCCGTACCCACAGGCTCCATTATCCAATGCCTCCTGGAGAGGCAGGATGTTGGGCCCTGCGTGCATCTCCCAATACTAGCACTTGCATACCTTAGCAATGCCACCCTAAACCTGGGAATACGGTACACAGCTATCAAAAGGTTGCTATGATCACTGGCAGATAGCAATTCCTAAGTTAAGCTCAATTCGCTGATTGAGCTGCATCATAGCAACCTTTCTGATGTCTGTGGCGTGTGCCTCAGGTCTTGAGTCTGACAGAGTGACCCCAACAGTATTGCGTACTATAGCCATGCCTGCACTGTGCCCAGGACTGGTGTGGTGGCCTGGGCTGCCAAACACCTCTATAGTTGCACACTGCTGGCATAGGTGTGGGAAGTGTGTGTCTGTCTATCCAGTGTGAGGTGGCTGCCAACGCCCTCCCACAGCCCACACTCCTAGCACTGTTGCCAGTATTGGCCTGCCAATGTGCATAATGAGGAGCATGGTACCGTGAGAATAGCCTGGATAGATTGGCCTGGCCTGGGTGCATCTGCACAGGGCATAGGGCAATGGCTCAGACATTGTAGTGCCCGGCCACCACCTGCACGGACAGGGTGGCCACAGCATGTCCTGCTGGGAGGTCACTCTCACCCTGACTGAGCAGTGACCATGGCATGGCTAGGTTCCCCCATAGTGCTATATAGTATTTTTTTCATGTGATATTTATGGGTTTTCTTTTGGGGCCAATCACTGACGTATCTGCTTGGTGTGTATGCTGACATCCCCGTTCTGGGTACATGCATCTCCTCCAGGACCATGCACTATGGACTAGCTGGCAGACTGTCTGCAGCTAGTATGTGTCTTGCTGGAACACCTTGCAGGGTGCAGCGGCTGGAGGCTTGCTGCTGGAGAATGTCAGATAATGGTGGGGGGCAGCTGAGCATTTCCAGGCCTACTGTCTGTCTGCTATTGCGTTATGGATGTTTACCGCTCTGTCTGTTCCCCAGCAGGACTGGGGTTGATGGTCCCCTCTACTGCTACCATTGCAGGGAGGTAGAATGTGGATCTATTGGTGGGTGATCCTGTTTCCCACCTTGAGCCCCAGAGGGTGGGTTGTGTGGTGGTACATAATCTGCCTATGGGTCCAAACACCCCCCCCCCCTTCCCCTACAGCAGGTAACCATGGCACCAACACAGGATATGCACTATTCTGGGTGCATCATCGCCCATAAGGGCTAGACATGACTGAGAAATACAGAAGGACACAGATGTATCCTAAGTGTGTATAAAGGAACTACCTATCACACACTGATGGGGACCTGCAGCATGGCGTATTTCAGCCATGAAAGGTGCTGTGGACTTGGTGCTGGGCGCCCCACCTCAACCTCAGGGTGAGCACAATACCCGCACAATGTGACTGTCTGTGGCTACTCTGTGCCAGTACCACACACGGTCTGTTCCCCCTACCAGGCCGAGGTGCTGTGGGGGTGCATACCCCATCTTGTGCCCATCTGTCGACTGCTGACTTGCATGTGCAGTGCATCATGGGTACGGGTGGGTTAACCCTATCCTGGTAACCACAGCAGACAGTTTGTGTGGTGACGTGCAGTCCTTCTGCAGCCAGCCAGGGCTTTGTTCACAGCCTTATAAGGTGTCCTATAGGGGACATTATAGGGTGCCTCGGCGGACAGTACACTTTATAATGTGCCCTATGGAGTGCGTTATGGGGTGCCTTATGCATCACCTTAGGCTATGCCACCGTGAGGGTGTGTTTGCTGGCAGCACTAATTAAAATACAGGTCAAATGCCCCAACAATCACTACTTAAATGTAAAGGGTGATGCCTCAGCCAGCCTTATACATTAGGCCCACTGGGGAATCAAACCCATGACCCCTGTACCATCAGTCAATGTAGTAACCATTGTGCTACAGCTCTGTTGCTGTGCTTGTATGCCTGCGCGCCTTCTTAAGATTAACACGCGGTAACGTGCCATGTAGCGCTCGTTAATTTATGGCGCCTTGTAACGCGCGTTATCGGTAACGATGTACCGCCCATGTCCTTATATGGGATTTCTACTTCTACCGCAGATCCTAACGCGAATCACATTACCGCAGTTTAGTAAACATCCCCCTAAGATTTTCCAAATATAGATGCCTGTCTTCCTCTCTCTGTGATCTCTTACATTTCCTGAAGGTCTCCCTCTTTTTCTTCACTTTTTCAGGTACTTCTTTTTTTTAATAAATATTTTTTATTTAACTAATGGCATAATACATACATCTCCTTCACACTTGTCATAACATATGTCAAACAGCCACATCGTAATTTCGGCTAACACATATCCTTTGTACTAGATAACTCTACTACTACCACCCATTGTTTCCTCTTCCAATATTCATAATTAAGTTTCACCAACAGAGAGCATATTCTTCGATACCTTTTCACCATGTCCCAAATTTTGAATTTTCCCCCTTCCCCCTCTTTATGCCCCTTCCCCATCATCCCCCTCCCCCTCCATACCCCTCCTTGCTTTCACACTCCCCCCCCTAAAAAAAGATTTGTTGAGTTTATAGGCATTCAAGGCATTCTTCCCCTACTTTCCAATATTCCCTTCACTCAAGAAATCCACTCTCTGTTTTATCTCTCAGTATCCATTCAGCCATACTTCTCATTCTCATCTACCACTCCAATGTGGTCGGGACCCTGCCCTGTATCCAGTGTGCCACTATAGTTTTCCTGGTGAGCAGAAGTGCCACTTGCCCTATCCATTTTCTCACCACTCCCTGCACCTTTCCACTCATAAGCTTCCCATCTCCCAGCAAGAGGGTTTTATAGTCCCATGCCACCCTGGTGCCTAATAGCACCTGCAGTTTCTGTAGCACTCCCTCCCAATACAGCTGCAGTCTCGGGCATTCCAAGAAGAAGTGTGTCCAAGTACCCCTCATGCTCTTACATCTCTGACAATTAGGGTTATCCCATATTTGCATTTTGTCCCCCCTTTCCCTTGTTAGATAAGCTCTGTGTAGTATTTTGTACTGCATTTCCTGTAGGCTCACATTTGGCGTGTGCGCGGATAGCTCCACATACGAGTTATGAGTTCTTTATCAACTTCCTCCCCTAGTTCCCTTGTCCAAGCTTGCCCTAGTATCTGGTGCCACTCCCTCTTTCGTGCCTCCCTAGTCATTTTATACCTATAGGCTACTCTATTGTGTTTACCTGGTGTCGTCATGAACGTTCTGTCTAGCTTTGTAAACCCTCGCCTGTCCTCTGCCATTCTAAGCTTGTTGGTAATGTAGTGGCGGCATTGTAGATACGCCATTAGGTGTTTGTTCAGGGCCCTCCATTCCACCTTGAAGTGGTCAAAGGTTGGCATATTCCCCTGCCCTTTTTCCAAGATTTGGCCTACATACCGCAGCCCTTCTCCTCTCACCTTTTGAAGGCCAGGTTATCATTCCCTGCGGGGAACTCAGGATTTCCTAGCAGGGAGTCAAATGGCGATTTCTCCCAGCCCCTCCCCCCATTCTCACTCTCCACCACAGCCAGGCCCTTTGCAGAGGGTCAATAAAGCACCTAGCCCATTTAGTCTCAGCCCGCTGTCTGCGCTTAAGCTGGAGTAGACAGAAAGCTTTGTAGGGCGCACATCCCTGATCAAAAAACTCTTGAGGGGCATATCTATCGTCCCCTGTGTATAATTTGTGCACCCATCTAAGTAGTGTGGCTATATTGTAGAGACGTAAATCTGGAAGATTTAGGCCTCCTCCTTCTCTGCCCATTGTCAGTTTTGCATAGCTAATCCGTGCCATCTTCCTTCTCCACAGGAAGGCATTTACCACCCTCCTATTAGTACGCTCTTCCGCTCCCTTCACCCACAGGGGTAGCACTTGCATAGAATAAAGTAAGTGCAGCAACCATACCATTTTGATTATCGCTACTCTCCCAAACAACATGAGCGGCAAATCTCTGTACTTGTCACACCATTCTTTCATTTGTTTTAATTTTTCCCATATATTCTTCCTATAAACAACGTTTTGGTCAGCACTATGGTGTACCCCCAAATACTTCATAGTCCCCCCCCCCCCCCGCCCGTGTTAGTGGGAAATCTCTTTTAGCCTTAGCGGGACAGTTTTGGTTTACCTACATCGCTTCTGACTTACTCCAGTTAACTTTAAGCCCTGCAAAAGTACCAGATTGAGCTTTCATTTCCAATACCTGATGTATTGTTTCACTTGCCTTTCCTATGAATAACAGCATGTCGTCTGCGAAAAGATTAATTTTATAGGTCTCCGAGCCCACCCTTATGCCCGGCCATCTTTGTGTTGTTCGAATCTTGATAGCTAATGGTTCGAGTGACAACAAAAAGAGCATGAGGGACAAGGGGCAACCCTGCCTTGTGCCATGGCACAAAGGAAAGCTTAGGGGTATACCTAACTTTGTCCTCCTGTGCAGTTGTCCTACTCCGCTTACTCCCTGGGCATTGAATCAATAAAGGCCTTTAGCTCTGCCGGGGTCTCAAAATATGCCGTTTGGTTATCATAGCGTACTCTCACCTTTGCTGGATATTGTAATGCAAAATGCATGCCCCTCTGGGCTAGCTGAGAGCAGTATGGTGTCATGTTTCGGTGCTGCTCTGCCACCTGGTTTGAATAATCACTAAATATTAGTAGCTTATGGCCTTTGTATTCCAGTTGCCTCTTCTTGCAGTATTCCCCCATTAGCTTGTTCTTATCCGCAAAATTAAGCATGTGTGCAATCACTGGCCTGGGTCTATCAGCACCCTCTCGTCTAAGCCCCAGCCGGTGCACTTGCTCCACCATCAGTCGCGCTCCCGCCTTTACCACACCCAGCTACTGTGGCATCCACTCTTCAATTATGTCTCTGAGCTTGCTCTCTCTGCAAGACTTGGGGAGCCCTATCACCCGCACGTTGTTTCCTCGCCCCTATTTTCTTGATCATCAAGTTGGTCTGTGAGTGCCTTGCAGCTCCCCTCTAGCTGTTCCATTCGCCTCTCCAGGGCCTCTGTTCTGCTCCAGACATGCCTCTAGTTGCTGAACTCGCTGTGTTTGAGATTCAAAAGTGCCCTTCAACTCCTCCAGCGAGGCATGCAGTGATTTCCCGTATTGCTTCTTCCTGCAATGTGATAACTGCTGCCATTTGCTCTGCTGCCATTTTTAGTGATCTCTCCTTAATAGGCCTGGGGGTTTTAGTGGGCATCCCCACCGATGAGTCTCATTGTTTTCCCCAACCTCTTGCATTCTGTGGGCTCACCTCTTTTTCTGCTACTTTGGGGGGGGGGGGGGTTAGGGTCCAGTGCTATCTTTATTTGCAGTTTATTTGCACTTTTGAGAACTATAGCGGCCTCCCTTTCCTTTTACCTTTATTTAACTTTCTAACAAAATGGTTGGTTGCCCTAAAAATATCCCCTTTCAGTTTTGTCCACTGTTTTTCTATATACCCCAGCTGTTCCCATCCCACTAATGACTCCTTGAGGCATTGTCCATCATGGCAAAGTAAGTTTTCCTAAAGTCTAAGACCCTCACTTTTGAATGGATTTTATCAGCCCTAGTCCTAATACTGAACCATACTATCTGGTGATCACTGGATGCGAGATGATCTCCCACAGTAACATCAGAAACACTTTCCCCATTGGTAAGCACCAAGTCCAATATGGCCCCTTCACGTGTGGGTTCTGTTACCACAGGGGTTCTCAACCCTGTCCTCGGGACCCACCTAGCCAGTCGGGTTTTCAGGATAACCACAATGAATATGTATGAGAGAGATTTGCATACACTGCCTCCATTATATGCAAATATATGCCATGCATATTCATTGTGGTTATCCTGAAAACTCGACTGGCTAGGTGGGTCCCGAGGACAGGATTGAGAACCCCTGTGTTACCAGTTGCCTGAATAGTTCTCCCTCTAGAGCAGGGGTAGGGAACCCTGGTCCTGGAGAGCCGCAGACCAGTCAGGTTTTCGGGATATCCCTAATGAATATGCATGAGATATATATGCATTAGAGATATCCTGCCAACCTGACTGGTTTGTGGCCCTCCAGGGCTGGATTTGGAGACCCCTGCCTTACACCTCTGTCATTTAAGATTGTGAGTGGGCAAGGTGCAGATGTCCAAGACATCAAAAAGGTTAGATAGAATGTGTCACATTCCTCCTCACTTCTCACCACCACCAAAATATTGTCTATTAGACAACTTTTTGGTGGTGGTGAGAATCGAGGAGGAATGTGACACATTCTATATACCCTTTCGATGTCTAGGACATCTGCACCTTGCCCACTCACAATATTAAATGACAGAGGTGTAAGGCAGGGGTCTCCAAATCCAGCCCTGGAGGGCCACAAACCAGTCAGGTTGGCAGGATATCTCTAATGCATCTCTAATGCATCCTGCTCAAGTCAGCCTCTTCCATTAAAGCCTCAACATCTGGGATCTTATTTCCCTTGCTATGAGCATTTATACATACCGTTTTTCCAGATGTTACCCCTTTTGCCCATTTCTACAGAGATATTTAATGTTTCACTTACCTGGGGGTTTTCACTTACCTGGGGGCTTTCTTCACCCAACCCCAAAGAATCTAGTTTAAATCCTCTTCAGTAGGTTAGACAGTCTGCTGCTGAAGACAGTTCAACCCTTCTTAGACAGATGGATGCCATCTCTGCTCTGTAGCCCTTGGAACATCATCCCATGGTCCAGGAAACCAAAGCACTTTTGATGGCACCATCCACACAGTCATGTATTCATCTCCAGGATGCGAGCTTCTCTGCCTCAGCCTTTACCCTCAACAGGGAGGATTGAAGAGAACACCTCCTGTGCAATTATCAGCTTCATCCTCTGTCTCAGAGCCATAAAGTTATTATTGATATCCTCAGAGGGATACCTAGCAGTATCATTTGTGCCAACATGGATGAATAACATCGGATAATAGTTAGTAGGACTGATGAGTCTTGGCAAACTGTCCACACTATCATGGATTTTAGCACCTGGCAGACAGCCCACCTCTCTGGACATCAAGTCTGGTTGGCAGATGGATGACTCAGTACCCCTCAGAAGAGAGTCACCAACCACCACTATCTTTCATTTCTTTGTGATCACTGATTCTGCAACTTTGGGGTGCTTGAGCTCTGGTTCTTCTTTCCTGGGATGATTTCACCTACTCCACTTCCAGAGCTGCATACTGGTTCTTCAATTCAAGGGCTGGAGGAGTTGGAGTGTTGAAGCTGCAGGCTCCGGTGACTCATGTCCAACTTTCTTCATTCTGTAGCCTCCCACCTTCACCTCTGTCAGAGAGCTTGGGTGTTTCAAGAAGCATCTTATCAATGAATTTCTCACTGCCTCTAATGCTTCTCAGCTTCACCACCTCTTCTCTGAGCTCCTCCACTTGTTTCCTGAAAGCTCCAGCATGCAGGCATTCTATATGGAATGGGTCCTTCAAATGACATTGGGATCTCTGTCTAGATAGAACCAGAAGCTGTAATGGTGGCAACAGATTTAGCAATATGATTTTTTCCAGCCATTGTTCGGCTGGTGGAGCTTTGGTATCTGTTGAAGTAAAAAACAGAGACCTACCAAAGTCCCTACCTGTTGCTTAGCTGTCCTTTAAAATAAAAAGCAGTTAACTTCTTTTAAGTGTGTTCTAACAGCGCTGTTCTATGTCCCTGTATGTAGCTAATTGATGAGTTGCCCTATAAAGCAAGAATGCTCACATGGGGTGGGTGGGACCTAGAGTCACTAGGGAAGGATCAAACACCTGATGAGGTCAGTGGCTTGAAAAAGCTAACTGTGAATGGGTAGCTGGAACAAAAAACAATGAACTCTACCCGACAGAGCTTTGCCCAACACCACAAAAAATTCCCCCTTTGCAGGATAGAAAAAAAAATTGGCTTTTAAAAATGTAAACCAAAAACCCTTTTAGAGTTTTCAGACAGAGAGCTTGTATTTAAAAGTCACAGAGAATTACCTTGCATGCAATGGAGTCTCTTTTAGGAATGCCAAAACTTGCAAGGCCCTGTAGACCCTTATACAGCTCTGCTAGCTGTTTAGCAAGCTAATCAACTGGTCAGGTGCTTCAAAGCGCTACAGTAGCGGTGAATGGGTAGCTGGAACAAAAAAACAATGGGCCCAATTTATGAAAGGCATTTACACAGTTTACAGCCCAGTAAACCATGTAAATGCCTTAAATTGGGATATTCAACGGCACTTACATAGTTAGTGTCATTGAATATTCCCTTCTAACTCCCCTAAGCGCCCCAATGCTATCCGGTTAGCATCGGGGCGTGTCAGGGGCAGAGCGGAGGCAGCAACAAGCGATAACCAGGCAGCAGCAATATTGCATGCTGCCTGGTTATCGATCTGCGCTGAAAAGATAGGCAAGGAAAACCCTCACCTGTCTTTAAGCCACAGGAGCTAACTGGGCAGCATACAAAATTGCTGTTGCCTGATTAGCTTTGGCTCACAAAAAAACCTTTTGAGCCAAGCCAAAATATGATCCAATGAAGAAAGGCCCGCTCTTACAATCCCTATCACACCATCATTAACATGTTTTAGTAAACAGCATACTATAAACTTTTTTTTTTGTTGGATCGTCTGTAATGAGGATGTGAAACATACTCCGGTAACAGACCCTCCTTTTATTCAATTTTAAAAGGTCTCAGCGACCGAATTTGCCCGAAGCTATAAACGGTCCTAAAGACCAGCCTCTGCAAAGAAAGCAACCTTTGTGGTTAGTGTCAATCCTCCCTTTCTGTAAACAGCCTCCTGTAATCACTGAATGTCACATAAAGGAAAATCATGCTACTCATCTGAAACGTTGTAAGATGATATCGAATACGGCTTAAAATTGCTGCCCCATATCTCCTCCGCTTGATTCAAAATGTCCAGTTCATCTCATCGGGGTTCAAGAGCCTGCTTGCCGTTACCGTTTTCCTTATGAGACATTCCGACCTGCCATTGGGTAATCTTACGACACAAAACTTTGTGTTTCAAGCCCAATGTGAAAGTGGCCCTTTATCAAGTCACATACCCTTGGAGAGTCAGCTGGGCTGGAGACCAGAGTTTTGCAGCAGCATTTACCACTCTGATTGGCTGCAGTAGATCCCTCCCGACTGCCCTGGTTGGCCCCTGCAGTGAATATCAACGTCGGCTGCCTTCGGGGAGTGAGAGTCAGCTGGGCTGGAGACCGGAGTTTTGCGGCAGCTTTTACCACTCTGATTGGCTGCAGTAGATCCCTCCCGACTGCCCCGGTTGGCCCCTGCAGTGAATATCAACGTCGGCTGCCTTCGGGGGGTGAGAGTCAGCTGGGCTGGAGACCAGAGTTTTGCAGCAGCGTTTACCACTCTGATTGGCTGCAGTAGATCCCTCCCGACTGCCCCGGTTGACCCCTGCAGTGAATATCAACGTCGGCTGCCTTCGGGGGGTGAGAGTCAGCTGGGCTGGAGACCGGAGTATTGCGTCAGCGTTTACCACTCTGATTGGCTGCAGTAGATCTCTCCCGACTGCCCCGGTTTGCCCCTGCAGTGAATATCAATGTCGGCTGCCTTCGGGGGGTGAGAGTCAGCTGGGCTGGAGACCGGAGTTTTGCGGCAGCGTTTACCACTCTGATTGGCTGCAGTAGATCCCTCCCGACTGCCCCAGTTGGCCCCTGCAGTGAATATCAACGTCGGCTGCCTTCGCGGCCGCGGTCGCGGCCCGCGGTCACGTGCCCGAAGGGGGCATGACCAAAGGGGGGTCGCCCCTTTGGTGCCCCTTCAGTGCCAATTTGGGGCCTTGAGCCCTTGTCGTCGAGGGTATGCCACGAGGCCATGCGAAAAGGAAGAGTAAGAAGTTTCAGGGGAGTCAATCTGATAAACAATCTACAGTTGTTACTTCTACTCCCTCTGTTACTACTAGGCCTATGGATCAACATGTGGTGGTTCTGTCTCAGCCTGCTTCTTTGGTTCAACACTCTTCGTTGCCTGGATCCGGGATTACCCTGAGCTCCATCGATAGGACTCCTCCACCCAACCCAGGATCTTCTCAAGTTTCTGCTGAAACGTCGTCCTCTTCAGTGGCGTCTTCTTCTTCTTCAGGAGAGGAAGAGGAGATTCCTGTTTCTTTGTCTGTTCCATCTCATGAGGTACTTTTGTTAGTTCCTATTTCAACGGTTGCCGGCTTTGAGGGTATTAGTTTTCCTCAAACTGAAAATCCTGATGAAGTTACTCTTGCAGATATTTGGAAGCAAGTTTCTGCTACCAATTTAATGTTATCAAAATTTATGAATCAGACGGCTGTTTTTTCGCAACAGGTTTCTAACAAATTACAAAATGTAGAGGTTTCTGTTAATCAATTGTCTCAGCGTGCTGATAGGCTTGATACACAGGTTGCCTCTTTACAGTCAGCAAATGCGTCAGCCTTGAAGGATACTTTACTGTTTTATCAGCAGCTAGAGGTTTTAGAGAATGTTTCTTGGACAAAAATTTGCGTATATTAAATTTTCCAAAAACCCGTTTATTATCATCTACTTTGTTATTTAGGCAATATTGTAAAGAAATATTGTTGCTACCTAATGCCGACACTGTTGTGATTGATAGAACCTTCTATTTGCCTGTTCTGGTGACTTCTGGGGAACCCAGCGTGGCACGGGTGGAAGAGGGTACTCTTCTGGATTTAACTGATTTTTTGGAAAATTCTCAGACACCTATCTCCACCCGTGCCACCATGGTGGTTACTTTGGCCAATTTTCTGGACAAGGCTTCTATTTTGAAGGCCTTTTTTTCTAAAAAGGATTATCTTTTTTATGGCCATAAGCTTTCCATTTTCCCCGATGTCTTCAGACAGACACAGAGTCGGAGAAGGTCCTTCCTCCAACTCAAACCTAGAGTGTTGGCTGGGGGAGGTACCTTCTTCCTTCGGTTTCCATGTAAATGTTTGGTGACCATTCAAGGGGTCAGTTATGTGTATTCTGACCCTTCATTGTTGGAATCTCTTTTGGTTTCACTGCATGCTTGAGTGTTATTATATGGAGATTAATTCTATTATGGGAAATGTGGTTTGGTTGGGTGTTGTAGCCTTTAGTGAATTTGCTCCGGTGCTTGTCCTCAGTTGTTCTCTTCATGATGTGGGCTAAGTGGTGATATGTATTTTGAATTTTTTTTCTGTAAAGTATTTTCTTTTGTTATTCTGGTTCATATTACCTATTTCTTTTTGTATATGTTATTGGTTGTAAGAATTTAAAATTCAATAAAAAAAAAAAGTCACATACCCAACTTCCTGTTCTGGCTGAACATGAATGACGTCATCCCCACTCCGTAGGAACCCGTGGGATCCAATGATAGCATCCGACAACACAAACTAAAGGTCAGTTTAAAGACCACCATTCGATCTCCGCATTTTGATCTCTGGACATTTTGAATCAAGCGGAGGAGATATGGGGCAGCAAGTTTAAGCCGTATTCGATATCATCTTACAACGTTTCAGATGAGTAGCATGATTTTCCTTTGTGTGACATTCAGTGATTACAGGAGGCTGTTTACAGAAAGGGAGGATTGACACTAATCACAAAGGTTGCTTTCTTTGCAGAGGCTGGTCTTTAGGACCATTTATAGCTTGGGGCAAATTCGGTCGCTGAGACCTTTTAAAATTGAATAAAAGGAGGGTCTGTTACCGGAGTATGTTTCACATCCTCATTACAGACGATCCGACAAAAAAAAAAATAGTTTATAGTATGCTGTTTACTAAAACATGATTAACTTTGGCAGCTTCTGTTGTGTGTGGCGATCCCTGGATATTCAATGCTGTTGCCGTGGCATTGAATATCCAGGTTAGAGATTATCTAGGAAGGTTATGCACTGACGGGGCACTTAGCTCTTTGAAAATGAGCCTAGCTGAATATCAGGCCCAATGCAACTGACAGAGCTTTGTCCAACACCACAAAAAAATCCATCTTTGCAGTATAGAAAAATAATTATCTTTTAAAAATGAAAACCAAAACCCCTTAAGAGCTTTCAGGCAGAGAGCTTATATTTAAAAGCTGCACAGAATTCCCTTGCTTGCAATGGAGTCCCTGTTGTAACATTTTAAGAAATGTTGTGGCTCACCTTCATCTATGCTATATGACTCCTTTCTACTTCTTCCTCCTCATCTACCTGCGACATTTAGGCTTGTATTCACTGCTTCATGCAGGGTATCCCAAGACTATCTTCTAAGCCTAATCTGTTCATTTCACCGCTGTCTAGTGTTGTGACCTAATGTTACCCAGCACTTTTATAACATCCTTAATACATACTCAGTCCCACCCCTTACTCTTACCACCAAGACATTTTATATTCTAAACACTTACATTTTATATTCTAAACACCTGCCAGCATCAACTTGGTTGGTTTCTGGAGAGCTGTACTCAGCTGGAACCAACATGGCAACCCCATGACTTCCCGCATCAGCAGACTCTATTTCCCATTCACTGGCTTTTTCTGTTTCATCCTTATCCCTCTCCCTTTGCCTTTGTTCTTGAGGGATGTATTGTTTGCAATACTACATTACCCAAACCTATTCCTACCCCTGTCATAGAATATGACTGCAGATAAGGACCATTTTAAGCTCATCCAGTATGCCTAGTTTCATACTTAGTATAATGCCAAGTAGATCCCAGTTGCCTCCTGCTCTTCCTTCAGTTCTATGCCTCTAGGATTCATTTGTACTTATCCCATGCTTTTTCAAATTCTATTAATGCTTTTGCCTTCAGAATCTACTCTGAGAATTCATTTCATGCACCAAGCACTTTTTCACTGAAGATTTATTTTCTAAAATTGCTCCTGAATCTGTTCTTTGGAGCCTCATACTAGACCTCATGATCTAATGCATTCTTCCTCCTTTGTGTAGCTTGATGGCACAGTTTGACTAGGTGCTCTCATATATTTTGGGACATGCTTTTCACTAGGGTATGTATTCTTTTATGCCCTTGCCACTCAGCTTGATTGACTCCCATATGTGCTTAGTGTTGGAGGTCACTAGGGCTCTCTTCCTAGAGAGCTGCACCAGTCTGCAGGAAGAAAATGAACAATAGCACTTTTCTTGGGAGCCAATGTGCTAACTAGCAGAAACAAGCACTTTTCAAAGGTCTTTTCATGTCTGCCAGCAGTTTTAAATGTGCAGTCCCATTCTGATATTGGGTGCAGACGTGTATTTTCCAGAACGCTCTGGACATGATTCCACCATGCCCCCATGTGACATGCCTATGATCGCTCTGGACGCATGTAAGTTCAGGGCATTCTAAAATAGCTCTTGATACATGGATTTTATGCCTGTTTTAAAAAGACACATAGGCATGCGACTTTATAAAATACTAGCACAAGACCAGTAGCAATAGCTCCCGCAATCAAGGCATGGGCATTGTGTCTGCTCAAGAGAAGGTTTAAAGCATGAAGGTTATGTGCTCATTTTATAAAACATGCATCTAAATCATGACTCTGTTCATGCTCCACCCAAACTCCACCCCAAACACACTTAAAGGCACATTTTAGAAAAGCCGTTTAGGTGCCTCCACGACACCCATCAGAACATCCAAAATTCAGTAGGAGGGGAAACAGAGAAAGTGGATATATCTAAATGTGTTCTAAAATCGACCTGTCTCCACCCCAAAAGATAAACATTTCCTACAATAAATAAAGATAATGGGGACATGCGGAATAAGGGCCCAGACGCATGCAGGGAGATAGCCAATTTTAGAAATGTGCATGTGAAAATATGGATGCTGCCATGATCAGCAACACAGACGTGTCGACAATTGCATTTAAGAACATGTACGTTCATGAAGGAAGTATTCAGAGTCATTTGTTTTCAGCTGCTATATTCTATGAATGAGAAAAATTACTTATCCTTGTTGAAAGCTGGCCAAAAACATGCATTTTTCAAATTCCTATTTGTTCCAAGGGGCAGGTATAGATATGGACATGTCAGCTGATAGTTTTAAACTTCTGGTGCCATTCTAAAATCAGAGATGTACATGGATCTTTTTATCACTACCCTGAACACACCACCATCCCACCCGTCTGCGACATGGGCATGATCATGCTGGACACATGTGCATCTGGTCCTTTATAAAATGGTTCTCGGGGCATGTATGTGATTGGAAGGTCTGAATGGGCATTTTCAGATGTGCAAATAATGAATAGAGATTCTCAAATGATCTCCTTACTGCAGAAATCCATGCTGGTTTGCAACACGTGTATTTTCAGACGTGACCTAATTTTCTAAGAACTCATTTATGCTTGTAAAATGCTGTTTAACTTGTGAAATGGGTTATAAAATTACCCTCAAAAGACCAAATGTTGTTCTGCTGCAGGTCGTCACTGGCTCACATTCTGAGCCTCAAACAGAAGGTCTTGAACCTTTGAATCAAGGCCAGGATGTGGACTTCTATATGCCATAAGTCCTCCCCTTTAAACAAACTGGTGCCCACAGACTTAGACCTGGGGTTGGTTATCTTTGTGAATCACACAGTTAAAAGAAGACTTAAAAGAAATCACTCAAAGGCACAGCATCCCGAAGCTCTTTTGAATACACTCATATATTAGGCATGTGCATTAGTTTTTGTATGAATGGAAAAATAGAGAAAAATCATGATTTTCAGTTCATTTTGGGGCCAATCAACTGAGTGCATATGCTTGGAAAATTTTACTGAATTGCCATTCATGAACTTCATTTTCATTGTGTGTGTGCATGTACCTAAACACACTAGAATCAATCTAGAAGGTGGAGATGGTCAAGAAGGGGTCACCAGCAGCCACCATAAGGCACTTCAGCCAACCATGCTGAGCAAGCAGCCAGAGAAACATATCCATGTCTGAGTTCTGCAAATCCATTGGGCCTCAATGTCACAACCAGGCTGCAGCACACAGTCTAGCACATATCCCAGATAATCACTTGGTGTCTGACTCTGAGAAAGTGAAGGAAGGGTGCTTGCAGGGGTTAGCAGTTTAAAGCAGAAAAAAAGATTGAACCCCCCCCCCCCCCCCAGTAGTTTGAAGTCTGCTTTTGTGGCACACAGATTATATGTGTACAACATTTCTCAGCCCATGGGGGAAGAATAGTTTACTGTATCTAATTTATTCCATTGTACAACCAGAAGATACAGTGAAATAATTTTTTGTAACAATTTGTTTCACTTATTATCTATAACAGCAGTTGAAGGGATGGGAGGGAAGGTAGAAATGCCAAGTCTCACTCATTAGCAGTGTATCACATTTATTTGAAGACTTTCCATCTCATACTCCTTGAACCCTTTCTCTTACTCATTAGAGCCTCAAACCTAATGCAATGAACCTAATCACTACTTTCATGAGAGGCAAGTCTAACAGGAGAAAAGTCAAAAAGCCCTACTAATAGGACAAAATCTGAGCACATCTTCCTGCCCACTGCCTCCCCCTGACCCAATTCTTTTCCCTGTACCCACAAGTGCCTATATGCATACTTTTAACCACTGGGCAAATTCCTTTGAACATTGTCTCATATTGCCTCAGATCTGTCTATATATCCTTTTAGGGGCACCCAAGAAATCTGTTTTTTGCTTTATAAATACATACTGTGCACTTAAATTTCTGTAGGTTCATATTCCAGACACACCATCTGAAAAATCTCACTCTTTGGTCTTAAATCTCTCTCTTTGGAGAAGGCCTGCACTGTGGCATAGGGCACTAAAAGACAGGCAGCCTCTGTCCCTGAGAACTGGAACCCCGCCCCCCACCTCCCTCTCCACAGTCCACTGAAGAGTGTTAGCAGGGATGCAGGATAACTGGGCACCACAGGGCCTGCACCAGACCACATGGGTAACCCTGGGCCAGTAATTAAGACAGCATACTTGAAGTGATAGTACTTCAGGGCAACACAGATCTGGTGAGTGGCACAGAGCACTAGAAGACAAGCAATCCCTGTGCCTGAGCTGAGAATCTAGTCTGAGCATATTATAATGCTTCGGAATGGTACAATTGGAAAACTAAATGGTTGCAAAAGAAAAGAAGGGAATGAAGGTAAGAATAGAACTGACATAAGTGTGCAGAAAAAGATAGATAATTCCCAGTATACGCTTATGTGTTCCTAGTCCACCAATGAAGCTAAAGAAAGATGTCTTTACAAGGAGAGCAGAAAGAGCTACGGTTTCTGGTACAACACTGAAAGAGCAGGTGTCTGTTGTCATCTTCACAGTTGCATTAAGAGAGATTTACACAGTGCAGGGTGGAGAAACATGAGAGAAACAGCGTGTAAAGTTAACCGAGTCTAGCACCAGGTGCATTTCATTCCCTGCGGAAAGGTGTGTGGAGATCATCTTGGCAGATACAGAATCTGAGGAATCCACCTAGATGGGACATGCATCTGCAAAATCAGATTTGAAAGTTTACTGGCTGAAAATAGTATTGAAGAGCTTGTTTTTAGTGAGCTATCTAGTGAGGAGACAGAAGAAAGTGATACTGGCAGTACCAAGGCAAAGAGCACCACGCAGATAGAGGGAACATTAGAGAATGGGAAAGATGCTGCTGGCTTTTCATGTCCTCTTCTGCCCACAGCTGCGACCTGCAGCACTAAGAGGAGCAGACCTCTCCAAGGAAGTAGAGGGGAACTCTCGTAAAACCTCACAAGTGTGACTGCATTTTAAAGTGCTTGAGGACCTATAGTATGATGAATGCAATTACTGTAGGAAGTGCATTAGTAGAAGAAAACTGATTGACCATCTCATGAACAGTGGTGTGCAACATCGCTTGTTAAAACAGCACACTTTATATCTCAGTGCTCAGGAAGGTGCTGATCTTAGGCTCGAAACTCCATCCAGGAGTGAAATAGCAGTGGTGGGCAAGGTATAAGAAAAACGAAATCTCTTTCTGAAGCAGAGCCCCTAGCCTCTTCTACTAGTCAGATGGCATGGCAGAAGGCCAGACATGCATCAAAGCAAACCACCATGGAAAAGATGGGGTGGTATTGGGCAGCATTATCACAAGGAAGGCAGCAGGGGTGGTGACACGATAACCCTGGATAACCATCCTCTGAAGATGATTGAGGTGATGTTTAAGAGGCTGCTGCATGTCTTAGCTCCCAATGACCGAGTGCCCTGCAGGACAATTTTTAGTAGGTAAGTGAATCCCAACCTATATAATCAGTTGTGTTGGCAGCTGCAGGCAGAGCAGGCAAAAGCAGAAACCAGTAGTAGCATGACGTCTGAATTAGCCAGAATATTACACAAGCTACTTCTTCCTGACAGCACAATGGTGGCAGCTGAACTAGGCAAGACCGGGTTGGAGGTGTAATGGGCAGCAAAAGAAGGACAGTACTGATAGGCTGTGCTGCACAGCCAGGTAATGGATGACAGCCAAACCTGGGCCCATATCATAACAGAAATAAGGGCAATGTTTCAGGGATGGCACAAGGGCACAAATAGAACACTGTGTTTCCAGGTTTCTTTGGTGGTGGGATGAACATGGTCAAGGTAGTGAAGAAGGGGGTGCTTTCCTGGGATCAGATGCTTTGCACAATTGCTGCATCTGGTTGTCAGAGACTCCCTAGACCTGGTGAGCAAAGGGAGCAGTACCATTGTCCTGAGGCAACTGATCAAGAAGTGCCTAAAAATACCAGGATATTGGAGGCGCTCCTGAAAAAGCGAATAGTGAACTTTCTCAAAACCAACAGGTTACAAGATCCGAGGCAACATGGTTTTACTGAAGGACGGTCTTGCCAAACAAATCTGATTGAGTTCTTTGACTGGGTGACCAAGGAACTAGATCAGGGGCATGCGATGGATGTCATCTACCTGGATTTCAGCAAAGCCTTTGATACTGCTCCTCATAGGAGGCTTGTCAATAAACTCAGTAGTTTGGGGATGGGTACCAAGATGGTAAACTGGATTAGAAATTGGTTGACTGACAGACAATAGAAGGTGATGGTACATGGAGCTCACTCGGATGAAAGGAAGGTGATTAGCGGGGTGCCCCAGGGTTCGGTCCTGGGCCCGGCACTGTTCAATGTATTTGTGAGTGATATTTCTGAAGGACTGAATGGAAAAGTCTGTCTTTTTGCAGATGACACAAAAATTTGCAACAGAGTGGATTCCCCCGAGGGCGTGGATAACATGAGGAACGATCTACAAAAGCTGGAAGAATGGTCTAATGCTTGGCAATTGCGATTTAATGTGAAAAAGTGCAGTGTCATGCACTTAGGTAGCAGAAATCCAAGGGAAATATATGCAATAGGGGGCAAGAAGTTGGTGTGCATGGTTCAGGAGAAAGACCTTGGTGTGATTATCTCTGATGATCTCAAGGTGGCAAAACAGTGCGACAAGCGGTGGCAAAAGCCTGAAGGATGTTGGGCTGCATACAAATAGGGATTACCAGCAGAAAGGAAGAGGTACTTATGCCACTGTACAGGTCGCTGGTGAGGCCTCACCTGGAATACTGTGTTTCTGCCTGTAAGGGAGATCTGTATAGCACACCAATGCAAATGGATGCAGGACCCAAAAGGCAGGCAGAGCTCCGGAGTCTCAGTGTGTGAATGAGACAATGGTGCAAGGATGAGGGTTTTGGATTTGTTAGGAACTGGGGAACATTCTGGAGAAATGAGGGGCTCTTCCGAAGGGATGGGCTTCACCTTAACTGGGATGAAACCAGGCTGCTGGCATTAACCTTTAAAAAGGAGATAGAGCAGCTCTTAAACTAGATAATAGGGGAGAGCCAACAATCACCCAAGAGCACATGGTTCGGAACAATGTATCCTTGAAGGATACTTCCAAAAAAATGAAGTTAGGGCACATCAGCAGAGAGATTCCAATAAAGACAAAGGTAGCCCAAATGCCGTTGAGTAGAGCAGACAGAGCTTAATGAGCCTACCAATAACCAGATTAATATGAATAAAATACAGTCTCTAAAATGCTTGTATGCAAATACTAGAAGTCTAAAAAATAAGATGGGAGAGTTAGAATATATAGCACTAAATGAAAAGTTAGATATGATTGGTATTTCAGAGACATGGTGAAAGGAGGAAAACCAATGGGACACTGTGATACTTGGGTACAAGCTATATCGTAATGATGGAGCTGATCAAATTGGTGGAAGGGCTGCGCTCTATGTTAGAAAGGGCATTGAGTCACAAAGGAGTCAAGTTTTTCAGGAAACAAAATTCGCTGTAGAATCTCTATGGATTGAAATTCCATGTAAAAAGGGGAAGGCAATGGCAGTGGGGGTATACTATCAACTGCCTGGCCAGAATGAACAAATGGATGATGAAATGCTCAAAGAAATTAGGGAAGCAAACAAAAGGTACAGAACAGTAATAATAATGGGTGATTTCAATTATCCCAGTATTGACTGGGTCAGTGTCACGGCAGGACATGCTAGGGAGATAAAGTTTCTGATGAAATAAATGACTGCTTCTTGGAGCACCTGGTTCATGAACTGACCAAAGAGGAAGTCATTTTGGACCTAGTCCTTAGTGGAACACCAGATCTGGTGCAAGAGATAAGGCTGTTGGGGCTACTTGGCAATAGTGATCATAGCATGATCACGTTTGATTTAATTAATGGAGGAGGGATGGTAAGGAAATCCACAGTACCACCTTTTAACTTTCAAAAGGGAGACTATGATAAAATGCGGAAAATAGTTAAGAAAAAACTAAAAGGAGCAGTTGCAAAGGTTAAAGACTTACATCAAGCTTGGGTGTTGTTTAAGAATACTATCTTGGAAGCCCAGACCAGCTATATTCCATGCTTTAAGAAAAGTGGAAGGAAGTCCATAAAACTGACAGCATGGTTTTAAGGTGAGGTCAGAGAGGCTGTTGTTGCCAAAAATGCATCTTTCAGGAATTGGAAAAAAAAGAGCCTAATGACGAAAACTGGAAACAGCACAACCACTGGCAAGATAAATGCAAGACACTGATAAGGCAGGCAAAGAGAGAATGTGAGAAAAAACTTGCTGTGGAAGCAAAAACGTGTAATAAAGACTTTTTCAAGTATATTCGTAGCAAAAAACATGTGAGAGAGTCGTTTGGACCATTAGAGGGGTAAAAGGGGCAGTAAGACGGGACAAGGCTATAGCGGAGAGACTGAATGAATTTTTTGCTTTTGTGTTTCCTGAGGAAAATGTAGGGATGTTGCCCATGACTGAAGTGGTATTTAAAGGTGATACTGCGGAAGAATTGAGAGAAATATTGATATACCGGCAAAATATATTTGATAGACTGAAGAGTAGCAAATCACCTGGACCAGAAGGTATACATCCAAGGGTGTTGAAAGAACCAAAATATGAGATTGCAGACCTGCTATTAGTAATCTGTGAACTATCATTAAAATCATCTGTAACACCTGAAGATTGGAGGAACGCCAATGTAACGCCAATTTTTAAAAAGGATTCCAGGAGTAATCCAGGAAACTACAGACCGGTGAACCTGACGTCAGTACCGGGAAAAATGGTAGAAACCATTATAAAGAACAAAATTACTGAACGTGTAGATAGTCATGGCTTAATGGGGGAGTTCTATCACACAGCATTCAGATAAGCACTGTTTAAACTACTAAACAACAATCTCTAACTTATGGTGAATAATTTGAGAAATGTCTAATGAAAGATAAAACAAAAAAAGACAAAAAAAAATTTCATTATCTGGTAAACTAACATAGCAAATGCTTAAGGTCGTTGATGCGAGAAGGCATTTGCTTTAGATTTTTCTTAAGCACTGCCAGTGTGAGTCTGAGACCTGCATTTTTGCTCTCTAAGTTAGCAAGAGCTGAGTTCGAAAGCAACATGCATTTACAGATAATGTAGTCTAACTTTCATTTAGCACTGTTCTCAGTATATCCTAGAGGGCTTTTCCCTTTGAATTTAGATGGCTTAATGGGAGACAACCAACATGGCTTTAGACAAGGAAGATCTTGTCTTACTAGTTATGTTTTTTTGAAAGTGTGAATAGGCAGATAGACAAAGGTGAGTCGGTTGATATAGTGTATCTTGACTTTTGGCAAAACTAAAAAGTCATGGGATAGGAGGCAGTGTGGATCAGGAACTGGTTAAAAGATAGAAACAGAGGGTAGGGCTAAATGGCCAATTTTCCCAATGAAATAAAAGGTGAATAGTGGAGTACCGCAGGGATCTGTGCAGGGTCTGCTGCTTTTTGACATATTCATAAATGACCTGGAAAGTGGAATAACGAGTGAGGTTATCAAATTTGCAGATGAAACAAAACTATTTAAAGTTGTTAAAACCCAAGAGGATTGTGGAAAATTGCAAGAGGATCTTGATAAATTGGAAGACTGGGCATCCAAATGGCAGATGAAATTTAATGTGGACTAGTGCAAAGTTATGCACCTAGGAAAGAACAACCTGAACTATGGTTACACGATGCAAGGTTCCACATTGGGAACCACCACCCAGGAAAAAGAGTTTGGCGTCAGTGTGGATAACATGTTAAAACCCTCTGCTCAGTGTGCAGCGGTGGCCAAGAAAGCAAATAGAATGCTTGGTATCATAAGGAAAGGAATAGAGAATAAAACAAAGGATATTATAATGCCTCTGTATCATTCCATGGTGTGACCGCACCTTCAATATTGTGTACAATTCTGGTCGCCATATCCTAAAAATGACATAGCAGAATTAGAAAAGGTACAGAGAAGAACAACCAAAATGGTAAAGGGGATGGAACAATACCTTTGTGCATGCCAATTCAGACTGGTGCACTTCCGGCCCGTCTGGACATCCAAAATCTGAACAGGTATTTGTACCTGATTCTGCCCCTGTGGGAGCCAGATATTCCCACGAGAGCAGAATCAGGCCTTAGACAGGCCGGACGGGGCTGATTATGAAATGCTGCATGTCTGGCAACCTCTCCGCCTAACCCGGCCTATACTCATGCATGGAGTTCTGGCACCGTCGCATCCGATCGCCATGGCACCAGGACACCATGCACGAGCCCCGCTGCCCCACGAAACCAAATCACAGCTGTTCCCCACCACCCAATCACCGGAGGGGGCTGCCAGGGCCGGGGTTGGGCAGAGGAGTCCTCACCTGCCCCCAATCGCTGCTTTGGGAGGACCCGCTGCCCAGATTGCCACAGTCGGGAGATGGAATAAGTCCCCGGTCTATCTCCCCTAAGCCGGACATACAGGGCCGGGTTGTCCACCACATTGTCCACTCTCCCCCCCGTCGCTACCCCTTCCCACCCCCATCTGGAGCTCCTGTGTGCGCGAGGAACTCCTGGCCCAGAATCGCCGAACAGAGAATAGTGGAACGTGTACATCTAATTCAGACGTACATCCCCGCTATTCTCTGTTCAGAATGACCACCATGAGGAAAGGCTTAAAAGACTAGGCTTTTCAACTTGGAAAAGAGATGGCTGAGGGGAGATATGATAGAGGTCTATAAATTAATGAATAGAATGGGTAAACATAGATCAGTTGTTTAAACCACCAAAAAATTGAAAGACTAGGGGGCACGCAATAAAGCTGCAGTATAACCCATTTAAGTCCAATAAGAGAAAATATTTTTTTCATTCAACGAATAATCAGACTCTGGAATTTATTACTGGAGAACGTAGTAAAAGCTGTTAGTGTAGCTGAGTTTAAAAAATGTCTGGATAAGTTCTGGGAGAAAGGGTCCAAAAACCATTATTAAAGAGGACTCAGAAAATCCACTGCTTGCCATGGGATAAGCATTGTGTCTTTGGGAATCTGCCAGGTCCTTATGACCTGGATTGGCCACTGTTGGAAACAGGATACTGGGCTTGATGGACCTAGGTCTGAGCCAGTTTGGCATTTCTTATGTTCTTATGTGCGTGATCTACTGTGCTCCTGGCTATGTCTAGCAGCAAATTGTGCATGTTCATGCAAACACACATGTTTTTATGCTAGGTCATTATCGTGTATATGTGGCCATATACACGTGAAGATGACTTCAAAAAATTACCCCCATGATATCTTTGGAAGACACTGAGATGAACTTAACAAGGTTATGGCTTCTCCTCATCTCAGTGCCAGTGCAAGGTTTGTAGGCACCCTAGGCAGGCCCCTCAATCCTGCCACCCACCTCACTCTCATTGCCGCCACTGCCACCCGTCTCCAGGGCCTGCGGCAGCTGCAATGGCTCAGAAAACGCAGGGCAGTGCTTACTCGAAGTCTATGCCAGAGGAGGGCAGAAGAGATAGAGAGTAGACGTCACAGGACAGTGCCGGCAAGTCGAGATAAGCACTGCCCCACATTTTCTTAACCATTGGAGCAACTGAAGGCCCTGTAGAGGGTCACCAGTGGTGGCAATGGATGTACATGGAGGGCTAGTGTCCTAGACAACCGCCTAGTTCACCTAATGGTATCAATGGCCCTGCCTCTTCTTGCCAGGCTGAAGAGAAGTGTGCATGTGCTGGCCCACTTCGACCATTTACTGTGCTGCTGCATATTGATTGAGTAAATCTCCCGCATCCTGGGAACAGAGAACATGGGCTGTTAGCCAATAAATTATGACTTTAAAACACATTTTCTTGTGCTATTGGAGCCAGCGACAAGGAATGTAAATTGCTATCATTTTTAAAAAGTATACACATTTGGTTGCCAATCTTTATTTAACATAATTTTGGTCTGGCATCTAAACAGCAAATGCTTCTCTAAGTGACCTCAGGCAGTTGGGCTTGACATGAACATACACATCCTATGGTTTATACATCGCACACATAATAAAAGCATTCTGGGCATAGGTCAGAGTTTTGTCTTAGGTTTGGAATACTCTGACTGAAACCATTTTATAGCATTATACAAGAAATAGGCATTGAAATAACTTTGAAGAGGCAGGTTTAGCAGCACCAATTATATTTTGCTGTAGCTTCTTGAGAGTTAGGTGTGATCCTGGAGGACTGGAGATGGGCAGATGTGGTTCTTCTCCAGAGAAGCGTAAGTAATGAAGAGGCTGGGCACTACAGGGCACTTGATTTGATTTGGAGTGAAGGAGTAGCTGATTGGTTAGAGCAGCAGCTTCATAACCAAGCAATGAGGTTTTGATTCCCACTGGTACGCTTTGGGCATGTCACTCTCACTCTTTACTGCCTAGGAAGAAAGGCCTAGCAGTCTACTTCTGGTTATACCTTGCCAAGAAAACCACAGGAGTCAGCATCGACTCAATGGCACTTTTAAAAAAATCTCACTTCACTGGAGAACAAAATATAAATGCTGCTATAACAGAGGATAGTGCAGTTCCTGGAATCCAGGGAATCCCAGGCAGCATGATTTTACTAGTGATAGATCTTCTCAGACAAATTTGGTCAATTCTTTGACTGGGTAATCAGAGAGTAGGGTCAGGAAAGAGCACTATATGTAGTATACTTAGATTTCAGCCAGAACGTTGACATGGTTCTGCAAAGGCAACTCATTTTTTATTTTATTTATTTAGACAGTTTTTGTATACCACCTTATCCTTCAATCAAAGCGGTCACAACACAATTGGGGGATACATTTAACATGCGGGGATATGAGACACATACACTAATACTTACAGGGAACATGGGCAATGGAGGGCTAAGTGGCTTGCCCAAGACCACAAGGAGCATCTGTGGGTCTAGAAACTCCAGTCCTTCCGGCCCAAGGTTGCTGTCCTCTAGTGGGATTTGAACCCCCGACCTTCCGGCCTGAAGTACCTTGCCCCAACCACTAGGCTACTCCTCCCCTCATAAACAAACAGTATCCTTGGTTTGAGCCCTAAAATGACTGAGTGGGTCAGAAACTGTTGAATGAGAAGTGACAAAGGGAAGTGGTAAATGGAGGCTATCCCAAGGATAGGAGTATAACCAATGGTGTATCACAGAGATTAATCAGGTTCTTTTTAACATTTTTATATGTGAAATTGTAGAAAGGCTGTAGGGAAAACTTTGCCTCTTTGTAAATGACACCAAAATCTGCAACAGGGTAGATATCACAGAAGGTGTGGATAGCATGAAGAGGAATTTGAAGAATGATCTAGAATTTGGTAGCTAAGATTTAATGCTAAAAAATGCAGAGTCATCCCATCTCTCTCCTTCCCTTCATTTCTAAATTACTTGAGCGTGCTGTCTACCACCGCTGTCTCGACTTCCTCTTCTCTCATGCCCTCCTAGATCCTTTACAATCCGGTTTCCGTCCCCTACATTCTACCGAAACTGCTCTTACCAAAGTCACAAATGATTTGTTTCTGGCTAAGTCCAAAGGCTTTTATTCTGTCCTCATTCTTCTGGATCTCTCTGCTGCCTTTGACACCGTTGACCACAATCTTCTTCTTATCACCCTGTCTTCACTCGGTTTCAAAGGCTCTGTACTTTCTTGGTTCTCCTCCTATCTCTCCCACCGCTCTTTCAGTGTGTACTTCGGTGGCTCCTCCTCCTCTTCTACCCCTTTACCTGTGGGTGTACCTCAAGGTTCTGTCTTAGGTCCGCTCCTCTTCTCTCTCTATACCCAATCCCTTGGTGCCCTTATCTCTTCCCATGGCTTTCACTATCATCTCTATGCTGACGACTCTCAAATCTACCTCTCTACGCCTGTTATCTCTCCTGAAATTCAAGCTAAGATCTCAGCCTGCCTCTCTGACATTGCTTCCTGGATGTCCTACTACCGCCGCTTGAAGCTGAACATGGCCAAAACTGAACTCCTTGTCTTTCCCTCTAATGCCTCCCCTCCTCCTTCCCCTTTCTCAATCTCTGTGGATAACTCTGTTATCCTTCCTGTCTCTTCGGCACGGAACCTTGGTGTTATCTTTGACTCATCTCTCTCCTTCTCTTTACATATCCAAAACATTGCTAAAACATGCCCTTTCTTTCTTTACAATATCTCCAAGATTCACCCTTTTCTCTCTGATAACACTACTAAACTGATTGTCCACTCTTTAATCACCTCCCGCCTTGATTACTGTAACCTTCTCCTTGCTGGCCTCCCTGCTAACCTCCTCTTTCCTTTCCAGTCTATTCAACATTCTGCAGCTTGTCTGATTTTCCGTCAGTCTCGTTTTTCACACATTACTCCTCTTCTCATGTTATTTCATTGGCTCCCCATCTGCTTCCGTATCCAGTTCAAACTCCTCCTTCTAACCTATAAATGTATTCATTCTTCTGCCCCTCATTACCTTTCATCCCTCATCTCTACCTACACCCCCTCTCGCCTACTCCGCTCATCTAATTGTCTTTGTTTATCTATGCCTTTTACTCGTACTGCTAATTCTAGACTTCGCTCCTTTCAACTGGCTGCACCCTTTTCCTGGAATTCTCTACCTGTCTCTGTCCGCCAAGCCTCCTCCCTGGCCATCTTCAAATCCAAATTGAAATCCCATTTCTTCACTATTGCTTTTTGTTCCTAACTCGTCCTTTCTTGTTCTCTCCATAAACATTTATTCTTGTCTTGTTAATTGTTATTTGTATTATCTAATTTATTTCATATTTTGTCTTGACTAGATTGTGAGCTCTAACGGGCAGGGACTGTCTCTTTTTATGTTTGTACAGCGCTTCGTATGTTGCAGTGCTTTATAAATGCTTAGTAATAATAATTTATTATTTATTTATTTATTTATTTAGACAGTTTTGTATACCGCCTTATCCTTCAATCAAAGCGGTCACAACACAATTGGGGGATACATTTAACACGCAGGGATATGAGACACATACACTAATACTTACAGGGAACATGGGCAATGGAGGGTTAAGTGGCTTGCCCAAGACCACAAGGAGCATCTGTGGGACTAGAAACCCCAGTCCTTCCGGCCCAAGGTTGCTGTCCTCTAGTGGGATTTGAACCTCCGACCTTCCGGCCTGAAGTACCTTGCCCCAACCACTAGGCTACTCCTCCTCCCAATTTGGGCTGCAAAACCCAAGGAAGTGGTACAGTATAAGGGATGAAGTATTTCTGTAGATGAAAGAAGAGTGGGACTTGCGGATGATTATATCTAAAGATCTTAAAGTAGCCAAACAGGTAGAAAAGGTGATGGAAAAAGCCAGAAGGATGCATGGGTGCAAGGAGAGGAACGATCAGCAGGAAAAAGGAGATCATAGTGCCTCTGTATAACTTTCTCATGAGATCTCATTTGGAGTACTGTGCATCGCTCTAGAGAATACTCCTTCAAAATGATATAAACAGGATAGGGACAGTCCAGAGAGCCTCTACTAAAATGGTTGATGGTCTTTCATATAAAGCATATGGGAACAAACTTAAAAATCTAACTATGTAGATTTTGGAAGAAAGGTGGGAGAGGGAAGACCTGATGGAGACATTTAAATACCTTAGTAGTATAAATACACAGGAGATGGACCTCTTTCAATTTCAAGAAAGCTCTGGAGGGAGGTGTCATATGATGAAGGTGAAAGGGATTACAATGGGTAAACACAGATTGGTTGTTTACTCCTTCAAAAAGTAGAAAGACTAAGGACACACAATGATGTCACAATTTAGCACTTTTAAGACAAATAAAAGAAAATATTTTTTCATTCAACCAGTAAAAGCTGTTAGTATAGTTGGGTTTAAAAGAGGTTTGGACAAGCTCCTGGAGGAAATCTCCATAAACCATTATTAAAATGGACTGGGAAATCCACTGCTTACCCCTGGGATAAGCAGCATGGAATCTACCTTTTAGAAAATTGACAGCTACTTTGTGACCATGATTAGCCACTGATACTGGGCTCAATGGATTTTTGGTCTGACTCAGTATGGCATATCTTATGTTTTTATGTTCTTTTGGTTTCCCGCATGGAGTCAACTATAGGGTATCTACTGGATTATTGGTAGGCTTTAAGGTCTGCTGTTTGTGTTCTTGAGGATGCTGGGCTTAAATTTAAAATATTTTGTCAATTCAGATTCAAGAAATCTCAAATTTTAGGGGAATATTTCCGTTAATTTAGTTTTGTGGCCTAATACTGGTCTTTTTCAGCTCTGTCAGAGTCTAATCCAGGTTGCACACCATAATCTTGAATTCACAGCTATCAGGATTTTTTTCTCATTTTATATCTTCCCTCCTCATCATTAACCTGGTCATAGCACTGAACACTTAATTCTGGTATGCAGCTATTTATGCAAATAAGACCCAGTGGATATGCAAATATTTATGCAAATAAGGTCCCCCAATGCATCACCATACATAGCCCCACTCCATCCTGCCCCTTGAAGAAGGGACTGTAGAGCTTAGTAATTGGTATGGATGGGCAGACTAGATAAGCTGTAAGGTCTTTATCTGCCATAACTTTCTATGTTTTTATGATACAAGAAGCAAAATCCAATGATGTTGACTACAGTATAAAATATTTGTTTTCTATACTCCATATACGCAGGTTTTTCCCATTCTAAGCTAAAATACATGTTATCTGTATCGAACACCACAATTAGTATCCTGACTCATGCTAAAAGGACAGTCCACATTACCATCCTTCTAAAAGATCATCACTTGTTACCTGTCACCTTCCATATCCAGTATAGGTTTTTGACTCTAACACATAAAGTACTCTACACCAGCACACCTGCCTATCTCGCTTCTTTCTTGACTTTTTATACTCCTGCCCACGTACTCCGATCCCTTCACCATTGCCATCTCTACATTCCACCTCCTTCCCACGCAAGACTGGAATCTACCAGGAAATCAGCTCTCTTTTTCTGTGTACTCACTCTTTGCAATTCTCTACCACACCAGATCCATCTTGAGTCTTCGTTCTGCTCCTTTACAACTCAGATTAAAACTCATCTATTTCAGCAGGCCTTTGGTTACTAGAGTCTTGCACTTCCTAGTCTCACTAGACTTACCTGACTGCATTTTCTGATTCCTCTCTTTCTCTTTCCTTTTCTGTTATTATTTGGCAATCCTTTCAAAAAAAACTCTTTTCCTTTATAAGAAAGGTGGTAATCAAAATAACAATAAACATAAACTTCCCTTGCACTACGTGTTCACTTGATTGTCAAATGGATAAAGAATCTTTCACCTTAACTTAAATCTGTACTAGATTAGTAATAGTTCACATCCAGGTTAGTAAGTTCCCAATACAGAGTAAGGGAACATAGCACATTGTGCTGTGAGCCACTACAGTAGATCTTCTCCCTGATGGCAATGGAAAAATTAACACTTTGTAGTTTATTCAGACATGGTATGTAATTGTATGCTGGTCAAATCAAACAATCGAAAAGGTCAAATCAGCCATTCTGATTATCCACTTAAGGTTTTCTCTATGAATAAAGGCCAAACAAATTGGTAATATATGGGCACATGCAAATATTTGAAGTAGGCCCTCTCTGATTAGAACAGGTCTGATAAGGCATCTTCTTAAAATACACGCAGAAGAGATCTATAATGGAAGACAGATTGCAGTGCAAACCTTATGACAAATGATCAGCATCTATCAACAGCCACAGTGGTACAACATTGGTTTTTTTTTCACATTTCTCAGTGAACCAAATATAATCATAAGTCTTTTTCACAGGAAAACATGTTCTTTTGTCCACATATACCCAGCTTTATTGTGAAATCGGTTTTTTTATTGTTCATTTATGCAATTTCAAAATTACATCCATGAATCACCAAAAATGCTAAGGAATACAGAAATAAACTTATAAAAGATTCAAAAGCAATAACAATACCATCAAGAGACCACAATGCATATGAAATACCGGGCCAAATGAAAAGCAACAAAAAAATAAGAGGACAAATAAACTGATATTAAGCAATTGCCAAGTTCACCTTTACTTTAGCCGACATAAGCAACACTTATCCCTCCAGGATCCCTCCAGGATCGCTGCCATCACAACGGTGGGTTTCTCTCTAGCTGAGAGAAAGTCAGATAGCTGCTCGGGCTCAAAGAAAATGCACTGCTTACCAATCAAGGAAACAAAACACTTGTAAGGAAATGTCAACAGAATGGTAGCCCCAAGTTCCTGTGCCCTAATCTTAAGGGGCAGAAACTCTTGGCACCTCTGAGTAACCCTTGAAATGTCAGGAAATATTTGAATTTTAGAGCCCAGGAAACTTTCTGCACTGTACCAGAAAAACAAGCGAAGCACTGTGTTTCTGTCAGATTCACACACGAAGGCTGCTACCAGGGTAGACCTCTCAATAATAACGTCCAGAGAATTTTCCAAAATTTCAGTCAAGTTCATGCCAGAAGAAGAATCATCCTGGATTCTGGATTGACCAGTTGTTGGAGACTTCTGAGCAGACATATACTGTGCCCAAACCACAGGGGTTATAGAATCCTGAGGCATTTTCAAAATCTCAATCATGTATTTTCGAAGCATCTCAGGAGACAACAGCAAGCACTTAGGGAAGTTGAGAAACCTCAGATTATTTTTATGTGCATTATTCACAAGCTTTAAGTGTGCCATGGCCGTATCCAGAGACTCCATCCTAGCTGCATGCCATTGGGTCTGCTGATCCAACTCACCAAACTTATCCAACAGGCAGTTAACTTGGGCCTGTGTTTTCCCCAACAAAGATTGTATGGAAAAGTCTATCCACTGAAATGCGTCCCAGAGTGCATCAAGCATTACCACAGCAGGTTTACTCACTGAAGAAATTGTTGGTAAGAAGGTGGGCACTTCCTGCTTCTCACTAGGAAAGAAACTTGCCTCAGGAGAAACATCAGTGCTAGTCAGTGGGGCAAGTCTTGCTTCCCCCAACCTGATCTGGATCTCACCGGAGACACCTCCGTCTCCTGGCCTCGACACGGCTGTGTGATCATCAAGGGCTTAAAGAAACCCCTTCAGTGCTGCTCTTAGAATCTCTTCAGACTGCTGAAACAAAGAGGAGACCCAAAGCTAGCACAACTCTGAAGCATTTCAGAGTCAGTTGACCCAACTAAATGGGTGGCTGCTGCGTGCACAACCGGCAAAGATTCCTGACTCAATGGAGAAGTGGAGTGTCAGAACAAGCAGCCTTTCCCAATGCCATCTTGGGCCCTCTCCCCCACTCCCCATTGTGATATCATTTGGCTTTTTCAAGCTTGAAGTCAAGGAAGTTTTCCTGAAGATCTTCTTCAGCTGATCACCTCTTCTTTTCTAGGGAGAACAGAAGACGCACCACTAAGTGTTTTCCTTTAAATTAGTCTTTGAAGTCAACCATGCTTGCTAAATGAGGAACTTAGAGGAAAAGGAGCACAATGAAGAAATAAATCAATGTCCCACCTTTCTTTTCTAGGAAGACAGCAGTTTCACTTAGAAGTATAGTGGCATGTTTCATCTCATTTGTTAATTTTGAGGAAAACAATTGTAATAGACTGATTTTTCTGAGAAGATTCCATAGCAAACATGCAATCATATATTCGGGTATATCTTTTAGGCTAGCCAAGAAAATGTATTTGGCTAACTCAGTAGCGGCATGAGGGTTTCTGCTGCCCTAGGCAGACCCTCCATGCAGTCCTCCACCCCCAAAAGTCTGCGCCTCTGTCCAGTCCGCCATGCCACCCCCATCCTGTGCTGAAATGGGCAGCGGCTGAACTGCTGCTTCAGCACTGCATCGGGCCTTAAAATGCCCATGCGCATGTGTATTCACAGCCTGCTGCTCCTGTCCCCCCTCCGATGCAACTGTCTTGGAGGGCAGGCAGGAGCAGCAGGCCGGAACTGCATGCACATGTGTGGGCATTTTAAAGCCTGCCATGGTGCTGAAGCAGCACTTCAGCTGCCACTTTCAAGGGGGTTGGGTCAGTAATGCCACCCACTAGGGTCTGCCACACTAGGCGACCGCCTAGTTCACCTAGTGGATGGGCCAGCCTGATTGAGATTGGACTTAGTGAAAATTGGGGATTAGTTGTAGTTTCGAAGGGAAACGGCAGCAAGAAACAATCTTATACAAAGACACTTCATATGAAGGTGCGTGTTCAATAGACAAGAAAGTGCTGGTGAAGTACAGTGAAACGACCCCAACCCCTCCCCAGTGCAACACACCCCTTCTCTCTCACATGCACTCCCACATATTCCTGCGCACCTCTCATACCACCATATCTCACACCCTGCCTATCCATCACCACCCCCTCCTTGCCCCCCCTTCTCACACACACTTACCCTTCACACCTACGACGCATCTCAAGGGGCTATGCTGGAGCCAGGGACATGACTCTTTGTTGAATCAGTTGGACCCTCTCCATCTGGAGATGGACAGTGAAGTAACATCAACTACAATCTTTGTGATGCATATCAACCACAATGAGATGTCAGCAGTGCAGTAGCAATGTGCTAGCATTTTATAATATATGGGTAGTATTAATAGAATGCCCCTTTCCTCATTGCTTTGTAATCCTTCTGACCTCATATCTCCCCATTATTTTGGGTGATTGGGCTGTATGTAAACCTATGACCTTGGATGTAGAAGACAGACATTTAGCCAGCTGAGCTATGGTAACTAGACATGTCTGAACTGCGCTGATGAGTTTCCTATCTGTGACTCAATGACTAGCTAGTCTACGCGAAAGCTCTATAGAAACTGCTGCAGGCCTGTTTCACTCCTCTGGCCACTTATCCTTGCTATTAAGATATACTCCACAGAGAGCCCTCCTACCATGTTTGTGTGGATTGATGAGGCATGAACTCAGACTTTGTAGGACTCCAAATCTATGAGTATATGGAAGCATCTGAAGAGAGAATATAGATATGTAACTTTACCAGTGACAAATTCTGCCTCTAGAACCCCCTGTCAGACATCCTACTCCCCCCTCATAATGCTCTTCTTTGGGCAGTTGGGTCTTCTTTCTCTTCTTATTGTTGCTGGCACCCACTGTCACCTGTTGCACATGTTCTCTCCTCTCCTACCCTCCTGCTGTCCCTGTCACCTGTAGATCCCCTGGCCAACACATGGACATCTATGCTCTTTGCCCACACTGCAACTGCTGACAGGGTTTATGCCCTTGTGTCCTTGGTCCACCTGCTTTTATGTGTATTTGTGTGGTGCAATGGTTCCAGCATGGCTGTAGCATTCTCATTGGCACTACCGTGCCTTCCCTCACTAAACATAGTCACCATCTTACCATGTGGTATGGTGCAGCAGCATTATTCCGGTGATCCATTTAGCATGTCTACCTCTTTTCCATGCTGTCATTACCACCTTGAGCACATAGCTGCTCGTGCTCACATGCTTGCCTATATCCTGCCAGGAGTGCACTCCCTCCCTTAATGTGTGCTTGCCAGCATAAGCCTGTTGCAGTACTCACCGCTTTCCATATGTGCTGCCATCTCCTTGCTTCAATCACTCTGCATGGCCACCACTGTTTTGACTTTCTATCTCCCCTTTGGATTATCATCTGTATGCTATATTTCCGAGTCTACCTAATGTGATCCTGCCTACTGCTACTTCGCCTCAAGTGTGCAATGAAATTAATATAACTAATGTACTCACTGTGCCAGTCCACAAAGGAGCCTGCTTTCCTCCAATGAGAAGTTGAGGTGCCTTGACGCCAACCTGTTTCCTCTGCAATACTGGTTCTGCAGGTGAGGGGTGGGGGGGACTGCTCAATCCTGTTTCCTGCTGCACATGCCACCACGTCTGATGATGCATGCCGATGCACTCGTTTAGACGTCCGCTCAGGTAGAGTGTCCCTTGTGGGGACATGTGCCCAAGTGTAGGCAATGCGCATCCATGCTCATAGATGTGCCTTCCAATATTCCAGAACTGGCGTGCATGTCTGTGGCCATGTTTGCAAAATATGGATTCAGACTTGGGCGTCCCCAAATGCATGTCTCCATGGGGGGCTGCACACCCTTTCTAAAATGTGCCTTCACATACATTATACACTAATGTATTTAGTACACATGTTAGAGCTAACGCCCATAGCCTATTTAGCCTTTTTGTTTGCAAAGTTACAAAATGCAGTTAGAGCCAATTCCGGATTTCTAGTTGGGTCGTCTGGATTGGACATGCAGACCTGCTATTCTGGTCTCAGAACAGACCCCTATGTAAATAGTTAAAGGCAACTAAAGACGCCTAAATTTGTATCAGCAATTTCTGTTTTATCATTATTGTATAAAGTTGCTTATTCAATGTAAACGTTGTTTGAAATGTTCACGGTTCCATGTAAACCATTTTGACCTCTGTGAAAAGCGGTATATAAACCCAGCCAAATAAATAAAATAAATAAATAAAATAACCTTATGTGGTTTAGCTATACAGTTAGCAGCTCAATATCTCCAATGACTGGATAGCTGCTGCGATCACCAGCAAAACCGGATAGTCAGTGCCAGATGCTGGATAGGCGGGTTTACTTTCAATGGTGGTGGCCAAGCATTTTAAAAGCACTGTCTACCATCACTGAATAATCATCCTCAAACAGTTCAGATTTTCTTTCTTGTTCTTTTTTTCATTTGCCCATCCAGTCTTACACACACTTCTTTCTCTTTCCCCCTTCTTCAAGAAACACATCATTACAAATAAAATTTGTCCTCCCTGTTCATACAATGGAATGTTTTTCCAGAACAAAACAGTCACTTGTTGTTAATTAAATGCCTTCCTTTCCTGGAATTCTACTTATAATGTCCTTTTCCTTTTCCAAGAAATTGGTAGTAGATATGAGCAACACTGTTCATGTAGCATTATACTGAAAAGCAGCAAGATGACTTTGCTGAAAACCTGTTCATACTTATAGTCAGCCCATACATTTATAATTCTGTCTCTCAATTCAAATTAAACTGGTTTTATTTAAAAGACTAAATAATTTCAAATGTTAAAAGTGTTTGAGTTCAAAAATGGTAGTTTTGGGACTACGTCTAAGCAAAAGGTTAGCAGGGCTGGTCCAACCACTGGGCAAACTAGGGCCTAGGACAGCAACTTCCAGAGGGCAGCAAAAGCAGGGCATTCAAAGCTATATAATATATTCTAACAGCGAGAGGGAGCTTAAAGCTTGAGGTTTGCCTAGGGCACCAACACTTAGAAACAACTTTAGGACCGGCCCACATAGCTTGCCACATAGCTCAATGGAGTACATCCCCATGGGGACAAAGGATCCGTGGCACCATAACATGGACAGGGTAGCATCATAAACATACATCTCCATAGCAGGAGACGGTGACTTCATCTTGGCACTATCCTTTAGCATACTACATAGGGCTCCATACCAGATATGCTGTTGGTCTCTCAGGACACAGGCCAGCCAGTCTTTTGTGCTACAGCAAGCTGCACTTTGCATCCCCCCCCCCCCCCTACTCCAGCCATGGTACCTCTCCTGATGGATGCTTGCCTTCTAAACCCAGGATTAGCATTTGGGGGCCAACCTGCCCCATTCCCAGAGTGGATACTATCTATTGCTGTGTTTGTATTGGTTAGCTTCTGGATTCACCATGGTCCCTTTCTGATTATACCCCACAGGCAATATGAGGGTTTTCACTGCTAATGTCCATGTTGTTCCACATGTATGGACATTCCTCATTGCCAGAAATACTAGTTACTTTTGACTAATTGCCCTGAGGTGATAGTTTCTCCTTACACCACATCATAGCACTGACATTGGTTACATCAGAACACAAGAAATGGCAGCACCTGCCCCAAACACAAGGGGCTGGTTGTCTTGCCAAAATTAGTTTTGCTGACAAGGTGCCATACAACTCACAGGATTCCTTGCCATAGAGACAACAGATAACAGATACAACAAGAAGTGTTCCCGGGACACTGAGGTTGGTGACTTCAAACAGCTGGGATAGTGTCGGGGGGGGGGGGGGTTGTGAGGCAGTCACACAACAGAGGAATCAGGCACGGGGGGTTGCTGACAAGACTGATACTTTCAAACAGATGACAGTCAGGCAAGGTGTTCAATCGTCACATTTCTCCAATCACCACTATCATAGTCAGTCCAGGTAGACAACAAAGTTCCCAGCTTATTCATTCTTTATTGCAGGTCTGGTATGGCACGTCCAGCCACAATGTCCTATACATCTCTGGGGTTTTCTGAAATATGACATAGATGTGTACCTCCTAGCCACATCTTCAACATGGTCCTGGTCTGCTCCTTCCAAAGACATCCATATCTGGACATGCCCACATCGTGGACATCTATGTGGACACCGTCACAAAAAGCAATTATGGGCGTTCCCTTGATGCGGATGTTTCAACATCATCCCAGGCACATCCATATCATATTTAATGTTTCTGAAAATGACTACCATAGAGGGTAATTCTAAAGGTTGCCTAGTTTGAGGTGTTTTGCCATGCAGGTATTTGGCACCTATTGTATAAGGTAAAATGTGCACATACTTTACTTTATAGAACAGGAGTGTACCCTGGGTCTAGAACAGGGGCACCGCAGTGACGCTTGCTCTAGAGCAGGTATAATGCCTGCATTTAGATTGTCCAGAAATATGCATAAGTTATAATATTTTATAACTTATATGTGTACATTTAAGCTTTATCTACATTCTGCCCACACTCCACTCATAAGTATGCTGACTCCAAAAGTGCGTGCTATCAGACTTGTGAACACACTTGCAGAATAGAGACTGCCTAAAACCTGCATGTAAGTGCCATTTCATTTTAAAGTAGGGATTTATGCACATTACTAGCATGTAACTTTCTACACACCCCTTATGAAATTAGCCTCATAGTAGGTAACCTTCTGAGCAGGGGCCTATTTTAGATGCCAACACACATAAATGTTGGTATTCTAGCCATTCACGCACGTAAGTGGTTTGCACATACTTTGACTTTGGCGTCTACATGGGTGGAGGTTTGGTGGTGCACAGGTGGTGTGAGCAAGTAAGACAGTAATATAATAACATAGTAGATGACAGCAGATAAAGACCAGCATGGTCCATCTAGTCTGCCCAGCAAGATGGCAAGAGTAGGTGCAGGCCACCCCTCTTCATGTCTTTGTTTAGGGGTGAACCCACCACTCCATGAAGGACACCCCTATTTGTTGAGACGTTAGATGGTTCAGAAGTTATATGTTTCAGTTTATTTTGTTTTTATCCTGTTGCTGTAAAGGGATCCACTGTGTCTGTCCCATGCCATTTTGAATTCTGTCACCGTGTTTGCCCCCACCACTTCCATCGGGAGGGCATTCCAAGCATCTACCACCCTTTCAGTGAAAAAATATTTCCTGACATTGCCTTTCAATTTACCACCTTGCAGCTTCATGTTATGCCCTCTAGTTTTACAGCTTACATACGTAGATTACAGAATACAATAATTTATTTATTTATTTATTTATTTTACATTTCTTATATGCCGCACTATTTGACATCAGCGCGGTTTACATCGAACACAAAAATTCAGCACAAAAACAAGTGTCTGAGTTACATTAAACAGGGTCAATAAACTTGGCTAACAAGGTAATTATGAATCACAGGAAGGTAAACTTGGATTGCAAAATAAACTATTTACATCTTTAAATTATAGGACTAATGGAACATAACACAGGTACACTAAAAAATTTTTTTTTTAAACTGCCTCTAATGTTTCGATTGATTTTTATGTTTTTTGGTGCGCTGAATCCAAATCTGGTAACCAATTTGCTCCAACACGTACAGATTTTTTGCTACATTGGGTTAGCAGTTTGAGGTGAACGTTTCAGATTGAGTGCGATCGAGATAAAAGTTTCTTGGATGAATTCTTTATACTAATTGTTTAGTAGTTATTCAAATAAGAATAAAGAAAATTGTAACAAGGCAGCACATAAGAATAGAGTAATGTCAACAAAACACACTGTGATGGTAGCAATATTGTCTGCACTTAAAACAGCCACATACATGTGCACAAACATTGAGCATATAAGAGTGAGGTTAGACACAAAGCAAAGCAAAGAAATGTGCAAAAAATGTTGTACAGGTATGTATGTAAGAATAGAAAACGCAAACCGCACCATTGCAATACATGAAGACAAACACCCGATGGTGTGAAAATAAAATTCTAATAAATGAGATCCGACACTGTGGTAATAACTAGCAAATTTTTATTTCAAAGTTTAGTAAAAACACGATATTTGTCAACACAGTTTAGATTTTAAAGTCATTCTTGGGTCAATCAATCTCCTGGTGGGCCCGTTTCTTCTTCCCCCGAATGCTTCTCTTGGTGCGCTGCTTGGCGTATTTTTCATCTGGGGTTTCCCGCAGCAGCAACCAGCAGAAATCAGCCATCATAGTGGTGTTCCATCTTCCTTGGTACCTTCTCTCTGCGTCCTTGATGTCCTGGTGAAACCTTTCACCTTGTTCTTCACTGTACGCCCCCAAGTTTTCGGGAAAGTAGTTCACATGGGAGTGCAAGAAATGGACTTTCAGGCTCATGTTACAGCCTTGTTATTTGAAGGCATTGAGCATCCTGGCAACAATATCCTTATAGTTCTCATCCCGCCTGTTCCCCAAGAATTTGAGAACAACATCCTTGAAGGAATCCCAGGCTTCTTTTTCCTTCTCAGACATCGTTTCAGCGAATGCTCCATCTGAAATGAGTTTCCTTATATCAGGGCCAACAAACACTCCTTCCTTTAGCTTTGCTTCAGAAAGTCGGGGGAACTTTGAGCAAAGGTACCGAAAGCACTCACCATCTTTTGGAAGGGACTTGATGAATTGCTTAATGAGACCCAACTTAATGTGGAGAGGTGGTAATAGAATTTTATCACGAGGTACCAAGCTCTCATGAAGAACATTTTTCTCACCGGGTCTCAAATACTCCCGAATTGGCCAGTCTTTTTTCCCCCAGTGTAGGTCGCGGGCCCGGCTATCCCACAAGCAAAGGAAGCAGGGATATTTGGTGAAACCGGATTGCTGCCCTAATAGCATGGATAGAATTTTAAAGTCTCCACAAATCATCCACTTATGCTCATCATAACGAATCTTCTGAAGAATCAGAGCCAAATTCTCATATTTTTCTTGGAGAATAACAGAGTGAGCAATAGGAACTGAAGCGAATGTGTTGCCATTATGAAGAAGAACACCTTTTATGCTGTCTTTTGACGAATCAATGAACAGCCGCCATTCAGCAGGATCATACTTGAGTTTAAACTTTTCCATCACTCCGTATATATCGTTGCAAAATACCAAATCTTCCTCTTTGCTGAAATACTTCAAAAATTGTGTCTCGCGGTTGCGGTACCAATAAAAAGTTGTTCCCGGTGACAATAGATTTTTTCTGTTTAAGCCGAGAACCTAGCAGTTGGGCAGCATCTTTTGGGAGTCCTAAATCCCAGACTAAATCATTCAATTCAGCTTGAGAGAAAAGTTCAGGTTTCGGATCTGGTTCAGTTTCAAACTCGGAAGTACTGGACTCATCGGGAAAAGCCATCTGATGAGTCTCATCATGATCAGAACCGTCCACACAAATATGATCCAAAGATTTTGGTGGTTCAGGCACAGGTACTTTGTTGCCATGAGGCATAGGCCTAATTGCTGAGGGAAGGTTGGGGTAACTTATTACGTTCTTATTTTTTAAGTTGTATCCCTTCACAATGCAAGAGCAAAAATAGCAGTCACTGCTGTGGTCTCTTTGTTCACGCCACATCATAGGTATTCCGAAACGAAATGCTTGTTTTTTATCTTTCATCCATAAGCGTAGATCTTCCTCAGATGTCTTGCACACTTTGTGAGGAGCCCACGGTTTGTCTTGATCGCCTAACTTCAAACCGAAATAGGCGAAATATACTTTTTTAATAAATGCAGAAATGTTCCTCTGCCGCTTTTTCACGGTATATTCCCCACAAATAAAACAAAAACTGTCCGGAGAGTCGACGCAACCTCTGGCTCTGTGAGCCATCACAAATACACAGCACTGCAAACTACAACTGTAGTGAACCACTTCGGAATAAAGCTGGATTATGACTGAGCAAACAAAAGGTAATAATGAACTTGCAAGAAACTGAAATTTGACAGGAACGTTCATGTCGCAACCACCGTGTTTGAGCGAGCGAACGAGGCGAGGCGAACAGGAAAGAACATGCGCCAGCGCGAGTACTGGATTTAGCCCCCCGCCTCCCAATTGTCCTGTTAATGTATAAAATGAATACAAAACACTCTAAAATATCATGAGGGAGTGTTTCTAGTTAGTTAACCATTACAACCTCTATTTTGGGCCAAGAAAATAAACTGCAGTCGGCTAAAAAGAAATTATGTGAACATTCCTTATATGGGTAAGAAATCTAATTTTGCAAGAAAACGTGACGTGATGGAACATTTTGGCTATTTTTCCTGGATTCAGCACCCCAAAATCTATAGGAATCAGTGGCAAAACTGGAGGCAGTTTTTTGGTAGTGTACCTGTGTAATTAATGGTAAGTGGATCCTTATAATTAATGATCAGTGGGCCTTACTATGTGGGGAATTCTAACTCACTAGGTGATTCGGAGTTCCTGTAACTGACGGAGAGGGGACGGGCCTCTGCACTTACCGGGAAGTATTTAAGGAATAAGTAATGTTTGAGGGCCTTTCTAAATTGAAGTAGGCTGGTGGTTGCTCTAATATCTAGTGGCAATGTATTCCAAAGTTTTGGGGCACGTAGACTGAAAGCCCTGTTTGCTGTTGATGAGGTGCTTCTTGTAAGTTCACAAGAAACCCTTAGCATATTTAATGCAGTTGATCTTCTTGTTCTATTCGGGGTTATGGGTTTGATGAGATCAGTTAGAGAAGTGGAGGAGAGACTATTTACCGCTTTGAAGGTAAGTAGTAATGTCTTAAAGATAATCCTGGCCTGTATAGGAAGCCAGTGTAACAGCTTCAGAAGGGGCGACACATGCTCACTCCTAGATGCACCATAGAGAACCCTCGCAGCGCTATTCATTGCAAGCTGTAAGGGGTTCAAGGTTGATTGAGGGAGGCCTAGCAAAATGACATTAGCATAGTGAAAGTGAGGCATGATCAGAGCCTGGTAGATGGTACGGAAATCCTCAGGTTCAAGAAGGGGGCGAAGATGTCTTAGTGACCGGATTTTGTAATATATGGCTCTTACAGTGTTGGCTATATGTGCCTTCATGTTCAGGTTCTGGTCGAGCGTAACACTCAGATAACGTATTTTGGGTTTTGATTGTAGCTCAGCATCTTTCACCTTCAGGAATTGCGGAGGGATAAAGTTTGTGTTCTTTGAAATGAAGAGCACCTCTGTCTTCTTATGTTGTATCCTTAGGTTTTGTGACAAGAGCCATTCCGATATGGCATCAAAGCAGTTGCTCAGAGGGGATAGGTCCAATTTGTCTATGTTGAAAGGCATATAGAGCAGAACATCATCCGCATATACCATGCAACTTACATTGAAAGACCGGATGATCTTACAAATAGGTTGCATATAAATATTGAACAACAAAGCAGAGAGGGAGGAACCTTGTGGGACCCCCTGCCCTTGGTGAAATGGATCAGACATCGCTCCACCAGCACGAACGTGTTGCCATCTTTCGGATAAGTACGATCTGCACCATTCAAGGGCAGTTCCGCCAACTCCTTTCTCTTTTAGCCGTATTAGGAGGAGGTCATGGTTCACAGAGTCAAAAGCTTCGGCTATGTCCAGGAACACAAGTGCAAAACCCTGCTGGATGTTGTTGATACCAGAAATTATGTTAAAAAACAAAAAGAGAGACAAGAAATGGCAGGTGGACTAGAGACCGTAGAGAGAGAGCTAAAAGACAGAAGAAAGCATCATAAAAACCTTAGATTGGGACCAGCATGATCAGAGAATAAAATGATCAGACAACAAAGGTAGAATAAAATAATTTTATTTTTAATCTAGTAATCAGACTTTGTGCTATCTTTGTGGCATTTTAATAAGGTATGATAGGCTTTTTCAGCTAACGCATTGTGATAGTGCTGCTAGCCCTGCATTATCTGCAAAAGCCATGTGTTATTTGCTGGGGATGCATTTCCCCAGCAGATAATGCCGCCAAACTGCAGGGATCACGGAGCAGCAATACTGCAGATGCAGCTAACACCACCCACTGAGATGGCATTTGCTGCACCTGTGGTGTCTGCCCAACTTGTGGTTACCGTGTGCTGTCGATGCCTGCGGTAATCACACTTTACAGGTAGTACCACTCTCTGCCCTCTCTCTGTCCAGGTGCTCAGTTAATATACATTCTGCAAATAGTGCAGGAAAGCCCTGTGCTATCTGCAGGTACTCACCTTAGCCTATACTGCCTGGCAATAATCCCACTTTATTGCCGCGTTAGCTGCTAACGTACTTAGTAAACATGCCCCTTTATATTTTACACAGTACAGGGAAACACATCTCTTTCCATTTCTCTGGTGTTGCACTGCATGCAGAGTCTAGCTTCTTAGGGTTTCAGTTTAATTTTTCTTTACATACTTTTATTTTTTAGGTTTTAGTTTATTTTGTTTTTGTGAGGGTCTGTGTTCTGAGTGTGTGCCTGAGGACAGGTATTCAGTTAACATGGAGTTTCCACATAGGAATCTGTACTGTAGTAATTTGACTTGTTCAGCTTTTCAAATAGATGTATGGATGTTCTAGGGACTGCTACAATATCTACAGTGCTGCTTTGTTCTGGGTAGGCTCCTTGTGTGAGGTTTGTAAGTTGCTGCTGACATGGTATGGTAGATTTGCTTCGTGGATCCACAGTGATTTTTTTTAAGGGTTTTGTATTAGTTCACAATATGCCTGCTACTGGAGAAAATCAGGGTCAGAATTTTTAATATATCTGTTGAGCTTATGGGTGAATATCCTAGTACTTCTCTGCACCCTTGTCGAGGGAGGGGTTTCTGTGGATGCAGAATATATGTTAAAAAAAATAAGCAATTAATAACAACAAAATAAAATGAGTTATAATTTTGTGATATAAACTGCGCTCTAGTTCTTGCTTTGTCTTTTAGTTCCTTGGAGTGCGAGCATCTTGCATTTCCTTTGGGGTTTTTTGCAGAATATATATTTACATTAACACCGTGCTGGTCCAATGTGCAGTTTCAGAGGAGTTATGTTGGGGTAGCCAACATTAATAGTAATGAGGGAGGGAGTGCCGATCTATAGGTTGCAGGGAGGGCACCGGAAACCCTAGCACCGGCTCTGCATGCACTGGTTTTGCATTCCTTATCCAAGGCTACAGAAGAAGCTGAACTACAATGACCTGCATGCAATGGGGTAAAACCTAGACTGTTATTAACATGTGGAGACAGGTAGAACTTGCTCATAGCTATTCAGAACTATTAGGAGTAGCCTAGTGGTTAGAGCAGTGGTCTGAGTACCAGAAGGGATCAAATTTAATGGCTGCTTCTTGCCATCTACTCTCCACTGTCTCAGGTATGAATTTTAGATTGTAAGCCCTCTGGAGATGGGAAAATAGAGTACCTGAATGCAGGGCTTTTTTGAGGGAATATACAGTGGTACAGAGTACAGGCGCCTCTTTCACTGCTTGCTAAAACTGGCCCATGGTGCTCATGTATTAATAAAAGAGCCCTGCATATGACTACCGGCACCTTATTTTCTTGGGTAAAAAGCACAGCCTGAATGTAACTTGCCTCAAGCTACTACTCCCTCCCCCCCCCCCCCCCATAAAGAAAGAAAACAGCCAGCAGTATGCAATTGATTCCAAAGAAGAAAACTAGACTTTTTAAAAATATAATAACAACAATCTCAGACTGTCAGTATTCACACGGCAAACTGGCCATACATGCAATGCATAGAGAAACAATCTACACAGCTGCAAAAGCATTACATCCAGAGCTCAGATACAGGCAAGAACGAGGCAAGTCTATTCGGCACCCTAGGTAACCCTTTAGATATGTATCGACCTCAATTATCATTCAAGCCTCAAACCCCCACCCACACACAAGATTTTGATAACTAAACTATTTGAAAACTGTGTATCTTCCTTGAGTAAAATTAAATATTGATGGTTCTTTGAGTTTGTGTTGTTGTCAGAACTGACTGTTTTGCTTTGACTCAGCTGCTCTTTGCCACCCTTCAGAAACTCTTGTCCTAAACAACCACCTAGTTGACCTACTGTAATTGTTGAGCTGAACTGGGATACAAGCAGCTGTCTGTGATACAAGTTAATAACGAGCAACTTTGCACATACGTCACAGCAGGACAAAAGCCCCAAACTACAAAGTACCTACAGTACATGTACAAGGCATCTTGACCAAGAAGTAAAAGATGTGCAAGCAGTTGTTTAAATCAGTGTTCCTCAAGCCAGTCCTGAAGTGTCCCTTAAGAGATCTGGTTTTCAGGATGCCCATAATGAATATACATTGATAGATTTGCATGTAATATTGGCTTAGAACATCCTGCTTAGACCAACTTAGAGAAACTCCAGGATTGGCTTGAGAAACACTGGTCTAAGCTACTTAGATAGTAATATTCTAAACCAGTGGTTCAGCACATGGGGTCCACAACAACATCACAGGGAGACTCTAGTAGGGGGACAACCAAAATATAGCTGTTGAGAAAGTGCAGGCTGATCTGAGGAGCTCTGCTCTAAGGCTATTGCCTAAGCCCATACTGCCCATGCCAGTGTAAGTCATGGTATATGTTGTGACCTGATTATAGAAAGAAAGATGTCCCTGACATGGACACCCACACAGGTATCCACATAGATTTTCCTGTTATAAAAATTTGGGGTGGGGACATTTATCACATACTAGTTTGCATACGAGGACATCCATTGGCATTGCAAAATGAAAACAAGAGCACTCATTCCCGTTAGTATTTGCTGTCAACATGGACAACATTGGGGATATGAGTGTACCTCCTCCACATCCTCCAAATGTTTGGCTGACAAAAACAACACTTTTTCGATGACTATTCATGCCTGGAACAGGTATAAACTTTGACATAGCTCAGGACATGTAGGGCATTTCTGAAATCAGGCTAAGACATCCAAATTCTTAGGAATGCCCTGGACACACACACCTACACCATGCCACCATTCTGATTTGAATGTCCTCACGCCAGGAATGTCTTTAAAACCGCTGTGGATGTTTCTGTACTTTGGACCTCTGTATGCCTGTTTTGGACATCCAAAGTATGAGTAGAGCTTCTAAAATAATCCCAATAATGACATTAGAAAAGGTACAGTGAAGGGTAACCAAAATGATAAAGCGGATGCAACAACTCTTCTAGGAGGAAAAGCTAAAGTGGTTAGAACTCTTCAGCCTGGAGAAGAGACGTCTGAGGGGAGATATGATAGCGGTCTATAAAATCTTAAGTGAAGTGAAACAGGTACATATGAATCGATGGTTTACTCTCTCAATAACACAAAGACTAGAGTACAAACAAACCATGAAGTTTAAAGTAGTATATTTAAAACAGGAGAAAATATTTTTTCTCTCAACATGTAATTAAGCTTTGGAACTCATTGCCAACGGATATGGTAAAAGCAAGTAGAGACTGTAGAGTAGCTGGGTTTAAAAAAGGTTTGGACAAATTCCTGGAAGAAATGTCCATAAACAATTATTAAGGTAGCCCAAGAGAAGACCACTGCTTATCCCTAGGGATAAGTAGCATGGAACTGACTCCTTTTAGGATATGTCGGGTACTTGTAACCCAAATTGGCAATTGAAAATAGGACACTGGGCTTGATGGACCTTTGATTTGACCCAGTATGGCAATTCTTACATTCTTATTCATAAATGTCTTTAAAAATGTCCTCTCCGTGTGGGATTTTCCAGTATAGATGAATATCCATGTATGCATTCACTAGGTACAATGTTATGCTGATGAAATAAAAGGTAGCACAAGGTTCTTCTGTGCAATGGTTTTTCTTTGACTAGCACTAGAATCTTATTAGTGAGCAGATGACAGACAACAGACCCTGTTGAGATCAGTGCAGGTTAGCAAGCAGGTAGGGAGAATATGATGATCACATATACTAAAAAAGAACTGAAGGCTATCTTGGATCTGTTTTCAAAACTGTTATGTGTGCACGTATCGTTGATTGAATGCATTTTCCACTTATACACATGAGTGCAAGAAACCAGAATACCAGTAGCCAGTGTAATGGAGGGCACATAAAATGAATGTTTTAATAGATAAGTCCCTATTTACTTTAGCATTTTAATGCATGTTCATATTCCATGGCTAATCCAGGATTCATTAAAGGGCATTAGGTTCTTAATAAATCCCTCATTTGTGTTAGTAATGTGCCTTCCTGCAGCCAGAAACCCACGTACCTTATCAATGATGGCAATGCATTACTATTCCTCAAGCTTACAGTTCACTGAGACATTTATGTTCATAGTCACAACATGGACAATGATCCACAGGGTCACCAGGAATCAACATCAACTCAATGGTTCTTAACAACGGCATAATGCCCCTCCCTCCCACATACACACCCCTAAAGAAACAACCGTCTGCCTAGGAGACACTTCCCTAGCAAACAGATCTTATCCCCTTCTTGGGAGAGAGCCAATAGCAAATGCTGTCCTCTTTTGAATTCTTGTCCCACCCCCCATCTGGCAATCTGTCCCAGGCCTCATTTCTTTCTCTAAGTATCTTTGATGTTCCATAGGGCAGGGGCAATGTCAAGTTGTTCTTCTTCCACTAGTGCTGAAATTCAACTTTTTGAATTTTGGCACTGACAGGTCATGAGTAACTTGGCTCCGCTACTGCCCTATGACACATTGTAGGTACTATGGGGTAGGCACTATGTTCCTCTTTTCCCGTATGCTGCTAGCGGCACATTTTTCAAAATGAAAGTCTACGTATATTTCTTTGAATATCCCCAGGGAATACATTTGTAGCCACTCTTCTAAGGCTAATGTACTCGCATCCACATGAGTTTCATAAAGTATGCATGTAAATACTAACCCTGACCCTGGGAACCCCTCTGCTCAGTCTAGGTAAATGTATGTGCATGCAGGCTGTTGCTCATAAGTAATGCACATATCGGGAAGGTAGTTTTATAAAAGCCTGTTTCTGCGTGTAAAACACTTCTGTATCTGCAGAAATACTTTTGCAAATTATTCTATTAAAAAGGGGGCAGGTTGAAGGGGGATTGCCTTTGTTTGGGAGCAGGACTTACTAAGATTATTTTTGATTTTAGTATTTCTTGGAAGAGAATTAAGACTTCTGGAGTCATTTAAGAAGAGATGAACATGAGAAAGATGTTCCAAGAAGCCGATCTGGAAGGGAAGCAGAACGTGATTTCAGAACTGGGCAAATCTGCATGTTCCATGTTTAAGTCTGGACGTCGCAGGATAGGCATGTTTGGAGACATGTTGTGTGGCTAGGGCAGAGAAGCGGTCGCATGTCCAAGACATACTGGGAACGGTATCCAAAAGTCCAGCACTACTTGAGCTATAAATCACAAATAGGTAAGGGACTTTGTCATCCATGCTGACCACAATTTTGATTGTGTCTGAAGAAGCATGAACTGGAAAGAGATTAGTCTGCTTGTCATTCATGTCTATTAATACCATGTTGTGTGAACTCGCAGTGTCTCCGCTGTACCATCCACTAATCCTCTAGACTGCCTTCCATATCCTGTTGTAGCCCCCTTCCCTAGCCTGGGTGTACCCCTATTCCTGTCCCAAACCACATGGCCTCCACCCTCCCCTGGCCAGCAGCTATGCATCTCCTGTCTGCACATATCCCATTGTATTGTTGTCCTTACCTGTGTCTTCCCGAGCCTTGACAGTGTGAGTGTGTGTGTGCATGTGTTTGTTGGCATACTGCAGGGGAGGTGTGTGAGAGGGTTGGAGTATATGTATGTGTTTGTCTCAATCAGTCCATCTGTCTTTCAATGTATCCGTGTCTCACTGAACACAGTGCACTGTGTGTTGGTGGAGGTTGCACAAGGGTGTATGTGGTGAGTCCAAGAGGGTGTAGTGGTGGGTCTAAAAGGGTGTTGGCAGTGGGTATAAAAGGGTTTTGGTGGTGGGAAGACAGCATGGATGATCTGAGAGGATGGTTTGCGGTGTTCCTGCAGGAGGAGGTCTATAGAGAGTGCAGGAGAGAGAAAAGAGGATATCCCTATCATAGGGTGTATCATGTCAGGGTTCAGTATCTGGACTTCTCTTATTAACAGTGTCTGACACACTTTAGGCTGCTCAAACATTTTGTAATACCTGCACCAGCCTGATCCTCAAGCTCCGCCCCGGAAGTGACGCGACCGCGTGCAACGCGGCTGCGCTCCCACTAGGTCTCCTGCATTTAAAGAAGCTGTCTGCCATACCTTGCAGTTCCTCCTCTGCTGCTCAAACATTTTGTAATACCTGCACCTGCCCAGTCCTCAAGTTCCGCCCCGTTACACATCCAGAACAGAGACCATTACCAAACAAAGAACAAGGGATCACAATTTAGAAATACAGAAAAATGATGACAGAAAAAGACCACATGGCCTATCTAGTGTGTCCTTCCATATCAACAACTACAACCGTCCCCTTTTCTCCTTTAGAGATCCTCTGTGTTTGTCCCATGCTTTTTTGAATTCAGATACTGTCCTCATCTCTACCAGCTTCAATGGGAGACTATTCCATGGATCCACCACTCTTTCTGTAAAGAAATATTTCCACATATCACTCCTGAATCTATCCCCTTTCACCCCATCCCATGTCCCCTCATAGCAAAACTTGCTTTCAATCAAAAGAGGCTCTCTCCCTGTGCATTTATGCCATGGAGGTATTTAAACATCTCAATCATATCACCTCTATCCCGCCTTTCCTCTAAGGTGTACATATTAAGATCCTTAAGTGTGTCCTCATATGCTTTATAATGAAGACCACTAACCATTTTAGTAGCCACCCTCTGTACTGACTCCATCCTGTTGATATCCTTTTGAAGGTGTGGTCTCTAGAATTGCATGCTATACTCCAAATGAGGTTGCAGCAAAGACTTACACAGAGGCACTATCACCTCCTTTTTTCTGCTAGCCATTCCTCTCTGTATGCACCCAAGCATCCTTCTAGCTTTTGCTGTTGCCTTTTTTACCTGTTTAGCTACTTTAAGATCACCAGACACAACCACGCCTAGGTTCCGCTCTTCTTTAGTGGACAAAAGTACTTCACCCCCTATACTATATTGCTCCCTTGGATTGCTGCAGCCCAAATGTATAACCTTGCATTTTTTAACATTAAATCCCAGCTGCCAAATTCTAGACCATTCTTCAAGCTTAGCTAAATCCCTCCTCATATTATCTACACCTTCCTGGATGTCTACTCTATTGCAGATTTTGGTATCATCCGCAAAGAGGCAAACTTTACCCAACAGCCCTTCTGCTATATCACTAACAAAGATGTTAAAAAGGATCGGACCAAGGACAGATCCCTGGGGCACACCACTGGTAACTTCCTTCTCCTCAGAGTGAGCTCCATTTTTATCTGTACTCTTTGTCGCCTCCCACTCAATCAATTTCTAACCCTAGCAGTAACTTTAGGGTCCATCCCTAGGGTGCTCAGTTTGTTTATAAGTCGCCTGTGAGGAACGGTGTCTAAGGCTTTACTGAAATCTAAATACACCACATCTAGGACTCTCCCTCGGTTCAACTCCCTGGTCACCCAGTCAAAGAAACCAATCAGATTTGTCTGACAAGACCTGCCTCTGGTGAATCCATGCAGCCTTGGATCCTGTAATCTGCTGGACTCTAGAAACCTCATTATTTTCTCTTTCAGCAGCATTTCCAATAATTTACTCACCACCGAAGTTAAACTAGTCGGCCTGTAATTTTCAACCACATCCTTACTTCTGCTTTTGTGTAAAGGCACCACATGAGCCTCTCTCCAGTCCTTTGGCACCACTCCCAACTCCAACGAGGCATTGAAGGGTCAGTCAGTGGAGCTGCTAGAACATCCTCAAGTTCCCTCAGTATTCTAGGGTGTATCCCATCCGGTCCCATCACTTTGTCTACTTTAAGTTGAGCTGGTTTCTCACGAACACAGTCTTCTGAAAATTGTTCAAGATGTCCCTCACGTCTATTCCTGTTTGTGGGTGTTTTCTGAGGTCCTGTTCCTGGTTCTTCATCCGTGAACACAGAACAGAAATATTTGTTAAGCAATTCTGCTTTATCCTCATCGGTTTCTACATATTCCTCTCCTTCACCCATCAGTCTAATACCACTTTTGCTCTTCCTCTTCTCACTAACATATCTGAAAAATGTCTTATCCCCCCATTTTATTGCATTGGCTATTTCCTCCTCTTTTTGAATCTTTGCTTTCCTGACTACTTTGCTAGCTTTCTCTTTCCAAATATAGATGCCTGTCTTCATCTCTCTGTGATCTCTTGAATTTCATGAAGGCCTCTCTCTTTATCTTCACCTTTTCAACTACTTCTTTTGAAAGCCATAGCGGTCTCCTTTTCCTTTTACCTTTATTTACCAGTTCAACAAAAAGGTTGGTTGCCCTTAAAATATCCCCTTTCAGTTTTGCCCACTGTTTTTCTACATCCCCCAGCTGTTCTCATCCCACTAACGACTACCTGAGGTATTGGCCCATCTTGGCAAAGTTAGTTTTCTTAAAGTCTAAGATCCTCACTTTTGAATGGATTCTAACAGCCCTAGTCCTAATACTGAACCACACCATTAGGACTTAGAAATAGGAAGACCCCAAAAACCAAACTTGGAATGTACAACAACACTATTGGTATTCTCTGAGATGTATTGGTTTAATATTTGCAGTGTTGCCTTTTGATAGGTAGGGTTTGGTGCTTTGTGAGTCCTGGTAGTGCCGTTATGATACAGCGGGTTTGCTATGGGTTCTAAATGGGCAGTGTTTGTAGTACTTCCTAATGTGCCTGGAGTGTAGTAATGTAGAAATCTAGTAGTCCTTCTTTATCCAAACACTCATTAAGAGATATGTTTACTAAAAATTAGTGCATGTTAAGATTATACAAATATTTATGCAAATGAGGCCCCGCACCGAGTCTCTGCACATGGCCCCACACCCCCCTTGGGCCGCCCCTGGATGTTGGATGTGTGGTCTCGCTTTTCAGGGTGTGTAAGTGGTGGTTCCCATACATACCAGATATAAGCATCATTGCGTCCAAAAATGGGCCTTTACTGGAGACATTCAGGTAGCATAGACACCTATACAGATACAGATACAGAATCGATTACTTGAATGGCCTCACTGACTGCTGATCTGTCATACATAGATATGTGCATTACTGCTCTTTTTGGGTCTCTGCCAGCTCATTATATACCAGGGGCTCCGAAAAACCACTTTACTCCTGCTACAACTCCCACAGAATACAGCTGCCAGAATCATCACAGGTACTGCTCGATGAGCACACATCACCCCTGAATTAAAACAGCTCCACTGGCTGCCCATTTATAAGAGAGTTAAGTACGGAGTCTCCCTAAGCATCTTCAAAATCCTCCATAACCTCTCAGCAGACATCCTTTGACCACTCATTCATGAACCTCTCAATAATAGATCAAGGAGGAAAGCCAACCACAACCTTTTATCAGTCCTGGACACATTCTCTCGTTCCAAGCTCTTCACCGCTAGCAGAGCTTTCTCCTTCTACGCACCCACTATTTGGAATTCCCTCACCCCAGAGATACAATCTTTGACAGACATTGAGGAATTCTGGTGCAAACTAAAAACCCACCTCTTCCTAGAACATTTCGGCTCTGACACTTAGTTATTCGCTCATACTCCTTCCAACCATTTAGCTCTCGAGTTTCCCTGTTCTCCCCACTGTTACCTCTCCCAAGATATGAAACATGTATCACAAATTTCCATTATTCTCTGTTATGTTTAAATGTTAATGCTTACTCCTACTACTGCAAGTCTCCTTTTTACATTCTAAATTACATATAATATTGTTTGCTTCAATTGTTTAATTTTATTTTAATACCCACATTCCATGTAAGGCTATAATTGGTTGTGCTGCTAATTATTACCCATATTCTATGTAAAGTTATACTTGTTAAACTTGTTAACTGTACACCGCTGTGACTGGTAGATACAATGGTATAAAAAATTGATAGATAAATAAAATTAAATAAACATCACAGTATGTCTATTGGCAGGCCTCCTCAAATGGACACTGACGTGGTGCCTACGGCTGAAACTCCTGTGTGCACACAAATGCAGCTGTGGTCTATGAAGGGTATCTGGGCCTGTTAGCACTGATGTGCTGTGCTCTATACATGTCTTGCTGCTGGTGACCACAAGGTAACATTTGGGTCATCTGTGCCTGTGGGAATTGCCTAAATGGCAGCAGTTGCCAAGCTTTTTTTGGTTAATATTTATGAACTGTGTTAATCACATTAAGGGGTATGTTTACTAAACTGTGGTAATCGTGAATAACGCGCGTTATGTAACGTTAACGATCGTAAGCGCATCATAATGCGCGTTATGATGCGCTTACGATCGTTAACGTTAAATAACGCGCGTTAATCGTAGTTAATGATCGTAAGCGCATCATAATGCGTGTTATGATGCGCTTACGATCGTTAACGTTACATAACGCGCGTTAATCGTAGTTAACGATCGTAAACTTCCGCGGCACAGTAAAACACCGCAGAAGATGGAGAGAGGGCGGAGAGAAGTGGTCAATGGGCGGAGAGTGGGCGGGGAGAGGCTCCCTCCACACTAACGCGCTGATCTGAAGAGCTCAATTCCAACGCGAATGAAAACCTGCCGTTAAATGCACATTACAGGGGAGAGAAACCATTTCAGTGTCAGCAATGTACAGCTCAGGCAGGGAAACCTAAAAAAAGTGATACGTGTGATACATGTGCACAGAACAAAAGGGCACATAAACACTGAAAATGACCCCAACAAACTGGAAAAAACCCATAACCAAGCTGGCCAATAGTGGTATCAATGAGAAACATCAACCCCTCCCCCCCTGAGTAAGCTCCATAGAACAGATGTAAATCGTGGAAGGGTCTATAATCCATCCCCATACAAGGTGAATGAGCCCACAGTGAAATAGCGCTGCTCAGGGCTTTCCCCACCATCGGACAGGGTTCCTATGGCGTGCACATGTCCCGCAACATCAGGGCGGGCATGACGGAACGGCAACTGGAGAGATGCCGGAGAAGGGGATACAGAGGGCCGCAGGCGGCACATGCTGTGGTGCAGCTGGGCCACAGTGCAGACTAGGGCGATGCCTAGGTGGCCCATACGAATGCTGAAGCAGCAGAGCAGCCAGACAGCAACTGCTGAAGGCCCAACATGGGCATGACTGTGTTTCCCACAGTGTCACAGGGGATAGTACCCAGCAGCAGTGTCACAGGGGATAGTACCCAGCAGCAGTACCCCCAAGGGCACGGAATATTGGCAGGCGGTGCTGGGGGGGAAGTGTGGACACCTATGCTGGCACCCCTACCCCAGAACCCCCACCATAGGCAGCCGCATACCTGCACACTGGATGGCCTGAGACTGCGCACTACCAGCACCACCAGCAGAAGGGCATGTCAGCATGGTGGCTGAGGGATACTGGTGGTGGAGGGGGCAGTGGCAGCTGCCCAGAGCAGACCGTGGCCTAGCCCTGTGGGTGCCGTGTACTGCAACAGATGGGCCCTGTCTGACGAACAGCCATGGTATCACCAAGGAATGCACTGACTCTGTGACAACAAGGGGGTGCAGTGCACAAAACCAGTGTATTCAGAAGCAGAGGGTCACAGGTTCAGGTCCCAGCTGTGGTTAGCACCAACCCAGTCCCCATATTTTACCCACTACTACAACGTGCTAATACAGACAGCACCTTTATTGCAGATGACGTAAACATGCCCAAGACACTTACATTTTACCCTACAGAGCACAGACACCATAAACATGCACATTACCTAGAGCAGAGCCTCCCAAATGCAGTCCTGGAGGACCAAACACCATTCCGGTTCCATGCTGCCTCTGATAAAGATGCCAGTGCTGCATTTCTATGCGCCACCCCAATGGTATGCAGATGTATCTCATGCATATTCATGAGGGACAGCATGAAAACCTGAACAGTGTTTTGCACCGCAGGACTGGAGTTGGGAACCTCTGCCGTAAAGCAGCAGCCAACAGGGGCAGACACACCCGCACCCACAGGCCCCATTATCCAAAGCCTCCTGGGGAGGCAGGACTTTGGGCTCTGTGTGCATCTCCCAATACTAGCACTTGCATACCTTAGTAATGCCACCCTAAACCGGGGAATATGGTACACATCTATCAAAAGGTTGCTATGAGTACTGGCAGATAGCAATTCCTAGGTTAAGTACACTTTTCTGAGTGAGCTGCATCATAGCAACCTTTCTGATGTCTGTGGAGTGTGCTACAGGTCTTGTGTCTGACAGTGTTTACCAACCTGGGGAGTGACTCCTACAGTACTGCGTACCATAGCCATGCCTGCACTGTGCCCAGGACTTGTGTGGTGGCCTGGGCTGCCCAACACCTCTATAGTTGCACAATGCTGGCATAGGTGTGGGGAGTGTGTGTCTGTCTATCCAGTGTGTGGTGGCTGCCAACACCCTCCACAGCCCACACTGCTAGCACTGTTGCCAGTATTGGCCTGCCAATGTGCATAATGAGGAGCAAGGTACCGTGGGAAAAGCCTGGATAGGGTGGCCTGGCCTGGACGCATCTGCACACGGCATAGGGCAATGGCTCGGACATTGTAGTGCCTGGCCACCACCTGCACGGACAGGATGGCCATAGCATGTCCTGCTGGGAGGTCACTCTCACCCTGACTGAGCAGTGACCATGGCATGGCTAGGTTCCCCCATAGTGCGCTATTGTATTTCTCTCATGTAATATTTATGGGTTTCCTTTTGGGGCCCAATCACTGACTTATCTGCTTGGTGTGTATGCTGACATCCCTGTTCTGGGTATATGCATTTCCTCCAGGATCATGCACTATGGACCAGCTGGTGGACTGTCTGCAGCTAGTATGTGTCTTGCTGGGACACCTTGCAGGGTGCAGCGACTGGAGGCTTGCTGCTGGAGAATGTCAGATAATGGTGGGGGGCAGCTGAGCATTTCCAGGCCTGCTGTCTGTCTGCTATTGCGTTATGGATGTGTACCGCTCTGTCTGTTCCCCAGTAGGACTGGCATTGCTGGTCCCCTCTACTGCTACCATTGCAGGGAGGTAGAATGTGGATCTATTGGTGGGTGATCCATACATACCCCTCCTCCTCCTCCTCCTCCCTTCACCAGGTAACGATGGCACCAACCCAGGATATGCACTATTCTGGGTGCAGCATCGCCCATAGGGACTAGACATGACCGAGACATACAGCAGGATACCGATGTCTCCTAGGTGTGTCTAACTGAACTACCTATCACACACTGATGGGACCTGCAGCATGGCGTATTTCAGCCATGAAAGGTGCTATGGACCTGGTGCTGGGTGCCCCACCTCAACCTCAGGGTGGGCACTGTACCTGCACAATGTGACTGTCTGTGGCAGTGCCACACATGGTCTGTTCCCCCTACAAGGCTGAGGTGCTGTGGGGGTGCATACCCGATCTTGTGCCCATCTCTTGACTGCTGATTTGCATGTGCAGTGCATCATGGGTATAGGTGGGTTACCCCTATCCTGGTAACTACAGCAGACAGTTTGTGTGGTGACGTGCAGTCCTGCAGCCAGCCAGGGCTTTGTTCACATCCTTATAAGGTGTCCTATAGGGGACATTATAGGGTGCCTTGGCGGACAGTACACTTTATAATGTGCCCTATGGAGTACATTATGGGGTGCCTTATGCGGCACCTTAGGTTATGCCACCGTGAGGGTGTATTTGCTGGCAGCACTAATTAAAATACACGTCACATGCCTCAACAATTGCTACTTAAATGTAAAGGGTGCTGCCTCAGCCAGCCTTATACATTAGGCCCACTGGGGAATTGAACCCATGACCCCTGTATTATTAATCAGTGTTGTAACCATTGTGCTACAGCTCTGTTACTGTGCTTATATGCCTGCGCGCCTTCTTAAGATTAACGCGCAGTAACATGCCCTGTAGCGCTCGTTCATTTATGGCGCCTTGTAACGCGCGTTCTCGGAAACGATGTACCGCCCATGTCCTTATTTGGGCTTTCTGTCTCTAACGCGGCTCCTAATGCGAATCGCACTAACGCAGTTTAGTAAACATACCCCTAAGTGTGATGTGATTTTTTACCAACATTAGCTGTTGATGTTAACTGGCACACAACTGGGGAGGCAACAGTACCCAGAATTAAGTGCCTGATGGTTGGTTCTGAGGCTTGCGTTGGATTAATCCTGAATTACTGAACGCGAATTGGCTATTGAATGTGGGATTTCACTTGTTACTTTGGAGTAATCATTCAAACAGATTGGACCTTGAGTGAGTTTTGTTTTTCATTTGGACAGCAGCCATAGCTACCTCTTTCATGACCCTTAGTGCCCTGTAAGCATATTTCTGACAATGACCTACAAAAAAAGGATAATTCTGTATAACCCCAGCTCTACTAGGCACTATATCTGGGACACATGTGTTGACTGTAAACCAAGCTGATTTTAAAGAGCGCGGTATAGAAAAGACTTTAAATAAATAAATTATGTTTATGTTTATATGTATATGTGTAGGCTATAGGTCTTGCAGAACCCAGACACATCTCTGTCAGGTCATACGTCAACTATGAGCATATCTACTATCCAATATGTAGGACCAGTAGCATGCAGCCCCTGCAAACTGCCCCATGGGAAATTCCATGTGCATTTGATGGGAGGGTGACATGCTCTGCATTGTCGGTTCTGTGCATATATGTGTGTTGCTGTCACCCTGTGTCTCTGGTTTCTGATTGATAGCTACAGTGCTAGCCATGTTGCATAAGGCCTACATATCTCTTGGTCTTGTCCTCCTATGTCTTGCACTTCACTCTATGTGCACCAGCCACTCTCACTGGCCCCATATTGTGCTGGGTATGGGGTTGCAAGACGTACACACAGAAACATTGTTTCCCCAACATTGCATCATCTTTTATTGACATCAATAGCAGACATATGCACAGGCAATATTTTCCCCACCCCCTTAACTAGAGCCCCCTCTCCTGCATAAAGAGGGAATAAGGGCAGATATACATACCCAGAGCTAGTGCACAGCTTCTGAAAGGGCATGCAGCTCTGCCCTTATTCTCTTAAGGTGGCCCAGGTGACAACTTCAGAATCCTGCTGCATCTCCAGCCAGTCACAAGGGGGCCTCATGGTGTTGCACTTTCAGCCCATACACAGACAGACCATGCTTTGCCATGGATATTGCCTGTGGAGGCACAGCATGGTTCTCTGTGCTGTGCACTCCTGCCCCCTCCTATATCATCCCCCTCCCCCAACCATCCCTTCCCTCTCCCCACTACCATCCTCCTTGCCTTTCCTCCCCAGGCACATGGACTGACTACCCTGCCCAGCTGTCATGATGCCAGGGTCTAGTACCAGCAAAGAGCTTTCAGTTTAAGTTTAAAACACACCAGAGCACTTTCTAGTTAAATTTAAAACCCAGCAGAGAGCTTCTAGTTTAAAGTTAATACTTACTCGGTCTAGTATTCGCAAAAAGCTTTAATGTAAATCAAATCAGAGTATAACTTAGCATAAAAAGAAAAATAGGATCAGTATTCTTTTGAGCAATAAATTGTTTCTAGAGACCTTTACAAAGAGGCTTTCTAGATAGGGGGCAAGAGACCTGTGAAATTGTTTTAAATAGGTGTTAAAGCCAAGGGACAGATCAAAGAGGCATTTTGAAAGACTCCCTCTATCCAAGCAAAGGATGTATGAATCACCAATGAAATTGGTCACAGATTACCTTAGAAGCACAGGACAGGGAACTGTGTAGCAGCCAGCTTTTAATAAGTCTTCTTTACCTCCCTCCCTCCCCGACTCCCATCCACCCCTGGAATAATCGTAGCTTTATAGGCGCTTAAAACTCTTAAAGGTTTCTCCAGGGCCATGTGCCTACAAGGGAAGGGTTAGGACAGCCATTATATTTATTGATTCGATCATTAGGCATGTAGATAGCTGGGTAGCTGGTGAATGTGAGGATCACCTGGTAACATGTCTGCCTGGTGCAAAGGTTGTGGACCTCAAACGCCACCTAGACAAGGTCTTAGATAGTGCTGGGGAAGAGTCTGTTTTCTTGGTACATGTTGATACTAATGTCATATGAAAGTGTGGTAGGAAGGTTCTGGAGGCTAAATTTAGGCTTTTGGGTAGAAAGTTGAAATCCAGAACTTCCAGGGTAGCATTCTTCAAAATGATTCCCATTCCACTCGGAAGACCCAAAAGGCAGGCAGAGCTCCGGAGTCTTACTGCATGGATGAGACGATGGTATAAGGAAGAGGGTTTTGGATTTGTAAGGAACTGGGGAGCATCTGGGAAAAGGAGGGGTTATTCCGAAGGGATGGGCTCCACCTTAACTGGGATGGAAAAAGGCTTCTGGCATTAACCTTTAAATAGGAGATAGAACAGCTTTTAAACTAGATAATAGGGGAAAGCCGACAGTCACCCAGCAGTGCATGGTTCAAAACAATGTATCCTTGAAAGATACTAGCAAAAGATCAAAGTTAGGGCATATCAGCAGAGAGGTTCCAATAAAGACAAAGGTAGCCCAAATGCCCTTGAGTACAGAGCAGACAGAGCTTAAAGATTCCAAATTACCCCTGCCTACCGATAGCCAGATTAATATGAATAAAATACAGCCTCTAAAATGCTTGTATCAAATGCAAGAAGTCTAAAAAATAAGATGGGAGAGCTAGAATATATAGTACTAAATGAGAGGTTAGATATGATTGGTATCTCAGTGACATGGTGGAAGGAGGACAACCAATGGGATACTGTGATACCTGGGTACCAACTATATCATAATGATCGAGCATATCAAATTGGTGGTGGGGTAGCAGGAAACAAAATTCACTGTAAAATCTCTGTGGATTGAAATTCCATGTAAAAAGGGGAAGGCAATGGTAGTGCGGGTATACTATCGACCGCCTGGCCAGAGTAAACAAATGGATGATGAAATGCTCAAAGTAATCAGGGAATCTAACAAAAGTTACAGAACAGTAATAATAATGGGTGATTTCAATTACCCCGGTATCAACTGGGTCAGTGTCACAGCATGACATGCTAGGGAGATAAAGTTTCTAGATGAAATAAATGACTGCTTCTTGGAGCAGCTGGTTCATGGAGTGGAGGAGTGGCCTTGTGGTTGGGGCAAGGTACTTCAAGCTGGAAGGTTGGGGGTTCAAATCCCACTAGAGAGCAACAACCTTGTGCTGGAAGGACTGGGGTTTCTAGTCCCACAGGTGCTCCTTGTGGTCTTGGGCAAGCCACTTAACCCTCCATAGCCCATGTTCCCTGTAAAATAGTTATCTCCAAGTTATAATGCCTTGTTCAATGTAAACCCCACTGATGCAGAATAGTGTGGTATATAAGAGAATATAAATAAATAAAATAAAATGAACCAACCAGAAGGGAAGCCATTTTGGACCTAGTTCTTAGTGGAACACAAGATCTGGTGCAAGTGACAAGGGTGTTGGGGGCTACATGGCAATACTGATCATAGCATGATCGCGTTTGATTTAATAAATGGAGGAAGGATGGTAAGGAAATCCACAGTAATACCTTTTAACTTTCAAAAGGAAGACTATGATAAAATGAGGAAAATAGTTAAGAAAATACTAAAAGGAGCTGTTGCAAAGGTTAAAGATTTACAGCAAGCATGGGTGTTGTTTAAAAATACTATCTTGGAAGCCCAGACCAGCTGTATTCCATGCTTTAAAAAAAGTGGAAGGAAGTCTAAAAAATTGCCAGGATTCGAGAGTGATATTGTCGAAGGGCTGAATGGAAAAATCTGTCATTTTGCAGATGACACGAAAAATTTGCAACAGAGTGGACTCCCCTCAGGTAGTGGGGAACATGAGAAAAGATCTATAAAAGCTGGAAGAATGGCCTAATTCTTGGCAGTTAAAATTTAATGTGAAGAAGTGCAGTGTAATGCACTTGGGAAGCAGAAATCCAAGGGAATTGTATGCGATAGGGGGCGAGAGATTGATCTGCACGGACAAGGAGAAGGACCTCGGAGTGATTGTTTCTGAGGATCTCAAGGTGGCGAAACAGTGTGACAAGGTGGTAGCAAATTTATTTTATTTATTTATTTATTTAACTGTATTTATATCCCGCTTTTCACCGGGTCAAAGCGGTGGGACATATAACAGGGGGGGGGGGATCAATAGTGGGGGGGGGCCCATCACCGGGGGCTCAACATTGATTATTTTGGGGCGAACATAGAGACTGACAGGATAGTAGAGTTACTGGTCTGGAGTTCTTGAAGAGAAATAGGGGGGGTTCCTATTCAGAGATGTTCTTGGAATAGGACGGTTTTTAGCTGCTTTTTGATTGATGGGAGATCACCGTTGTTCCTGATGTGGCTTGTTAAAGAGTTCCAGAGGGAAGGGGCATAGAGTTCAAAGGCTCTGTTGCAGGTCCGTTGTGTTGCTTTGGTTCTTTTGTGGGGGACGGCAATGGAGCTGTTGGAGGATTGTCTGGTTGTTCTGCTGTGGGTTGGGCGAGGCAGTAGGGTGTGGAGTGGGGTGCCTTGTGTTTGGTGGATGGTTTTGTGGGTGAGTAGAAGAGCTTTGTACTTGATTCTTGCTTCGATGGGGAGAATATGAAGGTCTCTCAGAATTGGGGTGATGTGGTCCCGTTTCTTTGCATTGTGAATTATTCTCGCCGTGGTGTTTAGGGCAGTTTGGAGGGGATTGGTTTGTGTGGCAGGTAGGCCATGGTAGATTATGTTGCAGTAGTCCAGGTGAGGGAGTGTCAGAGCTTGCATTACTGTCCTGAAGTCCTGTGGTTCGAGGAGAGGTCAGAGACGTACCATTTTCGCCTTGTGGAATACAGTTCTAGTGGTCTTGTTGATTTGCTGCTTAAGGGTTAGGGCTTGGTCAATGATGATGCCAAGATATCTTATGTGTGATTGTATTTGAATTTGCGTGGTTCCCATGGTGAGGTGAGTGGGTGGTTTGAAGTCTGGGTCTTTTGTCACTATAAGAGCCTCGGTCTTCTTTATGTTAATGGATAAGTTGTTCTCTTGTAGCCAGTTGGATACGTCGGTGAAGCAGGTTGATAGCTGGTCGTTTGTTGGGTCTGTGGTTGTAATTGGGGCGTAGAGCATTATGTCGTCGGCGTATATGTGGAAGCTGACATTGTGAGTGCGTATTACTGAACAGAGTGGACGGAGGTAGATGTTGAAAAGCATGGCTGATAATGTGGATCCTTGAGGTACTCCTTGATGTTGCTGGAAGGGGGTTGAGGTTGAGGATTTGGTGCGAATCAGTTGCTGTCGGTTGGTTAGATAGGACCTGAACCATTGGAGTACAGTATCTTTGATCCCAATTGTTTGGAGTCTGTGGATAAGGGTGTTATGGGAGATGGTGTCGAAGGCCGCTGATATATCCAGGAAAATTAGGATGTATCCTGAGTGTTTCTCTTGGGTTCCTATGATGAGGGTGTTCATCAGCGTGGTCATGAGGGTCTCGACCCCATGTAATGGTCGGAATCCGTGTTGCTGCGGGTCCAGTATGCTGTTGACGTCTAGGTGTTCTTGAAGCTGGCGTTGGACTATCTTCTCGATTATTTTTGCGGTGAGTGGGAGGCTCGCTACTGGTCTGTAGGAGGTGGGGTCTAGGGGATCTAGATTGTGCTTTTTTAGGGTTGGTCGAATGATTGTGGTCTTGAGGGCGTCTGGCATGTGTCCTTGGGTAAAGGATTCGTTTACAATGTGGGTTAGTGGTGCACTGAGGTCTTCTTTGGTTTTCTTTATCCAGTCGGTGGGACAGGGATCCAGTGGGGAGGTGGTGGTGTTCAAGCAGGAGATGGTGGAGGATATTTCTTCTTTTGAGATTGTGTCAAATGTATTCCAGTCTCTGTTCAGGATGGGGTATGAATTTGTCTTTGTTATTTCAGCATAGTGATGTGAGCTTTGTGGTTGCTGAAGCTGTTTGTATTGTCGGGCTAGAAGGTCAGGGGGGATATCTGGCAGCTGGTCGGAGTTACTGGGTGCCCTTGTTTTTTGACAATTTGGAAGAGCTCTCGAGGTTTGTTTATGGCTGTTGTGATGATTTTGGTGTGGTAGGTTTTTTGGCGTTGTCAGTTTCTGAATGGTACGCATTGAGTTCGTAGAGGTATTTTGCTTTGTCTCTGTTGCTTTTGGTTTTTCTCCATTTCCTTTCGGTTCTTCTAAGTCTGGTTTTCAGTTTTCGGAGGCTGGGGGTGAACCATCGGGCTTTTGAGGAGATGGGTCTGGTATTGGTGTTGTTTCTAGTTGTGCTGGCTGCTGAGGAGATTGTGGTATTCCAGTTGTGGATCAGGTCGTCAAGATTGTTGGAGTTTGTGTGTAAGTTAGGCAGGGTTTGCGTTAGGAAGTCTTCCTTGCTAAATGCTTTGAATCTCCTTGGGTGGTATTCGTTTTCTCTGTTATTTTTGAGTTGATAGGTGTGGGATATGTTGATGATGTAGTGGTCTGACCACGGTACTGGTGAGATTGTCGGTCTTCTGTATGAGGAGGCGGTTTGGGAGTTTAGAAATATGAGGTCAAGTGTGTTTCCTTTTTCATGTGTTGGTTATTGTATGATCTGTGTCAGGTCCATAGCTGTCATGGCGTTGAGGAAGGTTTCTGCTTGTTTTTCCTGGAGTGATGGGAGGTTGAAGTTACCTAGGATAATTTGTTCCTTCGAAGGGCTGGTGCTTTCGGAGATGAGGTGTAGTATCTGTGGTAGGTCGATGGTTGTGGTGGGTGCACGGTAGATCAGGCATATCGAGAGGTGCTTGTTGGTGAGGGTGAGGATGCCTGCTTCATTGGAGGTTTCTGAGGCGTGGAGCCGCAGGTGGAGGTGGTCTTTGGCAATGATGGCTACGCCTCCGCACTTGGCAAGTGTCCGGGAGCAGTGTTGAAGGCTGTATCCCTTGGGTGTTAGCTGGTTCATTACTACTGTGTCATGGTCTGTTAGCCAAAAGGATGCTGTGTTGCATACAGAGAGGAATTACCAGCAGAAAGGAAGAGGTACTAATGCCATTGTACATGTTGCTGGTGAGGCCTCACTTGAAATATTGTGTTCAGTTTTGGAGCAGTATCTCGCAAAGGATATAAAAAGGCTGGAAGCAGTTCAGAGGAAGGCGATCAAAATGATTTGGAGCCTGCGTCAGAAGACTTATGAAAAGAGACTTAAAGTCCTAAATATGTACACTCTGGAGGAGAGAAGGGACGGGGAGATATGATTGAGACCTTTAAATACTCTATGGGGTATGTTTACTAAGCAGTCTTAACGTGCGCCCGGCAATAGTGTGCAGGATGCCAGAAAAGGAGTGGGCGTTTCGGTCTTAAAGTAGCAAAACAGGATTATCGCGCGATAATGTGCGCTGCGCACATTATCGGGCGAAACGCCGCTAAGCACGTTAACGCGCGATAATATTAAGTAGGCGCGCAGACATGCAAACAAAGCAGAGGTGTAGCACAATGGTTAATACACTGACCCCCTGGTACAGGGGTCATGAGTTTGATCCCCCAGTGTGCCTAATGCATAAGGCTGGCTGAGGCATCACCCTTTACGTTTAAGTAGTGATTTTTGAGGCATTTTACTTTTATTTTAAGTAGTGCTGCCAGCAAACACACCTTCACGGTGGCATAACCTAAGGTGCCGCATAAGGCACCCCATAATGCACTCCATAGGGCACATTATAAAGTGCACTGTCCGCCAAGGCACCCTATAATGTCCCCTATAGGACACCTTATAAGGCACCTGGCTGGCTGCAGAAGGACTGTACGTCACCACACAAACTGTGTCCTGTGGTTACCAGGATAGGGTAACCCACCCGTACCCATGATGCACTGCACATGTAAATCAGCAGTCGACAGATGGGCACAAGATGGGGTATGCACCCCCACAGCACCTCGGCCTGGTAGGGGGAACTGACCGTGTGTGGTACTGGCACAGAGTAGCCACAGACCGTCACATTGTGCGGGTACTATGCTCACCCTGAGGGTGAGGTGGGGCACCCAGCACCAGGTCCATAGCACCTTTCATGGCTGAAATATACCATGCTGCAGGTCCCCATCAGTGCTATTGTGTGTGATAAGTAGTTCCTGCAGCCACACCTAGGTTACATCTGTGTCCTTTTGTATTTCTCAGTCATGTCTAGCCCTTATGGGCTATGATGCACCCAGAATAGTGCATATCCTGTGTTGGTGCCATGGTTACATGATGGGGGTTGGACCCATAGGCGGATAATGTACCACCACACAACTCACTCTCTGGGGCTCAGGGTGGGAAACAGGATCACCCACCAATCGATCCACATTCTCCCTCCCTGCAATGGTAGCAGTAGAGGGGACCATCAACCCCAGTCCTGCTGGGGAACAGACACCCTACAGAGCAGGCAATGCAGAACTGTACACATCCATAGAACAATAGCAGATAGACAGTAGGCCTGGAAACGCTCAGCTGCCCCCCACCACTATCTGACATTCTCCATCAGCAAGCCTCCAGCCGTTGCACCCTGCAAGGTGTTCCAGCAAGACACATACTAGCTGCAGACAGTCTGCTAGCTAGTCCATAGTCCTGGAGAAGATGCGTGTACCCAGAACTGGGATGTCAGCATACACACCAAGCAGATAAGTCAGTGATTGGGCCCCAAAATGGTCCCATAAATAACACATGAGAGAAATACCATATAGTACTATGGGGGAACCTAGCCATGCCGTGGTCACTGCTCAATCAGGATAAGAGTGACCTCCCAGCAGGACATGCTGTGGCCACGCTGTCCGTGCAGGTGGTGGCCGGGCACTACAATGTCTGAGCCATTGCCCTATGCCCTGTGCATGCAGCAAGGCCAGGCAACCCTATCCAGGCTATTCCCACAGTACCTTGCTCCTCATTATGCACATTGGCAGGCCAATACTGGCAACAGTGCAAGCAGTGTGGGCTGTGGAGGGTGTTGGCAGCCACCACACACTGGATAGACACACACTCCACACACCTATGCCAGCATTGTGCAACTATAGAGGTGTTTGGCAGCCCTGGCCACCACACCAGTCCTGGGCACAATGCAGGCATGGCCATGGTACGCAATACTGTTGGGGTCACTCTGTCAGACACCAGACCTGAGGCACACTCCACAGACATCAGAAAGGTTGCTGTGATGCAGCTCAATCAGCCAATTGTACTTAACGTAGGAATTGCTATCTGCTAGTTATCATAGCAACCTTTTGATAGCTGTGTACAGTTTTCCCATGTTTAGGGTGGCATTGCTAAGGTATGCAAGTGCTAGTATGGGGAGATGCATGCAGGGCCCAACATCCTGCCTCTCCAGGAGGCTTGGGATAATGGAGCCTGTGGGTGCGGGTGTGTCTGCCCCTGTTGGCTGCTGCTTTACGGCAGAGGTTCTCAACTCCAGTCCTGCGGTGCAAAACACTGTTTGGGTTTTCATGCTGTCCCTCATGAATATGCATGAGATACATCTGCATACCATGGGGGCGGTGCATAGCAATGCAGCACAGCCTACATTTATTAGAGTCAGCATGGAACCTGAATGGTGTTTGGCCCTCCAGGACTGCATTTGGGAGACTCTGCTCTAGGTAATGTGCATGTTTATGGTGTCTGTGCTCTGTAGGGTAAAATGTAGGTGTTTTGGGCATGTCTATGTCATCTTCACTACAGGTTCTGTCTGTATTAGCACATTGTGGTAGTGGGTAAAATATGGGGGGCTGGGTTGGCAGGAACCACAGCTGGGACTTGAACCTGTGACCTTCTGCTCCTTTACACACTGGCTGTGTGCACTGCACCACTGTGTTGCTGCAGAGACAGTGCATTCCCTGGGGATACCATGACTTTTCGTCAGACAGGGCCTGTCTGTTGCAGTGCATGGCACCCACCTACACAGGGCTAGGCCACGGTCTGCTCTGGGCAGCTGCCACTGCCCCCTCCACCACCAGTACCCCTCTGCCACCCTGCTGACATGCCCGTCTGCTGGTGGTGCTGGTGGAGCGCAGTCTCAGGCCATCCATTGTGCGGGTAGGCGGCTGCCTATGGTGCAGGTTCTGGGGTAGGGGTGCCTGCATAGATGTCCACGCTTCCTCCCAGCACCGCCTGCCAATGTTCTGTGCCCTTGGGGGTACTGCAGTGCCAGGCCCCACAGTACCTGCTGGGTACTATCCCCTGTGACACTGTGGGAAGCACACTCGTGCCCATGCTGGGCCCTCATCAGTTGCTGTCTGGATGCTCTACTGTTTCAGCTTTCCTATGGGCCACCTAGGCATCACCCTAGTCCGCACTGTGGCCGAGCTGCAGCACAGCATGTGCCGTCTGCAGTCCTCTGTGTCCCCTTTCCCAGCATCTGTCCAGTTGCCCATTCCGACATGCCTGCCCTGCTGTTGTGGAACATGTGCACGCCATAGGAAACCTGTCCAATGGAGAGTGAAACCTTGATCAGCGCTATTTCACTGTGGGATCATTCACCTTGTATGGGGATGGAGCATAGACCCTTCCAAGATTCATATCATTTTTTGAAGCTTTCTTGGGAGTTTTTTTCGATGTTTCCCATTAATATCACTATTGCCCAGCTTGTTTATGGTTTTTTTATATTTTGTTGGGGTCATTTTCAATGTTTATTTGCACTTTTGTTCCATGCACATGTATCGCACTTATCACTTTTTTGTAGGTTTCCCTGATTTTGCTGTACATTGCTGACAGAAATGGTTTCTCTTCCTTTAAATCAGCTCTAACGCCAGGGTTTCACTGGCGTTAGTTTTCAGCCTCGGATTTCACAGCGTTAGTGTGCAGAGAGCCTCTCCCCTCCCACTCTCCACCCATTGACCTCTTCTCTCCACCCCTGGGGAGCCTTCCTCCGCCCTCCGGGAGCCTTTCCCTGCCTTCAGCGCTCGTTTGCGCCGCTGTGCGCGTTATCGCGTAATAAGGTACCTGTGCGCCTGATAAAGTGCCATTATCATGCGATAAGGTACCTTATCGCACGATAACGTCACAGAGCGCACATTAAGACGGTTTAGTAAACATACCCCTAAGAGTATTAATGGACAAATAAACCTCTTTCAAAGACGGGGAAGCTGTAAAACTAGAGGACATAACATGAAGCTGCAAGGGGGTAAACTGAAAGGCAATATCAGGAAATACTCGAACTTTTTCACTGAAAGGGTGGTGGATGCTTGGAATGCCCTTCCGATGGAAATGGTGGGGGCAAACATAGTGACAGAATTCAAAATGCCATGGGGCAGACATAGTGGATTCCTTTATAGCAACAGGTATAAAAATCAAAATAAGCGTAACTATCTCTTACATCTGAACAAATAGGGGTGACTTACACGGAGCAGTGGGTATACCCCTAAACACAGGCATGGGGAGAGGTGACCTGCATGGAGTGACAAGTGCACCTACTCTTGCCGCCTTGCTGGGCAGGCTAGATGGACCATACTAGTCTTTATCTGCCATCATATGCTATGTTACTATGTTACTGTGTTACTATATGCTTTATAGGTGAGGTCAGAGAGGCTGTTGTTGCCAAAAAAAGCATCTTTCAAGAAATGGAAAAAGGAGCCAAATGGCAAAAATTGGAAACAACATAAGCACTGGCAAGTTAGATTCAAGGCATTGATAAGGCAGGCAAAGAGAGAATTTGAGAAGAAGCTTGCTGTGGAAGCAAAAACATTCATTGCAAAAAAACTGTGAGAGAGTCAGTTGGAGCATTAGATGATAGAGGGGTAAAAGGGGCACTAAGAGGGGACAAGGCCATAGTGGAGAGACTGAATGAATTCTTTGCTTCGGTCTTTACTGAGAAAGATGTTTGGATGTTACCCATGCTGAAATGGTATTTAAAGGTGACGCCACAGAAGAATTGAAAGAAATATCGATACACCGGGAAGATGTATTACAACTATTTGATAAACTGAAGAGTAGCAAATCACCTGGACTGGATGGTATACATCCAAGGGTGTTGAAAGAACTGAAATATGAGACTGCAGACTTTTTAGTAATCTGTGAACTATCATTAAAATCATCTGTAATACCTGAAGATTGGAGGATGGCCAATATAATGCCAATTTTTAAAAAGGGTTCCAGGAGTGATCTGGGAAACTACAGACCGGTGAGCCTGATGTCAGTACCGGGAAAAATGGTAGAAACCATTATAAAGAACTACATTACTCAACATGTAGACAGTCATGGTTTAATGGGAGACAGCCAACATGGCTTTAGACAAGGAAGAACTTGTCTTACTAATCTGTTATGTTTTTTTGAAAGTGTGAAAAAAAAGGTAGACAAAGGTGAGTCGGTTGATATAATGTATCTGGATTTTCAGAAAGCCTTTGACAAGGTCCATCATGAGAGACTTTTGGCGAAATTAAAAAGTCATGAAATAGGAGGCAGTGTACTATTGTGGATCAAGAACTGGTTAAAAGATAGAAAACAGAGGGTAGGGCTAAATGGCCAAGTTTCCCAATGGAAAAAGGTGAATATTGGAGTACCCCAGCGATCTGTGCTGGGTCTGCAGCTTTTTAACATATTTATTTATTTGTGCGTTTTTTTATACCGCCCCTTCCAGAGATCAGGGGCGGTTTACAGAGAATGTGTCAAAATGACCTGGACATGGGAATATTCATAAATGACCTGGACATGGGAATAATGAGTGAGGTAATTAAATTTGCAAAATTATTCAAAGTTGTTAAAACCCATTAGGATTGTGAAAAATTGCAAGAGGACCTTGATAAATTGGAAGACTGGGCATCCAAATGGCAGATGAAATTTAATGTGGACAAGTGCAAAGTTTTGCACCTAGGAAAGAATAACCCAAACTATGGTTATACAATACAGGGTTCCACATTAGGAACCACCACCCAGGAAAAAGTTTTAAACGTCATCGTGGATAACAGATTGAAACCTTCCACCCAGTGTGCAGATGTGGCCAAAAGAGCAATAGAATGCTAGGAATCATAAGGAAAGAAATTGAGAATAAAACCAAGGATATTATAATGCCTCTATATCGTTCCATGGTGCGACCACATCTTGAATATTATGTGCAATTCTGGTCGCCATATCTTAAAAAGGATATAGCAGAATTAGAAAAGGTACCTCCTGGGAATAAATGCTCAGGAAGTGGGTCTCTTTCAACAGAAAGGAAGCTGTGGAACAGGGGTCTATCTTCCTCCAATGTCACTATGTTCATGCAATCCCTCTTCTCAAGTCACTTTATTGGCTCCCTATCCATTTCCAGTTCAAGGTTCTCCTACTGACCTATAAGTTCATTCATTCTGCTTCTCCTCACTACTTTTCCTATCTTCTCTCTCCCTACACCCCTTCTCAGGAACTCTGTTCTTCTAGCTGATGCCTTCTATCTGTGCCCTTCTGTTCCACTGCCAATTCCAGACTTCACTCTTTCCATCTTGCTGCTCCTTATGCCTTGAACAAACTTCCCGAGTCAGTACATCAGGTTCCATCTCTGGTCCTATTCAAATTCAGGCTAGAAACTCACCTCTTTGAGGCTGCTTTTGGGTCCTGATCTGCTTAGTCTCCTGATTACCTCTTATCTGTTTCCTTACTACTTCCCTAGATATATCCTAGTCCCCATTTGTTGTATTGTCTGTCTTGACTAGACTGTAAGCTCTGATGAGCAGGGCCTGTCTCTTACATTCCTCTGTACAATGTTGCGTACACCTTGTAGCACTATATGAATGATGATTATTATTGGTCTCAATAGTAATCTAAGAAAGTATTTCTTTTTGGAAAGGGTGGTGGATGCATGGAACAGCTTCCCAGTAGAGGTGGTAGAGCTGAGGGATGGAAGAGAGTCCCTGGAGGTGGCCAAGGGTGAGGATGTCAAGTTTTTAAAAGTCCCAGTACCAAAATTACCACAAAATGGCACTAGTCACCTCTATGAAATCCAAAACCCAAAAGACAAGGTCGATAGAGCAATATTATTTTTATTGGATTGGTCACAGAGAGCAGTAACCTCTTGTAATGAACTGTCCATTTTAATTAAATGATAAAAGTAGGCAAAGAGTAACTTAGCTGTGTGAATTCCGTTGCCGGACTTCTAGACTTTATCATCTGGCTATGGAATTCACACAGCTAAATTACTCCTTGCCTACTTTTTTCATTAATTAAAATGGACAGTTCATTACAAGAGAGTTACTCCTCTCTATGACCAGTCTGACAAAAATAATATTGCTCTATCGACCTGGTCTTTTTGGTTTTGGATTTCATTATGTTTTTTTTTTGTTTGTTTTTTTTGAAAATTTTATTTATTAACCAATAGCAAACAAAACATACAATAGAATGTAATAAAGAGCCACCGAGGAGTGGAATCTTATCTCCTCCGGGGCCAAGATAATAAACAGTTTTGTCGCCAGCCTATGTGCAGACAAAAAAGGTGAAAAGCATACATGGTTAAACAGTTTTTCCCCATTTTTCCCCCTATTCAGAACAACCCCCCCAACCCCCCCTCCCCCCTCCCCGTCCTCGCACCCCGAACTTCACTGCACCCCAGCAGCATCGCGCACAACAGGTACCAAATCGTCTCCCCAACCTAGTAGGCCAAGCCTTAGGGTCCCACATTCACGATATCACTCCGGCAATGAGAGCCCAGAGACTGAATATAAGGTTCCCAAATCAGCAGAAAAGTAGACCACCGTTTCACAGAACCCCTGGCCCTCCAACGCTCTACCAGCATCAACTGGTGGAAATTATTACGCCACTCCGCAAATGTGGGCGGGTTGCAATCTCTCCAGTTGTGTAAAATCGGACCCTTCCCCACCAGACATGCTTTACGTACCAATAGGCGCTCCCACCTCCCAGTAGGTAAAGTCAGGGGCAATCGATCAAGGACAACCAAGCCTCCGTTCCAGGGAAACCGCTGTTGCAATAATCTCATAAGATAGCGGTGGATATGGGACCAATACGGGAGGATGCGCCTGCACTGCCACCACATATGAGTTAAAGAGGCCAAGGGCATATGACACCTAGGGCAGGACCCGTCTTGTGTAATACGACTCCGTAGCGCTCGCCTCGGAGAGATATATACCCGAGTTAAAGCCTTATATTGGATTTCCCTCCACCGCGCTCCCGCCGCCAATTCTACTATCCGCCCCACCGCCGCGCGGATCGTGCCTGGTGGGATTTCCCGTCCCAACTCTCCCCCCCAGGCTGCCTCCGCCTTCCCATAATCCGGCACCGCCCCTTCATTATGTTTTTAAAAGTATCAAAAAGTTTCTTGGGCAGGGAGTCACAAGATTGAATGAGTCTTGAGTAATAGACATTCTTGGAAGCTTTCACCAATGTATAATAGCTCAAATGGGCTTCCTTGCTAAGCCAAAGAATATTAGTTGTTCTATCTTTGTGCCATCATCTTTCAAAAGATAAAGGTCATTGTGATACCAATGATAATCATAGAGGGTTTTTTTTAGTTAAAGAATGTGTTCAAATTGGAGCAATCTAATTGATAGCAGTTTGCAGACTGGTATTCCATTGGGTGACCTGCTCTTCAATGGAGGGGTCTCTAACTCTAGGGACTCTAGGGACTCTAAGGGGGATGTTTACTAAACTGGGGTAACATTACATAACGCGCGTTATGTAACGTTAACGATTGTTAAGTAACGTTAACGCGCGTTATGATGCGTTAACGATTGTTAACGTCTCATAATGTGCGTTAACGTTACTTAATGATTGTAAAGTTCCGTGGCGCGGTAAAACACCGCAGAAGATGGAGAGAGGGCAGAGAGAAGGGGTCAATGGACGGAGTGTGGGCGGGGAGAGGCTCCTTTCACACTAACGTGCTGATCTGAAGAGCTGAATCCTAACGCGATTGAAAACCTGCCGTTAAATGCACATTTCAGGGAAGAGAAACCAATTTAGTGTCAGCAATGTACAGCATAGGCAGGGAAACCTAAAAAAAGTGATAAGTGTATACATGCGCACAGAACAAAAGAGGCACCTAAACATTGAAAATGACCTCAACAAACTGGAAAAAAAACATAACCAAGCTGGCCAATAGTGATATTAATGGGAAACATCAAAACCCCCCCCCCCCAAGAAAGCTCCAAAAAAAGGATATTAATCGTGGAAGGGTCTATGCTCCGTCCCCATACAAGGTGAATGAGCCCACAGGGAAATTGCGCTGTGCAGGGTTTTCCTCTCCATCGGACATGTGTCCTATGGCGTGCACATGTGCGGCAAAAGCAGGGCGGGCATGTTGGAATGGCAACTGGACAGATGCCGGAAAAGGGGATACAGAGGGCCGCAGGCGGCACATGCTGTGGTGCAGTTGGGCCACAGTGTGGACTAGGGTGATGCCTAGGTGGCCCATACAAATGCTGAAACAGCAGAGCAGCCAGACAGCAACTGCAGAAGGCCCAACATGGGCACGACTGTATTTCCCACAGTGTCACAGGGGATAGTACCCAGCAGCTACCCCCAAGGGCACGGAACATTGGCAGGCGGTGCTGGGGGGAAGTGTGGAACCTATGCAGGCTCCCCTACCCCAAAACCCACACCATAGGCAGCCGCCTACCCGCACACTGGATGGCCTGAGACTGCGCTCCACCAGCATTCCCAGTATTGTTTTTGGGGGGACTGATGTCATCACTTAGTACGTGGATTCCCGTTAAAGCCCAGACTGATTGCTTCAGGCCGCATGCGCGGCGTTTTTTTATTAAGAAGAATCACATTGGAAGAGTAATGGAGGAATCTTTCTCTGCGGATGGACGCGGGCAGCATCTGTAATTTTGGTTAGTTCCACAAGAGGGGATAGTAAAAGTTAACAAGATTTTTTGAAATAAGCGATGAACTTTGGGGGAGTAGGTATTATGAGAATGGGAGGTATTTAACATTGTCACTTTTGTCTCGCAATAGATTGAAGTCATAATTTTGGCACCAATTTCAAACTATTTGAATGAGAACCCCTGAAGAAACGCATAGTGAAATGCGTAGGCATTGCCTTTTGACGGCGTTGGGGAGACATTGTTCCGAAGAAACCGTATTTGACTGTGCCATCTTGACACCATAACGAGATAAGAATCGTTTTATTTCTCATGAGATAGAAGGAAGAAATGAAATGAAATGAAGTGAAAGTGCTTTACTTTTGTGCAATTATACAGTAAATGAAAGGGGAGAAATTGTTCCGAAGAAACCGTATTTGACTGTGCCATCTTGACACCATAACGAGATAAGAATCATTTTATTTCTCATGAGATAGAAGGAAGAAATGAAATGAAATGAAGTGAAAGTGCTTTACTTTTGTGCAATTATACAGTAAATGTTTATAACTACATATACAAAATCACGCACAAGATGAAGGGTCATTGATGCAAAAGAAGTGTGTGAGCCCGTCAGTTTGGCCATGGCACTATCAAGTCTGAGACCCAGCATGGATAAAATTCTTTAAAAAATTGTTACATTAGTAAATTAAGTAAAATTAAGACCACATAGGTCAGAAGGCATATTATCTACTATTTTTGACATTTGTTGAGTGTAATTTATATTGAAAGGTTCATTCACACTCTGTAAAAGGACCCTTATTTAGTTTCTTGACCAAGTAGCCATTTTCATCAATGCCTTGCTCACGTACGCATGTCGCATATGCACGGCTCAACACGCGCGGCATTAAGGCACACTAGCAACTTGCCTGTGACGTGGCCGGTACACAGCAGACGGTGGCGTCGTCCATATATATAAAAAGATCTGTGCTGCAGACACACATTGCAGTGCTGTGTCTGATGTTTCATAACACAATTTGTTTATTATGCATTTATCTCGGTGTTGACACACTGGGGTCTCAAACCCATTACCACTGGCTGTGAGGGCATTGTATTAACCAGTGTGTTATGCCTTTTCACATAGCAATGGCTGGCTACACAGTTACACCAGGTTATCTACATACACTTTCTACTCTGCTTACCAGGCTAGTGTACGGACACAGCTAGGGCACTTTAGAGGGCACCTTGGTTTGGCCAACTGAGCTGCAGGTGTTTTGGGATGTGCACACAGATTTCAGATCTATGTCAGAATGCTTCATGCATAGACAGCCGTATCCTCTGACAGTTATACTGACGGACAAACTTTGTATTCAGCTCACCAGCTGATCTGGCAACCTGCAGCCCACGTCACTCTTCCAACATAACCACTGCATGCAACTGGCCACACTTTTGGACATATTGTCATGTGGTAACGCGCTCTGATGTGATGATAATACACTATATCCTATACATCCTGATACATCAATATACAGGCCCACTGGGGTATTGAACCCATGACCTCTCCCACTGAGGTCAGTATATTCACCATTTTTCTGCAACAATATTGGTTGTAATTAAACTATGGCTAGCTACTCAACCAGTGCAGGTCAACAGACACACAGTCTAGTGTGGCTACCAGGATAAGTCAGCACCAAGGGTACCCATGATGCAATGCACATGCAGATCAGCAGTCTACATCTGCTCACCGGATAGGGGTTTGCAACTCTGCAGCACATCAACTGGGTAGGGAGACCAAACATGCATGTTACTGTTACAGTGTGCCTACTGACCATGCCTCACCCTGAGAGTAAAGTCGTGGGGACAGCACCAGGTCCATGCTACCCGGGATGCTTGCAGTAGGTTTTGTTGCAGTTAACCATCACTGTCAGTGTATGGGGTATTCTTTCCAGACAGCCTTGGAGGTTTTCTATGTACATTCCTATATGCCATTGATGCGTAGCCCATGTGGACCAGGATTCTTGCAACATAATGCATATTGAGTGAGGTTGCCATGGACATGTGTTTTTGGAGCAGGGGTATGTCTGGACTCACATGATGATGATATACAGAGCAAGCCCACCCTCTGTGGGTCAAGGTGGGGAACATGATCTGAACACAACAGACACACGCTATCATTGTTTCCAGTAGGGCCAGTTGAGCTAAATGATGACAGACTTGGTTCATCAACCCCCAGCCAACTAAGGAACAGAGAGCTGATGCAGATCTGAACATGGAACTCAACCACTGGCAGTGCAACTGGTCAGCTAAGCGGCCCCTCCCCCCTCACTACATTCTGACATTCAACAGCAGAGGGCAGTCAGTGCACACCTGCTGCATCCTGCAGCCATACACATGCTAGCTACAGAGTCTGCTGCCACATACATAGTACATGTAATTTCAGATGTTCAATGTAAACCGCACTGATGCAGAATAGCACGGTATATAAGAGAATGTAAATAAATAAAAGTTCCAAAAGGAACACTGTGCACCATGGTGTGGGATCTGGCACACACACACCACAAAGCTATGTTAGTGATTGGACCACAGAAAAAGGAACACATAAATATCACCTGAAAAAGATACTTATATGGTACTATGGAGGAACCTAGCCATGCCGTGGTCACTGCTCAGTCAGGGTGAGAGTGACCTTCCAGCATGACATGCTGTGGCCACCCTGTCCATGCAGGTGGTGGTCGGGCACTACAGTGTCCCAGCCATTGCCCTATACTCTGTGCAGATGCATCCTGCTAGGCCGCCTTGACTGTCCCATAACCACAGTGCCTTGCTCCTCATTATGCACATTGGCAGGCTTACACTGGAGACAGTGCAAGCAGTGTGTGCTAAGTAAGGTGTGGGCAGCCACAACACACTGGATAGACAGACACACACTCCCACACCTATGCCAGCATTGTGCACATACAGAGGCTTTTGGCAGCCCTGGCCACCACACCAGTCCTGGGCAAGGTGCAGGCATGGCTATGGTACGCAGTACTGTTGGGGTCACTCCCCGGGGTAGTAAACACTGTCAGAAACCAAAACTGAAACACACTCCACAGATATCAGAAAGGTTGCTATGATGCAGCTCTATCAGCAAATTGTGCTTAACTTAGGAATTGTTATCTGCCATTAATCATAGCAACCTTTTGATATATGTGTAACGTATTCCCAAGTTTAGGGCAGCATTGCTAAGGTATGCAAGTGCTAGTATTTGGAGATGCTGCTGCGCACAGGGCCCAACAGCCTGACTCTCCATGAGGCTTTGGATAGTGGAGCCCGTGGGTGTGGATGTTTATGCCCCTGTTGGCCGCTGCTCTAGGGCAGAGGTTCCCAACTCTGGTCCTTGTGGGCCAAACACTGTTCAGGTTTTCATGCTGTCCCTAATGAATATGCATGAGATACATTTGCATACAATGGGGGTGGCGCATACTAATGCAGCACAGGCATAGTTATTAGGGACAGCATGAAATCTGAATGTGTTTGGCCCTCCAGGACTGCATTTGGGAAACTGCTGTAGGGATTGCACATGTTTATGGTGTCTGTGCTCTGTAGGGTAAAATATAGGCATTTTAGGCATGTTTATTTTATCTGCAATAAAGGTTCCGTCTTTATTACCACGATTTAGTACTGGGTAAACTATGGGGAAAGGGTTGGCAGTAGCCACAGCTGGGACTTGAACTTGTGACCTTCTGCTCCTGAACACACTGGCTGTGTGTACTGCACCACACTGTTGCCACAGGGATACTTCATACCATGACTGTTTATCAGACAGACCCTGTCTGTTGCATTGCACGGCATCCACCTAAGTGGGGCTAGGCCATGGTCTGCTGTGGGCAGATGCCACTGCCCCCTCCGCCACCAGCACCCCTCCGCCACCATGCTGCCATGACATTATGCCAGTGGTGCTGATGGTGCGCAGTCTCAGGCCATCCAGTATGCCAGTAGGCAGCTGCCTATGGTGTGGGTTCTCGGGTATGGGTGCCTACATGGACATGCGCGCTCCCCCCCCCCCCGCACCGCCTGCCAATGTTATGTGCCCTTGGGGGTACCTGCTGGATAATCTCCCCTGTGACACTGTGGGACACACACTCGTGACCATGTTGGACCCTTGTCAGTTGCTGCATGTGCCACCTGCAGCCCTCTATATCCCATTTACAACATCAGTACAGTTGTCCATTCCTACATGCCCACTCTGCTGTTACTGCACATGTGCACGCCATAACAAACCTGCCCAATATAAATGTGAATAAACCCTGATCAGCACTATTTCAATGTGGGATCATTCACTTTGTAGGGGGACAGAGAATAGACCCTTCCAAACATGATTTCTTATTTTTTGAGCTTTGTCAGTGGTGTTGCTTTATGTTTATCATTACTATCACTTTTGGCCAGCTTGGTTATTGGGATTTTACATGTGGTTCAGGTCATGTTCTATGTTTAATTGCCTTTTTGTTCCGTGCACATGTATCATTACTATCACGTTTTTGGGTTTCCCTGGCTTTACATTGCCGACTGAAATGGTTTCTCTTTCCTGCAAATGTGCCTTAACGTGAGGGTTTCACTGGCGTTAGTGTTCATACCCAGATTTCACAGCGTTAGTGTGCCTGGAGCCTCTCCCCTCTCACTCTCCACCCGTTGACCCCTTCTCGCCCCCTCTGGGAAGCCTTACTCCACCCTTCAGAGCCGGATTTCACAGTGTTAGTGTGCCTTAACGCCGCCACTGCGTTATCGCGCGCTAAGTGTCATTATCGCGTGATAATGTAACATTGTCACGCGATAACGTCACTTATCACGCGATAATACAACTGCTGCGATGTTAAGACGCTTTAGTAAGCATACCCCTTACTTTTCAAACAAACACATCATAATTTTTTATTTTGTTTTTTAAAGGAACTCACTGCCTCCTGATATTTCAAATATGCATCTTTGCCCTGTTTTAATTGATTTCCAGAGTACATCATTTTAGAGAACAGACACATTAGATCTAAAGCATGTGCTCCAGTCTGCTCTCATTGTTCTGAGTTTCCATACTAAACCACTCAAGACACAAATGCATGTCTCGTTAATTTATTGTCGAGAGAAATGTTCTATTAAGCGGTGTGCTTATGGTGGAACAGAAAATTCTGTTTTTTTGCCTAAAGATCTGAAATGTTTCTATGATGATTAATAAGGGAAAAATGAGTTGTCAAAGCAATTTATGATGAATTTTTTATAGACTTTAAATCATGCTTTAGAAATTACAAAATAATTGGGTACAAAATTCAACATTTGCTTCCCCTGATTAGCAGCACTGAATTCATCTCATTCTCCGTGGAAGGAAGAAACCATTTAAACAAGCTAGTTAAAGAGCATTTGCCATATTCTGCTGGCAACATGAAACATTGGACTTTTATTAAGAATGGGCATAGCTGCTGGACAAGCATTGATTCCATTTGCCCAAGAATGATATAAGGTAACATAATAAGTGACGGCAGATAAAGACCAGCATGGTCCAGCATGGTCCAGCATGCCCAGCAAGATGGCAAGAGTAGGTGCACCTGTCACTCTGTGCAGGCCACCCCTCCCCATGTCTTTGTTTAGGGGTGAACCCACCACTTCATGTAGGACACCCCTATTTGTTGAGACGTTAGATGGTTCAGATGTTAGATGGTACCGTTTATTTTGTTTTCATCCTGTTGCTGTAAAGGGATCCACTGTGTTTGTCCCATGCCGTTTTGAATTCCATCATCGTGTTTGCCCCACCACTTCCATCGGGAGGGCATTCCAAGCATCCACCACCCTTTCAGTGAAGAAATATTTCCTGACATTGCCTTTCAATTTACCACCTTGCAGCTTCATGTTATGCCCTCTAGTTTTACAGCTTCCCCGTAAGAGGCTGGGATGCAATGTTAGCGCCAATATTTTACCTTTATAATAGTTTGTATTAATAGAAACATTCTGATGCATTCTTCTGAACTGTTAGCCTTTAAATAGTGTGCCTGGAGAAGGGAGACATTTACAACCCACCATAGAAAGGCTATATAATACAGCTCAAGCTAAATAGTGTTTAGCATGTGTGCCCTAAAATAATTTAATATGCGTGTTAAAATGCTACTTCATCAGTAATGCAATTAATATTTAGTGTGGCTGTCACAGAAAAAAAAGTTTCCAATAGCACACCCATGCTATCATCATGAACTGAAACCTAAAAATGCATTGAGAACACTATGATTAAGTTAAATATCAACAGGAATCTGAAAGAGCATAATCATATTAAACTGAGCATAGGGTGTGCAACTAAACCAAGCATATGAGGATTTCTTGTTAGCGCTGAGGAGATAGACTTCAGGAGAGGAGGAGAAAGCAGAACAGAGTTACAAGAAAGTAGACTACACACATGGTTCATTCCAGAAGTCAGCCCGCAACAGCAGAATATTATGCACTTAAACAGTGGTGCTGCAGCTGCCAGGCTCAATAGGGTCATTAAAAAAAAAGTTTGGAAAGCGGTGTGGCAGTCCTACTGTAGGTAAGTGTAGTGTGTAACGCACTGACCTCACAACATGCACAACACACACGCATATATATTGCCCCTGCTCTCCCTACTCAGACATTCCCTCACAACTTCTGTTGTAGACATAAGTAATATCTGTATATCCCACACATACCCACTGCACTCTACACAGAGCCGTACGGAGTGTAAATCGCGCCCTGTGAAACTTGCACATCAGGCACGCGCCCTCCCCCCCACCACGGCAGGAGAGAAGAGCCGTGCCCAATGTGCAAGTCGCCGGCATGCTAAGCAGATCTGTCCCTCCCTGCAAGAGAATTAAAAAGGAGTGACCGCAGTGAGAGGACGGTTTATTCTACGTCTGCTTTTGCATGGTTGCTCCGACAAAAAGAAACATTTCTTCACTTGATATTTGATCAGGTTTTGATATATTGATAAATTTAAAACCAGCAGAAAGCTCTTAGTTTAGATTTAAAACTCAGTCAGGGCCTAATATCAGCAGAGAGCTTTTAATTTAAATCAGATTAGCGCATAGCTTAGCACTGAAGGAAGAACAGGGTAAAATATTCTTTGAGTTGAAAGAAATAAATTGTTTTTAGATATCTTTACAAAGAGGCCTTCCACTTAGGAGGCAAGACATCTGGGAATTCATTTTAAATCTAAGCGAAAGGTCAAAGGGGCAATTTGAAAGGCTCCCTCTATGAAACCAAGAGCTGTGTGAATCACCCTGAAAATTGTTAACAGATTACTTTAGATGCACAGGTCTGGCACTTGTTTAGCAAGCCAGCCTTTACTAAGAGTTAGTTCCCTCCTGCCCACCCTGATTCCTGCCCACCTCCGACATAATTCTAGCTTTATAGGCTCCTAAACCTATTAAAGGGAGAAGGGCGGTGAAAGTCACTTTCAGGGTTCAGCTGGTTATCATCAGCAGGAATATATTAAGGCCCTGAAGTTAATTAATCTTGAGGTGAACAAAGTCATGTAAAGGTAATTTGTATAGTTATATCAGTACAAGTATACCTAGCAACTTTAAGTAAACAACTTAAATAGCTAAACAAAACCTTAAAACTAAGATGCAGACAGCAATCCAGAAGCAAGATGGGGGTTATCCAGTCTTTTGCATTGAGTGTCACATGTATGATTTTCTCCTAGTTGGTGAGGGGTCTTACATGTGTACTAGGTTCAAGGAGCTCTTTCCCTCAGGGAACAAGTCCAATCTCTAGAGGCTAGAGTAGCAGAGTAGAGTAGAGGAGGACATAAGGAAGACAGAGAGGTACATAGATGAGACCTACAGGGATGCAGTACTGAAGTTCCATCTCCAAACTGGCAGCTTCTCAGTTGCCATGGATGGGAGAGATCACGTGAAAGGAGAGCATCATCTTGGTGTGACAGGAAGTTATCCTGTATCTAGGATGATGTCTCACACTGAGGAGGTTTCTCCAGGGCCATATGCCCATGAGGGAAGGGTTAGGACAGCTGTTATAGTTGGTGATTCAATCATTAGGCATGTAGATAGCTGGGTGGCTGGTGGACATGAGGACTGCCTGGTAACATGCCTGCCTGATGCAAAGGTAGCAGCCTTACACATCATCTAGACAAGGTTTTAGATAGTGCTGGGGAGGAGTCTGCTGTTTTAGTACATGTTAACACCAATGACATTGGAAAATGTAGGAGGGAGGTTTTGGAGGCTGTAAACGGGGGCGCTGGTCATGAATGTCCACAGTCTTGGCAAAGGCAAAATATTATTATGACTTGCAAAGGAGTGTGGGGGTTGTAGTTCATTCATACCAGAATCAGCCGTTCACAAAATAATGAGTTGTGATGCTCGAGTGTAAGCAAAGAAAAACAGATTTTATCCATGGGGTTAATTCTCCCACACAGATTTACTTGGTAACACAAAAGGACACTTGCTTCAAGTATTGTACTCAGGAAAAACAAAACATGTTATAAGGTAACTGAACTTCTTAAGCAATAAATCAATAAAGACCTTGATGGGAAACAGAAAAGGTCTTTTTGATGGCACCTGCTAATGACCTTCTTAGCAGTGCTCCAAAAGGCAAAAACAAACCCCAAAGTAACAAAAAAAACTGTTCTTTATCAAGGATAACTTTCTTCTATTTACACACACAAAGAAGAAGTTTCCTTCTAGAGCTCACGTGCACTTGTGCCTGGCTCAATTACAAATAATTAGCCAGCTGCAAACCCCTTTGCTGGTTCACTCTCTCTACGTGGCTCAATCCTACCCTAAAGCTTTCTTGCAGAGACTTTTCTGGGTAGATAAAAGAACAAGTTACAGTTCCTTTTGATGGTTGTTGTATTAGTGAGAAACTACTTTAAAACAGCCGTCTAGACAGAGAGCAATCCATGTATTCCAACTGATCATTTGATATATCTCCTTCTTCCTCAAATATCATGGAATCAATATCATGGTCTGGCTCAGAGGAATTCCTTAATTGATCACTCTCAGGATAATATTTGTTTCCCTGCTGTCTTCCAGATGAAGAGCTAGGGCATAGATGAAAGTTCATACCTGAGCTTCCCTTGCTGTTAGGTTTCCTCTCCTGGTATCCTGGCCAGTAAGTAGTCCAGCTTTTATGTCCAGCCTTCCAATCAAGATCCGTGGACATTGGGTCTCTCTTCACATACCTTCTTGCACCGGTCTTAGGGCCCCTTCCAAATGCAGCCATCTCCATCAAAGGTGCCGTTTGGGAATTCCTGGCTCTATAACCCCAATCCTCTGGCTTCCTCCAGTCCAATGGAGTATGCTTGCCTCTGGAATCACTCCTAACACACGTACTGCTGTGGGCTCCTTCTTTAGACCTCCAAGATGTCTTTCTGGTCTTTCTTCCACGTTGCTTCGGCTGTTGTAGTTCTCTCTCTTCTTTCTCCACTGGCTTCTGTTTCTGGATCTTCAGCTTCTGCTTCTCCCTGTTCTGTTTCTGTGTAGAATATCTTTTACTTTTAAAGTGCTTAGAGGAACACTCCACCCTAGCACAGCCCAGGTGTGTGGAATCAAGCCCTACCCTTGGAGATGAGTGATTGGGGATTACCTCATAGCTCTCCTGATTGAACACACGTTTCCCCACTTCAGCCCTTCTAGAGGCTGTTTGAAACCTGGTGCATTCTGGGACTGGTAGTCTTTTATGAAAACATTCTGTTTTAGTATTTCTACCAGCAAAGACAGGTTGCTTGTTCAAAGCCAATTCACCTCTTTTATAGCTCCCTCCTGAACTATGATAAGCTTCCTTATCACAAGGCCAAATTTAGGTATTTAGGTAGGAAGTTGAAATCCAGAACTTCCAGGGTAGCATTCTCTGAAATGCTTCCAGCTCCAAATGCAAGACCCAAAAGGCAGGCAGAGCTCCGGAGTCTCAATGCGTGGATGAGATGATAGTGCAAAGACAAGGGTTTTGGATTTGTTAGGAACTGGGCAACATTCTGGGGAAAGGAGAGACTCTTCTGAAGGAATGGGCTCAATCTTAACTAGGATGGAACCACACTGCTGGCATTAACTTTAAAAAGGAGTTAGAGCAGTTTTTAAACTAGATAGTAGGAGAAAGCTGACAGTTACCAAGGAGCACATGGATCAGAAACATGTATTCTTGAAGGATACTAGCAAAACAGGGAAGTTACAATAACCCAAAAGAGAGTTCCAACAAAGATAAAAGTAACCCAGAAGTTCTTCAGTTCAGAGCTGAAAGATTCCGAATTACACCTGATAACCAGATTAATATGAATAAAAGACAACCTCTAAAATACTGTATGCAAATGATAGAAGTCTAAAAAATAAGACAGGAGTGCTAGAATATATAGCACTAATTGAAAGATTAGATATGATTGGCATCTCAGAGACCTGGTGAAAGAAGGACAACAATGGGACACTGTGATATCTGGGTACAAACTATATTGCAATGATAGAGTAGATCAAATTGGTAGAGTGGTTGCACTCTATGTTAGAGAGGACATTGAGTCACATAAGATTAAAGTTTTGTGGAAACAAAATATACTGTAGAATCTCTATGGATAGAAGTTACATGTAAAAAGGGGAAGGCGATGACTTCCGGTGACGTCAGTGGATCGGATAGTGGCGAGCTAGAGGAGCTCCGCCGCCATAGCCTGCCAAAAGGGCAAAAAAGAGCGTAAAAGTGCAGCAAGGCAGGAGTGAAAGCTGGGGGCAGTAAGGTAGGAAAACCCCCAAGTCACGCGGAAGCGAGAAAGGAAAGCGCACTCTCCCAGTACCAGAAGCCGTGGCGGAGAGAGGGCCACGTGGCAAAGAAGACTAGCGGACGTGGAGGCAGCAGGGACAGCGACAGCGATAGGAGGGTCGCAGAGAGCACACTGAGAGGAGAGCCGGGGCAAGTGCGAGAGGATCCAGTACCAGGACGAGATGTGGCCGTGAGCTGTGGCATACCCCCGTGGCCATCGGAGTGCAGAGTGAGCAGTCTGGGGAGAGCGGAGAAGGCTGCTAAGCCCAGGCAGCAAGGAAGGAGGACTAGACGGGGGCCCATGACAGAGCGCGGAGAACCGGAGTGGCAGAGAGAGGAGGAGGTGAAATTCGGAGGTGAGCCGGGTGCAGGGCAGCAGCTGAGCCCGGGAAGTTGCGTGCTCAAGTGGTGGGCTGTGGACGGAGAGTGCAGCTGGGCCTGAAAGAAAATAGCCGAGGACCACTCGAGCTGAGGGAGCGTCTGGGAGCAAGTTTGTACAGCCAAGTAAGCTGCCGGAAGAGAAAGAGGGGAGATAGAGTGACCAGATCGCCTAGTGAGCGCCAGGGCTGAAGAAGCACCGGAACAGTGGCAGAGCGGGACAGCCCAAGAAGTCCAGAAGTAGGCCGAGTCGAGGGAGGACCAGCAAGTGAGAGCTGAGACTATGGGTGAGAGCAACGGACTAGCAGTGAGATAGAATCTTACAAGAGGATCAGCAGTGCCATAAGCAGAGGGAAGAGGCTGAGGCTCTCTCTATTGCTGGAACAGCACCCTATGGGGAGGGGAAGAAGAGAAGAAGGGTCAAAGAGGCTGCCTCCTGCAGAGGGGAACCACTTCAATATTGCATGGAGAAAGCAAAGAGAGAAGGGGCAGTGAAGAAGAAATTGACGGAATTCCGCTCCTCGTATGCGCTATCAAGAGGAGCAAAGGAGGGCGAGAAGATGGGCAAGATGAGGGGGGACATCTCGCCGGGGCACAAGGAGGAGACAGAAGGACGTAAATTCCTTTTGTTCTTTCTTACAGTATCAATCTATGCCTCTACGCACTTGTTTTTTGCCCCTACAATCGTAGGTTTTATGTTCTATTTTACGTGCTCAATATTTCTGTTTTTTTAATATACGATATCGGCATAAGGTTGTACAGTCCAATTCTGTTCTGAACAAACATTTTTATATTTTATATTTTTTATTCTCTTTGACAATTGCCTGTTTGTTTTTTAGTATATATGAAGATAAATATAATATCGGCATAAGATTGCAGTGGAGGAGTGGCCTAGTGGTTGGGGCAAGGTACTTCAGGCCAGAAGGTCAGGGGCTCAAATCCCACTAGAGGACAGCAACCTTGGGCCGGAAGGACTGGGGTTTCTAGTCCCACAGGTGCTCCTTGTGGTCTTGGGCAAGCCACTTAACCCTCCATAGCCCATGTTCCCTGTAAAATAGTTATCTCCAAGTTTATAATGCCCTGTTCAATGTAATTTCAGTTTGTTCAATGTAAACTGCACTGATGCAGATTAGCGTGGTATATAAGAGAATGTAAATAAATAAAATAAAATAAATTTCTGTTCCAAACGTTTCTATACTTTGTTCACTTTTCAGTACAATTGAAGGAAAATAGAATCTATTAGTAGTTCCATTGCAATCTCATTAACATTGTTCGTTTGCTGCCGGTTTCCCTCCATCATCATGTTTGCATGTAATAATTTTTACATACCATTTGTATGACACTAGCATTTTACATATACATAAACGTTAGCAATCCCTGTAGTTGTTTTAGGTTGAGTTGTATGTTGTGTCCTATGAATCATTACATATATTTACATGCACATACTATAGCCAACCTTTAAGAGATTTAGTTTTACTGTATACTGTATGTTGTGCCTCATGAAGTGCTTTACATTTTCTTGGTTTAAATAGGGTGGTCAAATAACAAAAATTTTTAAATATTTTTATACATTTAAAAGGGTTATTTTATTGTACAGGTTATAGCCCATGAAGTGTTGCACAATACTTTGTTTTAAATTCAACCAATATGAATGTTTTTTTATACATATATATATATAATTATATTTTTTAACAAAAAGGGTTTCCCAGCTCATGCTTGCTGCACAAGTCGTCTTTTAAGGAATGCTACACTTTCCCTTGCATGACTAATAGACTCATACGTTTCCTGATATAGTTAAACAAGGTTTTCCTCGGTTTACTTTTGATACACAGGTCGTGCTCTGATAAGTGCTGTACTTTTCTTTGTCTCCAATGAATTATTAGATCACATTAACCCTATATAATTTAAAAAGTCTACACTTTGCTTTAGCTCCCTTTCTTGTAGGGTTTGTACTCTCACTTACATGCTCTCATGTTATTTTATGCGGTTTCTACATATGCACAGACAAAGTTTTTCTTTTAAAGTTAGTGGTTTATGCAGCCTTATATTTTGTTTTACACATTTGTTTATGGGGGCAATATATATTTTCAGTACACATGTCAATGGAAGTACATATAAAAAATCCTCCTTTGTGTTCTCATGTTAATGTTTTTCTGATTCATTCTGTTTTATATTGGCAAGAGTGGTTGCTCCACCCTTTAGGCGTGTCCATACACTTTCCATGTGATAATTTGGTAAACGTTCTTTTTATAGTTTTTGATATTCTTGTCAATCAATTGCCTATCTACAGAGTTGCTCACGCATATTTGTAATTACAGTTTAATGCTATGTTGTATTTAATTATATGTTTTTTTACTTTCCTGATTAAGTCCTTAGGCTGAACTTGTAAATTTCTTCTTTTTGTTTTTTAAGTGTTTTTTAATTGCTATACACACTTGGCATATGTTCTCCACGTTTCAATTAGAATATGTGTATTTTTATATATACATGTGTGCCTCTCCATTATGTTCCAGATGAGGAGAGCGGTTGCTCCACCCCATAGACGTGCCCACGCACTCTCTATGCGGTAATCTGGTAAACGCTCTTTTTATGTTTACGTTTCTGGTCTTATTTATTGGTGGTTTGTATATATTTATTCACATTTTTTATTTTTATATTATAATTATGTTTTATTTATATGTCTGTCTTTTAGACCCCTGATGAAGGCCTCAGGCCAAAACTTGTAAAGTTGGGTCTCCAATAAAGATTGATTTTATCTACAATACCCTTGTTGGCCGTGGTATTCACCCTCCGCTTGGTCATGCACCTAGGAAAGAACAACCCAAACTATGGTACATGATGCAAAGCATCATCTTAGAAATCACCACCCAGGAAACATGATTTAGGCATCATTGTAGATAATACGTTGAAACCCCTTAATCAATGCGCAGCGGCAGCCAAGAAAGCAAATAGGAATCCTAAGGAAAGTGATGGAGAATAAAACAAAGGATATTATAATGCCTCTGCATTGTTCTATGGTGCAACTGCACCTTGAATATTGTGTGCAATTTTGGTCGCCATATCTTAAAAAGGATATAGCGTTATTAGAAAAAGTACAAAGAAGAGTGACAAAAATGGTAAAGGAAATGGAAGGATACCCCAATGAGGAGAGGCTTAAAAGGTTAGGGCTCTTCAACTTGGAAAAGAGACAGCTGAGTGGGGATATGATAGAGGTCTATAAATTAATGAATGGAGTGGAACAGGTAAATCTAGATAAATTGTTTACGTCATCAAAAGTAGAAAGACTAGAGGACACACAATGAAGCTACAATGCAACCCATTTAAGACTAATAAAAGAAAATATTTTTACTCAACACATAATCAAACTCTGGAATTCATTACTGGAGGATGTAGTAAAAGCTGTTAGTGTAGCTAAGTTTAAAAAAGGCTTGGACAAGTTCCTGGAGGAAGGGTCCATAAACCATTATTAAAGAGGACCTGGGAAATCCACTGCTTGTCCCTGGAGAAGCATTGTGCAACCTGTGTGCCTCTTTGGGAACCTGCCTGGATTGGCTACTGTTGGAAACAGGATACTGGGTTTTATGGACCTTGCAACTACTACTACTTATCATTTGTATAGCGCTCCATGGCATACACAGCGATGTACAGACATGTAAAAGATGGTCCCTGCTTACCAGAGTTTACAGTGTAGTCAAGACAGACAACACAGTAGCTGAGGGTAAGGATATATCTAGGCGAATGGTAAGGAAGCACATAGGAGACTAAGCAGATCAGAATCCAAAAGCGGCCTCGAAGAGGTGATTTTCAGCCTGGATTTGAAAAGGGCCAGAAATGAAGCCTGATGCACAAACTCAGGTAGTTTGTTCCAGGCATAAGGAGCAGCAAGGTGGAAGGATCAAAGTCTGGAGTTGGCAGTAGAAGAGGAGGACACAGATAGAAGGGATCTGCCAGAAGAATGGAGTTCTTATATTTTTAAGATGTGCAGTGGCAGGAATACTTTTTAAATGGCACTCTGGCACCTGCATTACCTTCTTCTCTGGTTCTGCACTGCCGTTTGTACATCCGCCTCTCTCTGATTTTACTTCCTGTTTGCAAAAGGAAGTTGAACTGGAGGGTAGTGCATGCATGAATGGCACCAAAGCGCTGGAGGAGAAGTAACTCTTGTGCCTAGGGTTGCCAACTGGCCGGTTTTCAGCCGGGCTGGCCGGTTTTTCCATGGCCAGGCCGGCTGCCGGCGCAGATGCAAAACCGGCCCTTGAAAAGCCGGTTTTTTGCTCTGGACGCAAGATCAGGAGTGGCCAGAGCAAAAGACCGGTTTTTCATCCGACCCGATACCCGAAGTAAAAAAAAAAAAACATCCAGGGCCGGCCCACACACCGGAGGGCTTCAGTGGGAGCCGGGGAAGCCTGCGCGAGGCCCCGGCTCCCTCTGTACAGCCGCCAGCGTGAAGAGCCTTTTCCTTCACGCTGGCGGCTGTATCTGTAAAGCCGCGATTGCTGGGAAAGGTTAAAGGCAATACCCTTTAACCTTTCCCAGCATTCGCGGCTTCGCAGAAACAGCCGCCAGCATGAAGGAAAAGGCTCTTCACGCTGGCGGCTGTACAGAGGGAGCCGGGGCCTCGCGCGGGCTTCCCCGGCTCCCTCTAAAGCCCCTCAGACAGCCGCGGTGCTGGTCGGGGTGGGGGGGAGGCCAAGGACTGCATGGGCTGTGATGGGGGGGGGCTAGGACTACAAATGGGCTGTGATGGGGGGGACCTGGACTGGAAAAGGGCTGGGGGGGGGGGGAACTTGGACTGCAAATGGGCTGTGATGGGGGGGACCTGGACCGGAAAAGGGCTATGGGGGGGGGACGACTTGGACTGGAAATAGGCTGTGATGGGGGGGACCTGGAATGTAAAAAGGTTATGGGGGAGGACATGGACTGGAAATGGGCTGTGATGGGGGGGGGGACATGGATTGAAAAAGCGTTATTGGGGGGGGACATGGACTGGAAATGGGCTGTGATGGGGGGGGACCTGTACTGTAAAAGGGTTATGGGGGGGACATGGACTGGAAATGGGTTGTGATGGGGGTGGAGGGGACCTGGACCGGAAAAGGGCTATTGGGGGGGGGGGGGGGAATTTGACTGGAAAAGGGCTATGGTGGAGGGAGGGGGAAATTGGACTGGAAATAGGCTGTGATTATGGGGGTAGGACTGCAAATGGGCTGTGATTAGGGGGGCTAGGACTGCAAATGGGCTGTGATGGTACGGGGGGACTCGGACTGCAAATGGTCTGTGATGGTGGGGGGGCCTAGGACTGGAAATAGGCTGTGATGGGGGACTTGGACTGAAAATGGGCTGTGATGGGGGGGCCTGGACCAGAAAAGGGCTAGGGCGGGACTTGGACTGGAAATCGGCTGTGATGGGGGGGGCCTGGACTGTAAAAGGGCTATGGGGGGGGGGACAATGGACTGGAAATGGGTTGTGATGGGGGTGGAGGGGTCCTGGACTGGAAAAGGGCTATGGGGGGGGAACTTGGACTGGAAATGGGCTATGGTGGAGGGAGGGGGAACTTGGACTGGAAATAGGCTGTGATTAGGGGGGCTAGGACTGCAAATGGGCTGTGATGGTGGGGGGGGGGCTAGGACTGCAAATGGGCTGTGATGGTGCGGGGGGACTCGGACTGCAAATGGACTGTGATGGGGGGGGCTAGGACTGGAAATGGCCTGTGATGTGAGGGCTAGCACTGGAAATGGGCTGATGAAGAGCTGGAATAGGACTGGAAATGGGCTGATGTGGGGCATGGGAGAATGGGACTAGAAGGGAGTGGATGCTGGGTGGGTCTAGAACTATAAGGGAACTGATTTTGGGGGAGGACTAGAATGGATGGGGAATGAGAATGGAGAGGGGAAAAAATATTTTGTGTGGATGAAAAGTCTATGATGGGCCGGGTATTGGGAGAGTAAGAGGGGCTTGAAAATGGAAGGGTGAAATTTAAACGGATGATAAAGGAATAAAGAAAGTATTGGGGGAAAGAGCAAAAAGGAAACAATCAGTATGTTAAAGGAGAAATAGAGAGAGAATGGAAAACATCTAAAAGAGAAGAAAGGACAAATGGATAGCTCGCAGAAGACACGAAGAAACCAGAAGAAAGTGACTGGAGCAATTGCAACTGAAAAATAAAACGCCCAAACAGAAGGTAGAAAAATACTTTTTATTTTGAATTTATTAACTGGAATATGTCTGGTCTGGGAAGTGTGTATTGCTAACATCTTTGCGTTTTTGTTTAGTGCAAGAGGACATTACTTTATAGTTTTATTTCTCCAGTGTTGTACATTTCATGTTTGGATTTTGGGGTTCCCAGTTTAATTATTATCTGATCAAGGAAGTTAGCCTACACGTATCCTCGGTAATTTTTGTGGGTGGGGCTGGGGGTGGGGCAGGGATGGGACTAGGGGCGGAGAATGGGTGGAGCATGGCGAGCCACAGGTGTCGGGTTTTTCTCGGTGAAAAAGTTGGCAACCCTACTTGGGCCGCGGTGCCATTTTAAAAGTACTACCACTTCTGCATGTCCTAGAGAGTAGTGACAGTGGTGGCAATGGGCACCCTCTGAACATTGACCCTCTGTGTCAGAGGTTCCTAAACCTATTCTTGGGCCTCTCCTGCCAGTTGGGTTTTCCGGATATCCACAATGAATATGCATGAGAGAGATTTGCTTACAATGGAAGCAGTGCATGCAAATCTCTCTCATGCATATTCATTAAGGATATCCTGAGACCCCGACTGGCTGGAAGACAGGTTTGGGAACCCCTGTTCTAGGTGATTGCCCAGTTTGCTTAATGGTTGCACCGGTCTTGCCTTGAGCAGCCTTATCTCACTTGGGCCCCATCCCCATTGCTTGTTTTCCTTCAGTTCCTTTTCACTCTGTCAGCTAAAACCATCCACTGGCAGTTTCAACAAGAAACCCAGTTCTTTTACTTTCAAATCGTGGAGCTGCCATTGCTCTTGCTCCACACCTTCTCCTTCTCTTCTCACCCCCTCTGTAGGGCACTCTCCCTTCTTGTGTTCCTTGGTTTTCTCCTTGATTGCACGGCTGTTGCAGCCTTTAAAGTTAATCTGAATGAATCTCTTTCTCTCTCTTTTTCTTAAGAGGTTCTCCTTTAAGCCCCTTTTGCATTGAGAATTATGGGAGGTGTGGACCAGTGGATGGAGAGGAGGCTCTAGGCCTCTTCAAGAAGTTTGTGTACTCCATCTACTCCCCAGCCTCTTCCTCCTTCTCTGTTGTATTCTGGGGATTCTAAAGCTGCTAAGCTCCCACAACATCCACTAGCAAAGGGCAACCTTTTGCTGCACACATATACACAGCCACTTCGCCCCCACTCACTCAGATTTCTTGTTTGTTAGAGGTATCTTTCTTTTCCCCTGTTCTTGTATTTCTCTTTACTTATCTCTCTGATCTTGCGGCCCTCTTTTTTGTCCAACAGCCAGGAACCATGAGCTACTCTCTTGGGCCAGAGACAAGACCTCCTCCACACAGGAGTGGCCCAAGGGGGGTGCGGGGCCATGTGCGGAGAATTGGTGTGGAGCCTCATTTGCATAAGGGACCTTATTTGCATAAATATTTGCATAATATTACCATACACTAACTTTTAGTAAATATGCCTCTTAATGAGTGTATGGATAAAGAAAGACTAAAAGATTTCTACATTACTATAATCTAGTGCCAACCGCCAGGCACATTAGAAACTACTACAAACACTGCCCATTTAGAACTCATAGCAAACCCGCCGTATTGTAACAACACTACCAGGACTCACAAAGCACCAGACCCTACCTACCTAGCCTGTACTCTTTGGAAGTCAACATTGTATATAATGTATATTTGGCCCCCCAACCTACTGAAATCAAATGTATACCCTGATCTGCTATAATAATTCAACTGTATATTGTATCCAACTGTTTATCCCGCGTTACGTAAATCATTGTCTAATCAAAATGTAAAACTAAAAATATCAATGTATTATACAATGCATTATGATTTCTGTAAAGTAAACCGCTGTTGATCGTAGGAAACAGCGGTATACAAGTATTTACTAAATAAATAAATAAAATAAATAAATATCAAACGGCAACACTGCAAATATTAAATCAATACATTTCAGAGAATAGCAATACATGACCTACTGGGGAAAGAGAACAAGTGGCAATGTCAAATAGAAATTACATAAACAGAATACCTCAGCTCAGTTACACATGCAGAACATAGATCATCACCAAACAAGGAATCACAATTTAGAAACAGGAAGACAATAATTAAACTGGGAACCACAAAAGCCAAACTTGGAATGTACAACAACACTGTAGAAATAAAACTATAAATTAATTTCCTCTTGTACTAAACAAAGTGCAGACGTTAATAATGCACATTTCCCAAAGCTGACATATTCCAGTTAATAAATTCAAAATAAAGAGATATCTTTCTACCTTTTGTGCATTTTTTTCAGTTGCAATTGCTCCAGCCACTTTCTTCTGGTTTCTTCGTGTCTTCTGCTAAATCTCCATCGTCTGCTGTCCATTTGTCCTTTCTTCTCTCTTCTAGGTTTTTTTTTCCATTCTCTCTCTACATCTGCTTTAACATACTAATCTTTCTCCTTTTGCTCTTTCCTCATTCCTATTTCATCCACTCAAATTTTACCCCTCCATCCTCAATCGCCACTTACTCTCTCAATACCCGGACAATTGTAGATTTTTTTTCCCTCCCACACAAAATATTTTTCCCCTCTCCATTTCACTCTCCCAGCCCCATCCCATTCTAATCCTCCCCCCAACATCCCAACATCTAGTTCCAGCCCCACCCAGCATCCGCTCCCTTCTAGTCCCCGCATCAGCCCATTTCCAGTCCTAGCCCCCCATCAGCCCATTTCTAGTCCTAGCTCCCCCATCCATTTCCAGTCCTATCCGAATCCCTCCATCAACTCATTTCCAATCCCAGTCCCCCATCAGCCCATTTCTAGTCCTTTCCTAGCCCCACCATCAACCCATGTCAAATCCTAGCTCCCCTCCACTCAACCCATTTCCAATCCAAGCCCCCCATGAGCCTACTTCCAGTTCTAGCCCCTCCATGAGTCCATTTCAATCCAAGCCCCCACCACAGCCCATTTCCAATCTTAGCTCCCCCCAACAGCCTATTTCCAGTCCTATGTTAGCCCCTCCATCAGCCCATTTTCTGTCCTAGCTCCCCCCCGACTCAGCCCATTTCCAGTACTAGCCCCCTCCCCATCAGCTATTTGCAGTTCAAGCCCTTCCACTCAGCCCATTTCCAGTCCTAGCAACCCCCCAACCCATTACCAGTCCTAGCTCCCCATAGCCCATTACCAGTTCTAAGGCCCCCATCAGCCCACTTCCAGTCCTAACCCCCCCATCACCTCATTTTCAGTCTTAGCCCCCCCCCCCATAGCCCTTTACCAGTCCTAACCCCCCATCAGCCCATTTCCAGACTTAGCCCCCCATAGCCCATTACAAGTCCTAACCCCCTGTCAGCCCACAGCCCATTACCAGTCCTAACCCATCAGTCTATCTCAAGTCCTAACCCTCCCATCAGCCCATTTCCAGTCCTAGCCCCCCCCCATAGCCCATTACCAGTCCTAACCCCCCCCCATCAGCACACAGCCCATTACCAGTCCTAACCCCCCATGCCCCCATCAACACAGGGAAAATTTAAAATAAAAAAAAAGCTGCCTGCTGCCGCTGCCGCCACAGCATAATCGAGTATCCTGCGGGCCCCCCCCCCCCCCTCCCGTGCCTGGCAGAGCCTTCCCTCCTTCCCTGAATCAGCTGCCCCTCCGCACCGGCTTTCAGAGCACGATGGGAGAGTTTCCTGTCTCCCATCAGCCCCGGCGCGCTTAACAGAGCCGCGAAAGGGAAACTCTCCCTTCGCGGCTCTGAAAGCCGACGCGGAGAGGGGCTGATGCAGGGAGGAAGGGATCTGCCGGGCACGGGGGGGGGGGCTGCAGGGCACTCAATTCTGCCTCTGCCGCTGCTGCAGCGGCAGCAACAGCAATCAGTTTTTTTTTTTTAATTTTAAAATTTACTTTTAATGCAGAATGTTCTTTATGCGGGGCCCCCTGAAATGCGGGGCCCTGTGCAAAAAACATTCTCACTCAATGGACGGGCCGGCCCTGCCTCCACAGAATTCCTACAGGCACGGCATCTTTTTTCCTGGATCTAAATGGATTCTAGCCTCAGGAAGAAAAACAGGAGCAAAGGGAATTGGGTTTTAGTTTATTCATTCTAAGTTTGGTTTTGAAGCTTTGTTTTCTCCCCAAGGTTTTGTGTTCTGTTTGTTTCCCTGTAATGCTTTTCTTACCCTTCCTTGAATTATTGATATTTTCCTTCCCCTGGCCACACTCTCCCAAAACTTCACAGGAGCTTCCACCTACATCTTCGTTCACTCAACCAATTAGGCTAATTCATTAAATCTGCTGGATATGCAAGGCCCCTTGTGGTTTCTTCTCTTACACCTCCACCTCCCTTCACTGAGCAATTGAACAGAGGCTTTTTCTCTCTAGTTATTTGTCTTTCTTTTATGGTCTGTACTTTGTATTATATGGCAAACTGGAGATACAGCTTCAGGTAGGTAACACAGACTTACTTATTTAACAGGTTTTATACTGCCTTTCTGCCAAGGCGGTTTACATAGAACAACGATAACAAGCTCAGGAGAATTGTAATTACAAAGAACTCATGGGGATACCATCTTGGATTTAACATATTGGGGGGTTACAGATTACAGTAGTGTGTGAATGATAACATGTTATGTGTAATTATGTGATGTCATTTGGTCCGAAATGTTCAATGAATAGTTGTGTTTTCAACAGTTGAGGCCAAAAGTGTGAAGGCTCTGTTGTTTGCTTGTTGGGTGCTTCTGGTCTTGAGTAGGGCATGACTTCACAGGTTTATCTCATTCGGATTTCTGGGTTCCAGATGAAGACCAGTATAGGTGGGAGTAGGGTGGCCAACTGGCTCCAGATTTTAGGGACACCCTGATCCAGTCTTGGTTTTACATTGCTGATTTCTCCAAGGAAATCCATATAGCAAGTCCATGCAGCTAGTAAGGTAAAACTAGGATTGGATCTAAAATCTAGACCCAGTTGGCCACCATAGGTGGGAGGCCACAGGTACCTTGGATCCACTCGCTAACAGCCCCCACACCACCCCCAACTCCCAATAACCTAAACCAAGCCAGGTATTGTTCCAAACCAAAAGGTTTTTTGAAGTCTTTTAAGAGCAAAACAATATCAAAATCAGGCAGAGTAAAGGAAAAAAAAATAGTACTACCACATACTCTGTTCTACTGCAGATCCTATCCTTGAGGTTAAGAATGCCTGTCTTTTTCCTTTGTTTGGAATACCTTCTGAAGCCGGATGCTTAACTTGGGTGTGATCACAGGCAGTGCCGCATGGGAGGCCATGGTGGAGACAGGTGCCATGAGAGAGCGACAAAGGGGGAATGCCACAGGGTGGGGGGGGGGGACAAAAATGGAGGGTTCTCAGCAAAATTCTACTTGGGAGCACCTCATTAGAACTTTCACCCCTGATCACAGGCACTGCCCTTCTGTAGAACCCAGATGTGAATAAACAGGTAGATAAAAGTGAGCTGGTTGATATAGTGTATCTGGATTTTCAGAAAGCCTTTGACAAGGTCCCTCATGGGAAAATTAAAAAGTCATGGGATAGGTGTGGATTAGGAGTCGGTTAAAAGATAGAAAACAGAGGGTAGAGCTAAAGGGCCAATTTTCTCAATAGAGAAAGATGAATAGTGGGGTACCCCAGGAATCTGTGTTGGGTCTGCTGCCTTTTAACATATTCATAATTTATCTGGAAAAGGGAATAATGAGTGAAGTGATCAAATTTGAAGATGACACAAAATTATTCAAAGTTGTTAAAACACATGAGGAGTGTGAAAATTTGCAAGAGGACCTTGAAAAATTGGGAGACTGGGCATCCAAATGGCATATGAAATCTAATGTGGACAAGTGCAAAGTTATGCACTTAGAGCCCGATTCTGAAGTGGATGTCCCAGCCCTCTATGCGCCCGGTCGGAACCAGATGCAGAGAGTTGGTCGGGATTCTGATCCCATGGGGCATGTCTAGCCCCACGAGGATCAGAATAGTATCCAGGCCTGTACATGCAGATTCAGTCCGGCCTGTATATACAGGCCTTGTCTGGATAGCTCAGTCAGGGCTTTTCAGTTGAGCTGTGGTGTCATGACGTCCAGTTGTCATGGCACCTCGGCTCCATTGAAAAGCCGCGATTCCCGGCCACTGGCTCAAAATTTGGATTCCCCACAGCCTGACCCCAGATCTGGCCTCCCAGGGCCAGGCTCGGGCTGCGGGGATCATCCTCTGCTCCCTCCTGCCCTTTCTGAGCCCCAGGCCTGCCGTCCCCCACCAATGAGGGGAACTTATTCAGTAAAATGGCCAAGTATCTGAAGGAGGAGTTGGCAGGGTGGGAGGGGATAAGGGAAATGGAATTGCAATGGACTAAACTAAAGGTGGCAATAAAAGGGGCAACAGATACATATGTAAGGAAAGTAAACAAAAACAAGAGGAAAAGGAAACCTATTTGGTTCTCCAAAAAAAGTGGCTGCTTAAATAAAGGCAAAAAAACACAGCTTTCACAAAATTCAGAAGCTCACCAACAGAGGAACACAGGATCAAACTAAAAGAGACAAAAAGAGAAAAAAGGATAGCAAAATCAAAGGCAGAAGAAAAGATGGCTAAAGATGTGAAGTGTGGCGACAAAACTTTCTTCAGGTATATTTGGGAGAGGAGGAAAATCGGAAGTGGAATTACAGGACTCAGAAATGCTAGGAGCGGACTCGTGGAAAGTGACATTGAAAAAACGAAAATGCTAAACAAATACTTCTGCTCTGTTTTAACTAAAGAAAATCCTGGAGAAGGACCACTTGTGACTCCCAAATATAAAAATGGGAATGGATTAGATACCATACCATTCACAGAAGATGATGTGTTAGAACAGCTTGCAAAACTGAAAGTGGACAAGACCATGGGAACAGATGGGATACATCCCAGGATACTGAAAGAGCTCAGAGAGGTTTTTGCAGGGTCATTAAAGGATGTTTTTAACAGATCTTTGGATTCACGAAAAGTTCCTCAGGACTGGAGAAGGGCTGATGTGGTATCTCTTCACAAAAGTGGTAACAGGAAAGAAGTGACAAATTACAGGCCGGTAAGCCTTATCTCTGTGGCAGGAAAAGTAATGGAGGAGCTCCTGAAAGAGCAAATAGTGGACTTTCTCAAAACCAACAGGTTGCATGATTCGAGGCAACATGATTTTACCAAAGGACGATTTTGCCAAACAAATCTGATAGAGTTCTTTGACTGGGTGACCAGAGAACTAGATCAAGGGCATGCGATGGATGACATCTATCTGGATTTCAACAAAGCCTTTGATACTGTTCCTCATAGGAGGCTTATCAATAAACTCAATAGCTTGGAGATAGGTCTCAAGGTGGTGAACTGGATCAGAAATTGGTTGACTGACAGACAACAGAAGGTGATGATAAACGGAACTCACTCAGATGAAAGGAAGGTGATTAGGGGGGGCGGAGCCTGATGTCCAGCGGGTAAGACGCTTTGCGTTGAAGCTCCCGAGAGGCCTACTTAGAATCCTGACTTAATACCTATACAAACTTACTATTTCGCTCCGAGCTGACCGGGGTACATCGGGGGGGATGGCGGCCCATAAACCAGCGCGCTTGGACTTCGGGTCTCCTTCCTCTTCTCACGGAAAACGCTCCAAAACAGAGGTGTCCTCCCCACAGAAGATGGCTCCATTTCGTGAAAACCCCGAAATGCACCTGGAAATTTTGGAAGAAATACGCGGTGTGAAGGAATTGGTGCAGTCCAATGGAGAAGCGCTTCGAGCTATGCGAGAAGACTTTGGAGTGCTCCAGGACCGACTTGAAAGTCTCTCATTACGGCAGGACAACATGGCGGGGATCCTCGACTCGCACGTGGTGCGCTTGGGCAACCTGGACAAGGCTGAGCGCCAGATACAGAATCTTCAAAAGGAGTTAGAAGATAGCAATAATCGAGCCCGTCGCAACAATGTGAGGCTCATTGGCATACCGGAGGGGGTGGAAGTCGGAGATATAAGAGAATTCCTGCTCAAAACTCTTCCCTCCTTGCTAAAGATCACTTTCATAGAGAACTGGAAATCGATCGTGCATACCGTGTTCCTACCCACATGGCGCTCAACCGAACGACCCCCCGGCCTATTATCTTTCGCTTGCTACGATATCAACAAGTGGAACAAATTTTAAATGCTGCCCGGGCGAATCACCATTTGGAATTTGAAGGTCACAAAGTCTCCTTCTTCCCTGATTTTGCAAAGCCTACCGTTGACCGTCGGAAGAAACTCCTTGCTTTTCGCCCTCGACTTCAACAGCTACAGGCTCGCTTTGGCCTGTTGTATCCAGCGAAGCTCCGAGTGACTCTCCACAACCAAACCAGGACATTCGAAGATCCTGATCTACTGTCAACATTTTTGGACTCCAAAGAAGCAGAGCAGATGCGCTAATCCAAAAATTTGGACTTTTATCTGCCGGCTCTGTCCGCCATCTTGAAGGGCCCGATGCGGCGGTCATAGCCAAGCACAGAGACTACCTGGACTTCCTTTCTTTCTCTATATGACCTTTTGATTTTGGTCTCCTATCCCTCCATGATGTGTGCCTCGGTCGGATTCGGAGCACGCACAGTCCTACAGGTTATGTGTTTTTTCCATTTCGGCCTTCTCTGGGGTTTCTCCCCGCAGACACATGGTCGCCAGTAATTTTGGGGTTTTGCTTCTTCTCTACCGCACTGCGGTTTTCTTTTTTAATGTGGGGCGCTCCATTGTATTATTTTAGCCTGTTTTCTTTCATGTCATATGTACAGCCAGCTACAGTCAATATGAGGGACATTGGGAAATTATGTGTGCTATCATGCTCAGAACTTTTAACTTTGTTGAATGGCTTTATATAAAATTTTATCACTCAACGTAAAAGGCATTAATAGTTCAATCAAAAGGAAGCAAATCCTTAGCTATCTTAGCCATGAGCATGCTGATTTAGTGTTTCTTCTGGAAACGCATCTAAACTCTGCTGAAACACTGCAAACTCAATGCTAAGTCTAACATGGTGGCTGCCTACTTTCCCGCCGTTTCCAAACGGTGCGGGGTAGCCATTCCGGTTAAGAAGTCTTTGCAAGCTACTGTAATTGATACTGGCGCTGACAAGGAGGGTAGATGGGCCCGTGTACACCTTAAGGTTGGAGATAGCGAACTCACGTGTATTTGCATTTATGCCCCGAATGTGGACAACCCTGCTTACTATGCAAGTATTGCGCAGTTGGCATAGGCCTCTGCCAATGCTCCATCCATACTTGGTGGTGATTTTAATCAAGTGTTCCATTACTCTTTTCTTCTCAAACACGGCGCTCGTTGGCTGGAAGATCCAGTACCGAGTAGACCTGTGTGACTAGACATAGAGGAGGATCTTTGCAAACCGATTCCTCTTACTTTTCTCCCTGGTATGACTCTCCCATCAGACTCCCACTATCCACCAATGCTTTTAGACACTTTAGGTGCCTTTAATACTCTAATGCTATCCTTAGACTCCTGACTCTGTCCGTTCGATAGGCTCCCGCTTTGGTACACTACTTGATTTCGAATACAAAATAAGTCTATAGTGTGGAGCCCCTGGTACACCAGGGGCATTTGAATTCCTAGCCAGTTGTTCCATGATGGTCGCTGGAAAACTTTTAGTGATTTGCAAATTGAATTTGGTCTCCCAGCGACACACTACTTTCAGTCGATGCACCTTCAGCATTGCCTTTGGAGTGCTAAGGTACTTCCGCCATTGGCATCCCCTATACAAGGTTGATCGGAGACTATCCGATCTATCGGTGGTTCACCGGGTGTAGCATCCAATTTTTACAAACCCTTATGTAATGCTATAACTTGCGATACCCCTATAGCGCAGAAAGCATGGGAGAGAGAATTGCATGTGACTTGGCCTTGGAGCAATGGAGCCTTGACTGGAGTAGAGCGCCACGGGTTTCCTGATCCGCCTCACTCACTCAGACACTCTTCTTTCTAGCCCACCGGTGTTTTTTTACACTCCTGACAGATTAGCCAAATGGAACACTACTCAGGGCAATAGTTGTTGGACATGCCATGCGGCCATTGGTTCACTACCTCATGTTATGTATGAATGTCCCGCACTACAGTATTACTGGCGTCGGGTCTGGGGTCGTATCCAGTCTATTTTGCACTTTCAGGAGCCCCTTTCTTGGAGGATGGTGGGACTTCGCCCAGCTGCGGGGGTCTCCTCTTTTCCAAAAAAACGGCTTACTTCCTTTGGGGCTTTATGCTTGGCATTGCTATTTCCCTAATTAAGAAATACTGGAAAAATAGCTCCCATCTGAGCCCCAATGCATGGTGGAATCATGTTTATCTCTACAGTAAATATGACCAAATACCTCGTATGTTTGCTTCCCCCGTTCAGACTTCTCATTATAGGTCTGAATGGAAGATGCTCAATGACTATGTACATTCTGCTAAATACTCTCATCTGACTGTCTAAATTTGTATATACTTTGGTCCCATGATCATTCTGTATCGTTGATACCCTTTTGACCGTTTTTGATGTATAATCACTGTTAATTGGAAGCGCTCACATGCTGACATAATCGGCTAGAGAAGAGGCATGGGGGTGGGGGGTAATTGGGTTTACTTTTCCTTATTGTATCCTTGTTTTGTCTCCTTTGGTGTGTTGTTTCTTTTGTTTGTTACAAAATGAAAATAAAAGTTTCAAAAAAAAAGAAAGGAAGGTGATTAGCGATGTGTCCCAGGGTTCAGGTGATTAGCGATGTGTCCCAGGGTTCGGTCTTGGGACCGATACTGTTCACTGTATTTGTGAGTGATATTGCTGAAGGACTGAATGGAAAAGTCTGTCTTTTTGCAGATGACACAAAAACTTGCAACAGAGTGGACTCCCCTGAAGGAGTGGAGAACAATCTACAAAAACTGGAAGAATGGTCTAATGCTTGGCAGTTGAGATTTAATGTGAAGAAGTACAGTGTCATGCACTTAGGAAGCAGAAATCCAAGGGAAATGTACCCGATAGGGGGCAAGAGGTTGGTGTGCACGGACCAGGAGAAGGACCTGGGACTGATTATTTTTGAGGATCTCAAGGTGGTAAAACAGTGTGATAAGGCGGTGGCAAAAGCCAGAAGGATCCTGGGTTGCATACAAAGAGGAATTACCAGCAGAAAGGAAGAGGTATTAATGCCACACACTGGTGAGGCCTCACTTAGAATATTGTGTTCAGTTTTGGAGACCATGGGGCTTGTTTACAAAGCTGCGGTAGCGGTTCACAATCGTTATCGGAGCTGCGACCCCATTGATTTCAATGGGGCTGCGGCTCCGATAACGACCGCGAACCGCTACCGCGGCTTTGTAAACAAGCCCCCATATCTCGCATAGGATATAAAAAGACTGGAAACAATTCAGAGGAAGGTGACCGAAATGATTTGGAGCCTGCATCAGAAGTCTTATGCGAAGAGACTTGAAGACCTAAATATGTACACAATGGAGGAGAGGAGGGACAGGGGAGATATGATTCAGACCTTTAAATACTTAAAGAGTATTAATGAAAAAACAAACCTCTTCCAAAAATGGGGAAGCTGTAAAACTAGAGGGCATAACATGAAGCTGCAAGAGGATAAATTGAAAGGCAATGTCAGGAAATACTTTTTCACTGAAAGGATGGTGGATGCTTGGAATGCCCTCCTGATGGAAGTGGTGGGGCAAAGACAATGCAGAATTCAAAATGGCATGGGACAGACACAGTGGATCCCGTTATAGCAACAGGATAAAATCAAAATAAACTTAACTATCTCTTTTATCTCAACAAATAGGGATGCCCTACATGGAGAGGTGGGTACACCCCTAAACAAAGGCAGGGGGAAGGGTGACCTGCACGGAGCGGCAGGTGCACCTACACTTGCCACCTTGCTGGGCAGACTAGATGGACCATACTGGTCTTTATCTGCCTTCATATACTATGTTACTATGTTACCTCCGAGGTGGAATAAGTTACCCATTCAAGTTGCCGGCCTTGGACGTACAGGGCCTACATTGGAATCGGCCCTGTATGTCCAGGGCCAATGACCACCCACTGCCCGCCCTAACGCCGCCCCCGATCTGCCCCTTTCCCACCCCTGTCTAACTTCCCCATACAACGTGTGGGGAGGTAAGATGGGATCGGGAGGGGGCACAAATTACCGCTATACATGCCTTGGAATGACCCCATTAGAAAGGACAACCCAATTTACGATTATACAATGCAAGGTTCCACATTAGAAACCGCCACGCAGGAAAAGGATCTAGGTGTCATCATGGATAATATGTTGAAACCCTTTACCCAGTATGCAGCAGCGGCCAAGAAAGCAAATAGAATACTAGGAATTATAAGGAAAGGAATGGAGAATAAAACTAAGGATATTATAATGTCTCTGTATCGCTCCATGGTGCAACCGTACCTTGAATATTGTGTGAAATTCTGGTCGCCATATCTTAAAAAGAATATAGCAGAATTAGAAAAGGTACAGAGAAGTGTAACTAAAATGGTAAAGGGGATGGAAAGATGTCCCTGTGAGGAAAGGCTTAAAATGTTAGGGTTCTTCAACTTGGAAAAAAGACGGCTGAGGGGAGATATGATAGAGATCTACAAAATAATGAACAGAGTGGAACGGGTAAATGTAGCTTGGTTGTTTACTCCTTCAAAAAGGGGACATGCAATGAAGCTACAATGTAGCACATTTAAGACTAATCAGATAAAATATTTTTTCACTCAGCACGTAGTCAAACTCTGTTAGTGTAGCTAGGTTCAAAATAGGTTTTTGACAAGTTCTTGGAGGAAAAGTCCATAAATCATTATGAATGAGGACCAGGGAAAACCAGCATGGAATCTGTGTACCTTTGGGAACCTGGCAGGTACTTGTGATCTGGATTGGCCACTGTTGGAAACAGGATACTGGTCTTGATTACCTTTGGTCTGATCCAGTATGGCATAAGTCATAAGATATGGGTGGCAAACCTAGGTGCAACTGCTTACACTAGACCTAGATGTGGTATAACTGTGTCTGCCTAGATTTATAAAGAATGTGCATTAGTATTTTATAACTTATGTGCATATATTTGCACTCCATTTACACTCTACTCTAATCATGCCCATACCCATACCCAAAGTACACACCATTGACCTGACATGCGTACCTATAGAATAGTACCCAACTAAAATATGCATATAAAGTTCTATCCCAAATCATCAGAGAAGCAGGACTGTATGAAGACAACCAAAGTATGAAGACTGATGGAAGACTCATCAACAACCTTCACTATGATGATGATACCACATTACTGGCTGAAAGTGAAGTCACTCTGTAACATCTGCTTCTCAAGATCAAGGAACATACTGTAGTCTTAAAATAGGTCTGCACCTTAACATGAAGAAGATAAAGGGGTATGTTTACTAAACTGCGTTAGTGTGATTCGCGTTAGGAGCTGCGTTAGTAGAAGAAATGCCAAAAAAGGATATGGACGGTACATCGTTACCAATAACGCGAGTTAACGCGTTATAAGGCGCTGTGCAGCAAAGATTGTTACAGGGCGCGTTACTGCACATTAAGCTTAAGAAGGCGCGCTGACACCCAAATACAGAAACAGAGCTGTAGCACAATGGTTACCACACAGACTGATGGTACAAGGGTCATGGGTTTGATTCCCAAGTGTGCCTAATGAATAAGGCTGGCTGAGGTGTCATGTGTAACCCTTTGAAGGCCTACTATAATATTTTAATCCACATTCTGCAGCCGGGTTAAAGTTTGCATATGTCAGGAAAATTGTACCCGTCTTATTCAATATGTTCCAATAGTGACGTTCCCTCTGCCATGGTCATGTATTATATACCATTTGATAGGAATATTTAGGCAGAAGTGTGGATCCCGAAAGTTTTGGGCTTGGCCTGGAAAGGGTTAAGTATTGGGCTGTGAGGAAGTTTAGTTGTACTTTAATAGTGCTGCCAGCAAACACACCCTCACAGTGGCGTAACCTAAGGTGCCACATAAGGCACCCTAGAAGGCACTCCATAACGCACATTATAAAGTGCGCTGTCTGCCAAGGCACCCTATAATGTCCCCTATGGGACACCATATAAGGCACCTTATAAGACGTTTTATAGGTCGCCGTATAAGGCGCCCTATAGGGCGACGTATAAGGCGCCATATATGGCGACTTATGAGCCACCCTAAGGTGACAGTACCCTGAGGGTGGTTCTGCTGGCAGCACTAATATACAATAAAAAAAGACAATGCCTAAGACAGCCCTATTGATGAACCCCACTGTGGGTTGTGAACCCATGACCTCTGGCTCCAGGGGCAGTGAAGTAACCAGTGGGCTAGAGCTGCTAATAAACACCTGGCTGGCTACAGGAGGACTGCACGGCCCCACACCCACATTCTGCTGTGGTTACCAGGGAGATTACATACCACCACCCAACGCACTCGCTGGGGCTCAGGGTGGGGGACAGGATCTCCCGCCAACAAATCCACTTTCTACCCCCATGAAATGGTGGCAGTAGAGGGGACCATCACCCCAGTCCTGCTAGGGATCAAACAGGCAATGCAGAGCAGTACACATCCATAACGCAATAGCAGACAGACGGCAGGTCTGGAAATGCTCAGCTGCCCCCCACCATTATCTGACATTCTCCAGCAGCAAGCCTCCAGCCGCTGCACCCGGCACGGTGTTCCAGCAAGACACATACTAGCTGCAAACAGTCCGCCAGCTAGTCCATAGTGCATGGTCCTGGAGGAGATGCATGTACCCAGAACAGGGATATCAGCATACACACCAAGCAGATAAGTCGGTGATTGGGCCCCAAAAGGAAACCCATAAATATCACATAAGAAAGATACTATAATAGCACTATGGGGGAACCTAGCCATGCCAATACTGGCAACAGTACTAGCAGTCAATGCAGCGCTGTACACATCCATAAAGCAATAGCAGACAGACATTAGGCCTGGAAATGCTCAGCTGCACCCCACCACTATCTGATATTCACCAGCAGCAAGCCTCCAGCCGCTGCACCCTGCAAGGTGTTCCAGAAAGACACATATTAGCTGCAGACAGTCTGCTAGCTAGTCCATACTGCATGTCCTGGAGGAGATGCGTGCACCCAGAACTGGGATGTCAGCATACACACCAAGCAGATATATCAGTGACTGGGCCCCAAAAGAGGATCCATAAATATCACATGAGAGAAATACTATATAGCACTATGGGGGAACCTAGCCATGCCGTGGTCACTGCTCAGTCAGGGTGAGAGTGATCTCCCAGCAGGACATGCTGTGGCCACCCTGTCTGTGCAGGTGGTGGCCAGGCACTACAATGTCCCAGCCATTGATCTATGCCCTGTGCAGATGCATCCTGGCCAGGCCACCCTGTCCAGGCTATACCCATGGTACCTTGCTCCTCATTATGCACATTGGCAGGCCAATACTGGCAACAGTGCTGGCAGTGTGGGCTGTGGAGGGTGTTTGCAGGCACCACACACTGGATAGACAGACACACACTCCCACACCTATGCCAGCATTGTACAACTATAGAGGTGTTGGCAGCCCTGGCCACCACTCCAGTGCTGGGCACAGTGCAGGCATGGCTATGGTACGCAATACTGTTGGGGTCACTCCCCAAGGTGGTAAACACTGTCAGACACAAGACCTGTAGCACACTCCACAGACATCAGAAAGGTTGCCATGATGCAGCTCAATCAGAAAATTGTACTTAACTTCGGAATTGCTATCTGCCAGTAATCATAGCAACCTTTTGATAGCTGTGTACCGTATTCCCAGGTTTAGGGTGGCATTGCTAAGGTATGCAAGTGCTAGTATTGGGAGATGCACGCAGGGCCCAATGTTCTGCCTCTCCAGGAGGCATTGGATAATGGAGCCTGTGGGTGCGGGTGTGTCTGCCCCTGTTGGCCGCTGCTTTACGGCAGAGGTTCCCAACTCAAGTCCTGGTGTGTCAAACACTGTTCAGGTTTTCATGCTGTCCCTCATGAATATGCATGAGATAAAAATCCTCCCTAACCACAGATCAAAAAAGCCTCAAACCTCAACACACTTAGGAAAAAAAACAACCCTTAAAACCACAATTAATAATTGACTAATGTAAATATTTGACTGATGTAAATAGTTAAAGCAGTTGTATAATTACATGTTCCATGTTATTGTTCATGAAAAGTTAATTGTACATAGTTTGAAGAAAATACGATGTTCCATGTAAAACCATGTTCATTATGTTAATTGTAAACCGTTCATTATGTTAATTGTAAACCGCCTTTGATCTTGGGAAAAAGCGGTATAGAAGAAAAGCATAAATAAATAAATAAATAAATGAGATACATCTACATACTATGGGGGCGGCGCATAGAAATTGCAGCATAGGCATCTTTATTAGAGGCAGCAAGGAATCTGAATGATGTTTGGCCCTCCAGGACTGCATTTGGGAGACTCTGCTCTAGGTAATGCGCCTGTTTATGGTGCCTGTGCTCTGTAGGGTAAAATGCAGGTGTTTTTTGTCATGTTTACGTCATCTGCAATAAAGGTTCTGTCTGTATTAGCAGTGGATAAAATGTGGGGACTGTGTTGGCAGGAACCACAGCTGGGACTATGAACCTGTGACCTTCTGCCTCTAAACACACTGGTTCTGTGCACTACACCACTGTTTTGCCACAGAGACAGTGCATTCCCTGGTGATACCATGACTGTTCGTCTGGCAGGGCTTGTCTGTTGCGGTGCATGGCACCCACCTATACAGGGCTAGGCCATGGTCTGCTCTGGCAGCTGCCACTGCCCTCCTCCACCACCAGTACCTCTCTGCCACCATGCTGACATGCCCTTGTGCTGGTGGTGCGCTGTCTCGGGCTATCCAGTGTGCAGGTAGGCGACTGCCTATGGTGTGTGTTCTGGGGTAGGGGTGCCTGCATAGACATCCACCCTTCCCCCCCCCCAACACCGCCTGCCAATGTTCTGTGCCCTTGGAGGTACCTGCTGGGTACTATCCCCTGTGACACTGTGGGAAGCACACTCGTGCCCATGTTGGGTCCTCATCAGTTGCTGTCTGGCTGCTGTACAGTTTCAGCATTCCTAAGTGCCACCTAGGCATCTGCCTAGTCCGTACTGTGCCCCAGCTGCACCACAGCATGTGCCGCTTGCAGCCCTCTGTATCCCATTTTCAAGCATCTGTCCAGTTGGCCGTTCCGACATGCCCGCTCTGCTGTTGCCGCACATGTGCACGCCGTAGGAAAGCTGTCCGATGGAGAGGAAAACCCTGCACAGCGCAATTTCACTGTGGGCTCATTCACCTTGTATGGGGACGGAGCATGGACCCTTGCAGAATTCATATCCTTTTTTTGGTGCTTTCTTGGGAGTGTTTTTTGATGTTTCCCATTGAGATCACTATTGCCCAGCTTGGTTATTTTATTTTTCCATTTTCTTCTGTTCATTTTCACTGTTTATTTGCCCTTTTGTTCTGTGCACATGTATCACACTTATCACTTTTTTGTAGGTTTCCCTGGTTTTGCTGTACATTGCTGACAGAAATGGTTTCTCTTCCCTTTAAATCAGCTCTAACGCCAGGGTTTCACTGGCGTTGGTTTTCAGCCTCGGATTTCACAGCGTTAGTGTGCGGGGAGCCTCTCCCCTCCCACTCTCCACCCATTGACCCCTTCTCTCCACCCCTGGAGAGCCTTCCTCCGCCCTCCGGGACCCTTTTTCCACCTTCAGCGGTTGTTTGCGCCGCTGTGCGCGTTATCGCGCACTAAGGTACCTCTGCGCCCGATAAAGCACCATTTTCATGCGATAAGGTACCTTATCGCGCGATGACGTCACAGAGCGCACATTAAGACGGTTTAGTAAACATACCCCTTGGAAATTTCTGCACATGCTCAGGAAAACCTTCTGGTTGGTGCCATCAAATGATATCACCCATTTGAGTGTGTGATTTATTCTGCAGTCTATGAAGAATCGCTATTAAACAACTTTGATCTCTTTCCCTATTAAAGACACACTGAGTGACAACACTAAAAAACTCCAAATACAATGTATCATAGAGTAGCAATTTACGTGCAAACAGCAATATCGGTGTGACACAATATTTGGAAATACCGTAAATTTCCCATGGAACATACATTTGCAAAAAAATGCCTTCTTGATGAGTCTCCTGTGTCAACAGGTTCTTTCTTCTTTCTTCTCTTCCTTGTGCTAACAAATCAGTAATTGAACAATAAAGGTGTGATAGGGTCTGATGAAGCTGCTGTGCAATACACTGATGAAAAAATACTAATTTTCAGATAATACTTTAAAGTAATGCACTAATTTCCAGCTGTGCAAACCATTATCGGTTCCTATGCTGTCCTTGCCAATGGAAAGGTCGTGGTAAATTAGCATGCAGAGTACAGAGGCGAGTATTTGCAGTGCTTTTGATCCTATAAACACCACCAATTGAGCTTTGTCTGCATTACTACAAATCATTTGCTGTGGCTCTCGTTCAAACATTAAAAGCATTAACAGATGGGTCAATATTTAAGCTTACTTGGTGGTTGCAGTAAGGTGGAATGGAAAATAAACTGCAGTATAGTGGAAGAAACCTATTCAGATAAAGCCATATCCCCCATAGTAAATCTTAACTGGCGTTTGCTGTTGCAGTCAAAAATCGGCTGCAATAAGAATTCTTTATAATAACCAGTACAAGGAAGACAAATATACTATTATTGATCGGATGTTTATATAGGCCATAAGCTTACAAATCAAAAGCATGCACTCTATGAAAACTATTGTAGTAGAACACTAGGAAGACAGCGTGATAACCTGAAGCATCATACCAGAGCAATCACACCCATCATAAAAAATATAATGTGTGGCAGCTCGAGCAGATCTGGAGACAGAAAGGGTCAAAGAAGCAGCATATCTAAATGGCAGATCATAGCAATGACCACCTCAAAACATATGTGTGGCCTCAGTGTTAATTTTCTAAAAGAAAACAAAGATACTAGGCTGGGGTCAGTTGTGACCTCTACGTTCCACTCCAACTGCAGTAGCAAAAAGGTTTCAGGTCAGTAACAAAAGGTACCAGGTTGGTGGTCTGGTGTAACCTGGCAGAAAATCACCACTGGTCTAAAGCATATATGACACAGTTCCTTTATGCCAGTGCCATTATTATGAATCTTTTTTTTATTAAATGGATTTTATTGGTTATTAAACAAAGTACATTAAAAACAAATTAATAAAAACTAAAATATGATCAACCTCCAACACCCCCATGCAGGTAGTATGCAGATCAAATAATCCTACAGTAAGTATCCGCTGGTCCCAGAGTTTCTCATTCTGCAATCCTTCTTGCAGCTGATAGGTCTTCACTCTTTCAAATTTATAAATCATAATAATGGAAATTAGCCAAAGAAAGTTTTTTTTTTTCCAATTAGACACACTCATATGCAGTGCTACCCCGATCCATGGATCAAAATGTTTATGCTTATGGCTAGGTAAAGTGTCTAAGTATAAGGCTGACCTGTATAAAAAGGGGACTGTTGTAGTTGTTGATATGGAAGGACAGACTAGATAGGCCATGTGGTCTTTCTCTGTCGTCATATTTCTATGTTTCTATGTTACTGTAACACTAGTGCAGTGCTTCTCAGCCTTTTTGTATTTTGTGGCACACTGTTTGAGTTCATTCAGTCTTCATGGGTTTTGCGTGATCCTCTCTCTCAGTCCCTCCCACTAGTAGAGAGAGAGAGCAACACTTCTATTCTTTGTGGATCTTATTCTGCTGGGTTCAGTCTGATGTGTGAATGTGTGCACTGCCCTTCTCCTGTCATGGGAGGCAAGGAGGGGAGTAAGGCTACCTGATTTCCGGTGGGTGAATCTGTAACACTTGTTCTCTGTAGTGCTACTAAGCAGGCAGTTGAGTTTAGAAAGCAGAGGGCTTGGTCTCTGGGGCATTGTCCAATAGAAATGGGCAACACCCTCATGAACCCATGCTTAACCATGCCTTATCAATCACCCCAAGGCACACCAAGAATTTCCAAAGACACACCAATGTACCACGGCACACTGGTTGAGAACACTGCACTAGCGTATGAGAGATCCTCTCATATTGGAAGTAATTCAGGTATCTGCCACCAGACATCCTTCCAAAACACTTGTAAAAGTAGAACAACATGCGCACAAATGAACCTTCCTCCATCTTACAGGCCCCTTACAGGAATTATGGCTAAGGCTTGGCAGTTGCAAGCCCCTGTCCTACCCACCCCACATGTCTGATGCTATTTGCTGTTGCTCGTGCTGATGCAGCAATAACACGTGTGCATCTATGGGCATCAGCCACTGTCACATACAATTGCTGAATGTTGGGGAGGTGCAGATGTGTATGATACATGCATTCAACAATGACATAACTATGTGGTTTATTAGGCATCACATGCATTGTAGGCTTACAGATATTGATGGTTCTGCTTATCCTTTGGAAGGCAACTCCGCAGGCTCCAGCCAGCCCTCAGAGGAACAGCCACCATGCAAGAATCAACACCCTACTGATGATGATGTCCTGGCTGCAGCATCCTTGATGTTAGAGGGTAGGCAATCCATTGTCCCTGTGGCCAAGGTAGCAAATCATGTATTACTTCTTTACACTTAGCACCATAAGCTAAAGAAAGCTGGGTGTCAAAAGTAAGTAAATTCTTTGCCGGAATTCAACAGCCACCATGGACCCATTAGTTCTTGGGTCTCCAAGTTCTTGGGTTTCCATGAAAGATTAAGAGCCCCCAGAGTATTTGATTAAGTGGACATACAATGGGACTGTTGATACAAAATTAAATACAGCGGTTGATTGAAATCTACTCCTATTATCCAAGGAAAATCCATATAATCAACTAGGTGTTCCACCAGGTCAAAGAAAAATTCAGGGGAATCCGTGATTGGCGTGTTTAGATTACAAAAGATCACTTCTTGTTTGCTTAGCAAGACTTTTAAAATTACCACCTAACATAAAGGTTACCTCTCTGGGATAGGAGTTGACAATCCAAATCTGAACAAAATAGAATGGCCACACCATTCCATTTCCTATCACTTCCAGCAAAAGCACTGATCCCAATCCACCTCGCTCGAAACCAGGCAAAGCTAGATTGTGTCTAGTGCATTTCCTGTAGAAACATCACCTCTGCCTGATGTTTCTTTAAATAAATTAAAATCTTAGTACTTTTAAAAGGATGATTGAGCCCTTTAATATTAAGGGATAGAAACATCACACAATTAGCCATGGTCCCACATCCCCATATCCCAATGATCCAAATAACTTAAAGCCCACACATCCTCTACTGCCCAGATACACTTTGATGGTGATACATCTATTCCTGCAGACACAAGCATTGTACCTATCAACAGATATGAAACCAGCAGCACCATTCACCTTTATCAGCCATACCCTAAATAAGCCTGCACTTTCACCTCAACATGGTGAGAAACAATGCCCTTCACAAACTTGTGGGTTCCCAGTCTAGAGAAGGTAGTGACAACCAAACTAAAAAAACTGGGGAAGGAGCAAGAAAGAAAATAGAAGTAGAAAGATAAGATGTTCCTCCATAGCTCATTCACCATGCTCCATTAGACACTTACCACCCATACCACAAAATACAAAAACATGCATCCTACTTTCCTGCCATAGAGCCGAACCACTGTATCTCATAGCACTGCTATCACACCCAAGATTTCTAAACACTCCAAGACAGATATAACAAATAAACCCAGAGGTTCGCTAATCCAAGGCCCATATGACCTATTAAGACTACAGACACCAATAACCCTCTCAGGCCATACCTCTGGAGTAAATAGAGACCAAAAAGGCAACTAATGCCACAGGATTCTCATAGGCATACGGTACATGCAGGATAGAATAAGCCATATTGTGTACCAATATCCTTCAAGCATGAGTTTAGAAACAAAAATGTTTTCTCTTTATTGCCATGGTCTAGGTTAAATCGGCAACAATCAAGATGTTCCTGGCACTGCACAATAGACTCTTGGTTTGGACTACATTTAACAACATTAACCCCTTAACTGGAGAAAATGTAAAGTAGCCTGCCACCCACTCCCTAGGGCGTTTAGACTTGCTGCCTGAGGAGGAAGACTTACTGTCCTGCAATTATCGCCAATCAAGCCTGCCCCTGATCACCGCCTGCATCAGTGGTCAGGGCAATCTGACAGACACCACAGTGAGTCCGGTAAACAGTGGCAACCCTCCCACCAAAACCAGAGCAGTTCATCTGTGTCTATGTGTGACTGAGCTACTACTGTTCTGGCAGGAAGGTACACCGCCGTGGGGACCCTTCTGTGCCAATTTGGTACCAATTTGGACTCAAGGAGTGTTTTCTCAATATGCTTAAAGGGGACAGTAAGAGGAAAAATGAAGGACAGAAAAATACTTCAACTCTGGTATGAACTACTGGTCCAGTGGACAGATATGTGCCTTCTGCCACTGTAACATCTGTGACTGGTCTTCCCAGCTTGTATTTATCCTCCCGGTCAGGGGCAATGTTAAACCCCATTGCTAAGACACTTCTGCTATAGCCTTTAGTTGATTCAGACCAGTTGAGGGGGAGTACATCTCCACCTTAGCTGTGGGAAGTGTTGTATCTCCACTGGAAGCTGTGCCTCATGTAGACTCTTCTGTTCCTTTGCCTAAATTGTTAAATTTCTCATTATTACTGTGTGCCTCCCAAGTCTATGGAGGTGTGACCCTGAGTCTGTTTCTTCATTGGATATTTGGAAAATGGTTGCCCAAACCAACTTGCTTCTTAAAGACATTGTAGAGCAGACTGCTTCTTTTTCCCAGGAAGAAATCGCTAAATTTGACAGTCAAGACAAGAAATGTTCTCATTCTGATCTCAGATTTGAAAAAATTGAGCATCAACTTTCTAATGTGCAAGTATCTGGGTTTGCCGGGATTAAAGATAGTCTTGTGAGATTGAGTCTTTTGAAAAATTGCTATGAAATAAAAATTTAAGGTTTCTTAAGGTTCCCAAGACCCATTCCTATTCTTCTTTTATTTTAATTCAGAAATATTTCAAAGAAATATTGAATCTGCCTAACGCTGATACATTAGCTTTCTATTTTCCTAACAAAATGGTTATGGATGCAACTACTGATGTCGCTCAAGAATCTACTGATTTATCTAATTTTCTTGAGTCCTCAAGAGATGATTAATGATAGAGCTACCTTGTTAATGAAAATTATTTCCAAGAGTGATAAATTGCTTGTTTTGAAGTCTTATTTTTTTAAAAAAACAAGATTTGTATTGTGGTCAAAAAATCATGATTTTCCGAATGTTACAAGGGCCACTCAGTTGCAACGGAGGAATTTTCTTTATTTAAACCGCATGTTTTGGCCTTGGGAGTGATGTTCTTTTTATATTTTCCTTGTACAAGCTTACTTGGATTGTGGGGAATCCAATATAGAGGTCATTCCAGAAACCAAATAAGGGTTTGTACGTGCGCCAGAGACGTTTATCTGCCTAAAACATCTATGAATGTATTCTGGTACATAGTGCCCATGGATATTCATCTTGCTAACACGGGGATCTCAGAACATGCCCAGGAAGGGCAGAACAAGGGCATGGTTAGCTGCAGAGATGTATAAAGCATATTCAAGAAAGGACTGTATACGTTTTGGGAGGTCCCCACAGGCATACCTGTTATACCTGCTGGAGACATGGCATAAGGCCAGTACTTAGAAAATATTCTGCTTTGTTTACATAAAGGTGATGACTAGTCTGTTCTAAACTGGTGGACTGCAGTATTGAAAAACACCACAAGATGCATTTATAAAGAACAAAAATCAGAGGTGTGGGAATCTTGTAAGCTAAAGAAGCATTAAGAACTACCCTGAAAGAAATATTAAGAAGAGTAATAGTGATTATTCTGTCCATGTTGATATTTACTGTTTGTGCTAAAGGAGCTAATCTAGGGGAGCCTAACAATTCCTGTGTCCTGAAAAATGGGACTGTTGATGTAGGAATAGTATGTGAGTGAGTACGGAAAGGATTCTTATTTGGGTGAGAAACAGAGATCATATTTTTAGCCCTGGGACTCCATACTATTATATTATACCAGCTGTTATTTATAGATTCAGGGCATCTTTTTAGCAGAATTAGTTTTTTTGTGAGTGAGAGTGTGTGAGAATGTGTGTGTGAGTGTGTGTATGGTTTGAGGGTTGCACAGAAGTTGTGCTCAATTACAATTCAGGAGGGACATGAATGCCTGGCCAATACCTGGACCGTATGGATAACTACAGTGTCACTAGGTGCCAGTGTGATAGGGCAGAAAAATCATAAAAGGTTCTCCAGAGCTAAATGTCAAAACATATCCTTTTCAATAATAAGAGACCCTTGGTATAAGAGGATTCAACAGTGCAAATAGTAGTAAAACATGCCCAAAAGCACCATCGTCGGTCTCTAAAAATATGCACATTTATAGAACGGTTTATCTGAGGTTGGCAAGGGTCCATACTTAGTACTGTAAAGACTGTTTTTAGAGATGACCAGTGAAAGAGTAACTACGGATTTCTTCTACTGCCATGTAGGTTTGGATGCAAAGTATGTCATGACAAACATATCACTTTCTACTTGCAGTTATTATATCTTTAAGTGCACTGAGATTACATTGCACTGTCCTTGGCATGCAACAGACTAGTATCTAGCCTAGTTTGCATCAACATTTATGTGTCATTAGTATTTATGTGTAGTATGCATCAGCACAAAACTGTCAGTGAGAGGAGCAGCTTAGGAGATGCACGTTTTAACAGAGGAAGCATGGCCTGGCGGAGACAGGCAGGATCAGAAACATCCATCTTTTCAGAATATGGTGAGCATGGGGACATGCAAACCATTTGCTGGGTATATCTCACCAAGTTCAGAAAACTACTAAAAACCCATCTGTTTGCACAACACTTCGCTAATGTTACTTAACCATTATTAAACTACCACAGATGGGTATCCACCTGCATGTAAATAGTTCCCTTTCTCCATGTTTACTTTGACCCAGTGAAAAGCAGTATAAGAATCCAGCTAAATAAATAAAAATAAAATACCCGTGTCTCATTTCTTCATACTGGTTTGTTCATGCCGTGCTGGAAACTCCTATGTCCATGATTCCAGAACCATGGGTGCATCTATACCCACGGCTGCCTAATTAGGGTGAAATTGGGCCCGTTTTCAATTTGGATGGATATGCCTGTTATGGAATTGGCCTCCACGGTTTTTTGGATGCCATGAAACTTGAAATGTGAAGAGTAGGAAGTGAAGTATGCCCCTCTGATCTGATTCCAACTGTTTCTTTCATAATTATTCTTCTAAACTCTTTTGTAATGGTGTAGGAGTTATCCTAGTTTATGATTTTGTTTATCTCCAGGTGAGGCGTCTCGTTCTCCCCTTAAAGTGAGCTTCTATGTATTAGTTGTGTTCTCCTTTTGCCTTTATTGCTTTGTTTATTTCTGTTATTTCCTTTCTTTTTACTGATTTTAAAAAGCTGGAAATTTTCAAAAATAAAAAAAGAACAAAAGCAAAAGCAAAAGAATACAGGTGTTTTTTTCATCAAGCTGGCTAGATATGGTGCTTTCAGTGCTAACATAGGCCTGGATGTACTGAGGTATTTTTCCCATTCTGTGACTATGGGAAAAATGCTTTGTCCATCTGATAACATAGATACATATACGCTGTTTATTCTGCTAAAGCCATCTCAGAATCTCTGAAGGTCAGACAATTGTAAAACATAACTGATGATGCCAGCAATGAGTCATTTTGTGAATCAGAAAGGTTCTTACCAGAGAATGATCACAAAAACAATAGAATATGGAACATACAAGAAGAATGAAACTATTCCATCAAAGCAAATATTCTTAGGCTAACTGTGCGATGCGAAAGATGTCAAAAATAACTCTTTTGGGTTTCAAAAAGTGAGAAGAAAAGGCAAAAGAGGAAATAAAAGAGATAATAATATCAACGAAGACCAAAGCTGACAAATCCCAGATACTTTTCTACTTCTCCTTTTCTCAATTCAACCACTTTTAATGATTTCAGATGTACCTGAAAGCAGGGGTGATATTAGACATGCAGAGAGGCCCAGGGCAGAAACTAGTAAAGGGACCCCAATGTCTGCCTCCAGGCTATGCCTCCTTCAGCTTGAGGTTGACTTGGGGCCCCCTGTGGCATGAGAGCCCATGGCAATTGCCCTGTTTGCCACCCCCTAATGTCAGTCCTGCCTGCAAGCACCATCATCACTATCATCTGTGTTTCTCCGGGAATCCCCAAGGAAATCACACAAGTACAGTGCCTTCATTATTTCTTCTCAACCCTGCACAAGAAGTACTTGATACCCTGTATATTAAACAAATGTCAACAATGTGCAGAGAAACTCTATCCTCAGTGAAAAAGCAGGAAAATTGCCTTGGACTCAAGGGGAGGGATGCCAAACCCATGACAAATTTAATTAAAATAAATGATTATTTTTGGAGTTGGTATCTTTTTTCAACGTTCTGTGTTTCTTCGAATAACGAAAGATATTTCTAGATGTGTGAACTTGTATGGCATATATTCTTTTCTTTCTTTATGGACATAAAACATGCTCTATTTTACGCTGTTCCAATAAAAACTATAAAACAGTGTTAAAAAGATATGAATATAAATATATATGGAACACTCCAAGGGAAAGTGAGGAACTAGAAAAGGTACAAAGCAAGGCAAAATCTCCTTTATGATAAAAGGTTATACAGGTTAGTGCTCTTCAGTAGGATGTGAACAGGGTTTTTTTCTTTTTATTTGTTAGGGCTTTTTTTTTTAGTTTTGTTTACTTAGAAAAAAAAACATAATAATGTTGGGTCCCTGGACTAACACTGTCAAACAAAAACCTGGGAAACTTAGGGAAGTTCTAGCAACTCAACTGATTTTTTCAGTGCTTCTTTAGAGTTGGGAATGGTCCCAGAGGACTGGAGAAGGATACAAATGGTCCCTCTACACAAAAGCAGAAATAAGGATGAGGTTAGGAACTACAGGCTGGTTAGTCTGACCTCTGTGGTGAGTAAATTAATGGAAGCACTGCTAAAGCCCAGAATAGTGAGGTTTCTGGAATCTGATGGATTGCAGGATCTGAGGCAGATGGTTTTAATAGAGGCAGATCTTGTCAAACAAATTTCATTAATTTCTTTGACTGGGTGAGCAGAAAATTGGACCGAGGAGAGTCTTAGGTGTTGTGATTTCAGTAAAGTCTTTGACACTATTCCATACAGGCGACATAAAAATAAATTGCATGCCTTACAGATGGACCCTAAAGTGACTGACTGGGTTAGAAATTGGTTGAGTGGAAGGCAACAAAAGGTACAGGTAAATGGAGATCACTTTGAAGAGAAGGATGTTACTAGTGGTATGCTTCAGGGATCTGTCCTTAATCCAATTCTTTTTAACATTTTTATAAGTGATATTGTGAAAGGGCTGTTGGGTAAGGTCTGCCTCTTAGAATTTGGCAGCTGGGATTTAATGTTAAAAAATGTAAGGTCATGCATTTGGGCTGCAGCAATCCAAGGGAGCAATACAGTATAGGAGGTGAAGTACTTTTGTCCACTAAAGAAGAGCGGGACCTAGGCGTGGTTGTGTCTGATGATCTTAAAGTAGCTAAACAGGTAGAAAAGGCGACGGCAAAAGCTAGAAGGATGCTTGGGTGCATACGGAGAGGAATGGCTAGCAGAAAAAAAGGAGGTGATAATGCCTCTGTATAAGTCTTTGGTGCGACCTCATTTGGAATATGGTGTGCAATTCTGGAGACCGCACCTTCAAAAGGATGTGAACAGGATGGAGTCGGTGCAGAGGGTGGCTACTAAAATGATTAGTGGGCTTCATTATAAAGCATATGAGGACAGACTGAAGGATCTTAATATGTACACCTTAGAGGAAAGGCGGGATAGAGGTGATATGATTGAGATGTTTAAATACCTCCGTGGCATAAATGTTCAGGGAGAGAGCCTCTTTCAATTGAAAGCAAGTTCTGCTACGAGGGGACATGGGATGAGGGTGAAGGGAGATAGATTCAGGGGTGATATGCGGAAATATTTCTTTACGGAAAGAGTAGTGGATCCATGGAATAGTCTCCCAATAGAGTAGATACCTGGCAAGATGTTTTTATTTTATTTATTTATTTTAAAGGATTTAATATACTGCTTTATCTTTAAATCAAAGTGGTTAGCACATCAAACAAATCATGAGGCAGTGTGTCTGGGTGAATACATGCAGTGGATACATTGACATAGGGAGTGTGAGTGTACAGTGTGAATGATTAACTGGTGCGCTATATACATTGTGAGCTAAGTACAAGGATTATATACAAGTAGAAGAGGAAGGATGCAGGGGGTCATGCAGAAATGGGAGTAGACTGTGTAGCTGGGTCACATGAAGTCCTTATAGTGTTCTATGAAGAGCATAGTTTTGAGCAGCTTCCTGAAGTCCTTGAGGTCTACAGTTGATCTCAGTTCATCGGGGAGTGAGTTCCATAGGGTGGGCGCCACCAGGGATAGTGCTCTTCTTGAGGTGTCTTGTCTTGTTCTAGCAAATGCTTTGGGGTGGTGATGGTATCTGAGGTTCCTCTTCTCCTGGGTCTGGTGCCTTGGTCAGCTTTTATGAGTGGGTTGCAAACAATTCACTGAGAGGTTCTGTTTTATTTTGAATATGTTTAGGAGTGTCTTATATCAGATGTGGGAGCTGATTGGGAGCCAGTGGAGGTGGTTGAGAATGGGGGTAATGTGATTGTGCCTTGAGGTGCCCATTATTATGTGGGTGGCAGTGTTTTGTGCTATCTGTAAAGGCCAGAGTGCTTGTTTTGAGAGCCCAAGGTAAATTTGGTTGCAGTAGTCTAATGTGGGAGTGATAAGCGCTTGACAGACCGTATGGAAGTGACCCTGTAAGAGAATAGGTTTGAGGCGTCTGATGGTTCTCATTTTGAAGTATGCATTCCTTGTGGTTCTGGCAATGTGAGACTGTAAGTTCAGGTCTTTGTCGAGAGTCACTCTGAGGTATTTTACTTCAGGCTTTATTGGTATTGTGATGTCGTTCAGCTTGATGGTGGGTGTAGGGGTGAAGGTGGAGTTTCTGGTGATGAGTAGCACTTCTGTTTTGTTGTAGTTTATGGACAAGTTGTTTTCCAGAAGCTAGCTTGTCATTTGTTGAAGATAATTGGCTATGTTAGAGTAGTCTGGGCTGTCCATGTTGATGGGGGTGAATATCATGATGTCATCTGCGTAGATGGTGTATTGTATCTTGTGGTTCTTGATGATAGAGCAGATGGGTTGTATGTACAGGTTGAATAGCAGGGCAGAGAGTGATGAGCCTTGCAGGATGCCCTGGGTGGCTCTCAGAGGCTGGGAGGGATCTGAGCCGCATTTGACTTGGAGGTGTCTGTCAGTGAGGTAGGATGTGAACCAGTTCAAGGTGGTGCCTTGTAGGCCAACTTCCTGTAGTCTTGATTTCAGGGTTGTGTGGTCGACAGTGTCAAATGCTGAGGAGATGTCTATGAAAATCATGAGGACATCCTTCTTGATGTTGTCAATAATTGGATCAGCTTGTCAAAGAGGTGTATCAGTAGAGTTTTGACACCATGGTTTGGTTGGAAGCCATGTTGATTAGGGTCTAGGGGAAGTGGCTGTCAATGTGATATTAAAGTTGATGTTGAACCACCTTTTCGATGATCTTCGATATGAGGGGGAGGCTTGAAATAGGTCTGTAGACAACTGGGTTGGTCTTACTTAGTGGGGATTTTTTGGGAATTGGACGTATTGTCACTAGCTTTAGGGCACTAGGCATAATTCCTGTGGTAAGGGAGTTGTGCACCATGTTGCGGATGATTCGGATCAGATCTTCTTTTACTGCTTTGATCCAGGTTACTGGGCATGGATCTGTTGGGGTGGTGCTGGTGTTGAGTGATGTGATGATGTTTGAGATCTGCTCTGTCGACGGAATGCTGAATTTGTCCCAGATTTGGTTGGGAGGAGGTAGCTTGTTAGTAGTTGCTCATGGTAATCTTGGGTGAGGAGGTGAATTTGGTCTTGAGGTAGTCTGCGAAGGTCTGTGGATCTATTTGCTCATCTTTCTCAGTATTGGGTTCGTTGGTGATGGTATAGTGGATAACATGAGGAGGGATCTAGCAAAGCTTGAAGAATGTAATCATCAGTGTAGATATAGAATGTTGTGTCCATCACCCAAAATGACTCAGCTAAAACCTTGAAGTAGATGTTAAATAAAATAGGTGACATTATGGATCTGGTACTCCGTAGTTCAGTGCCCAAGGTAATGATGTGGTGTTGTTCAACAGAACTAACTGTTGTCTGTCTAATAACATTTGAACCACAAAATACTGTGCCACTGATGCCTGTTTCCACCAGCTGTGCAAGCATGAAATTGTAGTCCATGGTGTCAAAGGATGCTAATAAAAGTAGCACTAATACTGAGGAAGATCTCTGTCTAGCTTCATTCCAATCACCTAAAGCTGAATCATGAAACGATGACAGCTGCTTGCATTTCCGACTATTTCCGACTATTTCTCTTGCCCTAACATCACTCCCTCTCTGGCTGGCACAAACTCACTCTGACTGACCATTTCAAATATCTTTGGATAATCATCTCCTTCCAATGACAAATCTCTGCTCTAACTAAATCTACTTTTCTTGCTCTTCACCAGTTCCAGGACATACCCCCAGGCACAACATACCCTCATCTATGCTCTTATCACTTCAAGACTTGATTATTGCAACTCTTATCTATTGTGGCATCTACTTCTTCAAAACCAAGAGACTTCAAACACTTCATAAAATGGCCATTCAGCACCTTGACCACATTTCCCCTCTGTTTATGCTTCTCATTCAAGGCCTTTCACAATAGTGTTCCTCTGTATCTCACCTCATTCACTGTTCCTTACTTTCCATTGGGTGCATTACGCTCAGCCCAAGAAAACAGACTTTGTAGACCCCCTGTGTCCTCTGCCAGAGTCGAATCTATGCGGGGAAACTGCCTTTTTCTTCATGGCACCTGCCCTCTGGAACTCTCTTCTTCCCCATATTCACACTGAACTCTCTTATAAGGCCTTTTGTGTAAACCTGAAGACCTGCCTCTATTGGCCTGCCTTCAGGGGACAGAGCTAGGAATAGTGGGCTGAAAACCTTGTCTCTTGTCTCTATACTTTCCTAACTTCTATTCTAAATGGCGTTCCTTTTCTCTATTTTCCCAGTAACTGTTTTATATTGTAATTAAACTGCTTTGATGACCCTCCTAAAAGTGATATATGAAGAGAGAAATAAAGATAAAAGATCTCCCGTCACAGTTCCTATGGAGATCATCAAGAACTGTCTCTGTTCCATACCCAGGTCTGACACCAGACTGACATGGTCCAGCAACTTTTTTTCTTTTAGCCAGTCACTGAGTTGAAAGCAAACTGTTCTATATGTTTTCTCAGAAAGGGAATGTTCGATAATGATTGGTAGTTTTCGGGCTTACCCTGGTCAAGGGAGTTTTTTTTTAGGAGGGAGTACACCACAACCCTTTTTAGTTCTGTTGGCAGCTGGCTTCCACAAGAGAGGAGTTCAATGATGCCTCTACCAAGCCAGCTGTTCTACCTTTGCTGGACAAGGATCAAGGGGGCAGAATGTCAATCTTAGACCTTTCAAGATATTTTGAGAGCCTCCTTCATTAGCTGTTTAAGGGATCCCTTCAGGACTCTTACCATCCCATGTGCTTTCTGTGCAGGACCATTCCATTTCTAGTCTTAGCAGGAAGTGAATGCCATCTTGCTGTAACATCCCGCTCTTTGGGTGGCTGCTTTAGATCAGCCTGTATTCTATACAACCTCAGTGCACAGGATGTAAGATGTGGTTTCTTTCTTGGTTTTCAGCAAGGATGGCCCAACCACAAGACAAACTAGGTGGTCACCTAGGGATGAAGCTTCTTTTAGGGAGCAAAGAGCAGCTACAATGAAAGCCAAGTAGTGGATCCTGGCAGCCTCAAAAACTCCAAGAGTCATCAGAGCAGGCAAAATGGGCAATATGCAAACAGTCCATTTACCCTTGTAAGTGGATTTTTGAAATCTCCCTCATTATGTATATATTTACAAAATAAAGATTAATATTTAGACGTGTGATGTCCAAAAATGTATTTTTATAGGATTGTTCTCGAAGGGATATGATTACAATTGAGTTTCATAATAAAAATCTTGAGGGGGAGGAGTGGAGCACTAGGGGGTCTAAAAGCTAATTGCAAGGGGGCACAAGCCTGAAGTTTCACTTAGGACACCTAATACCCTTGCACTAGCCCTGGTTTTCGGTGTGGGTCTTGGTTTTCAGTTTGATGTATGTTTGTGTGTTTGTGCTGGGCTTTCTTCTATTTTGTTTTGTGACCTGTGTGGAATCAGACCTTAATCCTTGAAAAGTCTGTTTCTCAAGACTAGACAACCTGTCAGAGGTTTTTCCCACCTCTCTGACTGAGTATGGAGGGAGACTGAAGGAGCAGCTTGCTATCCAAGCCTAACCCAAGAAATCAGATTGGACGAGCTAAATTGCTACCTGAACCTAACAGAGAAGTTTACTGCACAGTTCAGTTGCCTATAAATGCCTTTGAATATTGGGCCCTAAATCTTTTACTTGCAGCAAATGCTTATCAGTTTTTAATCTCTACCTAGAGACTTTTCTTTTTTTAGTGCCATCAATTCAGTGCTGACTCATAGGGGTATGTTTACTAAACTGTGGTAATCTTACAGACCGCACGTTATGCAACATTAAGGATCGTTAGGTAACGTTAATGCGCGGTATGTAACGTTAACGCGTGTTAACGTTACTTAACGATCGTTAATGTCCCCGGCTGCGGTAAACACCGCAGAGAGTGGAGAGAGGGCGGGGAGTGGGCAGGGAGAGGCTCCCTGCACACTAACGTGCTGAACTGAAGGGCTGAATCCTACAGCGAATGAAAACCTGCTGTTAGATGCACACTTGCAGGAGAGAGAAACGATTTCAGTGTCAGCAATGTACAGCATAGACAGGGAGCCCAAGAAACGTGATAGTAGTGCTCCATTTCCAGCACCATGAGTACTGGTGGGGTTACCCTATCCTGGCACTCAGAGCAGATAGTTTGTGCGATGACCTGCAGTCCTTCTGCACCCAGCCATTGCTGTGACATATACCACAGAGGTATAGCCTACTGGTTAATACAATGCCATTCTCGGCAGTGTTCATGGGTTCTATTCCTCATTGTTCCCTTCTCTTATGCCTGTCTTACTCAATCAGTGTGCATGCCTGTAACAGTCATATTTTGCAGATCTGTGCTGGCAGCCCATAATACCCTCGCCACAATTGCCAACATTCCCTTGGTCCATCTATCTGTGTCTGTCAGCTGTGTAGAATCCTGCCTGCCTGTGCAGGCTGCCCCATGTCCTGCACTGCTACCCTTTCCTGCATTGCACCTCATCATGCTTGCCTCACCTGTGCCTCATCTGTGCCTGATCTGCATGGCACCACCACTCCTCTATCCACCCATCATTGTAACTATCCTACCACCCCCACCTCTACTGGGGGACACGTATTCCCATCGTCTGCCACCAACTGTCTTTCCAGTACTTTACATTGCCAACACCCTGTGCTGTGGTACAGTTGCCCCCACCATGTTTGTCATAAGTACTGGCAGCAACATGGGCTGCCTGCAGATATGGCAGGTCCAGCGGCTCCCAGCTCTCCCTCCTTCACTCACCTGTTCATTGCCTTTCCTGAGTACTCTATCTAGTGTTGGGGCTACATCTGTCTCTGTTCCTCACAGGTCATGCATGTCATCCTGCGGCACCTTGCAGCCCTTAGGGCACACTAACCTTGTTAGGCCACCTTAACCTATGGTTCCATAGCCCAGGGTGCCTTCTAGAGTGCCTTGTCCAGGGGTGCCTACTACGGCGCTTAGCCTAAGGAGCCCTATAGGGTGCCTTATGAGGCACCTTACCAGGCGCCTTATAAGATGCGGTAGTTTGAAACATGCGTTAGATGATACGGCTTGCTGTAATGATGCACCGCCCACACCTTTTTTATGGGCATCTGTACCTTTACTGCAGAACCTAATGCGAATGACATTACCGCAGTTTAGTAAACATACCCCATAGTGACCCAGCTACTTCTGGGTTTTCTTGGCAATGTATCACCAGAAGTAGATTGCCAGCCTTTTCTTCCAAGGTAATGGAGAGTAAAGTGACTTGCCCAAGGTCAAAAGAAGTACCAGTGGGAATCAAACCCTTGATCGTCTGGGTACTAGGTAGCTGCTCAGACCACTAGCCTACTCCTCCACTCCACCTAAAGACTAGAGCAAATTAATTCTAAATACAATGTAAATTGTGACTCTGCCTGCGCTCCACTTAAACTTCTCCCCTGACATTATCCAACCCTGGTTCATAGATTATTGAAGTTTAAGAACACTAGTGGAACATTAATTATTATTCTGGAAATGATCAGACTGAGTTAACAAGGGTTATTTCAATAGGATGATTGTGGGTCTATAAACGGAATGAATGTGTGTACCTTTCTGTCATTTTTTAAGTTGTGAAGCTGATTGCAATGTGTTTTGTTCTATTTTTTTAGCATTGTTTTAATGCTTTTCTACGTATTTGGGGTTTGTTTCACCTTGTGACTGATCTTAGGAAACTAACAATGTAACCCACCTAGGATTTTAGATAGTATTAGCTATAAATGTTTTAAATAAATAAATGAAGTACGTGCCTAATTGCACTGTGCATGCTTTTACATGTGAGGTAATTTTGTAAGAGGTCATCTAAGTGTGTATATTGGTATATAAATGTGAAACGTCTTTCATAAAATTAATTCCTTGAAGTATAGGTCCCTTTGAATACTGACCCATCAATTCATTTGGTTACAATAAATCACTTTACGTGCAGTTAAATGGTTTTGAAAATGGTCCCTCAAGCCTGGCTAAAACTTGCACTCCTTTATAGAAAATACATGCAGACTTTCACCAAAGAGTAATTTTAGCTGTGTTAAAAAGAAGCACTCCATGTACTGTATTTATATAGAAACATAGAAACATAGAAATATGACGACAGAAAAAGACCACATGGACTATCTAGTCTGTCCTTCCATATCACAACTACAACAGTCCCCTTTTTACCTTTAGAGATCCTCTGTGTTTGTCCCATGCTGTTTTGAATTCAGTTACTGTCCTCATCTCTACCACCTCCACTGGAAGACTATTCCATGGATCCACTACTCTTTCCATGAAGAAATGTTTGCGCATATTACTCCTGAATCTATTCCCCTTCAGCCTCATCCCATGTCCTCTCATAGCAGAACTTGCTTTCAATTGAAAGAGGCTCTCCCCCTGTGCATTTATGCCACGGAGGTATTTAAACATCTCAATCATATCACTTCTATCCCACCTTTCCTCTAAGGTGTACATATTAAGATCCTTAAGTCTGTCCTCATATGCTTTATAATGAAGACCACTAATCATTTTAGTAGCCACCCTCTGCATCAACTCCATCCTGTTCACATCCTTTTGAAGGTGCGGTCTCCAGAATTGCACACTATACTCCAAATGAGGTCGCACCAAAGACTTATAGAGAGGCATTATCACCTCCTTTTTTCTGCTAGCTATTCCTCTCCGTATGCAACCAAGCATCCTTCTAGCTTTTGCCATCGCCTTTTCTACCTGTTTAGCTACTTTAAGATCATCAGACACAACCACGCCTAGGTCCCGCTCTTCTTTAGTGGACAAAAGTACTTCACCCCCTATACTATATTGCTCCCTTGGATTGCTGCAGCCCAAATGAATGACCTTACATTTTTTAACATTAAATCCCAGCTGCCAAATTCTAGACCATTCTTCAAGCTTAGCTAGATCTCTCCTCATGTTATCTACACCTTCCTGGGTGTCTACTCTATTGCAGATTTTGGTATCATCCGCAAAGAGGCAAACCTTACCCGACAGCCCTTCCGCTATATCACTAACAAAGATGTATCAGGGGAGTAAACAGCAGATGTACATTCATGCTTAATTGTCCCCAGCTTCTCATACAAATATCAGGTGCAAAGCATATGGGAAGAGGATATTCAGTGAATATAAGATATGCCATATTGGGTCAGACCAAGGTCCATCAATTCCAGTATCCTGTTTCCAACAGTGGCCAATCTACAGTAGGTCACAAGTACCTGGCAGTTTCATAAAAAGGCACACAGGTTCCACAATGTTTGTCCCAGAGCAAGCAGTGAATTTCCCAGGTCATCTTTAATAATGATTTATAGACTTTTCCTCCAGTAACTTGTCCAACCCTTTTTTAAACCCGGCTACACTAACAGCTTTTACTACATCCTCCGGTAACGAATTCCAGAGTTTGATTACCCGTTGAGTGAAAAAATATTTTCTCTTATTAGTCTTAAATAGTTTACTCTGTAGCTTCATTGCATGTCCCCTAGTCTTTGTATATTCTGATGACGTAAACAATCGATCTATGTTTACCCGTTCCACTCCGTTCATTAATTTATAGACTTCTATCATATCGCACCCTCAACCGTCTCTTTTCCACGTTGAAGAGCCCTAACCTTTTTAGCCTCTCCTCTTAGGGGTATCCTTCCATCCCCTTTACCATTTTGATTGCTCTTCTATGTACCTTTCTAACACTATATCCTTTTTAAGATACAGCGACCAGACTTGCACACAATTTTCAAGGTGCGGTCGCACCATGGAACGATACAGAGGCATTATAATATCCTTTATTTTATTTAACATTCCTTTCCTTATGATACCTAGCATTCTATTTGCTCTCTTGGCTGCCGCTGCACACTGGGCGGAGGGTTTTACATGTTATCCATGATGACACCTAAATCTTTTTCCTGAGTGGTAGTTCCTAATGTGGAACCATGCATCTTGTAACCATAGTTTGGGTTTTTCTTTCCTAGGAGCATAACTTTGCACTTGTCCACATGAAATTTCATCCGCCATTTGGATGCCCAGTCTTCCAATTTATCAAGATCCTCTTGCAATTTTCCACAATCCTCTTGGGTTTTAACAACTTTAAATAGTTTTGCGTTATCTGCAAATTTGATAACCTCACTCGTTATTCCCTTTTGCAGGTCATTTATGAATATGTCAAAAAGCAGCAGACCCAGCACAGATCCCTGGGGTACTCCACTATTCACCTTTCTCCATTGGGAAAATTGGTCATTTAGCCCTACCCTCTGCTTTCTATCTTTTAACCAGTTCCTGATCCACAATAGTACACTGCCTCCTATCCCATGACATTTAAGTTTTGCCAAAAGTCTCTGATGAGGGACCTTGTCAAAGGCTTTCTGAAAGTCCAGATACACTATGGGGTATGTTTACTAAACTGCGGTAATGTCATTCACGTTAGGCCTTATAAGGTGCCTTGTAAGGTGCATTATAAGGTGCCTTGTAAGGTGCCCTGTAAGGTGCCTTGAAAGGTACCTCATAAGGCGCCCTATAGGGCTCCTTAGGCTAACGCGGTATGAGGCACCCCTGGACAAGGCACCGTAGAAGGCACCCTGGGCTATGGAACCATAGGTTAAGGTGGCCTAACAAGGTTACGGTGCCCTAGGTCAGTGTTCCCTAAGGGCTGCAAGCTGCCTCAGGATGACATGCATGACCTGTGAGGAACAGAGACAGATGTAGCCCTAACACTAGATAGAGCACTCAGGAAAGGCAATGAACAGCTGAGAAAAGGAGGGAGAGCTGGGAGCCGCTGGACCTGCCATATCTGCGGGCATCCCATGTGGCTGCCAGTACTGATGACAAACATGGTGGGGGCAACTGTACCACAGCACAGAGTGTTGGCAATGTAAAGTACTGGAAAAACAGTTGGTGGCAGACGATGGTAATACGTGTCCCCCAGTGGAGGCGGAGGTGGCAGGATAGTTACAATGATGGGTGGACAGAGCACTTGTGGTGCCACGCAGATCAGGCACAGGCAAGGCAAGCATGAATGGGCGCAATCGAGGAAAGGGTAGCAGTGCATGACATGGGGTGACAGCCTGCACAGGCAGACAGGACTCTACACAGCTGACAGACGCAGATAGACGGACCGAAGGAATGTTGGCAATTGTGGTGAGGGTATTATGGGCTGCCAGCACAAATCTGCAAAAATATGACTGTTACAGGCATGCACACTATATGAGTAGGACAGGCAGGAGAGGAGAGAACAATGAGAAATTGAACCCATGAACACTGCCGAGAATGGCATTGTATTAACTAGTAGGCGATACCTCCATGGTGTATGTTGCAGCAATGGCTGGGTACAGAAGGACTGCAGGTCACCGCACAAACTGTCTGCTCTGAGTGCCAGGATAGAGTAACCCCACCAGTACCCATGATGCAATGCACATGCTGAATAGCTGTCTACAGCTGATCAGCAAATGCGGTCTGCACCTCTCCAGTACTTCAGCTTGGAAAGACGAACTGACAGTGCATGATACTGGCACAGTGTAGCTACAGACCATGCCATTGTGCATGTTCTGTGTTCCCCCTGAGGGATAGGATGGGTGCCCAGCACTAGGTCCGCAGTACATGTGGTGCTAGAGATAGGTCCTGCTGTACATCCCTATCACTACCAGTGTATGACAGGTGTTCCTTGCAGGGCAGCCAAAAGTAATTCAGTGTCCATCTGTATCCTGCAGTCACATGTGGTTCTCTGGGACCAGACACCACACAGATTAGTGTGTACCCAGTGTTAGGGTCTGGCTGACATGGGCACCTGTTATCAGGGCAGAGTGGTTTGTGTAGCCGTGCCTTTATAGGTCAAAGGGGTATACACTACATACCCCAAAGAGCTCCTGTCACCCTTTGTGTAGGTAAGGGACAAAGTGCCCCAGCCCCCGTGAAGCAACCTCTGTCCTGCTGGTATAAGACAGCCCTCCAGGGTTGGTGGGACAGAGCCATACCTGTGATTGTAGCAGTGGCAGACCAGCAGCAATGCTGGGGTTAGTTCTGGAAAAACACAACTGTCTCATACTACTATCTGCTAGTCACCAGCAAACAGCAGAATCAGACTGCACCTTATAGATGTTCCAACCATGCACAGCCTAACTGCAGACAGTCCACTAACCAGTCCATAGCGCATGCTCACAAAGGAACTATGTGCACCAAGCAGGCATCTCAGTAATTAGGAACCCAGCACGAGGATCACAAAAGCATCACTGGAGGCAGATAGCATGGAGTGCTATGTGGGAACCTAGACATGCCATGGTCACTGCTCGGTCAGAATGAGTGCCCTCCCAGCATGTGTCCCAGCCATTGCCCCACACCCTGTGAAGATGCATCCGGGCCAATCTGCCCTGTCGAGGTACCCACAACACCTTGCTCCTCATTATGCACATATTCAGGCTAATGCTGGTAACAGTGGGACATTTTGGGCCCAGAGAGGGGTGGGCAGCCACAGAAGAATGGATAGACACACACACACACACACTCTCCTATTGCAGCATTGTGCAAAGATAGGGGTGGTTTGCAACCCTGCCCGCCACACTGGTCCTGATCACAGTGCCGACATTGCTAAACTGTGCAGGAGGTAGTAGTAGTGCTCTGGTGATAACTGAAGCTCAATGCTGGGGCCAACAGCCTGTCTCTCCATGCATCTTTGGATTGTGGGGCCTGTGTGAGTGGGTGTTTGTACCCCTGTTCTACGCTGCTTTGAGCTTTGCACATGTTGCTGTTCTATCTGCGTTGTAGGGTAAAAAACAGGGACATGCATGCAGGAACCACAGCTGGGGCTTGAAACTGTGACCCTCTGCTTCTGGACACACTGGCTGGGTGTACTGCACCACACTGTTGCCACAGTTGCATGATAGTCCCTGGAGCTACCTGTACTTTTCCTCAGCCAGACCTTTTATGTTGCACTGCACACCACGTACTGGTAGAGGGCATGGCCTAGGTCCACTGCAGGCAGGTGCCACTGCCCCCTCCAGCACGGGCAGACACCCCTGCCATGCTGACATGACCATATGCTGTCGGTGCTGATAGTGAGCAGTCCCAGGCCATCCACTTTGTGGTTAGGTGGTCGCCTATGGAGCGGGGTCTGGGGCAGGGGGCATACATAAGCATCCTCACATCCCCCCCATCACCGCCTACCAATAGCATGTCCCTTCCGCTTGGGGGACGGTTAGCTGGGGGGATGTTAGGTCAGTGCCCTGGCAACTGTTAGCTCGGGTGGACCAGGTAGATGTAGGTGGATTGTGTTTGGCCTTTGTCAGCTGCTGTCATGCTGAATTCCGGTTTCTATGTTCCTATGTGCCACCTAGGTGCCTGCCTAGTCCACCCTGTGCCCCATCTGCCTCCGCTACAAACAAAGGAGCGAGCAGGGTAAGAGGTCACTAGCACTTTATTAATGAACAACCCCAACGCGTTTCGGCAGGTGCCTTCATCAGGGGGCTAAAAGGACTGCAAAACCAAATAAAAACATATAACAAAACATCAATAAATACATAATAAAATAATAAATATAATAAATATAAAAAATGATGAATATAAACATCCATGTATAATCACAAGTAAAATATACTTACACGTTGTACTTCTAGTCATGCATTAAAGAAAGCGCATAAACAATGTGTGACCAATAGTACAATAGAAATAGCTGAAAAAAACAATAAATACGTTAAAATTCGAAACTGCATACAGTTCCACGTTAAGAAACAGAGGAAAATGGGAGACCCAGACCCGAACCGTAAATAAAATATAACAATAACATCTATGTCATAACACCAAGAGAAAATAAAAATATATAAATATAAAAATGAACATAATAAAAATAAAAAATTAAATTAAAAACAAAATATTTTAATACATCAATATAAAAACAATCAGAAAAGCATGAAATCATTGGCAAATAAAACAATAAAATGAGTAATTATTAATAAACAATAAAAGAACTGGATATAAAAACATTTAAACAACTATACAAGAAAATTGCTAAGTGATACATATTTGTTGTATAGGACATGCCAATGCATAAAGCTAAAACAAAAAGACAAATAATGACATACTAAAAATAAGATGGAATTTTAAGGAGGATTATGGAGGGACTTATGGATTTTTATTCTGTAATCTGTCTATTATTATAAAACCGGCCGATAAAGGCGGAGCTTTAGTTATTCTTAATAAGACTGATTATGTTCAGGAAATATTACGCCAAGTTAATGATATTGTTTTTTACAAAAAGATTTTTGATGATCCTACAGCCAACCTTAAGCATAGAATGGATACTCTAATTTTCATTGGACAACAAGCAGGCTATTTGACTCCCAATGAAATTAGCTTTCTTACTGTCCAACATCCTGTCATACCCACCATCTATGTTCTGCCTAAAATCCATAAGTCCCTCCATAATCCTCCTGGACGACCTATCATATCGGCCATTGGGTCTTTGTTAGAACCCCTATCCAAGTTCTTGGACGTTTTCCTTCGTCCGTTTGTTCCTAAAATTCCATCTTATGTACGTGATTCCACACACGTCATTAACATTTTGCGAGATTTTACAAATTATCATGATAAATTGATTTTGGCAACGTTGGATATCAACTCGCTTTATACTAATATCCCACAAGCAGACGCTCTGGAAGTCATTGCAAACACCCTTATTCAGCGAGAACCACCAGTACGTATTCCTACTAGTTTTTTGACCCAGATGGCAGCCATCGCTATGTGTGAGAATTTTTTCTGCTTTCAAGGTATTTTTTACAAGCAAATCAAGGGCGTGGCTATGGGGTCTTCCATGGCGCCAGACGTCGCAAATTTGTATGTGGCTAATATTGAGAGCAGGTTTCTTCAGTTTCATCCTTTTAAGAAATACATTAAGTTATGGCTACGCTACATAGATGATGTTCTTCTCATTTGGGATGGTGCTGAAGACACTTTACAGGCTTTTTTCCAGTGACTGAACTCTAAAGACGAGCACTTACAATTCGAAGGGTCTTTTAGCTCTACGCAAATTTTGTATCTTGATATCAATATTAAAATAGGTAAGAATGGTTTTGAGACAGATCTCTTTCGAAAACCTACGGATCGTAATTCTCTGCTGCGATATGATAGTTTTCATAACAAGTCCCTAAAGAACAATTTACCCTATGGGCAGTTCTTACGTGTCAAGCGTTTATGTACTTCGGTTCATGATTTTGAGCGCCACTCTGCCAACATGGTTGAAAGGTTTAAAGATAGGGGCTATCCGGCACATGTTATTCAAGACGCATATGGTAGGGCTAAATCTTCCAATAGAAATGAACTATTGCAGAAGCGCACACTGCCCAAAGAAGATCAGGTAGTATGTGCCCTTACTTTTTCCTCACTTTCCAAAGACATATCTCATATTTTGAGACGCGAATGGCACCTTCTTTCCTCTCTTCCAGGAATGGCACGAAAGTCTTTGATGGTTGCATACAAAAGAAACCGCAATATCAGGAATATTCTAGTTCCATCGGCTCTCGCAAAACCCAAACCAATGGTCAGAGTTAAGGGGCACTTCACATGCGGACGGTGTTCCGTCTGTTTGAATAGTTTGTCTATTAAAGATGCCTTTGTACATCCCACTACTGCTCAAAAATTTTTCTTGAATCATTTTTCTAACTGTACCACGAGTAATGTGGTATATGTTGTTATGTGTCCTTGCAAGCTTTTGTATGTTGGGAAGACTACTTGTCCTATTAAGACGCGCATTATTGAACACAAAAGTTGTTTGAGCAGACGGGTGGAAGAAAAACCTTTAGTTCAGCACTGGATCAACAAAGGCCATTTAGTCTCTGATCTTAAGTTTTTTGTTATCAAGGTGGTACATCCACATTGGCGAGGAGGTAATGTGGACCAGATTCTCCTTAGGTTAGAGCAACAATATATCTATGAGCTACAGTCGCTTGAACCACTTGGTCTTAATCAAGAGTTTAATTTGTCTGTTTTTTTTATGACTAGTTTTCAAATTTACACAACATTTAAGCACATTTTTTGAAATTTGGTATTTTAGCTCCTTTTTGTTGCTCCTGTCTGTCAGGTTGTGTTTTTCTAGATGCATCCCTCCCTCCCCCTCCCCCCTCCCCCTCCTCTTCCCCCCCTCCCCCTCCCCCTCCCCTCCCCCCCTCCCCCCCCCTCCCCCTCCCCTCCCCCTTTTTGGTGTTCTGTCAATTGTGTTTTCATAATATTTATGTTAAGCTGGAACCAACTGCCTGTTCAATAGCCAGGATTCTTCATTAGTTTTATGGTTTTTAATGGTGCATGTGGTTTATGCCTATTTATGGCTGTATACATTTGATTATGTTTTTTAGTGGTTTTAGTCTCTTTTTATTGACAGGGTTCTATTTTATTCATTTATTTATTTTTTTAGATTTGCACTCATAGTTATTAGTTTGAATTCTGTGTATAGGTTCCTGCAGCCTAGATGTTGTATTAATGTTTTGCTTATGCATATGGCCCAATTGTTCCATGTGGTTTGGTTTCATTTAATAACATTAGCAACGTTTACAAAATAGCATACATTGATATATCCTTGTAGTTCATAAGTTATCTTCAGCATTATATTTTCGCAATCACCTGATGCTATCATGTTTTTCAATGCATATGCATTCATGCATAATTGGGTTTGTCATTTCTTTAAAACGCGTCTAAATTTAGGCTGTTTCAGTTCCCTATGCCGGTCTGAAGGTATGTGTGTCTCCTTATGCACTTTGAGATCGGTACCCATAGTTATTAGTTGGATTTTGTATAAGTGTTTTATGCAGCTTAGCTGTTGTATTAATGTTTCTCTTATGCATAATGCCCAAATTGTTCTACATGTTTGGTTTTTATCAATAACGGTATTAGCAACGTTGATGAATTAGCATATATTTATATACTTTTTGTAGTTTATAAGCTATCTTTAGCATTAGACCCTTGTAATCACCTGATGCTATCACGTTGTTTAATGCATATGCATTTATGCAAAATCGGGTCTTGTGATTGCTTTAAAACGCGCCAAAATTCAGCGCGTCGATCTAAGGCTGTTTCAGTTCCCCATGTCGGTCTGAAGGTACGTGTGTCTCCTTATGTAAGGTTTTTATCTCCTTTCTGTTTTTAGTTGATGTTACATTGATTTTTAGTTTACTTTTTTAAGTGCAGTTGCCATGCAGGTACATATACATGGTTTCTTCTACAGATCGTTTGTTTATAGACGCGGCATTCATTACTCTCTTCTGTGTTTACATAACGCACCGACATCGGGCTGCATTAGTTTGCCTCTATGTGGGCTTTGTATCCCCCTTTTTTTAATATATTTTACCTCCTTATCAGTTTAGTATGGTAAATTATCTTAACATTTATTTAGATAAAGCTGGTTAATCGCTGTTGGCTGTTTTTGCCCACACACAAGATATGACGCTGGTATTTATTTTTTTGGTATCATTATGGTTTTTAATATAAAGGCATATATGGTGAGGCTTGTGTCCCTTTTAAAACGCACTGAATTCAACGTTTTTTTAAAGTTCCCCTTTTTTTTAATAAAAATTGAAGTACCATGCTCTTTGATTTTATTTTTGTATGAGCATTTTTTTGGCTAAACTTTTTCCATATCCTCTCTGTTAGAGGTTGTAGACATGGTCACATTTATTATAAGTCAGACTAGTATGCTGGTTGTTTCTATATCCATCCAAATATAGTCCGTTCATTGATGCTTATACTGAGTTACCCCCCCCCCCTTTTTTTAAAACATTGTGATCCCTCATGCAAATACTTAAGGTACGAGCGGCCTCTTCTCCAACTTGGATAAATGTGGTTTTTATCAATGGTGGTTACAAAGAACTTTTTATTAATATATTTATTTATTTATATTCTATTTTTAGTATGTCATTATTTGTCTTTTTGTTTTAGCTTTATGCATTGGCATGTCCTATACAACAAATATGTATCACTTAGCAATTTTCTTGTATAGTTGTTTAAATGTTTTTATATCCAGTTCTTTTATTGTTTATTAATAATTACTCGTTTTATTGTTTTATTTGCCAATGATTTCATGCTTTTCTGATTGTTTTTATATTGATGTATTAAAATATTTTGTTTTTAATTTAATTTTTAATTTTTATTATGTTCATTTTTATATTTATATATTTTTATTTTCTCTTGGTGTTATGACATAGATGTTATTGTTATATTTTATTTACATATCTTTATGGTTCGGGTCTGGGTCTCCCATTTTCCTCTATTTCTTAACGTGGAACTGTATGCAGTTTTGAATTTTAACGTATTTATTGTTTTTTTCAGCTATTTCTATTGTACTATTGGTCACACATTGTTTATGCGCTTTCTTTAATGCATGACTAGAAGTACGTGTAAGTATATTTTACTTGTATTTATACATGGATGTTTATATTCATCATTTTTTATATTTATTATATTTATTATTTTTTTATGTATTTATTGATGTTTTGTTATATGTTTTTATTTGGTTTTGCAGTCCTTTTAGCCCCCTGATGAAGGCACCTGCCGAAACGTGTTGGGGTTGTTCATTAATAAAGTGCTAGTGACCTCTTACCCTGCTCGCTCCTTTGTTTGTTTTGGACTCTCTGCAAGGTTGGTGCTCTCTCTTTGTGTCTTTGGTCCCATCTGCCTCCGCTACATATCCCGCCTGCAGCCCCCTATGCCCCATTTGCACCATCACCATAGTGGCCTTTCATACTTGGGCACTATGCTGTTGCTGAAAATGGAGCACTACTATCACGTTTCTTGAGCTCCCTGCCTATGCTGTACATTGTTGACACTGAAATGGTTTCTCTCTCCTGCAAATGTGCAGGTTTTCATTCGCGGTAGGATTCAGCCCTTCAGTCCAGCGCGTTAGTGTGCAGAGATCCTCTCCCCGCCCACTCATCGCCCATTGATCCCTTCCCCCGCCCTCTCTCCACCTGCTGCGGTGTTTACCGCGGCCGGGAACGCTAACGCTTGTTAGGTAACGTTAACGCACATTAACTTTACATACCGTGCATTAATGTTACCTAACGATAGTTAACGTTACCTAACGCACGGTCTGTAACATTACCGCAGTTTAGTAAACATACCCCTATATCTACCAAATCACCTTTGTCTATCTGTTTATTCACACCTTAAAAAAAACATAACAGATAAGTAAGACAAGATCTTCCTTGTCTAAAGTCATGTTGGCTGACTCCCATTAAGCCATGACTATCTACATGTTCAGTAATTTTGAACTTTATTATGGTTTCTACCATTTTTCCCGGTACTGACGTCAGGCTCACTGGTCTGTAGTTTCCCAGATCACCCCTGGAACCTTTTTTAAAACTTGGCGTTGCATTGGCCATCCTCCAGTCTTCAGGTATTACAGATGATTTTAATGATAGTTCACAGATTACTAATAGCAGGTCTGCAATCTCATATTTCAGTTATTTCAACACCCTTGGATGTATACCATCTGGTGCAGGTTCATTTCTACTTTTCAGTTTATGAAATAGTTGTAAAACATCTTCCCGGTGTATCGATATTTCTTTCAATTCTTCCATAGTATCACCTTTAAATACCACTTCCGTCATGGGTAACATCCCTACATTTTCTGAAGCAAAGAATTCATTCAGTCTCTCCACTATGGCCTTGTCCACTCTTAGGGGTATGTTTACTAAACTGCGGTAATGTCATTCGCGTTAGGTTCTGCTGTAAAGGTACAGATGCCCATATAAAGGCATGGGCGGTGCATCGTTACAGCAAGCTGTATCAGCTAACGCATGTTACAAACTAACGTGCACTACAAGGTACCTTATAAGGCACCTTATAAGGCACAGGCAAAGCAAGCATGAAGAGGCGCAATGCAGGAAAGGGTAGCAGTGCAGGACATGGGGTGACAGCCTGCACAGGCAGACAGGACTCTACACAGCTGACAGACGCAGATAGACGGAATGAGGGAATGTTGGCAATAGTTCCGAGGGTATTATGGGCTGGCAGCACAAATCTGCAAAAATATGACTGTTACAGGCATGCACACTATTTGAGTAGGACAGGCATGAGATGAGGGAACAATGAGGAATTGAACCCATGAACACGGCCGAGAATGGCATTGTATTAATCAGTAGGCTATACCTCCGTGGTGTATGTCATAGCAATGGCTGGGCAGTCCAACAAATAGGCACGAATCCACGTGCAACAGACAACCCAGTACAAACGTGGATAGCAACAAAAGGACGTATAAATAAACACTTTATTGAAAACCAACTATAGCCACTGGCCCGACACTGGCCGTGTTTCGGAAATCTTCTTCAGGGGCTTTTAATGGCTGTGGTTATATGCTACTCTTATACGTGTTGCTTTTTTTGAAAAAAAGTAACCTTTAACACTCCTGTCCAAGGAGGTTCATATCCACATCCGAGGATGTGGGAGACAACTGGTGACCACTAAACAGTAAATATAGGAATGATCAAGCCGACAATGTGCCGGCAGTGCTTCAATGCAAACAGACTTTCAAAAAAAGTCTGTTTGCATTGAAGCACTGCCGGCACATGACAGTGCGTGATACTGGCACAGAGTAGCTACAGACCATGGCATTGTGCAGGTTCTGTGTTCTCCATGAGGGATAGGATGGGTGCCCAGTACTAGGTCCGCAGTACATGTGGTGCTAGAGATAGGCCCTGTTGTGCATCCCCATCACTGCCAGTGTGTGACAGGTGTTGCCTTACAGTGCAGCTGAAGGTAATTTAGTGTCCATCTGTACCCTGCAGTCACATATGGTCCTCTGGGACTAGACACCACCCAGATTAGTGTGTACCCCATGTTAGGGTCTGGCTGACATGGGCACCTGTTATCAGGGCAGAGGGGTTTCCAGACTTGCATGAGGTTTGTGTAGCAGTGCCTTGATAGGTCAAAGTAGTATGCACTACATACCCCAAAGGGCTCACATCACCCTTTTTGTAGGTAAGGGACAGGTGCCTCACAACCCATGAAACAACCTCCATCCTGCTGGTATGCAACAGCCCTCCAGAGTTGGTGGGCCAGAGCCATACCTGTGGCTGGGGCAAACCAACAACAATGATTGCACTAGCTCTGGAAAACCCCATCTACCTCACACCACTGTCTGCCATTCAGCAGCAGATAACACAGTCAGATTGTACTGTATAGGTATTCCAACCATGCACAGGCTAACTGTAGACAACCCACTAGCAAGTCCATAGTGCATGCTCACAGAGGAACTATGTGCACTAAGCAGGCATCTCAGTGATTGGGGCCCCCAACACTGGGAACATAACAGGATCACTGGAGACAGAGAATATAGAGTGCTATGTGGGAACCTAGACATGCCATGGTCACTGCTCGGTCAGAGTGAGTGCCCTCCCAGCATGCCATGCTGTGGCCACCCTGTCCATGCAGGCAGTGGTTGGGCACTACAGTGTCCCAGCCATTGCCCCACACCCTTTGAAGATGCATCCTTGCCAATCCGCCCTGTCCGGCCATACCCACAAGACCTTGCTCCTCATTATGCACATATTCAGGCTAACGCTGGTAACAGTGGGACATTGTGGGCCCGGTGAGGTGTGAGCAGTCACAAAACAATGGATAGACATACACACACACACACTCCTATTGCAGCATTGTGCACAGATAGGGGTGGTTGGCAACCGTGCCCGCCACACTGGTCCTGATCACAGTGCCGACATTGCTAAACGGTGCAGGAGGTAGTAATGGTGCCCTGGTGATAACTGCAGCTCAGTGCTGGGGCCAACAGTCTGACTCTCCATGCATCTTTGGATTGTGGAGCCTGTGTGAGTGGGTGTTTGTACCCCTGTTCACCGCTGCTTTGGGCTTTGCACATATTGCTGTTGTATCTGCATTGTAGGGTAAAACATAGGGAAATGCTCTGCAGGAACCACAGCTGGGGCTTAAACCTGTGATCCTCTGCTTCTGGACACACGGGCTGGGTGTACTGCACCACACTGTTGCCACAGATGCATGGTGGTCCCTGGGGCTACCTGTACTTTTCCTCAGGCAGACCTTTTATGTTGCACTGTACACCATGTACTGGTACAGGGCATGGCCTAGGTCCACTGCAGGCAGGTGCCACTGCCTCTTCCAGCACAGGCACACCCCCCTGCCATGCTGACATGGCCATATGCTGTCGGTGCTGGTAGTGCGCAGTGCCAGGACATCCACTGTGTGGGTAGGTGGTCGCCTAGGGAGCGGGGTCTGGGGCATGGGGCATACATGAGCATTCTCACTCCCCCCCCCCCATCACCGCCTACCAATAGTCTGTTCCTTCCACTTGGGGGAGGCTTGGCTGGGGGGATGTCAGGTCAGTGCCCTGGCAACTGTTAGCTCGGGTGGACCAGGTAGATGTAGGTGGATTGTGTTTGGACTTTGTCAGCTACTGTCATGATGATTTCTGGTTTCTATGTTCCTATGTGTCACCCAGGCGCCCGCCTTGTCCACCCTGTGCCCCTGCTGCCTCCGCTACATGTCCCGCCTGCAGCCTCCTATGCCCCACTTGCACCATCGCCATAGTGGCCTTTCATACTTGGGCACTATGCTGGTGATGGACATGGAGCACTACTATCACGTTTCTTGGGCTCCCTGTCTATGCTATACATTGCTGACACTTAAATGGTTTCTCTCTCCTGCAAATGTGCATCTTACGGCAGGTTTTCATTCACGGTAGGATTCAGCCCTTCAGTTCAGCGCGTTAGTGTGCAGGGAGCCTCTCCCCGCCCACTCCCCGCCCATTCATCCTTTCCCCCCACCCTTTCTCCACACTTTGTGGTGTTTACCGCAGCCGGGGACGTTAATGATCGTTAAGTAACGTTAGCGCGCGTTAACCTTAATTCCGCGCATTAACGTTACCTAACTAGCGTTAATGTTACATAACGCATGGTCTGTAACGTTACCACAGTTTAGTAAACATATCCCTTAGTGTCTCTTTTACCCTTCTATGATCTAATGGTCCAACTGACTCTCTCACAGGTTTTTTGCTTCCGCAGCAAGCTTCTTCTCAAATTCTCTCTTTGCCTGCCTTATCAATGCCTTACATTTAACTTGCCAGTGCTTGTGCTTTTTCCAGTTTTTGTCATTTGGCTCTATTTTCCATTTCCTGAAAGATGCCTTTTTTGGGAAACAGCAGCCACTCTAACCTCACCTTTAAACCATGCTGGCAGTTTTTTGGACTTCCTTCCACTTTTCTTAAAGCGTGGAATACAGCTGGTCTGGACTTCGAAAATAGAATTTTTAAACAACACCCAAGCTTGATGTAAGTCTTTAACCTTTGCAACTGCTTCTTTTATTTTTTTTTAAACTATTTTCTTCATTTTTTTTTTTTTCTATTTATTTTCCTAATTTTATCATAGTCTCCCTTTCGAAACATAAAGGCAGTACTGTGGATTTCCTTACCATCTCTCCTCCATTAATTAAATCAAGCGCGATCATGCTATGATCACTATTGCCAAGAGGCCCCAACACCCTTATCTCTTGCAGCAGATCTGGTGTTCCACTAAAAACTAGATCCAAAATGGCTTCTCCTCTGGTCAGTTCGTGAACCAGCTGCTCCAAGAAGCAGTCATTTATTTCATCTAGAAACTTTATCAGCCTAGCATGTCCTGCCATGACACTGACCCAGTCAATACTGGGGTAATTGAAATCACCCATTATCATTACTGTACTGTAACTTTTGTTAGCTTCCCTGATTTCTTTGAGCATTTCATCATCCATTTGTTCATTCTGGCCAGGCAGTCGATAGTATACTCCCATTGCCATCGCCTTCCCCTTTTTACATGTAATTTCAATCCATAGAGATTCTACAGCAAATTTTGTTTCCTGCAAAACTTTAATCCTTTTTGACTAAATGCCCTCTCTAATGTAGAGCACAACCCATCCACCAATTTGATCAGCTCTTTCATTGCGATATAGTTTGTACCCAGGTATCACAGTGTCCCATTGGTTGTCCTCCTTCCACCATGTCTCTGAGATACCAATCATATCAAACCTCTCATTTAGTGCCATCTTATTTTTAAGCATTTGCATGCAAGCATTTTAGAGACTGTATTTTATTCATATTAATCTGGCTATCGGTAGGCAGGGGTAATTTTGAATCTTTAAGTTCTGTTTACTCTGTACTCAAGGGCATTTGGGCTACTTTTGTCTTTATTGGAACCTCTCTGCTGATATGCCTTAACTTCATTCTTTTGGTAGTATCCTTCAAGGATACATTGTTCCAAACCATGCGCTCTTGGGCGACTGTCGGCTCTTTTATCTAGTTTAAAAGCTGCTCTATCTCCTTTTTAAAGGTTAATGCCAGCAGCCTGGTTCCATCCCGGTTAAGGTGAAGCCCATCCATTTGGAAGAGCCCTTCCTTTCCCCAGAATGTTCCCCAGTTCCTAACAAATCCAACACCCTCATCCTTGCACCATTGTCTCATTCACACATTGGGACTCCGGAGCTCTGCCTGTCTTTTGGGTCCTGCGTGTGGAACGGGAAGTATTTCGGAGAACGCTACCCTGGAAGTTTTGGATTTCAACTTCCTACCTAAAAGCCTAAATTTAGCCTCCAGAACCTCCCTACCACATTTTCCTATGTCATTGGTACCGACATGTACCAAGACAGCATATTCCTCCCAGCATTATCTAAGACCTTGTCTAGGTGGCACGTGAGGTCCGTTACATTTGCACCAGGCAAGCATGTTACCAAACGATCCTCACATCCACCAGCCACCCAGCTATCTACATGCCTAATGATCGAATCGCCAACTATAATGGCTGTCCTAACTCTTCCCTCATGGGCACATGGCCCTGGAGAAACTTCCTTGGTGCGAGAGGGTTTTACATCACCTGGAGGACAGGTCCTAGCTACAGGATCACTTCCTGCCACACCAGGTTAGTGCTCTCCTGACACGTGACCTCTCTCCTCCATGGAAACAGGGATACTGCCAGACTGGAGGTGGGACTTCAGGACTATATCCCTCTAGGTCTCATCTATGTATCTCTCTGTCTTCCTTATGTCCTCCAAATCTGCTACTCTAGCCTCCAGAGATCAGACTCATTCCCTGAGAGCAAAGAGCTCCTTGCACCTAGTGCACATGTAAGACCACTCACCAACTGAGAGAAAATCATATATGTGACACACAAAGCAAAAAACTGTAAAGCCCCTATCTTGCTGCTGGACTGCTGTCTGCATCTTAGTTGTAAGGTTCTGTTTAGATATTTAAGTTCTTTTTTTACTAAGGGTTGCTGGGAATACTTATACTAATAAAACTATACCTAATACGTTTGATGTACTTTGTTCAACTGAAGCTTAATTAATCTCAGGTCCTTAATGTATGCCTGATGAGGATAAACAGCTGCACCTGAGAGTGAATATGGCACCTCCTTTCCTTTAAGAGGTTTAAGCACCTATAAAGCTACGATTATTCCAGGAGTGGGTGGGTGATGGGGAGGGAGGGAGGGAAAGAAGACCTATGAAAAGCTAGCTGCTACACAGTACCCTGTCCTGTGCTTCTAAGGTAATCTGTGACCAATTTTCAGGGGGAGTCCCACAGCTCTTGTTTGGATAGAGAGAGTCTTGAGGTCTAAATTTTACCAGAATGTTCCCTGCTGTGTTTTAAATTTAAACTGAAAGCTCTTTGCTGCTACTTGGCCCTGACTGATTTAAGAAATACACTGGATTCACAGATTAATCAGCTTTAATCTAAAGAATTCCTTTTTTCCACAAGATTTAGAAAAATTCCCAAAAGTAAATACTTACAATTGCAGATCTCTCTCCAGAAGTAGCAGTCCCTTTTTGTAGTCCTTCAAGGTAGTTAGCCCATTGTAAAGTAGCTAGTCATTGCCACTGAAAACAAACCCCAATATTCAATGCCGGAGCCATATCTGCCACTGGCATTGCTTAGCCAGGTTGCCGTAAAACTCAGAAGTTAACCAAGCAGCATCGATATTGAGTCACTACCTGGTTAGCTGGGTGCTGCCTCCGCTCTGCCGCATATTTAATGTTAAGAAGTGCAGTGTCATGCACTTGGGAAGCAGAAATCCAAGGGAAATGTGTATGATAGGGGGTGAGAGGTTGGTGTGCACGGACCAGGAGAAGGATCTGGGTTTGATTATTTCTGAGGATCTCAAAGTGGCGAAACAGTGCGATAAGGCAGTGGCAGCTGGGTTGCTAACAGAGAGGAATTACCAGAAGAAAGGAAGAGGTGCTAATGCCACTGTATAAGTCACTGGTGAGGCCTCACTTGGAATACTGTGTTCAGTTTTGGAGACCATATCTCGCAAAGGATATAAAAAGATTGGAAACGGTTCAGGGAAAGGTGACTAAAATGATTTGGAGCCTGTGTCATAAGACTTATGAGAAGAGACTTGAAGACCTAAATATGTACACTCTGGAGGAGAGGAAGGACAGGGGAGATATGATTCAGACCTTTACATGCTTAAAGAGTATTAATGAACAAACAAACCTCTTCCAAAAATGGGGAAGCTGTAAAACTAGAGGGCATCACATGAAGCGGCAAGTGGGTAAATTGAAAGGCAATGTCAGGAAGTGGTGGAGGCAAATACAGTGAAGAAATTCAAAATGGCATGGAACAGACACAGTGGATCCCTTTATAGCAACAGGATAAAATCAAAATAAACGTAACTATCTCTTATATCTCAACAAATAGGGGTGATCTACACGAAGCTGTGGTTACACCCCTGAACAAAGGCATGGAGAGGGGCGACCTGCATGGAGCGGCAAGTGCACCTACTCTTGCCGCCTTGCTGTGCAGACTAGATGGATCATACTGGTCTTTATCTGTCGTCATATTCTATGTTACTATGTTACCCATGACACACCCCAATGCTAACTGCATAGCACTGTGGCGTGTAGCGGCAGCAGGGGCAGCTCTATAATGAGGCGAAGTGAAGCGGCTGCCTCAGGCGACAAAGTTTTGAGGGCTGCAAAAAATGCCCCCAAAACAGCCGCCTCACTTCGCCTTCAAAAGTTAAAAAAAAAAAAAGTGCACAAGTTGCTGCCGCTGCCGAGTCTGTTTCTCGGCAGCAGCAAACTCACAGCCTCCTTTTCCTGCAGCCGCGGCTCCCTGCCTCTTAGAGAACTGTGGCTGTTCTGGTAATTGAAATTTAAATAAAAAAGAAGCCGGTGTGGAGCCTTCCCGCCTCTTTAAGGACCCTGTGCAGCTTTGTCCCAAACCCAAAGGAAGTTGTAACTGCAGGAAGTTGTAACAACTTCCTTTGAGGGCGGGACAAAGCTGTACGGAGTTCTTCAATCAGTGGGAAGGCTCTGCATCAGCTTCTTTTTACCGTTACAACGAAAAGATCATCAACAAACACCACTCGCTTCAGACCTCTCAACGAAGAAGAAATCAAGAAAAACATACTTCCAATCCTCAAACAACCGTCCTCCGACATCAACGACATGGTCACCACATGGAATGAAACCATCAACCAATATGCCATACTACCGCCAGCCTGCAAAAACCCAACAACGAAGAATAATGTAGTGAAAAGACCATCTGCACCATGGTTCTCTCAAGAACTAAGGAAGTCTCTTACTCTATTGAGGAAGCTCGAAAGAAAATGGCGTAAATCTCATAACCCAGCAGATCAACAAACATACTTAACCCACCTTCAATCCTATCGTGAAACAATATGGGACACAAGAAAAACCTACCACTCAGAACTCCTCAACCGCTCCCTAAACAAACCTCGGGAGCTCTTCAATCTAGTAAAGTCATTAACCACAGAACCTTCTCCACCTCAACAAGAACCCATACACCCTCAGAAGTATGCCAATTTTATACAATCTAAAGCTATCAGAACAACAACTTCTTCATCCCAAAGTCCCCTCCAGCAACAAGCACAAAATTTCCCACTCCTTCAGCTCTTATCTCCCTCAGCAAAATGCATTGAAGACATTATCGTCAAAATGAATACTACCACAGCACCTAATGACCCCTGCCCAGCACACTGGATAAGAGCTATGCGATCCGACTTTAGCCCTGTCATAGCAGAAATAATAAAGATGTCCTTCTCAACAGGCACCTTCCCATCGGCACTAAAGCAAACCTCCATAAGACTGCTGCTAAAGAACAATCAACTAGGCCCAACAAAAGAAGAATCATACCGCCCGATAGCTAGTATACCGCTGCTATCCAAAATAATTGAGAAAGTAACCAACAATCAGATACAACAACACATAGACACCTCCTCCCCCCTTGACCCCAGTCAGCACGGATTCAGGGAAGCCCACGGAGTAGAGACACTGTTGACTACATTAACCAACACACTCATCAGTGGACTGGACGACATCAAAAAGGGCTTTGCACTAATATTCCTCGACATATCTGCAGCATTTGACTCTGTGGACCATGAAATACTACTAACCCGTCTATATGACAAGGGAATCCACGGGTTGGCATGGGAATGGTGCAAATCATACCTGGAAGATCGCTTGCAACACGTCAGGACTGTTACAGGTACCTCAGAACCTTTCCAGTTAAAACAAGGAGTACCACAGGGCTCATCCCTATCTGCGTTACTATTTAACATTTACATGCAGCCGCTATGCGATATCACTCGCTCCTTTGGCATATCCTCGCTGATCTATGCAGACGATGTGCTAATATTCACACCATTCAATGTCAAGCTCCCAGATTACACAACATTAGTAGATTGCTTTAACGCAATAGCAGACTGGCTCCTCATGCAGAATATGCGAATAAACTACAAAAAAACTGAGGTACTGATCGTAACGAAAAACAGAGAATTCTCACCCCCGGAGACCCTAAGAGTACGAGACGCAGACCTCCCAATCAAGCCCTCCATAAGATACCTTGGAGTAATACTGGACCATCGACTAGACTTTAAAGAACATATCAACCGCACCGTGAGAACCATTTATTTCAAGATAAGAACCCTACGCCATCTGAAAAATATGCTTGACCCAGACAGCTTCAGAACTATATTCCAAGCCATAGTCACACCACACTTCAACTATGCGAATATAATACTCCATGGTCTCCCAAAAAACTCCCTAAATACATTGCAACTAGCCATGAATGCCGCAGCCAGGGTACTATACGGTGCTTCAAAGAACGAATATATAACACCCATCCTAATGGAGCTTCACTGGCTCCCTATATACTGCAGAATAGCATATAAAGCCCTTCTCTTGATCTTTAAAGCGATAAATACTATAGCTCCTTCATCAATTTCAAAACTCCTCCATCACACTCCCAACATCAGAGCTAGGAGGTCAGCAGCGGCTAATACCCTAGTTACACCACCTGAGGCCACAAAATACAAACGTTCAACAACAGACAGAGCTTTCGAATACTACGCACCCAGATGTTGGAACAACCTACCTCCCGACATTAGAGCGATTACTGACCTCAAGCAATTCAGAAAAGCCATAAAGCACCACCTCTTCATTCTACATTTCCAAAGCACATCATCAACCCTCTAACACTTACAATAAAAGTGTAAATGCCTTATTTACTCAAGATGATGATAAGAAATTCTATCCGGTGTATATAGGTTCTTTACATGTTACAAATATGTACAAAGTTTCTCTAAGTTAAAATCCCAGTTGTATTATCCTGTTATATGTAAACTCACCACAGTCTGTTGATTGCAATGAGTATTCCTGTTTAATGTAAACCGCGCTGATGAAAAAGAGTGCGGTATAGAAGAAATATAAATAAATAAATAAAATAAATAAATAAGGTGGAGTATGCAATGGGGCTGACCCAGGGGAGAAGGGGGCTTGAAGGGAATTGACGTAAGGGGAAGGTGAGATCTGCAATGAGGCTGACATGGAGAGGGAGGATAGGGCTGGAAGAGAATTGACAAGGGAAAGGTGGGGTCTGCAACTGGGCTAACAGGGGGGGGCTAGAAAGGAATTGACATGAGGGGAAGGTGAGATCTGCAACGGGGCTGACATGGGGGGGAGGAGGGTGCTGGAAGGGAATTGACAAGGGAAAGGTGGGGTCTGCAACTGGGCTGACAGGGGGGGATGGAAGGGAATTGACATGAGGGGAAGGTGGGGTCTGCAACTGGGTTGACACTGGGGGAGGAGGGGGCTGACAGTGGGGGAGGAGGAGGCTGGAAGGGAACTGACAAGGAAAGTTGAAGTGTACAATGGGGCTGACCCGGGGAGAAGGGGGCTCAAAGAGAATTGATGTGAGGGAAAGGTGGGGTCTGCAATAGGGATGACACAGGGGGAGGAGGGGGCTGGAAGGGAATTGAAATGACAGGAAGGTGCGGTCTGCAACTGGGTTGACACTAGGGGAGGAGAGGCTGACAATGGGGGAGGAGGAGGCTGGAAGGGAATTGACATGATGGGAAGGTGGGGTCTGCAACTGGGTTGACATTGGAGGAGGAGGGGGCTGGAAGAGAACTGACAAGGGAATGTGGGGTCTCCCAGGGAGCTGACATGGGAGGAAGGTGGGGACTGGAAGGGGGCTGTCACAGGGGAAGGTGGGGCTGGAAGGAACTGACATGGGGGGGAGGAGGGGCAGGAATGGAGCTGATATCTTGGGATGGTACTGGAGGGGGACGGGAAGGGTGATGATATTAGGGAAGGGAGGAGAGGGATGGAAGGGAGCTGACATCTGGGGATGGGACTGAAGGGGGATGGAAGGGAGCTGACACGTGATGGGACTGGTAGATAGCTGGGTAATGGGGTGGGGGCTGGAAGGGAGGGGATACTGGCACTGGGATGGTATTTGGACTAGAAGAGGCTGGGGAAGGGAATGGACACCAGTGGAAGTCCTGTGAATGCAAGGGGGTTGAAAGTGGAAGGTACTGGGAGGGGAGGACTGGAAAAGGGGGCTGATACTGGGGAGGGTTACTAGGACTGGAAATAGGCTGATGAAAGGAAGTGAAGAAAACAAAAGAAGAGACAAGAAATGGCAGATGGATATAGACCATAGAAAGAGAGCAAAGAAAAGACAGGTAAGCAGAAGCCTCAGATCAGGACCAGCATGATCAGAGAATAAAATGATCACACAACAAAGGTAGCAAAAATAATTTTATTTTCAATTTAGTGATTGGATTTTGCACGATCTTTATGGTGAACTACATCTCTTATTTATCTGATGTTGCACTTCATGCAAAGTCTGTCTTCTTGTGGATTCAGTTTAATTTTTGTCTACATATTTTTATTTTTACTTTAGGTTGTAGTCACTTACTCTATACTTGGTGAGGTTCTGTGTTCTGAGAGTGTGACTGAGGCCATGTGTTCTATTAACATGGAGATTGTACATAGGGATCTATACAGTACTGTAGTAATTTGACTTGTTCAGCTTTTCAAATAGGTGTATGGATGTTCTAGGGATTACAACAGCATTTATAGTGCTTTGTTTTTCTGGGTAGGTTCCTTATGTGAGTTTTGGAAGTTTATCCTGGTATGGTATGCTATATTTGGCCTTGTAAATCTTTGGTGACTTTTGTAGGGTTTTATATTGGTTCTCAATATGTCTGGTACTGGAGAATGTTGTTTGTTGTTGTTGAGATGACCAGAATCAGATTTTTTTAAATATATTGAGTTCTGTGGATGAATGTCCTACTTCTGCTCTGCACCCATTGTTGAGGGAGAGGTTTCTGTGGATGCAGAATATATATTCAAAAAGAAAAAGCGAGAACCATAACACAGTATATAACAAAATAAAATGAGTTATAATTTGGGTTTGATTCCAGCAAGCACTCCTTGTGGCCTTGGGCAAGTCACTTAACCCTCCAGGGCCTCAGAAGAAAGGCCTGGCAATCTACTTCCGGTCACACTGCCAAGAAAACCTAGGAGCTTCTGGGTCACCAGGAGTCAGCACTGCATTCTAAACTGTGCCGTGGTTCTCACCTTTTCTTTTAGCTCCTTGGTGTGCGAGCATCTTGCATTTGCTTTGTTTTTTTGCAGAATATATATTTACATTAACACTATAATGGTCCAGTGTGCATTTTCAGGAGTTATGTTGGGGTTGCCAAACCCTTCTTGGTTACAAAGTCTCTTGTTTTTCAGAGGGTGGGAAGTGCTGTGTTGGGACGCCAAGTTGCTCCTGTTTTTGTGGAAATGGAGGTGCTTTAGGGTGTTGGTGGGGGGGGGGGGGGTGGGGACTGGAATATGTATTGTCTGAGATTTGCAGTTGTGTGTTCTTTATGCTGCCAGACTGAAATTTGTCATGTCAGATTAAAGGAAATTTCTTATTTTAAGGGAATGTCTCAGTTTAATTTTGTTTAATAGCCTAATAGCTTCACCGCTGCTGAGTTCCGGACTTTTCCAGCTCTAGCACAATCCAATCCAACGTTTGAATTCATGGATACCAGGATTAGTTTCTCATTTTATATCTTCCCTCCTCATCAATAATCTGGTCATAGCAAAATATAGTAAATCTGATGTGCAGATTGGTGATGGTTTGATGGGGGGGGGCTGTGTAGGTGGCTTTTCATTAATCAAATTTAATGTTTTTTTTATTATGCATTTTACTGTAACATCTGTTTTACTAAATGGCATGTATATCTTTGGATGCCAACTAGTATTTTGGATTGGTAGCATATATATTTTAACATGAAGCAAGCTAAATTTATACAAATAATGCTGCAATTAATCTCCGTACATAGCTCTGCATCACCATCATACTGCCCTTGGGAGGAAGTAGACGGGGGGGGGGGGGCACTAGGAGGTGGAGGAAAGCAAAAACCTCAGATTGGGACAAGCATGATCAAGAATAAAATGGTTGGACAACAATGATAGAAAATAATTTTATTTTCAATCTAATGAACAGTCTTGGTGCTATCTTCATATTTTATAAACTACAGGGAAATTCATTTCTTTCTATTTCTCTGGCATTGCATTGTATGCAGAATCTGGCTTTTTGCCGTTTCAGTTTAATTTTTATCTATATATGTCTATTATTAGGTTATGGTCACTTATTCTGAACTTTGGTGAGGGTCTGTGTTCTGAGTTTGTGGCCAAGGCCAGGTCTTCTGTTAACATGGAGTTTGTATGCAGGGATCTGTACTGTAGTAATCTGAATTGTTCAGCTTTTCAAATAAATGTTTGGATGTTTCAGGGCCCGCTGCAGTATTTATAGTATGCTTTTTTGGGTAGGCTCCTTATGTGAGTTTTGGAAGTTGAGCTGGTATGATATGGTAGGTTTGTGACTTTGTTGTAGGGTCTTGTATTAATTCACAATATGCCTGGTACTGGAGAATGTATGTTGTTATTAGTGAGATAGTCAGAATCAGATTTTTTTTTTTTTTAAGAAATTGAGTTCTGTGGGTGAATATCCTATTTCTGCTCTGCACCCACTGTTGAGAGAGGGGGTTCTGTGGATGCAAAATATATGTTAAAAAAAGAAAAAAATCAAGAACCATAACGCAGTTTATAACAACAAAATAAAAATGAGTTATAATTTGGCGCTATACAGTGCTGCGGTTCTCGCTCTTTTGTTTAGTTCCTTGGTGTGCAAACATCTTGCATTTCCTCCACATTATCTAGTCTGCTTTTTGGTTTGATTCAGTCCCTGACTGGAGTTTTGAGAAAGACACACCACCCCTGCTCCGGGGGGGGGCACCATCTCATCTCTCGCCTCAGGCAGCAGATTACCTTGAGCCGCCCCTGACCGTCAGCACCCGCGGATATCCAGCGGCACTAACCGCTCAGTGCTACAAACCATATAAATGTCTTTGAATATCCCACCCAATGGATTCTTTGTATGTGGGCACTCTAAAGCAGGAAATTTTCAAAGGAAAACTACCCAGTGGTTAGTTGTGACCATTCTCTCTTTCTTTTTCTTTTCATTTTTTTAATAATCAGGTTCTTTATATGCTTTTTGGCTTTCTAGTTCTTATTGGAGGTTATAGCACCATGAACTTTCATTCACTACTGATCAGGTTCAACCCTATCCCACCCCCCATGTACGCACATACATACATTTCACATTTTATCCTTGTCCTATGCAGCATAGTGATTACAATGCCTGCCTTGTTCAGAGACCAGAGATCACAGTTCCCTCTATAATCTGACATGCATACACCCCAAATTTGGACAGTAGCTTTTGCTGTTGGGTGAAAGCCCAAGTTGGCCCAACAGGACAACTTTCTAATTGCTCCACATCAAACATGGAGTCTCAAGAGAGAAAAGACTGAGTTGGTATTATTTCCCATTCAAATGCGTTGGAGTAAAAGACATTTCAGTCGTTGGCTAAACGATTTCCTCATAAATGCAACAATTCACATTCTCTGCCATAGAAAACATTGTTGACAAATTTTTTGTTTAGCTATCATATGGTGGAAAACATTGCCTTCAAGGATCTTGATATGCTTCATGGTGTCTGCTTTGCAGTTCGTTTAAGATTCGTAAACAAGACATTGCATGCTACACATTTAAATACAAATAGAAAAGAAATCAAAACTTCAAACCAGGCACAAAAGAAAACAAAAGAGAAAAAGAAAACAAACACCATGTGATAAAAAAGAAAAAGTAATTTGGAACCAACTAAAAAGAATTACACATATAGAGTAAAAAAAACCTCAGCCAACCCTCCTACCAATACAGTTAAGGAGGAAGAGCCAGTTGATGGGCAATAGTGCCACAACAATCAAAATGAGCTCAAAAAGACATCAGTGGTCCAAAATATCTCCATAGAAAAATCAAATTGGTGAAACAGTCATGTAACATCAGCAACTGTAGCCTTTAAGAGCGCAAATGAATCTATTGGCACAGCATGGCAGCATAGTGGAAAATCAACGAATCTGCATCCAAAAGAAATGCTAAAAAAACATAACTGAAAATCAGCAGGCTCAGCAGGGCAATATACAGTAGCAATCAAAGCAACCATCTGGAGCCCCGACACCAGGGGGCTTGTTTACAAAGCCGTGGTAGCGGTTTCCGATCGTTATCGGAGCTGCGGCCTCATTGTAAACAAGCCCCCAGGTGTTTTGCCAGGCGGCTTCTTCAGGGAGCTCTTTGAAGTAACGTTGCTGTTCGCGAGGCACAGAAACAAGCAGGAGAAGCACAGATCTGCTGCACACACAGCTGGCACGAAAAACAACAACAAGAAAAAAGCACCTTTTTTTCTTCTATATGTGTAATCCTTTTTAGTTGATTCCAAATTGTTTTTTCTTTTTCTCTCACATGGTGTTTGTTTTCTTTTTCTCTTTTGTTTTCTTTTCTGCCTGGCTTGGAGTTTTGTTTTGTTTTCTATTTTATTTTTTGGCTTCTTGGGGGATATTTTGTTATATAGTACACATTTTAATACAACATTCCATTGTTTATCATGGTGACACATTTTATCTATATTATAAATTATAGAGTGTTTGGCATTGTGTTCATTTGGAGGGTCATTCTAAACCATGAATAGCGGGGATGGACGTCCCGCTATTCGTGCCAGCTGCAGCCCCCGACCAACTTCCCCATAGGGAAGTTAGTCAGGGGCGGGGAAGAGGCAGCCCGGGGTCGGAGAGTTGGTGGGCAGTGAGCGGTTGCCGGCCCTAAACATAAAGATCTGATTCTAATGTCGGCCCTGCATGTCCAGGGCCAGAGAAATGGCCAGGGAAGTTATTCCACCTCTGAGGTGGAATAACTTCCCTGGACATGGTTTTTTTCACGGCTCAGGGTATGGAAGGTGCTGGAGGGCCAGGGTTTATTCCCCGCATGCCGAACCTGTCCTTAGGAGGCCAAACGGGGGTCTGGCTGCAGGGAATAAACTTTAGTTTCTGGCGGCCGGCATCATGGCGTCCTGACTCAATTTAAAAGCCTGACTGAGCTATCCGGGCAGTGCCTGTACGTGTAGACCCTGACTGAACCGCAGCCCTGGCCTGCATGTACAGGCCTGATCGTGATTCTGATCCTGTGGAGCTAGACGTTTGGGTCAGAATCAGGCCATTGATGTTTTATCTTTCATTTTTTTGTCAGTTAGGTTCTTGCTCAGTGGGAATTTGTCCACAGCTGAAGTTACAGTATCATCCTTCTTTTGAGCTATTTGTTGTGATTAATTTCTCCTTTGTCTCCTTCTCAGCCGTTTCTTCCCCAGGTTGAAGAGACATAACATTGGCAGGCGGTGATGGGGTCCCTGGAGAGGCAGATAGTTGTGGGGGGATGAGTGGCCGTCCATTATCCCTCTGCCCCCCTCCCCTGCTGGACCCTGTGCACAAGGCACCCACCTACCTCTCACCTACCCCCATGTTGGCTGGTCTGAGGCTGCATACCACCACTGACAGCACATGGGCATGTTAGCATGGTGTGAGGGGTGTTGGCAGAGGGGGCAGCAGCACCTGCCTGCAGAAGACCAAAGCCATGCCCTGATTCAGTGCGCCATATACAGTGCAACATGTGCCAAGATCCATCTGATGGGAAGCATGTCAGCCCCAGGGACTGTTGTAACACTGTGGTGCATTACATACAGTTGGTGTGTATAGGAACAGAAGGTCACAGGTTCAGGTACTGGCTGTACACAACTGACAGAGGCAGATAGATGGGCTGAAGGACAGATGGCGGCTGAAGAGAGGGTGGTATGGGCTGGAAGCACTGATCTGCAGAGCTCTGATTGTTACAGGCATGAAAATGATCTGAGTAGCACAATCACAAAAAGAACAGGTAGGGATTGAACCCCTACCTCCTTCTTATGGAGACCTTGAACTAACTAATAGGCTACACTTCCACACCTTGCTACATAGCAATGACTGGATACAAAGAGACTGCAGGTCACCATCTAAAATGTCTGCTGTGTGTGCCAGTATAGGGTAGCCCTACCAGTACCCATGATGCAGTGTACATGCAGAGCAGCAGTCTACAGCTAATCACTGAATGGAGAATGCACGTATCCATCATCTCAGCTCAGTAAGAGTAACTGACAGTGTGTGATAAAAGCACAGAGCAACTACAAACCATGCTACTGAGCAGTTTCTGAGGTTACCATGAGAGTGAGGATGGGTGCTCAGCACCAGATCCCCTATACCTGCAGTGCTAGAGATGGTCTTGGCTGTGGATCCCCATCACCACCAGTGTGTGGCAAGTACTATCTGCAGTGTGTTATGCTAGTCGCCTTGTGTTCTGTTGTATGCATCAGTTATATCTGGACCCTGACCCACCTAGAACAGTACATTGCAATACCTAGTGTTACAGTGCTACTACCTACTACCAGGGAGATGGGGCCTCTAGACATGCATGGGGTTGTTGCTAGTGTCATGCTGGTGCTACCAGTAATACTGGGAGTAGGCCTGGAACACCTCAATTCCCAACCACCTAGGGTTACCATATACCTGCAGCCCACCACTGGGTGTCCCAGCCATACACATACCAACTGCAGACAGTCCGCTGGCCAGTATGCATTTCATGTGCACAGAGCAACCATGGGCCCCCAAGACCAGAAGTGTACCCATATCACTAGAGCAAGACACTATATAACACTATTACAGCAACAAGAAAATATCAAAGTAAACTGAATCATCAAATTCCTCAACAAATAGGGGTGTCCTACATGGAGTGGTGGGTTCACCCCTGGGCAAAGACATGGGGAGGGGTGGCCTGCACAGAGCGGCAGGTGTACCTATTCTTGACATTGTGCTGGGCAGACTAGATGGACCATACTGGTCTTTATCTGACATCATTTACTATGTTACTATAGCCGTGCCATGGTCACTGCTCGGTCAGAGTGAGAGTACCCTCCCAGCATGACATGATGTGGCCACCCACTCCATGCAGGTGGCAATTGGGCACTATGATGTCCCAGCCATTGCCCTACCCCTGAAGCAGATGCATCCTGTCTTCTTGTGCAGGCTGCTACCCTATGGTACCCTTTTCCACTTTACGGCTCTTCGTGCTCGCCTCTCCTGTTCTTGATCTGCACGTACCCACTACTACTCTGTCCTTCTGTTGCTGCAAACATCCTGCCACTTTTGCCTCCGCTGGGGGACACGTGTTCCCCATCCTATGTCACTGCAGCACTTTACTTGGCACAACCCTGTTCATCAGTACAGCTGCCTCCCACATGCTTGTCCACTTTACTGGCTGCCATATAGGGTGCCACCAATATGGCAGGTCCATTAACTCCCACCTGTCTTTCCTTCCATCACCTTTACATTGACATTCCTTGGTGCTCTGTCCAGCTTTTGGCTTACAGCTGTGGTCCTGCTTTAAGGTGCTTGCTTACCACCTTAGGGCACCTTGTCTCTCCTTAGGATGCCTTATCTCATGTTAGGACATCTTACCACATTTTGGGACACCTTATCTCCTGTTAGGGCACCTTATCACATCTTAAGGCACCTTATCTCCTGTTAAGGCACCTTATCACATCTTAAGTCGCCTTGAGGCACCTTATCTCCTGTTAAGGCACCTTATCACATCCTAAGATGCCTTGTCTCTCCTTAGGACATCTTGTCACCTTACCGCACTTGGTCCTGTTAACTCACGTTAAATGGCCAAGGCATCCTAACGCCGGCACACCCCCTACCTGCCCACTGCCTTCAGGCGCCTTAATGCTGCCCTTACCGCCAGTGATTTTACTGTGGTTTAGTAAACATACCCCTAAGTTTCCTAAACAGCAATGTACATTGCTTCAATTGGGCCATCTTACTGGCCCATTCTTACATTTTTTGAGCATTAGATTTTGCAAATCTCAACTAAATTTACAAGGAAAAATCCAGCAGATTTTAGCAGATTTAAAAAAATGTGAAAAAACCAAGGAATTTGAAAGGAGGGACTCTAAAATCTACCTAATTTGATTTCACACATCTCTACATAAGTCCAAATAATCCAAGCCAAATTAGTTGCAAGTTTGAATGACTATACTTTTGCATCCCTTACTAACTCTGCTCTGCATGTGTGCCTCGTGTGTAGCTATTAATCTGCAAAAATTATATAAATATCTGAAAACATCTATTTGCACTGTGCTGTCGAGAATTGTTCCTTTGCAAAACAGCATCATATGATCTGAATGGAAAATTGGACCAGATAATAGCAGAAATCCAAAAAGGAAACAGAGCAACATTTCTGACTAGAAGGCTTATTTGCTGTTTATTCAAACCATTGTGAGATAACCAATTTGACCTTTGTTGGGACCTTCCAGTACAAAGTACAGCAGAAAGGTAATATCAGTCGAACAATTGCCCTTTTATAAATTAATTGATTTCATTCTTCGATTGGTTTAAATGATGGTGACACACCCAGACAGTAACGTAGCAACAATCTGTTGTTTAAGTAAACGGCGCATAAATGCATTCTTTGTACTCATCAAGAATGCCTAGTGCATTGCCAGCAACTAAATACACAGCCTTAGACTGCCTCTAAGTAGTTATACAAATGAAAAAATGAAGTGAACAGATATTTGTGGAAGCATTCAGAAAAATCACACTCTAATTCGACTAACTCTTGGAAATTCTAATTCTAAAGGTGGTTAATTGATCTACGTTTACCCGTTCCACTCCATTCATTAATTTATAGACCTCAATCATGTTTATGTTTATGTTTATGTTTATTTAAAATTTGATATACCGCCCAACACCAGAGGCACCTGGGCGGTTTACAATAAAACAATATAAAACAAGTTAAAAACAGGCTGTATGAAAAGAAAAAGAACGCCATAAAATTGATAGGACAGGGGAGAAAAGAAAGACACTAAAAGAACAGTAAACACAGTACAACATTAGAGGGGTGCAACATCATGAAACGGGGGGAGGGTGGATAGTGGAGGGGGAGGGGAAAACCATGGTTGGAAGGTTAAACGCTAGACTGAAGAGGTGGGTCTTAAGTTGTGACTTGAAGGATAGGTATGACTCTTCTGCGCGAAGCGGGGGGGGAAGGGAATTCCAGAGGCTTGGGGCTAAGAAGTAAAAAGCAGAAGATCGAGTGGAGACAAGGTGGGCCTGAGAGGGGGAGGGAAGGGACAGACGATTTGTGTGAATAGCACGGAGCAAACGGTGGGGAGGGCGAAAGAAGATCAGATCAGCAAGATAGGAAGGGAAACCAGTGCGAACAGCAATGTGAGTAAGAATAAGAATTTTATACTGGATACGAAAGGGGATAGGCAACCAGTGGTGATGAAGAAGGAGTGGGGTAACGTGATCAAAACGAGAGGCATGAGCTAGAAGACGAATAGCAGAATTCTGAACACGTTGAAGACGGGACAATTGGGAGAGGGGCAGACCAGCAAGGGAAACATTACAGTAGTCGAGACGGGACATCACAAGAGAACAAAGAAGAGTGGCCAGGGCAGAAGGGGAGAGGAAAGGACGGACCGAACGAGATTGCCGAAGGGAGAAAAAAGAGCGCTGAACAAGAGAAGAAATGTGATCCTTAAAGGAAAGAGAGGAGTCAAGAGTAACACCCAAGTAACGAAGAGAAGAAACAAGAGGAATAGGCTGTGAAGAGAAGGAGGGGGCAGAGGAGGGGGAAGGAGCTCCAAACGTAAACCAGATAGCGTGGGATTTAGCCGTTTTGACTGAGGGGAGATATGATTGAGGTCTATAAATTAATGAATGGAGTGGAACGGGTAAACGTAGATCAATTATTTATGTTATTAGAATATATAAAGACTAGGGGCTAAACTATTTAAGATTAATAAGAGAAAATATTTTTTCACTCAACGTGTAATCAAACTCTGGAATTTGATTCCGGAGGGTGTAGTAAAAGCTGTTAGTGTAGCTGGGTTTAAAAAAGGTTTGGACAAGTTCCTGGAGGAAAGGTCCATAAACTATTATTAAACGTGACCTAACCTTTTTAGCCTCTCGTCATAGGAGTATCCTTCCATCCCCTTTACCATTTTGGTGGCTCTTCTCTGTACCTTTTCTAATAAAGCTATATCCTTTTTAAGATACGGAAATCAGGCAAGATGGCGACTTGAGCAGACGCTCGCTGACACTGCTCCAAGGGGTCTCCTGCTTTATTCATTATTTTACCTTTTTCGGCTGGCCGAGGAGGACTCTTGATGCCACATATAGGCAGGAAGAGGAAAGCCAAGCTGGCTTTGATTTCTGCAGGAGAAACTTCGGTTACAGTGAAGACAGCGAGTGCTGGGCCCATGGATTCATTCGTTGTCCCAGTTGGGAGTAGTGGATCAGCTCCGGTGCACTCGCTGAGTGCTGTGGAGATGGAATGAAGGCCTCCCAGCGCCAAGGGCTTAGAGGTTTCTCTTAGCCTGGAGCTCCAATTGCCGCCGGTGCAGCCGGAAGGAGAATTCTTGCAGTGGTCGCCCAGTGCGGGTGTGAGTGCGTTGGTGGGCACGTCGTGTGATTCGCAGATGCAACTGCTCAGCCCCGGAGAAGGATTACCGGTGCTGGTCTCTCCAGCGGTGCTTCTTGGTGGTGAGGGTGGAAGACGGAAGGAGTCATCTTCGACACTGCACTTTTCAGAGGAGCTGCCAACTGCTTCTTCGGGTAAACAATTTCATCTTGGTGGGGAAGACTCAGGACATAATCTGGTGAAACCTGAAGTAGTTACTCCGGATACATTATGGTCTGCCTTTTCGTCTATGTCTCTTAATATTTTGGCACAGCTTCAGTCTATAATGCAGCAATTTCAAACGTTTGGGCAGCAGTTAAAACAATATGACTCTGGTCAGACTGAGCTCACTGCTAAAGTTATCTCCACTGAAAGTCGACTGGGGCAGGTTCAGGAAGTCTCCCAAACCTTTGCTAAGGACTCTGGTGTGTTGCATAGGCGGTTGGAATTTCTTGAAAATGTTGTAAGAAGTTGGAACCTTAGAATATTGAACTTTCCAAAAGTTCCTTCAGTGGCTCCCATCGAACTGTTTAAAAAGTTTCTGGTAACTATTCTTAAGGTTTCAGCTGATTTGATTCCTCCTATATACAAGGCCTTTTATTTACCAACTGCCAAGGCTGTTCCTGTGGATACAGATGAGCATTGGGTATTGTCTGTGGACAGTTTGGATCTATCTACTTTTTTAGAGAGGTCCCCGTCCGGGGCCGGGATGACTGCTACCCTGCTCATCACTTTTGCCCTAGAGGCAGACAGAGTCTGGTTACTGAGATTGTTCTTTCGGTCACCATGTAAGGTGTTCTTGGACTCCCACCTGCAAATATTTCCGGATGTCTCCAGGGCTACCCAGAAGAGAAGGCGACAGTTTCTAATGTATCGTCCTGGGGTGCTTCAGCTGGGAGGGCTGTTTTTTCTTCGCTTTCCGTGTAAATGCCTAGTAAAGTTTGCTGGGCACAGTTACCTATTTTTTGAACCCTCTCAGCTGGCTGGTTTTATTTCCTCTGGATTATCTAATGTGCAGTGCCCCTCTCCTGTTCCCTCTCAAAGTGACTCTCTTGTTAATGAGAGTTAATTTGGAATGTAGTTGTACACTCTCTCTTAGTCTGCCTTATTTTCCTTGTTGTGCAACGTGTTCAATTTATCCTGTATTTTGTGACCCATCTTGCCTCCTTATTGTGGTCTAATGGGCTTTAAACCTGGTGATTCTGTTTTCTTTGGGAAGTGCTTTTTCTGTGTTAGCTTTTTTGCCCTTTCTGTACAAGGGTTTTCTTGTATTTTTTGTTAAAATTGCATAAATAAAAAAAAAAAAGATACGGCAACCAGAATTGCACACAATATTCAAGATGCGGTCGCACCATGGAACGATACAGCAGCATTATAATTTCCTTTGTTTTATTTTCCATTCCTTGTAGGAAGATATAGGTCAGAGCATGTGGAACTACTAGGAAGAAGAGAATGCCATACAGGTGTCTGATGTCAGAGGTGACCTCACACCACTCTCTCTCCCTTGAGTGAATTAGAGATCAGCAATTACGAAGAAGTGTGACTCCTGTGACATATACAGGGCATGTGATTGAAGGATAAGGTGGTATAGAAAACTGTCTAAATAAATAAATAAATAAAAATGTGCATGGGGAGACCACGGATAAGCATGAGTGCGGTCTAATTCTATGTCAGAAGAGATTGCAACCAGGGAGATGGAGTAGCCTAGTGGTTAGGGCAACAGCCTGGAACCAGAAAAAAAAAGCATTCCTTACTGGAAAGACATGAGCTAAATACTAATACAAAAAAATGCAGGTTGCATGGTTTCCTCATCCTGAACCAAGATAGCTGCACAATTGCTGGAGACAGTGGAGAGGAAAGCTAGATTTCCAGCTAAAGCATAATAATAACGAATAAAGATGTCATTAACCTGAAGACGTATGACAATTCTAAAATACAAAATGTTAGTTCAAGAATTTTGGCCACATAAGTCAGAGGGACTCAAGGCATCTGGAGTGTTCGGAAATGTTAATGGTCAGGTTATATGCAGTACAGATGAACTCTGCTTTAAGAGATGTAGCAGCAAACAATTGACACTGGCTTCCTCTATCTCATATCAAGCTAAGAATCAGAGAGTATCTTGCTATACCTCAAGGAGAAAAGAAACAAAAAACAAAAAATTCTTCATTGTATAATAGCAGTATTATCCCTTAGAAGAAATTCTTTAGTTGTTTTGCTTTACTTTGGGCTTTAAGAACATAAGAACATAAGAAATGCCATATTAGGTCAGACCAAGGTCCATAAGCCCATATCCTGTTTGAAACAGTGGCCAATCCAGGTCACAAGTATCTGGCAGTTTCCGAAAAAGACACACAGGTTCCACAATACTTGCACTGGGGCAAGCAGTGGATTTACCGGGTTCTCTTAATAATGGGTTATGGACATTTCCTCCTGGAACTTGTCCAAATCTTTTTTAAACCCAGCTACACTAATAGCTTCTACTACATCCTTTGGTAACAAATTCAAGAGTTTGATTACACGAAAAGTGAAAAAAATATTTTCTTTTATTAGTCTTAAACAGGTTACACTGTAGCTTCATTGCATGATCCCTAGTCTTTCTACTTTTTGATGGTGTAAACAATACAGAGACATTATAATATCCTTTATTTTACTCTATGCCTTTCTTTATGATTCCTAGAATTCTATTTGAATTCTTGGCCACTGCCGCACACCGGGCGGAGGGTTTCAATGTGTTATCCACAATGACACCTAAATCTTTTTCCCGGGGGGTGGTTCCTAATATGCAAGCTTGCAACATGTAACCGTAGTTTGGGTTGTTCTTCCCTAGGTGTATAACTTTGCACTTCTCCACAATAAATTTCATCTGCCATTTGAACGTCCAGTCTTCCAATTTATCAAGGTCCTCTTGCAATTTTTCACAATCCTCTTATTTTTAACAACTTTGAGTAATTTTGTCACACCTGCAAATTTGATTACCTCACGTTATTCTCATTTCCAGGCCATTTATGAATATGTTAAAAAGCAGCAGACCCAGCACAGATCCCTGGTCTACTCCACTATTCACCTCTCTTCATTGGGAGAATTGGCAATTTAGCCCTACCCTCTGCTTTCTGTCTTAGAACCTGTTCCTGATCTACAATAGTACACTGCCTCTTATCCCACCAAAGGGGTCCATCCCCGCTATTCGTGCCCTTTCCCGGTCCACTCCTCCATCCCCGCACGTTGTATGGGGAAGTTAGACGGGGGTGGGAAAGGAGCGGATTGCGGACGGCGTTAGGGCAGAGGGCGGTCTTCGGCCCTAGACGTACAGGACCGATTCTAATGTCAGCCTTGTACGCCCGGGGCCGGCGACTTGAATGGAGGACTTATTCCACCTCTTAAGTGGAATAAGTTCTCTAGTCACCGGGGGATGACGGGCCCGGGGTGCAGAAGGGGCAGAGGAGGCCCGAGGACATTCCTTGCAGCCTGACCCTGGCCTTAGAAGGCCAGATTGGGGGTCGGGCTGTGAGGAAAGCATTGCAGGAGCTGGCAGTCAGGGATCACAGCTTTTAACAGGAAACCATGCAGTGGAGGAGTGGCCTAGTAGTTGGGGCAAGGTACTTCAGGCCAGAAGGTCAGGGGTTCAAATCCCACTAGAGGACAGCAACCTTGTGCTGGAAGGACTGGGGTTTCTAGTCCCACAGGTGTTCCTTGTGGTCTTGGGCAAGCCACTTAACCCTCCATAGCCCATGTTCCCTGTAAAATAGTTATCTCCAAGTTATAATGCCCTGTTCAATGTAATTTCAGTTTGTTCAATGTAAACAACACTGATACAGAATAGCATGGTATATAAGAGAATGTAATAATAAAAAAAAATAAACCAGACACTACGGCACTGCCACTCCATTTAAAAGCTCTGACTGAGTTAGCCGGGAAAAGGCCTGTACTTACAGGCCTGTTTGCTATTCTGATCCCACAGGGCTAGATGTGCCCTGCGGGATAAGAATCACAACTCCCTCCGTGCGTCCAGTTCTGAACGGGCTCACAGCAGGCCTGTATGTCCCAGATGGAATCAGGCCCCAAGAGTCTCTCAGGAGGGACTTTGTCAAAGGCTTTCTGCAAATCCAAATACGCTCTATGAACCAGCTCACCTTTGTCTACCTGTTATTTACACTTTCAAAAAAATATAAGAGAAGACCTTCCTTGGCTAAAGACATTTTGTCTTTCTCTCATTAGGCCATGACTATCTACATGTTCAGTAATTTTGTTCTTTATAATGGTTTCCACCAGGCTTACTGGTCTATAGTTTCCTGGATCACCCCTGGAACCTTTTTTTAAAAATTGGCATTACATTGACCATTCGCCAGTCTTTAAATATTACTGATGATTTTAATGATAGTTCACAGATTACTAATAGTAGGTCTGCAATCTCATATTTCAGTTCTTTCAACACCCTTGAATGTATACCATCCAGTCCAGGTGATTTGCTACTCTTTATTTTATCAAATAGTTGTAATACATATTCCCAGTTTATCGATGTTTCTTTCAATTCTTCTGATACATCACTTTAAATACCATTTCAGTCAGGTTAACTTTCCTACATCTTCGTCAGTAAAGACTGAAGCAAAGAATTTATTTAGTTTCTCCGCTATGGCCTTGTCCCTTCTTAGTACCCTTTTTGTCCATCATCTAATGGTCAAACTGACTCTCATAGTTTTTTTTACTACAAATTTACTACAAATGTACTTTAAAAAAATCTTTTATTATGCGTTTTGGCTTCCACAGCAAGCTTTATTTCAAATTCTCTATTTACCTGCCTTATTAATGCCTTGCATTTAACTTGCCAGAGCTTACAGTATGTTGTTTCCAGTTTTCATCATTTGGCTTCTTTTTCCATTTCCTGAAAGATGCTTTTTTGGCTACAACAGCCTCTCTGACCTCACCTTTAAACCATGCTGGCATTTTTTTGGACTTCCTTCCACTTTTCTTAAAGCATGGAATACAGCTCCTCTGGGCACCCAAGATAGTATTTGTAAACACCTATGCAGTTGCTCGTTTTAGTTTTTTCTTAACTATTTTCCTCATTTTATCATAGTCTCCCTTTTGAAAGTTAAAAGGTAGTACTGTGGATTTCCTTGCCATCCTTCCTCAATTTATGAAATCAAACATGATCATGCTATGATCACTTCTGCCAAGTGGCCCCAACACCCTTCTCTTGCACTAGATCTTGTGTTCCACTAAGGACTAGGTCCAAAATGGCTTCCTCTCTTGTTGGTTTATGGATCAGCTGCTCCAAGAAACAGTCATTTATTTCATCTAGAAACTTTATCTCCCTAGCATGTCCTGCAGTGTCACTGACCCAGTTGATACCTGGGTAATTGAAATCACTCATTATTATTACTGTGCTGTAACTTTGGTTAGCTTCCCTGATTTCTTTGAGCATTTCATCATCCATTTGTTCATTCTGGCCCGGCAGTCGGTAGTACGACCCCCACTGCCATCGCCTTCCCCTTTTTACATGGAATTTCAATCCATAGAGATTCTACAATGCATTGTTTCCTGCAAAACTTTAATCCTTTGTGACTCAATGCCCTCTCTAACATAGACTGCAACCCCTCCACCAATTTGATCTGCTCTATCATTACAATATAATTTGTACCCAGGTATCACAGTGTCCCACTGGTTGTTCTCCTTCCACCGGGTCTCTGGGATACCAATCATTTAGCCTTTAATTTAGTGCTATATATTCTAACTCTCCCATCTTATTTTTTAGACTTGTAGTATTTGCATACAAGCATTTTAGAGGTTGTATTTTATTCATATTGATCTGGTTATTGGTAGGCAGGGTTAATTTGGAATCTTTAAATTCTGTCTGGCCTGTACCTAAGGACATTTGGGTTACTTTTGTCTTTATTGGAACCTCTCTGTCAATATGTCCTAACTTCAATCTTTTGCTAGTATCCTTTAAGTATACATTATTCTGAACCATGCACTCTTGGGCAACTGTTGGCTTTCTCCTTTTATCTAGTTTAAAAGCTGCTCTATCTCCTTTGTAAAGCTTAATGTCAGCAGCCTGGTTCTTTCCCAGTTAAGGTGGAGCCCATCCCTTTGGAAGAGCCCCTCCTTTCCCCAGAATGTTGCCCAGTTCCTAACAAATCCAAAACCCTCTTCATTGCATCACCGTCTCATCTATGCATTGAGACTCTGGAGCTCTGCCTGCTTTTTGGGTCCTGCGTGTGGAATGGGAAGCATTTATGAGAATCTACCTTGGAAGTTCTGGATTTCATCTTCCTACCTAAAAGCCTAAATTTGACCTCCTGAACCTCCCTACTACATTTTCCTATGTCATTGGTATCAACATGTACCAAGACACCAGACTCCTCCCCAGTGCTATCTGAAACCTTGTCCAGGTGGCGTGTGAAGTCAACTACCTTCACACCAGGCAGGCATGTTACTATGCGATCCTCACGCATACCATCCCTCAGCTATCTACATGCCTAATGATCGAATCGCCAACTATAACAGCTGTCCTAATCCTTTTCTCATGGGCACATGGCCCTGGAGAAACCTCCTTGGTGCGATAGTGTTTTACATTACCTGGAGGACAAATCCTAGCTACAGGATCATTTCCTGCCACACCAGGGTGGTGCTGTCCTGTCACATGACCTCTCTCCTTCATGGCAACATGGAGGCTGCCAGACTGGAGGTGGGACTTCAGTTCTATGTTCCTGTAGGTCTCATCTATATACCTCTCTGTCTTCCTTATGCTCTCCAAGTCTGCTACTCTTGCCTCCAGAGATCGGACTAGTTTCCTGAGAACAAAGAGTTCCTTGCACCTAATGTACACATAAGACCCTTTCACCAACTGGGAGAAAATCATACATATGACACTCAATGCAAAAAACTTTAAAGCCCCCATCTGACTGCTAGACTGCTGTCTGCATCTAAGTTTGAAGATTTTAGTTAGGTATTTAAGTTGTTTACTTACTTAGATTTGCTGGGGATACTTATACTGATATAACTATACCTAATGGAGGTCATTCTGTGGCATGAATAACGGGGATGTACGTCAAGCCTGGACGTATATCCCTGCTATTTGTACAAAAGCGGCTGCCGGCTTCCTATACAAACATCGGAGTTGTACAAGGAACCTTAGATGGGGCTGAACAAGGGCAGATGAGGGCAGGGCGAGGGCGGGTCATCTTTGAAGACATACAGAGCCTATTCTGAGGTCAGCCCTGTATGTCCAGAGTCGGCCGGGTAGACGGGGGACTTATGCCACCTCAGAGGTGGAATAAGTCCCCCTTGATGCAGTGTTTCGATGGCGGCTGGTGGGTAAAAAGGTAGGCAGGGGCACAGGAAGTTCCCTGCAGCTGGACCCTGGCTATGGGAAGCCAGATTGGGGGTCCAGCTGCAGGGAAAGAAATTTTCAGCAATGGATGGGGATCACGGCTCCTTAATAGAGCCGCAGTGCCATGGTAACATGATGCCATGGCACTGCGGCTCCATTGAGGAGCCTGACTGAAGTAGCCGGGTAAGTGGCTAGATGTCTGGGGTGCCTGAATAGGGGCACATTCTGGACATCCAGCCATTGTGTTGCAATTCTGCTCTCATGGGGACATATAGCCCCCATGGGAGCAGAATCTTAGAAACATAGAAATATGACGACAGAAAAAGACCACATGGCCTATCTAGTCTGTCCTTCCATATAAACAACTACAACAGTCCACTTTTTACCTTTAGAGATCCTCTGTGTTTGTCCCATGCTTTTTTGAATTCAGTTACTGTCCTCATCTCTACCACCTCCACTGGGAGACTATTCCATGGATCCACTACTCTTTCCGTAAAGAAATATTTCCGCATATCACTCCTGAATCTATCTCCCTTCACCCTCATCCCATGTTCCCTCGTAGCAGAACTTGCTTTCAATTGAAAGAGGCTCTCTCCCTGAACATTTATGCCACGGAGGTATTTAAACATCTCAATCATATCACTTCTATCCCGCCTTTCCTCTAAGGTGTACATATTAAGATCCTTAAGTCTGTCCTCATATGCTTTATAATGAAGCCCACTAATCATTTTAGTAGCCACCCTCTGCACCGACTCCATCCTGTTCACATCCTTTTGAAGGTGCGGTCTCCAGAATTGCACACTATACTCCAAATGAAGTCGCACCAAAGACTTATAGAGAGGCATTATCACCTCCTTTTTTCTGCTAGCCATTCCTCTCCGTATGCACCCAAGCATCCTTCTAGCTTTTGCCGTCGCCTTTTCTACCTGTTTAGCTACTTTAAGATCATCAGACACAACCTTAGCAAAATCATATAATAGACCTAGAGAGCTATTTTCCATTGTCAGAAATCTAACCAATAACGCTCAAACTTCTAGCAACGAAATCACCGACATTTCAGTACAAACCCTAGCTAATTACTATCAAAACAAATCAAAAAAACCTACTATGCCCTCAGAAACTATCAACATCTCTTATCAATCTGTAGATGAATGGTCAGAATTTTACCCGATTTCAAAAGTGTCATTAAAAACTATCATCTCCGGCCTAAATACCACTACTTCGTATTTAGATCCATGCCCAGTATTATGGATAAAAAACACACTACCAACTCTACTATCCTATATTCTCCCAATAATCAACCTCTCACTAACCCAAGGATACCTTCCACCCTCGCTCAAACATGCACAAATACGCCCAATCCTAAAGAACTGCAAACTAGATAAGACATCTCCAACATCATACAGGCCCATCTCTAGCATACCATTCATGGCCAAAATAATTGAAAAGGTAGTGCAATTACAGACACAGGAATTTATAGACTTATCTTACCCACTCGACGAACAACAATATGGATTCCAGCCCCGCCACGGAGTAGAAACACTTCTAACAGTATTAATAGATACACTCCTAAAAGGAATTGACAATCATAAACAGGCGTTCATCCTCCTTTTCATTGACATATCAGCAGCTTTTGATAGCGTGCATCACTCAATAATGCTCAACAACCTAAGACAGTTAGGCATAAACTCTACCGTACATAAATGGTTCACCTCATATTTAAATAACAGAACACAAAATGTAAGAATAGGTAATCAAACATCCAACACATACAAACAAGAAATAGGTTTACCACAAGGCTCAGCGCTTTCAGCCCTACTTTTCAATATTTATATAAAACCGGTCTGCAATATCTTTAAAAAATTTGGAGTACAATATCACCTCTATGCGGATGATATTATGATGTACATACGTTTCACGATTCCTAACCTACCGATTCAACTCCTATCAGACTGCTACAATGAAATTACAATCTGGCTAAAAACCCAAAACCTCCATATAAACCATGCTCAAACCGAAGTCTTAATCGTAACAAAAAACCAATCATTTATTCCTCCAACCCACATAACACTACAAAACCAAGAAATTAAAATAAAAAACGAAATAAGATATCTAGGTGTCATTTTAGATACACACCTTACAATGGAAACCCACATTAGAAATACCATAAAGAAAATCTACTTCAAACTTAAAATCCTCAAACAACTACGCCCCCTTGTATTTATACAAGATTTTATCAATATAACACAGGCTACCATAACTCCCCACTTCGATTTCGCCAACCTAATACTTATGGGCATTTCAAAACAAAACATCAAAAGAATCCAACTAGCGCAAAATGCAACAGCTAGAATTATATTAAAAATAAATTCACTCCAACACATAACACCGATACTAGCATCCCTTCACTGGTTACCAATACAAAGCAGGATAATATACAAAACAACAATAACTACATTCAAAGCATTAAATGATATGGCCCCGAAGACATTATGTAAACTAATATGCAAAGAACCACCTAAGCCCACTCATAGAAAAGGACAATCAAATAAACTAAAGATTCCAAAAGAATTCATAAAAACCCACAAATTAACAAATAATAGAGCCTTTTCCCACATAGCTCCAACCGTCTGGAATTCGCTACCAGAGGACTTACGATCACTAACAGAGATAACGGAATTTCGAAAAAAATTGAAAACGTATCTATTCACTAAACACTATAATACCATGGAAAACCCTATACTCAACTTAGATAAAGGCTAAACATGAACCTGCCCACATCAAGCTTATACTCCCTACTATAAAGGACAACATACATAACCTAAACGAAAAAACACTCCATTCCTATGCCCTGATACCTCTACTTGTAAATAGTTGCAACTGTTATGTACTACCTATGCGGTAGAGACAGTACATTTTGTTTAAATTGTTACACACTGTTTTAGTTGAAATATTCCGCTTAGTTTTTTAATCCCTGCTTTGTGCAAGTTAAGATGTTCTATGTAAAAAGTTATAATGTTCTATGTAAAACAAACTCTGCTTTGTTAACTGTTGTTAATTGTACACCGCAACTGATCGCTGGAAGATGCGGTATATAAATGAGTGTTAAATAAAATAAATAAATAAATAAATAACCACGCCTAGGTCCCGCTCTTCTTTAGTGGGCAAAAGTACTTCACCCCTATACTATATTGCTCCCTTGGATTGCTGCAGCCCAAATGCATGAACTTACATTTTTTAACATTAAATCCCAGCTGCCAAATTCTAGACCATTCTTCAAGCTTAGCTGGATCCCTCCTCATGTTATCTACACCTTCCTGGGTGTCTACTCTATTGCAGATTTTGGTATCATCCGCAAAGAGGCAAACCTTACCCGACAGCCCTTCCGCTATATCACTAACAAAGTCGTCCGGATTTCTGGACGGCTGGACGGCTGGGAGACGTACATAACAGAATGTGCCTCTACACGTTTAATGGACTTTGTTCACCTAAAGATTAATTGATCTCAGGTCCTTAATTAATTGATTGCCTCCTAACTAGAAGGTCTCTTTGTTAAGGTCTCTAGAAACAAGTTTATTTCTTTCTACTGAGAGACTATTTATTCTACTTACATGCTAAGCTATACTCTGATTTGATTTAAATAAAAAAAACTTTCTAGAAACAAATTTATTTTAGTGACTTTTTACTCTATTTTACTTTCTATGTGAAGCCATACTGTGATTTGATTTAAATGAAAAGCTCCCTGGTGTTACTAAGAACTGACTCAGCAAAAACCCTGAATTCTAAAATACACAGATTTATCAGTTTTAACCCAAATAATTCCCTTTTTCCCAAATATTTAGAATATATTCCAAAAGATAAATACTTACAAGTGCAGATCTATCTCCAGCAGTGGTAGTCTCTTGTGGTAGTCCTTCAAAACTGGCTTTAATTTCACTGTCAAAAAGTACTCTTCCATTGTATTATTGCATAAAAGAACATTGTACATTTGGTGAACTTTACTTATTGCAGAAGTGCACAAAGCAAGCTGTACTACCTGGCATCACTTAAAATGTTAGTCCTGTCATTAGTTTGTAAGAAAATAAAGGTTGACCAACAAAAACTTAAAACAAACATGGATACCTTTTCATGGACTAAATACATTACTTAATAAGATTTTAGGAGTTCACCTTCCTTTCCTTAGGTCCAGGCATAATAAGCAGTAGGGATGTACATGGCCAAAAAAAGTTTAGTTATCATTCCAAATGAAGTATTGTCTATTTTCTTTTTTTAATGAGTGTGTGTGTGTTTTTGCATACATTCGTCTTAAATGCATGCCATAAATGTTCTCAAGAGAAATGTAGTAAGCCAGTCAAATAAAGAGCTTGTTTGTTGACCTTTATTCCCAAACATTCAAATGAACTTTTGGAACTATCACACTACTGTGGCCTTATTTTTGAATTTTTTAAGCTGCCAATCTTGAATTCCCATGAATTCCTGAAGCAGCCATGTTACCAAGAGAATTACAAATTGTGCAACACTTAGGGGGCTGTTTACTAAACTGCATTAGCTGTTAGCAGGGCACAGATAATGCATGAAAAACAGTGGGCAAAACTGAAAGGGGATATTTAAAGGGCAACAAACCTTTTAGTTAGAAAAGTAAATGAATATAAAAGGAAAAGGAGACCTTCATGAAATACAAGAGATCACAGAGAGAGGAAGACAAGCATCTATATTTGGAAAATTTATAGAAGCTAGAAAAGAAGTCAGGAAAGCAAAGATACAAAAGAAGAAGAAATAGCCAATGCAATAAAATGGGGGGGGGAAGGGGGGATAAGACATTTTATGTTCGTGAGAGGAGGAAGGGCAAAAATGGTATTGTCAGACTCAAGGGTAAAGGGGAGGAATATGTAGAAGCTTATGAGGATAAAGCGAAATTGCTTAACAAATATTTCTGTTCTGTGTTCACTGATGAAGGGCCAGGATCAGGACCTCAGAAAACACCCACAAATAGGAACAGAAGTGACTGGGATCTCGAATGATTTTCAGAAGACTGTGTTCATGTGGAACTAACTAAACTAAAGTAGACAAAGTGATGAGTCCGGATGGGATACATCCAAGAATACTGAGGGAACCTTGGGACGTTCTAGCAGCTCAACTGTCTGGCCTTTTAAATGCCTCTTTGGAGTCGGGAGTGGTGTCAGAGGACTGGAGAAAGGCACATGTGGTCCCTTTACACAAAAGCGGACATAAGGATGACATTAAGAACTACAGACTGGTTAATCTCACTTCTGTGGTTAGTAAATTATTGGAAAGGTTTCTGGAGTCCAAAGGATTGCAGAATTCGAGGCAGCATGGATTCACCAGAGGCAGGTCTTGTCAGACAAATCGGATTGATTTCTTTGACTGGGTGACCAGGGAGTTAGACCGAGGGAGAGCCCTAGATGCAGTGTATTTATATTTCAGTAAATCCTTTCACACCGTTCTGCACAGGCAACTTATAAACAAACTGAGCACCCTAGGTTGGACTATGAAGTTACTGATTGGGTTAGAAATTGGTTGAGTGCAGGGGCGGATCTATCATTAGGTGAACTGAGGCAGTGGCCTCAGGCGGCAGTTTCTAGGGGGCGGCACTATTTGCCGCTCCCTAGAAACTGCCTATCATAGAACCGCTGTCAAATGAAAGCAGCCGCGGGAACATTTCTCCGTTCCCACGGCTCTGCTTTCAAACTGCTGGGTTGCTGCCTGCCTGCCTTCAATCTTCCTGGAATCAGCGGGGTGGGGGGGGCCGAGGTCATCTTCCACCGCCCTTCCGCTTCCATTGCTGCTGGCTGCTTCAGCAACGGAAGTGGAAGGGCAGCGGAAGCGATGACCTCGGGCCCCTCCCACTCCGCCGGCTCCAGGAAGATTGAAGGCAGCGACCCAGCAGTTTTAAAGCAGAGCCGCGGGAACGGAGAAATGTTCCCGCGGCTGCTTTCATTTTAAAGGATGAATCAGTGAGGTGAGGGTGGGGGGGAGGAGGGAAGGGAGCAGACACAAGGGAGGGGCCTGGAAGGGAGCAGACACATGGGGGGACCTGGAAGGGAGCAGACATGGGGGGGGGAGCTGGAGGGGAGCAGACAGGGGGAGCAGGAGGGGAACAGACTGGGGGGCCTGGAGGGGAGCAGACAAGGGAGGGGCCTGGAAGGGAGCAGACATGGAGGGCCTGGAAGGGAGCAGACACAAGGGGGCCTGGAAGGGAGCAGACATGGGAGGGCCTGGAGGGGAGCAGAAATGGGGGGGAGCTGGAAGGGAGCAGACATGGGGGCCTGGAAGGGAACAGATGGGGGAGCAGGAAAGGAGCAGAGCAGACATGGGGGGGGGGGGAGCTGGAAGGGAGCTGACATCCGGAGATGGCACTGGAAGGCAGATGGACAGGGGAGAGGGGGAGCTGGAAGGGAGCTGACAAGGGAGGGGGCACTGGGACTGGACGTTTGCTGATACCTGGGATGGTATTTTAACTAGAAGGGGCTGGACAATGGGGAAGGAGGGGAACTGGAAGAGAATAGACACCAGTGGTGGTACTGGAAAGGCAAGGGGGTTGGTACTGGGAGGGGAGGCTGTAAAGGGGGCTGATACTAGGGAGAGTTACTGGGACTGAAAAAATGCTGATGGAAGAAAATGAAGAAAGCAAAAGGAGAGACAAGAAATGGCAGATGGACTATAGACCATAGAAAAAGAGCTAAGAGAAGACAGAGGAAAACGGAAACCTCAGATCGAGACCAGCATGATCAAAAATCATCAGACAACAAAGGTAGAAAAAATAATTTTATTTTCAATTTAGTGATTGGACTTTGTGCTATCTATATTTCACACAGTATGGGGAACTGCATCTCTTATCTGGTGTGGCACCGCATGCGGAGTCTGGCTTCTTGGGGTTTCATTTTAATTTTTGTCTACATATTTTTATTTTTGCTTTAGGTTGTGGTCACTTATTCTGTACTTGGTGAGGGTCTGTGTTCTGAGTATGCGATCAAGGCCAGGTGTTCTGTTAACATGGAGTTTGTACGTAGGGATCTGTACTGTAGTAATTTGAAGTGTTCAGCTTTTAAAATAGGTATATGGATGTTTTGAGGCCCATTGCAGTGTTTATAGCGCTGCGTTTTTCTTGGTTGGCCCCTTATTGTATGAGCTTTGGAAGTGTATGCTGGTATGGTATGGTAGAATCAGCTTTATATATATATATATAGAGAGAGAGAGAGAGAGAGTTCTGTGGGTGAATATCCTACCTCTGCTCTGCACCCATTGTTGAGGAGAGGGTTCTGTGAATGCAAAATGTATGTTCAAAAAGAAAAAGCAAGCACCATAATGAAGTTTATAAGCAAATACAAATGAATAATAATTTAGAGTTATAAACTGCTGTGGTTCTCGCTCTCTGTTAGTTCCTTGGTGTGTGAACATCTTGCATTTGCTCTACATTATCTAATTTACTTTTTGATTTGGTTCAGTCCCTGACTGGAGTTTTGAGAAAGATCCCCACCTGGGGGGGTGCGGAGGGAGGCGCATGCCGGGGGGGGGGGGGGGTTGCGGGTGGGAGGAGTGCGCGGGGGGGGGGGCACCCCAGCTCATCCCTCGCCTCAGGCAGCAGATTACCTTGAGCCACCCCTGGTTGAGTGGGAGGCAACAAAGGGTACAAGTAAATGGAGCTCACTTTAAGGAGGAGGATACCAGTGATGTGCCACAGGGATCTGTCCTTGGCCCGATTCTTTATAACATCTTTGTTACTGATACTGCAGAAGGACTGTCGGGTAACGTTTGATTGTTTGTGGATGATACCAAAATCTGCAATAGAGTAGGCACCCAGGAAGGAGTAGATAACATGAGGAGGGGTCTAGCTAAGCTTGAAGAATGGTCTAGAATTTGGCATCTGAAATTTTATGCTAAAAAATGCAGGGTCATGCGTTTGGGCTGCAAAAATCCAAAGGAGCAGTACAGTGAAGGGGGTGAGGTACTTCTGTCCTCAAAAAAAGAGCGGGGCCTGTGCTTAATTGTGTCTAACAATCTTAAAGTAGCTAAACAGGTAGAAAAAGCAATGGCGAAAGCCAGAAAGATGCTTGGGTGTAGAGAGAAAGGTATGGTCTGCAGAAAAAAGGAGGTGATAGTGCCTCTGCATAAGTCTCTGGTGCGACCTCATTGGGAATATTGTGTGCAATTTTGGAGACTACACCTTCAAAAGGATATAAGCAGATTGGAGTCGGTACAGAAGGTGGCTACTAAAATGGTTAGTAGTCTTCGTTATGAAGCATATGAGCACAAAGTTAAAGATCTTAATAAGTATATTTTAGAGGAAAGGCGGGATAGGAGAGATATGATAGGGACATTTAAATACTACAGTCCTAGAGGGCCACAAACCAGTCAGGTTGTCAGGATACAGCTAATGAATATGAATGAGATAGTTTTGCATGCACAGCCTCCATTGAATGCAAATTGAAGAGGGACTGAGCCACATGTAAAGGGCCTGGGATTTAATGAGGTGGTTGATCCCGGAGTGAGGTCCACCAATGTTCCCTCTAAGCAGGTATTTTGGAGTAAAATGTGCTACCTAGTGTAAGAGAGCTAGGTTCAAGGTATACAACAAAAAAAAAAGATGTCTGTGCAATTTAGACATAGCAATTTCTGAGAAAAAAACAAATTATGAGCAAATTATGGCACCCTTCACTCATATTTGGTTGTATAACCCTTGGCAGTGATGACAGCCTCCAAACGTTTCTTGTAGCCATCTACATATTTCGTACATCTGTCTGCTGGTAGTTTCTCTCACTCTTCAACTGCCATTTGTTCCAGCTCATAACTGTTCCCAGGATTCCTTTTACCAATGACAGATTTCAGCTCTTTCCAAAAGTTCTCGATTGGATTGAGATCAGGACGCATTGCTGGCCTGCTTAAAACAGTCCTTTTTTGCCTTTTTAATCATTCTTTTGTACTTTTGGATGTTTTATTTAGACAGTTTATTTATTTAGACAGTTTTGTATACCGCCTTATCCTTCAATCAAAGCGGTCACAACACAAGTGGGGGATACATTTAACACGCGGGGATATGAGACACACACACTAATACTTACAGGGATGTATGTTTTGGGTCACTGTCCTGCTGGAGGACCTATGACCTTTGACCCAGACCTAGCTTTCTGATACTAGGTAGCACATTTCGCTCCAAAATACCTTGGTAGTTCTCTGACTTCATGATTCCTTTAATACGTTCCAAGGTCTCCAGTTTCTGAGGCAGCAAAACAGCCCCACAAAATTATGGAATCTCTACCATATGTAACTGTAGGATGGGTGATTTTTCCTTATAAACTTCATTTCTTTGCCTATAAATGTATTGCTGATCTGCATTTCTAAAGAACTCAAGTTTTGTTTCATCTGTCCACAGAGAAAATTTTCCCAGAAGGATTATGGTTTCTCAAGTTGGGTTTGGGCAAAGATCAGGCGTGCCTTTTTATGTCTGCCTTTGAGCAATGATGTCCTCTTTGCCCTTTGCCCATGAAGTCCTTCTTTGTTTAGTGTGCAGTGTATGGTACGGGTTGAAACCACCACTTCAGATTGCTCCAGGTCAGTCTTAAGTTCTTTGGATGTTGTGCATGGTGTTTTTCCAACAGTTCACACTAACCTTCGAAGACTTCTTGGAGTAAGTTTCCTCTTCCAACCACATCCTGGGAGATTCTTGACAGATAATGTCTTAATAACATTGTAAACTATAGACACAGGAATCCAGAGGTCTTTGGAGATGGCCTTGTACCCCTTTAAAGTTTGATATTTGGTGATAATGACTTTTTTGATGGTCTCAGGCAGCTCGCTTGTCTTCATCATTGTGAAAATGGAACAGGGTGTGAATGTGGCCATTTTAAACATTAGAGCCATCATTCATTGGCTGATTCGAGTCATGTGAGTACTGACAATTGATCACAGGTGCGTCTAATTTTACTGCAATGGGAATGTGTTCTTCTTTTCAAAATGATTTGAATTGCTTATAAGGGTATAAATAATCATGTCCTGGCAATGTCCCAGTTTGTATACTATTTCCTACTACAGTATATCCTTTTTTAATTGGTCTTGTTGTATTTGTGCATACATAACCCAAAGCCACTGGCCACTTTTTTTAAGGAGATATTGGACATTAAGGGGTTGAACTGCAAGGGTGCCAATAATGTTGACTACAACTTGTATAAATATTTAATGCTTTTTGGAGCATGTTTACTTAAGCAGGTTACCCAAGTAGAATGAGGTAAGCATGCATTTTTGGTGCTGTGCTAAAAAGTAGCATGGTGCCTTGAGTAGCGTGCACATGGGTGGCACCTGGGCAGGGCGTGGGTGTGGGTGTTCCCACCACAATGCTGCTAGCATGGGCCTTGGCAGCCCATGCTGCTGGAACTTGGTGGGGAGCAACTACTGTACAATTGGTAGCAGTAGTTGCTCTCTGCTGCGATTCTAACACAGTGAGCCTTGCTGAATTCAGTGGGAAATGTTGTTCCTACTCCCCTGCATCTAGAACATGTGAGTAATGCAACCCATACCCGCATTACTAGCATGGGACTTAGTAAATATGCTCCTTGGTGAGTTTCAGTCATTTGATAATGGAGTGTTCTGTCTATTATTTTTATTCATTTTGTGTTGATGCATTTTTTAACATTATTGGGTTAGGTTTTTTTAAGTGCCTTCAAGTCAATGCTGACGCCTGGTGACCCAGCAGTCCCTGTGTTTTCTTGGCAAGGTATGACCGAAAGTAGATTGGCAGGCCTTTTCTTCTGAGGCAATGGATGATAAAGTGACGTGCCCAAGGCCACAAGGAGAGCCAGTAGGAATTGAACCCAGATCTTTAAGCTACTCCTCCAGTCCATTGGGTTAATAGCAATCTTTATTTTCTAAAGCCAACATGGGCACCTATGCAGCTTTATAAAACAGGCACCCCAAATCTACCCCAATTGCATGCAAACTCATATGCACAAACGCCCACCTGCTCTGAAGATGATGTAAATTTCTGTATATTTATATGCATGTAGCCACTTACTTTAGAAAATACATGCATAGAGCGGAACTCCTGCCAAAGTGCCTCTTTCTGAATACTTATTTTTATATGTGTATAAGAGCTCTTTTCCATGTGCTTTACATGCATAAAATGTGAACCTTTAGGGAAAAAATAAAGGCTGACTTTCCTAGTCAGTGTAATCTGCTGCCTAAATGGTACCTAACATCACAGAAGAGAAGTCATCAACAACCAGTCAGCAAAAAGAAGAAAAGAGAGGAGACGGATCTGCTGAGGAGCAAAGTAGAAACAGCCTTGAATTTCAGGTGTCAAGGAGTGTTCTATGAGGAGGAGTAGGGTGCCTCTCCCCCCCCCCCACCCCCACCAAGATCCTGCCCATGAGAAGATTCTGCCAGGCAATCCTGTTTCTATGGCTTGCGTACATGCAAATGAATGAAACAGACTCATCACCACAAAGGTCACAACTGAAGAAATTTTATTGCAGTAAGTTTTCATTGGAACAAAAATCAGCATATGGTGACTGTTCTGTCCAAGTCCAAGGGTATAAGGATAGAGTAGGCAGAACTAATAGGGCAGACTGGTAAGCCAAGAAGTTTCTATTTGCTCACAACTCCAGTGTTACAATATTGGAAGAAATATGAAAACCTGGAACTGGTGTTGGTTAGGTCACAGACTTTGACTCCTGGCTCTCCTCTTTTCTGGATGCTTCTTCCCCTTCCCTTATTCTTGAGGATTTTAATATCCTTATGCCTTAAAGCTGCTTTCCCTAACCACCTCATTCAACGTCCAGTTGTGCTCTACTGCTCCTACTCACAACCATGGCCACTGCCTTGACCTCATCTTCTTCTTCAACTGCTCACCCTCAAACCTCTCTACCTCAATTCTTCCCTTATCTGACCATCACCTGCTAACCCTCACCCTTAGCCACCACCCATCCTGGTCTCACATTCTAGACATGCCTACTCCACGCCCCTGTTCAGACTTGTCTCTGTTCGATCCTGGTCGCACTCAATCTCCACCAACATGTTTAGGAATCTTCACACTATTGACCCTTCAGCTTTTTCCACTGCTATCTTATCACCTCTTTCCTCCACTATGTCATCTGAGTCTATTGATGAGTCAATATCTTCCTATAACACTATACTCTCCTCTGCTCTGGATGCACTTGCTCCTCCCAATCCATGGCCTCTGAGGCATAAACGTACCTCAACCCTGGCTGTCCTCGACAACCTGCTACCTACATTCCTGTGCCAACTCAGCTGAGCACCTTTGGCTTAAATCACATACCTTTGCTGACTACCTGCATTTCAAATTCATGCTAACCTCTTTTCAGTCAGCCATAGAACTCGCCAAACAAGAGTACTATGTCCATCTGATTAACTCTCTTGCCTCTGACCTTTGCCGTCTCTTTGTTACGCTTAATTCTCTCCTCAAGGTCCCTCCTTTCCCAATTCCTCCTTCACTTTCTGCCCAGACCTTGGCTGACTTTTTCCATGAAAAAGTCCAAAAGATTAGCCTTGAATTCTCCACAGGTTCACCTCCCCCTCCCCCTCTTTAATCCCAAATCTTTCCTTCACCTTTTCTTCTTTTTCTGAAATCACTGAGGAGGAAACTGCAAATCTTCTCTCCTCCTCCAAATTGACTATCTGCCTCTCTGATCCCATTTCCACCCAGCTACTAAGCTCTATCTCTTCCACTGTCATCCCTATCTGTCATATCCTTAACCTCTCTCTTTCCACTACAACTGTTCCTATGGCCTTCAAGCATGCTCTGTTCACACTTCCCCTCAAAAACCGTTGCCTTTTCTTCCAGTTATTGGCCTATCTCTCTCCTCCCCTTTGCTTCAAAAATACTTGAACGAGCAGTTCACCACCACTCTCTTGACTTTCTTTCCTTTACTCAATCCTCATCCTTCTTGACTTTCTGCTGCCTTTGACACTGTGATCACCCCCTTCTCCTCAATACCCTGTCCTTGCTTGGATTTAGGGGCTGTTTTCTTCTTATCTCTCCCATTGCACTTTTAGTGTATGTTCTGATGGATCTTCCTCTACTGCCATCCCGCTTTCAGTCGGTGTACTTCAGTACTCTGTCTTGAGACCTCTAATTTTCTCTCCCTATACTCAGTCCCTTAGTGCATTTATTTCCTCCCATGGTTTTCAGTACCATCTTTATGCTGACAGCTCTTAGATCTACCTCTCTGGACCTGAAATCTCTCCAGGAATCCAGTCCCAGATCTCTTCCTGTTTATCCGAAATTGCTGCCTGGATGTCTCACCGCCACCTAAAATGAAACATGGCTAAAACATCTTTATCTCTAAGCCCACCTTCCCCTTTCCTCCCTTCTCTATTTCTGTGGATGACACTACACTCCTCCCTGTTTTCTCAGCTTGCAACTTTTGGGTCTTGACTCTACTCTCTTTTTCTCTGGGCACATCCAACAGAGGGCTAAAACCTGTCGCTTCTTTCTCTATATCATCAGCAAAATTTGTCCCTTCCTTTCCACATACACTACTAAGGCCCTTAACCACTCACTAGTCACCTCCCGCCTTGACTATTGCATCCTGCACAGCTTATTTTCCGCCAGTGTCGCAATGCTCACGTAACCCCTCTTCTCAAGTCATTTCACTGGCTCCCTATCAGTTTCTACGTCCAGTTCAAACTTTGACTGACCTACAAGTGCATTTACTCTGCGGCTCCTCACAACCTTTCCTCTCTTATCTCACTCTCACCCCTCCTCAGGAACTCTGCTCCTCTGGCATATCCAGGACTGGCCCAAGGGTTTCTGTCACAGCAGCAAGGCTCTATGCAGAAACATGAGGGGGCATGAGTGGGAGTAGAGTCGGGGCATGTCCGGGCCATCCAAGTGCCCTGACTCTGCTCCCACAGGAACCGCTAGCTCCCATGGGTGCAGAATCAGGGCCAGATCCGGGCTGGACTTCGCTGGTTCAGAATTGGCCTCCACATGTTTTGTCTTGATTAGACTGTAAGCTCTGATGAGCAGAGAGAGCGTAGTTACTCACCTGTAACAGGTGTTCTCCAGGAGCAGCAGGAATCAGTCCTCACATATGGGTGACGTCGGCGCCGACGGAGCCCTCGCGGAGCAATTTTCCCCAGCTTTCAAAGAAAGCCTTTGGGAATTGCAGTGCGCATGCGCGGTCACCTTCCCGCCCAAGGGTGCCATCTTAGCCAGTCAGATGACATAGCTAAAAAAGACAGCATAAAAATTTGCAAAAAAACTAAAGCAGATGATTGCAACTCCAAGGGGAGGAGGGAGGGTTGTGAGGACTGATTCCTGCTGCTCCTGGAGAACACCTGTTACAGGTGAGTAACTACGCTTTCTCCAGGACCAAGCAGGAAGTCAGTCCTCACATATGGGACTCCCAAGCTTAAGGCTACCGGAGACCCTAAGCACAAAAATGAGCTCCCTCTAGCTCAGCAGCACAGAAGGAAGGAATCTTCGCTGAATTATTACCCACCGGTAGCCCACATCCGGGATGGAGGGTAGGAGTTGCTCAAACCTCAAAGAGATTACGGAGGACTGCCTGTCCGAAAGCACTGTCCCTGCGGGACTCCCTCTCGAGACAGTAATGGACCGCAAAAGTCTGGCTCGAAGACCAAGTAGCGGCCCGGCAGATGTCTGCCAGCGGAACAGAGCGGAGGTAAGCCACTGACGTAGCCTTTGCCCGAACGCAATGAGCCGTGACTCGACCTTCCAAGGAGAGTCCGGCTGCCCCATAAGCCCAAGTGATACAGTCCGCAACCCAGATGGACAGAGTACGCTTGGAGACCGGGAGCCCCAATTTATTGGGGTCAAAAGACACAAAAAGCTGAGCAGCTTTACGGTGCTCCCGCGTACGGTCAAGGTAGAAGTTCAACGCCCTTCTACAGTCCAGGGTATGGAGGACCGTTTCAGCTCGGCTGGAGTGTGGTCTGGGAAAGAAGGTCGGAAGTACCACCTCCTGATTGATGTGAAAAGGGGAGACCACTTTTGGAAGAAATTTTGGGTGAGTCCGTAGGACTACCCTATTTTTGTAGAACCGAGTGTAAGGGGGATCAGACACGAGGGCCTGCAATTCACTTACGCGTCTAGCGGAAGTGAGGGCTATCAAGAACAATGTTTTCCAAGAAAGAAAACGGAGAGAACAGGTAGCCATAGGTTCAAAAGGCGGACAGGTGATCCGCTGTAAAACCACATTCAGATCCCAGTCAGGCGCTGGCGGGCGCAGAGGTGGTTTAAGCAGAAGGAGACCTCGGAGAAACCTCGCTACAAGAGGGTCGCTGGAAAGAGGTCTGCCGTCTACCGGCACATGATGTGCTGAAAGAGCACTGAGGTGAACTTTGACGGAGTTGGACTTAAGTCCCAGATTAGAGAGGTATAGCAAGTACTGCAGGATCACCGACACCGGGCAGGAGAAGGGATCCTGAGACTGTTGGGTACACCAAACGGAAAAGCGACGCCATTTAAGGGCGTAGCATTTGCGGGTAGAAGGTCGCCGAGAAGCTAGGACGACCTCTTCCACCTCTGCCGGCAGGAGAAGGGGAGCAAGGACTACCCTCTCAGCAGCCAGGCCATTAGATTGAGAGATCTGAGGTTGGGGTGCAGCAGAGACCCCTGATCCTGAGTGAGGAGATCCGGTTGTAACCCCAGAGGGAATGGATCCTATACCGCTAATTGCAGCAGGAGTGGAAACCACGGCTGTCTGGGCCAGCGAGGGGCCACCAGGATCATGAAGGCTTTGTCTCGGAGGACCTTGAAAAGAGTCCGAGAGACTAGCGGGATGGGAGGAAAAGCGTACAGAAGGCTCTCCGACCATGAGAGTAGAAAAGCGTCTGCCGCAACTCGAAGGGGATGTGGCTGACGAGAGCAGAAGCGAGGAAGTTGCCGGTTTAGAGGGCTGGCAAAGAGATCCATCGTGGGGAGGCCCCACTTTAGAAAGAGCTTCTGAACTACCAAGGGATCCAGGCGCCACTCGTGCGGCTGGAGGATCCTGCTGAGTTTGTCCGCCAGGCAATTTTCTTGGCCTGGGAGATAAACTGCCTTGAGAAGAACGTCGTGACTGACGGCCCAAGAGCAGAGCTTCTGTGCTTCCCGACAGAGAAGGAAGGAGCCCGTGCCCCCCTGCTTGTTCACGTAGAACATGGCAACTTGATTGTCCGTCTGGACAAGGACGGACTGGTGAGAGGTCAGGTGGGAGAAGGCCTTGAGAGCCAGGCGGATCGCTCTGAGCTCCAGGAAGTTGATCTGCTGAGCAGACTCCCACGTGGTCCAGAGGCCCTGAGTACGTGCCCCTTGGCAATGTTCTCCCCAGCCCAGGAGGGATGCATCGGTCGTCAGCACCTGGGCCGGCTGAGGTGACTGAAAAGGCATGCCGAGTACCAGGTTCGGCCGATGAAGCCACCACTGGAGAGACGAGGCCAGCGGCTCGGAGACGCGCACTAGGTCTGCTAGGCCGCCTGTGGCCTGTTGCCACTGCTTGCGAAGACACCATTGAGCAGGCCGCATATTCAGGTGGGCATTGGGGGTCACATGGACGGTGGAAGCCATATGGCCGAGTAGTCTCAGGAAGCGCCTGGCGGAGACCAGGGGCTGACTGCGAAAACAGTCGGCTAGGTCCATGAGCCGTTGAGCCCTGTCGAGCGGTAGGAACGCTCGTGCCTGAGGAGTGTGCAGCCTTGCGCCGATGAACTCGAGATCCTGTGAGGGGAGCAAAGTGGACTTTGCGAAGTTTATAACAAAGCCCAAGTACTGCAGAAGAGTCACCGTGCGGCGTGTGGCGTTGGTGACCTCCGGAGCGGACGCTGCTCTGATGAGCCAGTCGTCGAGGTACGGAAAGACATAGAGGCCGTGAAGCCGGAGATGGGCCGCCACCACCGCGAGACATTTTGTGAAGACTCGCGGTGCGGAGGACAGGCCAAAGGGCAGTACCCTGTACTGGTAATGATTTCCTGCCACCACAAACCTTAGGTATTGGCGGTGGCTTGGGTGGATGAGGATGTGCGTGTAGGCATCCTTTAGATCCAAGGAGCATAGCCAATCTCCCTGCTGGAGGTAGGGCAGAAGGATTCCAAGGGTAAGCATTTTGAACTTTTCCCGCACGAGGAACCTGTTGAGGTTGCGCAAGTCCAGGATGGGTCTGAGGCCTCCTGTCCTTTTCGGCACTAGAAAGTACCGGGAATAAAAGCCTTGACCTCTCAGGTGGTGGGGCACCGGTTCCACCGCCCGTTCCTGTAGAAGACCTGCTAACTCCTGAAGGAGTAAGTCCCTGTGCAGAGGGAGTCGTGGAGGTTCCCCCGGGAAATAGGGGGGAGGGACCTGGTGGAAGTGGAGAAGATAGCCTTCTCTTACGACTTGAAGCACCCAGGCATCTGAAGTGATGCTGGACCACCTGTGGGCGAAGTGAACCAACCGGCCTCCGGTGCTGGGAGGAGCCAGCGGAGGGGGAGAGGCTATGCTTAAGGAGTCAAAAATCCCCACCCTGCTGAGCAGGGGCTGGTGGTGCAGGCTTGGGGGCTTGCTGCCTACGGGACCCGTTACCCCGTCCCTTGGCCTGCTGGCCCTGTTGGGGAGCTGCAGGGGCCTGATATTGGGGGTAGTGTTTGTAGGCAGCCGCCTTTCTCGGGTAAAAGGACTTCTTTCCCGAGCCCTTCTTTTTCTGGGAAGGGGCGGAGGTCTTCCTAGAAAGCCTAGTCCTGGTGAGAGTCTCCGTCTCGATTTGTGCAGCCTTTTCAGCCATGGGCTTGCCAAAGAGGTTTTCACCTCGGCAGGGGACATCGACCAACTTGTCCTGCACCCAGGGCTCAAGGTCAGACGACTGAAGCCAAGCCTGTCGGCGGGCACCGATGCCGGCTGCGGCCACTCGAGCCGATGCTTCAAAGCCATCATAGGCTGCTCGGGATATGAATTTTGAGCATTCCCGAATGCCAGAGGACAAGGCCAGGAACCTCCGCAAGGGTTCCTCGGACAAACCAGCGGAGAATCCTGCTAGCTCTTTAGCCAGGTCCCGGAGATACATGCCCATGTATAGCTGGTAGGTCTGGACACGACACGCAAGCATAGAGCCCTGGAAACACTTCTTACCAAGGCCATCCAGGTTACGGGCCTCCCTGCCAGGAGGCACCGAGGAGTGCATCTTCTGGCTCTTAAGACGATGCATGGCCGATTCCACTACCATGGAATGGTGTGGTAGCTGTGCTTTTTGGAAGCCAGGGCTCTTGCGGACTCGATAGATAGAATCGACCCGCTTGCTCAGGACCGGCGAGGAGGCCGGACTCTCCCACATGCGGAAGAGAAGTCGTTCCAGCATGGGAGGAACCGGTACAGTAAAGTGTTCCCTGGCGGGAGAGTCATACTGGAGGGCGTCGAGCTCTTCGGCTCGAGGCTCCTCCTCGGGATCCGCAGGGAAGGCCAAAGCCTTGGCCATATCCCTGACGAAGTCCGAGAACCGGGCATCCTCCGGGGGGGACTGCTTCCGAGGTTTGGACTCAGGTGAGTCCGAGGGGACACACCGAGTCCGAAAAGAATCAGGTGACTCTTCCTCTTCAGACTCCCAGACCGACTCCGACGAGGAATCGGTGGGGTCGGCCCGGGCAGGGCGCGGCGCCTGCCGCCCCGACGCCGAGGGAGTCGGCGTCGGCGACCTCGGTCCCGAACGGGAGGCCGAGGGTGACCTCGACCGAGGATCGACTCGAGTTCGCATGGACTCGAGGATCGGCTCGGTCTCCGGGTCGACTAAGATGTCGACGTCCCGGCGGTCGGGGCAGCGGCGCCAGCGAAGCCAGCGAGCAGTGCCCGCTGCTGGTCCATGAAGGCAGACAGTCTGCACTCCAAGGCCGTCAACCTGAGTCCGAGCTCAGGTGACCCAGCAGCCCCCGACTCGGGCCCCGACGGCGTCGGGCCCGACGTCGGCGGTCTCGGAGGCGAGTCCAGGAGGACCACAGGACTTACCCGAGCAGGCAGCTCCGACTCTAGGCGAGGTCGCTTCGAGAGGTGCTCCTTCTCCAAGGACCCGGGACGGCTATCGGGGCTATGCGACCTGGCCCTCGCGGAGCCAGGAGCGTCCACCGACGCCGCCCTCGCGGGTTTCACCTTCCGTCGATGGTCCCCGGAGGGAGAACCCCTGTCGGAGGAACTCCGGCGACGGTCCGAGCTGGAACCTCTGGACGCGGAGGCCTCCGACGAGGTCCGGGTACGGCTGGGGTCAGTGAAGATCCTATCCCGCTGATGCCGCCGACTTCTCAACGCTTTGGAGGACATTTTGCCGCAGGCCCCACAGATCATTTCTTCATGATCCGGGCCCAGGCAGCGGAGGCAATTGTCGTGTGTGTCAGTTAGTGACATATTTCGGTCACACTGACCACACCGCTTGAAACCACTGGCAGCCATCGGGGGAAAAAGGGCCCCTGCGAGGTCAAAGGACCGGGCTGCCAGGGAAAAACCGAAAACGAAACTGACTAAGTCAGAAAAACCGAAAAAGAAGAAGAGGACTCGTGACCGGCGTCGCGAGTCCGGGCGGGAAAAAGACCGGCGTCGAACCGAAGGAAAAAAGAGAAAATTATGAGTAAAATCAACTTTTTCGCGGGGACACGACGGGTACGTCTGTAGGGCTCCGCGGAAAAAAGAAGACTGGCTAAGATGGCACCCTTGGGCGGGAAGGCGACCGCGCATGCGCGCTGCAATTCCCAAAGGCTTTCTTTGAAAGCTGGGGAAAATTGCTCCGCGAGGGCTCCGTCGGCGCCGACGTCACCCATATGTGAGGACTGACTTCCTGCTTGGTCCTGGAGAATGTGTCTTCCATCTATATGTACAGCGCTGCATACACCTTGTAGCACTATACAAATGATTAGTAGTAGTAGGGAGCTATATTTCCTATCAATTATTATACACATGTATTATACTAGAGAGACTTTCAGCACTATAGAAAAAAATGCACCTTATCTATTCTAGTTCATGCCACATGGCGATACTAAACTATAAAATCTCAAACATATTAGAACGGCACTGTCAACAGCATTAATGTCACTGCTGTTTTATATCTCTTGGCCAGTATTCAAAGCCGGTGACATTATTCACCAGCTGCTAGTGAATATATAATGGGCCTATCCATATATTTTCAAAAATTATATAGACAGCATCAGGCTGAAAATCTTCTGAGCAGCTCAATACTATAATTAAGGGCAGAAGGAGAGCAGAACTAACTGGGGAAACAAAAAAGCATCTGGATAGTGGCCATTTTCAGCTGCTCTTCTTATAAGTTATACGTTTAGCTTCGGTCTGCTGAATAACAGGCCTAAACATGTGAAGTAGCATTGTAGAAAGGACATCCTGACAGCTGCAGGGATGTACAAAGAAGGATGTTCCTCGACTGAAGATGATTACAGAAACAGGCATGAAAATAGCCATGTGCCATGCAAAATCTCCTTGTGAATGGACCTGAAGTTGCACGCATAATGAAGGTTTATTAGCAACACATCTGCATCTAGCCAATGGGGATTACAGCAGTGAAGGTGCTCATGGGCCCATGTACTGTAATGGAAACATGAACACGCATAGTCTAAGCAAAGTACACATGGATGCACTGGTACGCAGAGACTCAGCACAAGGACAAAACCAAACAACAGCAAGATGGTGACATAGCACGTGCACTTTTCCAGTGAAGAAACTAGGGCGATGTGCCACCTTGTAATTGTGAGGAGGACCTGTACTTCGCAGAGGGTTGCAGGCTGAGCTATCATGAGTCCCAAAGGATCTGGCAGATCCTTACTCAGTATGTAGGTCAACGGCATACACACAGGGGGCTGAAGGAGAGAGACAGTAAGGACCTCATATTCAATTGGGATGGCTATGAGCCGCTATGGTGCAAAGTTGTAGCAGCTAACCTATAAGCCCAGATATTCAATGCCAGGGTCATATGCAGCCCTGGCATTGATTATATCGGGTCACCACACAACCTCCGATGCCGCAGAAGCTATCTGTATAGCAGTAATATTGCATCTCTACCCAGTTAGCTCCCAAGGGTAAAACTAGGCCAGCTTTTGCAGCATCTAGTTTTACCTGTAGGTTGCTAACCAAGTAGCAGTGCCATATCACCGCTATCTGGTTAGCGACTGTTGCAGCCTACAGCATGCCCCAGAATGCCCATGACATGCCCCGATGCTAAGCGATTAGCATCAGGGTGTACGGACTCATATGCGGCCTGAACAACAGCAAACAGGCTTTTAAGCTAATATTCCTTGATATTGCCACAACCTTTGATAGCATCAGTCATAAACTACTCATCACATGGCTTCAACAAGTTGGTCTTCAACGTAAGGTTATAAGTTGGTTTAAGTCCTACTTATCCAATTGTACCCAACAATTTTTACACAAGAGCAAGGCATTCTGCAGGGCTCCTCCCTCTCTGCTCTATTATTTAACCTATATATCCAACTATATGCCATATCTTCAAAAAACACAAAGTAAACTACCATCTCTATGCAGATGATATAATGTTGTATCATCCCATAGACACATTAAACCCCACCTGTCCAGAGATCACTACCTGCTTAGATGAAGTAACCAAATGCCTATACTCAGGGGCGGTTCTATCATTAGGCGAACGGAGGCGGTCACCTCAGGTGGCAGTTTCTAGGGGGCGGCACTATTTGCTGCTCCCTAGAAACTGCCTATGATAGAACCGCCGATAACTTAAAATCAAATGAAAGCAGCTGTGGGAACATTTCTCCATTCCCACAGCTCTGCTTTCAAACTGCTGGGTCGCTGCCTGCCTGCCTTCAATCTTCCTGGAGCCGGCCGGGGGGGCGGGGGGGGTGACCCGAGGTCATCATCCGCTGCCCTTCTGCTTCCGTTACTGCTGGCTGCTTCAGCAACAGAAGCGGAAGGGCGGCGGAAGCGATGACCTCGGGCCCCTCCCACTCCGCCGGCTCCAGGAAGATTGAAGGCAGGCCGGCAGTGACCCAGCAGTTTGAAAGCAGAGCCACGGGTACGGAGATATGTTCCCGCGGTTGCTTTTATTTTAAAGGATAAATCAGTAAGGTGAGGGGGGGGGAGGAGGGAAGGGAGAAGACACAAGGGGGAGGCCTGGTAGGGAGCAGACACAAGAGGCAGCCTGGAAGGGAGCAGACACAAGGGGGGGGCCTGGAAGGGAGTAGACACATGGGGGGGCCTGTAGGGGAGCAGACACTTGGGAGGCCTGGAAGGGAGCAGACATGGGGGGCCTGGAGGGGAGCAGACAAGGGGGGCCTGGAAGGGAGCAGACATAGGGGGCCTGGAGGGGAGCAGACATGGGAGGCCTGGAAGGGAAGCAAACTTGGGGCGGAGCTGGAGGGGAGCAGACATGGGGGCCTGGAGGGGAGCAGACGGGGGAGGGAGCTGGATAGGAGCAGAGCAGACATGGGGGGGGGAAGCTGGAAGGGAGCTGACACCCGGGGATGGCACTGGAAAGCAGATGGACAGGGGAAATGGGGAGCTGGAAGGGAGCTGAGATGGGAGGGGGCACTGGGACTGGACGTTCGCTGATACCTGGGATGGTATTTTAACTAGAAGGGGTTGGACGATGGGGAAGGAGGGGGACTGGAAGAGAATAGACACCAGTGGTGGTACTGGAAAGGCAAGGGGGTGGGTACTGGAAGGGAGGCTGTAAAGGGGGCTGATACTAGGGATGGTTACTGGGACTGAAATAATGCTGATGGAAGAAAATGAAGAAAGCAAAAGGAGAAACAAGAAATGGCAGATAGACTATAGACCATAGAAAAAGAGCTAAGAGAAGACAGAGGAAAACAGAAACCTCAGATCGCGACCAGCATGATCAAAAATCATCAGACAACAAAAGGTAGAAAAAATAATTTTATTTTCAATTTAGTGATTGGACTTTGTGCTATCTATATTTCACACAGTATGGGGAACTGCATCTCTTATCTGGTGTGACACCGCATGCAGAGTCTGGCTTCTTGGGGTTTCATTTTAATTTTTGTCTACATATTTTTATTTTTGCTTTAGGTTGTGGTCACTTATTTTGTACTTGGTGAGAGTCTGTGTTCTGAGTGTGCGACCAAGGCCAGGTGTTCTGTTAACATGGAGTTTGTACGTAAGGATCTGTACTGTAGTAATTTGACTTGTTCAGCTTTTCAAATAGGTATATGGATGTTTTGGGGCCCATTGCCGTGTTTATAGTGCTTCTTTTTTCTTGGTAGGCCCCTTATTGTATGAGTTTTGGAAGTGTATGCTGGTATGGTATGGTAGATTTGGCCTTGCAGATCTTAGTGAATTTAGTAGGGTTTTATATTAGTTCCCAATATGTCTGATACTGGAGAATGTTTCTTGTCGGTGAGATGATCAGAATCAGATTTTTTTTTTAATATATATTGAGTTCTATGGGTGAATGTCCTACCTCTGCTCTGTACCCATTGTTGAGGTGGGGGTTCTGTGAATGCAAAATGTATGTTCAAAAAGGAAAAGCAAGCACCATAATGCAGTTTATAACAAAATACAAATGAATTATAATTTGGAGTTATAAATTGTTGTGGCTCTCGCTCTTTCTTTTAGTTCCTTGGTGTGTGACATCTTGCATTTTCTCCACATTATCTAATTGGCTTTTTGATTTGGTTCAGTCCCTGACTGGAGTTTTGAGAAAGATCCCCACCCGGGGGGGGGGGGGGAGGGGGAGGGGGAGGAGGGGCACCATCTCATCCCTCGCCTCAGGCAGCAGATTGCCTTGAGCCTCCCCTGGCTAAACTCAATTAACATGAAAATTAATTTTAAAAAAACAGAGGTCCTCTATGTTACTAGAAACCCAAACTTTATCCCCCAACCAAGATTTTATTACAAGGAACTGAGATAGAGGTAAAAAAGAAGGTTAAATATCTGGATATCATCTAGGATCAATCTTTAAATATGGTTTCCCACATAAAGACAATTGCCAGAATCATATACTTCAAACTACGTATTATCCAGGGGGAGGAGTGGCCTAGTGGTTAGGACAAGGTACTTCATGCCGGAGGGCCGGGGGTTCAAGTCAATCTCAAGGCCGGAGGGATTGGGATTTCTAGTCCTATAGGCACTTCTTGTGGTCTTGGGCAAGCCACTTAACCCTCCATTGCCCATGTTCCCTGTAAGTATTAACGCATGTGTGTCATATCCCCTCGTGTTAAATGTATCTCCCAATTGACCGCTTTGACCTGGTGAAAAGCGGGATATAAATACAGCTAAATAAATAAAAATAAATAAAAATCCAACACCTCAGATCCCTGCTAGAAAGTCATGATTTTAGAACAGTTCTTCAAGCACTAATAACACCCCACTTTGATGTAATAGCATCCTTCAAGATATCCCCAAGAAAACCATTTACCAACTACAATTAGCACAAAATCCGGCTGCACGAATAATACACAAGGCTCATTATTCTGATCACATTACACCTCTCCTACAAAATCTATACTGGTTGCCAATTGCAACAAGAATTAAATATAAATACATCATAATAATATTTAACCATCACAATAAAATAACCCTAACACATCTATCCTTCCTACTCAATCCGCCCTCTAAAACAAGAACAACAAGGTCCTGCTCCCAAAACAATTACCCCAAAACAATTACGCCATTCCATACCACTTCCGCAGTACCAAACAAGTTACCAGCACTAGAGCCTTCACTTATATTGCTCCAGTAATATGGAACGCTCTACCTGACTACTGAAGAGCAATGAAAGATTTACAACAGTTCCGCAAGGCACTAGAAGCATATCTATTTATTGAATTCTTTTGAAATTCTCTTGAAATATACATGATTCAACCGTTGTAGTTATATACATATCAATAATGCTCTTACATATCAATAATGCTCCTATTTACTATACCGCAGTTATAATGTATACTTTTTCCCATACGCTACATCACTGTATATAGTTTTTGTAATATAGTTCTCAGCAAGTTATATGTACTTGAATATTTAAAGTTCAATGTAAAGTTTATTGTTTTTTGTTCCCTGTAAACCGCCCCTGATCTCTGGAAGGGGCGGGATATAAAATCTTGCAAATAAATAAATAAATATAGAGGCATTAGTTGTGGATATTCAGCGGCACTAACCGTATTAGTGCCATTTAATATCCCATTCAGCTGCATTTACGTGTAAATGCCTTTAGAATATCGGGCCCTAAATATCTAGGACAGTGAGATTATGTGAGATATATGTAATGCAGTGATAATGTTTGTTTTATAAAACTGTGTATGTTTACTTTTGATCTGCCTAGTAGATAGAGCAGAATACTAATTCTTTTAAATAAATAAATAAATAGGGATCACTGACCACCAAGGTAACAGTGGAAGGAGCATGTTTAGAATGTATACACGGCACACATTGGAAGACTGGAGACCCTGACCCCCAGAGGTAAAAGGTATGAGGAATGGAGGCAGCCAACTCCTGCACCTAGGGAGCAGAAGTAGGCAGTTGGTGACACAGGGATTGTAGGAGACGGATAACAGGATATTGCACAATGGTTGGAAGACGCCATTTCTTATGTCACCCTCACAATTCTAAAAAAAATAAGGAATGGGGGAATAAAATTATCAGCGACAAACTTTATTGAGCCCGTCATAGCTGTGTTTTGGCGTGGTATGCCTGCATCAGCGCAAAGTCATATAGACAATCAAGAAGTTAAAAACAAATATAAAACATGTGAATACTGATGGTGCATTGTTGAATCAACATTCTCATGTTCTATATTTGTTTCTAACCTCTTGATTGTCAATACAACTGTGCCCCTGATGTAGGAATACCATGCTGAAACACAGCCATGTTGAGTTCAATAAATTGTGTTGCTGATAATTTTGTTCCCCTGCTCTTTGCTTTTTTTTTAATTCCACCTGCCTGCAGCACAAGCTATCCTGGCTATGCCATCACTCACGCCAATTACCTTCCCGCTGCTGTCGCTCCCTCCTGAGTCACACAAGGTAGCATGGCTGCTGGTGCTGCATGACACTGTAGCACCTCTTGAGGGCCTCAGTCTCCTACCATATGTGGTATCTCCTGTGGCAGAATTGTGCAGATCCAGGAACAAAAAAAGAAAACAAGGGACACCCCTGCAGCAAAAACAAGCAAGAAAAAGCAAGGAATGGGGGAACAAAATTCTCCACTCTATGCACTGTTGAGTCAGAATTCTCATGTTTTACTGTATATTTGTTTTTAACCCCTTGATTATCAATACAACTTTGCCCCTGACGCAGGCATATCATGCCGAAACATGGCCGTGCTGGGCTTAATAAAGTTTGTTGCTGATAATTTTGTTCTCCCACTCCTTAGTTTTTTCTTGGTTGTTTATTGCTGTGGGGGTGTCCCTTCTTGTTTTGTTTTTTTGCTCCTGGGTCCTCACAATTCTGCCACAGGAGATACCACATATGGTGAGAGATCAAGGCCCCTAAGGGGCACTACAGGGTCATGCGGCACCAGCAGCTGCGCTACCTGGTGTGACTCAGGAGGGAGCAACAGGAAGGTAATTGACATGAGTGATGGCACAGCCATGGTAGCATTTGCTGCAGACAGGTGGAATGGAGGGCAGAGGTGTAGAAGGCAATACAGCCAGCAGCAGCTAGCAGGCTCTGCATTGCAATGGGAATGGTGGCCCTGATATCCACAGACACAGTAAGAACATCATAGTCAGGAGCAGAGGATAAAGGGGGCAGAGGTAGGTGGAAACAGCATAGGAAGATCATGAAAGGGCAATCTAAAGAGTGACAGACATGGAGGAAGGGATGTCGCATGTCACAGGCATGCACAGGACAAGGGTGGTAGCTCCAAAGGGGAAGGAAAAAAGTCCCAGGGCCAAGAGCATGGCAGTACAGGGAACCCATAATCGACAGGTGGAAGGGACACAAATGTCAGTGACAGAGGGATGTGAGAGCAGCACACAGAAAGCACAAGGAACTGGAAGTATGACAGACAGTACCATTGCAATGGATGCTAGTGGTAGACAGTACCATTGCAATGGATGGTGGTAGACAGTGCAGGTAGTGAAGGAAGAGACATGGCCTTTGTGCACATGAAGCAAAGCAGCACCTAGGGAAATGAGAAGGAAGAGCTGTGCAAGCAGTATAAAAGGCAGAACAGTCAGATGAAGCAATGAATAGGACCATCAGGCCATAACTTACCCAGAATTCAGGTGGGTATACAACACACAGCCATGCCAGTGGCTACCTAGCACCATGTGGGAGCAGCCAACAATCAGATGGGGAAGGTCAGAGAGGTGGCAAGTGTGGCAGCGCCTATGGAGTGAGTTGTGCATACAATGGTGTCAGGCTGGGTCCATGAAAGTCTCCTATATGTGATACCCACAACAGCAGCAGCAGTGACAGAAGCTGAGGAGGAAATAAAGGCTGAAATGGTGGAGGCAGAAGAGGAGGAGGAGGAGGAGGCAGAGGAGGGAGAAGAAGGGGATACAGCAGAAGAGATAGAGGAGCAAGAGAGAGAGAGAACCTGGAGCAGGTGCAAGAGGCCATGCATGTACTACCATCCAGCAGTTCCTCCAGTCATAGCACTAGAATAACGATTGACACCTCGGTTGAGGTGTCAGATATGGCGATGGACACAGCAGGTTACCAGGACCCACAAGTGGACATGGGGGATGGATGTTGCAGAGACTCACTACAAACATGGCAATACATCGTGACCTCAGAGGTACATTACCTACCTGGGGCAGCAGGGTTCACAGGAGCAGTAGATTGGTAGGGGTGGCAGAAGGGGGCGGGGGAAGAGGGACAGGCAGGATGGGATGGCACAGAGAAGTATACTGCACCATGCATTTTAATTTCAAGGCGCAGCATGACCCTTCTCTGCCAGTGCAATAGGTGGCCCACTAGGAGCCCTCCTAGATCTGTCAAGCTAGAGGTCCTGCCACAACTCCAGGCCATTCACCAGAAGATGAAGCAGGGCTTTGCCGCCATGACATGGGCCCAGGACCTCATGGTGGGTTGCCTTGAGGGAATCATGGCAGATATGTACGTCCTTTCACAGACTGCACAGAAGCTTCTGGCTGCACCTCTACCATGTTTCCCTCCACACACAGGGGAGAGCAGTAGTTAGAAGGGTGGACATAGGGTAACAAATAATTGGTTGGCTGTTGATGTACAAGATAAAGTGTTATTGCTTTGGAATGTAAACATGATTCAGAACATCTTCCTTCACAGACTGTCAGCCTGACAGTGCCCTGCAGGGGGGTTAGCAAGGTCACATACATACGGACAATGTACATAGGCTGTGCATAGCCCATGTACACAATGGAAGACCATCATGCCGATGTAGCAGAATGGGCCTTTATACTGGTCCCATCAGACTGCTCTGCTCCAGCCCCAAAATGACACCAACCCATCAGACCTGTACTGTCATTGTCTTCTCACTCACTGCTGCCTTTGGCAGGATGCAAACTCTTGACCTTTGGAGTACAAGGCAGGCATGTCATAATTGCACCATGTGAAGAGGCATTTTAGATAGGAAGTCCAAGTCAAATTAAGGATGTCCAAGGCAGAACATGCCGGGAAATTCCAGGGACATTTATGTCGCCATCTGATTTCAGTAATATGGACATCCCCGACATGGATGTCTGCACTGACAGCCACATAGATGTCCCTCTTAGGAGGGCATGGGACAGGTACGTCTATCTCATGAAAGCTAGCATAAGGGGATGTCCAGTGGGGTAACAAAATGAAAACATGAGCACTCATTCCCCATCAGTGTTTGTTATCAGCATGGAAAATATAGGAGATAGGAGTGTACCTGTTTCTCCACACCCTCCAAATGTCTGTCTGACAAAACAAGCACTTGCCTGGAGCAGGGATAGACTTTGGTGCTGCTTGGGATATCCAGGGCACTTCTGAAATCTGACAAGGACATCCAGATTTTGGGATACCCCCCAGACATGCCTACTCCATGTCCCCATTCACACTTAGATGTCCCCATGCCCTATTTGTGTTTTGAACATCCCCACACCCATTTTCAGATTCCAAAACATGAATAAGGCTTCTAAAATAACCCCCATAGTGTGAATCTGGTGACCGCAAAATATATATTTTCATTTCAACTGATTATACCTACATTGGTGCTAACCAGACATATTAATTTAAATGCCAGTTCTGATGTTTACATTAATATGTCTGCCCCCACACCTAAATATTGACTGTTTTAGTTCCCATAATCTTAATTTGCAAGGATTGATTTGCATTTAAAAGAGGACAGATCAAACTATTTTCCAAAAGATAAACCAAGCAATAGACTTCTTGTTTTTCAAATAGTATACTGATGATTTTCTGTCATAACATCCATCTGTAGAAGGTATCTTTAAGATTTCATATGATTACAAATGTGCAATTTCCTATACACACTCAGAGGATATTTTGCTTTAGTTTTGTCACTCTGTTTAATATGAGATAACCATGGGAACCCAAAATGCTTTCATAGTTACTTAAGTTGGGAATTTTACAAAATTAATATCACCTATAACAAGATCTTTCGAAAACTCTAAGGTTGGGAATGATATTCCATTGACAAGCAGTTAAAGCAAAACTTCAAAGCTATTTATTTTGAAATCAGAGTAGATGAAAAGAGCAATATTGCCATCCTAAGGAAATGTAGTATATGACATGTTAGAATAAAAATGACATTTTAAAATTGAAACTGTAAGCATACAACTTAGAAAGCATACTGTAAGGTTACATAAGAACATAAGAAATGCCATACTGGGTCAGACTAAGGTCCATCAAGCCCAGTATCCCGATTTCAAAAGTGGCCAATGCACGTCACTAGTACCAGGCATGTTCCCAAAAAGAAACACAGGTTCCACAATGCTTGTCCCGGGGTAAGCAGTGGATTTCCCGGGTCCTCTTTAATAATGGTTTACGGACTTTTCCTCTAGGAACTTGTCCAAACCTTTTCTAAACCGAGCTATACTAACAGATTTTACTACATCCTCCAGTAACAAATTCCAGAGTTTGATTACACATTGAATGAAAAAATATTTTCTCTTATTAGTCTTAAAAGGGTTATGTTGTAGCTTCTTTGTTTGTCCCCTAGTCTTTCTACTTCTTGATGGAGTAAACAACCGATCTACATTTACCTGTTCTATTCTATTCCTTACTTTGTAGGCTTCTATCATAACTTCCCTCAGCCATCTCTTTTCCAAGCTGAAGAGCCTTAACCTTTTAAGCCTTTCCTCATGGTAACCTTCCATCCTCTTTACCATTCTGGTGCTTCTTCTCTACGTTTTCTAATTCTGCTATATCCTTTTTAAGATATGGAGACCAGAATTGCACACAATATTCAAGGTGTGATCACACCCTGGAACGATACAGAGGCATTATAATATCCTTGGTTTTATTCTCCATTCCTTTCCTTATGATTCCTAGCATTCTAATTTCTTTCTTGGCTACTGCTGCACACTGGGTGGAGGGTTTCAACGTATTATCCATGATAACACTTGAATCCTTTTCCTGGGTGGTGGTTCCTAATGTGGAACCTTGCATTGTGTAACCTTAGTTTAGGTGTTCTTTCCTAGGTTCCCTACATCTTCTTCAGTAAAAACTGAAGTAAAGAATTCATTCAATTTTTCCATTATGGCCTTGTTTTCCCTTAGCGCCCCTTTTATTCTTCTATCATCTAATGGTCCAATTGACTCTCTCACAGGTTTTTTGCTACGAATATACTTAAAAACATTTTGATTATGCATTTTTGCTTCCATGGCAAGTTTGTTTTCAAATTCTCTCTTTGCCTGCCTTATCAATGCCTTGCATTTAACTTGCTAGTGCTTATGTTGTTTCCCATTTTTGTCATTTGACTCCTTTTTCTATTTCCTGAAAGATGCTTTAAAGGCTACAACAGCCTCTCTGACCTTAACTTTAAACCATTTCAGGCAGTTTTTTGGCCTTCCTTCCACCTTTCTTAAAATGTGGACTACATGTGATCTGGGCATTCAAGATAGTATTTTTCAACAACGCACATGCTTATTATAAGCCTTTGGCTTTTGCAGCTGCTCCTTTTAGATTTTTCTTAACTATTTTCCTCATTTACCATAGTCTCCCTTTTGAAAGTTAAAAGGTAGTATTACGGATTTCCTTGCCTTCTTCCCCCCATTCATTAAATCAAATGTGATCGTGCTATGATCACTATTGTCATGTGACCCTAACACTGCTATCTCTTGCACCAGATCCTGTGTTCCAGTAAGGATTAGGTCTAAAATAACTTCCCCTCTTGTCAGTTCATGAACCAGCGCTCCAAGAAGCAGTCATTTATTTCATCTAGAAACTTTATCTCCCTAGCATGTCCTGCTGTGACATTGAGCTAGTTGATACTGGGGTAATTGAAATCACCTGTGTTTAAACTTTTGTTAGCTTCCCTGATTTCTTGTAGCATTTTATCATCCATCTGTTCATTCTGGCCAGGCAGATAGTAGTAGTACACCCCCACTGCCATTGCCTTCCCCTTCCCCTTTTTGCATGGAATGCCTATCCATAGAGATTCTAGAGTATGTCTTGCTTCCTCTAAACCTTTATCCACTTGTGATTCAATGCCCTCTCTATCACAGAGCGCAACCCCTTCATCAATTTGTTCTAGTCTATCACAGTATCCTATTGGTTGTCCTCCTTCCACCAGGTCTCTGAGATACCAATTATATCTAACCTTTCATTTAGTGCTATATATTCTAGCTCTCTTATCTTATTTTTTAGACTTCAAGCATTTGCATACTGGTATTTAGTGGTTGCATTTTATTCATATTAACAATCTAGTTATTAGTTGACAAGGGTAATTTGGAATCTTCCAGCTTTGTCTACTCTTTACTTAAAGGCATCTGGGTTACTTTATCTTTATTGGAATCTCCCTATCAGGATGCCCTAACTTCCCTCTTTTGCTAGTATCCTTCAAGGATACATCCTTCCAATCCATGCATTCTTGGGCGACTGCCAGCTTTCCCCTATTATTTATTTATTTATTTAAACTTATTTTTATACTACCTTTCTACCATTCAAAGTGGTTTACAGATAACAAACCTAACAGGGTATTGAAATGCACTCTGTTTCACAGTGAAACGAAACATATAAAAAGCAACAGTACCTATGTACAAGGTGACATGGGAGAGCAATCAATCAATATTTATACATTGTGCAGCTCGTATAATTGCAGGGTGTGCAGAAAATTGGCTGCTAGAAAATTGGCTGCTAGATGGGTTGTGTCTCTTGGGCTGAAAATGTTTGAAATAATCCTGGAAGAGGTGTGTTTTCAGTCTCTTCTGAAAGTCACTCTGGTCAGAACATGCTCTTAGGTTTGGAGGTAAGAAATTCCATAATGTGGGTGCGAAAAGGACAAATTCACAGTTTTCTAGATTAAAAGCTAATTTATATTATTTTTAAGGGTTAATGCCAGCAGCCTGGTTCTGTCCTGGTTAAGGGTGAGCCCATCCCTTCGAAAAAGCCCTTATTTCCCCAGAATGTTCCCCAGTTCCTAACAAATCCAAACCTCTTCCTTGCACCATTATCTCATTCACACATTGAGTCTCTGGAGCTCTCCCTCCCTTTTGGGTCCTCTGTGTGGAAAGGGAAGCATTTCTGAGAATGCTACCTGGAAGCTCTGGATTTCAATTTCCTACCTAAAATCCTAAATTTGGCCTCCAGATCTTCCCTCCCACATTTTCCTATGCCATTGGTACCAACATGTACCAAGACAGCAGGCTCCTCCCCAGCACTATCTAAAACCTTGTCTAGGTGGCACGTGAGGTCTGCTACCTCCACACCAGGCAGGCATCTTACCAGGTAATTCTCACATCTACCAGCCACCTAGCTATCTACATGCCTAATTTAATTTAATTTAATTTAATTTAATTAGCGAGTTTTTATATACCGCATCTTCCATTGATCAGTTGCGGTTTACATGGAACAACAGCAAACAGGCAAAGCTGCTTTTACAGATAACATTGTGAAACTACAAAGAAATTTAATTTTACAATTAACAGTTTGTTAACTATATACAAAGAACCAAATATTAACTATGTACAGGTATGTATGTTTTTGAAATCGTCGGTTTGGGGTTTTCTCATTTATTCCAGTTCAAAGATGGGATATGTCAGCTGGTGAAGCTATCCTTTTTCCTGTTGAATAGGTGAGTTCGACAAGGATCCGTAGTATGTTGAGAATAAGTGAGTTTTGAGTTTTTTCCTGAACTCCATGATTTGAGATAAGGATCTTAATTCCGATGGAGTGTTGTTGCAAATTATAGGGGCAGCATGAGAGAATGCTTTCTTGTTTGTTGATTTTTTGGCCTTTATAAATTCCTTTGGTGTTATAAGTTTGTTTAGTTGGTCTCGCCTTTGGAGATTATGATTGGGTTCTTTGTTAATAAGGTTGTTTAGAGTAAGAGGTGCTGTGTTGTTCAAGACTTTGTAAGTAGTTAAAAGAGTTTTATAATGTATCCGGCATTGAATCGGGAGCCAGTGTAGATTTTCTAAAATAGGTGTTATATGTTGGAATGGTGGAGCATTCATGATAGTCCTTGCTACTGCGTTTTGTGCTAGTTGGAGTTTTTTTAGATTTTGTTTTGTTATGCCTAGTAGGGTTAAGTTCGCAAAATCAAAATGGGGAGTTAATATAGCTTGTATTATACGTTGAAAATCCTGTAGATGCATTAGGGGGCGGAGTTGTTTTAAGACTTTTAGTTTAAAATAAACTTTTTTTGTTATATTTCTTATATGTGTGTCCATACTGAGGTGTTTGTCTAGTATTACTCCTAGGTAGCGTATTTCAGTTTTTATATTGATATCATTATTTTGCAGTGTGATATGTGATGGGGGAATGAATGTTGTGTTTTTAGTTACTATTAGGGCTTCGGTTTTTGCATGGTTAATGAATAAGTTGTTTTCATTTAGCCAATTGTTTATTTCATTGAGGCAGGTATTAATAAGTAGTGTAGGAATATTAGGTATTGTGAATGGGACATACATCATTATGTCGTCCGCGTAAAGGTGATAGTGCACATTGAATTTTTTAAATATTTGACAGATGTGTTTTAAGTAAATATTAAATAGTAGCGCTGACAGCGCAGAGCCCTGGGGGAGGCCTAGTTCCTGATTGTATGTTTTTGAGGTGAGGTTGCCAATTCGTACCGTTTGAGTTCGGTCACTTAGGTATGATGAAAACCAGTTAAGAACCGTGGATTTTATACCTATTTGTCTTAGTTTATTAGCTCCTAATGTTTGATTCGTCAACTATAACAGCCATCCTAAGCCTTCATGGGCACATGGTCCTGGAGAAACCACCTTGGTATAAGAGGGTTTTACATCACTCGGAGGACAGGTCCTAACTTTAGGATCACTTCCTGCCTCACCAAGATAATGCTCTTCTTTCACGTGACCTCTCTCCTCCATGGCAATAATGAGGCTGCCAGACTGGAGGTGGAATTGCAGTACTATGCCCCTGTAGGTCTCGTCTAATTACCTCTCTGTCTTCCTTAGCTCCTCCAAGTCTGCTACTCTAGCTTCCAGAGATCGGACTTGTTCCCTGAGAGCAAAGAGCTCCTTGCACCGAGTGCACATGTAAGACCCCTCACCAACTGGGAGAAAATCGTACATGTGACACTCAATGCAAAAGACTGAATAGCCCCCATCTCATTACTGGACTGCTGTCTGTATCCTAGTTTTAAGGACTTTTTAGAGATTTAAGTTGTTTACTTAATTGGCTATTTGGAATACTTGTACCAATACAACTATATCTAGTAAGTTTAAGGCATTTTGTTTACCTCAAGATTAATTAATGTCAGGGCTTTATTTAATTTCAGGGCCTTTATTCCTGATGAGGATTACTAGATTAACCTGAAAGTGAATTTGACCACCTCTTTCCCTTTAATAGGTTTAAGAGCCTACTGTATAAATCTAAGATTATGCCTGGGGTAGGTGGAAGGGAAAGAAACACTTAGTAAAAGTTGGCTGGCTACACAGTGCCCTGACCTGTGCTTCTAAGATAATCTCTTAACAATTTCCTTGGTAATTCACACAACCCTTGGTTTGATAAAGTAATGACAAAATGCACAAGAACAACAACAAATAGGGCCTTTACGATTTACGCTCCCAGAGCATGGAATGCTCTCCCTACCTATATTCGAAATATCACTTACCTAACCCACTTCAGGAAGGCAATAAAGCAGCACCTGTTCACTACATACTACCCTGAATCTAGCCTTAGTAACCATACATATGGCCCCCCAGACAATCTCTCATTACAAGTAAACAATCAGACTCAGCATGAAAAAGGATAATCAACTGATCGCTCAGAATGTACCCCAGTGTAAATAAGATGTAGATATGTTCTGCCTGAAATCAGGTACCAGTGTGATACAATGTATAGAGTTAAGAATTGTACATAGTTTCCCCCAGTTACTTCCAAGTTGATCTCCCTGTTTATTGTAAATACAACTCAAAGTTCCTTGTGTTGTATAGTTGATGTTAAATGTAAACCGCTCTGATCTAAAATAGAGCGGTATAGAAGAACTGTTAAATAAATAAATAAATAAATAAAGGGAGCCTTTCAAATTTCCCCCTTTGATCTGTCACTTGGCTTTAACACCTATTTAAAACAATTTTACAGGTCTCTTGCCCCCTATCTGGAAGGCCTCTTTGTAAAGGTTTTTAGAAACAATTTCTTTCTTTCTACTCAAAGAATATTTTCCCTATCCTACCTTCTATGCAAAGCTATACTCTGATTTGACTTAAATGAAAAGCACTCTGGTGGTACTAAGCCGTGATAGACATTAAATTTAAATGAAAGCTCTCTGTTGGTACTAGCTCTGACTGACTTAACAAAACACTGAATTCTAAAATACAAAGATTTGTCAGCTTTAACCCAAAAAATTCCCTTTTCCCCAAGATTTAGAGAATTTCTCAGCAGGTAAATACGTACAAATACAAATTTCTTTCCAGCAGTCCGGAATCAGAAAGGTGATTTAGGCCAAATAATCATTTTGTACATGCTTAACTCCACAGATGTTGTTCAGCTCTAAGTTCCTTCAAAAAGTAGAAAGACTAGGGGACACACAATGTAGCCCATTTAGAACAATAGGAATAAATATTTTCTCATTCAATGAGTAATCAAACTCTGGAATACATTACAAGAGGATGAAGTAAAAACTGTTAGCGTAACTTGGTTTAAAAAAGGTCTGCACAAGTTAATTGAGGAAAAGTCCATAAAACTTTATTAAAGAGGACCAGGGAAATCCACTGCTCACCCCTGCGATAAGCAATTTCGATTCTGTGTGTACCTTTTTGGGAACCTGACAGGTACTGTACTTGTGACTTGGATTGGCCACTGTTGAAAACAGAATACTGGGCTTGATGGACCTTGGTCTAACCCAGTATGGAATTTTTTTATGTTCTTATGTTCCTAATTCTATACAATTGAGATCTCAGAAGCATATACAGTAAGATCTGAAGACTTCACTGTGCAACATAAGTAGGGCTTCTATTCCTAGGTGTTTATAAATTGCAAATGTTTTTCCAGGAAATTAGGTATGTTTTGAGGATAAATTAGGGGTTAATATTCAATGGCAGCAATCAGTGTCATTAAAGCACCACTTTAAATAAGCCCAGAAATTCAGTGCTTTAGTTACAAATGACAGAGCTCCAGAAGAGTTATGGAATGACATCAAGAAGGTTGTGTTGGAAGAAAGCGAGAAGTCTCTACAAAAGGTGAAAAAGCAAAAACGGCCAAAATGGATGATGGAAGAAACTCTGAAAATTGCCCAGAAACGCAGAGAAGCTAAAGCCAGAGGAGAAAGAAAGACAATTGCAGAACTCAACAGAGATTTCCAACGTGCAGCAAGACAGAACAAGGAAAAGTACTACAATGACACATGCAAGGAAATAGAAGCAGAAAGTATTAGAGGAAGAACAAGATCGGCTTTCCTAAAGTTATGAGAGTTAAAGAAAAAATTCCAGCCTCGAATTGGAATGTTACTGAAGAAGTACTCTGCACCTCCCCTCACCTACAACAAGGCAGGGCTCTTGGGTATAACAGAAATCCACACACAAAGCAATGAGAAGGTTAATTGGTCAAAATGTAAACAATACACAACACACTTGTATTATAAAAACAAACCAAAGCTTTGGGAGAGCAAGCTAGGCCTCTGCCTATGTTTACTCTGACATCATAGCTTTAGGGCACTTTATTTATAGGTAAATATTTGATTATACAGCATAATTCTCATTTTATTGTTCTACGTCTAACATTACGTATCCATACCATCATAGTTCAGTTCTCATTAGCATGGGTCATCACGAGGAGACATACACATATTCTCAGACATAACTATGTAGGCATTAATTCTAATTAATTCTAATACTGACAGTTTGATATCTCTCACCCGAGACTGAGAGACTGGGAGACATCTTGCCCTTTACTTATCTTATATAAACATAGACTAGTGTTTATATTACTAGGAACCTTTCACCTAATTATCCTAGCAGAGTCTTTCAAGGATGTTACTGAGTAAAACACTCTGAATGGTATTAACTCTTTCTTAGGGCTAGTAAAATATTGGTGAGTACCCTGGCCGTATACACAGCCCTGTACAGACTAGCTTACTTTCAGTTACAAGATGCTCAAGGTTTTATGTTAAATGATGCTCAGAAGATCAAGAAAAGGTGGAAAGAATATACAGAGGTTTTATATGATAGAAACATAGAAACATGATGACAGAAAAAGACCACAAGGCCCATCTAGTCTGTCCTTCCATAACAACAACTGCAACAGTCCACTTTTTACCTTTAGAGATCCTCTGTGTTGGTCCCATGCTTTTTTGAATTCAGTTACTGTCCTCATCTCTACCACCTCCACTGGGAGACTATTCCACGGATCCACTACTCTTTCTGTAAAGAAATATTTCCGCATATCACTCCTGAATCTATCTCCCTTCACCCTCATCCCATGTCCCCTCATCGCAGAACTTGCTTTCAATTGAAAGAGGCTCTCTCCTGAACATTTATGCCACGGAGGTATTTAAACATCTCAATCATATCACCTCTATCCCGCCTTTCCTCTAAGGTGTACATATTAAGATCCTTAAGTCTGTCCTCATATGCTTTATAATGAAGACCACTAATCATCTTAGTAGCAACCCTCTGCACCGACTCCATCCTGTTCACATCCTTTTGAAGGTGCGGTCTCCAGAATTGCACACTATACTCCAATTGAGGTCGCACCAAAGACTTATACAGAGGCATTATCACCTCCTTTTTTCTGCTAGCCATTCCTCTCCGTATGCACCCAAGCATCCTTCTAGCTTTTGCCGTCGCCTTTTCTACCTGTTTAGCTACTTTAAGATCATCAGACACAACCACGCCTAGGTCCCGTTCTTCTTTAGTGGACAAAAGTACTTCACCTCCTATACTGTATTGCTCCCTTGGATTGCTGCAGCCCAAATGCATGACCTTACATTTTTTAACATTAAATCCCAGTTGCCAAATTCTAGACCATTCTTCAAGCTTAGCCAGATCCCTCCTCATGTTATCTACACCTTCCTGGGTGTCTACTTTATTGCAGATTTTGGTATCATCCGCAAAGAGGCAAACCTTACCCGACAGCCCTTCTGCTATATCACTAACAAAGATGTTAAAAAAAATCGGACCAAGGACAGATCCCTGGGGCACACCACTGGTAACATCCTTCTCCTCAGAGTGAGCTCCATTTACTTGTACTCTTTGTCGCCTCCCACCCAACCAATTTCTAACCCAAGCAGTAACTTTAGGGTCCATCCCTAGGGTGCTCAGTTTGTTTATAAGTCGCCTGTGAGGAACAGTGTCAAAGGCTTTACTGAAATCTAAATACACCACATCTAGAGCTCTCCCTCGGTCCAACTCCCTGGTCACCCAGTCAAAGAAATCAATCAGATTTGTCTGACAAGACCTGCCTCTGGTGAATCCATGCTGCCTCGGATCCTGTAATCTGCTGGACTCCAGAAACCTCACTATTTTCTCTTTCAACAGCGTTTCCATTAATTTACTCACCACTGAAGTTAAACTAACCGGCCTGTAGTTTTCAACCACATCCTTACTTCCGCTTTTGTGTAAAGGCACCACATGAGCCTCTCTCCAGTCCTTTGGCACCACTCCCGACTCCAATGAGGCATTGAAAAGGTCAGTCAGTGGAGTTGCTAGAACGTCCCCAAGTTCCCTCAGTATTCTAGGGTGTATCCCATCCGGTCCCATCGCTTTGTCTACTTTAAGTTGAGCTAGTTTCTCACGAACACAGTCTTCTGAAAATTGTTCGAGATGTCCCTCGCTTCTGTTCTTATTTGTGGGTGTTTTCTGAGGTCCTGCTCCTGGTTCTTCATCTGTGAACACAGAACAAAAATATTTGTTAAGCAATTCCGCTTTATCCTTATCAGCTTCTACATATTCCCCCCCCCTGTACCCTTGAGTCTGACAATACCACTTTTGCCCTTCCTCTTCTCACTAATATATCTGAAAAATGTCTTATCCCCCCATTTTATTGCATTGGCTATTTCCTCCTCCTTTTGAATCTTTGCCTTCTTGACTACTTTGCTAGCTTCTCTAAGTTTTTCCAAATACAGATGCCTGTCTTCCTCTCTCTGTGATCTCTTGTATTTCATGAAGGCCTCCCTCTTTTTCTTCACTTTTTCAGCTACTTCCTTCGAAAACCATAGCGGTCTCCTGTTCCTTTTGCCTTTATTTACCATTTTAACAAAAAGGTTGGTTGCCTTTAAAATACCCCCTTTCAGTTTTGCCCACTGTTGTTCTACATCCCCCAGCTGTTCCCATCCCACTAATGACTCCCTGAGGTATTGGCCCATCTTCGCAAAGTTAGTCTTCCTAAAGTCTAAGATCTTCACCTTGGAATGGATTCTAACAGCCCTAGTCCTAATACTGAACCACACCATCTGGTGATCACTGGATGCAAAATGATCTCCCACTACAACATCAGAAACACTTTCACCATTGGTAAGCACCAAGTCCAGTATGGCCCCTTCAATTGCCTGAATAGTTCTCCCTGTAGAGAATCCAGGATCTCCTTACTCCTAGATGATACTGCAGCAGGAATGTGCCAATCAACATCTGGCATATTGAAATCTCCTAGCAGTAGCACTTCCCCTTTCCTAGCAATGCTGCGTATGTCTTCAATTAACTCTCTGTCCACCTCTTCCTCTTGTGAGGAAGGTCTGTATATCACACCAATGCAAATATATTTCTCTTTCCCTCTTTCTAGTTTAACCCACAATGCCTCCTCTCTCCCTTTTAAGCTCTGTAATTCCAAAGCTTTAATAGTAGTTTTTACATATAGTGCTACTCCTCCTCCCCTTCTTCCTACCCTGTCCTTTCTGAATAAAGTATAGCCAGGTATAGTTACATCCCAGTCATGGTTTTCTGTGAACCATGTTTCTGTAACTGCCACTAAATCTAAGTCAGCCACTCCCACCAAAGCTTCAACTTCAGAGATCTTATTTCCCATGCTACGGGCATTAATACACACTGCTTTCCATATGTTACCCCTGTTACCCATTCCCATAAAGGTATTTAATGTATCACTTACCTGGGGGCTTTCACTTACCTGGGGGCTTTCTTCACCCATCCCCAACGAATCTAGTTTAAAGCCCTCTTCAGTAGATTAGCCAGTCTACTACCAAAGATGTGTTGACCTTTCTTGGACAGATGGATGCTATCTCTGCTCTGCAACCCTTGGAACAGCATCCCATGGTCTAGGAAACCAAAACGCTCTCGAAGACACCATCCATGTAGCCATGCATTAATCTCCAGGATGCGAGCCTCTCTGCCTTGGCCTTTACCCTCAACAGGGAGGATTGAAGAGAACACCACCTGTGCACCTACCTGCTTCACCCTCTGTCCCAGAGCCATGAAGTCACTTTTGATACGTTCCGAGGTATACCTGGCAGTATCATTTGTTCCAACATGGATTAGCAACATTGGGTAATAGTCAGTGGGCTTGATGAGTCTCGGCAAACTCTCCGTAACATTTTGGATCTTGGCACCAGGCAGACAGCATACCTCTCTAGACATCAAGTCTGGTCGGCAGATGGACGCCTCAGTACCCCTCAGAAGAGAGTCTCCAACCACCACTACCCTTCGTTTCCTTCTGGTCACTGATTCCGCAACTATGGGGTACTTGAACTCTGGTTCTTCCCTTTCCAGGGATGCTTCCACCTCCTCCACTTCCAGGGCAGCATAATGGTTCTTCAATTCAAGGGCTGGAGAAGTTGGATTGGTGATTTTGCAGGCTCTAGTGACTTTTGTCCAACCATCGACATTCTGTTGGCACCCATCTTCTCCTGTGCTGGAGAGCCTGGTTGCTGCAAGCAGCATCTCATCAATGTACTTCTCACTGTCTTGAATGCTCCTCAGCCTCGCCACCTCCTCTCTGAGTTCCTCCACTTGTTTCCTCAGAGCTTCAGCATGCAGGCACCCTGCACATGGAACCGGTTCTTCAACTGGCAATAGGACCTCTGTCTGGACCGAGGCAGAAGCTGTAACAGGGGCAACAGCTTTAGCAATACGATTTTTCCCAGCCATTGTTCTGTTTGTGGAGCTTAAGTATTGTTTGATGGGTGGAGCCCTGGTTAAGAAGATCAAGTGGACCAACAGCCATTTCAACCTGTACCTTATCATCTGGAACCATTGGTGATGAAAGAAGAAGTTGAAGCAGCACTGAAAGCGTTATCAAAGAACAAAGCACTAGGCATTGATGGCATTCCCATAGAAGTATTACAGCAATCTGATGCAGCTGTTACCATACTTACAAGGCTCTGCCAAGAAATTTAGAAAACAACATCATGGCCAACCGACTGGAAAAGATCTGTGTTTATACCAATACTAAAGAAAAGTGATCCAACTGACTGTGGAACTTATCGCACAATCGCTTTGATCCCACATGCCAGCAAGATTCTACTGAAGACTATTCAACAGAGACTACAACCATACCTGGAACAAGAACTACCTGAAGTGTAAGCAGGGTTCAGGAAAGGGCGAGGAACGAGAGACATCATTGCGGATGTGAGATGGATCCTTGAAAAGACTAAAGAATACCAAAAGGATATCTATTTGTGCTTTATCGACTATAGCAAGTCTTTTGACTGTGTAAACCATGAGAAACTATGGGCCACATTAAGAAGCATGAGTATACCAGAACACCTAATCGTTCTCTTGCATAATCTGCACATTAATCAAGAAGCAACAGTTCAAATGGAACAAGGAGAAACAGAATGGTTTAAAATAAGCAAAGGTGTAAGACAAGGTTGCATACTTTCCCCCTACCTGTTTAATTTATATGCAGAACAAATCATCAGAGAAGCAGGATTGTATGAAGACAACAGAGGTGTGAAGACTGGTGGAAGACTCATCAACAACCTTCGCTATGCGGATGATACCACATTACTGGCTGAAAGTGAAGATGATCTGAAACATTTGCTTCTCACGATCAAAGAACATAGGGGTATGTTTACTAAAACCCCGGTAATGTGCGTGGCCCGCTAGTGTGCGGGTGCCATATAAGGAGTGGGTGTTTCAAGCAGAAAAAAAACCCGGGATTATTCATGTGCTAATGTGCGCGGCGCCCATGTGCGCCCTGCACATTAGCGCATGAGAAAGCTGTGCGGGAGGCATAAGTGGCGTGCTGATGTACAAGCAGAGGAGCAGAGCCACAGCACAATGGTTAAGACACTGACCAGTGGTACAGGGATCAGGGGTTCAATGCCCCACAGTGCCCAATGAAGACGGCTGGCGGAGGCATTTAAATAATGGGTGGCATAAGGCATTACGCTGATGTGCATAATGTGGTGGGCTAATGCTTTAGGAGGCATTTTAATATTGGGCGGCATAAGGAGGAGCGCTGATGCAAAAGTACAGGAACAGAGCCACAGTACAATGATTAAGACACTGACCAATGGTGCAGGGATCATAGGTTCAATCCCTCACTGTGCCCAATGAAGAATGCTGGCAGAGGCATTACCTATTATGGGTAAGTTTGCTTTAGGAAGCATTTTACTTTTTATTTTAATTACTACTACTAGCAAATGCACTCTCAAAGCATGTTAACATAAGGCGCCCCATAAGGCACATTTTAAAGTGCACTGTCCGCCAAGGCACCCTAAAATGTTGCTTATAGGGCGCTTTATTGGGTGCCGTATGAGGTACCGCAAGGTCACAGCAATGTTTTTGATGGCAGCACTGTGCAGTTTAAGGAATGAAAAGCATAAGTAGGTGCGCTGACATGCAAGGAGGAGCAGCAGTGTAGCACAATGGGTAAGGCACTGACTGTTGATACAGGGGTCATGAGTTTGCTCCCCAGTGTGCCTAATACATAAGGCTGGCTGTGGCATCAGCTTTGCAATGTATGTATTTTTTCCTGCAGCACTTTAGTTGTATTTTATTAATTGCTGCCAGCAAACAGGTCCTCACATGCCGTAATTGAAGGTGCCGCATAAGGCACCCTATAAGGCACTCCATAGGGCACATTATAAAGTGCACTGTCCGCCACGGCACCCTAAAATGTCCCCTATAGGGTACCCTATAAGTTGCTCCACAGGATAACATTTAGTGCACCTTATATGGACGGTAACCATACGGTAACCTATAGGGCGCCCTATAAAGCGCCCTCTGAAGCACCTTATGAGTACAGTACGATGAGGGTGTTTTTGCTGGCAGCAATAATGTACATTAAAAAGAGATAATGCTCTGAACAGCCCCATCAAATAACCCCACTGTGGGTTTGAACCCATGACCTCTTGCTCCACAGGCAGTGAAGTAACCATTGTGCTACAGCCCTACAGCTGCTAGCAAGCCCCTGGCTGGCTGCAGAGGGAGTGCACGTCACCACACAGACAGTCTGCTGTGGTCACCAGGATGGGGTTAGCCCACCCGTACCCATGATGCACTGCACATGCAAATCAGCTGTCCACAGATAAACACAAGATGGGGAATGCACCCCCACAGCACCCCGGCCTGGTAGGGGGAAGTGACCATGTGCACCCCCACAGCACCTCGGCCTGGTAGGGGGTACTGACCGTGTGTTTTACTGGCACAGAGTAGCTACACACCGTCACATTGTGCGGGTACTGTGCTCACCCTGAGGGTGCGGTTTGGCGCCCAGCACCAGGTCCACAGCACCTTCCATGGCTGAAAGAGGCCATGCCAGAGATCCAAAGCAGTGTTAATGTGTGAGATAGTTAGTTTCTGCAGAAACACCTTGGATATCTCTGTCTGTCTCAGTCAGGTGTAGCCCCCAGGGCGGCAAACAGGGTCTCCCATCAACAGATCCACATTCTACCTCCCTGCAGTGGTGGCAGTAGAGGGGACCATCAACCCCAGTCCTGCTGGGGAACAGACACCCCACAGGGCAGTCAATGCAGCTCTGTACACATCCTATAACGCAATAGCATTAGGCCTGGATATGCTAAGCTGCACCCCACCACTATCTGATATTCTCCTGCAGCAAGCCATCAGCCACTCCATCAAGACACATACCAGCTACAAACAGTCTGCTAGCTAGTCCATGTTCTCAGTGGAAATACATGCACCCAGAACTGGGATGTCAGCATACACAACAAGCAGATAAATCAGTGACTGGGCCCCAAAAGGAAATCCATAAATATCACATGAGAGTAATATTATATAGCACTATGGGGTGCCTAGCCATGCTGTCATCACTGCACAGTCAGGGTGAGAGTGATCCCCCAGCAGGACATACTGAGGTCACCCTGTCTGTGTAGGTGGTGGCTGGGCACTACAATGTCCCAGCCAGTGCCCTATGCCCTGTGCAGATGCATCCTGGCCAGGTCACCCTGTCTGGACTATACCCATGGTACCTTGCTCCTCATTATGCACATTGGCAGGCCAATACTGGCAACAGTGCTGGCAGTGTGGGCTGTGGAAGGTGTTTGCAGCCACCACACACTGTATAGACAGACACACACTCCCACACCTATGCCAGCATTGTGCTACTATAGAGGAGTTTAGCAGCCCTGCCCACCACACCAGTCCTGGAACAGTACAGGCATGGATATGCTACGCAATACTGTTGGGGGTCACTCCCCAGGGTGGTAAACACTGTCAGAGACCAGACCTGAAGCACACACCGCAGACATCAGAAAGATTGTTATGATGGAGCTCAATGAGCAAACTGTGCTTAACGTAGGACTTGCTATCTGCCAGTAATCATAGGGAACATTTGATAGGTGTGTACCGTATACCCAGGTGTAGGGTGGCATTGCTAAGGTATGCAAGTGCTAGTATTGGGAGATGCACGCAGGGCCCAATGTCGTGCCTCTCCAGGAGGCATTAGCCAATGGGGCCTGTGGGTGTGGGTGTGGGTGTGTCTGGCCCTGTTGGCTGCTGCTTTACGGCAGAGGTTCCCAACTCCAGTCCTGGTGTGCCAAACACTGTTCGGGTTTTCATGCTGTCCCTCATGAATATGCATGGATACATCTGCATACCATGGGGGTGGTGCATAGCTATGCAGCACAGGCATCTTTATTAGAGGCAGCATGGAACCTGAATGATGTTTGGCCCTCCAGGACTGCATTTGGGAGACTCTGCTCTAGGTAATGCCCCTGTTTATGGTGTCTGTGCTCGGTGGGGTAAAATACAGTCATATTAACCATGCGTATGTTCTCTGCAATAAAGGTTTGTCTTTACTATCACGGTTTAGTTGTGGGAAAAATATATTGACTGGATTGGAAGTAGCCCCAGCTGGGCTTTTGAACCTGTGACCTTCTGGTCCTAAAGGCACTGGCTGTGTCCGCTGCACCACCATCTTAGCACAAAAACAGTGCATTCCCTGGGGAGTCCATGGCTGCACGTGAAGGGGGCTAGGCCACTGTCTGCTGTGGGCAGCAGCCACTGCCCCCTCCACCAACGGTACCCCTCCGCCACCATGCTGACATGGCCTTATATTGGTGACAGCATCACAGCTAAATGATATGTGGCTCTCCAAGACTGCATTGCGGGGACTGTGGTCTAGGTAATGCGCATGTTTCTGGTGTCTGTGCTCTGTAGGGTAAAATGGAGGTGTTTGGACCATGCTTATGTTATCTGCAAAAAAGGTTGGTCTTTATTATCATGGTTTAATGGTGGGTAAAATATGGGGATTGGGTTTGCAGGAGCCCCAGCTGGGACTTGAACTGGTGATCTTTGGCTCCTGAACATACTGTCTGTGTTCACTGCACCACACTGTGGCCACAGAGACAGTGCAGTCCCTGGAGATAGGAAACCTGCCCAAAGGAGATATAAACCCTGCTCTGCACAATTTCACTGTGGGATCATTCACCTTGTATGAAGAAGGAGCGGAAAAATAATAATTATTATTTTTTACGCTCCGTCCCCATACAAGGTGAATGATCCCACAGTGAAATTGTGCACAATTTCACTGTGGGATCATTCACCTTGTATGGGGACGGAGCGTAGACCCTTCTAAAATTCATATTTCTTTTTTGGGGCTTTCTTGGGAGTGATTTTTGATGTTTTCCATGACTATCACTGTTGCCCAGCTGGATTATAATTTTTTAGAATTTTGTTGTTGTCATTTTCAATTTTTATTTGCTATTTTGTTCTGTGCACATGTATCACACTGCTCACGTTTTGTAGGTTTCCCTGGTTTTGCTGTACATTGCTGACAGAAATGGTTTCTCTTCCCTTTAAATCGGCTCTAACGCGAGGTTTTCACTCGCGGTATTTTTTTCATCTAATTTCAGCCCCGCTCCTGTGCGGGGAGCCTCTCCCCTCCCACTCTCCACCCACTGACCCCGTCTCTCCGCCCCCGAGGAGCCTTCCTCCACCCTCCGGGAGCCTTTCCACGCCTTTATCGCTCATTTGCGCGACGCGCACATGAGTGGGCCCGTTAGTGCAGCGCGCACATGTGCGGGGCCCAAAAACGCATCATTAGCGGTTTAGTAAACATACCCCATAGTCTCAAAATGGGCCTGCACCTTAATGTAAAGAAGACAAAGATTATGACAACTGGCAAAATCAACAAGTTCATCGTTGAAGGAGAAGAAATTGAAATCGTGGACAACTTTACCTACTTGGATCAACTATCAATAAAGAAGCAACAAGCAGTCAAGAAATCCGATGATGCATTGCCCTTGACAGAATGGCTATGAAAGACCTAGACAAAATTCTCAAGAGCAGAGATGTCTCTCTCCATACAAAGATTCGACTTGTTCAAGCTATGGTATTTTTGATAACATCATAAGGATGTGAAAGCTGGACAGTGAAAAAGATAGACAGGAAGAAAATTGATGCCTTTGAATTATGGTGCTGGCGGCGAATACTGCGTATACCATGGACTGCCCGAAGAACAAACCAGTCAGTACTAGAGGAAATCAAATCTAAGCTTTCTTTAGAAGCTCAGATGACAAGACTTTGACTTTCATACTTTGGGCACATCATGGGAAGAGAGAGATCATTAGAGAAAGACATCATTCTTGGCAAGGTAGAAAGTCAACACAAAAGAGGAAGGCCAGCAATGAGATGGATCGATACAATAATAGCAGCTACGGGTACCAGTCTGTCAACAATGAGCCACCTGACTCAAGACAGAACACAATTTAGGACAACTATCCAGAGGGTCGCCATGAGTCAACACTGACTCGACGGCACTTAACAACAACATTCAGTGCCGGAGCCTATCCGGCATCCAGAGTTGAATATCTGGATTTGCCGCCCACACTTTTGCTATCTGGTTAGTGGCAATAATCAGCCACTAACTGAATAGCAAAAACTGCATAACATTAGGATAGCCATTGACCCATCTTAACTTTATATGGGTATCCTATCCAGTTAGGAGCTAAATATTGCCACTGACCAGATAGGCACGGGAACAATCCAGCTCAAACCACAAACCACCCTAAAAGAAACTGCATGTTTCTAAGGTGGTCTGTGGTAATATTCAGAGGCACTAACCAGTTAGTACTGCTGAATATCAGGCAGAGAAGGGTTTAGCTGGTTTGCATTACCTGATAACCTGCTGAACCCTTTTATATATCAACTCCGTAGGCTTTTAAAGTAAATAATCACCTTCCCAAACTAAAGCTCAGACAAGTTACAATCAGATAGAGTCGGTCACTCCCACCCCGAGAGAGCTTACAGTTGAAGGGCTAGATTTATGAAAGTATGCTACTATGTTAGTATGCATTACTAGTAAATAGCATAACCCAGGTGCAGGTATGAACTACTCTGGTACAGTAAGATGGAACAGTTGTAGTCATGGCCTTAACCAGAGCAGTGAGTCCAACGGAGAGCAACCCACCCACATGGGAGCAAGAGACAAAAAACAGCAGGTGCACCAACAGATGTCAAAGCATTTTATTTACCAAGACAACCCCAAAGGATTTTGGCCAGACAGGCCTTCTTCAGGGGGTACAAACCTCGAAAACAAACAATAAAAATACAATAATAAATGCATTCTAAACAAAGCAATTAATACATAAAAATAAATAAATAGATAAAACAAGATAAAAGTAGTTAAAAACATATAACATTAAAATAAAATAAAAAAACAGTAAGAAACTATCAATAATAAAGTGCTATTTAAAATATAATCCAAACAAAGAGAATTCAGCAAGGCTGAAAACAATAAGAAGAGGATGAAATACCTATGGTTATTTCTCAGTCTAATGCAGGAGAAAGGGAGAGGAGGAGCCTACGTTATATTTAGCTGGTCAATCTCGACATAGAGGACAGGAAATACATGAAACAGGCCATCTAATAAAGTATAGAAGGCTTGAGGTACCTGGTTATCAAAAATGTCACTACAACAAGCACCAATCATAAATCAGGTAACACACTTCAAAACGTCTCCTGTTGGGAAATGTATTCAAAATGAATCAAAGATGAAAACAATGTTGTAAAGTATTAAAAAGATGTATGTGCTTGTTCCAGTCATAATATGGGGGGAGGGAGGGAGTGGGGGGGGGGGTGAAGGAGGAGGAAGAGGGGAAGGGGAGGAAACATTCCAAAATCAAATGCAGTATAATGTGGCATGCTTTAGGCTAAAGTGGTATTGTAAAGTGCCAAAAGCATTTATGTAGTGCTATGCCTGTGTCAATCAGATATAGATAATTCCTATGAAGAATATTTCGATCATAGGAAATACAATGAGTGGGGAAAAGAAACTCACAATGTTAGCTATGTGAAACATCATGTAACATCCTTCTAGTCTTCTTAAAAGAACAGATCAGAAAACATTACAGAGGCGAGTTTTCAAACCAATTGTACCATTCACCTTGTCATGTAGGCCATATTAAAATGAATAGTGCATATGCAAAAAGAGCTACAACCATCACCAGACAATGTCCAATTCTTGGCAACATCGAAAGCCCAGTTCACAGAGTGGCTTTATTTAAGAAGCCAATTCGTGCCCAAACTAAGGTCAAAGTTCATGCTGTCAAAACTGGCAAGATCACTGACGTAACTTGCCACAATGTATCCCTAATGACTTTGGCCTTTCCCTTTGGCCAATGTCTGTGTGGATCTCATTCAAAACATCTTCAAGCAGTCCTATGATCCTCAATGTGTTAAAAATCATATTTCTAAAATACCAGTGCACTGATTAATTCCTGTAAATGTAACAAACAGGTCCAGCCTGGGGCATGTATAACTGTATGTATAAATCCTCGTGCAGTCGTCAAAAAATTGCATAGCTCATCAGCCAACAAGAGCGGCTTGCAAGCCTCATGAGATGACCAATAATTAAGGGGGCTGTATCAGAATAGCGTGTTCTACACTAATAACCAAAAGCTGAATGCGGGACTGTAAGACAGCAGAGAGAATGGTCGCATACCTCAGTAATGCTGTTATGGTGGTGGTGGGGTGATTAAGGTGTATATAAGAAACTGGAAAGAAAGTGTTTCACTGCATTTTACACCAAAGTCTCACTGTGTATGTGAAAGACAACCGGGGAAAACCATATTATCTAATATTTTAGAAACATACTGCTGTCGGCAGACACCGTAACCCAAAGTCATTCAAATTGAGACGATACACGTTGAAACCGCCCCAAAGATTAAACCAATATAGAGGTAGCCCTAATGCTGGATATATCTAATCATAGAGGATGAATAACTGACACCAACTTATTGAACCGACTATAAAGAAATTGCTTCACTACATTGTGTACTACAATCTCACTGCGTATGTGAAGCAATGCCAACAGACAACTGTGCTATCTAATACTTTAGAAGCATACTGTTGCTGTCAGACACCACTGCCTAAAATAACCAAATAACCAAATTTAAACAGTATGCACTAAAACCATCACATAAAATAAACTAATGTAAATGTAGCCCTAATACTGGAAGGGTCCAATCATAGAACCAGATAAGAGAGAAAACAAATAAAAAAGCAGCAAGGGGATGGGCAGAGTGTGATGTGGCTTATTAGAGGTGATGAAAAAATATTGTTGGCTCCGCAGGTGAAAATGCAAATCTCTAAGAAGTGGAAAATGATATAATCTACAGTAAAATACTAGTGTAAAAATGATAAATATATAAATAAATGCATAAATGATCAAAATGTATGAATGATAGATAAAAATCAAATAAAACTAAGGAGTAAGGGGGAGGGAGGGGCGGAGGCGGGAAAGGGGAGAGGGGAGAGGGGAGAGGAGTAAGGAAGGGGAGAAGGGAGGAGGGAAGGGGAGGGAGGGAGAGGGAGGGGGAGGGAAGGAGGAGGGAGGGAGGCATACCAAGTGCGCCAGAAATGCCCCTTGTGACACGCCTCTTAGGACACACCTTAGCAGGATTATACAGGTCCCCGATGACATTGGGGCAGCCCGAGGATCAGTCTGCTTCCTCCAACCAAAGGGGCTGTGTAGCACAGGTACCTTCCGGTATAGCAGAGCACTCTAAAGATCTTTATGGAGGCCCCTGATGACATCGGGACAGCCTGGGGATCAGCCTGCTTCCTCCTTCCAATGCGACTGTAGCACAGGTACGTTCTTGTATAGCAGAACATTCTGGAGATCTTTATGGAGGCCCCCAATGACGTTGGGACAGCCCGAAGATCAACCTGCTTCCTCCTCCCAACTCAGCTGTAGTACAGGTGCTTCCCCTATAAATTATCTTTGATGTATTTTTTTTTTGGCCTCCCCAGCCCTATGGCACTTTCTTGAGCCTCGGGATCCTCCAACAGAGGAAAAATCAAATCAGGCCATTTAGCTGCCCTATCCAGCTTTTCTCTACTTTATTTTTTTCACTTGGTTACACTAGTTCTCATTGCATAAAAGGGACCTGCAGTAAATAATGCACATTATTGTACGGTAGTGTCCTTTAGTTAATTGAATCCCAAGTTTGCACCTGAGACTTGGAGAGCGAAGTGATTTGCACAAGGTACATGCAGCACCACTGGAAGAACTGGACCTTGAATTATATCTTTGGTCATTCTTAGACTGCTGCTCCTCCATTTTAGGATGAAGGTGTGGCAGGTGCAGGCCTGTGACCCACAGTGTCCGAACATAAGCAGGCCAGCATGGCTAGCTTGACCTGTAAATGAGGCCTGTGGAGAGGCATATAGGATTGCACATCCCCCAATATGCTGCTATTGTAAGATAGAACTCAGTAGAAGTATTGAATTAGCTTAGGTAAGCAGAACTGTAGTATTGAAAGATGGAAAAATACAGAAAAACATGTTTAAAAGTTACTGATAAGAAAAAGTACATCTGCAAAGAAATAATTGGGAGTGCTGACAGATGAGTTGCAGAGCCCAGCTCCTCTGCACGTACAAATTGGTTCTATAACCTTGAAAGTGTGAAAGTAACAAGTTGATGAACTGACCATTGTAATTGGGACTAGAAGGGGGGTATGCAGGTGTCATGCCCACTGGAGGGACATAACTGGATAAACTTATCAGTACCGGGACCAATAGAAGAGGTACGGGAGGTACGGGAGATTACCGGGACCAATGAAATGTTTTTCTATACCTAGAATGGAACAGAAGTCTATAAAAGTTGTTGTAATGCTTGAAAACTTTGCTCAGCCATTTTGAAATTGACTGGTTCGAGACTTGTGCACAAATAAATGATTTGGACCTTTTGAACAGACTCCTGGTATCATTGGTTTGTCTGCGCTTTGCTGCTACATATTCCTTGGTGCATTGGCCGGGAAGTTGTGGAATCAAAGTGTATATAGGGCAATATACCACGACTTTCCGCCTCTATAGGCTTGGTCCTGCCGGGATCGCGCCCTTCCGACGAGGGCTGCTCCCTGGCGCCACCGGTCCCTTGTATCGGAGGGAGCTGGTCGGACCTCGGCGGGTGACGAGCCCGGCTGGAGTCAACGCCTCGAACCCGAGTGAGGGGAGTCCGAGGTCCAACTCATGCGCCTGCTTGGGAAGTTTGAGGACCGGATCCGGTGAGTATAGTTTTGATTTTGGGTCTAGACAGAAATAGAAAGCGCAGTACTGCCATTGGAACTTGGAACTTTGGAATTTGTAATCTCGAGATATTGGGAATTGGTAAGAGAGCATGATCACCTCTCAAGGAAGAGCCGAGTAGCCTGGCATGGGAATTCGCTGGGTGAAACCCTCATCCTTTTTGTAATTGGGAAATTGGAAAAGACTAGTCAGAATAGATAGAAACGAATGCATTCTGGGATACGTTGCTAGCATGATTGTGTGAACGAAGTGTGAATGAGAGGTCTGGCAGCACGGACCAAGTGAAGGCGGACCCCTGAGTAGCGCATTTCCTGACCGGGCGACCGCGTTCAGGTCGCGAAAAGGGGAAGCGATTGTCGTCTTGTCTTGTTATTTGTACTCCTTATACGTTTCCAGGGCCGTGAGGACCCCTTACCCACGGTCCGCCCTCCTTTTCCCTTCTGTCTGTTGTTGCGCGCACACATCGAAATGGGAGGGGCGGGGTCTACTAGAAACACTCCATTAGAATGTATGATCGCACATTTTAAAGAGGGATATTCAGGAGATTATGGTATTAAAATGACAGCAGCCCGTTTGCAAATTTTGTGTACTAGGGAGTGGCCCGATCTAGACCCCATCTGGCCCCGAGAGTGAACGTTCAAAGTAGAGATTATTCAGTCAATACATCGTAGAGTGCGGGTAGCGCACCCTGATCAGTACCCTTATATAGATTCCTGGTTAAGTATTTGTGAAGATCCGCCCCCTGGGCGCAGCGCTGTTATGAGGAACAGTGCAGAATAATGTTAGCTAAAACAGATTCTAGACAGAAAACGGAACAGCCTAGAATGAAAGAGCAGGATACGAAAGCCAGAAAGAAGCCCATCCTGGCAGATCCTGATTCCCCAGAAATAACTCTCAGGCAGCCCCGAACCCCAGGTCCAGTAAGAGTAGCCCGGCGTCCTGCCCCAGAAACCCAGAGACGGCCAGAGCCGAGGCGGGACCCAACCCCTGATCCCCCTCCTGGAGAAGAGAAAAAGGAAGAATTAGCGAGAAAAGAAGAGGAGGACCTAGAAAGCGAGTCAGAAGTGGAGACAGAAGAAGGAGAAAGAGAGAATCCCCCAGATGAGGAGGAAAGTGTACAAATAATTGAGAAAGCTAGTGTTAGCACTAGCACGCCAGTGACAGCGAAACCCAAAGCAAAACCTGTTGAGAAAAAGAAAGTGACTCCTGCAAAGGCAACGACAATAACCCTTAGATCCCAAAAGACACCCATAGCAGCTAAACTGTTTCCCTTACGGCAAGTCCCGGGAGTGCCCGTAAAGAATGATAATGATGAAGTGGTAGCGGGACCCCTAACTTATGTGTATATCCCTTTCTCTACAACTGATTTATTAAATTGGAGGTCGCATTATGCCTCCTATACTAGTAAGCCCCAGGAGCTGACAGAATTAGTAACTAGTATTATGGAAACTCACCAACCCACTTGGCCAGATTGCCATCAGCTCCTGACCACCCTATTCACTACAGAAGAACGAGCAAGAATTAGAAAAGCAGCTATTGAATGGATGGCAGAAAACCCTGCAGCTCCGGTACAGGGGCAGAATATAATAGACCGTAGGGAAGCAGCTCAGAGAGAATTCCCGAATGAAGACCCCCAATGGGATCCAAATACAGATGAAGGATCCACAGCCCTAGCCCGTTTTCGCCAAGGCTTTTTACAAGGCCTGAAAAGGGGGGGCCAGAAAGCTATGAACCTTTCCAAAGTTGCAGGAGTAATTCAAGGAATAGATGAGAGCCCAGCAGATTTTTATGAGAGATTAACTGAAGCATACAGAATGTATACTCCCTACGATCCCGAGGCACCAGGAAGTTTATGTATGGTGAATTCTGCTTTTGTAAACCAGTCTCAACCAGACATTAGACGCAAATTACAGAAGTTAGAAGGGTTTGCGGGCATGAATGCAACACAGTTACTGGAAGTCGCTCATAAAGTGTATGTGAATCGTGATACTGAAAGACAGAGAGAATGTGATAGAAAGATGAAGAAGAAAGCTGATTTTTTGGCTGCGGCCATAGTGGAACAGAAAAGGGGAGGTGTCCCTAGTCGAAGGAGCAGAGGAAGAGGGCGGGGTCAAGGCGGAGGCCGGACCCAGAGACTAGGCGTGAACCAATGCGCCTATTGCAGAGAGGAAGGACATTGGAGAGATATGTGCCCGCAACCCGAAGACGCCCAGCATGATGACGACAGCAGCCATCAGTGGCGAGAAGAAAGACGAAGCTATCCCCGAAGCCGAGGAGGAGCCAATCGAGAACAATTCCAGCGAGAAAGAGGAGGAACCATTCAAGCATTGGCCACACCAGCCCATGATGAGAATGACGTGGATTAGGACAGACCGGGCTCCAAGTTTGCTTTAGGTCTCCAGGAGCCTATGGTCGGAATACAAATAGGAGACCAAATTATGGACTTTATGGTTGATACTGGAGCGCAACATTCAGTAATAGACAAAAAGATAGCCCCATTCACTACAAAAGCAGTCACCATCATAGGAGCAACTGGTGCCAAAGCCACAAAGTCTTTTCTTCAAAACCGAATATGCAGTCTGGGAGGACAGCAAGTAACTCATCAATTCCTTTACATGCCCGAATGTCCAGTGCCACTACTGGGACGAGATATGTTAGCCAAGCTTCAAGCACAAATATCTTTCTCTGAACAAGGAGAAATGCAAATGACAGTAAATTCCCAAACCAAACCAGCAGGAGTGATGCTGCTGACAGTTCCCCGAGAAGAAGAATGGAGATACTACATTGATGATTCGATCCAAGATACCTATTTTGAACAAACTTTGAAAGGTATTGATGCACCACCTGGAGTATGGGCAGAAGGCAGCCCCCCAGGCCTAGCCAAACATATAGCTCCAGTGATTGTAACCCTTAAGCCTAGTGCTACACCAGTGCACGTCAAACAGTACCCTCTCCCAAGAGCCGCAATTGAAGGCATTCATCGCCACCTACAAAGATTGCTTGAGTATGGCCTACTAAAAGTATGCCAATCCCCATGGAACACTCCACTTTTGCCAGTAAAGAAGCCTGGGACAGATGATTATCGCCCAGTGCAAGATTTGAGAAGAGTAAATGATGCAGCTGAGACCATACATCCAGTTGTACCCAATCCTTACACCCTCCTAGGACTGATACCTGCTGAAGCTACCCATTTCACTGTACTGGATTTAAAAGATGCATTCTTTTGCATAAGATTAGCCCCTGTAAGCCAAATATTGTTTGCATTCGAATGGCAAGACCCCATCTCTGGAAGAGGGGGCCAACTTACCTGGACAAGATTACCCCAAGGATTCAAGAATTCGCCTACCATCTTTAGTGCCACACTGAATCAAGACCTTTCAAGCTATCCAGTAGCCCCGGGGAAGAGAGTGCTTCTCCAATACGTGGATGATCTGTTGATAGCTGCCGTATCAGAAAGTGAATGTATACTAGCCACCAAAGATCTCTTGCAGTTACTAGAGGAAGCTGGATACAAAGTTTCCAGAGCCAAAGCACAGCTATGCCAAAAAGAAGTGAAATACCTGGGTTTTCGTATCACCCAAGGAAGCAGAAGATTAGGCAGAGAAAGAAAAGAAGCGGTATGCAGAATTCCAACTCCAACAACCAGAAAGCAAGTCAGAGCTTTTCTGGGAGCGGCAGGATATTGCCGAATTTGGATACCCAACTTTGCCCAAATTGCCAAACCACTGTATGAAGTCACAAAAGGAGAAGAAAAGTCGCCACTGGAGTGGGGACTTGAGCAGGATACAGCCTTCCAAAAGTTAAAAGAAGAATTGATGTCATCACCAGCACTTGGACTACCAGATGTCCACAAACCTTTCCACTTGTTTGTACATGAAGCACAGGGAAATGCCTTGGGCATGTTGACTCAGAAATTGGGAAATTGGGAGCGACCTGTAGCCTACCTATCGAAACAATTGGACCCTGTGGCCAAAGGATGGCCACCTTGCTTGAGAGCAGTTGCAGCTACAGCGCTACTAGTGAGTGAAGCAGACAAACTCACACTAGGACAGAACATACGAGTCACTGTGCCACATGCAGTCCTTGCCCTTATGGAACAGAAAGCAAATTATTGGCTCACCAATTCCCGAATGTTGAAGTACCAGAGCATGTTATGTGAAAACCCACAGATACAACTTGAAGTGAGCCATGCCCTGAATCCAGCCACCTTGATACCCATCAGTGAAGAACTCCCAGAACATGACTGTATCGAAGTCATGGAGACTGTGTTCTCCAGCCGACCTGACTTGACAGATGTGCCCATAGACAATCCTGACCAAACCTATTATGTTGATGGGAGCAGTCTCATCCTTGATGGACGACGCTGTGCCGGATATGCAGTCGTCACTCAACACGAAGTAGTTGAATCATCAGCCCTAGCCTCAGGCACATCAGCCCAGAAAGCCGAATTGATAGCACTCACCAGAGCATTGTTGTTAGGAGAAAAACTTATACTGAATGTATATACAGATTCCAAATATGCCTTCACTACCCTGCATGCCCATGGAGCTCTCTATAAAGAAAGAGGACTCATCACATCCGGAGGAAAATCAGTCAAATATGGTCCCGAAATATTGATGTTACTTGATGCAGTATGGGCCCCAACACGTGTAGCTGTCATGCATTGTAGAGGACATCAAGCAGGAAAAGGAGAAGTTGCCCGAGGAAATAGATTTGCGGATGCCTCAGCACGACAAGCAGCTATGACAGGACAAATTGCCCCACAAGCTATGCCAATGCAAGCAGCATTGTTTCCAGTACCTTTGAATCTATGGACCCCACGATATACCACCAAAGAATTGGACTACTATTGTGACAAAGAAAATGGAGTATTGAAAGACGGATGGATTGAGCTGCCACCAGAAGAGGGCAGTCAACCTCCAGGACGAATAGTAATTCCTGAACTGTTAGGACCATCCTTTGTCAAAGCTTTCCACGAAGCTACTCACTATGGGAAAAGTGCTATGGAAAAAGCACTCAGACCGCATTTCTACATCCCTCTGATGACAACCATATCAGCTTCAGTAGCACGACAATATCAAACTTGTGCCAAGAATAATGCCAAGCAAGGCCTTATTACAGCACCCCGAGTTCAGTCAAGAGGTGTGACCCCCATGCACAACCTCCAAGTTGATTTCACCGAAATGCCAAAAGCCAATGGGTACCATTACCTATTAGTATTAGTATGTACTTTCTCTGGGTGGGTAGAAGCATTCCCAACCAGAACTGAGAAAGCCCGAGAAGTTACCAAGGTCTTAATGAGAGAGATTGTCCCCAGATTCGGAATTCCAGCAGTAATAGGGTCAGACAATGGACCCTCATTTGTCTCCCAAGTTACTCAGCAGTTAGCAAAAGCCTTGCAGATACAATGGAAACTCCACACTGCATACAGACCCCAGAGTTCAGGGAAAGTTGAGCGAATGAATCGTACCTTGAAAGCCCAAATGTCTAAGCTTTGTCAGGAGACACAATTGAAGTGGCCCCAAGTGCTTCCCATAGCTTTATTCAGAATACGCTCAGCTCCTGTAAAGTCAACAGGATTTTCCCCTTTTGAAGTTTTGTATGGTAAACCCCCACCAATAGTGCAGGGAATCAAAGGAAGTCTAGCCCAAATTGGTTCAGAAATAACCAGACAAGAACTTCTAGCTCTTAGTCTTGTTCTGCAGACTCTCCATACGTGGATCCAAGACCAGTTGCCTATCAACTTGACGGAACCCTTGCATCCCTACCAGCCTGGTACTTCGGTGTGGATCAAAGATTGGAAGAAGACACCGTTGGAACCCCATTGGAAGGGACCGTACACCGTCATCCTGTCTACCCCAACTGCAGTAAAGGTAGCCGAGATCGACGCCTGGATCCACCACAGCAGAGTCAAGCCCGCCGCCGATCCTGAACCAGAGCAGTGGACAGCAGAACAGCACCCTGATGTACCCTTGCGAGTTACTTTGAGACGACAACCAGCAGCTTAGACACTTCATCACAAGTGCTTTGCAGCAGCCAAGTCTTTCGAAGAGGATTGCTGTTTTCTATGCAGCAACAGTTTTGTTTCAACGAACCCAATTTGTGTGTGATTTGACACACTACTTAGAGACTACATTGACTAAGCCAGACTCCACAAGCCAGCTGAATTGCTAAGTTGGTCAATGTGTACTGGACAACTTGAGGATCTTCAATCAACACTCAGCACCCGTTAAATTGCTTCATTAGCAGACGGGACGAAGAATAATAGAACGTCGTGATCAAGATCAGCAAGCTGAGGATTCAGAAGAACTCCAATCAACATCGACATGCATCTTTACTTTTGCTTTGCTTTGGTTGCCTTCTTTGGAGGTTTTGAACAGACTCATGCTTTACCTCCATGCACTGCCTGCATTACTTCTACTAGAATTGGACTGAAAGTAACTCAGACTTTGCTTTATCATTCTTACTATACCTGCAAGGGGACAGTAACTCGGTGTATCTATAACACCACTGAACTAAATGTTTGCACTCATGGAAAAATTAAAACATGCTATAATCCGCATCAGAATCCATCCTATTACACGATGGAAATAAGATGGAAGGATGCAGATGGACCTATATTAGCTGCAACGCCGCCACTTAAGGACATTACTAAACCTGCTGTTTTGAATTTTGATGCATGCAATGCTATTAATAGAGATAGTTATTCCACCTGTGGTACATGGGAGAAAGCGTATCGAAATGACCATAAGTATATGTGTCCAGAAGGTGCCACAGGATGGAGAAAGTGTACAGGTAAAAAGGAACCAGGCTATAGTACTGCCCCAGCAGCAGACTACTATTGCCCGTATTGGGGATGTGTTTTTTATGCTACCTGGAATACTGGTATAACTGATGAGAAAATAGATAAACGAATGGCTACTTTAACCTGGGGGAGGAGAATGGGTGGAGCATGGCGAGCCACAGGTGTCGGGTTTTTCTCGGTGAAAAAGTTGGCAACCCTACATGGGCACCATATAAAATATATATAAAGTAGTGTTTGTTTTATGTATAGCACTACTTAATACATGTATTAAGCAAAGCGCCAGTGTAACTGTGGCTGAATATCAGGCCTTAAAGGAATCAAACTACAGATCCATGCATGCCATGGGACAAATCCAGGCTTGGATCAGCCTATTCCTCATGACATGGAGCCCAGTAGAAACCCTAGAACACAGCAAGAACGATAAAAGCCCAGGATTGGGAGGAAGCCTAGTGTCAGGTGAGAGGACTGGAAATGAGTAAGGAGGAGAAGAGTAAGACTGACAGCAAGGGCATGGAGGCATCTGAAGGAAGATGGTAGGATTTAAAATGCACAAGAAAACCTACTAGGGAGCAAATGACTCACAGACAGCAGAGAGGAGTCATGGAACAGTTACTGAAAAAGTAGACAAGCGGCAGAGTTTTGTAGGAGCTGAAGAGGCTGAGTGGTAGATCTATGGAAGCCAGATAGCAGCCTGCTGCAGCAATCCAGCACGGAGTCAAGGCCCACTAGCGAGTAATAATGTACACTTTTCTTAAAATTGTTTTTGCTCTAAGCAGTGGTGTAAGCTACAATAAGGGGCTGAGGACTCCCCATTGTCACAGTGGCCCACTCCCCTCATGTGGCGGCAGCGGTAAACGTACTTCATCATGTTTGCTGCACTGTCTCACCTCTTGTAAGTTTGCCATGGGCCTAGTGGCTGCTCCCCACTGAGCCGAAATTTCACCATGTGGCTGTTATCAAAAGACTTTGGCCCTTCGAGGAACAGCTGCCAAGCCTGCAGCAAAATTAAAAGAGCTGAGGTAGCGCAGCAAACATGATAAAGTAAATTTGCTGTGCTGTCTTACTGCTGCTGTGTGAGTCCCCTTTCTGCCTGGGCACAACTCCCCCCCCCCCCCCTTCCTTCCACCCACACTGCGGAGGCTGCTTGGGCAGAATTTCCTCCCAAGTATAAAGATTGCAAGGTTTGACCATGACTCCAACGGCCTTTTCTCCCACTTCACTAGAGCGGCAGGGAGAGAGACAGAGAAATGCCGAGCAATTCTTCCTTGCCTCTACCTCATACCATACTGTTGTGCTAACTCTACTACCACCTCTTTTAGTACAACATTGACCTTGCCTGTAGACATACCCTGTGCTATACCTGTAGGCACACCCTACCCTGCTTCTTTTCTTTATCACTGCTCCTAGCCAGATAGATTAGTTTGTCATTTTCTCTTACCAGTCTGACTTGTATCGATTTAACCAGGTACATCTATTCTAGGGGGTCTTTTACTAAAGGGCATTTAGCAGTTAGCGAGGGTTTCAGCAACATTAACTGCATGCTGTGGCACTCAGTAACTGTTAGCATGGGGCCATTACTGTTAACAATTAACACAGGCGCAGTTACCTCCACCTTAAGAATGGCCTGCTTTAGAGCACGGTGCAGCATGTTAACTGAGGGGAACATGCTGTCCATGCCCCCGACAGTTAGCATGGTGGCGTTGCACTATGGTTTTGTGGCCTATAGGTGTGTTAGGTGCACAAGCACAACCCACTTTATTAAAATGCCCCCCCTAGTGTAGCACTGTGTAATATGTCAATGAGATTTAAAACAAAATTATAATAATGGGGGAGACCATCTGAAAATTGTCCCTTCCAGGACAGCTTCCAAGTTACCCAGTTTCAGGTAAGAGAATTTTTATCCAGCCCCAGTTTTGAAATTATATTCCGCAGCAGGGTGGTATTTGTGATTCCTGATTCTACCTATTAAAATCAATGCTGCGGGTCCCATAATGCATCAGAATAGAGTTGAAAGAATCCAGGGCTGGCCAAAAGTCTCCCTCACTGGAAGGGATAAGCCATAATGCCGGTGAAAGTGCTGTCTGTATCCCTCAGAGAAAAGGAGCTGCATGAGACTGGGGCAAAGTACACATGGGGAGTTTCTTTTTAACTACCTCCACCACGCCATGATGGGGACTTTGCCCTGTAGTGCCCGCTGGGTCAGAGAGTCTCAAAGGGAAATATCCAGGGAGCCTCCCTTTGAAAATCAGCTTGCGGGGCAGAGAGCAGACTGAAAACTGCCTTCCTCTTCAGTATATTTTTAAACAATATTTCATTAGAGCTTTGTCTGGATCATTTCTTCTGTCTATCTAGGCCAGGACAGTTCAGACACCACCTGATATGCTGCTTAATTGCATCTAAATAAAAACTCATTTACTGAGTAAGCAACACCATATCGTGATGTGTGGGTTGGTATGGTAACCACTGTACAACCCAGCTGTGTTTTGTCAAGTGTGTAATGTGTGCCTAGAATAGCACAATCTATGAATCCTGATATGCCTTGCTGACAAACCTAATGGGACAAGGAATAATAGTTTTTAAATTTATTTGCAATGTCTCTTTATTGTATGGTCAACTGTTCAAAGTTCCAATTGTTTCATGTTTCTGTACTCAGTGGACCAATGCCATAGAATTAGATCTGAACATATATGGGTTTGAAGGCTTGATAACTATTAAGAAAATTCCTAAGACATTCTATAATCACATACTATTTAATTAAATATTATTATAGTATCCTATTCAATACATGTATATTTGATATATATGTGACATAATTAAATCTATTTAAGAGATCCCAGGGGATAGCCACAGGGTCATCAGGAATCAGCAGTGACTCAATAGCACACAACAACAACTAATAACAAGATGATTTGGGGTAATGTTTCCAAAGGGGTTACCTTTGCACGTACCATGACAGGAATGAATCTCATTCAAGTGCCACAGTATAATGAAGAGTATCTCACCCTCTCTGACTTACTGCAAATATACTTGCATTATGTGTCAGTGGTTCTCAACTTCGTCCTTCAATTAACCCTTCAATGAATATGTATGAGATAGATCTGCATACAATGGAGGCAGTGCATGCATATCTATCTGATTCATATTCATTATAGATATCCTGAAACCAGATTGGCATAGGGAATATCAGAGAACTGGGTTAAGAACCACTGCCTTAGGCCAAAAAAAGCTTCCTTCAGGAATTCACTCTGGGTGGACATTCTGTTTGTGCACTCTGGTTACCCTACTCACATTCTTAAGTTGTCTTTGGAAGGAGTAAAAACTGGTATTTGGCCCAATATATTGCGGGTCAATATTCAAAGCCATTAATCCAGTCAACTTCAGACGTTAACTAGATAAAATTTCTCTTTCACATACCACTTGAATTTTAGACAGCAAATTAATGTCCAACTAAAATGTAATCAGCCAAAATCTAGGAGAGCTTGGAGGCCACTGGGTGCTGCATGGTTTAGAGTAAACCAGCTTTCAGTGCTAGCCAGTTAACCTTAATTAATTAATTCAGCCACAGAAAAAACAGGAATGAAGAAAATGGACTAACTTGTTGAGTTATAATGTTTATGCTGAAATCTTCAGTGATACCAAATCAACTAATTAAACCACAGAACAACTGGTTAAACCTAACCAGATAACTTATTTGGTTAACTTTAATGGATAGACAGGTATAAGATAGGTGAGTTATAAATATTTTATTATTATTATTATTATATTGGACCTAACCAAGAACCTAGGAATCAAACAGGTATCAGCACGAGATGTAATAATAGACTTTCTCTTCCAATGAAGAATCCAATATTATAATAATAATGCTAAAAGTTGTTATTACAGAAGAAATTATTCAAATTCAAGCTAAGAAGATTAAAAACTGTAATGCCCCCAGAAAAGATGAAATACATGACTTTTGGTTCTAATACTTGACAAGCTTACACTCCAGGCTGGCAAAAGAATAAAATAAGCTTCTACAAAGCAGAATAAATGAATAATGGATGACGAACGGAAGAACATTCCTTATACAAAAGAACAAAGGGGTATGTTTACTAAACTGCGGTAATGTTATCGTCATTAAGTCCCCCGGTAATGTTACGGATGCCCATATAAAGGTGTGGGCGGTGCATCGTTACAGCAAGCCATGTCAGGTAACGCGTGTTACAAGGCGCCTTAGGCTAACACGCGTTACAAGACACCTTATAAGGCACATGACAAGGCACCTCATAAGGCACCTTATAATAAACCTTATAAGTCACATGACAAGGCACCTCATAAGGCACCTTATAAGGTACATGACAAGGCACCTTATAAGGCACATGACAAGGCACCTTATGAGGCGCCTTATAAGGTGCCTTGTCATGTGCCTTATAAGGTGCCTTGTCATGTGCCTTATAAGGTGCCGTGTCATGTGCCTTATAAGGTGCCTTGTAAGGTACCTTATAAGGTGCCTTGTCATGTGCCTTATAAGGTGCCTTATGAGGTGCCTTGTCATGTGCCTTATGAGGTGCCTTGTCATGTGCCTTATAAGGCACCTTATAGGACTCCTTAGGCTAGGCGCCGCATTAGGCACCCCTGGACAAGGCACCTTAGAAGGCACCCTGGGTTATGGAACCATAGGTTAAGGTGCCCTAACAATGTTACGGTGTCCTAGGTTAGTGTGTCCTAAGGGCTGCAAGGTGCTTCAGGTTCACATGCATGATCTGTGAGGCATAGACACAGATGACTCTCCAGCCAACCTGTATAGCTCTCCTGTATTGTTTCAAGCCATCTCAGCTCCTCCCCTGGATACGACGCAATCACGCACAGTGTGATTGCGCAACAGTTGCCTCCTATTTAGTGACGCTGGCTGCGGCGTCCCAGCACTCTCCAGCCAACCTGTATAGCTCACCTGTATTGTTTCAAGCGATCTCAGCTCCTCCCCTGAATACGACGTAATCACGCGCAGCGTGATTGCGCAACAGTTGCCTCCTATTTAGTGACACTGGCTGCGGCGTCCCAGCACACTCCAGCTAACCTGTATAGCTCTCCTGTATTGTTTCAAGCCATCTCAGCTCCTCCCCAGGATACGACGCAATCACGCGCAGAGTGATTGCGCAACAGTTGCCTCCTATTTAGTGACGCTGGCTGCGGCGTCCCTGCACTCTCCAGCCAACCTGTATAGCTCTCCTGTATTGTTTCAAGCCATCTCAGCTCCTCCCCTGGATACGACGCAATCACGTGCAGCGTGATTGCGCAACAGTTACCTCCTATTTAGTGACGCTGGCTGCGGCGTCCCAGCACTCTCCAGCCAACCTGTATAGCTCTCCTGTATTGTTTCAAGCCATCTCAGCTCCTCCCCTGGATACAACGCAATCACGCGCAGCGTGATTGCGTAACAGTTGCCTCCTATTTAGTGACGCTGGCTGCGGCTCCTTGGGGCGACTACTTGGGCGACATTTCCCCTCCCATTCTGCAAACTACTTTCCAATTGCTCTTCTTCCTGTTTGCTGCCTGTTTTGTCCTTGGTATCCTGTCGTTCTGTCTAGCACCTATGTCAGCCATTCCGGTGCCCTGTCAATTTCCCATCTGCAGGTCCCCTCCCGCACCCACCTATGCCCTGTTGTATTGGCCCACTCCTCATTAGCCCCTGCTTGCTCTCATGATCGGTCACATTCTACTTCTGCTTCACCAGCGCCTCTTCGTTTGAGTTTACTCAACTGTCGATCCCTCCGTTCCAAAACCACGCTGATCTTCGACCTCATTGACCGCGAGCGTATTGACATTCTTTTCCTAGTCGAGACCTGGCTCAAGGAGGGAGAGGAGTCTCTCCTTCATCGTTGCCTTCCCCCTGACTACGAAGCTATATCTGTCCCACGCCTTACTAGGTCCGGGGGTGGGGTTGCAGTCATCTACCGCTCCTCAGTTCCTCCTTCTAAGATCTCCTCTGCCGCTTTAACCTATCCTGTGTCCCTTCTACTTCAGCTGAGTGGCCTACCTGCCCTCCAGTTTCTCCTCATTTATTCTCCTCCGTCCTCTTCACCTGCCCTTTGGGACTCTCTTTTGTCCTCTATTTCTGACTTAGCCCTTCAGTTTCCTCGGCTTCATCTGTTGGGTGATTTTAACGTCCATTTTGATTCTCCTACCTCTGCCAGGGACGTCGCCTTCTCTGCTCTACTTCATGACCTCTCCTTATGTCAACATGTTTCTCTACCCACTCATGTTGCGGGTCACACTCTTGATTTAGTCATCTCTCCTCTATCTGCTCCGTATGCTATTTCCTCTCCCTCTGCAATTCCCATACCCTGGTCAGACCATTTCTACCTTCTGTTTACCTTCCAGGCCCCTCCCCCACCCCTCCTCCCTCTTCCCCTCCTGCTCGTTTCTCCCGCTGTTTCCATCCCTCTACCCTGCAAGCTTTTTCCGCTGCTCTCCTTCCTCTCCCATGTGATTTTTCTTCCCTCTCGCCCTCTTCTCAGGTCACATTATGGAATGCCGAGTTGTCACACACCCTCGACCAGGTTGCTCCTGTTAGGCCAGTCAAACCTCGGAGCCGTACACGTCAGTCCTGGTATCACGCCGGACTTTTCTTACTCCGCTCCCATTTACGAAGAGCCGAGCGGGTCTGGCGTAAGGCACCTTCCGCAGCTTCTTATCAGAAATTTAAATCCTGCCATACTTTTTATCGGTCTGCTATTCACCAGGCGAAATGTTCTTTCTATTCTTCTACAATTACAGCTGCCCCAAACATATCTCGTCAGCTATTTGCGACTTTGAACACTCTTTCTCGCCTGCAGTCCTCCTCTACTCAGGACGCTTCTTCTTCCAACAAGGCTCCCAGCCCCACCTCCTTGGCGACATTTTTTTCGTCTAAGATCCAGGATCTCCGCACTTCTCTCCCCCAATGCTCCCAGGCCCTGACCTCTCCACCCCCCATCTCTCCCCCCTCTTCTCCCTGTCTCTCCCATATATGGTCTTCTTTCTCTCCCATCTCATCTCCTGAATTACTCCAACTACTCTCTACTACCCGCAAAACTACTTGTGATCTGGATCCTGTTCCCTCCTCTTGGTTCTCTGAACCTCCCGTTACACTTCTCCATCCTCTTCTAACCATCATCAACTCTAGTTTGTCAGCTGGTCTTTTCCCCACCCCTTGGAAGCATGCCACAGTTCGTCCTTTATTAAAACAACCCACACTTGACCCTTCTATCCCTGCTCATTATCGCCCAGTTTCCAATCTCTCTTTCTCCTCTAAGCTGTTGGAAAAGGTAGTTTTTTCACAGCTCTCTCATTACCTGGCCACTACACTTTTCCTTCATCCCAGGCAATCTGGCTTTAGACCCGGATTTAGTGTGGAGACTACAATCACAGCTGTTTTGAACGAAATCCGTACTGCCCACGACCAAGGTAACATCACTTTAGCAGTATCCCTTGACCTCTCCGCAGCTTTCGACCTGGTGGATCACACACTTCTTCTCTCTCGCCTTCGGGATGCGGGCATTCGTGGTTCGGTGTTTCACTGGTTTCACTCTTTTCTCAGTCATCGGTCTTTTGCTGTCTCTTCCACCCTCTCCTCATCTGATCGCTATCCACTTCCCTGTGATGTTCCCCAGGGTTCGATTCTGGCTCCTTTATTGTTTAATGTTTTTCTTGCCCCATTGGCCCTTCTTATTCAGCAATCTGGGATTTCAAGCTATTTTTATGCTGATGATATTTTTCTGCTGTACCATACTTCACCATATCACCCTGATATCTCTCCCTTGGAGAATTGTCTGTCCACCGTCTCTTCTTGGCTTTCCTCTAATTGACTAGTACTTAATGTTCAAAAAACTGCTGCAATCTGGTTCCCGCATACCTCTCCTGCCCCTTCGCTCGCCCCATCTCTTGCAGGTTCCCTCATTACTGTAGTCCCTACTCTTCGCTATCTTGGAGTTTACCTTGACAGTGCCCTCAGTTTTCATGATCACATTTCTCACATCTCTCGGTGCTCCTTTCTGTGTCTCCACCAAATTCGTGCCATTCGCCCCTTCCTGTCCACTCAGGCCATCACTACTTTGCTTCTCTCTTTGATCATCACCAGGCTAAATTTCTGTAATACTGCTTTTGCCGGACTCCCCCAATACCAGAAACGCTGCCTCCAACTAATTCAGAACACAGCCGCTCGTATGATTTTTCACGCCTCACCATGGGACCATGTTACTCCTTTGCTCCATCACCTCCATTGGCTGCCAATTGACTTTCGGATTTCCTTTAAGGTTCTTACCTTAATTCACAAAGCCATTTATCTCTCTACACCTGCCTATCTCTCAGATCTGCTCTCTTACCATACTCCTACACGCAGTCTCCGGTCCATCCACATTAATCGCCTCCATCTTCCCGCACCCTCCAGAGCTCATCTACAAACCACCAGAAAATCAGCATTCTACTATTTAGGGCCTTCTCTCTGGAACTCCCTGCCAACCAACCTCCACACAGAAGAATCCTATCCAAGATTCCGTTCTCTCCTGAAAACTCATCTATTTTCTCTAGCTTTCCCCCCTTGAATTTTCCTCTCCTTGTCCTTTCTCTGTTGCTTTGCATGTTTTCTTTTTATGCTTTTGTCTCTTTTCTTTCTCTACTGGCTATTGTAATTTCCTTTTCTTTTTTCCTTTTCAACAATTAATTTTATTGTTTGTAAACCGCTCCTTTGTTATGGGGAGCGGTATATTAAATGTGATTAAACAATAAACAATAAACAATGTAACCCTAACACTGGATAGAGCACCGAGGAACGGCAATGAACAGGTGATTGAAGGAGGGAGAGCTGGGAGCTGCTGGACCTGCCATATCTGGGGGCAACTGTACCACAGCACAGGGTGTCGGCAATGTAAAGTACTGGAAAGACAGTGGGTGGCACATGATGGGAATACGTGTCCTCCAGTGGAGGCGGAGGTGGAAAGATAGTTACAATGATGGGTAGACAGAGGAGTGGTGGTGCCATGCAGATCAGGCACAGGCGAGGCAAGCATGAAGAGGCACAATGCAGGAAAGGGTAACAGCACAGGACATGGAGTGGCAGCCTGCACAGGAAGGCAAGACTCTACACAGCTGGCAGACGCAGATAGATGGACTGAAGGATTGTTGGCAACTGTGGTGAGGGCATTATGGGTTGGCAGCATGGATCTGCAAAGATATGACTGTTACAAGCATGCAAAACATCTGAGTTGGACAGGCATGAAAGGAGGGAACAATGAGGAATTGAACCCAGGACCACTGCTTAGAATGTCATTGTACTAACCAGTAGGCTATACCTCTATGGTTGTTGCATAGCGATGGTTGGGTACAGAAGGACTGCAGGTCACCGCACAAACCGTCTTCTCTGTGTGCCAGGATAGGGTAACCCCACCAGCACCCATGATGCAATGCACATGCAGAACAGCGGTCTACTGCTGATCACCAAACGGGGTCTGCACCTCTCCGGTACTGCAGCGTGGTAAGATGGACTGACAGTGCATGATACTGGCACAGAGTAGCTATAGACCATGCCATTGCGCAGGTTCTGTGTTCATCCTGAGGGCTACGATGGGCGCCCAGCACTAGGTCCGCAGTACATGTGGTGCTAGAGATAGGTCCTGCTGCACATCCCCATCACTACCAGTGTGTGACAGGTGTTCCTACAGTGCAACCAAAATTAATTTTGTGTCCGTGTTCCGCAGTCACAGGTAGCTCTCTGGGACCAGATACCACCCAGATTAGTGCGTACCCAGTGTTAAGGTTTTGCCGCCATCGGCACCTGTTATCAGGGCAGAGGGGTGTCTAGACTCACATGAGGTTTTTGTAGCACTGCCTATCATCTTTTCACTGGTTCAGCTTTCAATGTACAGCATCTATTCCAGCCACATTCGTATCCAGGTATTCATTTAGGGGGTTATTTTAGAAGCATTCCCATGTCTAAAAAGCAGCATTGACACATATAGATTGGATTATATGGGTCAATGCCATTTTAGAACAGGTGTTTTTTTTAGATGTGGGAGTCCTCACCACATCTGCCATCCCTGAGAGAGTGGTGGGGGCACGGAAAGAGACTGATTAGGCTGGGTCTACAAGTCAAATGTTGATTCCCCCATTTCATATAGAGAATCATGTCTCATTGAAAATTTTCAGCCGTCAGCATTTGTGCCTGTCCCCAGGCATGAATAAGTGCCTGTGTGCAGGGGCAACTGTGAAAGTAAATGTCCAACCTCAGGAACTCCCTCATGTTGACCCAGATCCTACTCCCTGCCTAACAAGTGTCCAAGTCACCTTTTCACCAAAGCAGCTGCCACCCCCCAACCACCTCCCAAAGCAGCTCTGATTCCCCACCTCACTCCCAGAGGTACAATCAAGCCCCCCTCCCACGCAACCCCAACCTTCCCTGAATGGCCCTTTCACAACACACAGCATTCTTTCCAACCTCTCTCCCAACATTATACCTCCACCGATTGGCATCCTTGGCAGACCACCCACCCCCACTGCCAATCCCAAACCCTGAATTTGCCAGAGGTCATTGGTGGACAATGGGAGCAGGAGCAATGTCAAATCACTCCTGTTCAGCAAACAGCTCGAAAATGGCACCAGTGACCCCAGCAGTAATCTTGTGAGATTACCACAAGGGGTTATCGGCACCATTTTTGGAGCTCAGAAATCTAGGCGTGTCCATTTACACCACATATAGGGCTGGTGTAAGTGACCACACCTAGATCGTTAGGTTTGCCATACATATCTTACGACTTACAACCCTAGTTTCTAAAGAAAAATAGGCAGATGCTTGTCTTTATAAAATAGGCGTGATTTGTGTACATTGGAGCATGCATTAAACTAGATGACCTTCTTAATGCCTATTGGATTCTATCTGTGTTAATTCCTTGGTTAATGTACTTTAAATTGAAGTTGGAAACAGTACACCTTTTGAGACATGCTAAGAAACTGAAGGAGAGTAACAAACGTGCATCTCTAGGTGATGGCTTTCTCATGCCCCTCGGTGAAAGCACAAGAAGAACAGAGCAGTGGAGAAAGGCAGGTGAGGAGGCTAAGCCCCACCAGTAGTACAAGAGCTACTCAAAACATATCAAGCATGGGAGGCGTGGAGACCTATTCACCCTCAGATGTCCAGCCCCCTGTTTGGCCAGGCAGAATCGGGCTGTGCAAAGTTAGACCCGATTCTGATCCCGCGGCTCCCGCGGAGTCAGAATTTGGTCTAGCGCCTGGAAATGCAGGCCAGGACACAATTCTGCCCAACTGTATATCCCGGTGACTACCCGGCTAACTCAGCCAGGCTCGTGAATGGAGCCACAGTGCCACGGCATCCCATCGCCATGGCACAATGGCTCCATTCAAGAGCCACGATTGCCAGCCACCCCAGAGCAACTCCCATTCCCCACAGCTCAACCCCCAACCTGGCCTTTCAAGGCCTGGGTCAGGCTGCGGGGAACCAACTCAGCCCCCTCACCTGCCTGCCAATGTCCCACGCCTCAGCCCTCCGCCGTCCAGGAGGTCTTATTCCACCTTTGAGGTAGTCCCCCATCTAGCCTGAAGGCCTTGGACATACAGGGCCAACCTCGGAATTGGCCCTGTATGTCCAAAGTCGTGGACCGCCCATGTCATGCCCTCGCTCCACCTCCAGAACGCCCCCTCCCACCCCCGTCTAGGCCTCCCTGTACAAACCCATTGTTTGTATGGGGAGGTTAGGGACAGGAACAGCAGGGGGATGAATAGCGGGGATGGACGTGGGATAGAATGACCCCCAAAATTGAGAGGGAGTCCAGGACTTGTCAACGGTAGGAGAGCCAGCCAGACACGTAGCAATGGAGATAGATTCTAGTGGATAGCCAGGCCCTGTCTTTGGTAGATAAGCTAGCCAGACCAATGGTGATGGAGAGAACCTCTGACACAGTGGTCAGGTTCCAACAGCTGTAGAGAAGCTGGCTGGACCCACTTAGCAAACTCTGAGAGGGACCCCCTCCTCAACAAAGCCCTATCCTCTCCGTGATTTGAAATGTCCTATGTGTCCTTTCCTTGTTTATTTATTTGTATTTAGCTCATGCTTTTCCAATAGCAGTTCAAGGCAAGTTGTACTCAAATACAGTTGATTCCCTTATTCCCAGAAACCTTACAATCTAAGGAGCATGTTTAAGAAAGCACGGTAGCTGGTAGTGAGGGGTTTAGCATGGGGCTTAAGCACATTTTGGCCGTGCAGTAGCAAGGAGCATGTGGCCCAAAAGCGACCGGACTAATAATGCCTCACTACCCAAGCAGCACGCAAATATATGGAGTGAAGACAGGGAGTGGGTGGAGAGAGGGCGGAGACATGACATCTGGCTGGGATGGAGACATGGCGTTCAGTTGGGGTGAGCAGGCTAGTCACACAGTAGCTATACAAATGCGGGCACAACTAATGCCTGCCTCTGACCAAGCGGTAGTTGCACCCATATTGCTAGCATGTCATGAACACACATTCCGTATGCGAGTATTAGGAGATAGGAAGGCACAGACAGGACAACTACACTGGAAGACAGAAAGGCAAGCAGGAAAGGCAGCAGAATATCTAGGTGCCTGTCTAGGCCACCAGGGAGGAGACCCACATGGTGCAGCTGCCATGACAGCACAACACAGCAGCCTGACAGCCAGAAAACCAGGGCCTGTAGGTTCAAGAGTGATCATGCTGGGACAATGGATAAACATCCACAGACACATCACTCGCTGTCCTGGCTGACTGCAGTTTACATTTGCATATGGACTGGATAGTTGTCAGAGGGCTGCTGATGTTATGTACTGTGGAGGTATCAAGACATAGGACATGTGTGCCTCAGCCAATAGTTTTTTTAGTTTTATTTACTTGATATACCGCCTATGCACGTAGCAGTAGGCAGTTAAGGAAGTTACACTCAGGTACTGTATGTCCTGACCTAATAGCCAGAGTTGGAGCCTGCAAAGTACGGTAGGGGGTGGGGCATGCAAATTATGTGTTGCAAATACTGGAATATGATTGTGTGGCATCAAAAGGTGCTGCCTGACCCCTGTCTCCCCTGCATGGGGGGGCATAAACATGTACCTGGGGGGGAGGCCATGCCACTGCCATGAGCCATGTTCCCGTGGACAGATGGACCCGAACCCTGACCAAGAGAGGATGTGGCTGATGCCTACCAGCTCAGAACCGTTTTGTTTTAATTTTATTTATTGTTATGTTTATACTGCTCCTTCCTAAGATCAGGGATGGTGCACAATGAACAACATTATTACATAGAACAAATTTTAACTTTCTAACAGTTTGAACTATGTAGAAGGCATTGTGTGTGCTTTCAGGCAGTACTTCAGTTGCAGTACTTAATGCTTCTAATAAGGAATATGGACTTCCTGTGTTGGAGCTCACTGATCAGTGATTTCTCCATGGTCCCCCTTGCCCGGGAGTGGAAGCATTCCATGGACCTGGGGAACTCTTGTGGTCTTCCCTGGTCTGGTGGGCCTTTGTTCTCTTACACCTAGGATGCTCAGCCTGAGGGCTGTTTGGGCTCTGCCACCTCCATGTGGTATTCTCTTAGTATTCCTCCCTTGCAAACTTCCCCAAACTGTAGATTTCAAGCTACAGAGTGTTCTTGACCCTATGGATCCCATGTTGTAGAAGTGCTGAGTGTGCATGGCCCACCTTCCCATCATACGGAGGCCCTCTGCATCTTCAGATGCTACGTTTGTATCCTTTCTCCCACAGTTAGGGACACAGACTCTCTGCATTTGTTTGCTTTCTGATTTGCATGTCCGTCCTTCTCATACTTAGCTCCTATGCTCTAAGGGCCAGAGCTATTCAAATCCAGTCCTGGAGGTCTGCAAACCAGTCCTAGACATCAAAAGGGTAGATAGAAAGTGTCACATTCCTCCTCCATTCTCACCACCACCAAAAAGTTATCTAATAGACAATATTTTGGTGGTGGTGAGAAGTGAGGAGGACTGTGACAAATTCTATCTAACCTTTTTGAAGTCTTGGACAACTGCACCTTGCCCACTCACAATCTTAAATGACAGAGGTGTAAGGCAGGGGTCTCCAAATCCAGCCCTGGAGGGCCACAAACCAGTCAGGTTGGCAGGATATCTCTAATGCATATATATCTCATGCATATTCATTAGGGATATCCCGAAAACCTGACTGGTTTGCGGACCTCCAGGACTGGATTTGAGTAGCTCTGCTCTAAGCTGTGCAACCAGTTGTGCCTATTTCTGGTCATCCCTCTCTATTCTGAACTGACCAGTTGCTACGATCCTGTAGGTGCGGTGGGGGCTCATTTATTATTGTCTGCAATGTTTTCATAGCCCACTGACACCCTATTAATGTGTTTGTGGCTTTCCTTTGCTGGGCGCGCATTGCAAATGCGTTCATTGTATGCATGCACAATGGCCGTGAGTTCCTTACTGCCATGTTAGTAATGTGACTAGTGCAGCAGCAGTAGCCAACTACGGTTGTGCCCCTTGTGTCTACCATGGCCGCTAGGCTCTGCCACAGTAATGAAGCATGCTAACTACATGTTTGCCCCACAGTATTTGCAGCACTTTGGTAAACATGCCCCTCAGTTTGTACCTGAAGCAATGGAGGGTTCTAGAAGAGAACGGTCAAAATTAAGTTCTCTGTTGCCGCTGTTATAATGGCCAGTAAAACCGTACTCTTCTGTCATGGGATTAAGCACCTACCCCACAATCCATTCCCCAAATCCCAGGAGGACAGAGACAGTGAGCAGTTTCCCAGGGATTCATACTTTGGGTTGGGACGGTGTAAGACCAGGGCATCCCCTCTCCTGGTCCCAGAAAGGCAGAGGCATTACTTAGGGTTAGGAATGCCTTTACTGGGGTCATAAGGGCGAACTGAAACTGGTGTGGGACTGCAATCCCATTGCTAGAGTCCAAGAGCAGACAGGAAATAATGTATGGTCATGGATCCCCTCTCCATTCTATGTAAAAAGACAGTGCGGAGGACGTTCAATGGTGGCGGCTGACACTGGTAAAGCGGCTAGCCGTCGTTGCTGTAAATTGAACCCGGATATTCAATGCCTGTTAGAGTTAACTAGGCAGTGGCTGCACATTGCTGCTGCCCGGTTAACCCGAGGTGCCATCCGGAGAACGCCATGACCCTAGCTGCTTAGTATTGGGGCGTTGAGCAGCATCAACTGAGGATATTCAGCGGCATTAATTGAATGTGCCGGTGAGTTGCATTTAAGCGGTTTACAGTGAACCTGAGGCCAAGGGATTTTTCTGGTTTTATTACTTCCTTTATCGATAATTGTTATAATTTAGATTCATGGGGGGGATACTCAAAGCAATGAAAGTGGTCAGCAGACCTGCTAACCGCGGTAATCACCTTGGCCGGGCTATTCAGAGGCATGAACATGGTTTGTGCCACTGAATATCCATGGGAGCTGCCGCTGCATGCCCCGATGCCAACCGGCTAGCACCGGAGCATTCCGGGGGCGGCACCCGGTTGGGCACATTAAAGGCTGGCCGAACTTTCTCTGCGGAAGCTAGCCGGCCAGTGGCTGAATATTGCTGTTGTCTGGTTAGCTTCTATGCTACTCTCAGTCTGAAACATCCAGTGTTATGTTTCGGCGGCAATGATTAGCTGCTGAAACCATGTTAGCCATCATCCCTGAATATCCCTCCCACAGAATCCAAAATGGTTTACAAATTAACATCTCGGAAATGCTCTCTAGATGCAACCATCATTGAAGCAGATGGCAAATCAAAACATTTCCAGCATCTACAATTCTCCCAAAAGGGAAAGATGACATCTCGCTTTAACATAGCATACAAGAAATATACATATTGGGCCCGATATTCGAAAGGCATTTACATGGTTTACAGCACAGTAAACCATGTAAATGCTTTTAACTGGGAGACTGAACAGCACTTACATGGCTACTGCCATTGAATATCCCCTTCTAACCCCACTACACACCCTGATGCTATGCAGTTTGCATCGGGGGCATGTTAGGGGCGTTCCGGAGAAGAGCGGAGGTGGGGACTGTCGCTAACCATGTAGCGACGTTATTGCATGCTGCCCGGTTAGAAAAAACCTTGCATATCTTTTAGGCGCAGGAGCTAATCGGGCAGCATGCAATATCGCTGCTGGCCTGTTAGCTACAGTGGCTTCCGGCGTGTGCAGCAATCCCTGGATATTCATTGCCAGCATTGAATCCTACTACTAACCATTTGTACAGCACTACAAGGCATATTTAGCATTGTACATAAAGATGTCAGACACAGTCCCTGCTCATCAGAGCTTACAATCAATTCAGCGCTTGTGTGATTTTTGCAAATTGTATTCCTGCATCTGAAAACTGTTTTTAATAAATTTCTCAAGGAGCAGCACACAGAATTACTCGGTTTCCTGTTATCGTTTGTGGTTGTTCTGTTTCATTGCTTTCATTTTGTATGTAAACTGCTGATGTGCCTCATGAATAAACAATAGCTAGAGGCCTGACTTGAGGCTAATCCATTTGCCAGGCTTGCAGAACCTTCTTATCAGAAACTGTTAGTTGCAGAAGTACAAAAGATCAAAAGTTCAGAGAGTATCAGTTCTACACGATCATAAATAGGGAGGAAGATTCTGCCCAAAGGCAAAACAAGCTGTGCTCTGAGGCATGAGCAACTGAACTGCGGCATCTCAATACATATCAAACATGTGGAGGCAGAACAGTGTCAGGTAAGAGTGAAAAAAGTGCCAAAAACATTATGAATTACAGTAAATAAAACTCTAACCAACCACAAAACTGCTTGCAGGCTCTCAACCTTGGGGTCGTCTTTGACTCCTCTCTCTCCTTCTCCACACGCATCCAACTGATAGCTAAAATCTGCCATTTTTTTCTCTATAACATGAACAAAATTTGCCCATTCCTTTCTGAACACACTATTAAGATACTTATCCACTCCTTAGTCATGTCACGTCTAGACTATTGTAATCTACTCTTTGCTGATCGCTTCTACCTGTGCCCTTCTCTTCCATGCCAACTCCAGACTTCGCTCCTTTCACCTTGCTGCTCCTTATGCCTGGAACAAACTTCCTGAGTCTGTACGTCAGGTGCCTTCTCTGGCCCTTTTCAAATCCAGGCTGAAAACTCACCTCTTCACTGCCGCTTTTGGATCTTGACTCACCTGATCTCCTTTGTGTTTCCTCACCATTCCCCCTAGATGTATCCCATGTCTACACCTACTGTGTTGTCTGTCTTGACTAGATTGTAAGCTCTGATGAGCAGGGACTGTCTTTTACATGCGTCTCTGCAGCGCTGCGTACATCTTGTAACGCTATACAAATGTTCAGTACTAGTAGTAGTAGTAACAGAAGCAACAAAGAATCCAGCAGGGAGCAGAAGAGACAGGGAGAAAACAGGACAGACCCAGGAAGTTGCCATGATGCTGTATCAGACATTGGTCAAAACTTACTTGAAATTTTGTGTCCACGTTTATTAATATTATCTCAAGAAAGATAAGCAAAGCTGAAAAAGGGCGTGCAGAAACCCACCAGAATGTTAGTCAGATCGTCCCAATCATGAAAACAAGCACGAAAACTCTAAAATTCTGTTTGCAAACTATTGTTGCCACATCTGGGCAAAAGGGGCAGCTTCCCCGGGTCCCTGCAAACCGGGGCTCAGCTGCCCTACAGTCCATTGGTAACAGTGGCCCTGCTTCTGCTCCCGTACTCATTGCCACCGCTACTTCAAACACCTAAACACCCCTTCCCCTCCCCCATCCTTTTAACCTCATACCTACCCTAACTGTATAGATTTTATATATCTCCAACATGTATTCTCTAGAAATATAAATGATTTTCCTGTTTACTTCCATGTTAATTTTCCTGTTACTTGTAATAGGTCTGTTATATCTGACCAATTGTTGTATTGTTTCAATGTAAACCGCACTGATGACAAATAGCGCGGTATATAAGAAAATTAAATAAATAAATAATAAATACTGCCCCTCCCCGGAAAAGAAGGTAATTCTGGTGCCATGGTGCATTTTTAATGTATTGGCTCTGCTGCACATCCAAGAGAGAGGAAGCAGTGGTGGTGGGATGAGGGGCCCACAAACAGAGAGGCAGGGCCCATGGATGGGGGCCCCACCAGAAATGTTTACCCTGGGCTGCATAAGGGATTGACGTTGTATTTGGGAAAATCTGGAAACCAGCCATATCTACTAAGATCTGTGGATACATCTTATATCGGTTAGATTAAAAACAGTGGACCCAATATTCAGCTGCAGAGGTCAGCGTGTTTTAAAGCACCTGACCACTGTGACAAAGTGAAACCAGGTGTTCAGTGCCAGAGCCTATCCAGAGTCCAGCACTGAATAGCTGATTTTGCCACCGACCAGATTTGCTATATGATTAGCAGTGACAGGGCTGCACTGTGTGAGTGGTGCGGTTGTACAGGGCGCAAGTAAGGAAAGGGCACTGATATCATACCTGGGCTTCCTAGAAGCTCAAAAAAAGTGAGTTACTGCATGTGGCTGGGGCAGGTGGGGCCCAGATTCATTAGTCACACAGGGTGCATTTCCAGCTTGGTACAGTCCTGAGCAGCGATATACAAACATGAACCAGATAGCAAATCTGCATCAAGGTAGGACCTCTCTCCTCCATGGCAACAGGGATGCTGCCAGACTGGAGGTGGGACTTCAGGACTATATCCCTGTAGGTCTCGTCTATGTACCTCTCTGTCTTCCTTATGTCTTCCAAGTCTGCTACTCTTGCCTCCAGAGATCGGACTCGTTCCCTGAGAGCAAGGAGCTCCTTGCATCTTGTGCACACATAAGATCCCTCACCAACTGGGAGAAAATCATACATGTGACACTCAGTGCAAAAGACTGGAAAGCCCTCATCTTGCTGCTGGACTGCTGTCTGCATCTTTGTTTTAAGGTTGTGTTTAGATATTTAAGTTCTTTACTTACTAAGGGTTGCTGGGGATACTTATACTAACACAACTGTACCTAATATATTTAATGTACTTTGTTCACCTGAAATTTAATTAATCTCAGATCCTTAATGTATGCTGACGAGAATAAACAGCTGCACCTGAGAGTGAATAGGGCACCTCTTTTCCTTTAAGAGGTTTAAGCACCTATAAAGCTACGATTATCCCAGGGGTGGGTGAGTGTTGGGGAGGGAGGGAGGGAGGGAAAAAGACTTATTAAAACCTGGCTGCTACACAGTACCCTGCCCTTTGCTTCTAAGGTAATCTGTGACCAGTCTCCAGGGGGAGTCCCACAGCTCTTGCTTGGATAGAGGGTCTTGGGTTCTAAATGACTATTATTCATTGTAAATAATTATCCTGGTTACCCAAGATTTTTGTTCCTGTTCCATGTTAAAAACAGATAATATGTATCTTATCTGATGTTTTCTTGTTATATGTAAACCGCGCTGATTATAAATAGTGCGGTATATAAAAGATGTTAAATAAATAATAAATAAATAAATAAATCTAACCAGAAAGCTCTCCTCTGTGTTTTAAATTTAAACTAGGCCCTGAATGAGTATTAAATTTAAACTGGAAGCTCTCTGCTGGGTTCTAAATTTAAAGATAAAGAAGGGACTGGTCAGTGGGGAAGGAGTGGGACTGGAAGGGAATGGACACCAGTGGCAGTCATGGGAATGCAAGTTGACATTGGAAGGTACTGGGAGTGAGGACTGAAAAGGGGCTGATACTGGGGAGGGTTACTGGGACTGGAAATAGGCTGATGGAAAGAAGTGAAGAAAATGAAAGAAAAGATAAGAAATGGCAGATGGACCATAGACCACAGAAAGAGAGCTAAGAGGAGACAGGAAAGCAGAAGCCTCAGATCGGGACCATCATGATCAGAGAATAAATTGGTCAGACAACAAAGGTAGAAAAAATAATTTTATTTCATTAGTGATTTGACTTCAAAATCATAATAATTTTGAAATCAAATATTATTACTTGTTATTGGGATTAGTTATTGTGGTTTAAATACCGGTAAGTAAATTTTATAAATAAAAACATAATGCAGAGGCCTATAATATATTAATAATTCAACAAATTATTACAGCGACAATGCGTTAACGGTAAAGGAAGAGAGACACATTTGATTTTATTATTGGGGGTCATCACAAGTTGACCAATGGTAAAAGGGGTCACGGTGCAAAAAAGGTTGAGAACCACTGCTCTAGATAATCTTATTTCCCATACTATGGGCATTAGCATACACAGCTTTCCAGATGTTGCCTTTTTTTTTCATTTCTATTCAAGTATTTAATGTTTTACTTTCCTGAGAGCTTTTACTTACCTGGGAGCTTTATTCACTCATCCCCAAAAAACGTAGTTTAAAGCCCTCTTTAGTAGGCTAGTCAGCCTGCTGCAGAAGACATTTTGACTCTTCTTGGATAGATGGATGCTGTCTCTGCTCAGCAGCCTTTGGAAAATCATCTCATAGTCCAGGAAGTTGAAATGCTCTTGATGGTGCCATCTCTATAGTCGTGCATTCATCTCCAGGTTACAAGCTTCTCTGCCTCGGCCTGTACTCTCAATAGGAAGGATTGAGGAGAATACCACCAAAGCACCTATTTACTTCACCTTTCTCCCAGAATGCTGAAGTCACTTTTATACGGATACCTAGCAGTATCATTGTGCTAATATGGTTGATTGTTAACCATAGTATAGATTCGGGGGGTGGTTCAAGTGAGTAGAAGAAAGCAATAGTCTTTCCTTTGCTTAAACATGCATAAGAACATAAGATATGCCATACTGGGTCAGACCAAGGTCCATCAAGCCCAGTATCCTGTTTCCAAAAGTGGCCAATCTAGGTCACAAGTATCTAGCAGTTTCCCCAAATCAGTGCGTATTATTACGCCAATGATTTTTTTTGTTGCTTGCATATACAGATGCAGTGTCTCCTCATTCATCAGATTTGAACCATTGCTCGCAAAAGGTTGCTTTTTGGCTTGATCATAACCATCTTAAACTTAATGCAGTCAGATAGCAGCGGTCTGGTTTATGGGAGGATCTATACCTCCGATTTTGGTACCTTTGCTGTTTAATGTACCTATATAGTTGCAGCCTTATCTGAAATCTCTAGGGATGTATTTAGATGGGGATCTTACTCTGGAGAAGCAAAGTAACAGTGTAAGAGTTTCTTTATTGCCCTTCGGCTGCTTCGAGCTTTGCGTCCTTTTTTGCATGTTTCTGCACTTAAAACTATTGCTCTCAGTTATATCATATCCAGGTTGGACTATTGTAATGTAATCTATGTGAGTCTTTCAATCACAGCCCTTAAATGACTGCAGACTGTGCAGAATGCAGCAGTTTGGATTCTGGACTGTGCCTATATGTTCGACCATTGATCGCCATTGCTTTATCAGCAGCACTGGCTGCCTGTGGTATATCGCATTTAATATAAGGTTCTAATTGGACACCCAAGGCTCTCTATCTAGGTTCCTCTGCATAGCTTGTTGCTCAGATGACTGTTCATACTTTGACTAAAATTCTTTGTTCCATTCATGATAAAAAAATGACACATTCCTCCTGCATCCCAGGCAAGATGGGAAAGGATCCGTTGATCTGCTTTTTTTTTCCTATCACTAATTTTATGGAATACACTACCAATGCAGCTGCAGCTCAAGGCCTCTTATAATACCTTTAAGGCTCAGCTGAGAACCCATTTGTTTGGTAAAGCTTTTGGGTCAAAATTGGTGGGTTCAGTCTCTGGAGCTTTCATGCTTGAGTTTAGTCTTAGATGGAAGGCGGCTCTTTTTTTTCCTTTTATTTGTGCTATCTTTCTTGATTTATTGTAGTACTTTTTCTTTTGAAATTGTAATTGTACACTGCCTTGCCGTGCCCACTGAAAGTTGTATATTAACTATAATAAGCAGCAGCAGGTATCTCAGCAAACTCTCCATAATGTCTTGGATTTTGACACCTGGCAGACAGCACACCTCCCAGGATATTTAACAGATTTGTTATACCATTTTATATTTCAGTCAAAGCAGTTTACATTGTAACTTAAACTTGGTAATGTAGATTAAACAGGAATATTAATAACTTGGATTTTTCTGAGGCAATGGAGGGTTAAGTGACTTGCCCAAGGCCACAAGGAGTGCTAGTGGGAATCAAAAGCTGTCTCTTGACTCCTAACCCAATGCTCTAACCATTAGGCTACTTCTCCATCATGTCTGTTCAGCAAATGGATGCCTATATACCTCTCAAAAGGAAGTCATCATCCACCAGTACCTTTGCTTCCTAGTGGTCCCTGATGCAGCAGCGTTGGGCTTTATGAGCCTCAGTTCCTCCTATTCCTGGGATGTTCTTTGCCTCTTCCAGTTCCTGGGCTGATTACTGGCTCTTCAGTTCAAGGGAAGGTGGAGTCAGGGTGTTCAGTTTGCAGACTCTGATGACCTGTGTCCAGATGTCCTCTTTCAGTACTTTCTGTGGGAGATCTTTGAAGCCTCAAGAAGCATTTCATCAATGTACCCCTCGCTGTCATGGATGCTTCTCAGCCTCGTTGTCTCTTCTCTCAGTTCCTCCATTGGTTCCATGAGGAATTCAACCTGCAGGCATCTCGCACAGAGATCCTTTCTCTTCCCTGGGATCAGGCTATCCATCTGGATGGAGACAGAAACCGTAATGGGGACAACAGCTTTGGTGACATGATGGTTCCCAGCCGTACTTCAGTAATAGAAGCTTAGGCACCTGTTGAAAAACATGAGAAAAAAACCTACAAAAACATCTTCCTTTTCCTCAGCTATACTATAAGTAAAAAAACTCAGCCATCCTCTTTTATGTCAGATATAACATTTCTGCCCTACACAAGAAACTCAGAGTGTGTAGTCTGTACAAATTCTGTCACTGCACTGACTACGTCTTTGGTGGCACTCACGGTTAATTGGGCATCATATTACCTCATACAGTAGTGTAAGAGATGAACATTCTCAAGTTAATCTCATGGTATAAGGATCAGCAAAATTCATATCTGATAATCTCATAATACAAATCGAAGAGTGCTATGTGCAAAAGTGCAAAGTGACTTCACAAAAGTGCACTTCTCATAAAAAATAGTGTAAAAGGTCTGGAAACATGCAAAATGCCAAAGTTTGAGCACTTTGTGCTTTTATTGTGCAGTCTATTTTGTGCCAACCTTTATGAAAATATGGCATTAATGAGCTACTGCAATGAAAAATCATGCAAAGCAGCTCATTAATGCATCAAATGTGAAAATGAGCATAGAAAAAGCCTGTCTTCCTTGTGCAGTGGTATAAAAAATTGAAAAGCCTCTAGGCTGAATTCAAGTCCTCACTCTGGACCCTACCCTCAGTGAGCCTGCAACTCCCTCTTGGCCTAGAACATAAGAACATAAGATATGCCATTCTGTGTCAGACCAAGGTCCATCAAGCCCAGTATTCTGTTTCCAACAGTGGCCAATCTAGGTCATACGTAACTAGCAGTTTCCCCAAAAGACAAAGGTTCCTCAATGCTTGTATTGCGTCAAGCAGTAATATCCTGGGTCCCTTTTAATAATGGTTTATGGACCTTTCCTCCAGGAACTTGTCCAAACCTTTTTTAAACCCAGCTACACTAACAGCTTTTACTACATTCTCCGGTAACAAATTTCAGAGTTTGATTACATGTTGAGTGAAAAAATATTTTCTCTTATTAGTCTTAAATAGTTTACCCTGTAGCTTCATTGCATGTCCCCTAGTCTTTTTATATTCTGATGACGCAAACAATCGATCTACGTTTACCCATTCCACTCCATTCATCAATCTATAGACCTCCATCACATCTCTCCTCAGCCGTCTCCCTGCCAGGTTGAAGAGACCCAACCCTTTCAGCCTCTTCTCATAGGGGCATCCCTCCATCCCCTCTACCACTTTGGTGGCTCCTCTACCTTTCCAATTATGCTACATCCTTTTTAAGATACGGCAACCAAATCTGCACACAACACTCAAGGTGCGGTCGCTCCATGGAATGGTACAGAGGCATCATAATATCCTTTGTTTTATCTTCCATTCCTTTCCTTATGATACCCAGCATTCCATTTGCTCTCCTGGCTGCCGCTGCAACTGGGTGGAGGGTTCCAACATGTTATCCGCAATGACGCCCAAATCCCTGTCCTGGATGGTGGCTCCCAATGTGGAACCCTGCACCGTGCGACCACAGTCTGGGTTGCTCCCTCCTAGGTGCACAACCCTGCACTTGTCCACATCAAATTTCATCTGCCATTTGGATGCCCAGTCTTCCAATTTATCAAGATCCTCCTGCAATTTTCCACAATCCTCATGTGTTTTAACAACTTTAAATAGTTTTGTCTCATCTGCAAATTTGATAACCTCACTCGTTATTCCTCTTTCCAGGTCATTTATGAACATGTCAAAAAGCAGCGGACCCAGCACAGATCTCTGGGATACTCCACCACTCCACCACTCACCCTTCTCCACTGGTAAAACTGGCCACCTAGCCCTACCCTTTGCCCTCCACCCCCCAGCCAGTTCCTCATCCACAACCGTACACTGCCTCCTATCCCATGACCCTTCAGTTTTGCCAAAAGTCTCTGATGAGGGACCCTGTCAAAGGCTCTCTGAAAGTCCAGATACACTACATCAATCGACCCACCCTTGTCTATCTGTCTATTGGGCCTAATCCCACTGCTCCCTGCCCAATATGGGCTAAAAGGTTGAAATCTCCTTCTCCAAAGCCCCACCCCTTAAGGGAAGGGGAGGGGAAAGGAGGCCAAGCTCCCACCTCCAAACTCTCAGCACTCCCCGCCAGTCTTGCTGATCCCTAGTGCTAATCTCGTGGTACTACTGCTAGGTGCCAGATTGCCAAATAAGGACTCATGCACTTATTTGGCAAACTGACCCCTAGCAATAGTATTGGAGTCAGCCATTTTGATGCCAGTAGCCTATGGAGCAGAAAAAAGTGGGAATCACTTTTGCCCCATCCCCCTCTGGACCTCTTGGGATGCTGGGGCTTAGTGGCTAGGCTGACTCTCCCCTCCCCTCAGTGTTAATCTTTAAGGGGAGGGCTTCAGGGAGGGAGATTTTAACCTTTTAGTTCCATGTTGGGGCTGGGGAGAGAGGGGCCCACTGGGCCACCAGGGAGTTGAGGACCGCTAAGATTGGGGGTCTTGGAGAACTTTCAATTTGGCCAGAGTACCCTTTAATTTTTTTTATGCCACTGTACAAAGAGCCCTTTTTAAAACAAAATTTCTCATGCATTGCCACATCCAGGAAAAGTAGACTGGATAGGTTGTAGGGTCTTTTCCTGCCACCATGTTTCTATCATGAAATTCTTGGAAGTGGCAACGCATGAAATATTTTGCCCGAAGTTTAGCTAAGGAGTAAATGAGCCAAAGTTTATTTGCATCTCCTAGTGAAATTTCATGAAAACGGTACTAACCAGTGAACATATTTGTGGGTTAGTACATAGGGCATGAAGTATTATGGATTTTGTGATGCGTTATAAAAAAACATGTAAGTAGTTATGTGTTCAGTTGAAATAAAAACTGGACTGGTCGATATTCAAACATGGTGGTCAACATTTTTTTAAATGCTAGCCATCATGGCTAAATTAAAACTGGATATTCATCCAGATCTGGTGTCGGGTATCTGAATGGTGGCTGGCACTTATCTTGGCAATGCAGCCAATTCCAGTACTGCGCTTTTCAGCACCGCTATAAGGATAGGCTATCCAGATTATAATTAGAACATCTTTATTCTGTTCTAAACTATAAGGATAGCAATCCATACAGTGACACTGAATATCGCCATTATATACCCTGCTCTAGCTCCACCGCCCTGCTCCTGCTCCACCCATGGATCACCTTAGCGCCAGCCAGATAGTCAGGATATTCAGTAGCACTATGTATATAGTGCCATTGAATATCCCCTTCAGCGGTGCTTACCTGGTTAGCCTCTGCTGCTAACAGAATAAGTGCTGTTGAATATCAATTCCTAGGGTCATCTTAAGTGTGAATTAAAGCAGTGGACCGGGAGAGACTAACCAAAAAAACTTGCACAGCTACAATAAGTATTTTACTCTATTTACATTTGTAAAACCCATTTTAGCTCCCAGTTGAATTGCTGTGATCACCACCAAAATCAGCAATTTGAAATGAATCTTTTTATATTTTTTTTATATCCCCTATTGGATTTACCACAGCTCAGCAGCCAATCAAAACTGACTCTTCAGAAACTGAAAACTCAGAGGTGGAAATCTTCCCTTTCCACATACTTAAAGATGGTTTCTGGATTGCTTCTAAGAAATGAGGGTAAGAAAACGATACCTTTGTACTGAAGTGACTGCGCATTTGACTAATGATGGAGAAATGTGCTGCCTTCATCAGGTCGGCTCAGACAGAGGTACATGTGATATCCCCTGAATATGCAAGTAAATTAGTGTGAAGGCTTCATTATAAAAGTCAGGAGGGAACCTTTAGTAAACATGCCCCTAAATTTGTAGCTACAAGAGGACTGTGGGGCCCTTTTACTAAGCACTGCTAACTAGTTAACATGTGTTATAGCATGTGGTAACTGGCGACAGTGAGCACCAACACACGGGCATGCCAGCTACGGATCACCAAAACCAAGTTGATTGGGACTTGCAGGCTAATGTGGAGAGGGGGCGGGTTAGAGGTGGAGCGTGTGCTTGGAGAGCCTTATTACGCATGCTCAGCGGTTTGATCATGTCACTCCTGTCCTCCTCCGCCTTCATTGGTTGCCACTCCGCTATAGATTTCAATACAAATTTCTAATTTTGACACACAGGGCTATCCATACATCAAACCCACTCTACTTAGCAAATCTCATTTCTCTTCATACACCATACCGTCAACTTCGCTCCTTACATGCTAACCGTTTGTCTTTACCTTCCCCCTCTCAGGCTCATTTAGAACAGACTCGTCACTCGGCCTTCTTTTTTCTCGGCCCTTCACTCTAGAACGCTGTACTATCTTCCCTCCGCCTAGAACCCTCATACCCAAAGTTTATAGAATTGTTAAAAACCCACCTGTTTCAACAGGCTTTTGACATCCCTTGTGACTCCCCCAACTAAGTATAATTTCCTTTGACTATTATGTTAAATTTTACTGCTGCTTCTATTTCTTTCCTATATAGCTATGGTGTTCCTTTTCCTTTTTCTATAGCGTAGACATGTTTATTGTAAACCGCTCTAATGTCTTGACAAGGGTGGTATAGAAAGTGTAGAAATAAAGATAAAGATAAAGATTAGCACCTGAGTTCAGTGAACATGGCCATTAGCATGGGTGCATCTAATGACACCTCTGTGTATGTTGTTAGGTACACCTGCGTTGTGCGCTGCATGTTAGGGTACTCAGTCGCATGTTAGCTGCTGGAGCATGCTTGTCACACCTCTAAAAGTTAACACTGAGGTTTTGCACTTAAAGTGCGTTTGTAATGCATGTTGTGCAAAATCTTAAAGGACTTTTTTCTAAACACTTTTTTTGTACCGCTTTTCTAAGAGTCAAGGCGGTTTACAATAAATTCTTTGCGTATGTGGTAAGTCCGGACTGTTTCCCAAGCCATCATCACACCGATGCTGGACTACAGCAACTCACTCTACCAAGGCCTACCAAAGCAAACCACACACCCACTACAAATGGTGCAGAACACAACAGCATGAATCATCAGCAGAACCAATAAGACAGATCACATCACACCAATATTATATCAACTACACTGGCTACCAATAAAGCACGTGCCAAGTTTAAAACAATACCAAACATCTTCAAAATCATCCACCACTCCTCAGCAGACACCCTAGAAACCCTAATTACAAGAGAAGACAGTACCCGCCCTAGAAGAACCAACAACAGACACAGGATTAATGTGCCATCGGACTTCCAGACAAGCAAGCAATCAACATCTAAAACGGCACTATCATTAGCATCACCACCATTATGGAAACCCTCCCTGAAGAAATCCGTTACATTGAAGACATCAAAGACTTCCGGAAAAGACTCAAGATCTTTCTGTTCACAAAACACTATGGACACATCACATAGCACAGCAATCACACCGAATCCAACAACATTCCAAAAGACACAACAACCCTACGCTGACGTAGATGGCAGAATGCTTGTAAATATGTTAATTTATTTATTTAACAGGTTTTCTATACAGCCTTATTAATTCAAAGCAGTTTACATGGAACAAATACAGCAACAAGCTTTTACATATAAGAAGGAATTAAAACTTGTTCCTTGGGCTGCTGATGCCAAGTCTAGACACCCACCGCCAGAATCAGTGGCAGCAGGGGGGACGGTATCGCGGTTCAGCAGGGGGAAGGGTGGCGCGGCTAGACATGTGGGGGGGGGGGTGGCAGGCCATGTGTGCCGAAGCACATGGCCTGCCACCTTAAGAAGTCTGCTGCCCTAGGCAGCCACCTAGCCTGCCTAGTGGATGGGCCGGCCCTGGTAGTAGCTGTTCAGAGGTCTGACATTATGTAGTGGTGATTTCTCAGATGTGAGGTGGTAGGAGAGGTCTTACTCTTGATGTGGGTCTAGGCCAAAGGATTCCAGAAACAGGTGGGTCTTTAGCCTTCTTTGAAAAGCTGCAAGCTCTTCTATGGCCCTTAGATCGGCTGGTAGGAAATTCCAGATGGCTGGGTCGTAGAGCATGAAGTCGCAGTTGCATGTAGCCTAATTGCTCTTTACTCTTTGGGATGGTATGATGAGGAGATTCTGAATACTGTGCCTTCTTAAAGTGTCACTTCTGGTTTGCGTGATTAGTGGATATAGGCATTCTGCTGACTGAATGTGGTGAATATCACCTTGTATTTAATTCTGGCAAGAATGGGGAGCCAGTGCACTTGTCTTAAAAAGGGGTGATATGGGAGTGTCGTGGTGTGCCAAAGATGATCCTGGCTGCAGTGTTCTGGGCTAGTTGAAGCGGGTATAGTGCATGCTTAGGTAATCTGTGATAAATTAAGTTGCTATAATCTAAAAGGAGGGTTATTATCGCTTGCCATACCATTTGGAAGTTGTCTGGTTTTAGCAGGGGACGTAGATTCTTCAGTATCCTAAGCTTGAAGTATGCTAACCTAACAATGTTTTTAATCTGTGAATGCAAATTTAATTCTCAGTCAATGATAATTCCCAGGTATTTGACCTCACTTATGACTTGTAGCTCATTGTCTGCCAATCTGACTGTTTGTGGTGGCTTGAAGGGTGTGTCTCGAGTTACATAGAGAACCTCTGTCTTCTTGTAGTTAATGGCGAAGTTGTGAAGATTTAGCCATTGTACTATTGCACCAAAGCAATCAGATAATCTTCTGAAGTCGGAATTAATTGTGATGAATGGTGCACAGATCATAATATCATCAGCATAGATCTGGTAGTGGATATCATGCCCTTGGATTATGGAACACAACGGCTGAAGGTAAATGTTGAAAAGGAGGGCCAAGAGGAGGGAACCACAAATAAGGCTCCTGAAATGACATTTGTATTTCTCATTTCAAAAAGGGACTACACATATATGGGGGAAAAAATATCCTTCTTGAGTTTTACACCAGCTCAGAGGCACACATAAATTTTAAAAAAGTGCTCATTTCAGCCAGGGCTTTACACAGGGTATTATGCCTGTAATACCTTGTAGTGCCTTGAATACCTCTAAGGTCTCACATATCACTTCATCCTCATTATATATAGTTTACTTTGCATATAAGTTTGCCTGAAACAACCTCCTGCATGTTCCCTTAACCTTGTTCAATGTAAATCTTTCAAGTTCTTTGTAAACCGCGTTGATTATAGGACAAGGCGGTATATAAAATCTGTTAAATAGATAGAGGTGATATGATTGAAATGTTTAAATACCTCCATGGCATAAATGTACAGGGGGAGAGCCTCTTTCAATTGAAAGCAAGTTCTGCTACGAGGGGACATGGGATGAGGGTGAAAGGGGATAGATTCAGGAGTGATATGCGGAAATATTTCTTTATGGAAAGAGTGGTGGATCCATGGAATAGTCTCCCAGTGGAGGTGGTAGAGATGAGGACAGTAACTGAATTCAAGAAAGCATGGGACAAACACAGAGGATCTCTAAAGGAAAAAAGGGGACTGTTGTAGTTGTTGATATGGAAGGACAGACTAGATAGGCCATGTGGTCTTTTTCTGTCGTCATATTTCTATGTTCCTATGTTTCTTAAATAAATAAAATAAAAATAAATAAATATCCTGTTCTTTATTTCCTTCTCAAAACTGAAAATACAGAAAAATTGTGGCCTTTGTACTTAATTGACAGTACTTATACACAGGGCCGGATTTACGTATACGCCATGTACGCCATGGCGTAGGGCCCACAGCCGGCAGGGGCCCACAAAAAAAGAACCAGTTTTTTTTTTTAACTCAATTAAAAAAAATAACCTGGTGGCTGCCGCCGCGGGGCCCCCTCTGCTGCCGCGGGGGCCCCGTCTACAAGCTGAAGCGGTCCGGTCGGGTCGGGTCGGGTCCGGTCCGGTCGGGTCTCTCTCCCTCCCTCCCTCGCTGCAGGCTGCGAGAGACGCGAAGATAGAGCGTCTCCTCACGTCTGTGTTAAGCCCGCAGGGGCTGATGGGATTTCCCATCAGCCCCTGCGGGCTTAACACAGACGCGAGGAGACGCTCTCCCTTCGCGTCTCTCGCAGCCTGCAGCCTGCAGCGAGGGCGGGAGGGAGAGAGACCCGCCCCGACCCGACCCGACCCGACCGGACCGGACCGCTTCAGCTTGTAGACGGGGCCCCCGCGACAGCAGAGGGGGCCCCGCGGCGGCAGCCACCAGGTTTTTTTTTAAAATTAAATTTTACTTTAGGCCGGGGGGGGAGGTCGGACTGGTAATGGGCTATGGGGGGGGGGGGTAGGACTGGTAATGGGCTATTGGGGGGGCTGGGGCTGGAAATGGACTGGGGGGGGGTAGGGCTGGTAATGGGCTATTGGGGGGCTGGGGCTGGAAATGGGCTGGGCTGGGCTGGGCTGGTGGGGGTTAAGGCTAGAGGTGGGCTGACGGGGTTAGGACTGGTAATGGACTGTGGGCTGTTGGGGGGGCTTAGAACTGGCAATGGGCTTTGGGGGGGTTAAGACTGGTAATGGGCTGTGGGCTGATGGGGGCTGTCTGGTAATGGGCTATGGGGGGGGGCTAGGACTGGAAATGTGCTGGGGGTTTAAGACTGGAGGTGGGCTGATGGGGTTAGGACTGGTAATGGGCTGTTGGGGGGGGGTTAGAACTGGTAATGAGCTTTGGGGGGGTTAAGACTGGTAATGGGCTGTGGGCTGATGGGGGTTGTCTGGTAATGGGCTATGGGGGGCTAGGACTGGAAATGGGCTGAGGGATTTAAAACTGGAGGTGGGATGATGGGGTTAGGACTGGTAATGGGCTGTGGGCTGATGGGGGGGGTAGGACTGGCAATGGGCTATGGGGGGCTGACTGGAAATGGGTTGATGGGGTTAGGACTGGAAGTGGGCTGATGGGGTTTAGGACTGGTAATGGGTTATAGGGGGGGCTTAAACTGAAAATGGGGTGATGGGGGGTTAAGGACTGAAAATGGGGTGATGGGGGGTTAAGGACTGTAAGTGGGATGATGGGGGGGCTAGGACTGGTATTGGGTTGGGGGGTTGCTAGGACTGGAAATGGGCTGATGGATGGCTAGGACTGGAAATGGGCTGATGCAGGGACTAGAAGGGAATGGATGCTGGGTGAGGCTGGAACTAGAAGGGAGCTGATGTTGGGGGAGGATTAGAATGGGATGGGGCTGGAAGAGTAAAATGGAGAAGGGAAAAATATTTTGTGTGGGAGGGATAAAAAATCTACAATTGGCCGGGTATTGGGAGAGTAAGTGGGGATTGAGGATGGAGGGGTAAAATTTGAGTGGATGAAATAGGAATGAGGAAAGAGCAAAAGGAGAAAGATTAGTATGTTAAAGCAGATGTAGAGAGAATGGAAAAAAATCTAGAAGAGAGAAGAAAGGACAAATGGACAGCAGACGATGGAGAGTTAGCAGAAGACACGAAGAAACCAGAAGAAAGTGGCTGGAGCAATTGCAGCTGAAAAAAATGCACAAAAGGTAGAAAAAGATCTCTTTATTTTGAATTTATTAATTGGAATATGTCAGCTCTGGTAAATGTGCATCATTAACATCTGCGCTTTGTTTAGTACAAGAGCAAATTAATGTATAGTTTTATTTCTACAGTGTTGTACATTCCAAGTTTGGCTTTTGGGATTCCCAGTTTAATTATTGTCTTCCTATTTCTAAATTGTGATTACTTGTTTGGTGATGGTCTATGTTCTGCATGTGTAACTGAGCTGAGGTGTTCTGTTTATATAATTCCTATTTGACATTGCCACTTGTTCTCTTTCCCCAGTAGGTCATATATTGTTGTTCTCTGAAATGTATTGGTTTAATATTTGCAGTGTTGCCTTTTGATTGGTAGAGTATGGTGCTTTGTGAGTCCTGGTAGTGCTGTTAGGATACGGCGGGTTTACTATGGGCAGTGTTTGTAGTAGTTCCTAATGTGTCTGGCAGTTGGCACTGGATTATAGTAATGTAGAAATCTTTTAGTCTTTCTTTATCCATACACTCATTAAGAGGCACGTTTACTAAAAGTTAGTATATGGTAACATTATGCAAATATTTATGCAAATGAGGCCCCTTATGCAAATGAGGTCCACACCCCCCTTGGGCCGCCCCTGCTGGGGGCCCACAATTTTTGTTGGCGTAGGGCCTCACTCAAGGTAAATCCGGCCCTGCTTATACATATGTTTTTGAATTATAAAGAACAAAAATACTGAACATGTAGATAATCATGGCTTAAGGGGAGATTGCCAACATGGCTTTAGCCAAGGAAGGTCTTGTCTTACTAATCTGTTATGTTTTTTTGAAGGTGTGAATAAACAGGTAGACAAAGGTAAGTTGGTTGATATAGTGTATCTGGATTTTCAGAAAAGCCTTTGGCAAGGTCCCTCATCAGAGACTCTTGGCGAAATTAAAAAGTCATGGGATAGGAAGCAGTGTACTATTGTGGATCAGGAACTAGTTAAAAGGTAGAAGCAGAGCGTAGGGCTAAATGGTCAATTTTCTCAATGGAGAAAGGTGAATAGTGGTGTACCCCAGGGATCTGTGCTGGGTCCGCTGCTTTTTAACATATTCATAAATAACCTGGAAATGGGAATAACAAGCGAGGTAATCAAATTTGCAGATGACACAAAATTATTCAAAGTTGCTAAAACCCAAGAGGATTGTGAAAAATTGCATGCGGATCTTGATAAATTGGAAGACTGGATGTTCTAATGGCAGATGAAAAGACACAAAGTACAAAGTTATGCACCTAGGAAAGTACAAAGTACAAAAGTACAAAGTTATGCACCTAGGAAAGAACAACGCAAACTATGGTTACATAATGCAAGGCTCCACATTACGAACCACCACTCAGGAAAATTTTAGGTGTCATCGTGGATAACATGTTGAAACCCTCCGCCCAGTGTGCAGCGGTGGTCAAGAGAACAAATAGAATGCTAGGTATCATAAGGAAAGGAATGGAGAATAAAACAAAGAATATTATAATGCCTCTGTATCGTTCCATGGTGCGACCACACCTTGAATATTGTGTGCAATTCTGGTCACCATATCTTAAAACGGATATAGCGTTATTAGAAAGGTATAGAGAAGAGCCACCATAATGGTAAAGGGGAAGGAAGGATCCTCCTATTAGGAGAGACTAAAAATGTTAGGGATCTTCAACCTAGAAAAGAGACAGCCGAGGGGAGATAAGATGGAGGTCTATAATGAATGGAGTGAAACAGGTAAATGTAGATTGATTGTTTACTCCATCAAAATATAGAAAGAGTAGGGGACATGCAATGAAGCTACAGTATAACCTATTTAGGACTAATAAGAGAAAATATTTTTCACTCAATGCATAATCAAACTCTGGAATTTGTTACCGGAGGATGTACTAAAAACTGTTAGTGTAGCTTGGTTTAAAAATGGTTTGGGCAAGTTCCTGGAGGAAAGGTCCATAAACCATTATTAAAGGGGACCTGGGAAATCCACCGCTTTGCCCCAATACAAGCATTGAGGAACCTGTGTCTTTGGGGAAACTGCTAGGTTCTTGTGACCTAGATTGGCCACTGGAAACAGGACACTGGGCTTGATGGACCTTGGTTTGACCCAGTATGGCATTTCTTATGTTCTCATGTTCTTATTATCTTATGTTAAATGGCTTGGAAGTGCAGACACTTAAATGTGGAAGTTACAAAGTTGCCAGTTTCACATGGAAGTTGACACATCCTGACCTGGATATCTCAATCCAAATCTTAACATTCTAAGTAAAATGGACCTTATAGTATCTTTCAATGTCATTTTCTTCTCAAAAGAGAAGTGCAGAAAAAGGTGTAATAGCTCAAAGACCAATGGATGAAGTTTTACAATGTCATCTCTTGCACACACGCATTAGCCCCAGTGCTTGTGTTAGCTGAGTCCTCTCAATAGCATGCATACCAAACATTTTAACACCTGGTCTGAGGGATGTATTACATTTTAATCTTTATTTGATGCATGGTAAGTAGTGGCTAGAGGAGAGTTTACTTTGTTCCCACTAAATCCTAAATTGTATACAATGTTCCCTCGTTTACCAGAGCTATGTACTAATTTTAGTGCACAACTAACAACGTCTTGTGATCCAGGTTTAGGAGGTGATTTTAGAACCAACTCCATAAGTACTGTAGATGCAGCTAGAATATGTCTAAACCAGAGGTTCTCAACTAGGGTTGCCAACTGGCCGGTTTTCAGCCGGCCTGGCCGGTTTTTCCATGGCCAGGCCGGCTGCCGGCGCAGAAGCAAAACCGGCCCTTGAAAAGCCGGTTTTTTGCTCTGGCTGCAAGATCGGGAGCGGCCAGAGCAAAAGACCGGCTTTTCTTCCAACCCGAAGTTAAAAAAAAACCCACCCAGGGCCGGCCCACACACCGGAGGGCTTCAGAGGGAGCCGGGGAAGCCTGCGCGAGGACCCGGCTCCCTCTGTACAGCCGCCAGCGTGAAGAGCCTTTTCCTTCACGCTGGCGGCTGTTTCTGTGAAGCCGCGATTGCTGGGAAAGGTTAAAGGCAATACCCTTTAACCTTTCCCAGCATTCACGGCTTCACTGAAACAACCGTCAGTGTGAAGGAAAAGGCTCTTCACGCTGGCGGCTGTACAGAGGGAGCCGGGGCCTCGCGCGGGCTTCCCCGGCTCCCTCTAAAGCCCCTCAGACAGCCGCGGTGCTGGTCGGGGGGGGAGGCCAAGGACTGCATGGGCTGTGATGGGGGGGGCTAGGACTACAAATGGGCTGTGATGGGGGGGACCTGGACTGGAAAAGGGCTATGGGGGGGGGGGCGTGGACTGGAAAAGGGTTGTGAATGGGGGGGCCTGGACCAGAAAAGGGCTATGTGGGGGGGGGGGGGACTTGGACTGGAAATAGGCTGTGATGGGGGGGACCTGGACCGGAAAAGGGCTATGGGGGGGGGGGGGACTTGGACTGGAAATAGGCTGTGATGGGGGGGGGGACCTGGACTGTAAAAGGGTTATGGGGGGGGGGGGACATGGACTGGAAATGGGTTGTGATGGGGGTGGAGGGGACTTGGACTGGAAAAGGGCTATGGGGGGGGGGAGGGGGAACTTGGACTGGAAATAGGCTGTGATTAGGGGGGCTAGGACTGCAAATGGGCTGTGATGGTGGGGGGGGGACTCGGACTACAAAGGGGCTGTGATGGTGCGGGGGGACTCGGACTGCAAATGGGCTGTGATGGGGGGTGGACCTGGACTGGAAAAGGGCTATGGGGGGGGGAGACTTGGACTGGAAATGGGTTGTGCTGGGGGGGGCCTGGACCAGAAAAGGGCTGGGGGGGGACTTGGACTGGAAATGGGCTGTGATGGGGGGGGACCTGGACTGTAAAAGGGCTATTGGGGGGGACATGGACTGGAAATGGGTTGATATGGGGGTGGAGGGGACCTGGACAGGAAAAGGGCTATGGGGGGGGGGGGAACTTGGACTGGAAATGGGCTATTGTGGAGGGAGGGGGAACTTGGACTGGAAATAGGCTGTGATTAGGGGGGTTAGGACTGCAAATGGGCTGTGATGGTGGGGGGGTCTAGGACTGGAAATAGGCTGTGATAAGGGACTTGGACTGTAAATGGGCTGTGATTGGGGGGCGGGGGCTAGGACTGGAAATGGCCTGTGATGTGAGGGCTAGCACTGGAAATGGGCTGATGAAGAGCTGGAATAGGACTGGAAATGGGCTGATGTGGGGCATGGGAGAATGGGACTAGAAGGGAGTGGATGCTGGGTGGGTCTAGAACTATAAGGGAACTGATTTTGGGGGAGGACTAGAATGGATGGGGAATGAGAATGGAGAGGGGAAAAATAATTTGAGTGGAAGAAAAGTCTATGATGGGCTGGGTATTGGGAGAGTAAGAGGGGCTTGAAAATGGAAGGGTGAAATATAAATGGATGATAAAGGAATAAGGAAAGAATTGGGGGAAAGAGCAAAAGGGAAAGAATCAGTATGTTAAAGCAGAAATAGAGAGAGAATGGAAAACATCTAAAAGAGAAGGAAGGACAAATGGATAGCTCGCAGAAGACACAAAGAAACCAGAAGAAAGTGACTGGAGCAATTGCAACTGAAAAATAAAACACCCAAACAGAAGGTAGTAAAATACTTTTTATTTTGAATTTATTAACTGGAATATGTCTGGTCTGGGAAGTGTGTATTGATAACATCTTTGCGTTTTTGTTTAGTGCAAGAGGAAATGACTTTATAGTTTTATTTCTCCAGTGTTGTACATTTCATGTTTGGATTTTGGGGTTCCCAGTTTAATTATTATCTGACCAAGGAAGTTAACCTACACTTATCCTCGGTAATTTTTGTGGGTGGGGCTGGGGGCGGGGCAGGGGTGGGACTAGGGGGCGGAGAATGGGTGGAGCATGGCGAGCCACAGGTGTCGGGTTTTTCTCGGTGAAAAAGTTGGCAACCCTATTCTCAACCCAGTCCTCAAGGCACACCTAGTCAGTCAGATTTTGAGGATAACCATAATGAATATACGGGAGAGAGATTTTCATGCAGTGGAGGCAGTGCCTGCAGTACTCTCTCATGCATATTCATTGTGGTTATCTTGAAAACCTGACTGGCTAGGTGTGTCCTGAGGACTGGCTTGAGAACCCCTGGTCTAAACAGCAGCAATTTTAGAAATGGAAAATACATGTAAATTTTCCCTTCAAAAATTGAAGCTTATAGGTGCAAGCAGTGACGGATGATCTTGACAAGTTACTTTACCCTCCATTGCCTTGGAAGAAAGGGTGTGGCAATCTACTTCTGGGTATATCTTGCCAAGAAAGCCCAGGGCAGCTGTGTTGCCAGAGGTCAGCACTGACTTGATGGCATTAAAAAATAGTACACATTTTTCATAATGCGCTCTCTATGTCAAGTCTTAGAAGGCAATTTTATAATGTGCCACCCGTGTGTGATGGCCAAAGAGGCGCCTGTTTCAAGACTATTTTATAAAGACACATAGGCAGGGCCAGTGGAAGGGTATGAGATGCCCTAGGTAAACTTCATCCCTTGAGCCTCCCCTTGCAGTAGCCCCCAGTCTGATTGCTGTCGACCCTCACCAGGACAAGCAGCGGTAACAATGTTTCTAAACTGACACCAAAGCGCCGGAGTTACCTTCAGCTCTAGTACTATGGTGCCATTCCAGCTTCCACCCCCTTCTGATTACACTTCCTGTTTACATGGGGGCAGAAGTGGCTTCCACACCCATACAAACAGAAAGCGTACTAGGAAGGGGGCGGAAGCAGAAATGGTGTCACAGCGCCAGTGCTCAAGGTAACTCCAGAGCTTCAGTGCCGTTTTAAAAGCAATGTCTCCGCTGCACATCCCGACGAGAGGCGGCAGTGTTGGCAATGGGTGCCCCCAGAGGGCTGGCGCTTTAGGCGAACACCTAGTTTACCTAATGGTAACGCCGGCCCTGCACATAGGTAGTTCTGTGTCTTTATATAATTACCCCATGAAACCAACCAACAGAAAATGTGATTCAAATGAAACTGTGGACATTTACACTAGCTTAGGAGCAGGTAGAAATGTTTGTATCTAAAGTACACATGTACATACATATTTTATAACATGTGCACATAAATCGTGACACTGTCCATTCTCCACCAGACTCCACCCCTAAGCATGCCAACATCCAGTTCATGTAGAAATGCGTGCGTTCTGATTATCAAGCATACCTTTACACGTAGGATCATTTTAAAAGCAGCACTTCTTGTGAGTGTACTGGTGCCCTCCATTGCCTTGGAAGAAAGGCCTGGCCATTTACTTATGTTCATATCTTGCCAAGAAAACCCAGGAGCTGCTGGGTCGCCTGGAGTCAGTACTGACTCAACAGCGCACATTGCATCTATGCACAGACATTCCTTTAACAACTGCCCTCAGATCATGCACACTGATATTTACGTGCACATCATGCTACTTTCGGTACACAATAATCTGTAGTCTTTAGACACCTTAATCTCCAACCAAGCCTTATGAGTATTTACATTTTTATATTCTTCTGCAGTTGAATGTAGCATCAGAGCCTGCTGACTTTATAGTTTGCAGGCCATAAATCCTTGCCTTGGCTTCCTGGGGGAGCTGTTACCTCTTAACATGTTATCTAAAACATATTTAACCAGTGAAGCCAGCAGCCTCATTAATTTGGAGGACATCAAAAAACAATGGGTTTAAATTTTGCACTGTGCAAGGAAATAACTTTGCAAGTAATGAGGTACATTGGCTGGGATCACATATCCTGTACATTAACTCCCTAAGAAAACAACGCTGAACAACCTTTGAAATTTAACTCCTTTACAGCTTCGCTTCACTGAGCTGTAGTTTTCATCCTACTGGCTGTCCCATAACAAGATGATTTGCAGGGCACATCCTGCCACTTTATGGCCTTATTATTAAACATACAGTAAGCGCTTTGGCCCAGTCTGTTAGAAGTCCACAAAGGCTATTTGTTGTGAACCCTCCTTCCAAATTCCGGAGCCCTTGGCAGTGATTGTAATCATGTGATCACCCTGAAGGCCAAAGGAAGCAATATAATCCGTCATCTTCTTTTCTGAGATCAGAATATAACAAGTGGCAGATGGGAAGGATGTCAGGCTGCAGATACAGATGTAGGGTGTCTTTGACTCTTGATGCTCCAGTTTAAATAAATGAATATGCACAAATAAAATGTTTTTAGAATACTTTAATTCCAAGCAGTGACTTCCTGCCAACTTCTTACTGCAAAGCTCTCGCCAGCTCTGCTCCACTCAGTGTGACCCTCTTTCCTGTTATAAAATTATCAAGCCAGAGACTTCTGAGAGACCCCAGAAGCTCTATCAGTGTCTATACTTTTGATATTCAGGGCCAATGCAAGGCAAACCTTCAGTGTTATTCTCACTGCCCCCCCCCCCCCCTCCCACCAAATTAACTGTGAAATCTCTCACTCCCTCCAAAATTCTAATAAATGTTCTGATAATTAAACAACCACAATTCCCCCTACATCACCCTTCTCAGAACAATCCTGTGCAAAACAGGCATCATACTTTGTTTTGTATATATTTACAAAAGGAGAGTGATTTCCAGAATCCATTTATCCAAGTAAATGGGCTGTTAGAAAACTGTTCAGCCTCCCTGCCTTTAAAGGTAAATGCTGATGGTTCGTTGTGTTTGTATGGCTCTCAGGACCTATTGTCTTGCCTTGAATGCAGCTGCCCCTCTCCCCAAGAAGCTGCAGTCCTAGGCAACTGTATGATTGGGCCGGCCCTGTTGCTCAGGGCCGGCCCGTCCATTGTGCAAGAATGTTGTTCGCACAGGTCCCTGCGCTTTAGGGGGCCCCACGCGAACTTCATTCTTGCACAAATGGACGGCTTCAGAGGGAGCCAGGGAAGCCTGTGTGAGGTCCCGGCTCCCTCTGCACAGCCGCCAGCATGAAAAGTGTTTTCCCTCCCACTGGCAGCTATTACTGTGAAGCGCATGAGTGCTGGAAAATGCCCTTTAACCTTTCCCAGCATTCAGTGCTCTTCACAGTAATATCCACCAGCATGAGGGAAAATACTCTTCACGCTGGTGGCTGTGCAGAAGGAGCTGGTACCTCGCAAGGGCTTCCCCAACTCACCTCTGAAGCCCCTTAGACGGCGGTGGGGCTCTTCGGCAGGCGGGCGGAGGAGTCTAGCATAGGACTGGAAATGGGCAGATGGGGGGCTAAGACTGGAAATGGGCTGATGGTGGGAGGCTAGGACTGGAAAAGAGCTGATGGGAGGGTAAGCTGGGACTGGAAATGGCTGATGGGGGTCTAGGACTGGAAATGGGCTGAATGGGAGGAGCTTGGACTGAAAATGGGCTGATGAGGGCTGGAATAGGACTGGAAATGGGCTGATGGAGAGGCTAGGATTGGAAACTGGATGATGGGGGGAACTTGGACTGGAAATGGGCTGATGGGGGGCTAGAATAGGACTGGAAATGGGCTGATGGGAGCCGGAATAGGACTGGAAATGGGTTGATGGGAGGGACTAAGATCGGAAATTGGCTGATGGGGGGGCTAGGATTGGAAATTGACTGATGGGGTGAGCTTGGACTGGAAATGGGCTGATGGAGGGCTGGAATAGGACTGGAAAGGAGCATATGGGGAGTTAGGACTGGAAATGGGCTGATGCGGGGGCATGGGAGAATGGGACTAGAAGGGAGGGGATTATGGGTGGGTCTAGAACTAGAAGGGAGCTGATTTTGGGGGAGGACTAGAAGGGGATTGGGCTTGGGGGGGCGGAGCCTGATGTCCAGCGGGTAGGACGCTTTGCGTTGAAGCTCCCGAGAGGCCTACTCAGAATCCTGACTTAATACCTATATAAATTTACTATTTTGCTCCGAGCTGACCGGGGCACCTCGGGGGGGATGGCGGCCCACAAACCAGCGCGCTTGGACTTCGGGTCTCCTTCTTCTTCTCACGGAAAACGCTCCAAAACGGAGGTATCCTCCCCGCAGAAGATGGTTCCATTTCGTGAAAACCCCGCAATGCACCTGGAGATTTTGGAGGAAATACGCGGCGTGAAGGAATTGGTGCAGTCTAATGGAGAAGCGCTTCGAGCCATGCGAGAAGACTTTGGAGTGCTCCAAGACCGACTTGAAGGTCTTTCATTACGGCAGGACAATATGGCGGGGGTCCTCGACTCGCACGAGGTGCGCTTGGGCAAACTGGACGAGGCTGAGCGCCAGATACAGAATCTTCAAAAGGAGTTGGAAGATAGCAATAATCGCGCCCGTCGCAACAATGTGAGGCTCCTCGGAATGCCGGAGGGGGTGGAAGCAGGAGATATAAGAGAATTCTTGCTCAAAACTCTTCCCTCCTTGCTGAAGATCACTTTTCACAGAGAACTGGAAATCGATCGAGCACACCGTGTTCCTGCCCGCATGGCGCTCAACCGCACGACCCCCCGGCCTATTATCTTTAGCTTGCTACGATATCAACAAGTGGAACAAATTTTACATGCTGCCCGAGCGAATCATCATTTGGAATATGAAGGTTGTAAGGTCTCCTTCTTTCCTGATTTGGCAAAGCCTACCGTTGACCGTCGGAAGAAACTCCTTGCTCTTCGCCCTCGACTTCAACAGCTACAGGCTCGCTTTGGCCTGTTGTATCCAGCGAAGCTCCGAGTGACTCTCCACAACCAGACCAGGACGTTCGAGGATCCTGATCTATTATCAACATTTTTGGACTCCAAAGAAGCAGAACAGATGCGCTAATCCCAAATCTTGGACTCTTATCTGCCGGCTCTGTCCGCCATTTTGAAGGGCCCGATGCGGCGGTCATAGCCCAGCACAGAAATAGCCTGGACTTTCTTTCTTTCTCTGTATGACTTTTGTCTTTGGTCTCCTATCCCTTCATGATGTGTGCCTCGGTCGGATTCGGAGCACGCACAGTCCTACAGGTTATATGTTTTTTTTTCAATTTCGGCCTTCTCTGGGGTTTCTCCCCGCAGACACATGGTCGCCAGTAATTTTGGGGTTTTGCTTCTCCTCTGCCGTGCTGCGGTTGTCTTTGTTGATGTGGGGCGCTTCATTGTATTATATTAGCTTATTTTCCTATGTCATGTGTACAGCCAGATACAGTCAGCTTGAGGGACATAGTGAAATTATGTGTGCTATCAAGCTCAGAATTTTAACTTTTCTGAATGGCCTCATGTAAAATCTTATTATTCATCGTACAAGGCATTGCTGGTCCACTCAGCAGAAAGAAAATCCTTAGCTATCTTAGCCACGAGCACGTTGATTAGGTGTTTCTTTAGGAAACGCATTACACTCTGCTGAAACACTGAAACTCAATGCTAGGCCTCCCGTATACACCTTGAGGTTGGAGATAGTGAATTCCCGTGTATTTGCACCATGTCCCGAATGTGGACAACCCTGCTCACTATGCAAGTTTTGCGCAGTTGGCCTCGGCCTCCGCCAATGCTCCATTAATACTTGGTGGCGATTTTACTCAAGTGTTCCCTCAATCTTTTCTTCTCAAACAAGGTGCTTGTTGGTTGGAAGCTCCAGTACCGAGCAGACCTGTGTGGCTAGATATAGTAGCGGGCCTTTGCTCACCGATTCCTCTTACTTTACTCCCTGGTATGACTCTCCCATTAGACTCCCACTATCCACCAATGTTTTTCGACACTTTAGGTGCCTTTAATATTCCTATGCAACCTTCGACTCCCGACTCTGGTCAGTGTTACTTCAGCATTGCATTCGGAGCACTAGAGTACTCCCGCCATCGGCACTCTCTGCATGAGGTTGATTGGAAACTTCCGATCTCTCGGTAGTTTACTGGGTGTAGCATCCAATTTTACTAAACCTTATGTAATGCTATCACTAGAGATACCTCTATAGCGCAGAAAGTATGGGAGAGAGAATTGCACGTGACTTTAACCTCGGAGCAATGGAGCCTTATCTGGAGCAGAGGGACACGGGTGTCTGACCCGCCTCACTCACTCAGACCCTCTTCTTTCTAGCCCACCGGTGTTTTTACACTCCTCACAGTTTAGACAAATGGAACACTACTCAGGGTAATGGTCGCTGGACACGTCCTGGGGCCATTGGTTTATTACTTCATTTCATGTTATGCATGAATATCCCGCACTACAGTATAACTGGCGTCGGGTCTGGGGTCGTATTTAGTCTATATTGCACTCTCAGGAGTCCCTTTCTCGGAGGATAGTGGGACTTCGCCCAGTTGCGGGGATCCCCTCTCTCCCACGAAATGGCTTATCTCCTTTTGAACTTTATGCTTGGCATTGCTGTTTCCCTCATTAAGTAATACTGGGAAATTAGTTCCCATCTGAGCCTCAATGAATGGTGGAATCATGCCTGTCTCTACAGTAAATATGAACAAATACCTCGTCTGTGCGCTTCCTCCGCTCAGACTCCTTCTTATTGGTTTTAATGGAAGATGTTCAATGAATATGTACATTTTGCTAAATGCTCTCATCTGACTGTCTAACTTTGTATATATCTCTGTCTCATGATCATGCTGTATTGTGGATACTTTTTGATCGTTTGATGTATAATCACTGTTATTTGAAGCGCTCACATGCTGATACAAACGGGTAGAGAAGAAGCACCGGGGTGGGGGGTAATGGGTTTACTTTTCCTTATTGTATACTTGTTTTGTCTCTTTCGGTGTGTTGTTTCTTTGTTTGTTGCAAAATGAAAATAAAAGTTTCAAAAAAAAGAAGGGGATTGGGCTTGGGAATGAGGATGGAGAGGGGAAAAGATATTTTGTGTGGGAGGGAAGAAAAATCTACGATTGGCTGGGTATTAGGAAAGTAAGTGGGGATTGATGATGGAAGGGTGAAATTTGAGTCGATGATAAAGGAATAAAGAAAGAAATGGAGGAAAGAGCAAAAGGGGAAAGATCAGTATGTTAAAGCTGATATAGAGAGAGAATGAAAAAAATCTAGAAGAGAGAGGAAAGGACAAATAGACAGCTTGCAGAAGACACGAAGAAACCAGAAGAAAGTGACTGGAGCAATTGCAACTGAAAAATAAAATGCCCAAACAAAAGGTAGAAAAATACTTTTTATTTTGAATTTATTAACTGGAATATGTTAGGTCTGGGAAATGTGTATCGCTAACATCTTTGCATTTTTGTTTAGTGCAAGAAGAAATTAATTTATAGTTTTATTTCTCCAGTATTGTTGTACATTTCATGTTTGGCTTTTGGGGTTCCCAGTTTAATTATTGTCTTCCTATTTCTAAATTGTGATCCCTTGTTCTTTGGGTGGTGACGGCCTATGTTCTGCTTGTATAACCAAGCTGAGGTATTCTGTTCATGTAGTTTCTATTTGACAGTCACACTTGTTCTCTTTCCCCCAGTGAAATGTATTGGTATTCTCTGAGATGTATTGGTTTAATATTTGCAGTGTTGCCTTTTTGACAGGTAGGGTTTGGTGCTTTGTGAGTCCTGGTAGTGCTCTTATGATACGGTAGGTTTGCTATGGGTTCTAAATGGGCAGTGTTTATAGTACTTCCTAATGGGCCTGGCAGTTGGCACCGGAATATAGTAATGTAGAAATCTGGTAGTCTTTCTTTATCCAGACACTCATTAAGATGCATGTTTACTAAAAGCACATGTCAACATTATGCAAATATGTATGCAAATGAGGCTCCTTATGCAAATGAAGTCCCGCAATGAATCTCCGCACATGGTCTCGCACCCCCCCTTGGGCCGCCCCTGGCCCTGGTGATATATTCATGACTGCCACTCTTAGGGGTATGTTTTCTAAACCGTGGTAAAGGAGCAAGTGTGCCGTTAGCCTGCACTAACTGTGCATCTGCACCCTTAGTGCATCCAAAAAGTCACATTAACACGCGCTAATGGTACCAGCCATTTTAACGCGTGCTAATGGTACCTGTGGGTGGTGAGAAGGCATGCACAGGGCGGAGAGTGGGGGGTCAATGGTTGGGAGCGGGTGAGAATAAGGCTTGCTCCCTTAACGCAGGTACCTTAATGGCAGGAACCCTAACACAACTCAAAAAACACAACCCTTGCAAAAAGGGTGTTTTATGAGGAGAGAAAGCCTATTTAATGTCTGCTATGTGATGCAGACAGGGGAGCCTAAGTGAGTGATAGTAGTGCTCCATTAACAGCAACAGCATAGTGCCTAAGTATGAAAGGGCACTATGTTGATGGTGCAAATGGGGGCAAAGGAGGTGGGACATGGGTCATGCAATGGGGGCTGTAGGCAGCTGCCTAGATGGCACATAGGAACATAAGACTACAAAATATGCCAAACTGTGTTAGACCAAGGTCCATCATATCCAGTATCCTGTGTCCAACAGTGCACAATCTAGGTCACAAGTACCTAGCAGTTTCCCCAAAGGACACACAGGATCCCCAATAACTGTGATGGGGCAAGCAGTGCATAGCCCGGGTCCTCTTTAGCAATAGTTTATGGACCATTACCCAGGAACTTGTCCAAACCTTTTTAAACCCAACTGCACTGACAGCTTTTACCACATCCTCTGGTAATGGATTGCAGGGTTTGATTATGTGTCGACTGAAAAAATATTTTTGCCTAGAAGACCCAAATGGGTAACACTGTAGCCGCATTGCAGGTCCCCTAGTCTTTCCACAGTCTGATGACATAAAAAAGCGACCTATGTTTACCTGTTCCACTCTGTTCAATAATCTCTAGACCTCTATCATATCTCCCCTCAGCCATCTCTTCCCCAGGTTGATGAGCCCCAACCTTTTAACCTCCCCACGAAGAGGTATTCTGCCATCTGCAGTACCATCGGTGATATTTGTCATGATCCCACGGTGATAGTGGCAGCACACAGTCCTGCTACTGCTGGACTGTGTGCAATGCGCCACATGGGCGGAGCAAGGGTCCTGGCACCCCAGGTAGAGATCCAGGCTGCCCCCCCTCCCCGCTGCCGCAGAACCCAGCTGTGCATGAAGAAGCCAATAGTTCCAGATGCTGTAGCCACCAGGCAGCTGCAACATGAAGGTGCCCAGGGGGACTACCACAGCAGTGGCTGTCATCCTCCCCCCAAGAGGTATCATTGGCAAGTGGTGATGGGGTCCCTGCAGAGGCAGATGTTTTTATGTTTTATGTTTTATTAAAATTTGATATACCACCCACACCAAAATAGGCATATGGTTGGGGAGGAGGCTGTGCGGCCATCCATGTATACCTCTGCCTGCCCCCCCCCCCCCCCAACATCCAGACCATGCGCCCTAGGCATTGTAACAGTGGGTATTGACATGGACTATTCTAGGTGGGTTCCTGTCCAACTGGGCCACAGCCAGGGCCAGATGTGACTGACACATGCTGCAGGACGCAAGGTGACTGGCATATCACACTGCAGACAATACTTGCCACATACTAGCAGTGATGGGGTTCTGCAGCACAAACAGCTGAGACCATCTTTTGCACTGCAGGTACTGGGACCTGGTTCTGGGTGCCCATCCTCACCCTCAGTAGCACGGTTTGTAGCTGCTCTGTGCTTGTATCACACACTGTCAGTGCATCTTACTGAGCTGAGGTGATGGGTAAGTGCATTCTCCATTCGGTGATCAGCTGTAGACCGCTGTTCTGCATGTGCACAGCATCATGGGTACTGGTGGGCGCACACAGCAGACATTTTAGGCGGTGATCTGCAGTCTCTTTGTATCCAGCCATTGCTGTGCAGAGAGGAGTGGAGGTGTAGCCTCCTCGTTAGTGCAAGGTCTCTGTATGCAGGCGTTCAATTTCTACTTGGTCTTTTTGTGATTGTGCTACTCAGATCATTTTCATGCCTGTAATATTCAGGGCTCTGCAGATCTGTGCTGGCACCCCATACCACCCTCTCCTCAGCCATCATCCGTCCTTCAGCCCATCTATCTGCCTCTGTCGGCTGTGTACAGTCCTGTCTTCTTGTGCAGGCTGCTATTCCATGACCTACACTGGTACCCTTTTCCACATTACGGCTCTTCGTGCTCACCTCTCCTGTACCTGATCTGCATATAACCACTACTACTCTGTCCTCCTGCCGCTGCAAACATCCTGCTGCTTCTGCCTCCGCCTCCACTGGGGGACATGTCTTCCCCATCCTATGCCACACACTGACATTGCAGCACTTTACACTGGCACCACTCTGCGCATCGGTACAGCTGCCTCCCTCATGCTAGTCCACTTTACTGGCTGCCACATAGGGTGCCCCCCGATATGACAGGTCCATCACCTCCCACCTGTCCTTCCTTCCATCACCTATACATTGACATTCCTTGGTGCTCTATCCAGTGTTTGGGTTACAACCATTTTCCTGCCTTAAGGTGCATGCTTTCCACCTTAGGGCACCTTGTCTCTCCTTAGGACGCCTTGTCTCATTTTAGGGTACCTTGTCTTATGTTAGGGCACCTTATCTCATATTAGGGCACCTTCTGACATATTAGGGCACCTTATCTCATGTTAGGGCACCTTATCACATATTAAAGAACCTTGTCTCATTTTAGGGCACCTTGTCTCATGTTAGGGCACCTTATCACATATTAAAGCACCTTTTCTCTCTTTAGGATGCCTTGTCTTATGTTAGGGCACCTTATCTCACATTAGGGCACCTTCTGACATATTAGGGCACCTTATCTCATGTTAGGGCTCCTTATCACATATTAGGACGCCTTGTCTCCTGTTAGGGCACCTTATCACATATGAAGGCACGTCTCTCTTTAGGACGCCTTGTCTCATGTTAGGGTACTTTATCACATATTAGGACGCCTTGTCTCCTGTTAGGGCACCTTATCACATATGAAGGCACGTCTCTCTTTAGGACGCCTTGTCTCATGTTAGGGTACTTTATCACATATTAGGACGCCTTGTCTCTCCTTAGGACGTCTTGTCACAAACATACTAATGTTTTTCTCTCACTCTAAGGGGAAAACAAGCTTTGTGAATCAGACATTAAGTAGAATTGGCCTTATGATCTCTGGCACCTTGCTAGCTACTATATTCTCCATGGAGTAAACTCCATTTACAATTACCTTCTGTCTCACCTCTTTCAGCCAGTTTCTAGCTCAGTGTATGACTTTAAGATTGACCACACCTCCCAAGCCTTCATTCACAGAATCTAGTTCTTGTTTTTTTTCTCAATCCCACTTCTTTCGAGCAGGGCCAGCCCAACCATCAGACAAACTAGGTGGTTACCTAGGGCAGCAGTTACTGGGGGGAGGAGGGGGGGTCAGCAAAGAGCAGAGCATTCAGAGCTAAACAATAGATTCTGACATGGGGGGGGCATAAGGGTTAAGGTTAGGGTTAGGGAACCAACACCTTGATCCAGTTCAGGAGCCAGTCCTGCTTTTATGTAAGGCTGGCTACTGCAGCAACCTCCAGTGGCAGAGAGAGCTCTATTTTGCCTCAGGAAGTGATGTTCCCTTCCACCAGCTGAGATTAAGATGTTCTCCGTAATGTTTAAAATGTAGGATATCCAAGTATTACCCCCTGTCCCTAAGCAATGAAGCAGTGAGGAGAGACTTTTATCAAGTAAAATCCAAAAGTGCAAAGTAAGGCTGTAGTTGAGAAAATACTCAGTGTCAGGACAGTGAATTATGTTTTCCTGAAATCAAAGTATTATGTAGGTGTAGTATACTATAGCTTTCGAGGTATCTCATCATTCTGGTGTCAGGTGTGACAATTGTGACTAACCAAGCAATGCAAATTAGGTTCATAATATATTTGTAGCAGGGGCAGCCCAAGCGGGCGCGGGGCCTCTTTTGCATAAGGGTCCTCATTTGCATAAACATTTGCATAATGTTACCATACACTAACTTTTAGGGGTATGTTTACTAAACTGCGGTAACGGTACATAACGCGCGTTATGTAACGTTAACGATCGTTAGCGCATCATAACGTACGTTATGATGCGCTAACGAGCGTTAACGTTACATAACGCGCGTTATGATGCATTAACGATCGTAAAGCTCTGCGGCGCAGTAAAACACCGCAGAAGGTGGAGAGGGCGGAGAGAAGGGGTCAATGGGTGGAGTGTGGATGGGGAGAGGCTCCCTGCACACTAACGCACTGGTCTGAAGAGCTGAATCCTAACGCGATTGAAAACCTGCCGTTAAATGCACAGTTCAGGGGAGAGAAACCATTTCAGTGTCAGCAATGTACAGTATAAGCAGGGAAACCTAAAAAAAGTGATAAGTGTGATACATGTGCACAGAACAAAAGGGCACATAAACATTGAAAATAACCTCAACAAACTGGAAAAAAACCATAACCAAGCTGGCCAATAGTGATATTAATGGGTACCATCAACCCCCCCCCCTCCCCAGGAAAGCTCTAAAAAAACGATATTAATCATGGAAGGGTCTATGCTCCGTCCCCATACAAAGTGAATGAGCCCACAGTGAAATTGCGCTGTGCAGGGTTTTCCTCTCCATTGGACAGATGTCCTATGGCGTGCACATGTGCGGCAACAGCAGGGCGGGCATGTCGGAACGGCAACTGGACAGATGCCGGAAAAGGGGATACAGAGGGCCGCAGGCGGCACATGCTGTGGTGCAGCTGGGCCACAGTTCGGACTAGGGTGATGCCTAGGTGGCCCATACGAATGCCGAAACAGCAAAGCAGCCAGACAGCAACTGCTGAAGGCCCCAACATGGGCACGACTGTGTGTCCCACAGTGTCACAGGGGATAGTACCCAGCAGCTACCCCCAAGGGCACGGAACATTGGCAGGCGGTGCTGGGGGGAAGCGTGGACACCTATGAAGGCACCTCTACCCCAGAACTCGCACCATAGGCAGCCACCTACCGGCACACTGGATGGCCTGAGACTGCGCTCCACCAGCACCACCTGCAGAAGGGAATGTCAGCATGGTGGCAGAGGGTTACCGGTGGTGGAGGGGGCAGTGGCAGCTGCCCAGAGCAGACCGTGGCCTAGCCCTGTGTAGGTGGGTGCCATGCAGTGCAACAGACAGGCCCTGTCTGACCAACAGTCATGGTATCACCAGGGAATGCACTATCTCTGTGAGAACATGGTGGTACAGTGCACAAAACCAGTGTATTCAGAAGCAGAAGGTCACAGGTTCAAGTCCCAGCTGTGGTTTCTGCCAACCCAGTCCTCATATTTTACCCACTACTATAACATGCTAATACAGACAGAACCTTTATTGCAGATGACGTAAACATGCCCAAAACACCTATATTTTACCCTACAGAGCACAGACACCATACCCATGCGCATTACCTAGAGCAGAGTCTCCCAAATGCAGTCCTGGAAGGACAAACACCATTCAGGTTCCATGCTGCCTCTAATAAATGTGTCTGTGCTGTCTTGCTATGCACCGCCCCCATGGTATGCAGTTGTATCTCATGCATATTCATGAGGGACAGCATGAAAACCCGAACAGTGTTTGGCACACCAGGACTGGAGTTGGGAACCTCTGCCGTAAAGCAGCAGCCAACAGGGGCAGACACACCCGCACCCACAGGCTCCATTATCCAATGCCTCCTGGAGAGGCAGGACACTGGGCCCTGCGTGCATCTCCCAATACTAGCACTTGCATACCTTAGCAATGCCACCCTAAACCTGGGAATACGGTACACAGCTATCACAAGTTTGCTATGATTACTGGCAGATAGCAATTCCATAGTAAAGCACAATTTGCTGATTGAGCTGCAGCATAGCAACCTATCTGATGTCTGTGGAGTATGCTACAGGTCTTGTGTCTGACAGTGTTTACCACCCTGGGGAGTGACCCCAACAGTATTGCTTACCATAGCCATGCCTGCACTCTGCCCAGGACTGGTGTGGTGACCAGGGCTGCCAAACACCTCTATAGCTGCACAATGCTGGCATAGGTGTGAGGAGTGTGTGTCTGTCTATCCAGTGTGTGGTGGCTGCAAACACCCTCCACAGCCCACACTGCTAGCACTGTTGCCAGTAGTGGCCTGCTAATGTGCATAATGAGGAGCAAGGTACCGTGGGAACAGCCAGAATAGGATGGCCTGGCCTGGGTCCATCTGTACATAGCATAGGGCAATGGCTCGGACATTGTAGTGGCCGGCCACCACCTGCACGGACAGAGTGGCCACAGCATGTCCTGCTGGGAAGTCACTCTCACCCTGACTGAGCAGTGACCACGGCATGGCTAGGTTCCCCCATAGTGCTGTATAGTATTTTTCTCATGTGATATTTATGGGTTCTCTTTTGGGGCTTGATCACTGACTTATCTGCTTGGTGTGTACGCTGACCTCCCAGTTTTGGGTACACGCATCTTCTCCAGGACCATGCATTATGGACTAGCTAGCAGACTGTTTGCAGCTAGTATGTGTGTTGCTGGAAAATCTTGCAGGCTGCAGCGGCTGGAGGCTTGCTGCTGGAGAATGTCAGATTGGGGGGGGGGGGGCAGCAGCTGTGCGTTTCCAGGCCTTCTGTCTGCTATTGCTTTATGGATGTGTACAGCTCTGCATTGCCTGCCCTGTAGGGTGTTTGATCCCTAGCAGGACTGGGGTGATGGTCCTCTCTACTGCCACCATGGCAGGGGGGTAGAAAGTGGATCTGTTGGCGGGAGATCCTGTCCCCCACCCTGAGCCCCAGAGGGTGTGTTGGGTGGTGGTATGTAATCTCCCTGTGGGTCCCAACACCCCCCTTTACTTACATCATGTGACCATGGCACCCACACAGGGTATGTACTTTTCTGGGTGCATCATAGTCCACAAGGGCTAGATGTGACATACAGATGAACACAGGCATATCCTAGGGGTGTTTGCAAGGACTACCTATTACACATTGGCACTGATGGGGACTTGCAGCATAGCCTATCTCAGCAAAGCCAGGTGCTGTGAGAATGATGCTGGGCACCATACCTCTCCCTCAGGGTGAGCACAGGACCGCACACTGTGACGGTTTGTAGCTACTCTGTGCCACTAACACACACCGTCGGCACCCCCTACCAGGCTGAGGTGCTGTGGGGTGCATACCCCATCTTGCGATCATCTGTAGACTGCTGATTTACATGTGCTGTGCATCCTGGGTATGGATGGGTTGACCCTATCCTGGTAACCACAGCAGAATGTGGGTGTGGTGCCGTGCAGTCCTCCTGTAGCCAGCCAGGTGTTTGTTAGCAGCTCTAGCCCACTGGTTATTTCACTGCCTGTGGAGCCAGAGGTCATGGATTCAAAGCCCACAGTGTGGTTCATCAATAGGGCTGTCTTAGGCATTGTCTATTTTTATTGTATATTAGTGCTGCCAGCAGAAACACCCTCAGAGTACTGTCACCTTAGGTTGCCTCATAGGGTGCCTTATATGGCGCCCTATAAAGCGCCTTATAAGGTGCCTTATATAGTGTCCTATAGGGGACATTATAGTGTGCCTTGGCAGACAGCGCACTTTATAATGTGCCCTATGGAGTGCCTTCTAGGGAGCCTTTTGTGGCACCTTAGGTTACGCCACTGTGAGGGTGTGTTTGCTGGCAGCACTATTAAAGTACAACTAAACTTCCTCACAGCCCAATACTTAACCCTTTCCAGGCCAAGCCCAAAACTTTCGGGATCCAAACTTCTGCCTAAATATTCCTATCAAATGGTATATAATACATGACCATGGCAGAGGGAACGTCACTATTGGAACATATTGAATAAGACGGGTACAATTTTCCTGAAATATGCAAACATTAACCCAGCTGCAGAATGTGGATTAAAATATTATAGTAGGTCTTCAAAGGGTTACACATGGCACCTCAGTCAGCCTTATTCATTAGGCCCACTGGGGAATCAAACCCATGACCCTTGTACCATCAGTCTGTGTAGTAACCATTGTGCTACAGCTCTGTTTCTGTAGTTGTGTGTCTGCGCGCCTTCTTAAGCTTAACGCGCAGTAACGCACCCTGTAACGATCGTTGCTGCGCGGCGCCTTATAACGCGCGTTATCGGTAACGATGTACCGCCCATGTCCTTATTTGGGGTTTCTGCCTCTAACACGGATCCTAACGCAAATCACACTAACGCAGTTTAGTAAACATACCCCTTAGTAAACATGCCTCTTAATGAGTGTATGGATAAAGAAAGACTAAAAGATTTCTACATTACTATAATCCAGTGCCAACCGCCAGGCACATTAGGAACTACTACAAACACTGCCCATTTAGAACCCATAGCAAACCCGCCGTATCCTAACAGCACTACCAGGACTCACAAAGTACCATAACCTACCTATCAAAAGGCAACACTGCAAATATTAAACCAATACATTTCAGAGAATAACAATACATGACCTACTGGGGAAAGAGAACAAGTGGCAATGTCAAATGGGAATTACATAAACAGAATAACTCAGCTCAGTTACACATGCAGAACATAGACCATCACCAAACAAGGAATCACAATTTAGAAACAGGAAGACAATAATTAAACTGGGAACCCCAAAAGCCAAACTTGGAATGTACAACAACACTGTAGAAATAAAACTATAAATTAATTTCCTCTTGTACTAAACAAAGCGCAGATGTTAATGATGCACATTTCCCAGAGCTGACATATTCCAGTTAATAAATTCAAAATAAAGAGATATTTTTCTACCTTTTGTGCATTTCTTTTTCAGTTGCAATTGCTCTAGCCACTTTCTTCTGGTTTCTTCGTGTCTTCTGCTAACTCTCCATCGTCTGCTGTCCATTTGTCCTTTCTTCTCTCTTCTAGTTTTTTCCATTCTCTCTCTACATTTGCTTTAACATACTAATCTTTCTCCTTTTACTCTTTCCTCATTCCTTTTTCATCCACTTAAATTTTACCCCTCCATCCTCAATCCCCACTTACTCTCCCAATACCCGGCCAATTGTAGATTTTTCTTCCCTCCCACACAAAATATTTTTCCCCTCTCCATTTCACTCTCCCAGCTCCATCCCATTCTAATCCTCCCCCAACATCAGCTCTCTTCTAGTTCCAGCCCCATCCAGCATCCACTCCCTTCTAGTCCCTGCATCAGCCCATTAACAGTCCTAGCCCCCCCCCCATCAGCCCATTTCCAATCCTATCCTAGCCCCACCATCAGCCCATTTCCAGTCCTAGCTTCCCCATCCATGTCCAGTCCTATCCGAGTCCCTCCATCAGCTCATTTCCAATCCCAGCCCCACCATCAGCCCATGTCAAATCCTAGCTCCCCTCCACTCAGCCCATTTCCAATCCAAGCCCCCCATGAGCCTATTTCCAGTTCTAGCCCCTCCATGAGTCCATTTCAATCCAAGCCCCCACCACAGCCCATTTCCAATCTTAGCACCCCCAACAGCCCATTTCCAGTCCTATCCTAGCCCCTCCATCAGCCCATTTCCTGTCCTAGCTCTCCCCCACCACACAGCCCATTTCCAATCCTAGCCCCCCCCATAGCCCATTACCAGTCCTAGCCCTCCCTATAGCCCATTACCAGTCCTAACCCCCCATCACCCCATTTCCAGTCCTAGCCCCCCCATAGCCCATTTCCATTCCAAGCCCCGGTCCCCATCAGCTATTTGCAGTTCAAGTCCCCACTTCCACTCAGCCCATTTCCAGTACTAGCAACCCCCCAGCCCATTACCAGTCCTAGCCCCCCATAGCCCATTACCAGTCCTCAGAACCCCATCAGCCCACCTCCTGTCCTAACCCCCATCAGCCCTTTAGCAGTCTTAGCCCCCCATCACCCTATTTCGAGTCCTAGCCCCCCATAGCCCATTACCAGTCCTAACCCCCCATAACCCATTACCAGTACAGTCCTAACCCCCCCATCACCCTATTTCCAATCCTAACCCCCCATAGCCCATTAACAGTCCTAACCCCCCTCCCCCCATCAGCCCAGGGAAACCTTAAAAGAAAAAAGAAACTTGCTGCTGCCGCTGTGGCAGCAGCAGAATGAAGTGTCTCCAGTGATCAAGGGTCTCCCACGGGGCCCCCCCCCCCCACCTCCAGTTGCCCGGCAGAGCCTGCCTCAATCACTCTCCTTGGCGCGGCTTTCAGAGCTGTGAAGGGAGAGTTTCCCTCTCACGGTTCTGTTAAGCCTACTGGGGCTGATGGGAAAATTCCCATCAGCCCCGACAAGCTTAACAAACAGAGCCGCGAGGAGAGGGAAAGAGCAGCAAGTTTCTTTTTTCTTTTAAAGTGACTGATGGGCAGAATGTTGTTGGCGCGGGGCCCCCTGAAACGCGGGGCCCTGTGCAAATAACATTCTTGCTCAATGGACGGGCCGGCCCTGCTTTGTAGGAGGGTGGAGTATGCACATCTAACTGCGCTCAGCTCTCCAGAGAAAGGAAAATTATGATTTCACAGAAATTGGGTATGTGTTCCCAAAGAGACCAGAAACAGTAGGTCACCGACTCTACATCTGTTGTTTAGTTCCGTTTGCGGCACTGAATATTCAGAGTTAGGGCTGAGTGGGCAGGGCTATGCGCCGTAGCGGCGCATAGCCTGCCTAGATGAATATTGGGCCCTAAGTTATAATGTGTAAGGAATTTTCTAGCTGGTTTCTCAATATTACAGCTCAGAGGAGGAGTTAAATGTTATAAGAGACTTAATAAATAAGAGAGTTTTGGAAAGAAACTTGTCTTTCCCTCCTTTCTGCCAAACTTACTGGGCAAGGTCCTGAGCTCTGTAGTCCCTTGATATTCACTCCCAGTCCTCAAGGGCCATCAATGGGTCAGGTTTTCATGATATCCCTCATATGTATACATAGGGTTGCCAACTGCCTCCATATGTGCCCAACAGGCTTGATCTGGTCCTGGGTTTAGCACATTGCATGCAGGGATTTATAGTCTTGCTTTTCTTATGGGGTGTAATAGAGAAATCAGAATACATGTCCCTGCATGGACTGAGATAAACCCAGGACTGGATCAAGCCTGTCCGGCGCATCTGGAGCCAGTTAGCAACCCTATGTATGCATGAGAGATGTTTGCATGACTATTACCTTCATTGTATGCAAATCTCTCTCATGCATATTCATTAGGGATATCTTAAAATCTGACCTGTTGGTGAAGGAGGGCAATACTTATGTACCTAGGCCTAGGACAAAGTAAAGAGAACTAGGGGAGGGACTGGCACCTGAAAGTGTAAATTGTAAGCCCTAGGACCAGCTGGAAGAGAGTTAGGCAAGAGGATTTGCAGCTGAAGATGTTTTGCTAATGGCCCATAACCAGTAAAAAGTCTCAAGAAGAGGACATGGAACAAGAGTTTGCGACAAAGAAGTGAGAATCCCATGGGTTCAAGGAACCTACAGCTGTGAGAGTATGTGAAGTGTCTGCAGACCACTGTTAATAGGAATGTTTTAGAGTGCAGTTCTACCTAAGGATCACCCAGAAGTTGAGAAGAAGAGAACTGAGAGGAAGACTTCAAGAAAGAACCCCAATGTCTACTTTTACATTTTGTTATTTTTGCTTTGGCTTTTATCATTTTGCTTGTCGGTGAATTGACAGATCAATTGCACGTTGATTCACCCAATAAATTATATGTATTATAACTATAACGTCTGGAATGAGCAGCAGTCTTTGTGACAGAGCTCCTGAGAGAAAGGTGAGAGACACTGAGAAATCATCCAAAGACAAGGGTCCCTAAGGATTATTCTTCCTCAGGACCCTGAAGAGATCTCCCCATCCACATCTGGAGCTGCATATATAATGGTCCACAATGGCTCCACATCTGTTTATATTTTAACTAGAAAGCTTTAATCATGTGACTTTAAACATGCAAACCATATTGCCAATGGAAAGTTAAATAGAATGTTTGCAAATCCCACAAATGTTAATGGAGAAATTTGAAATGGTCTAAATGTTCATAACCTATTTGTGACATCTATATAATTTATGCCTTAAATCATATAATTACTGCAGCATGTGGAGCTGCAGTTGTTCTTGCAGCGAAGGTTTGAAAGTTCAATCAAAAAAAGCACAAGTAGATGATAAATTAGATATTTTTAGAGTTGTCTGTTGGAAAATAAAGCTAAAAGTGATTCTCAGTTAAGAATACGGAAACCATCTTCAATATACAGAACCGACCCATAAACGGAAGGAATAAAACTAAAACCCTAGCTCTAACATTTGCACCAGCTGTGCAATGCAATATAAACCACGTACATCCCAGTCTGCAACACACTTACACCTGAGTGAAGTTTCAGCAATATCAACTTTCTTCTTCTGTGTTTTACAAGTATCATTATTTCATTTGTATATGGTACTGACATATACGTTACTCAGTGAATAATTAACATAAGCAGTGCAGGTACAATAAGGAAGGAAGTTCACTGCTTCACAGACCCTGAAACGAGCAGTGCTCATGGTTGCCACTTTGGGCTTTTTCTTGGCCTATCCTACTTATCTGTTTGCGTGTACTGTCCCTTGCCAACGGCCATTCCTTATGCTTGCAAGCGCTACATGGTTTTGGAAAGCGTTAACTTTTTTCCAGTTACCAAATGGTTGGCACTGTAGAAAGTATTAGTAAAACAGCAGGTACTATCTGTCTGATCCACAGTTTATTAGGGCAATGGGGTCCATCAGGTTTTGAAGAACGAGTAATTGTAAGGCAGCACAACTCTCCAGTTAAGAAATTCTGGAAATAATTTATGTATTTATTTTATACATGTCACCACTGGAATATTTATCCATTTCCCTCAAAGGCAATGTATGCTTTTGGTAAAAAGATTGTATTTTTTTACAGAATGTCATTTTTCGTCATTTAACTGTGGGATTACAGCGCCACCTCTAGGGAAAAGCTTCCTAAAACAAAGCCTGGCTGCTACATTATACTTTAAAGAAGAAATATAACTTTCATCAAGGGAACTAGATGTTTATTCTTGTGTATTGTTAATAGGTGTCAACGCAACTTAAATATCAAGAGAAAAAAAATATAAAAGTGGAAAAATTTGCACAAGAAAAATATCAGATGAACATTAAAAATTCCTACTGATAAAATAGCATAACATTGTATTTAGAGAAAGGGCTTCTTCAAATAGCTTTGGAAAACTTAACTTCACTAAATTTTGCAGCAATTAAGACTGGGGACGGAAGGTGCCTTGCCATAATCATCCAGTCCTAATTTTGTGGATTAAAGTGAGGGGCTAATCAAATAGTTTGGCAACTAGGAGATTTAAAACTAAATTAATAACATATAACACTGAGAACTTGTAAGGCAGAGATTGGTTAACACATTGTTGTCAACAGAGAAAGGATGAGAGCATCGGTGATACAAAACAAATATTAGACTCCTTGAAATAAGCTGAACACATCAAGTGTGTCATTAATAGAGAAGTGCCTCCTACACAATGAAATTCTAACTTGTCAAGCATAAGAAAACCCTAGATAGAAAGGGAACTGAACAGGGGGGCTGAAGAATTTTTCATAATGCTTATGCTGCCTGAAAAGGAAAGATTATTTTTCTGCTGGGCTGCGAGGTAGGAAGAAAAAGAGACAGAAATATTTTGCGGTTCTTATGAAGCAAGTGGCACTGGAAAAAAGACAGGAAGCAATTTTATTTTATTTTTATAAAAGACATCTTAATTGTCTAACTAGCTCCCAAAAATGACACAGACTAGCTCCATGAGAATAAAGAGTGGCCGGAAGAGGGGAGTCATTCACTCCACTCAATCATGTTTATGTTTATTAGGCACGTTTCACTGAAGCAAAAGCATTTATTGGGGAGAGTCAATCCATCTGTCTGTCTGTACATTCGTCCATCCATATGCATCTGTGCATACAGCTTACACAAAGCAGGATGGCAGAGAGCCGGCTGCAAGAAGAGAGGACTGGCACCGAAGAGCTGGTGGGGAGTCCGGTGGCATGAAGAGCCGTGCGGAAAAGAGCTAGCGGGAGTCCCCCAAGTCATGACAGCAAGAAGAGAGGAGGGCTGCAGGGAAAAGCCTGGGGAATTCCTTGCAAATCCCTGCTGGCAGGAAAAGAGCTGAGGTGCAGTAAAGAAGGGGAAGGTGATGGGTGGAGCCTAAGGGAAAGGTTGGGATAAAGAGGAAAAAAGAGGTTCACAGCATAAGGGAAGGGTATGTGCTTAGGAAGTGGAGCATTGGGGAGGAGGTGTGGTTACAGAGGAAGAAAGAAATGAGGAACAGAACATAAGGCAATGGATGGGGGTTAAAGGAGGATCAAAAAGATACAGTGAGTAAACTGAGACCATTCTTACAGCACTTTTAATTGAGATCCATGAATTGCACTCACTGTTTCATCTGCTTTCGTCTGGCCAATCATACCCTCCTACTATCCCGTCTCTCTGATATTGGTCTTCAGGGAACAACCAGCCACTATCAGCACTTGGTAGCGGTTAGTGTGGCGGAAAGTGCCAATAATGCTGCCACAATGGGTGCAAAAGCGCTGCTGGCCATTAAGGGGAAAAGGGACGGAGAAGGGGCAAAAACTGAGTGGAGCATGGGCAGAGACAGCATGTGTTCCCCTAACGGTGTGCGCTATTAACAGGCATTAGAGACACAGCCACCAGGAACTTTAACGCCAGCTCAAAGGTGGCATTAACGGCTCGTTTTGAAGGGCGAGAGCCTTTTTTTGCTAATGTAACACCACACATTCATATGTATGCAGTTTGTACTTCCCAGACTGGAGCCCTGAAAGTAGTGATAGTAGTGGTCCATTGCCAGTCACAGCATGGTGCCCTTGTAATAAAGGGCACCATGTTGCTGGTGCCAAAGTGCCAAAGGGAGTGCCATGTGATTCAGCAGTGCTGGTCAGTCTGCTAGGGTGTACATCTGCGATGTCCGGTGTGATCCAGCTGTGACAGCAACAGCACATATACATTCTGCCGCTGTCACAAAGAAGTCATGCCACTGCCACTACACAGTCGTTAGCAGCGTGTAAGGGATGGGAATGGTGGTAGCAGCAGTTCTGCCTGGTACAGAAGATACCACTGTCTCTACCGCGCATGTCAAGTGCAATGCTGCTGTTTGTACCATCAGGGCAAGGCCAAGATTTTCTGCCGCCGTAAGCAGACCCTCTCTCCCCCCACTGCTGCCTTGAGAATCTCCACAGCATATAAGGGAGGACCATGCTGCCCCCCTCCCAGCATCCATTGTCTCACCCAGGGGAAGAGGGCGGCATGACAATTGTTCCCTGTTGTGGGGTGGCGAAACTTAAGGCAGCATCATGTGTGCTCACGACATGCTTCTCCTGGCCCCCTCTGAAGGGGGCAGGAGTAGTATGCCAGGACTACCCGCAGGTGCACTGCTGCTTCAAAGCCACTCATAGCACTGAAGCAGCGGTGCCATGCTTTCAGGAAGAGGGGGATCGAAACTACTCACTGTGGTCTGCCAACTATGAGATTATTCTAGAACTAGCCCACAAACACACATCAGGAAATTGTTACATTGGTCACCATGCTAGGTCACCCATGACCTGGAATGTGTATATACAAGTATCATGGCCTATTCCCCTGGCAAAACAGATCCCATATGTAAGACATGAATGTCAGTTGAACCAGCAGCATATCAATACAGTGCTACATACACACCTAACAAGATGCTCCCCTCCCACACCTGCTAACATACCCTGTCAGACAGGTATGGCACAGAGCCTGCAGAGAGGTACACAGACAGAGGCATACCCCAGCTTATGCCCTCATGCAGCCTGACAATAGCCACATATATACAGGTACACATAGAGTGGGGTGTGCTGCACACATACACCTACATGGCTGCTCTGCAGCTCCTAACACATGGCCACTGTATGTGAGTGAGAAGGATCACAAGTTCAACACCAGCCAGTGTATCAAGAGTGACATGTCAAGGTGTGTTAGCTTTATCCTAAATATCCATATCTGTATCCACAGGTACAACCCTTCTCATCTTGTTCATAGTAACATAGTAAATGATGGCAGATAAAGACCAGTATGGTCCATCTAGTCTGCCCAATATGATGGCAAGAGTAGTTGCACCTGCTGCTCCATGCAGGCCACCCCTCCTCACGTCTTTGTTTAGGGCTGAACCCACCACTCCATGTAGGACACCCCTATTTGTTGAGAATTCAGATGGTTCAATTTATTTTGATTTTATCATGTTGCTGTAAAGGGATCCACTGTATCTGTCCCATGCCATTTTGAATTCCGTCACCATGTTTGCCCCCACCACTTCCATCGGGAGGGCATGCCAAGCATCCACCACCCTTTCAGTGAAAAAGTATTTCCTGACATTGCCCTTCAATTTACCCCCTTGCAGCTTCATGTTATGTCGTCTAGTTTTACAGCTTCCCCGTCTTTGGAAGAGGTTTGTTTGTTCATTATTTGCCTTTAAGTATTTAAAGGTCTGAATCATATCTCCCCTGTCCCTCCTCTCCTCCAAAGTGTACATGTTTAGGTCTTCAAGTCTCCTCTCATAAGGCTTCTGACGAGGCTCCAAATCATTTTGGTCGCCTTCTTCTGAACAGTTTCCAGTCTTTTTACATCCTTTGCAAGATACAGTCTCCAAAACTGAACACACTATTCCAAGTGAGGCCTCACCAGTGACTTGTACAGTGGCATAAGTACCTCTCCCTTTCTGCTGGTAATTCCTCTTTGTATGCAGCCAACATCCTCCTGGCTTTTGCCACCGCCTTGTCGCACTGTTTTGCCACCTTGAGATCTTCAGAAATAATCACACCAAGGTCTTTCTCCTGATCCGTGCACACCAACCTCTCGCCCCCTATCGCATACATTTCCCTTGGATTTCTGCTACCCAAGTGCATGACTCTACACTTCTTTGCATTAAATCGTAATTGCAAAGCATTACACCATTCTTCCAGCTTTTGTAGATCTTTCCTCATGTTAACCACTCCCTCGGGGGAGTCCACTCTGTTGCAAATTTTTGTGTCATCTGCAAAAAGACAGACTTTTCCGTTCAGTCCTTCAGCAATATCGCTCACAAATACATTGAACAGTGCTGGGCCCAGGACCGATCCCTGGGGCACCCCGCTAATCACCTTCCCTTCATCTGAGTGAGCTCCATTTACCAACACTTTCTGTCATCTGTCAGTCAACCAATTTTTGATCCAATTTACTATCTTGGGATCCGTCCCCAAGCTACTGAGTTTATTGATAAGCCTCCTATGAGGCACAGTATCAAAGGCTTTGCTGAAATCCAGGTAGATGACATCCATCGCATGCCCCTGATCCAGTTCCCTGGTCACCCAGTCGAAGAACTCAATCAGATTTGTTTGGCAGGATCGTCCTTCGGTAAAACCATGTTGCCTCGGGTCTTGCATCCTGTTGGTTTTGAGAAAGTTCACTATTCGCTGTTTCAGGAGCGCCTCAATTACTTTTCCCGCCACCGAGGTAAGGCTCACAGGCCTGTAGTTTGACACGTCTTCCCTGTCACCACTTTTGTGTAGAGGTACGACATCAGCCATTCTCCAGTCCTGAGGAACCTCTCCTGTTTCCAAGGATCTGTTGAAAACGTCCTTTAACGGCCCTGCAAGAACCTCCCTGAGCTCTTTCAGTATCCTTGGATGTATTCCATCTGGTCCCATAGCCTTGTCCACTTTCAGTTTTGCAAGTTGATCTAACACTTCATCTTCTTTGAATGGTGTGGTATCAACGTCATTCCCATTTTTATATTTGTGAGTCACAGGAGGTCCTTCTCCAGGACTTTCTTTAGTAAAAACAGAGTAGAAGTATTTGATTAGCAATTCTGCTTTTTCTATGTCACTTTCCATGAGTCCGTTCACAAACACTTCTGAGTCCTGCAATTCCACCTCTGATCTTCCTTTCCCTAATATACCTGAAGAAAGTTTTGTCGCCACACTTAACATTTTTAGCCATCTTTTCCTCTGCCTTTGATTTTGCTATCCTTATTTCTCTTTTTGTCTCTTTGAGTTTGATCCTGTATTCATTTCTGTGTTCCTCTGTTTGTGAGCTTTTGAATTTTGTGAAAGCTGTGTTTTTTGCCTTTATTTGAGCAGTCACTTCTTTGGAAAACCAAACAGGTTTTCTTCTCCTCTTGTTTTTGTCTACTTTTCTTACATATTTATCTGTTGCCCCGTTTATTGCCACGTTTAGTTTAGCCCATTGCAATTCCACTTCCCTTATCTCCTTCCACCCTGTCAGCTCCTCCTTTAGGTACTCGGCCATTTTATTGAAGTCGGTGTTTTTGAAGTTTAGAACTTTGAGCTTGCTATGATTGGCCTGTACCATGGCTTTTATGTCAAACCACACCATGTGATGATAGCTGCTGCTCACAGGGGCACTCACGCAGACATTCGACATGCTATCACCGTTCGTGAGCACTAAATCCAGCGTTGAGCTTTCCCTGGTTGGTTCCATCACCATTTGTCTAAGTAACGCATCTTGGAGAGCATCCACAATTTTTTTGCTTCTTTCAAGATTTGCAGAAGGAGTAATCCAATCCACATTTGGTAGATTAAAGTCACCCAATATTATTGCTTCCCCCTTTGTGGCTATCTTGGCAATATCTATAATCAGTTCGTTATCTATCTCTTCAATTTGTGTCAGAGGTCTGTAGACTACAGCAGTATGGATGACAGTGCCATCTCCTCTTTCCAACACAATCCAAAGCGCTTCTTCTTTTCCCCATGCCCCCTGCATTTCAGTAGCTTTAATATTGCTTTTGACATACAAGGCTACTCCTCCACCTCTTCCATTTTCTGTGTCTCTTCTGAATAGATTATAGCCAGCTATGGCTATATCCCAATCATGTGATTCATTAAGCCATGTTTCTGTAATGGCCACAATGTCCAAATCCATTTCCACCATTAGGGCTTCCAGGTTCGGAACTTTGTTGGCTAAGCTTCAAGCATTTGTGCTCATTGCTTTCCAGCATTTAACTGGCTTGTGTGTATTTTGCATTGATTTTGTTCTGCCTACATCTTCCCACTTGTTTTTGATGTGTGTTTTAAAAGTGTGGCTGTTTCTGATTTTAATCTGCTTTTGCAGGGGGTGATGTCATGAGTTCAGCATGAGTCCTGACAGTCATCAGGCACATTGAGAAGCTGCACAAACATCTGCTGGATGGCAGAGCATGTTAATAATGCCCATACATTGAGCAGGTCTTATCAACAATGTGTGTGTGCATACACTCAGAGTGGGTGTTAGAAAAGTCCAGGCATTAAAAGAGTCCTAAGGGCTAACTTACACCTCTTTTGGACAGTGGGGTCATGTGCTTGTGGATGGGTATGTGTCCAAAGGACTGTGAGCTTTAGCAATGCCCTGTGCATGCATGTGATGCCCAAGCTTTATTGAGGTAGGCTATGGCCTAGCATAGCCTGCTACTATGAAAGGCCTGTAAGTTAGGCCTGGATCCTAACTCCCATTATAACTAGAAAAAGAACCAAAAATCTGTGGAAAATGAGAAAGCTGTTTTAAACTGCTTAATAAGGAGTTTTTATGAATCCATAAGTCTTCTATTATTCTCTTGTGTGTGAAAGAACAGAAATGTTACAGTATATGCATTCCAGAAGCCGAAGTTAACCTTGCAGTAGAAAAGTAACGAGATTCAGAACTGCACCATTGTTAGAGCAATCCTAAGGGAGGGGGCCAGTTGCTAGGCTCCGGAGGGATTTCTAATTGGACAGGTGCAGGGAATGTAAGACCAATGAGAAGTTTGCATGCATCAAGTTAGAACCAATAGAAAGCTTTCATGTATCAAACTGAAAAAGAGGTATAAATGGATTTCTCGCCTCAGAGGTTTGGTCCAGTTGGAACCATGTCTGTCCGACCGCAGGGGAACTTCTCAGGCGCCGCCGATCCTATTGTATCGGAGAGGGTTCCGCCTTGCCTCGGCAGGCCACTGGGACCAGCTGGCCAACACCTCTCGAACCCGAGGGGAGTCCAGGATTCAACCCAAGGAGGGATTGGTTGCGCAGCGCATTGGCTACCGGATCCGGTGAGTAGTAATCTTTCTGGTTTTTAGTCAGTCAGTTTTGGGGACGTCTCGCAGGAGGTTGCGCGAGACTAATTTGGTTTCAGGTAAAGAGAAGCTGATCACTTCTCAGGGTGGTCCTAGTACCCCTATGCGCGGGGCGAACCCACTGACCCTTTTGGTTTGGTTAATTTTGGTTTAGTCAGTCAGCCCGGGAATTTGGAATTTGGGAATTGCTAGCATGTTTGTCTGTGTTGTGTGTGAATGAGAGGTCTTTTGAAATATAGACCAAGTGAGAGCGGACTCCTGAAGCGTCTGGTGTCTGTTTGGGTCTGTTTGTTGGTTGTATCTGATTTCTGTTATCTGTTAAAACCGTGGGTTTCCCTTCTGTATAATGTAAGAATATTCTGTTGGGTAATTTGGGAGTCTCTTTTAAGTGCAGCTTTTGAGCTGTTTTAGGTTTCCCCAGCACGGCATGAGGCTCTAGCAAGCAGAAGGGGTGTGGCTTTCACACAGCCTGCAAAAGGAATGTCTTGAGAGACAGTCAGAGAGACAGTCAGAGAGAGGCTGCCAAGGGATTTCTTCTGGGGATGGAGGCATTGCTGAGAAGAAACTCCCGATTGAGAAGTCTCTTGTTTGTTTAAAATAAAGGATTCATTCTAGGAGTGATGACTAAATTGTTATGAATGGGAAGATCTTCCATGTTTTAATGACACAAAACAAAATTGAATTGCTTGCCATGTTAAGTCCAGTAAGTTTTGGAAGAACGTAAATGATACAATTACATTCAAACAAGTGAATTATTTCATAAAACTATTAGAGACAGAAGAACGTTAACAGCTGTGATATCTGCAGTGATTCAGGAGTTTCTTTGTTTTTGAAGTGTACCATTGCTGCCTTTTCCTTTCTGGAAGTGCCTGGTTTAGCTCTGCATAACACTTGCACAATTTATGTTTTTTTTTAATTAGTCTTTATGGTTCCTGAAACTGCCCTGCCTAGAGTTCATTCCTGAAGCTGATCGACACAAACAAGAGAGGGAAAATTAAGGGAACTTCTTCCATGTTTAAGTTTTTTTTTTGTTCCTTCAGCACAGCATGAAACTGGCTAGCGGAGAAAGAAGGGGCGTGTCTGTACAAAGGAATGTTCAGTATCTGTTAGCCCTGTGAAGGCTTAATTTCAGCGTTCTGTAGCTGGGTTATTATTTCAGGAAAATTGTACCTGTTTTATTTAATGTGTTTTAATAGTGATGTTCCTTCTGCTAAGGGTCATGTATTATATATCATTTAATAGGAAAGTTTAGTCAGAATTTTGAATCCCGAAAGTTTTGGGCTTAGCCTGGAAAGGGTTAAATAGTAATTAGATCTTACCTGCTAATTAGTGTTCCTGAAGGAACGACAGTCCAGTCCCTTTACTACTGGGTTGCGCAACCCTTCCAGCAGCTTGGAGGCTGAGCCCAACCTTTTTGGGGATGGAGCGGTATAAATACCACTGGGACCACCCCCCAACTCCAGTATTCGACTGAAAAAGCATGTATAACCAACTATTGTACACAACCTACCTAACAAAACATTTTTAAGAAATATATAGCACTCACTTATTTACAGAATGAACAATATATATATTTTTTTTTTTTTTTGGATATCGTAGGAAAGGGTGTGAGGGATGGCCCGGGCGGAGTGGGTTTGCCCGAGCTTGCCGCCGCGGGTCTGCGCTCGTTCAGATGGTCTGCTTTTCGTTCCGGAGGTCTGCGTTCATTCCGATGCTTTCCTATAATCAATAGATTTTACCTTTAGCCTGAATCGGGAGGGATCAGGGACTGGACTGTCGTTCCTTCAGGAACACTAATTAGCAGGTAAGATCTAATTACTATTTCCTTATCGTCACTCCAGTCCAGTCCCTTTACTACTGGGATGTACCCGAGCAGTTCAACCCTGGGTGGGGTCCGGCCTACCGGAATGAAGAACCGCCAGGCCAAAACGAGCATCCGCTGCACTCTGAACGTCTAACCTGTAGTGCTTGGTGAAGGTATGGAGAGAGGACCAAGTCGCCGCCCTACATATGTCCAGGGGAGGAACTAGACTGAATTCCGCCCAAGAGGTAGCCTCTGCGCCCTAGTAGAATGTGCCCGCAGGCCCGCGGGGACTCGCTTTCCCTTCAGGATATAGGCGGAAGCTATTGCCTCCCTGATCCATCTAGAGATGGAGGCCTTGGCCGCCGCCTCCCCTTTGTGTGGGCCCCCGAACTGAATGAATAGATGGTCGGATTTTCGGAAGGGCGCTGTGCGAGAGAGGTATCGCTTCAGGGTTCTCCGGATGTCTAGGAGTCGAAGCTTGCTATCCTTGGCTTCCCACCCTTCTTTGGCGAAGACCGGGAGGGTCACCGTCTGGTTCATATGAAAGGGAGATATAACTTTAGGCAAGAAGGAGGGAACCGTGCGCAGAACAACTTTGTCCTTGAGAAATGACAGAAAGGGCGGTTGAGCGGACAGCGCTTGGAGTTCCGAGATCCTCCTGGCCGAACAGATGGCGATTAGGAAGACAGTCTTCAGGGTTAGATCTTTTAGGGAGGCCTCCTTTAATGGTTCGAAGGGGTTCCCGATCAAGGCATTTAGCACCAGGTTAAGGTCCCAAGGGGGTATGATCGACCTCCGTTGCGGACGTAGGCGTCTAACCGCCCTTAGGAACCTTGAGACATCTGCGTGGGCCCCAAGGGGTTTGCCACGGACCTTGCCTCTGTAGCAAGCGATGGCCGCGAGCTGGACCCTTAAGGAGCTGTGTGCCAGACCCTTGTCCAACCCTGCCTGCAAGAATTCCAGGACCTCCGGGACGGAGGCCGAGAGTGGCTTCTTTTGGTGCTCCGCGCACCAGGATTCGAAGATGCGCCAAACTCGTACGTAAGATAGACAGGTCGAGCGCTTCTTGGCTTGCAGCAGAGTTGAGACCACTGCACCTGAGTAACCTCGTTTCAGGAGCCGTGCCCTTTCAATAGCCAAGCCGTAAGCGAGAACCGATCCACGTGTGGCATCAGTACCGGACCTTGACTTAGCAGATCCCTCTTGCAAGGGAGCCGCCAAGGATGGTCGGCGATCATCCTCACCAGATCCGCGTACCAGGGTCGGCGAGGCCAATCCGGGGCTATGAGGATTACCAATCCTTGGTGTGCCTCCACCCGCTGGAGGAGCTTTCCGATGAGGGCCCAAGGGGGGAATACATAGAGGAGGCCCTCCGGAGGCCACTTTTGGGAGAGGGCATCCAGGCCCTCTGACATTCTTTCCTTCCACCGACTGAAGAATCTGTCCACCTTGGCTGACGAGAAGCGTGCCATGAGGTCCATGACTGGGAGTCCCCAGCGAGCTACGATTTGGCTGAAGGTCTCCTGATCCAGTTCCCACTCTCCGTGGTCTATCTTGCACCTGCTGAGGAAGTCGGCCGTGACGTTGTCCGCGCCCGCCACGTGTTGAGCCGAAAGTGCCTGCAGATGGGCTTCCACCCACTGGAAGAGGGTGTCCGCCTCCTTCTCGAGGGCGTGGCTGCTGGTGCCTCCCTGGTGGTTGATGTAGGCCACCGCGGTGACATTGTCGGAGAGGACGCGAACTGCTCGTCTCTGTACTAAGGCTTCGATAGCCTTGAGAGCTAGGGTGATGGCCCGCAATTCCAGTCTGTTGATGGGCCATTGCGATTCCAACGGTGTCCAGCGCCCCTGGACAAAACGGTCTTCGCAGTGTGCTCCCCAGCCTGATAGGCTGGCATCCGTCATCACCAGTAACCACTGAGGGGGTTCTAGAGGCATCCCGCGATCCAGGTTCCTTGGGTATCTCCACCAGTGGAGTGCCTGTTTGGTCCGCGGAGCGCAAGGTAATTGCAGAGAGAGGGGATGATGCTGGGGCGACCAGCGCCGCAGCAGTGACCGTTGCAATGGTCGCATGTGGGCCCTGGCCCATGGTACTACCTCTATTGCCGCCGCCATTGTTTCCAGAAGTTGAAGATAATGCCACGCCGAGGGGCTTCTTCTGGCCAGAAACTGAGAGACGAGAAGTCTTAGATCCCTTGACCTTGTTCGTGACAAGAACACTCTGCCGCTGTTGGTGTCGAATCTTGCCCCGAGGTACTCGAGTTCCTGGGAGGGAGTCAGTCTGCTCTTTGCTCGGTTGATGATCCACCCCAAGCCCTCTAGGACCTGGATCACTCTGGCTGTTGTCGAGCGACTTTCTTCTTCGGACTTTGCCCGGATCAGCCAATCGTCTAAGTAAGGGTGAACTAATATTCCCTCCTTCCGAAGGAAGGCCGCTACAACCACCATTACCTTGGTAAATGTTCTGGGAGCCGTAGCTAGGCCGAAGGGTAGGGCCTGGAATTGAAAGTGGCCTCCTGGGACGGCGAACCTCAGGAACTGTTGGTGAGACTTCCTGACCGGGATATGCAGGTAGGCTTCTGTCAAATCGAGGGATGTTAGGAACTCCCCTTCCCTGACGGCTGCTATGACGGAACGTAGAGTCTCCATCCGGAAGTGTGGCACTCTGAGGCAGCGATTGACCTGTTTTAGATCCAGGATCGGTCGCAAGGAGCCTCCCTTCTTTGGCACCACGAAATAGATCGAGTATCGACCTGAGCCGCGCTGGTTTGGCGGCACGGGGATCACAGCTCCGAGCGCTCTTAGGTGTGCGAGAGTTTCCTCTACTGCCGCCCTCTTTGCAGCGGATCCGCAGGGGGATCGGACAAAAGCCGGGGGTATTTGCTCTGCGAATTCGAGGGCATAGCCTTCTCTGATTACCTCTAGGACCCATTGATCGGACGTGACACGGGACCAGGCGGGAAGAAAGAGCGTCAAGCGACCGCCTATCGGGCACCTTCCCTCCTGGATCCCCGTCTTCTCATTGTTGTTTTCTGGAGCCCGAGAAGGAGGAAGAGGCTGCGCCAAAACCTCTTCCAGCTCCACGGAACCCCCTGAAGCCTTGACCCTTTGAGGGAAAACGGCCCTTGGAAAAGGGGGCTGGCCTAGTTGGGCGAAACCTCCGGGGGTCCCTAGGCTGGGTACGCACTGGGGGAAGGGGGCGCCCCTGTTTTTGCCTGTCTTCCGGAAGTCTGCCTCCCTTGGACTCCCCCAGATCCTTGACTAACTTCTCTAAATCTTCACCGAATAACAGCTTCCCCTTAAAGGGGAGTCGGCTCAGGCGTGACTTAGAGGAGGCATCCGCTGCCCAATTTCTTAGCCAAAGATATCGCCTAGCCGCCACCACCGAGGCCATGTTCTTGGCCAAACTTCTGATGAGGTCATACTGACTATCCACTAAATAGGCTGCTCCGGATTCCACCCTAGCCGAGTTGGCCTGTGTTTCGGCCGATGATCCCTCTGTTGTCTGGATCTGTTGAGCCCACCTTAAACAGGCCCGAGCCACCCAAGCTCCTGACACGGAGGCCTGCAAGGCGAGAGCGCTTATATCAAATGCTTGTTTCAGGAGCGTATCCACCTTCCTGTCTTGAGCATCTCTTAAGGCCGTGGCGCCTTCCACTGGGATAGTGGTCTTTTTGGTGACTGCTGATACCGCTGCATCCACCCTGGGGGACTTCAGCAGTTCTTTGTCTGACTCTGGAAGAGGGTAGAGGCGAGCCATGGTTCGAACTCCTCTCAAGTTTGATTCAGGTTGGTCCCACTCCTCCTGTATCATCTGACGTACCACCCTGTGGACAGGGAAAACTTTCTGGGACCTTCTGATGGCCTGAATTAAGGGATCTTCTAGTGCCTCGTCCTCTGCCGGGGAGTCAGAGGCTACGTTGAGGGCTTTTAGAGACTCATTGATTAAGGAAGGGAGCTCTTCTCTGCGAAAAACTCTAACAATGCGAGAATGGTCCTCCTCTGGGATCTCTCCTTCTTCCAGCTCCTCCTCTTCGTCCTCCAGCTCCCTTTCCGAGCCTTCTTCCTCTGGGGTGCCCTGAGAAAGGGGTGGGAGGATCTCTTCGCTCATTAGTCTAGTACGCTTGGAGGGTACCCCTGAATCCTGACCGCTCGCTCTCCTAAGTCTGGCTGGTCTGGTTTCAGCTGCGGGAGCTGTATCACCTGGCCCAAGTCCCTGCTTGCGCATGCAGTATGCTTGGTGCAGCAATAGGATAAAGTCAGGGGAGAAGAGGTCTCCGACCCCCCCATCCGGCGTAGACTGGGACGGAGGGGGTGCGAGAACCTCAGAGGTAGCCGTCGGGGGTAATTGGACCCCCACCTCTGCTTGCAGGGAGTCCCCGGGCATTTGAGGTCCTTGGGCCATGGGCAAGCTGAGTTCTTGCTCTACGGAGGTGGAGACTGCCGCACAAGCTCTACAGATGCCTGTCTCAGAGGATGTGCCCCTCCGAGTGCCACAGGATGGGCACTTAGACTTAGTGGTCATGCTTCCAGAAGGATCAATGGGGCGGAGAGTAAGTGGCCCGGTCTAATCAAGACGCTGTAGGAGGAAGACCCCACAATTACCCCACAGGTCAATCAAAGGAAATCCCCCTAATAATATGGGCAACAAGAAATGCTGTTGTAGGGAAGCTCTTCCAGCGATGTCCCTTCCCCCAAGCGATGTTAGCGTTTTCGCGGGCAACGGGATGGCCTTGGGGCTGCAGGAAAGGCAGCTCACAGTCAATACATTAAAATAAAAATGTAGGCAAAATAAAGTAAAATTAATATTAACATTAAACAAGGAAATGCTGCCGATCCCGGCTAATACTTGCTGTTTGAAGTCTTTTTCTGCAAGCAGGGTCCTCTCCGCGATTGCTCTCCGTCGGCTCAACACGTGTTAGGCCTCAGCCACGTGGAGTCCGAACGGAGGATCGCGCGTCTGCCCGCTGCCTGAGCTCCGGCGTTTGACCGCTGCGAAGGGAGGGGCGGGCTCTGCGTCGCCAGCGCTGTAGACGCCGCCGCTTGTGAGCCCTCCGAAACTGTCGGTGTTTTTGTTTCGGGGCTCCGGGAAGCTGGGCCGCACCCCGCTGCACCGGCGAGTAGGTTTCCCTCGCGTCGCTGCCTCCAGCGCTCAGCCGCCTCGGGGGCTTCGGCGCGAGGCAGGGCAGCTCCTGTAAATAAAGAAAAGACTCCGGCACAGCAGGTAAGGAGAGCCTTCTTCCCCCTGCAGTAGGCAGCTCAGGCAAGTCCTCCGGTCTCCAGCCCGGCCCGGTGGGGGAGGAGGGGGGAGGGGGGGAGGGAGAGAGGATGCAGGAAAATTAAAGGTACAGAAATAAATTAAATAAAACCAATTCCTTAAGCAAAATAAAAGGAGACAAAAACTAACTAAGATAAATTAGCTAACTTAGGATAAGGCAGGACTCCAGTAAGCCCTAGGCTTACGGAACCCTCCAGCTGCTTGGAGGCTGAGAATACTGGAGTTGGGGGGTGGTCCCAGTGGTATTTATACCGCTCCATCCCCAAAAAGGTTGGGCTCAGCCTCCAAGCTGCTGGAAGGGTTGCGCAACCCAGTAGTAAAGGGACTGGACTGGAGTGACGATAAGGAAGTTCTTATTAACCCCTTTCGAGTTCCTGTACTTGTACGGACCAAGTGAGAAGAATTTCTGTAGGGCTACAGGTATAATGCATTTGTGGGCTTAGCTTTGTTTTGTGTTATTTATGTTCCAACCTTCAGTAAGTACTGTAATGGTTTAAATAGGAAATGATAGACAAATTCAGGAAACTGCTTTTGTTTTCCCTTTGTCCTACGAAGTAGAGGTTAAGAACCATTCCGAGCCAGTAGTACCAGATCGCGACTTGAAAGTGATTTAAATCCTGAGTGGATAAGGAGTTCATTGTGTTTGAATTCTAGTTCCTGATATACTGCAGCAAGCACCTCATAGAAGACATACTTATTGTTAATAAAAATAAGATAGGAAAAAAACTAAATGTATATGTATTCTAGATATCCACCCACTTTATGGAAAAAGTATTCGGAATGTCTTTTGAATATCTGCTTCCTAAAACTGTAAGATTTAAAGTAATTTCTTTTGCAGAGACATGCTGATTACGGCTGGCAGTTAGTTTTCATGCCAAGTAATTTTATTCCAGTCATACGTAACAGATATGTGGCCGTCATGTTAGGAGCTATAGTTCTTTCTGTTGAGATTGTTGTTATAACATGTTGCAAAATAATAGTTTTATATTTTAAGGACTTTATCTAAATTGTTCTTATTTAGAATGAGCACACACATTCATTATGCTTAGTGCACAGGGAAATGCAGCCCGCCCCCTCTGTCTGTAGACAAGCACATGGGGGGAGGGGGCCGATTTTGTTGAAATGTAGCTGTCTCTGTCCCTATTAGAAATGCTCTGTGAAAGGGGGGGTGGCTAGTGTTAGTTACTTCATGGCCCCGTAGTTTCCCATGTTTATTAGATTGTACAGAGAATGTTCCCTGATCAGTTCCCCTACATAGGATTCCTGGTTAAATGTTTGAAAGAAAAAAAAATCTGCCCGTTTATTATCTTTATAGGCCAGTTCCCTCAGCTCTTCCACCACCCCGAGCAGAGCCTGGGGCAGGGGGGGAGGGGGATGACTCCCTGCAAATGTCACCAGCCACCTCCATAGCAGGAGGACGTGCACCCCCTCTTGACCGAAAGCCCCGGCACAGTTTAAAGTACTCAGAGTAGGCCACAGTCCACCGATGATTCATTTGCCAGTTCATGGTCACTCACAGCTAGCGCCCAAGAACATGAAGTGGAACCCAGACAGTCCTGAGTGCCGTATGCCTTCAGAAGTACAACTACCAGTAAAAGGGGAGGGTCACGTTATCCCATTGCACTAGGTCCAGGGCCAGCTTTGCACTAGCCAGCTGACCAGCTTTGTTTCTGCCACTGATTTACTGAACTGAAAGCTGCATTATGCCTCCTACACTGAGAAACCATAGGATTTGATTGAACTAACAGTATTATGCAGACCCATCAGCCTTGATGGCCCCCAAGTGGGATCCAAATAGTGCAGGCAGCCCTCACTATATACCCCATGCGATCCAGCAGCCCAGGAGAATTTGCATTTTTGTCAGTCAGTCCCCGAGAGATATAAGACGAAAATTACAGAAAATGAATGGATTTGCGGGTATGAATAAAGCACAGTTAATGAAAGTTGCTCAGAAAGTTTGTGAATTGTGGAAATGAACGAGACAGAGAAAGTGAACAAAAGATGAAGAAGAAGGCAGATCTTCTTGCTGCTGCTATAACCGAACGACGTGGAGGAGGTTTTCCTAATCAAAGGACCAGAGGACGTGGAAGAGGCCGCGGAAGCGAGAGGCCTCCATTAGGTGCAAATCAGTGCGCCTACTGTAAGGAAGAAGGACATTGGAGTAATGAATGCCCGTATCTTGACTCCACTTCCAGGAGGGGAGGAGGGAGTACTTGATTTTAGAAAGAATAAACCGAGCACAGTGTTCCAGCAGGAGAGGGAAGAAGCCCTTGAAGGAGTGGCAGTGGCAACGGGCTATGACCTGGACGACATAGATGAAGACTAGGCCAGACCGGACTCCAAGTTTCCCTGGGTCCCCAGGAGCCTATGGTCAGTCTGAAAATAGGGGACCAATATATGGACTTTATGGGGGATACAGGAGCAGAATACTAAAGCCAGTAGCCCCTTTGTTTTCTTGATGCATCACCATTGTCAGAGCTACTGTGGCTAAGGCCACAAAGCCTCTTCTGCAGAACCGCATGTGTGAACTAGGGGGACAGAAAATAACGCACCAGTTCTTGTATATGCCTGAATGCCCTATTCCACTTCTGGGCCGAGATCTGCTTGCAAAGCTCCAGGCACAGATATCTTTTGCTGAAAGGGGAGAAATGCAAATGACTGTGAACCCAAAGCCTGCTGGATTGATGGTGCTGACTGTTCCCCAAGAAGAAGAGTAGCGGTTCTATAGTGCATCTCCAATCAAGCCAGCTAGTTCCTCCATACCTACCAACCTCATAGCCCCACCTGAAGTATGGGCAGAAGATAATCCACCTGGCCTAGTGAAGAACATAGCCCCTGTCATTGTCACCCTCAAACTGGGAGTGGAACCACTGCATGTGAAGCAGTATCCTCTCCCTCGACCAGCCATTGAAGGAATCCACTGCCATTTGATGAAACTGCTGAAGTATGGACTTCTCAAGCAATGCCAGTCACCTTGGAACACCCCCCCTTCTCCCAGTCAAGAAACCTGGGACAGGGAACTACCACCCAGTACAAGATCTGAGGCGAGTGAATGATGCAGCTGAAACTATACACCCTGTAGTACCAAACCCTTACACTCTGTTGGGACTGATCCCCGCTGAGGCTGCTCACTTTACCGTTTTGGACCTGAAAGATGCCTTTTTCTGTGTACGCCTAGCCCCCACCAGTCAACTTTTGTTTGTTTTTGAATGGCAAGACCCCACAACAGGAAGGCGGGGCCAACTTACCTGGACTAGATTACTTCAAGGATTCAAGAATTCACCTACTCTCTTCAGTGCTATTTTAAATCAAGATCTTTCCAGCTACTATGTGAACCCAGGAGAAAGGGTTCTCCTCCAGTATGTGGACAACTTGCTTATAGCCACCAACTTAGAAAGTGAATGTTTACAAGCCACCAGTGAACTTTTGAACCTTTTTAATGAGGCTGGATACAGAGTCTCAAGAGCCAAGGCGCAATTATCTCAAACAAGTTAAATACCTAGGATTCCAGTTGTCCAGCAGAATTAGACGCCTGGGACCAGAACGCAAAGAAGCTGTATGCAGTATTCCTACTCCAACCACCAGGAGGCAAGTGAGAGCCTTCTTGGGTGCCGCAGAGTACTGTCGTATATGGATCCCCAATTTTGCACTGCTAGCAAAACCATTGTATCAAGCTACCAAAGGAATGGAAAAGTCTCCATTGAAATAGGGACTTGAACAGGATGCAGCCTTTTGATCTTTGAAAACCGCTCTGATGTTATCACCAGCTCTAGGTCTACCAGATGTCCAGAAAACCTTTCAATCTCTATGTTCATGAGTCACAAGGAAATGTTCTTGGAGTGTTGACTCAATCTCATTGGATCTTGGCAACGACCAGTAGCCTATTTGTCAAAACAATTGGATGTAATTGCAAAAGACTGGCCCCTTGTTTGAGAGCTGTTGCAGCTACAGCCCTCCTAGTGAGCAATCTTCAAGTTACTGTACCACACTCTGTTCTAACCATTATGAAACACAAAGGAAACTTCTAGCTAATTCATGAATGTTGAGGTATTAGAGTATGCTGTGTGAAAACCCCCAGATACAATTGAAGGTCAGTCAAGCTCTGAATCCTGCTACATTGTTACCAGTTGGTCTTGAACCCCCTGGTCATGACTGTTTAGAAACTATGGACACTATATTCTCAAGTCACCCTGATTCGACTGATGTTCCTTTGGAGAACCCTGGACGGACTTTCTTTGTAGATGGAAGCAGTCTTGTCATCATTAATGGACATTGTTGTGCCAGATATTCAGTAGTGACCCTTGATCTGGTAGTTGAGTCCTCAGCCCTGGCCCCAGGAACTTCAGAACAGAAAGCTGAACTGATAGCTCTTGCTAGAGCACTGATAATAGGAAAAGGGGCTCTGTCTAAATGTGTACCCAGATTCCAAGTATACCCTTACAACCTTGCATGCACATGGGGCCCTGTACAAAGAATAAGGGAGGATAACTTCAGGAAGCAAGTCCATTAAGTATGGCCCCAAGATATTGATATTATCAGATGCATACTGCCTACAGATTTCAGAATTTAGAAAAAAAAAAAAGTAGAATGTATGAATAGAACCCTGAAATCTCAGTTGTCCAAACTTTGCCAAGAGGTTTACCTGAAGTGGCCCCAGGTTCTTCCTATAGCCCTTCTTAGGATATACTTAGCCCCTGCTAAGTCTTCAGGAGTTTCCCCTTTTGAGATTCTGTATGGGCGATCGTATAGGAAATAAAGGGAGATATGGAACAGATAGGATCTGAAATTACTAGACAAGAACTATTGGTTTTAAGTTCTGTTTTGCAGAGTCTTCATACGTGGGTACAAGACCAGCTGCTCATCCATCTAACAGAACCCCTGCATCCTCTCAAGCCTGGAGTCTCGGTGTGGATCAAAGAGTGGAGAAAGACACCGTTGACACCGCATTGGAAGGGACCTTATGTTGTCATCTTGTTAACCCCAACCGCAGTTAAAGTTGCAAAACTCGAACCCTGGATTCATCACAGTTTAATAAAGTCAGCAGCCATTGATAGCAATGTAGAAAGGAAGGCAGCTACGAAAGTACTGGCTATGTGGCGATATCACCCTATACCCCATAATGCTGATGCTGTTACACCAGTATGATGTGTTAATTAACTAATGATTGATTTAATTCTCACCCTTTCTGACTTGCGGGTGAGAATAATCAAAGGGGGGAATGAGGTAGGCTATGGCCTAGCATAGCCTGCTACTATGAAAGGCCTGTAAGTTAGGCCTGGATCCTAACTCCCATTATAACTAGAAAAGAACCAAAAATCTGTGGAAAATGAGAAAGCTGTTTTAAACTGCTTAATAAGGAGTTTTTATGAATCCATAAGTCTTCTATTATTCTCTTGTGTGTGAAAGAACAGAAATGTTACAGTATATGCATTCCAGAAGCCGAAGTTAACATTGCAGTAGAAAAGTAACGAGATTCAGAACTGCACCATTGTTAGAGCAATCCTAAGGGAGGGGGCCAGTTGCTAGGCTCCGGAGGGATTTCTAATTGGACAGGTGCAGGGAATGTAAGACCAATGAGAAGTTTGCATGTATCAAGTTAGAACCAATAGAAAGCTTTCATGTATCAAATTGAAAAAGAGGTATAAACTGGCGCTCAGTTCCTTTTGAAGCTATGACTGACTGAGCCATGTGCACAATAAACTGGCTTGGATCTTTGAACAGACTCCTGGTTTTATTTATTGCATGCTTATCAGCTGCTACATTATGGCTGTGCATACAACATGCTACATGGTCAGTTATTCTGCAACTCCACAAACTGTGTGAGATACTATTTATGGCCAAAAGGATAGTTTTCAGTAAGTAGTTGCAACCTGTGGGAGTCACTGAATGACTAGCTGTGCCTGTACACATCTTGTCCACAAAGCTGTGACACTCAAATACATTCCCAGTTAAACCATCATCAAGACCCATCCCCACAGCATGCCCCTACACTTACCTCCCCACATGACACTGCTGTACAGCTCCCATATTGACTGCTGGTTTCACTGGAGTAAACTGGAGGGGGGGGGGGCATGTTCTTACCAGGGAGCACTCCATCACATATATGTGTGCAGCAAACCTTATCTCTGACTGAACCTCCAGGCCTCAGGACACACTTGGCTGCACAGCTGAAAGACCTGATTAATGGTAGATGCCATAATAGCTGCATCTACGGCAACACTGTCAGCCCCTTGTGGCAGCTGCAGCCTACTGGGAGATAGGCTTACATAGAGGGCTGGCCTCTGTGAAAGTCCAGTAGAGTCACTGAGTTGGTGAGACAGGAAAGATTCTGCCATGTAGCTGCATGCACCTTGCTTTTGTCCTAAGCTACAGTCATAGAGTGCAAATTGGGAGTCTCTTAGCTCCATGCACAGTATGTACATACAGGCATGTCCATGTCAGGTACATCTGCATAAAATGTACACTATCTCAACACTGTCTACTAATCATTGACCACAGCAGTCAGCATGACATTGTGTGCCACTCCTAACTGTGACAGTGGGACACTGACCTCTGAATGGTGCGTGTACAATTTCAGCAGGAGGAATATGTCACAGGATGTCATGTTGGTCTCTGCATCGTCTGGCACCAAGTGGGAAGGCAGTGCCTAGAGGTGAATATTGGAGTGGAGGTGGGATGGAACAGTTTGATACCTGTTTGAATGTGCCCCTAGTATATGGCATTGTTGGCCAGAGACTCTGTTCAGATGATTAGAAGCTCTGAGGGCCTACCCAGCCTCTGCATATTTCACATCAGATGCCCTGCATGACAGCCTCACCCACTCTCCACGGGTGCTGAGGAGGACAGCCACAAGGTTGTTGTTAGATTACAAAGAGGTTGTGGATGGCAGAGTATGTGTAGCCAGCAACTGTACTAACATCTAACTCCATGTCCATCCTACCATGCTTCCACGTGCTCTTGGTGGGGGGTGGAACTGTGTACAAAGCATGAGAGAGCACATGTGCTGCATTGACCATTTTAGTAGTGTCCTTGGCCAGGGACATGATATGGGAGTATGAGCATGCCACTATCTTCAATGCTCACTGTCAAAGCTGTGTAGGAGGACACAGTCTTATGGTATGTGAGACATACATAGGCCACTGTGGGACAACTGTCTCTGGGCCAGTTTCCAGTGCTCTTGGCATTGTATTAGCTGTCCATAAGTTCATACAAAAAGGGTATACAAATGAGGAGAGGATTCTGGGTATTGTCTATAAAAGAGCAGTTTGCAGTGGATGTACATGAGTCAGAAGTTAGGTAAATGGCTGAGCCATCGAAACATGGGTCCAGCACAATCATGGCCTGACTGCACACAGCTGCTCATGCTGTGAGGTCACTCTCACTGTGACTGAGCTGTGATCGTGTCACAGTTATGTATCCTAGTGCTGCATAGGATAAAGCTGTAGTGATAAGAGTGCTGCTTTTTATTATGGTATTCCAGTCACTGGCTAGGTTACTGACTGTCCACTGTGGCTATGTGTACCTGCAGTGGGTGGTGACTAGCCAACCTGGCACAGATGAGGTGTAGGTTGCTGACTGTGATGAATATAGCTGAATGGAATTCTCTGAAAAAGAGGAGAGCCTTTCTCCTGGGTGCCTGTAACCTGCTGGTGGCTATGGTTTTGGCAGGCTGTGCTGGTTGGTATCAGACCCTCCACCCCACCCCACCCCACCCTACCCTCTTCCCTAGGTACTACTCACTGCATTCAAGTTCTTTGGAAACAATTGTTTGTGCTTTAGAGCATAACATAGGCTGATACATGTGAGCCCCTGGCCAGCGGGTGAAGGACACAAGGGCCAGGTGGGACATCCTATTCCAACATGCTGCAGTCATACAGGATATAAAGTGTTTAGCATGTTATACCTCACTCAACACCTGCAGTATTCTGGCAGTAAATCTTTACCAGAATCTGGAGAGACCACGGATTGTGGTGCTTGGACTAGGGACCAGGTGATGTGTGTTCTTCCTCTTATTCAGGGTGGATGGTGAAAAGGGTCATTTGCACAGCTGATATGAAAGATTGCTGCATTCTCCATTGGGTAAAAAATAGTGAATAGGTGCTCAGATGGTAAAGTACATGCCAGGAAATAACAGGGCTAACCAATGCAAGCACCCATAGCCCACATTGCAGCCATGGTGATGACCCTGATCACTGGAGCATTGTCCAGTACCTGCACCTCTTGTATGATGAGGGAGCAAGTGTGCATGGCCCCTTGGAGAGAGCAGGATAGTCTGGGATGACCTCATGAGTAATGACTGAGGTGTGCATTTGGTGCATGTGCAAAGGTACTTCTCTTGTAGTATACAGCAGGTCACAAGCGAATGCACATCCTGCACATGTGCTGCCTCAGAGATTACTGCAACACTATAGCCTAGCCGACCTCTGTGTGCAAATGTTGTTTGGCTTAGGAGGTACAGTACAGTGGAGGGAAGGGTATCTTGCCCTCGGTCGTTGCACAGGTGAGTACTACTGCTGCTATGTGTCTGTTATGCAGCTGCAGTACTGAGTGTCCAGCGCAGTCCGTACTGCATGTATACTGCTGCAGGCAGGCCCTAGGTGTAGTTTACACATTTCTCAGAATGTGCCTGCCAGGTTGTCTGCAGTCTGAGGTTTAGGCCATTGCAGGCATGGACCTGTAGTCTGGTGTATTTTAGAGAGTACTATAGCAAAGTATGTGCAGTTATAGCTGAATGGTTAGAGTACTGGTTCAGTAAAGAACAGACAAGGATTCAAATCCCACTTGTGGCCTTGGGAAAGACACTTCACCCTCCATTACCTCTGAAGTAAGGCCTACCAATATACATAAGAACATAAGATATGCCATACTGGGTCAGACCAAGGTCCATCAAGCCCAGTATCCTGTTTCCAACAGTGGCCAATCTAGTTCATACATACCTAGCAGTTTCCCCAAAAGACACAGGTTCCGCAATGCTTGTATTGGGTCAAGCATTGATATCCTGGGTCCCTTTTTAATAATGGTTTATGGACCTTTCCTCCAGGAACTTGTCCAAACCTTTTTTAAACACAGCTACACTAACAGCCTTTACTACATCCTCCGGTAACAAATTCCAGAGTTTGATTACACGTTGAGTGAAAAAATATTTTTTTTTATTAGTCTTAAAAAGTTTACCCTGTAGCTTCATTGCATGTCCCCTAGTCTTTTCATATTCTGATAACGCAAACAATCAATCTACGTTTACCCATTCCACTCCATTCATTAATTTATAGACCTCTATCATATCTCCCCTCAGCCGTCTCTTTTCCAGGTTGAGGAGCCCTAACCTTTGTAGCCTCTCATAAGAGTTGCCTTCCATCCCTTTACCATTTTGGTGGCTCTTCTCTATACCTTTTCTTATAACACTATATTCTTTTTAAGATACAGCAACCAGAATTGCACACAATATTCAAGGAGCAGTCGCACCATGGAACAATACAGAGGCATTATAATATCCTTTGTTTTATTTTCCATTCCTTTCCTTATGATACCTAGCATTCTATTTGCTCTCTTGGCTGCCGCTGCACACTGGGCGGAGGGTTTTAACATGTTATCCACGATGATGCCTAAATCTTTTTCCTGGGTGGTGGTTCCCAATGTGGGACCATGCATCGTGTAACCATAGTTTGGGTTGTTCTTTCCTAGGTGCATAACTTTGCACTTGTCCACATTAAATTTCATCTGCCATTTGGATGCCCAGTCTTCCAATTTATCAAGATCCTCTTGCAATTTTCCACAATCCTCTTGGGTTTTAACAACTTTAAATAGTTTTGTGTCATCTGCAAATTTGATAACCTCACTCATTATTCCCTTTTCCAGGTCATTTATGAATATGTCAAAAAGCAACGGACCCAGCACAGATCCCTGGGGTACACCACTATTCACCTTTCTCCATTGGGAAAATTGGCCATTTAGCCCTACCCTCTGCTTTCTATCTTTTAACCAGTTCCTGATCCACAATAGTACACAGCCTCCTATCCCATGACTTTTTAGTTTTGCCAAAAGTCTCTGATGAGGGACCTTGTCAAAGGCTTTCTGAAAGTCCAGATACACAATATCAACCGACTCACCTTTGTCCACCTGTTTATTCACTCCTTCAAAAAAACATAACAGATTAGTAAGACAAGATCTTCCTTGTCTAAAGTCATGTTGGCTGTCTCCCATTAGGTCATGACTATCTACATGCTGAGTAATTTTGTTCTTTATGATGGTTTCTACCATTTTTCCCGGTACTGACGCCAGGCTCAGCGGTCTGTAGTTTCTCGAATCACCCCTGGAACCCTTTTTAAAAATTGGTGTTACATTGGCAGTTTCTGATCATACTGCCAAGAAAACCCAGGAGCTGCAGAATTGCTAGAAATGAGGTTGACTTGAGGGCACACATTGTTGTTAGTATTATTTGTTTTATGTGGAAATGCTGCTGAAAGAGAAAATAGTGAGGTTTCTGCAGTCCAGAGGATTACAGGATCCAAGGAAGCATGGATTCACCAGAGGCAGATCTTGTCAGACAAATCTGATTGATTTCTTTGACTGGGTGACCAGGGAGTTGGACCGAGGGAGAGCTCTAGATGTGGTGTATTTAGATTTCAGTAAAGCCCTTGACACTGTTCCTCACAGGCGACTTATAAACAAACTGAGCACCCTAGGGATGGACCCTAAAGTTACTGCTTGGGTTAGAAATTGGTTGGGTGGGAGGCGACAAAGGGTACAGGTAAATTGAGCTCACTCTGAGGAGAAGGAAGTTACTAGTGGTGTGCCCCAGGGGTCTGTCCTTGGTCTGATTCTTTTTAACATCTTTGTTAGTGATATAGTGGATGGGCTCTCGGGTAAGGTTTGCCTCTTTGCGGATGATACCAAAATCTGCAATAGACACCCAGGAAGGTGTAGATAACATGAGGAGGGATCTAGCTAAGCTTGAAGAATGGTCTAGAATTTGGCAGCTGGGATTTAATGTTAAAAAATGTAAGGTCATGCATTTGGGCTGCAGCAATCTAAGAGAGAAATATAGTATAGTGGGTGAAGTACTTTTGTCCACTAAAGAAGAGCGGGACCTCGGTGTAGTTCTGTCTGATGATCTTAAAGTAGCTAAACAGGTAGAAAAGGTGACGGCAAAAGCTAGAAGGATGCTTGGGTGCATAGGGAGAGGAACAGCTAGCAGAAAAAAGGAGGTGATAGTGCCTCTGTATAAGTCTTTGGTGCGACCTCATTTGGAGTATTGTGTGCAATTCTGGTGACTGCACCTTCAAAAGGATATCAACAGGATGGAGTCAGTACAGAGGGTGGCTACTAAAATGGTTAGTGGTCTTCATAATAAAGCATATGAGGACAGACTTAAGGATCTTAATATGTATACCTTTTAGGAAAGGTGGGATAGAGGTGATATGATTGAGACGTTTAAATTCCTCTGTGGCATAAATGCACAGGGGGAGAGTCTCTTTCGACTGAAAGCAAGTTCTGTTATGAGGGGACATGGGATGAGGTAAAAGGGGATACATTCAGGCGTGATATGCGGAAATATTTCTTTATGGAAAGAGTGGTGGATCCGTGGATGATTGAGGGGTAAAAGGGGCAGTAAGAGGAGACAAGGCTATAGCGGAGAGACTGAATGAATTCTTTGCTTCGGTCTTTACTGAGGAAGATGTAGGGATGTTACCCAAGACTGAAGTGGTATTTAAAGGTGATACTGCAGAGGAATTGAGAGAAATATCGCTACACCGGGAAGATGTATTACAACTATTTGATAAACTGAATAGTAGCAAATCACGTGGACCGGATAGTATACATCCAAGAGTGTTGAAAGAACTGAAATATGAGATTGCAGACCTCCTATTAGTAATCTGTGAACTTTCATTAAAATCATCTGTAATACCTGAAGATTGGAGGGTCGCCAATGTAACGCCAATTTCTAAAAAGGGTTCCAGGGGTGATCCGGGAAATTACAGACCGGTGAGCCTGACGTCAGTACCAGGGAAAATGGTAGAAACCATCATAAAGAACAAAATTACACAGCATGTAGATAGTCATGGCCTAATGGGAGACAACCAACATGGCTTTAGACAAAGAAGATCTTGTCTTACTAATCTGATATGTTTTTTTGAAGGTGTGCATAAACAGGTAGACAAAGGTGAGTCGGTTGATATAGCGTATCTGGACTTTCAGAAAGCCTTTGACAAGGTCCCTCATCAGAGACTTTTGGCAAAAGTAAAAAGTCACGGGATAGGAGGCAGTGTACTATTGTGGATCAGGAACTGGTTAAAAGATAGAAAGCAGAGGGTAGGGCTAAATGGCAAATTTTCTCAATGGAGAAAGGTGAATAGTGGAGTACCCCAGGGATCTGTACTGGGTCCGCTGCTTTTTGACATATTCATAAATGACCTGGAAAAGGGAATAACTAGTGAGGTTATCAAATTTGCAGATGACACAAAACTGTTTAAAGTTGCTAAAACCCAAGAGGATTGTGGAAAACTGCAGGAGGATCTGGATAAATTGTAAGACTGGGCATCCAAATGGCAGATGAAATTTAATGTGGACAAGTGCAAAGTTATGCACCTAGGAAAGAACAACCCACACTATGGTTACACAATGCAAGGTTCTACATTGGGAACTACCACCCAGAAAAAGATTGAGGAGTCATCGTGGATACCATGTTAAAACCCTCCACCAAGTGTGTAGCGGTGGGCAAGAAAGCAAACAGAATGCTAGGTATCATAAGGAAAGGAATGGAAAATAAAATAAAGGATATTATAATGCCTCTGTATCGTTCCATGGTATGACCGCACCTTGAATATTGAGTACAATTCTGGTCGCTGTATCTTAAAACGGATATAGGATTATTAGAAAAGGTACAGAGAAGAGCCACCAAAATGGTAAAGGGGATGAAGAGAGGCTACAAAGGTTAGGGCTCTTCAACCTGGAAAAGAAATGGCTGAGGGGAGATATGATAGAGGTCTATAAATTAATGAATGGAGTGGAACAGGTAAACGTAGATCGATTGTTTACGCTATCAGAATATAGAAAGACTAGGGGACATGTAATGAAGCTACAGGGTAAACTATTTAAGACAAATAAGAGAAAATATTTTTTTCACTCAACGTGTAATCAAACTCTGGAATTTGTTACCGGAGGATGTAGTAAAGGCTGTTAGTGTAGCTGGGTTTAAAAAAGGTTTGGAAAATTTCCTGGAGGAAAGGTCCATAAACCATTATTAAAAAGGGACCCAGGATATCAGTGCTTGACGCAATACAAGCATTGTGGAACCTGTGTCTTTTGGGGATACTGCTAGGTACATATGACCTAGATTGGCCACTGTTGGAAACAGGATACTGGGCTTGATGGACCTTGGTCTGACCCAGTATGGCATATCTTATGTTCTTATGTGGAATAGTCTCCCAGTGGAGGTGGTAGAAATGGGGACAGTATCTGAATTCAAAAAAGCATGGGACAAACAGAGAGGATCTCTAAAGGTAAAAAGGGGACTGTTGGAAGGACAACTAGATAGGCCATTTGGCCTTTTTCTGTCGTCATTTTTCTATGTTTCTATATAGGGCAGTTGTGGCATAGGCAGCAGAAAGTGGTGGGCCACAGGGGCCAAGGCACCACCAATATTTTGTACAACACAACTTTAGCAATAGAAAGCTTGGGGGCAGGGCTCGAGATCAGTTTGATTGGCCCCTCCAACTATGGATCCCAGATTTTTGGAGTGCAAATCTGGGACACCTGAGCAGGATTGGGAGATGCAGGGATATTCTCCCTGGGCATCTTTTCTCCATATATTTTTAAATGACTAGTCTGAGTAGCATTCACTCATTTCAAAAGTTTAAAAAATATAGTAGCAGCCCTTCTCGAGTTATAAACACACATGCATACAGTATATATATATATGCTTAAACTTTATTTTATACATATAGATTAATATTCTGTACATTTCTAAAATTCCTTCTTGGTTTCCCTTGGTAGTTCCTAATGTGGAACCTTGCATCATGTAACCATAGTTTGGGTTGTTCTTTCCTAGGTGCATAACTTTGCACTTATCCACATTAAATTTCATCTACCATTTGAACGTCCAGTCTTCCAATTTATCAAGGTCCTCTTGCAATTTTTCACAATCCTCTTGCATCTTAAAAACTTTGAATAACTTTGTGTCATCTGCAAATTTTGTCACCTCACTCGTTATTCCCCTTTCCAGGTCATTTTTGAATATGTTAGAAAGCAGCAGGCCCAGAACAGATCCCTGGGGTACTCCACTGTTCAGCTTTTTCCATTGAGAAATTTGGCCATTTAGCCCTACTGTCTGCTTTGTATCTTTTAACCACTTCCTGATCCACAATAGTACATGGCCTCAAATCCCATGACTTTTTAATTTGGCCAAGAGTCTCTCATGAGAGACCTTATCAAAGGCTTTCTGAAAATCCAGATACATTATATCAACTGGCTCACCTCTGTCTACCTGTTTATTCATACCTTCAAAAATATAACAGGTCAGTAAGACAAGACTTTCCTTGTCTAAATCCATGCTGGCTTTCTCCCATTAAACCATGACTATCTACATGTTCCCCAGATTAAGACTGGAATCCTTTTTAAAAATTGGCATTACATTGGCCATTCTCCAATCTTCAGGTACTACAGATGATTTTAATGATAGTTCACAGATTACTAATTGTAGGTCTGCAACCTCATATTTCAGTTCTTTCAGCACCCACAGATGTATACCATCTGGTCCAGGTGATTTGCTACTCTTTAGTTTATCAAATAGTTGTAATACATCTTCCCGGTTTATAGATATTTCTTTCAATTCTTCTGATATATCACCTTTAGATACTATTTCAGGCATGGGTAGCTTCGCTAAATCTTCTTCAGTAAAGATCGAAGCAAAGAATTCAATCAAATTCTATAGCCTTGTTCTCCCTTAGCACCCCTTTTACCCCTCTATCATCCAATGGTCCAAATGACTCTCTCACAGGTTTTTTTGCTACCAATGTACTTGAAAAAGTTCTCTCTCTCCTGATGTCTCTCTCTCACCCCCTCCCCTCCCAACCCACCATCTTGCCATTTGTTTTCCTGCACTGTGGCGGATAAACAGGGAAAATCAGCATGGGGCTTTGAAGCCCATGCATGTGCTATATGTTTGATTTTTAGGGGTGTTTCAGTCCTCCACAGCAATTGGCTTTACTATGCTGATCATGCATGTAGCCTGAGTCATATGATTGGTTCTGCTCTGTATATGTAGCTTGAGCTGTGAGGTTTGTTTTATGCACAGAGCAGAACTGATCATGGAGGAGGGCCAAAATACTCCTAAAAATCAGCAAGGGGCTTTGCATGTCAAAGCCCCATGATGATTTTCACTGCTTGTCCACCGCTGTCTTCCACTCGCCATGCCAACCATGCTGCCTCCCAAGGCTGTCACCCTGTGTGGGTGCACAGTTTGCACAGTGAGTTGCGCTGGGCATGATACACCCCCTTATTGCCTGTACCCAGGGAGAACTGCTCCTACCACCCCCCCTCCCTTGGTACGCCACTGCATATAACAATAGCTAAGTAATGCTTTTTGCTACCCACCAGCAAACAGAACTAGTTCTGAACATTTACCATGGTTCTCACCCCAGTCCTTGGGACACACCCAGCCAACTGGATTTTCAGATTCCCACAATACTATACTAGTCAGTACTAGAGATCAAACCAAACCTTTCTTTAGAAGTTCAGATGGCTAGACTTCAACTTACATAGTTTGGACACATCATGCAAAGAGAGAGATCATTAAAGAAAAACATCATGTTTGGCAAAGTTGAAGGTCAACGCAAAAGGGGAAGGCCAACAATGAGATGGATCGATACAATAACAGCAGGTATGGATGCCACTGTTATCAATGAGTGGTCTAAATGAAGACCAAACACAGTTTAGGACAGCTATCCAGAGGGTTGCCATGAGTTGTCATCAACTTGACGGCACTTAACAATAACAGATTTGCATGCACTATCTTCAATATATGTAGATCTATCTCATGTAGACTGGCTGGGTGTGCTCTGAGAAATGAGTAGAGAAAGTGTAGTTGCTTACCTGTAATGGGGGTTCTCTGTAGACAGCAGGGGTTTGCAGCCAAGCTCTTAGGTGAAGTCCCAACTGAGCCTTGTGTCCTGGATCTCTCTCAGCTCAGAGAAGCTTTGTTATGCCTCTCTGAGCATGTGTACCTGCTTCCCACCTGCTTGACACTAGAGATCAGGTCATACCAGAGCAAAGAGAAGAAAAGGAAGTGTTAGCTTGGAAGCGCAAGCAATGTGTACTGGCTTATTGCTGAGATGGCCCATCTGTCATTCTTTTATTTTTTTTCAGTTGCTTGAGGGGAAGGCGGGCAGGTGAGTGTGGCTGCATACCCCTGCTGTCTACGGAGATCCCCCATTACAGGTAAGCAACTATGTTTTCTCTGGAGACCAGCAGGGGGATGCAGGCACACTTCAAAGTGAGTCCAGAGCTAGGGATGCCCATTTGGTTGTAGTCCGGTTTACTTGTTGGTTCTCTTTGTTTTGAGGTTTTTTTTTTAGCAGAGGTCAGCCCTAAAGAAGTTTGGGTGGAGGATATCAATCAAGTAGCAAAAAGGTTTCAGAGGACTGCTTGGCCAAAGGTGAAATCTTTCGCAGAGGAACATCTAGACTAGTTCTTGTGAAAGTGTGGATGTAGGACCAGGTCGCTGCTCTGCAGATGTCCTGTGAAGAGCTGGAAGCCAGGCTGGTGATGGAAGAGGAAGTAGCCCTATGGTTGTGAGGGCCGACATGCCCCAGGGTGGTAGGGCGGCTTAGTCTTAGCAAAAAGTGATACAGTCCACGATGCATGAAGAGATGGTGTGCTTGGCCACCAGTTGCCTGGAGTTGTGGGGGTTGAAGGTCACAAACAACTGAATGACTTGCAGAGAGCCCTCTGTGGTGCAGGTAGTATAAGAGGGCTCTTCTGCAGTCCAGAGTGTGTAGCTTCTCTTCTGGGGAGCCCTAGGGACCTGCCAGGAAAAATGCAGGAAGGATGATGGGTTGATTAAGATGAAATTCGGAGACCACCTTAGGGAGGAACTTCGGGTGGGTTCTGAGGACAATATTGTCATGGAAGAACTGCATGTAGGGGGGTAGTGCACCAGTGCCTGAAGCTCCCCCTAGTCATCTGGCAGAAGTGATGGCTACCAGGAAGGCCATTTTCCAGGGAGGTGTTTAAATGTAGTGAATGCTAGAGGTTCAAAGAGCAGCTGCATTTGCTCCGACAGGAGCACTTTGAGATCCAGGCCAGTGTAGGCAATCTTTATCTTTATCTTTATTCCCAAATTTGATATACCGCTTTGGTCGAAACATATAAGCGGTTTACAATAACAAAAGATTGCGCTCCCTAACTATAGGAAAAAGAACGCCATAATAAAAGAGGAAAGAGGGAAAAAGGACAGTGCAAACATACAGTAAAATACAACAGACACAACAAGACCAAACTCAGGAAGGGATGGTAGTGGGCAGGTCGAAAGCTCGTTGGAATAAATGGGTTTTTAACAGTTCTTTGAACTTTGAATAAGAGGGTTCTAGATGGAGGGAAGTAGGAAGGGCGTTTCAAAGAACAGGGCTGAGAAAAAAGAAAGCTGCGTGACGGGTTTGTTCTAGATGAGCCTGGGACGGTGATGGCAGAGACAAACGGTTAGCATGCAAGAAACGCAGGTGACGGCAAGGTGTATGGAGGGAAATGAGGTTACATAAGTACAATGGGGTGGATGTATGGATAGCTCTATGTGTCAAAATGAGAAATTTATATTGAAACCGGAAACGAAGAGGCAGCCAGTGAAGATGATAGAGGATAGGGGAGATATCGAATGGGCAGTTTGGTGTTCATGGGACCTTACATGAATCTGGGCTTGACCAGATGTGTGGATATGGGCTGCCCATCAACTGGGTCATGGGAAGCAGCAATTACAGATAAGAAGTAGTGAACTGATGTGGTCTGAAGGTCTGAGTTGGACAGATGAAAGAGGTAACAGTACGTGGCCTATGGAACATTGGACTGGATCCTGATTGTTGGAGGCAGCCCAGCTTGCGAAATGAGCCCCCCTATGCTGATAGGAATGATAAGTTGCCAGCCTTCGGGATGCAGAGATGACATGACAACATCCTATGGCAGGGAAGTGATTAGTGACCAGTGCCCTGAAGCTGCCATGCTGTGAGGGAGAGGCTCTGGAGGTTGGGTTGTAGTAAGTGGCCCTGGCACTGGGTCAGAAGTCCGGGTTGGGCTATCAGTGGCATGGGAGACTCCTGCAGGAGGGTCAGGAGATGGGACAACTAGAGCAGTTGAGGCCATCGCGGCTCTATAAGGACGACTAAGGCCTTGTCCTGTTTGATCTTGAATAGGACCCATGTGATGAGCAGGAATGGAGGAAAGGCATAGAAGAGGCCCAGGGACCAGTCCATGGTGAAGGCATCAGGCGCCCAGCACTGTCGGCATGGGCAGATGGAGAAGAATGGGGCATTTACACCCACCCACCCCCCCCAGCTGCCACGAATTCCGTTGGGGGAAGGTGGGGAGCAGCAGTGGCAGTATCTCCAAAAGCCGTGGCAAAAAGCCACCACTTTTGGAAACACTGCCACTGCCCGCCTCCCCCTCCAAAGATGGAATCAGCGGCAGCTGTGGGGAGCAACGAGGCCTACAGCAGCAGAAACCCTTGGGCCGGCCTGGGCATTTGACGTTGTCGGCAGAGGCAAAGAGGTCCACATCTGGCTCTCCCCAGGCAGCAAAGATATGACGAAGGGCCGTGTGACCGAGGGACCACTCATGCGGGTTTAGTTGGTGACTTAACTTGTTGACTAACTGGTTCAGGATCCCTGGAAGGTAGGTCACCCATAGAGTTGCTCCTATGGAGAGGACAAAGGTCAAAAGACAAGCAGCAGAGTTGAAGTAAGCCTGTGCCGCCCTGTTTCTTGATGTAGAACATAGAGACTTGGTTGTCAGTGCATATGAGGACAATTTTGTGATGCACCTAGTGGGCAAATACTGTGAGGGCATAGTATATGACCTGGAGCTCCAGAACACTGATGTACAGGGCTTTTTCCTGAAGGGACCAAGTACCCTGTGTGGAAAAGTGTTGTACGTGTGCTCCCCAGTCATGTGTGGAAGCATAGTAATCACTATGAGGTGATGAGGCGGCACCTGGAAGGGACAGCCAACCGAGATGTGGAGCAGAATTGTCCACCAGCGAAGGTTGTCAAGGAGGACTGCTCGATGAGCATCTTCCATGGGGAATCATGGTTCATAGAAACTGGGAACATTGACACCATTAGAACCTGAGGTGCCATTGTATGGGGCGCATGTGTAGTCTTGCCAGTGGTACTACGTGTACAGAAGTGGCCAAATGTACAAGCATGCGGGCCAATGCCATACGATGTGTGGGGAGATTACTGCTGAGAAATCTTAAAGCTTGAACCCTCTGCTCGGGAAGGAAGGATCTGGCCCGTCGAGTGTCTAGGTGCACCCCAATGAAGTACAGCCATTGCTGAGGAATGGGCCCAGACTTCTCTATATTCGAAATGAAGCCGAGAGCCTGTAGAGCGGCGGAGGTGGTCTGGACAGCTTGAACAGCAATGTCTTGGGTTGCACCGGATATAAGCCAGTCGTCAAGATAGGGGTATACATATTGGGCCTGATGCTGCAGGTGGGGGCTACCATGGCTAGACACTTTGTAAAGGCATGGGGGGCAGATGAGAGTCCAAATGGGAGGACTGTACGGGTAGTGTTGGTCAAGAAATCTGAAGCAAAGGTATTTAGAGATATGAGTATAAGCATCCTTCAGGTCCAGAGAGTGTAAGGTTGTAGGGGTTAAGTGCGAGGTTAAGTATTACATAAGTGTTAAAAGATTACTTTAAGGGTTAAGGGATTATAATGTTCCTGGTTCATAATCACTCAATGGCTGCCCTGAATCTCAAAAAACTCTAAAGAACAACAGCCCGCTGTTATACCATGTGGGCAACTACTTTGGCCAGAACAGGAAGAAACCCAGCACAAGAAAAACCATATAAGGAAGTATCATGAGCCCAGTAGGTGTAGGTCTGAACTTGAAAGTCCAGACATAGGCCTACAGGGGCAATGTGCCAAGGAGCACGTACGTAGGAAACCATAAGCTGGCAACATATATGTTAGGCCATGGCCCTGAAGCAAGCAGGTGGCAGGATGACAGACGGTAAGTATAAGGGAAACAGGGGGATTTTGGAAGGCCAGGGGGATTTTGCAACAGGAACTAAGGGACAGAAAAAGGCAATGATAAAAGATAAGGGGGGAGGGGGGAGAGGACACAGGAGGAATGGGTCTGGGGACTGTATGCACAAAAAGGGAAGCAAAGAAAAGTATAAATGTAGCATGCTTTTTATATTCGTGGGAGGAGTTGCTCTTGAGATGCCAAGTGCTCGATAGAACTCTCTTCCCCACCACTGCCTGCATTGATCATCAGTTATCCAATAAACTGAAATTCTGATTGCACCTGCACTGACCTTTGGCTCTGATCATTACAGGTAATTAGTAATAATTAGGTTGTGATCTATTTTATACGAAGCAGGGCCGTACAAATTTGTGCCGAACACCCGGGATTGGGTACGGGTGGGTCTTTATGACCAAGATATAAATTTAAAGATTTGGATTCCCCTCAAGAGAGAAGAGGGAAGTACGTTCCCGGTGCATAGTAGAGACCGGAGGAGAAGAAGAAGTGAATGACTGATTCCCTAGGAAGACGACTGTTGTGACGACAACGTCATGAGTATACTTATTTTTGACCAAGTTTGGTAAGTGTTGTTTAATTTTTGTTTTATTATGTTGATAAAGTGTAAGGATATTTTGCTGCTATGAGCCAGGACTGAATGAGGTGTGTTTGAGACTGTACGTATCAAAATAGATACGAAGCGTGTGTGTGTTCTCACTCACGGTTCCATACCTCCGTGAGGAGATTGGCTGGGTCTGAACGAAGCGAATCTCTGTCTGAAAGGTGTCCTGGACATTTCGTGCATTACCTCCCTTTGTAGATAAAGAGGTTGGATATTGAGATCCTTAAAATAACAGGTGGCACATAGGAATTATGTCTCTGTTTAGGAGAAAGAAAGATGACAATCAGGGAATAATGGTAAATCAGGTTTCCCCAATAACTCCGGTCGAACGGATGATGAGAGATAATCCCATAGTAGGAAAGGAAATTTTGAAAGTTTGCCTTAAATGGGCAAAATGGAGCGCTGCTCCTGGGACACCTCTTGGCTGGCCACCGGAGGGGTCTTTTGATGGTTGTTGTTTAGCAAAAATTAGGGATTATATTTTGTCTCATAAGACCAATGCTAGTCAGTTAAAACATCTGCAATACATTTCCATGTGGATGAAACAGGCAAACCCAGGTACCCTCAGTAGTGATGCCCCTCCTCCCTATTGTGCGACGGAGAGTCGTACCATGGCAGCAATAGGGTACTCAGACCCCCCCAATGCCCAAGAAGGAACAATTAGAGAAGAAACTTGATGATAAACAGGTGACAGAAAAACAAAAGGAGAATCTGGGAAAGACAAACCAGTCAGAGCCTTCAGCACCATATATTGAGACCCCTCCATATAGGCCACTGCATAGGGAACTGGAAGATATAGGTTACCGAAAGGGCCCCCAGCCATGTAGGAGATCCCGGTCGGTATCCCCCTGCCGGGAACGGCATACAAGATGGGTCCAAGTAATGGGCAAATTACATTTGACTCCTGATACAAGTCCTGGGGACCCAGGTCTTGGCGAAAAGTCAGGCTTAGGGGCTATGGGCGGAGATTCCCATCCCACTTCCACACTTCATGAGGAAATTCAGGTTTCATCCGAGGATAAACCCTTAGGGTTATCCCACACAAGGTACAGTCTACTCTCCCATTTTTTTTTTTTTTTTTTTTTTATTGGCCATACAAGAGGCAAGCCAATCTCATACACAGCATGGACAATGCTAAACAAGCATTCATCCTCGTCTTTTTGGACATCGCTTCCACCTTTGACAATGTTAATCATAATACCTTACTAACAAGACTGGAGCAAATTGGAATAACCGGAATTACACTTCAATGGTTCAGGTCTTACATATCCGATCACACCCAGCAAGTACAGGTAGGCCAAGAAACATCGATGATCTTTAAACAGGAGCAGGGCATTCCGCAGAGATTGGACCTCTCAGCGCTCCTATTCAATCTATATTTACAACCCATTTGCAATATATTCAGAAAATTCAAAGTAGGATATCACATCTGTGTGGATGACATCATGCTGTACATCCCCAAAGACATAACCAACCCCAATCAGCATATAATCTTATCTTGCTTTAAAGAAGAAGAGAATTGGCTAAAATCATACAACCTATGGATTAGCTTCAAGAAAACCAAAGTCCTTTATACCATAAGGAATCAAAACTTTAACCCCCCCCCCCCTCATGACACTCCCCACTCATGACTCAGAGCTTCCAGTGAGAAAAAGAGGTAAAATATTTGGGGGTTACCCTAGACCAATCCCTTAGCATGGCAACTCACATAAAACTGATTACAAGTATATTCTTCAAATTAAAATCCTTCAACACCTTAGACCATTACTCAATGACTATGACTTCAGATCTGTAGTGCAAGCACTAATCACCCCACACTTCGACTTTTGTAATAGTTTACTCCATGGAATACCCAAGAAGACCTTAAACCAAATCCAAATAGCCCAGAACGTCACAGCCAGAATCATTTTCAAGGCCCACCTGACAGACTACATTACACCAATTATGTACAGCCTCCATTGACTCCCAATCGCGAGCAGAATAAAATTTAAATTATTGATGATCACATTTAAATTATTGAGAAACATATCTCCTTCCCTTCTAGCATCTCTAATTATCCCCAACATAGACTCAAGAGCCAAACGATGATGTTCCCAGGACACTATTAAAATCCCAATTGACTTCTGTAAAACAAAACAAATCACAAGCAACTGAGCATTTTCATAGGTCGCCCCTATTCTATGAAATGCCCTAACCTGATACCTTGAGACCCATTACAGACCTTCAAACATTCAGAAAGCAAATTAAAACATTTCTGGAAGCTACAGTCAGGGGGCAGAGTATCAAGGTAGCTACCTAATCTGTTCTCGCTCTCCGTGTTTACTATGGATAAGAGGAAGGCAAAGGCAAAATCAGGGAAGGTACCTGCGAGCACCCCGACGACATCAATCTCGGGGCCGATGGACCTCTTTGTTCGGGAGCTGGCTGCGGCAGTGACCTCCGATGTAGCTCTGGCAGCATCTATGCCGAGGTCGGTGGACCCGGTGTCTTCCTCAGAGGTGGGATTGTAACTCTCGCCGGAGGAGCGTCTTCTCCCCCAACCTCCAGCATTGGTGGCGCAGCTGCAGATGGAAGCCACTGGTGTTATGTCAGAGGGCGGCTCGGCTTCCAGAATTCACGGGGGCACCTCTGCAGTGGGAGCCGAGGCATCTGAGTTGCTTCCCGTGAGGTTGGCGACTTCTGGAGATATGCCGAGAGAGGTGGAGGTGTCCGCTCAGGCTGTTGGTGCTTCCCAGACCCCAAATGTGCCATCTCCTGATTCTTCCTTGCAGATCTTATCCTCCACGTCTGCAAGATAACGTAAAATTACTTTAGAGACTTTATGGGACGCTATTACTCAATTAACCTCTGCTGTTTCTGCTCAAAATCAGTTATTCCAGTCTCAGCTTCAGGACTGTGTTACTAAGGGGTCTGTTTACTAAACGGCGCACTTGTACGGGGCGCACATGAGCGCTCTAAAAGAGGTATTTAAGTGCTCTTAAGCGCCCCGTACGAGTGCGCGGCACATTAACGGGTCCCGCAAGCGTGCGCCGACAACGCGCACATTTGCGGGACGGTAATGTGCGAAACAGGCGTGGAAAGGAGAAATGAGGGCGGAGGAAGGCCCCCTAGGGGCGGAGAGACGGGGTCAGTGGGCGGAATGTGGGAGGGGGGAGACTCGCCGCACAGGAGCGTGCCCGAATCTCCAAAGAAATATACCGCGAGTCCAACAGTCGCGTTAGAGGTGCTGGGAAGGGAAAGGAAACCGTTTCCGTCAGCAATGTGCAGCACAATACTGGAAAGCCCAAATCCGTGAGCAGTGTGTCCCATGTGCACAGATCAACCTCGTTAATTGCACAGGGCACTAACCACACGGGCGCCGCGCACCTTCGCGCATCTGTCACTCACAGCTTCCCGACGGAACGCCCACTCCTTCTACGGCACCCGCTCTGCACCGCGGACCGCACACCACCGGCCTTTAGTAAACAGACCCCTAAGTCTGCTAACCAACATATAGAAATTGAAGATTTGAAGAATAAGGTTACAGAGACTGGAGTTCAAATTGAAGTTATGCAAGATTTGAATGCTTCTTTGATGAAAGACTTTTCAACTACAAGATTTAAGTTGGAGTCTCTTGAGAATAATACAAGGGCTTCCAATATGAGGTTTATAAATGTTCCCAAAATTCTACTTGTTCTCCTAAAGAGATGTTTCATCAGTATTTGAATGAAATATTGCAAGTTCCAAAAGAAGCTATCCCCCCTATTTCCCTAGTGTATTATTTGCCTCAGGGGAGGAAAAGAGCTGCTCCATGGGATCCATCAATGGCCACCTTAGATGTCTCTGCTCTTTTGGAAGATTCACAGTCAAGAGTCTGTAGTTCCTGCGACTCTTTTGGTTACGTGTGCACTCTCCGTGGATAGAGACTGGATATTAAAACTGTTCTTTAAGAAGAGACAATGTTTGTTTCTTGGTTGCTCTGTCAGGGTTTTCCCTGACATTGCTAGAGAGACCCAGAAGCAGCGTAGAGAGTTTCTTTTGTTAAAACCAGGAGTAGTACAGTTGGGGGCATTATTCTTTTTAAAAATCCATGTAAATGTTTGGTAAAATATAACTCCATTAGTTATGTCTTTTTTCAACCTAAGGAATTGCTTTCCTTTATTAATGTTAGGCAAGTACCTTCTAATGGTCTGAGTGAGTCTAGGGACATTTAGGTATTGATATGCTGCTGTGATCAGAACGCTTTGTTTCTTCATTAGTTTTGTGTGACTATTTCCTATTCCAGTATATATTTCTTCTCCCCTTCTTAATTGTGGGCTTGTGGGAATTAGACCATTTTATATTTCCTACTTGTTTTCTTGTGGAATCTGTAATCTCTGAGGTTACTCTGTTTTCATTTCTAAGGTTCCTTTCTCGTGCAGGTTGATGCTTGTAATGTATTGTAAAAGTTTAATAAATATAAAATAAATTTTAAAAAAACTAAAACATTTCTATTAACCGAGCATTACGGCAGCAATTATGATAAGAACAACTTATACGCAACCTAAAGACACCCTATTGGATCCCCTCTAACATATATATTACCAGATGTATTACCCACGAATCCTTGAAAATACAGCTTCGTTTTCTGCTTTATACACGCAGACTAACTGAAACTTGTAAATTATGCAAATCTTGTAAATAGTTACGCATGTAAATAGTTTCCCCATTGTTGTTTTCTATTCATACCCTTGTTCGATGTAACAATACCTACTGTATGTTCATTGTAACATGTTCGTTCACTGTAAACCGCCCCTGATCTTGGGAAGGGGTGGTATAGAAAAGCTTTGTAAATAAAATAAAAAATAAATAAATCCTGGTGGCTGAGCAGAGGAAGGATGGTGTTTAAGGAGTGCATCTTTAATTTTTCCCGCTTGATGAAGAAGTTGAGATAGCAGAGGTCTAGGATCAGACGAAGGCCTCCTGATTTTTTGGGGATCTGGAAAAACCGTGAGTAGAAGCCCTGATCTGTTTCAGAGAGCGGAATGAGCTCAATGGCATTGTCGAGGAGGAGTTGGGTTATCTCCTGTGCCAGAAGGGGCATATGAGGGCCTGGGAAGTGGCTGGTTTCGGAAGGAGGTTGGGGGTAGTTGTACAGAGAAATGGAGTTTGTAGTCCAACTGAATGATGGAGAGGACCTAGTGGTCTGTAGTGATGGCTTGCCATGCCTCTGCAAAGTGTTGGATGTGTCCTCTCACCAGCTGGTAGTCATAACGGGGAGCTGGTTTGGGTATGATGGTTTGAGGAAGTGGTTGGGTCTTCCTCTCCTACTGATGACTGCGTTGAGTGTATGTCTGACTTTGAATACGTTGCTGAGGTGGCCGTGGATAGGGATGGTATTAGCGATGTGGGTAGAATTGCTGGACGTACTGGTAGTGGTATGGGTGCCAGTAAAAGGGCATTGTAGGATGGCAAATGGATGAAGGCATCTCCGCAGCTGGGCTGCTAGCTCACGGACAGTGGATGAACGATCCTTTACCTCCAAACCTGCCTCCTGCAACATGGACCTGTATAGGCTGTCACCCGGCAAGGAGCATTCACCAAGTGTTCATGGAGGTCTTCCCTAAGTCTGGACACATGGAGCCAGGTTGTTTATTTGGCCGAGGTGTCCATGGCTGCAGAGCATGCTACTGAATCACAGATGATGTGATAGAGGAATTCTAAGTTCTGATGTGCAGAGACCGCCTCTTGTAGAGCTATACAAATGACCAATAGTAGTAGCAGTAGTAGTAAATCTGTGATCAACTGCGCTAGGTCTTCAGAGACGGTGTCGTCCAGTTGAAGAAGATCATGATGATTGTAAAGCATCTGTAGTTGGTGGGCCAGGATATGCATGGCTAGAGTGCTGCTCTGATAAGGCTTGCAATCCATGGCATCCAGGGTCCGCTGTTCTTTCCCAGGAGGTGTCTGAGACAGCAGCTTGGGGCTTTTGGACTTTTTCAGGACAGCCTCTGATACTACTGACTAGTGGGGCAGCCATGGATGCTGAAACCCAGGGGCTGGTAGGACTTTGTACTCCAGGTCAATACGGCGAGATGTGGTACTGCCAGACATCAGTGTTTTCCAAATGGAGGTTTGTAGATCTTGAAGAATCTGGGGGCTGAAAGCACAAAGATTTCCTTTAGGGCACTGCAAGCTTTTAGGATAGGCTGGAAGTCACTTTTGTTGGAGGGAGTCTGAGAATCGCTGAGGGCGCGCACCCAGGAGATTTTTTGGAGGAACTCTGGATAGGAAAGGTCATCCTGTAGTTCCTTCTGGAGGACTCGTAGGGCTCCTATGGGTAAGGTTGTAGTGAGCTGACATCCTTGTCAAGCGGCAGCAGGGGTCATCAGTCTATGAAGGAAGGAGACCCTGCAATCCCTTGTGCAGTGGGAATCCTGGGGTCAATGGGCGCACCAGGGTGCAGAGTGGACGTTGGGGAAGTAATTTGTAGGATAGTGGAGCTGTCCTTGATGAGCTCTGCAGCACAGAGAGGAGGAAGAAATGAGAGGATGAAAGATCCCCCGGAGGAGGGGGAGGGCTATCAGGCGTTGGGTCGGGAAGCTTACATTTGGTGGGGAGCTTAATGGTCGAGCTTGCCTCTGAGGAAGTGAGATGGTTGTGATGCTTGTGTTTCCTCTTGGCTTTCTGACCCAACGCTGGTGCTGCTCCTTGAATCTCAGAGGAGGAAGCAATGAGGTTGGGTGTAAGTTCTGGTAGGGGAGGGATGGCACTGGTCGGCAGGGCTAGCCAAGGGAGACTTGCTGACCCTGCAGCCATAACCAGGGCAGAAGCCTCCAGTGTTGTTGCTGACCTCTGGAAGCCCATTTGTGCCTGGACTGAGCCCGACGGGGGACAGAAGATGAGAGTTCAGTCATGATGGGAGAGCCCCACAGAGTCAAACAGAACCATCAAGCAGTTTGTCTCTCATTGCTCTTGTTCTGTCAGATACACAATTCGGATATTGCTGTTATTAGTAATTTAATGGTGTTTTTTTGTGCTGTGCGCTGCCCTTAGCAGATGTCACACTCCAGTGGTGTGGGCCCCAGTGCAGTCAGTGGTGCCAAGGTGAGACATTTGCTGCTTTTAATCACTTTTTTTTTTTTGCTTTCAGTTTGCTTTGTAGCCAACGAGGTGGCGATCGGGTCCAGGGGAGCGTCACAAGAGGATTTGAGCAGGCTCGAAGTTAAAAGAGAGAGAGGAGTAGTAGTAGTAGTAGACTTGACACAGTCAAAGAAAGAAATGATCTCCAGTGTCAAGCAGGCGGGAAGCAGGCACACATGCTCAGAACACACAACAAAGCTTCTCTGAACTGAGAATAAGATCCCAGACACAAGGCTCAGTCGGGACTTCAGCTTGGCATGTGCCTGCATCCCCCTGCTTGTCTCCAGAGAACCTTTATGGTTAAACTTTTGCTTTGCTTTGAAGCACCCCCTGCTTGTTGCAAATGTATACTGTGCCCTATCCCTGACCCCAAAAAAGGAGTCTCGGGAAATGCAGATGTTTTGCAGGTCGTTTCATTTGGTCAGAGAGCAAAGATTAACTATTACACTGGCAGCCAGCTTAATGTGATTAGCAAATCTTTCGTTGGGCATAAATTTCTATTATACACTCTTTTGCCTGTAAATCAGCACTAACCTGCATTAATGATCTAGCTAGTACTGTGCTGCAGCAAAAATGTTTTCTGTTCCGCCTATCAGTTTACTGAAATAAGAAGTGGGGCAGTGTTAGAAAACAAAACAATCAGAAATAACAGTCATGCTGTTTCATCAGCTTCATGTACGTAGACTGGGCGTGTTAGTTAAAAAATACATTGCAATGAAAACTGAAGAAAAGAACTTGTGCTCCAGGTGAGGCTCGAACTCACAACCTCGGCATTGCTCTGCTTTGTACTGCTGTATAAGTACCGCGCGCTAACCGATTGCGCCACTGGAGCCCTGACACCATCTTCTCAGGAACCTTTTATCAACACTCTGAACTGAGGGGCGTGTGTCCACCCTCTCACTTAATTTTCAGTAAGTTCTGTGACAAAAGTGTTTCTTATTTCACTCTTAACGTTAATAATGCACAGATGCCACCTGCCAATCGCTCACACCGGGAGATGCAAAGCAATAAGCGGGGCGAGCTCCTGCGGCAACAGGGCTCGTGCGTTCCACTGCCCCGCTTCCTCCTCCTTGTTATACACAGGCGCCCGGGATGAGCGAGTTTCGTACTTTTGTTCTCTAGTCTCCTCCTTTTTTCTTTTCGGATGGTGGGCACTATTTTTTTTAAATGTCACTATCAAATACTTTCTAAAATGGAACGCAGGGTTTCACTTGCCCCGCCTCCCGGCCCGCGAGCGTGACGTCAGCTGCCGGGAAGGGGAAAGCGGGTTCTGGTGCTACCTGGCCCCAGCAAGCCACCAGCCGGAAGAGGCGGACGAGTCTCGAGTCAAAGCGTTACAAGCGGAAAGCGAGCAGGCCTTTTCCTCGTTTCCTGCATATAGGCCCGGTAATTAGGCACGAGAGAACCGTAAATTCTGATGTTCTAATTAATGAGCTTGTCCTAACGCTTCTCCATCATCGGAGCTTCCAACTGCTTTTAGTTATTATAACTTCACCGCCACCTGGGGTGTACGATGGCTTTGTTCTGCTTCAGTTCTGGTTTCCATTGCCATGCTACTCGGGGCATCAGCATTTTGGCCTTTTACCCAGCTCCTTCTCGCACGCAGATACTTATCCTGTCATGAGTGCCACAGTGCAGCCACTGTCTTGCTTCGCTGCCATGTTCTGCGATGTCACCAGAAGCCCTGGGTGATTGCTCGTGTCCTTCCAGCTCTTTCTGACATGCTAACAACTCCTTTCCTAGTGGCCAGCTTGGCCCCACCATGATACTGCTCATGGTCCTCCTAGGAGGTTTTAAAGCAGGCTCTGAACCGCATCCATTTCCCTGGTCCTGCTGTTATATCAGCAGTTCTCAACCCAGTCTTCGGAGCACATCTAACTAGTCAAGTTTTCAGGATAGCCAAATGAATATGCATGAGTGAGATTTGCATGTACTATCTCCATTGTATGCAAATCTTTCTCATGAATATTCATTATGGTTATCCCCAAAACATGACTGGCTATCCCCTAGGTGGTGAACAGCCACCCTTGTTGTCAGAGTGAAGGGGGCTCCATACCCCACCCCGTGATGGACACTGTGGACATCCTGCATCTCCAGATGCCACATTCACACCTATCACCTACGGTTTGAGACGCAGCACATGCTCCTTACATGTGTTTGCTTCCTGATTTGCATGCCCTGCCCTCTTGTACTTAGTCCCTGTGCTCCGAGTTGTGTTGGCTGTTCAGCCCACTCCCAGTCATCACTCTGTTCTGGACTGATCAGTTGCTACCTTCCTGTATGGGTATTAGGGGCAAAGTTCCTACTGTCCACAAAGAATGCAAGGCCCACAGATACCCCGATATCACGCTTGCGGCATTCTATTTTCTGACACGCATGGAAACCGGGTACACTGCGTGCATTCGTATTATCGTGCTAGTGCCATGACTAGTACGTCGGTAGTAGCGTACCATGGCCATGCCCCTTGTGTTTACCAATGCCGCTGTGCTCTGTCATGGTACTAATGTACAAATTCTGTGCATCAACCTCATGTTCCTTACCGCACTTTAGTAAACATGCCCCTTATTCAATAGTCAAAATGCTTAAAGATTTCAGATTAATCATACAGTCAAAAATAAATGTTCTTGTAAATCTCAGCTAGTATATGAGAGATGGCTACAAGCACTACACTTCGGCTGTGATGCATGCAGTGCTACCCTCCTGCCCCCCTCCCTGTGTGAGATCCTAGGGGTGCTATATGAGGGACATGGAGAAATAGCAGCATGAAGGAGGAAGTGACACTAGGAACGGGGGGGGATGGGGGGGAGGGGAGGGTGTCACTGGTATGGACCTGAGACTTGAAGTCACTACTGCAATCAGTGTGTGTGTGGGGGGGGGGGGGGGGGGAATGTCAGAATGCAGATGCTGCCTAGGGAAATATCGAAGGCTATTTTGCTTAGAAATATAAAGGGAAACTGTGTGCCAAAATACAAGTATGCTACAATATATTTTCTAGATGGTAACATAACCCCAATCTAGTGTCATCAAATAAAACCTAACATCTTGGATTTTTGTTGCATTGCTGTTGGGAAAGGGAACCTTAGGGCATGTTTACTAAAGCACGATAGCTGGGAGTATGAGGTTTAGTGTGGAACTAACGTGCATTCTGGCCGCACAGTAGTAGGAAACATGCGGCCGTAAGGCTCCTAAACTAAAACCGCCACTGAAAGTGGGTGGCAACAGCCATGCAGGACTACCGCAGCTGTGCTAGTGGCGCCTCTGGGTCAGAAAGATGCCATAGCGTGGGTGGTTGCAAATACTTCCAGCCTCCCACTAGGCAGTAGTTGCACCCGCTGCACTAGTCCATTGCTAATGTATGGTATATGAGTATGGGCGCACCACCCACACAGCAGCAAACAAAGGGGTATTTAGCCCCTATCCACATGGACATTGGGGAACAGCATGTCAGATTAGCTACAAATAGTAGAAGAGGTGGGTGCAGGGTGCCACAGCCATCTGTCCCTCATATCTGTGTGGCCCCTACAGATCCACAGGCTCCAGTATCCCCCCTTCTACCCCATGGGACCAGAACTCGTCATTAGTAAGTGTTCTGTAGCAGATGTCTACAAGGAGTGACCAGGAGGGGCCCAGCCCCACACCTATACTAGAAGCATGGTAACCTGCAACTGCAGCCTAGGTAATTGTGCACCCTGTGGACTCAGGTTGAGACGGCTCTATGCAGCCATTCCACCTGGCGGCCGCTGCTGAAACTCTGCCTGCAATCATATGGGGTCCTACGTGCATTTAGATGCTACAAGTGCATCCTTATCCACCACAGACAAGACCACACCATGGTGTCTATGCCTGTTTTTGTATTCCTAATTTGAATGCCCCATCCACTTGTACTTTGTCCCATTGCTCAAAGCTGTGCTACAGATTGTGCCTATTCCCAGGTTAGCCCACTCTATCCTTCACTGGCCATTTATTAAGTCTGATATTTTTGCAAGGGTTTGGTAGATTATTGCTGCCCATAACATCACATTGGTAGCAAGCAACAGCACGGCACTCACAATGAATACCTTCGCAAAACACATGTGCTCTGGTCCCATGTTCTCTACGTCCGTGCTAGTGATGTGCCTTCTCGCAAGACACATGTACTCTGGCCATATGTTCCCTGCTACCATGCTGGTGATGCATCTAGCATGGCCTTATATCCTACCTCAGCTACCCCCCTTCAACTATCACACCTGCTACACCCCACCATGGTAAAGTCATGCATTAACCATGTGTTAACCCTGCACTAATTGCACATTAGTAAACATGCCCCTTTGTCTTTTGCTTGGTGATTTAGTCATACTATCCAGGTGTTCTGGAAGGAGGTGCTGTCAAGGGTACATGAAATTACAAGAGTGGTTGTTCTTGTAGATCTCCTGGTGGTTTTGCTAGGGACTCCTATCCAAGAATAAGATATCACAAAAGAGTATTGCAGGTCAGTGGCTATAAAACTCAGGTCAAATGGCTATAAAACTATGGTTTATTATATATGGTGCATCCTAGCAATGGAAAATGAACACAAATTCATTGGGAGAAACAGCTGGATTATGTCACCCTCTGGTGGCATTTCTTGTCATTTGTAGAGAGCACCTGTAGCTTTACATGTAAATACGAGACTTGAATTGATTCCAAGTATAATACACAGATGCTGCAGAGTAGAAGATGCACTTGGGCCAGAGATCACTTGAAAACAGAATGCAAGCTTGCTGTCTCCGCAGCATCTCCATCCCCAGCTGACCTGAGAACTGAGGAACAAAAAACTCGAGCTGGGACAGATCCATCTCTCCACATGACAGTGTGCAGCATTGCCACATAACTACCAGCAAGCTCTGAAACGCGTTTGCAAAACCGTATGTGGTATCTACTAAATGGCACTGTAAATCCTTTACCTGCACTTAGCTTTTCATATGTAAAAATTTAGCAAATTCTATTTTTAACCCTTCTTTTTAATCAGGAAGAGATGTGCAACATGCTATAACTATTGTTCCCTTTCCACTGACCCTCTTCTATGAAAACAATTCATACTTTGCCATGTCACTGGAAAAGCTCATTCAGATCAACTGCCAGAAACAGAGTTGCCAAGTTGCACGGTTCCAGGAGGAAGATTTTGAGCCAGTCCTGGATTTCTGACAACCATATCCTGATGCAGCATGTCCCATAATGTACTGATTTAAAATAGGTTGAGTTCAGGACTACAAATACCACACTCTTTTGGGTATACGTTCAAAACCAGGACTGGCCAAAAAGTTTCTCCACCTGGAATTAGGCAACTTCATCTTTGTAGAAAGAAGATATTAATTACACTTACCTGGTAATTGTAGTTCCTTTAGCGACGACAGTGCAGTCCTCAACTTCTGGGTTGTCAACCTCCTCCTGCAGCTAGGAGACTGGCATGTGCAAATTTATGACATCACTGGATATATCCTGTCAGCTTCCCTCCTACTTCCAGTGTGAACTATTAACAAAGCAGACTCAAAGGAGCAAGAAATAAGTAGCCTTATCATGACATCCAAAAAGAAAACGTTGTTTTTTTTTTCAAAACTACCATACCAACCGTGTTCATGCCCGGCTTTCCATCCCTGCGCTCCGAGCAACAGAAGCAGAGGCAAGAGACAGACCATAAAGACAGAGAAAACAAACAGGAAATGGAGTCGGCTCACCTGTAAAAATTCTTTAGGCCGCACTCCACGCCGTAAACCTGAAAAGGACAGAAATAGGGCGGGATGGAGGACTGCACTGTCGTCGCTAAAGGAACTACAATTACCAGGTAAGTGTAATTAATATTTCCTTAGCGCTCCGCAGTGCAGTCCTCAACTTCTGGGATGTACCAGAGCAGTACCTAATGGGCGGGATCTTTCCGGCCGACCGACAACACCGCCGACCCGAAGCGAGAATCCTTCGCCGCCTCCACATCTAAACGATAATGCTTACTGAAAGTATGCAAGGACGACCAAGTAGCCGCCCTACAAATATCCCCCGGCGGAACCAAGCGATGCTCCGCCCAAGAGCAAGCCTGCGCCCTGGTGGAATGTGCCCGTAATCCCGACGGCACCGCGCGGCCTTGAAGCAGATAAGCCGCCGAAATCGCCTCTTTAATCCACCGGGCTATAGAAGCTTTCGCCGCGGCCTCCCCCTTACGCACTCCCCCAAACAGGACAAATAAACGATCAGACTTGCGAAAGGAGTCCGTGACCTGCAAATAATGACGCAACACCCGCCGAACATCCAACCGGCGCAGATCGCGATCGAGGGGGAGCTCATCGCGCGAACCAAGAACCGGCAAAGGGACCACCTGGTTCATGTGAAAGGGAGAGACCACCTTAGGCAGGAAGGAGGGCACGGTACGCAAAACCACCTTATCAGCCGAGAAGGTCAGGAACAGCTCCCGGCAAGACAGGGCTTGCAACTCGGAAATATGCCTTGCCGAGCAAATTGCCACCAGAAACACAGCCTTCAAGGTCAGATCCTTCAGAGAAGAGCGTTTCAACGGCTCAAAGGGAGACCGAGACAGGGCTCGGAGAACTAGATTAAGATCCCAGGGCGGGACGCCAACCCGAAGGGAAGGCCGCAACTTAGAAATCGCCGATAAGAAGCGCCGAATATCCGGATGAGACCCTAACGACACACCGTTGACCTTACCTCGATAACAGGCCAACGCCGCCAGCTGAACCCGCAAGGAGCTGGCCGCCAGCCCTTTGGCGAAGCCATCCTGCAGAAAATCCAGAATAACTGGAACGGCAACCGTGGCCGCCCGAATCCAATGCCGAGAACACCAATCCTCAAAAATGCGCCAAATTCTCACGTAGGCTAACGACGTGGATCGCTTCCGAGATGCTAACATCGTGGCTATCACCGCCGCAGAGTATCCCTGCTTTCTCAAGCGTGCCCTTTCAATGGCCAAACCGTAAGCGAGAACCGATCCACTTGAGGCATGAAAAGAGGACCCTGAACCAGGAGATCCGATCGCTCCGGTAAACGCCAGGGACGACCGTCCAGCAGGCGAACTAGATCCGCATACCAAGGACGACGAGGCCAATCGGGAGCCACCAGAAGTACTCTCCCCGGGTGTCGTCCTATCTTCTGAACGATCCGACCGATCAATGCCCACGGGGGGAAAACGTAGAGAAGTCCCTGTCGCGGCCAAACTTGCAGTAGCGCATCTATGCCCTCCGACATCCTTTCCCTTCGCCTGCTGTAAAAGCGAAGGACCTGTGCGGAGAGAAAAGTCACCATCAGATCCATTACTGGCGTCCCCCAGCACTCCACAAGCTGACCGAACACCTCGGGATTCAACTGCCATTCCCCGGCATCCACGTGAACTCTGCTGAGGAAGTCGGCCGTCACGTTGTCTTTTCCGGCAATGTGAGCCGCTGAAATCAACGGGAGACGAGGTTCCACCCAACGGAACAACTGATCCGCTTCCTGCTCCATGGCGGCGCTTCCCGTGCCGCCCTGCCGATTGATGTAGGCCACCGTCGCCGAGTTGTCGGACAGAACCCGCACTGCCCGACCCAGAATTAAGTGCTGAAAGGCCTGAAGAGCGAGAAACACGGCTCGAAGCTCTAGGCGATTGATCGACCACGACGCCTCCATCCCTGACCATAGGCCCTGCGCAAAACTGCCCTGGCAATGCGCACCCCAGCCCGTCAGGCTGGCGTCCGTCAATAGAGGCAACCAATCGGGTTGATCCAGCGGCATCCCGGTCGCTAAAGTTTGTTGGAGAAGCCACCACCGGAGAGACCTGCGAACCGCCAGAGGGCAAGGTAGCTTCCTGCTCAGGGGATCCGCCTGATGAGACCAGCGATGGAGCAGGGCCCGCTGCAACGGTCTCATGTGCACCTTCGCCCAAGGAACTACTTCCAGGGTCGCTGCCATGGTACCTAGCACTCACAAGTAGTCCCAGGCTGTCGGGGCCGGAGTGGCTCGGAATTTCCGAATGAGAGCGCGCAAGGCGTCGGCGCGCGGGGAAGGAAGGAACACGTGCCCCGAGCACGTGTTGAAACGGACTCCAAGGTACACGAGCTCCTGAGTGGGTTCCAGATGACTCTTTGCAAAATTGATCACCCAACCCAGACTCTGTAGAAAACGGACCACTTTGTCCGTGACCTGAAGACTTTCCTCCTTGGACTTCGCACGAATCAACCAATCGTCTAGATACGGATGAACCAGAACCCCTTCGCGCCGCAATGCCACCGCCACGACTACCATTATCTTCGTGAAGGTACGTGGAGCCGTCGCCAGGCCGAAAGGAAGCGCCTGGAACTGATAATGCCCCCACGGGAGAGCAAAACGCAGAAACCTCTGATGAGCCTCCCGAATGGGAATATGCAAGTACGCCTCTGTCAGATCGAGCGACGTTAAGAATTCCCCGGGATGTACCGCGACGATGACCGACCGCAAGGTCTCCATCCGAAAGTGCGGCACCCGCAAACAGCGGTTGACAGCCTTGAGATCCAGAATGGGTCGTAAGTCTCCTCCTTTCTTGGGAACTACGAAATAAATAGAATAACGACCCATACCGTAGTTGCTTTTGGGGACCTCCGTCACCGCTCCCAACAGTAGCAATCTGTTGAGAGTGGCGGCCACCGCTGCCGCCTTCGAGGCCCCCTTGCACGGCGAGCGGATAAAGGAATCCCGAACGGGTCGAGCAAACTCGAGGGCGTACCCATGTTGAATGATATCAAGTACCCACTGATCCGTTGTGATGAGGGTCCAAGCGGAGAGGAACTCCCGCAGGCGGCCGCCTACCGAAATGCTCACCGCCGGGACCCGCCTCATCTCATTGTGGCTTGCGAGAAGCGGAGGGGGAGGCCGCAGAGAATCCCCTCGCGCCACCTCGGTAGCCCCGAAAGCCCTGCGCACGGGTCTGGAAGCAGCCCCTAGAGAAACCTGCATAGCGAGGGGACCGAAACCGGCGAAAATCACGAGGCTGACCCCGAACCGAGAAGGTCGAACGAAGCGGCTTAGGCTTATCCTCTGGGAGCCGGCCAGCCTTGGACTCCCCCAGGTCTTTGACCAACTTGTCCAAATCCTCTCCAAAGAGTAGCCCTCCTTTGAAGGGAAGCTTGCTAAGACGAGATTTGGAAGGGCCATCCGCCGCCCAGTTCCTGAGCCACACGGAACGTCTGGCCGCCACCACCGAAGCCGTACTGTTGGCCAAAGCGCGAATCAAGTCGTAATGAATATCCGCCAGATACGCCGCTCCGGACTCCAAGCGATCCAACTCCTTCACATCCTCCTCTTCCAGACGCGAGGACAGACGCAACCGCTGAGCCCAGCGTAAACACGCCCGGGCCACCCAAGCGCCACACACGGACGCCTGCAAAGAAATGGAATCGGCCTCAAAGGTCTGCCGCAGCAAGCCATCTACCTTCCTGTCTTGAGCATCCTTCAAGGCCGCACCCCCTTCAACCGGGATAGTGGTCTTTTTAGTGACCGCCGAGACCACCGCATCCACCCGCGGTGCTCGAAAGCGTTCCTTATCCGGATCCGCCAAAGGATAAAGCCGAGTCAGGGTGCGAACACCGCGCAACCCGGCCTCCGGCTTATCCCACTCATCTTTAATCATCTTGTCCACCACCCGGTGCAAGGGAAAAACTATGCGCGATTGACGCTCCGCTTGAATAACTATGCGCGATCTCGACATCCTTGGCCACCGGAGACGCCATATTCAAGACCTTCAAAGACTCTGAAATAAGCGTAGCCAATTCCTCGCGGCGAAAAACTCAAATGATCTTGGCCTGGTCTTCAGGCTCTGGAAGCTCCCCTTCTTCCAGATCTAGAGAATCCCCCTCCGGGTCCCAGGCCGCTTCAGACCCTTCAGGCCACTCCTCATTCTCCTCCGAAGCTGCGGACTTACGAGCCTTCTTCGGAGCGGGCGGAGTAACACTCGAAGCACCCCCCGTGTCCCGGGGGGCTTCAAGGGGCAGCAGAGGAGCCGATCCAGGCACCGCGCCCTGCTGCCGCAAACAAAACGCCTGGTGCATCAACAGTACAAACTCGGGACTGAAAGCCCCGGGTTCTACCGCAATGCTTGCTGGCGGTGTAGCAGAGGGCCCAGCGGACCCCTCTGACCGGTGCTCCGGCGCACCCTGGCGCGGAGTTTGCGCAGCGTCAAGCTCTGGAAGCTCAGCCATCCCCTCAGGCTCTCTGACCTCCAGCTTCTGCTCCATGAGTGAAGACAGGGTTGCACAACCCCTGCAGACTCCCAATACTGACAAAGGACCTCTACGGGCTCCACAAATTATACAGAGGGGCCTCTGTGGCATTGGCCTTAAAAATAAACCCGATGCCAGCAGAGAGCACACTACTGGAGACCCCCTTTATGCCAAAACTCCGTAGGAAAAAAGGGAAGGGAACCAGCCTTTGCAAGACAAAAGCAAAAGTAAAAGTAAAGTAAAGGTAAACAGTGTTTTAAGGAATTAAAACTAACAGAGGGACTTACCAGAGTCCAGGGAGCCCCGAGGTGCTGAAATACACGCGGTGGACCAAGTACCTCTAAAATGGCCGCCGCGGCAAAAGCCCTGAGACAAAAAAGGCACCAAAACCAGCGATCAGCTTTTCGCCGCTAAAAATAGCTGCCCTGAGGAGCCAGAAGTCCATCGCCGCTCACAACGTTGCCGTGCAGATCGCTCAGGGAGAAAATAGCCCCGCGATCTTCAGAGTGAAAGCCCAGCACTAGGGGAAAACTCCGGAGGCAACGGAAGCCGAAGGGCTCTCCCCCGTAGGGTCCGGGGGGAGAGAACTTCCACGGAGCCCAGACTGCCTGCTCAGAAAGGGAGGAAAGAAATAAAAGCAAATAGAAATTAAAAGAGAAAACAAAGTAAGATAGGCAGGGCTGACACGGAGGAGAGACAGGAGGCTCCAATAGTGCTGAGCACTGACCCCTCCTCCCTCCAAACAGGCTGATCTAAATTTAAAGCCCACTAACTAAAGAAATGAAAATGAATAAAAATGACCAAAAAGCAAAATAGCTGCTTATTTGTTTCTCACAGTGAGCCCCACTCCTGGGCTCACAACGTCCTCCTGCTGCAAGGAGACTGGTCACACTGGAAGTAGGAGGGAAGCTGACAGGATATATCCAGTGATGTCATAAATTTGCACATGCCAGTCTCCTAGCTGCAGGAGGAGGTTGACAACCCAGAAGTTGAGGACTGCACTGCGGAGCGCTAAGGAACACGGTAATTGCAGCTAGTGAAATATTAAAATGAATAGGCAAATTAAGATTCTGAAATAAATCTGAAACAGAGAGGAAGGTTCTGGTAAAGAATTGCCAAGTTCCCAGTTCCAGGAGTGAGATTTTAAGCCAGTTCTGGATTTATCATCAGCTCATTCTGATGCATTATGGGACCTACAGCACTGATTCCAATGGGTTAAATGAGGGACTACAAATACCATACTGTATTGCAATGCAAATTTAAAACCAAACTGGCAAAAAATCTCACTCCTGGAACTGGGTAACTTGGCAACCCTGCTGGTGGCAGAAGTTAACCTGCACAGACTGGTTAGAAACAATGAAACCTTTGGGCTGTGGGAACCTGCTGTTGGGACTGAAGAAACACAAAGCCCAAACTGTCTTCACTCTTTCTGCTTGGTCTTTGCACTACCGTTTGCTGTTCCTATCTGTATTAGCTGGGGGTGCCACTGGTAAAACTCTGCAAATTGTGAGCTCACAAGCAAGACAAGATAGTGGGTCCTGAGCCTCCTTCTATTGGCAGCTACAGAAGAGGCCAAACAGGAAGGAAGAAGATTCAACTCCGTTAAGCTACAATGAGAGCAGGGATGCTAGCTGAAAGGTGGGGGAGAGACAAAGGAGACCAAGGGCAACTTGCTCTTTGCAGAGCTTCTAAGTTACCTAGCACCAGGAGTGAGATTTTAAACCAGTCCTGGATCTCTGACAATCTCATTCTGATGCATTATGGGCCTCATTTCCATGGGCAAAACCAGGAACTATGAATACCATACTGCATTGCATTAGAAATTTAAACTGGTAACAAATCTCACTCCTGGAACTGGGTAACAGGGGGCCCCAAATTTACATGAAGCTGAAGGAGACCGCCTGTGTGTGGGATATGGGGTTTCATCAACTGTTTCTGTCCTAAGTGCCCTGTGTTTAACACCAGGCCTGAATGAGAGAGAACAATACAAAGTGAGAAAAAAAAACCAAAAGGGAAATAAGGCACAAAACACTAAAGAAGACAGGAAAGAAAAAAACAGGTGGCTCTCAAAAAATAGGAGAAACATACAGGACAAAAAATGAAGGCAGGTACAGTATGGCAACGGTGACAAGGAGGCCTAAGAAACTGAATAGAAAACAGAAAAAGATAAGCCCTGGTTTCTTGGTTTGGAACTATGCCCAAGGGATCAGTGTAACAGTCCTAGGGGCACTATTGCACAATACCTATGTCCACATTGTTAGGTCCCTGGATTTCTTTTTCCACCATCAGCTTGTGTTTATGTTTATATATGGGGATTTACATGTATGCCTTCTTTCTTTTGTTGGATACAGATAAGCTTAACAGATTTTTAGTGGACAAATCTGACCTGGACTGAGGAAGGAAGGGAGGGGGAGAGGCGCAGGAGCCACCCAGAGTTGCAGATCAGTTTCAACCAGCCCATGTCGGCAATATTACTTTCAGCTCAACAGTCTATGATATATATTATAGCCATAGAATACTACAGCATCCATATCTTGTCTCTGATGCAGTAAACTTTGCTGTTCTTTAGCACAGTAGTTTACTTAAGATTTTCACTGCAGCAAACTTTTTTTATCTTGAGAAAATCAGAAGTAAAACCACTGAATAACAGATTGCTCCCAATGTATAAAAGATGGCAGCATGGAGAGAGGATCATTGCTGGATGCTTCCCTGGACCAGGTAAGTATAATTAGTTCACCACTGGAGGCTCTCTGGTCAAGGATCTTCCTCTATTGGGTTCTCTGGCTTGAGTAGCCTGGTTCAGGGAAAACCTAACCCAGATAACCTCAGTGGCGGGGGAAGTCAGGAGTGGGTCAGAGGGTTTAGGGGCTACTGGGCCATCAGGGAAATTTTGTGAAGTGGGTTGGAGTTGAGGAGTCCAGCTGTCCATTGTTTTTTAAATGTCTTCTTTCCTGTCAATATGTAAGCCAATACCACTCACACTCTGACAGGAGAGGAGACCTTTTACTCGTGATATAGCAAACAACTGCATATTACTGCGTACGTGTGCACTGTTTATGCCATTAGTGTAGTGTACTGAATCAGGAGTAAAGGTTGTTGTTAGTGTCTGTGTGTGAGAACACTATGTCCTGAAGCTGAGGGCAGCATTCTACTTCATCAAGGGCTTTGTGGGACATACATAATACACTGCAGTACAATACAGTAATACAACTAGCTTGAATCCTAAGATTCTCTATCTGAATTAACATTCTCTTTTAGAAAATAAAATAGTTTGTCAACCTCTAGAGTCTCTGGTCTTATTTTCTGCTTTCTTCTCCCTCTATTCATTCTGTTTCACTTCTTCCTATCTATTTTTTGCATGTCTCTTTCTGTGGTTTCTGTTCTCCTTTCTTTTAGTTTTCCTCTTCAGTTGGTTTTACTTTCTCTTCTGTGAATGTTTCATTCCTTTCCCTTTTTCTTGTTCTATCACTCTCATCCTTTCTTCTCTCTCTTTTGTTTTTCTCTTGAGATCTTCTTCTTTCTTCATCTTGGAGGTGGGGGCAGCAGGGCAGCAGCAGGGGAATCAAGAGGACGGAGGTGGATAGCAATGTCAACCTCGAGGGAAAGGGGAGGGAGACAGAATCAGGAAGTAGATGGCATTGGGCAGGAGGAAAAGAGAGAACAAGAGGTAAAGCTGGGAGGGAGGGGAAGCGGTGCAAGGGAGAAAGTGAGAGGAGAGAGGGAAAGAGGGGGCAGCACTGAATAAGAGAGGTAGGGGAAAGAAGCAGCTTTCAGCAAGAAAGAGAAAGGTCGGGCAGCAGCAGACATAAGAGGGAGGATCAGTATTGGGAAGGGTACCAAGAGAACATAGCAAGTGCAGGGTAGATGGAAGATGGCAGAACTTGGCGGGTAACAGTGTTGAGTCTAATATGACAACATAAGTCACATGGGCAGGAGACAGCAACATGTATCACCAATACCAGCTTTCCAACCCTCACACTCACTCCATTCTTACTATTTCTCATATTTCTTACTCCTTTACCAGCCCCTCCGATTACCTCCTCTCTTTCCCTATTCCTTCTCTATCCTTTAGCCACCTCCACTGTCTCATATCCCTGCCCCCAACCAATCCCTTAATCCCTGCACTCTCATATATTCATTGTTCCCTCCACCCTTGAAACTTCAGAATGGCAAATAAAACCAAGGATAGTATGATGCCTTAATATCATTTTATGGTGCAGTCGCACCTTGAATTTGTGTGCAATTCTGGTTGCCTTATCTAAAAAGGAATATAATGGACTTAGAAAAGGTACAGAGAAGAGTGACCAGAATGATAAAAGGGATGGATGGCTAGCCTGTGAGAAAAGGCTTAAACGGGTAGGATTCTTCAGCTTGGAAAAGAGACGGCTGAAAGGGGATATGATAGAGGTCTATAAAATCAATGAATGGAGTGGAACGGGTAAACATACAGTAGATCTATTGTTTACTCTTTCAAAAAGCAGAAAGACTAAGGGACATGCAATGATGCCAAATGGAGAAAATATTTTTTAACTCGCCATATAAACTCTGGAATTTGTTGCCAGAGGATGTAATAAAAGCTGTTAATGTAGCTGGGTTTAAAATAGGTTTGGACAAGTTACTGGAGAAAAATCCATAAACCATTGTTAAAGTGGACTATGGAAATCCAGTGCTTACCCCTAGGATAAGCAGCATGGACTCTACCTTTTGGGAGTCTGACAAATTTCTTGTAACCTGGATTGCCCACAGATGGAAAGGATATTGGGCTTGATGGATCTTTTGTGTGACCCGGTATGGCATATCGCATGTTCTTATGTTCACTCTATCAAGTTTTCATTGTCCATCCACCCTGTAATCTCAACTTTCCCAAGTCCCTATTGTTCCCTCCATCCTCAAATCTCTGTTCCCCAAGTTCCCATTCAAATCCCCAGCCACTGCCCTTCACCCCAAGCCCTGAGTCCGACTGGGTCCAGGTACCTAGTCCCTAAATCCTCATTTTCTTCTGCCCACCCAAGACCCCACAGTGCTGTTTCACCCATCCCAGTCTCTAGCCCTTGAATCTCTAGCATCTGTCCTCCCAGCTCCATTTACCCCCAGCCTTTAAGTCCCTATTCATTTCCATCCCCACTCCATCCTTGAGTTCCCCTCTTCCCCCCCCCCCCTCTCGTTTGAAGGCTGATGCTCCACTTGTTTCCCAAGCCTATCAGAAGAGAGGGAGAGTGGCTTCCACCCATTCCTCCTGCCACCTGATTCCCTCCCCCCCCCCCTTGTGTGGTTCAGGTTAACTGATGCTCTCCCACATGTGCATGTTAAACAACTGATCTGAACCATGTAGGAGGGAATAGGCCAATGGCAGGAGGAGCAGGGGCACTTTTGGCCTTGCTGATCTGTCTGTATGGGGGAAGGGGCATGGGGTCAAGTCTAATCTAGGAATGGCATTCAGGGAGGGGCTGGGAATGTAAGCATAAGCAACTTGTGGACTGGAGCATAACAGTTGGAGGGCATGCTAAAGAAATGGACCACAGTGGCTGGAGAGCAAGTGCATCTGGGAAGTGACTGGGTCTGCTGTTGGGGCTAGAGAGGCCAAAAGAGGAACTACGGTTGGGTCTTCCCTGATAGAAGCTGCCCTTCGCAGGTCCTGGGAGCTGGACCCTCACATTGGGATTCTGAATGCAATAACAAAGTTCACCTTTAACCTGCAGGTTGCTGCTTTTTTTTAGCCTGGACATAAGGAATCTCCTTCTTTCCCTCCATACTGGCACCGGGAGTAGCACTTAATGGTACACCAGTTTCCTGTGCCACTACTGCTGGCATAAAGAGAAGATCAAGGGGCAGCATGGGCTATTCACACCACTTGGAGGGATAAAGGAGGAGTACTAGAAGCCTTGTACCATTCTCTCTCTGCTATAATTGGGACAAGAGGTTACTATAGTCTGTGAAGCTGGGGACACTGCTCCAAAATGGAGAATGTCTGATAGTCGTATATAGATGAATGACAAGTAATATGTAGGTTCATTTGCTTAGCAAATAATCCTAAATTCTAGATTGGATTATTTGCTAACCAAATACATGCTGACTCCATATCCACATAAATCTAAACATTAAGGGCCCGATATTGGAAAGGCATTTACATGGTTTACAGACCTGTAAACCGTGTAAATGCTGTTGAATGGGATATTCAGTGGTTAGTGCCACTGAATATCCCCAACTAACACCGCTATGTGCTCCGATGTTAACTGCTTAGTGTGTCATGGGCATTCCGGGGGCAGTGATATTTGCTAACCAAGGGGCAGTGATATTGCACCACTAGCTGGTAAGTGACCTGTGGGTAAAACTAGGTGTAGCAAAAGCTGGCCTAGTTTTAACTCCTGGAGCTACCTGGCATTGTCGGCTCCCTTCCTGCCCCCTCCTTCCCCTGGCAGACCCTTTCAGCATCCGCTCCCTTCCAGTCCTATTCTCATCCCCCGCATCAGCCCATTTGTAGCCCTAGTCCCTAATTTTCTTCCAGGGCCAGCAGCACTCTCCTCCCCTCCCCCATTAGCCCAGTTCCAGTCCCAGCCCATTTCCAATCCTATCCCCCTTATCAGCCCACTCCAGTTCTAGCCCCCCCAATCAGCCCATTACTAGTCCTAGCTCATTTCCAGTGCTAGCCCCTTGTTATCCCATTACCAGTCCTAACCCCCAGTCAGCCCATTTCCAGGCCTAACCCCCTTGATCAGCCCATTACCAGTCCTCTAGTCCCCCCCCCCATCAGCCTGTTCCCCATTCTTAACCCCCCCATCAGCCCAGTTCTAGCCCTCCCCATCAGCCCATTACTATTTCCACTGCTTACCCACCAGCCCAGCACAGACCCGCCCCAGAACTTATCAAAGGGAATTTAAACAAACCAAAAAAAAAAAATACCAGCCAGAGAAGCTGTTGCAGTGGCAGAATGAAGTGCTCTGCGGCCCCCCGCTTCCCAGGAAGAGCCTGACATTTTTTCCCTGCGCCATCTCAGCTTTGCAGAGCCGCGAAGGGAGACCATTTCCCTTTCCTATGGCTCTGTTAATGTTGAGCCCGCTGGCGCTGATGGTAAACAGGCACTCGGCCTCATTGTAGAGCCATCCCTGGACGTCACTTCTGAACTTTAACCCCACATATTCAACTCAGGACCATATCCAGCCAATGGATTGAATATCTAGGTCTGCCACAATGCGCCACATGGCGCAGAAGCTAACCTGGCCATGGTGATGTTGAGCCGCTACCAGGTTAACTCCCACAGGTAAAGATAGTCAAGGTTTACCCAGGTCTATCTTTAACTGCAGGTTGCTAACTGGGCAGTGGCTCAATATTGCCACTGCCCAGTTAGCAAAGGGTGCCAGAATGCCCACAACATGTCCTCATTCTACATGGATAGCATCAGGTCATGTAGTAGCAGAACCAGTGGATATTCGTTGGCACTAACTGTTAATGCTGATGAATATCCCTCTATAGCAGCATTTACACGGTTTACAGGTTTTTAAACTGTAAATGCCTTTGAATATTGGGCCCAGTGTGGCCAGAAGTATATTGCCAGGCCTTTCTTCTGAGGCAATAGAGGGAGAATGACTTTCCCAAAGCCACAAAGAGCACCAGTGGGATTCAAACCCTGGTTTGTTTCTTCGTGAGCCAGTGCTCTAATCATTCGGCTATACTTCCATACCTCCACCTTTCTCTACAGCACTCTCTAAAATATACCAGACCAAAGGTCCCTGCCTGCAATGGCCTAAACCCAGGACTTGAAACAACCTGGCAAGCACATTCTGAGAGAACTATAAACCACACCTAGGGCCTTTCTGCAGCATTGCACATGCAGTACGGACTATACTGGACACTCAGTACTGCATCTGCATAACAGACACCCAGCAGCAGTGTTAATCTCCTGTTCAAAGGCCAAGTCATATGTGAGGGCGAAATACCCTTCCATTGTACCTCCTAAGCCAAAGAACATTCGCACACAGATGTCCATTGGGCTGCAGTGAGGCACTAATCCTTGGGGCAGCACATGTGCAGGCTACTTATGGAGAGAGATCTGCAATTGTAAGTATTTACTTCTGGGAATTTTTCTAAATCTTGGGGAAAAAGGAATTCTTTAGTTTAAAGCTGATTAATCTGTGAACCCAGTGTATTTTTTAAATCAGGGCCTAGTAGCGGCAAAGAGCTTTCAGTTTAAATTTAAAACACATCAGAGAGCTTTCTGGTTAAATTTAGACACCAGGACTCCTCCTATCCAAGCAAGGGCTGTGGGACTCTCTGTGGAACTTGGTCACAGATTACCTTAGATGCACAGGACAGGGTACTGTGTAGTAGCCAGCTTTTAATAAGTCTTCTTTCCCTCCCTCCCTCCCCGACACTCACCCACTCCTGGGATAATCGTAGCTTTATAGGTGCTTAAACCTCTTAAAGGAAAGGAGGTTCCATATTCACTCTCAGATGCAGCTGTTTATCCTCATCAGGCATAAATTAAGGATTTGAGATTAATTAAGCTTCAGGTGAGCAAAGCACATTAAATGTATTAGCTATAGTTTTAGTAATATCAGTATCCCAGCAACCCTTAATACGTAAAGAACTTAAATATCTAAACACAACCTTAAAACTAAGATGCAGACAGCAGTCCAACAGCGAAATGGGACTTTCCAGTCTTTTGCATTGAGTATCACATGTATGATTTTCTCCTAGTTGATGAGGGGTCTTATGTATGCTCTAGGTGCAAGGAACTCTTTGCGCTCAGGGAACAAGTCCAATCTCTGGAGGCTAGTGTTAGTGTGGGTTATTCCTTTCCCAGCACTATATACCACTTACCCCCGGGACGTCCGTTAATCCTCTGGGCTGAGGAATCACCTTACCTTCTCTGTCTGGAATTCCAGGGGAACAAACACACACACGCACATAAGTAGTATGTAAGTTTATTCCACAGGTTAGAGGGGCTATCTGTCTTATACATTAACAGAAACATATACATACGTCATCAACTCATCCCCTGAGGCCCACCACAGCTTATCAGTAACTTCACAGATGTTAGTCGTCTCCGTGTAGAACAATCAATTTGTCTTAGCACAGCACATTCCTCTCCATATAACCCCACTACTGGACTTCTGCAATCCGATATACCTTGGACTACCGAAACAAGCCATCAAACCACTCCAACTGGCACAAAACACCGCAGCACGAATCATATCCGGAACTGCAAAACAGGAGCACATCACACCTACCTTAAAGGACTTACACTGGCTTCCAATCGGTGCACGCATCAGATACAAAACTATCATAAACCTATTTAAGATAAAACAGCGCACATCAGCCAACAGCCTGCACACCCTCATACAACCAGACACCAGCACACGTCCTAGAAGAAAACAAACACACAACCGAGTCAGCACCCCAAGTGAATACAAACACACACGCAAGGACACAACAGACAGAGCACTCTCCATGGCTGCTCCAACAATATGGAACAAACTACCGGACGATTTGAGGGCAACTACAGACCTCAAAGACTTTAGAAAACAGCTGAAAACCATGCTGTTCATAGAACACTATGGACACGTCACATAACCTAAGTGACTGTATAGCAGCACATGTTACCGCCTAACACTGTATGTATATAAAAAGTTTTTAGCACCACTGTATATAGCCCACATTGTACATAGCTCAAACAAATATAGCACACAATTCAACACGCACTCAACTAAATTTTCACCCTCACTGCATGTATAACACACTCACACTACCAGATCGTTTGCTGTGATACCACCTTGATTATTATGATAAGGTGGTTTAGAAATACTGTTAAATAAATAAAAATAAAAATATAGATATATACAGGATTCCTATTTTCCCTTGTGGGCCTCTTAGTCCTGCTACACACTTTAAGCTTTATTTTTTTTCCTATCAGCTAGAGTAGCAGACTTGGAGGACATAAGGAAGACACAGAGGTACATAGACGAAACCTACAGGGATATAGTCCTGAAGTCCCACCTCCAGTCTGGCAGCAACCCTGTTGCTATGGAGGAGAGAGATCAAGTGACAGGAGAGCATCACCCTGGTTTGGCAGGAAGTGATCCTGTAGTTAGGACCTGTCCTCCAGGTGATGTAAAACCTCGCATTGAGGAAGTTTTTCCAGGGCCATGTGCCCATGAGGGAAGGGTTAGTACAGACCTTATAGTTGGTGATTCAATCATTAGGCATGTAGATAGCATGGTGACTGGTGGATGTGAGGATCGCCTGGTAACATGCCTACTTGATGCGAAGGTAGGAGACCTCACGCACCACCTAGACAAGGTCTTAGATAGTGCTGGGGAGGAGTCTGCTGTCTTGGTACATGTCAGTACCAATGACGTAGAAAAATGTGGTAGGGAGGTTAAATTTAGGATTTTAAGTAAGAAGTTGACATACAGAACATCAAGGGGTAGCATTCTCCGAAATGCTTCTAGTTCCACACACAGGACCCAAAAGGCAGGCAGAGCTCTGGAGTCTCAATGCATGGATGAGACAATGGTGCAAGGATGAGAGTTTGGGATTTGTTAGGAACTGGGGAAAGGAGGGGCTCTTCCAAAGGGATGGGCTTCACCTTAACCGGGATGGAACCAGGCTGCTGGCATTAACCTTTACAAAGGAGATAGAGCAGCTTTTAAACTAGATAACAGGGGAAAGCTGATAGTCACCCAAGAGTGCATGGTTCAGAACAATGTATCCTTGAAAGATACTACCAAAAGAATGAAGTTAGGGCATATCAGCAGAGAGGTTCCAAAAAGATCAAAAGTAGCCCAAATGTCCTTGAGTATGTAGCAGACAGAGCTTAAAGATTCCGAATTACCCCTGCCTACCGATAGACAGATTAATATGAAAAAAATAGTCTCTAAAATGCTTGTGTGCAAATGCTAGAAGTCTAAAAAATAAGATGGGAGAGTAAGACTATATAGCACTAAATGTGAGGTTAGATATGATTGGTATCTCTGAGACATGGTGGAAGGAGGACAACCAATGGGATACTGTGATTCCTGGGTACAAACTATATCATAATGATAGAGCAGATCAAATTGGTGGAGGGGTTGCGTTCTATGTTAGAGAGAGCATTGAGTCACAAAAGATTAAAGTTTTTTGCAGGAAACAAAATTTGCTGTAGAATCTCTATGGATTGAAATTCCATGTTAAAAGGCGATAGCAGTGGGGGGTGTACTATCAACCGCCTGGCCAGAATGAACAAATGGATGATGAAATGCTCAAAGAAATCAGAGAAGCTAGCAAAAATGTTACAGCACAGTAATAATAATGGGTGATTTCAATTACCCCATTATTAACTCAATCAGTGTTACGGCAGGACATGCTAGGGAGAAAGTTTCTAGATGAAATAAATGACTGCTTCTTGGAGCAGCTGGTTCATGAACCGACCAGAGGGGAAGCCATTTTGGACCTAGTCCTTAGTGGAACACCAGATCTAGTGCAAGAGATAAGGGTGTTGGGGCCACTTGGCAACAGTGATCATAAGGAAAATAGTTAAGAAAAAAACTAAAAGGAGCAGTTGCAAAGGTTAAAGACCTACATCAAGCTTGGGTGATTAAAAATACTATCTTGGAAACCCAGACCAGCTGTATTCCACGCTTTAAGAAAAGTAGAAGGAAGTCCAAAAAACTGCCAGCATGGTTTAAAGGTGAGGTCAGGGAGGCTGTTGTTGCCAAAAAAGCATCTTTCATAAAATGGGAAAAAGAGCCAAATGACAAAAACTGGAAACAGCAGAAGCACTGGCAAGTTAAATGCAAGACATTGATAACGCAGGCAAAGAGGGAATTTGAGAAGAAACTTGCTGTGGAAGCAAAAATGCATAATAAAGACCTTTTCAAATACATTCATAGCAAAAAAACCTGTGAGAGAGTCAGTTGGACCATTAGATGATAGAGGGGTAAAAGGGACACTAAGAGGGGACAAGGCCATAGCGGAGAAACTGGATGAATTCTTTGCTTCGGTATTTACTGAGGAAGATGTAGGGATGTTACCCATGACTGAAGTGGTATTTAAAGGTGATACTGCCGAAGAATTGAAAGAAATATTGATACACCGGGAAGATGTATTACAACTATTTGATAAACTGAATAGTAGCAAATCACCTGGACCGGATGGTATACATCCAAGGGTGCTGAAGGAACTGAGATATGAGATAGTTCACAGATTACTAATAGCAGATCTACAATCATTAAAATCATCTGTAATACCTGAAGATTGGAGGATGGCCGATGTAACGCCAATTTTTAAAAAGGGTTCCAGGGGTGATCTGGGAAACTACAGACTGGTAGGCCTGACGTTAGTACTGGGGAAAAATGGTAGAAACCATCATAAAGAACAAAATCATTGAACACGTAGATAGTCATGGCTTAATGGGAGACAGCCAACATGACTTTAGACAAGGAAGATCTTGTCATACTAATCTGTTAGGCTTTTTTTGAAGGTGTGCATAAACAGGTAAACAAAGGTGAATTGGTTGATATGGTGTATCTGGACTTTCAGAAAGCCTTTGACAAGGTCCCTTATCAGAAACCTTTGGAAAAACTAAAAAGTCATGGGATAGGAGGCGGTGTACTATTGTGGATGAGGAACTGTTTAAAAGATAGAAAGCAGAGCGTAGGGCCAACTAGCTAATTTTCCCAATGGAAAAAGGTGAATAGTGGTGTACCCCAGGGATCTGTGCTGGGTCCGCTGCTTTTTGACATATTCATAAATGACCTGGAAATGTGAATAACGATGGAGGTTATCAAATTTGCAACTGACACAAAACTATTTAAAGTTGTTAAAACCCATGAGGATTGTGAAAAAATTGCAAGAGGATCTTGATAAATTGGAAGACTGGCATCCAAATGGCAGATGAAATGTAATGTGGACAAGTGCAAAGTTATGCACCTAGGAAAGAACAACCCAAATTATGGTTACACAATGCAAGGTTCCACATTAGGAACCTCCACCCAGGAAAGATTTAAGTGTCATCGTGGATAACATGTTAAAACCCTCCGCCCAGTGTGCAGCAGCGGCCAAGAGAGCAAATAGAATGCTGAGCATCATAAGGAAAGGAATGGAAAATAAAACAAAGGATATTATAATGCCTCTGTATTGTTCCATGGTGCGACCTCACCTTGAATATTGTGTGCAATTCTGGTCACTGTATCTTAAAAAGGATATAGCATTATTAGAAAAGTTACAGAGAAGAGCCACCAAAATGGTAAAGGGGATGGAAGGATACCCTTACGAAGAGAGGCTAAAAAGGTTAGGGCTCTTTAACCTGGAAAAGTGACGGCTGTGGGGAGATATGATAGAGGTCTATAAATTAATGAATAGAGTGGAACAGGTAAATGTAAATCGATTGTTTACATCAGAATATAGAAAGAATAGAGGACATTCAATGGAGCTACAGGGTAACCTATTTAAGACAAATAAGAGAGAATTTTTTTTTTCACTCAACATGTAATCAAACTCTGGAATTTGTTACCAGAGGATGTAGTAACAGCTGTTAGTGTAGCTGGGTTTAAAAAAGGTTTGGACAAGTTCCTGGAGGAAAGATCTATAAACCATTATTAAAAGGGAACCAGGATATCCTTGCTTGACCCAATACAAACTTTGTGGAACCTGTGTCTTTTGGGGTAACTGCTAGGTACTTGTGAGCTGGATTGGCCACTGTTGGAAATAGGATACTGTGCTTGATGGACCTTTGGTCTGACTCAGTATGGCATATCTTATGTTTTCATGACACTACAAAATAAGTACTTTTGTATATACAACAAAGTCAAACCTCATTCATGACTCATGAGGTCCATCTCAAACCATCCTGCCTTCTCCAGGGGGCCGTAATACAAGACATGCAGGTACTGAGCAATGCTCCAGTGATCAGGGTTGCCACTATGGCTGCAACTGGGGCTATGTGTGCCCGTATTGGTTAGCCCCTTTATTTCCCAGGTTGCACCTCACAGTCAGAGGACCTATACGCTACTTTGCCCATATGGAGAATGCAGTGATCCACCACATCGGCTCTGGAATGTGCAGGCACATTGTGTGCATCATGCACATAACAGCCGTCACATGTTCAAGTGTCCTTTTTTCACTGGTCACCCTGAATGTGAGGAAGGGCACACATCACCTGTTCCCCAGACCAAGCATCACACTAGATGGTCTCACAAGGCTCTGGATCAGATTTGATTTGCTGCTAGAATGCTGGGGATGTTGTGTGTAGTACTGTATATCATGCTAGCCATTTAATACCCCGTACGACTGCAGTATGTTGGAGTAGCGTGCTCTATCTGGTTCTTGTGTTTTGTACCCATTGACCAGGGACTCTTGTGTAACATTTTATGTCATGCTCCAGGGCTTGGGCAGCTGTTTCCAAGGAATGTGAATGAAGTGAGTGGTGCCTAGGTGCCAACCAGCATAGTCTACAAAAAACATAGCAGTAGGTTACAAGTAGCCCCAGAAAAGCTGCTTATCTCTCTCTTTCTGAGGGCGCTATGCAGCAAGGCTTCATACAAACAGCATGGCTATGTATCCACATAGTGCTATTGCAGGTCAAACTACAGTAACACAAGCACTGTTTCTTTATGGCAGTCCAGTCATTAGCCAGTCTGTTGGATGTCCATGCTGCTTTTGGATCTTGACCCACCTGATCTCCTTTTTCTTCCCCCTTGCTTTATCCCTGCCTATACCTTCTGTGTTTGTCTTGACTAGATTATAAGCTCTGATGAGCAGGGACTGTCTCTTACTTCTCTGTGCAGCACTGTGTATGACTTCTAGCGCTATATAAATGCTCAGTAGTAGTAGTAGTAGTAGGATGAGAGACAGAGTCGAACGCAGTTGAAATGACTAGGAAAATAATTATGAATCCTTGCACTATATTATCAGTGCCTTTGATTAATGTGATAAACAGGGATATGGGAAGGGTTTCCACACTGCCGTGGGCAGAAACCATGTTATTGTAGATCTAGAGTGAGTGTTTGTCCAGGTGATCTTGCAGTTGAGATTGCACTGCTTTTTCAATGATCTTAGCTATGAATGGGGTGCTGGAGATTTGTCTTTTGGAGATTGAACAGGACGGTTCCAAGTTGGGCTTCTTTAGGATGGGGCGTATAGAGGACTGCTTGAGTGTAGGGGAAAGGGATCCTTGTTTTAGTGAGTCGGTGACCATGGTATGGAAAAATAGGATAAGGTGTGGTCTTGCTAGCTTGATCCAGGAGACTGGGCAGGGGTTGAGCAGAGAGGTTGTTGTGTTTAGCAGTGATATGATACTATCAAGCTGTTCGTGACTGATGCAGTTGAAGGTGGTCCATTGGTTATCTTTATTTGTCTAGCTGCAATGGGTGGGGAGCTCAGGTTTGTTGTATATACCTATGTTCTGTGTGGCTTGTAGGTATAGTGCCATGTGGTGAGACTTGAGTGTGGTCCTGTTATATGTTGAGGTGGGATTTTTTGAGAGTCAATTTGCTATCTTGAATAGCTCTCTAGGTTTGTTGATTGCAGTCATGATTAGGTTGGTGTAATATTCCTGCTTGGCTCTGATGGTGAGTTTGCAATATTTGTTCCGTTCATGTAAATATTGTGTTTGTGTGTGTGTTTGTCCAGGGTGCTTCTCCACATGCATTCAAGGCAACGTAACTTGCATTTCAGTTCCTTTAGTGTAGTTGAATTCCAGGGCATGGTGTTTTGCCGTTTGCTTTTGCTGACTGTTGTTGGGGCTTGGGCGGCAGTTGATATTGTTGTGTTTCATTTGTTTAGCAATGAATCAATGTGTTCATCTGTGGAGTGAGATGTTGTTGTGGAGTAATTTTCTGAATACAATCTTGATTGTTGAATGGTACTAACCTGAAATTAGTAGAGTTGACTTCAGATTTCCATTTCTGGGTATTTTGATAAGATAGCGTGAAATTAATAAGGTGATGATCTGACCAGGACAGGAGTGACAGATGTGTGTGGTTGGTTTGAGTTGCTGGCGGTAGGGGTTGGGACTAATAAGAGGTTTAGTGTACCTCCTTTGTGTGTAGGATTGTTGATGATCTGTGAGAACTGGAGGTCGCTCATGGCATTTATGAAGGCTGAGGCTTGCTGCTTGGTTACTGAGACCAGGTTAAAATCTCCAAGAAGAATAAAGTTGTTGTGTTTGGTGGAGTGGGTACAGACAGTTTCAAGTATGATATTCGAGAATGTAAATCTAAACATGTATGTCAGGACATATCTTGCATCAAATGGTACATAGCATTAGGAACCAGCCTCAGTGATTCCTGCCCTGGTCATCTCTACAAACACGCCTTAAACTGCTAGGGATGGACTCTCACCAAATGCACAAAATCCCAACTAACCTAGCAGTTCCCCAAAGTTTGCATAATATTGCTGAGCAATAAATGTATGCCCTTTTTGGGCCTATGGTCTATAAGTGCACTCGTTCTGCTGCTCCCACTACCATTTCCCTCTTATCCCTCCCTACACCCCTCTCCAGGAACTCTATCTTCTGTCAGATTGCTTCTATTTGTGCCCTTCTCTTCCACTGCCAAATCCAGACGTCACTCATTTCACCTTGCTGTTCCTTATGTTTGGAACAAACTACGTGAGTCTGTAGTTCAAGCTTCATCACTCGCCCCTCTCAAATCCAGGCTGAACGCTCATGTCATCGTTGCTGCCGTTGGATCTGATCCACCTAAACTCCCTTGTGTTTCCTGACCGTTCCCCCTGGAAGCATCCTGTCCACAGCTGCTGTGTTGTCTGTCTAGACTTGATTGTAAGCTCTGCTGAGCAGGTACCATCTTTTACATGTGTCTGTGCAGCGCTGCGTATGCCTTAAAGTGCTATACAAATGATCAGTAGTAATAGTAGTAGTATGGCCTTCTGGCTATGACATCTGAGGCCCACCTATCTGGGTACTGGCATTTCTCACAGCATCTACACCTGTCCCATCGTGGCATATGTCGGTCTGTATAAATCCGCTATCTGTGGGGCAATCCTGTCTGCCTTCCCACAGTCAGCTTTGTGGCATTGCTCCTCTGCTCAGGCCTCTGTGGGCATGGGAGGGGAGATCTCTGTGCCATCACACCAAGTAGCCAGACTCCAGACATATCACCACTCTCGCAGCTCTCATTGATCCTGGCCTGGGTAGGGATATAGGCCCCATGGGACAATACGGGGAATGTTGGTACTACATCAGTTGTGTCTCGCAGTGCCTGGCACAACAGCAATACGGGGAATGTTGGCATTACATCAGTCGTGTCTCACAGTGCCTGGAACAACGCTTTGCTGATAATGTAGAAAGGCAGCATAGAAAATCTTAAATAAACATAAAATTCACTATGGCTTTCAATCTCATGGATCATGCACGTCCATTGAATCTATTTGATGGTAGTGGGAATTGGAGGTATGGTCCTTAAATGATTTGCCTCCTTCCTTAATGATATAAGCTTTAGCATTCGTTCTCACTCCACAGAATCCACTCTTTATCTTCTGCATTGTGATGTACTTCAAGGTGCTATCCTCTCTCCTATTCTCTTCAGTCTTTTCCTGAGTCCTCTGGCCACTACCATTCAATACTGTAAAATGGAATCAATTATTATTATTATGCAAATGATACACAGTGCAGATTCTCTTCAGATACGTTCTCACCTGAACTTTCTCCCCTCAATGATTGTTTTGACTTTATCTCGCATGAACTTAAATTCAATCTCTCGAAATCACAAGCAATATAGATCACTGGCCAAAGCAATCCAGCCAACTCTTACCCTGAAATTAGATGGTAACCATATTACTCTGACAGAGTCCCTTAAGATCTTGCACTGCAATGTGTGCCATTGAATCAATGCTGACTCCTGGCAACCAAGCAACCCCTGGGTTTTCTTGGCAAGGTGTGACCAGAAGTAAATTGCCAGGCCTTTCTTCTGAGGCAATGGAGGGTAAAGTGACTTGCCAAAAGCCAGAAGAAGTGCCTCTAGGAAATGAAACCCTTGTCTTTTGGGCATCAAGTCACTGCTCTAACCACTAGGATACTCCTCTACTCCATCAGGCTCTTAGGTTGTTTCTTTGAACCACTGTTAACCTTTTGAAATTCTGCTCTCTTCTGTAATTACATTTCTTTTTGTCACACTCTGTCAGCTCTGTTCTATAAGATCCCACTTAAACCAGGGCATCTTTAAAACAGTAATCCATGCACTGGTAATTAGTAGGTTAGACTTTGGTACCGTTCTTTACAGCAAGCTCAATGTAGCTATCCTAAAGCATCTTCAGAATGTGTAAAACATCATCATCAAATTAGTGCACTCTGCTTGGAAATATGAGCATTTTATACCTCTTTATATTCTTTAGCATCAGTTACCCATTTTCTACTGGATCAAGTTTAAAATTATGTTGCTTGGGGGCGCCGGCTGATGTGGGGGCGCACGCTGGGAGTTTTGTCTCCTTGACTCCCGATAGTCTCGCTGAGATTTCGGTTGGCAGTTTGGAACTGAGTACCCCGTCGGGAAGTTTGCCTTTGCGAAAATTGCCTCCCCTTACTCGCCCCAAGGTATTTACATTGGAGACTCTCTGGGAAGCTATTGCTACTCTCTCTTCCTCTATTAATTCTCAGACAGCCGTATTGTCCTCCCAGATCCGGGAGAATGCTGTTAATATCCAGGAAAATGTGGGAACTATCCAGTCGGTTGTGTCTACTTGTGAACAGATTAAAAAAGATAATGTGACTCTTGGTGCTCAGCTTGTTACATTTTTAGATATGTCCTCAGCCTTGGTGAAGGAGAATGAAGTGCTCAAGTATAAGTTGGAAGTGTTAGAAAACGCTTCCAGAGCGTCTAACCTTCGGGTTTTAAATTTTCCTCGTCTCCCTGAGGTGACGGCCTTGGACATGTTTAAACGGTATATTATGGAAATTCTGAAAGTTCCTTCGGATTTAATACCACCTCTTAGTAAGGTATACTATCTGCCTTCCAGAAGAAAAGCTGAGACGTCTGTGGCTGTATCTACTGTGAACTTTGGCGTCCTGGATGTGACTGGTTTCCTGGAGGATACTGGTCGTGAAGTTTCCACTCCTATTTCGTCAACTCTCCTTGTGCAGTGTGCTTTGGTTTCTGATAAAGATTGGCTCCTAAAAATGTTTTTTAAGAAAAGATGTGATACCTTTATGGGTTTTAGAATATCAATGTTTCCTGATTTAGTTAAAGAAACTCAAAGGCGGAGGAAGCAGTTTCTGCTTTATAAACCTGGGGTATTAAATATAGGGGGTACCTTTTTTCCTGAGGTTTCCCTGTAGATGCCTGGTGCTTATAGAGGGAAATAAGTATATTTTTTCTGATCCCATAGATTTGGGTAAATTTATTAACGCTAGACTTCCCGCAGTGTCCTCTACTGAGTAAACGGTGGATTTTTTACATCTGTATCTCCATAAGTGTATCTCAGGGGTCTGTGGTCTATTGGGTTTTTCTTGTTAAATAGTTTCTGTTTAATATCTTTTCCAATTCTCTGTATTGGATGGGTGTTGTCTCTCCTCCTCCCCAAATATTGTGGACTACAACAGTGCATGCTTACTTACTTGTATTTCTATATTTGCTTATGGGTTGAATGTTATTACCTGCGTACACTGTATTCGCTGTAAGGAATTATTTTCTTGCTGTTTTTTTGAAATTCTATAAATAAATAATTTAAAAAAAATTATGTTGCTAACAAACGGAGCCTCCTACACTTGCATACCCTGCTATCTAGCCTTCCATCTAATTCTCTCCTCCTCCTGCCCAACCAGATCCCAACATGAACATTCTTTTCATCTTCCCCCCAGCCAATCATGCTCATCTTGAATCCACTAGTCACTCAGTATTCTATTTTCTTGACCCTTTCTTATAGAATTTGCTCCCAGTAACACTCCACTGAATCAAATTATAAGAAATTCAAAATCAGTCTTAAGACTTTCTTCTCTGACCAAGCTTGCACAGAGGCACAACTGATACTAGTAGGTATCCCTCCAAGCATGTCAAAATTGGCTTTATGGCTCTGGGAAAGAGGGTGAAGCAGATACTGTAGGTGCACAGGTGGTGTTCTCCTCAGTCATTCCTGTTGAGGGTAAAGGCCGAGGTAGAGAAGCTTTCACCCAAGAGATGAATGCATGACTGTGTGGATGGTGTCACCAAGAGCGTTTTGGTCTCCTGGACCATGGGATGATTTTCCAAGGGCTGCTGAGCAGAATAGTGTCCACCTATTCAGGAAGAGTCAAAGTGTCTTCTTCAGCAGACTGGCTAACCTACTAAACAAGGGTTTAAACGGGGTGTGTGTGAGAGGAGTCCAGCTGATGCCCGTTGTCCTGCGCCTATCCTGTGCGGTTGGGAGTCTGACCTCCGGAGCAGCGGTGTGACGCAGTGATTGGCCCCGATGTCATCTCCGGGGCTAGAAATCCGCGGTGGTTCCGCGGTTGCGCGGTCGCGGTTGCGTTTTAAGGGGTGCGTTTAAAGGGGTTTGAGAGGCCCCTTGTGCGCCCCTTAGGCGCCCGTGGCGCGCAGAGAGCAGGGAGACCCAGGACCGGTATGGGTAAGCGTAAGAAGAAGCTAAATGTGAGTAATCCCAATCCCGATAAGGCTGTTAAAATCTCTGGGCCTATGGACAGGCATATTGTGTCTGTTTCTGGTGATGGGAAACCACCTGCTTCCCTGCCTAAACCCTCGATCTCTTTAGATAGCTCCCTTGGTTCTTCAGGGGGTTTAAACTCTGCCCCACATGCTAATTTATGGAATCCTCAACTTGTAACGTCTTCACCCGTTGAAGGAGGGGCCCTTGGAGGTCTGGAACCTATATCATCAGTGGTGTCATCTAGCTGCTTGGCGGACATTGCGGCAGTGTCTCTGCCTCAAGTCCTTCAATTGCCGGCGGTTCCTGGAGGCGTTCAAAGTGCTAATGTATCTGCTTCTCCAGAGGCTGCTCAGAATGTGTCCTTATCTGACATCTGGTGTATTCTGTCCAGGATTGAGCGCTCTTTATCATCTGTTACCACTCAGATAAATGGTTTTTCACAAGAATCTGTTTCTAAAATGGCTCAGCATGATTTACAGATAACTGCTTTAGATAACAAATGTCAGAAAATGGATGCCCAATATTCTTTGTTACAGTCTGCTAATTTGTCTTCTATGAGAGATAGTTTGACGTTACATACTCAACAGGAGTTGCTAGAGAATACTTTGAGGGCGGTAAATATTCGGTGTTTGAATTTTCCTTGTACTAGATTAATGTCGCCCAAAATATTATTTGAAAAATATTTGACTGAGGTATTGGGATACCAGTTAAATACTATGCCAGTAATTACAAAATTATATTATTTGCCAGGCCCGAGGGTTACAACCTCTGGTGACCGGCAATCTGTAGCCTTGGCTGAACCCTTAGATTCTCTGGATATTACTAATTTCATAGAGTCTTCGTGTGACTTAATTGCAACTAGATCTACTCTTTTGGTGTCTTTCTCTTCGGAGATAGACAAGAGTGCTGTTATGCGACTTTATTTTCGAAATAAGAATGCTGAATTCTGTGGTGGAAAAGTTAATATGTTCCCAGATGTGGCCAGGCAAACTCAAGCTAGGCGTAGAGCCTTTCTGGCTCTTAAGCCAAGGGTTCTCGCTTCTGGCGCAACCTTTTTCTTGAAATTTCCTTGCAAATGTCTGGTCACATCTGGGAATACTAAATATGTGTTTATGGATGTTGGTTCGCTAGAATTATTTCTTAAAGGGCTAGATTCTCAGGTTGCAGCAGATGCATAGGTATATGAGGTTTGTTATGCCTTTAAAATGTTTTCTTAGGTTGTCTATATTAGTATTGTATGTAATAATTAGAGTTTGCTAAATTTTTGGCTGTCGGCTGGATGTTCCCTCACTACTCCCCGTGATGTGGACTAAGCTTGTTTTCTAATTATTTTTGTGATAAATTATTTTGCCTGTATTTGATATTTTGTATAACCTTAATAAAAATTAAATTACAAAAAAAACAAGGGTTTAAACTAGATATGTTGGAGGCAGATGAAGAAAGTCCCCAGGTAAGTGAAAGCCCTCAAGTAACACATTAAATACTTCAAACAGGTAAAAAGGGCAGTATCTGGAAAGTGGTGTGTATTAATTAATGCCTGTAGTATAGGAAATACGATTTCAGATGTTGAGGCTTTAATAGAAGAGGCAGACTTGGATTTAGTGGCAGTTACAGAAACATGGTTCATGGAGAACCATGACAGGGACATAATTATACCAGACTATAATTTATTCATGAAGGACATGTTAGGAAGAAGGAGATGAGTGGCACTATATGTAAAAAATAATATTAAAGCTACAGAATTATAGGGCTTACAAGAGAAGAGGTTAAACTGAAAAGAGGTTATAGAGCATCCATTTGCACTGGTGTTGTATATAAACCTTCACAGGCAGAAGAATGGACAGAGATTGCATTGAAGACATTCATAGTACTGCTATGAAAAGAGAAGTGCTGCTGATAGGTGATTTCAATAAGCCAGATATTGAGTGGGACATCCCTGCTGTGGTGTCATCTAGAAGTAAGGAGATCCTGGATTCTTTATAGAAGAACTATTCCAGCAACTGGTAACAGAACCCACATGCAAGTGGGCCATACTGGACCTGGTGCTTACGAATGGGGAGAGTGTTTCTGATGTTATAGTGGGTGATCATCTTGCATCCAGTGATCATTGGATGGTGTGGTTCAGTATTAAGACAAAGGCTGAGGGTCCTAGACTTTAGGAAAGCTAACTTTGCCAAGATGGGACAATACCTCAAGGAGTCCTTAGTAGGATGGGAACAGCTGCAAGATGTAGAAAAGCAGAACTGAAAGGGGATATTTTAAGATCAACAAGCCTTTTTATTAGGAAAGCAAGTGCTGTAAATGTGAAAGGAAAAGGAGGCCACTATGGTTCTCGAAAGAAGTAGCTGAAAAAGTGAGGAAAGAGAGGATGGCCTTTATAAAATACAAGAGATCAGAGAAAGAAGAAGACAAGCATCAATATTCAGAAAAGCGAAGAGAAGATGGAAAGGAAAGCAAAGATACATATGGAAGAAAAAATAATCAATGCAGTAAAATGGGAAGACAAAACATTTTTCAGATATGTTAGTGAGAGGAGGAAGTGCAAACGTGATAGTGTCAGACTGAAGGGGTGAAGCGGAAAAATATATAGTAGCTGTTGAGGATGAGGCGGAATTGCTTAAGAAGTATTTCTGTTCTGGGTACACAGATGAAGGGCCAGGAGCAGGACCTCAGAAAACACCAACAAATAGGAACAGAAGTGAGGCAGATTTTGAACAATTTTCAGAAGACTGTGTTCGCAAGGAACTAGCGAAACTAAAAGTAGACAGAATGATGGGCCAGATGGGATACATCTGAGAGTATTGAAGGAACTTAGGGAAGTTTTAGTGGCTCTCTGTCTGATCTTTTCAGTGCTTCTTTAGAGTCGGCAGTGGTCCCAGAGGACTGGAGAAGGGCGCATGTGGTCTCTTTACACAAAAGTAGAAGTAAGGATGAGGTTGGAAGCTACAGGATGGGTAGTCTGATCTCTGTTGAGCAAACTAATGGAAACATTGCTAAAACACAGGGTAGTGACATTTCTCTAATATGGTTTTACTAAAGGCAGGTCTTGTCGGACAAGTCTCATGAATTTCTTTGACCGCGTGACCCAAGAGGGCTGAGGAAGAGCTCTAGATGTGGTGTACTTACATTTCAGTAAAGCCTTTGACCCTATTCCTCACAGGCTACTTATAAATAAATTGAATGCCCTAGGGATGGACCCTAAAGTGACTGGCTGGGTTAGAAATTGGCTGCGTGGGAGGCGACAAAGGGTACAGGTAAATGGAGCTCACTCTGAGGAGAAGGAGGTTACCAGTGGTATGCCGCAGGATCTGTCCTTGGTCCATTTCTTTTTAATAGTTTTTATAAGTGATATTGTGTAAGGGCTATCGGGTAAGGTTTGTTTCTTTGTGGATGATACCAAAATCTGCAATAGAGTAGACACCCAGGAAGCTATAGATAATATGAGTAGGGATCTAGCTAAGCTTGAAGAATGATCGAGAATTTGGCAGCTGAAATTTAACACTAAAAAATGCAAGGTCATGCATTTGGGCTGCAAAGATCTAAGGGAGTGGTACAGTATAGGGGTGAAGTCCACAAAAGAACAGCGGGACTTAGGGGTGAATATTTCTGAGGATTTCAAGTTGGCCAGACAAGTAGAAAAGGCAATGATGAAAGCCAGAAGGATGCTTGGGTGCAGAGGGAGAGGAATGGCCAGCTGGAAGAAAGAGGTAATAGTGCCTCTGTATAAGTCTTTGGTGAGACCCAATTTAGAGTATTGTGTGCAGTTCTGAGGACCACACCTTCAAAAGGATATAAACAGAATGGAGTCAGTGCAGAGGGTGGCTACCAAAATGGTCAGTGGGCTTCGTCATAAGGCATATGGGGATACCTTGGAAGAAAAACAGAAAATGGGAGATATGATAGAGACATTTAAATACCTCCAGGGACTATAGAGCTTAGTAGCTGCTAAGGAAGGGCAGACTAAATAGGCCTATGGTCTTTATCTACTGTTGTATTTCTAGGGGTATTTTTACTAAGGACCGGTAAAGGCGCACCGATTTGCATGTGCTACCGGCAGCATTAAGGGCCCCAACATGTGTTAAAGGCTGGAGCAGGGAGTAGGCATTCTGGCGTAAGGGTGCTAGCAGCTGGTTACCGTGCGTTAAGACGGTATTCGGCAGGTAAGGGTGCCAGTCTTGCACGTTAAAACCCAATAAGACTGGTTGCCACAATGCGGGTTAAGGGAGCCTTTCTTCAAGTGATCTTGTCGAAGGGCTGAATGAAAAAGTCTGTCTTTTTGCAGATGACACCAAAAGAGTGGACTCCCCTCGGGTAGTGGGGAACAAGAGGAAAGATCTACAAAAGCTGGAAGAATAGTCTAATGCTTGGCAGTTAAGATTTAATGTGAAGAAGTGCAGTGCAATGCACTTGGGAAGCAGAAATCCAAGGGAATTGTATGCAATAGGGAGCGAGAGATTGATGTGCACAGACCAGGAGAAGGACCTCGGTGTGATTGTTTCTGATGATCTCAAGGTGGCGAAACAGTGTGACAAGGCGGTGGCAAAAGCCATAAGGATGCTGGGTTGCATACAGAGAGGAATTTCCAGCAGAAAGGAAGAGGTACCAATGCCACTGTACAAGTCGCTGCTGAGGCCTCACTTGGAATATTGTGTTCAGTTTTTGAGACCGTATCTCACAAAGGATATAAAAAGGCTTGAAGCGGTTCAGAGGAAGGTGACCAAAATGATTTGGCACCTGCGTCTCAAGACTTATGAGAAGAGACTTGAAGACCTAAATATGTACACTCTGGAGGAGAGGTGGGACAGGAGAGAGATGATTCAGACCTTTAAATACTTAGAGTATTAATGGACAAACAACCTTCTTCCAAAGAAGGGGAAGATGTAAAACTAGAGGGCATAACATGAAGCTGCAAGGGGGTAAACTGAAAGGCAAAGCCAGGAAATACTATTTCACTGAAAGGGTGGTGGATGCTTGGAATGTCCTCCCAATGGAAGTGGTGGGGGCAAACAGAATGACAGAATTCAAAATGGCATAGGACAGACACAGTGGATCCCTTTATAGCAACAGGATAAAATCAAAATAAGCAGAACTATCTCTTATATCTGAACAAATAGGGGTGGCCTACACAGAGCGGTGGGTACACCCCTAAACAAAGGCATGGGGAATTGACCCGACCAGAGCGACAAGTGCACTTACTCTTGCCGCCTTGCTGGGCATACTAGATGGACCATACTGATCTTTATCTGCTGTCATTTACTATGTTACTATTATGTGCTGGATGTAAGATAAGGTAATAGCTGATGGACATGTCATCTCCACATGTTCCCTACATGTTACACAGTAAGTGTCAGGGTAATGTGGGAGGCAGATGGATGGTATCATTAAGGAGTGCCCTAGTCATTTTGTGTGATGTCACTGAGTGGTCCAGAAGTGAGAATGTGTGGCCCACTGAGGAGATGCAGTGACTGAGGATGAGTGTTGACCTGCGCAAGCTCTGCAAGTGCTGTATGCATGATACGTGCAATGTAGCAAAGTGATATTGTGTGGTCCAGGGTGTTTCAGCTTTCCTGTGAATTCTTGAGTGATCATGAAGTGTATATGGAGATTTATTTATTTATTTATTTATTATTTATTTAGACAGTTTTTGTATACCGCTTTATCCTTCAATCAAAGCGGTCACAACACAATTGGGGGATACATTTAACACGTGGGGATATGAGACACATACACTAATACTTACAGGGAACATGGGCAGTGGAGGGTTAAGTGGCTTGCCCAAGACCACAAGGAGCATCTGTGGGACTAGAAACCCCAGTCCTTCTGGCCCAAGGTTGCTGTCCTCTAGTGGGATTTGAACCCCCGACCTTCCGGCCTGAAGTACCTTGTCCCAACCACTAGGCTACTCCTGGATGCGGAGTTAGAAGAGAATGCTATGGGGGCTACCACACCCAATGTATCCCATTTGGAAATCTGAACCTAATATTGTGCACACTGAGACGTGTGTGGACTAATCAATATCAGTCATGTATGGTTCGCTAAGCATCACACCCAAAACAGAGATACTGTCAGTATGACTGCGCAAGCATGCATCAGTCTGGTGTGTGACATTCAGGTCTGAAGCATGTGCTCAGCTCCCTACAGGAAGGAGAAATGGAGGATGTCACAGTACGCCTCTTACTGTATTATGATCTCACAAAGCAGGTCAGTAACCCTGTCTTGACAGATGCAGTAGGCCAGCAGAAAAAGTGCAGTGCTATATGTGCAGAAGAGACTGCTCTGTGAATGGCTCATTCAGTACCCTGGCACCCATGTCCATGGGAGCCAGTATGAGTAGGGTTGCCAACTGGCCGGTTTTTCCACGGCCAGGCCGGCTGCCGGCGCAGAGGCAAAACCGGCCCTTTAAAAGCCGTTTTTTTTGCTCTGGCCGCAAGATCGGGAGCGGCCTGAGCAAAAAAACCGGCTTTTCTCTTCTCCGCTTCAGAGGGAGCCGGGGAAGCCCGCGCGAGGTCCCGGCTCCCTCTGAACAGCCACCAGCGTGAAGAGCCTTTATCTTCACGCTGGCGGCTGTTCCTGTGAAGCCGCGAATGCTGGGAAAGGTTAAAGGTTGCCCTTTAACCTTTCCCAGCATTCGCGGCTTCACAGGAACAGACGCCAGCGTGAAGGAAAAGGCTCTTCACGCTGGTGGCTGTTCAGAAGGAGCCGGGGCCTCGCGCGGGCTTCCCCGGCTCCCTCTGAAGACTCAGACAGCCGCGATGCTGGTGGGGGGAGGGGGCACGGACTGCATTGGCTGTGATGGGTGGGACCTGGACTGGAAAAGGGCTAAGGGGGGGGGGGACTTGGACTGGAAAAGGGCTAAGGGGGGGGGGGACTTGGACTGGAAAAGGGCTAAGGGGGGGGGACTTGGACTGGAAAAGGGCTAAGGGGGGGACTTGGACTGGAAAAGGGCGAAGGGGGGGGAATTGGAAGGGAAAAGGGCTAAGGGGGGGGGGACGTGGACTGCAAAAGGGCGAAAGGGGGGGACTTGGACTGGAAAAGGGCTAAGGGGGAGGGGACTTGGACTGTAAAAGGGCTAAGGGGGGGGACTTGGACTGGAAATAGGCTGTGATGGGGGGGGGGGGCCTGGACTGTAAAAGGGGTATGGGGGGGGGACATGGACTGGAAATGGGTTGTGATGGGGGTGGAGGGGACCTGGACCAGAAAAGGGCTATGGGGGGGGAAACTTGGACTGGAAATAGGCTGTGATGGGGGGGGGACCTGGACTGTAAAAGGGTTATGGGGGGGGGACATGGACTGGAAATGGGTTGTGATGGGGGTGGAGGGGACCTGGACTGGAAAAGGGCTATGGGGGGGGGGGGGAACTTGGACTGGAAATGGGCTATGGTGGAGGAAGGGGGATCTTGGACTGGAAATAGGCTGTGATTAGGGGGGCTAGGACTGCAAATGGGCTGTGATGGTGCGGGGGGACTCAGACTGCAAATGGGCTGTGATGGTGCGGGGGGACTCGGACTGCAAATGGGATGTGATGGTGGGGGGGCCTAGGACTGGAAATAGGCTGTGATGGGGGACTTGGACTGGAAATGGGCTGTGATTGGGGGGGGGGAGCTAGGACTGGAAATGGCCTGTGATGTGAGGGCTAGCACTGGAAATGGGCTGATGAAGAGCTGGAATAGGACTGGAAATGGGCTGATGTGGGGCATGGGAGAATGGGACTAGAAGGGAGTGGATGCTGGGTGGGTCTAGAACTATAAGGGAATTGATTTGGGGGGAGGACTAGAATGGATGGGGAATGAGAATGGAGAGGGGAAAAATATTTTGTGTGGAAGAAAAGTCTATGATGGGCTGGGTATTGGGAGAGTAAGAGGGGCTTGAGAATGGAAGGGTGAAATTTAAACGGATGATAAAGGAATAAGGAAAGAATTGGGGGAAAGAGCAAAAGGGAAACAATCAGTATGTTAAAGCAGAAATAGAGAGAGAATGGAAAACATCTCAAAGAGAAGAAAGGACAAATGGATAGCTCGCAGAAGACACGAAGAAACCAGAAGAAAGTGACTGGAGCAATTGCAACTGAAAAATAAAACGCCCAAACAGAAGGTAGAAAAATACTTTTTATTTTGAATTTATTAACTGGAATATGTCTGGTCTGGGAAGTGTGTATTGCTAACATCTTTGCGTTTTTGTTTAGTGCAAGAGGAAATGACTTTATAGTTTTATTTCTCCAGTGTTGTACATTTCATGTTTGGATTTTGGGGTTCCCAGTTTAATTATTATCTGACCAAGGAAGTTAGCCTACACGTATCCTCGGTAATTTTTGTGGGTGGGGCTGGGGGCGGGGCAGGGGTGGGATTAGGGGCGGAGAATGGGTGGAGCATGGCGAGCCACAGGTGTCGGGTTTTTCTCGGTGAAAAAGTTGGCAACCCTAAGTATGAGCCCCAAGAACTTGTATACAACATGTCAGCAGGAGGCATTGTAGTGTGGACAGCCACGGTAGACTCATGGTCTGAGAAGCAGTAAGGTTGTCAAAAGGATGACAGTTTGAATCCCACTATAAGTGAGTGTACTGTCACACAACTGAGATAAGCAGCCATGGCTGTGGTCCCAAATTCTGGTGTGTTACTGCTTCCATTTTTGATGGCTGCATTGGGTCTGCAAGATAGTCAAACATCTTTTCATCACTAAGGTAGGCTGAGGGGGAGTTTATAGTTACTTTTATTTGATATACATATACCATGTCTAAGCAGTTAACAATTTTATACAATCAGGTACATATTTTTCCCTCATTCCCGAAGGGGCTCATAATCTAAGTACTTGTAGATGAGGCAATGGAGGGCTAAGTGGCTTTCTCCAGCACCAAGCAGGAAGTCAGTCCTCACTTATGGGTGACGTCGGCGCCGACGGAGCCCTCGCGGAGCAATTTTCCCCAGCTTTCAAAGAAAGCCTTTGGGAATTGCAGCGCGCATGCGCGGTCGTCTTCCCGCCCGAGGGTGCCATCTTAGCCAGTCTTCTTTTTTCCGCGGAGCCCTACAGACGTCCCCGTCTTGTCCCCGCGAAAAAGTTGATTTTCTTCTTTGTTTTATCCTTTTTTCTTTCGGTTCGACGCCGATCGTTTTCCCGCCCGGACTCGCGACGCCGGTCTCGAGTCCTCTTTACTTTTTTCGGTTTTTCTGACTTAGTCAGCTTTCGTTTTCGGTTTTCCCTGGCAGCCCGGTCCTTTGACCTCGCAGGGGCCCTTTTTCCCCCGATGGCTGCCAGTGGGTTTAAGCGGTGTGGTCGGTGTGACCGAAATATGTCACTAACCGACACACGACTTTTGCCTCCGCTGCCTGGGCCCGGATCATGAGGAACTGATCTGTGGGCCCTGCAGCAAACTGTCCTCAAAGGCGTTGAGGAGTCGGCGGCATCAGCGTGAGAGAATCTTCGCTGACCCCAGCCGTACCCGGACCTCGTCGGAGGCCTCCGCGTCGAAAGGCTCCAGCTCGGACCGTCGCCGGAGCTCCTCCGACCGGGGTTCTCCCTCCGGGGACCATCGTCGGAAGGAAAAAACCCGCGAGGGCGGCGTCGGTGGATGCTCCTGGTTCCGCGAGGGCCAGGTCGCATAGCCCCGACAGCCGCCCCGGGTCCTTGGAGAAGGAACACATCCCGAAGCGACCTCGCCTGGAGTCGGAGATGCCTGCCCGGGTAAGTCCTGTGGTCCTTCTGGACTCGCCTCCGCGACAGCCGACGTCGGGCCCGACGCCGTCGGGGCCCGAGTCGGGGGCTGCTGGGTCACCTGAGCTCGGACTCAGGTTGACGGCCTTGGAGAGCAGACTGTCTGCCTTCATGGACCAGCAGAGGGCACTGCTCGCTGGCTTCGCTGGCGCCGCTGCCCCGACCGCCGGGACGTCGACGTCCAAGTCGACCCCGGAGACCGAGCCGATCCTCGAGTCGATGAGAACTCGAGTCGATCCTCGGTCGAGGTCACCCTCGGCCTCCCGTTCGGGACCGAGGTCGCCAACGCCGACTCCCTCGGCGTCGGGGCGGCTGGCGCCGCACCCTGCCCGGGCCGACCCCACCGAGTCCTCGTCGGAGTCGGTCTGGGAGTCTGAGGAGGAAGAGTCACCTGATTCTTTCCGGACTCGGTGTGTCCCATCGGACTCACCGGAGTCCGAGCCTCGGAAGCAGTCCCCCCCGGAGGATGCCCGGTTCTCGGACTTCGTTAGGGATATGGCCAAGGCTTTGGCCTTCCCTGCGGATCCCGAGGAGGAGCCTCGAGCCGAAGAGCTCGACGCCCTCCAGTATGACTCTCCCGCGAGGGAACACTTTACTGTGCCGGTTCCTCCTATGCTGGAACGACTACTCTTCCGCATGTGGGAGAGTCCGGCCTCCTCGCCGGTCCTGAGCAAGCGGGTCGATTCTATCTATCGGGTCCGCAAGAGCCCTGGCTTTCAAAAGGCACAGCTGCCACACCATTCCATGGTAGTGGAATCGGCCATGCATCGTCTTAAGAGCCAGAAGATGCACTCCTCGGTGCCTCCTGGTAGGGAGGCCCGTAACCTGGATGGCCTTGGCAAGAAGTGCTTCCAGGGCTCTATGCTCGCATGTCGTGTCCAGACTTACCAGCTCTACATGGGCATGTATCTCCGGGATCTGGCTAAAGAGCTAGCCGGATTCTCCGCTGGTTTCTCCGAGGAGCCCTTGCGGAGGTTCCTTGCCTTGTCCACGGGCATTCGGGAATGCTCAAAGTTCATGTCCCGAGCAGCCTATGATGGCTTTGAGGCCTCGGCTCGAGTGGCCGCAGCCGGCATCGGTGCCCACCGACAGGCTTGGCTTCAGTCGTCAGACCTTGAGCCCTGGGTACAGGACAAGTTGGTCGATGTCCCCTGCCGAGGCGAAAACCTCTTTGGCAAGCCCATGGCGGAAAAGGCTGCACAAATTGAGACTGAGACTCTCACCAGGACCAGGCTTTCTAGGAAGACCTCCGCCCCTTCCCAGAAAAAGAAGGGCTCGGGGAAAAAGTCCTTTTACCCGAGGAAGGCGGCTGCCTACAAACAATACCCCCATTATCAGGCCCCTGCAGCTCCCCAACAGGGCCAGCAGGCCAAGGGACGGGGTAACGGGTCCCGTAGGCAGCAAGCCCCCAAGCCTGCGCCCCTGCTCAGCAGGGTGGGGGCTTTTGACTCGCTCAGCATAGCCTCTCCCCCCCCGCTGGTTCCTCCCAGCACCGGAGGCCGGCTGGTTCACTTCGCCCACAGGTGGTCCAGCATCACCGCAGATGCCTGGGTGCTTCAGGTCGTGCGAGAAGGCTACCTTCTCCACTTCCATCAGGTCCCTCCCTCCTATTTTCCGGGAGAACCTCCGCGCCCCCCTCTGCACAGGGAGTTGCTCCTTCAGGAGTTAGCAGGTCTTCTGCAGGAACAGGCGGTGGAACCGGTGCCACACCACCTGAGAGGTCAAGGCTTTTATTCAAGGTATTTTCTGATACCAAAGAGAACAGGGGGCCTCAGACCCCTCCTGGACTTGCGCAACCTCAACAAGTTCCTTGTGCGGGAGAAGTTCAAAATGCTTACCCTTGGAATCCTTCTGCCCTACCTCCAGCAGGGAGATTGGCTATGCTCCTTGGATCTAAAGGATGCCTACACGCACATCCTCATCCACCCAAGCCACCGCCAATACCTAAGGTTTGTGGTGGCAGGAAATCATTACCAGTACAGAGTACTGCCCTTTGGCCTGTCCTCCGCACCGCGCGTCTTCACAAAATGTCTCGCGGTCGTGGCGGCCCATCTCCGGCTTCACGGCCTCTATGTCTTTCCGTACCTCGACGACTGGCTCATCAGAGCAGCGTCCGCTCAGGAGGTCACCAACGCCACGTGCCGCACGGTGACTCTGCTGCAGCACTTGGGCTTTGTTATAAACTTCGCAAAGTCCACTTTGCTCCCCTCACAGGATCTCGAGTTCATCGGCGCAAGGCTGCACACTCCTCAGGCGCGAGCGTACCTACCGCTCGACAGGGCTCAACGGCTCATGGACCTAGCCGACCGCTTTCGCAGCCAGCCCCTGGTCTCCGCCAGGCGCTTCCTGAGACTGCTCGGCCATATGGCTTCCACCGTCCATGTGACCCCCAATGCCCGCCTGAATATGCGGTCTGCTCAATGGTGTCTCCGCCAGCAGTGGCGACAAGCCACGGGCGGCCTAGCAGACCTAGTGCGCGTTTCCGAGCCGCTGGTCTCGTCTCTCCGGTGGTGGCTCCGGCAGCCGAACCTGATATTCGGAATGCCTTTCCAGTCACCTCAGCCGACCCGGGTGCTAACCACCGATGCATCCCTCCTGGGCTGGGGAGCACATTGCCAAGAGGCATGTACTCAGGGCCTCTGGACCACGTGGGAGTCTGCTCAGCAGATCAACTTCCTGGAGCTCAGGGCGATCCGCCTAGCTCTCAAGGCCTTCTCCCACCTGACTTCCCAACAGTCCGTCCTTGTCCAGACGGACAATCAAGTTGCCATGTTCTACGTGAACAAGCAGGGGGGCACGGGCTCCTTCCTCCTCTGCCGGGAGGCACAGAAGCTCTGCTCTTGGGCCGTCAGTCACGGCATTCTCCTCAAGGCAGTTTATCTCCCGGGCCAAGAAAATTGCCTTGCAGACAAACTCAGCAGGGTCCTCCAGCCGCACGAGTGGCGTCTGGATCCCTTGGTAGTTCAGAAGCTCTTCCTCAAGTGGGGTCTCCCCACGGTGGATCTCTTTGCCAGTCCTCACAACCGGCAGCTTCCTCGCTTCTGCTCTCGTCAGCCACACCCCCTTCGGGTTGCGGCGGACGCCTTTCTGATCTCGTGGTTCGGGGAGCCTTCTGTACGCTTTCCCTCCCATCCCGCTAGTCTCTCGGACTCTTTTCAAGGTTCTCCGAGAAAAAGCCTTCATGATCCTGGTGGCCCCTCGCTGGCCCAGGCAGCCGTGGTTTCCGCTCCTGCTGCAACTGGCGGTGGAGGATCCAATCCCTCTGGGGGTACAACCGGATCTCCTCACTCAGGATCAGGGGTCCCTCCTGCACCCCAACCTCAGGTCTCTCAACCTCATGGCCTAGCTGCTGAGAGGATAGTCCTTGCTCCCCTTCTCCTGCCGGCGGAGGTGGAGGAGGTCGTCTTGGCTTCGCGACGGCCTTCTACCCGCAAATGCTACGCCCTTAAATGGCGTCGCTTTGCAGTCTGGTGTACCCAACAGTCTCAGGATCCCTTCTCCTGCCCGGTGTCGGTGATCTTGCAGTACTTGCTACACCTCTCTAATCTGGGACTTAAGTCCAACTCCGTCAAAGTTCACCTCAGTGCTCTTTCAGCACATCATGTGCCGGTGGACGGCAGACCTCTCTCCAATGACCCTCTCGTAGCGAGGTTTCTCCGAGGTCTCCTTCTACTTAAACCACCTCTGCGCCCGCCAGCGCCTGACTGGGACCTGAATGTGGTTTTGCAGCGGATCACCTGTCCGCCTTTTGAACCTATGGCTACCTGTTCTCTCCGTTTTCTGTCTTGGAAAACACTGTTCTTGATAGCCCTCACTTCCGCTAGACGCGTAAGTGAATTGCAGGCCCTCGTGTCTGATCCCCCTTACACTAGGTTCTACAAGAATAGGGTGGTCCTACGGACTCATCCGAAATTTCTGCCTAAAGTGGTCTCCCCTTTTCACATCAATCAGGAGGTGGTACTTCCAACCTTCTTTCCCAGACCACACTCCAGCCGAGCTGAGACGGTCCTCCATACCCTGGACTGTAGAAGGGCTCTGAACTTCTACCTTGACCGTACGCGGGAGCACCGTAAAGCTGCTCAGCTTTTTGTGTCTTTTGACCCCAATAGATTGGGGCTCCCGGTCTCCAAGCGTACTCTGTCCATCTGGGTTGCGGACTGTATCTCTTGGGCTTATGGGGCAGCCGGACTCTCCTTAGAAAGTAGAGTCACGGCTCATTGCGTTCGGGCAAAGGCCACGTCAGTGGCTTACCTCCGCTCTGTTCCGCTGGCAGACATCTGCCGGGCCGCTACTTGGTCTTCGAGCCAGACTTTTGCGGTCCATTACTGTCTCGAGAGGGAGTCCCGTAGGGACAGTGCTTTCGGACAGGCAGTCCTCCGTAATCTCTTTGAGGTCTGAGCAACTCCTACCCTCCATCCCGGATGTGGGCTACCGGTGGGTGATAATTCAGCGAAGATTCTATCCTTCTGTGCTGCTGAGCTAGAGGGAGCTCATTTTTGTGCTTAGGGTCTCCGGTAGCCTTGAGCTTGGGAGTCCCATAAGTGAGGACTGACTTCCTGCTTGGTCCTGGAGAAAGCGTAGTTACTTACCTGTAACAGGTGTTCTCCAGGAGCAGCAGGAATCAGTCCTCACTACCCTCCCTCCTCCCCTTGGAGTTGCAATCGTCTGCTTATGTTCTTTATGCAAATTTTTATGCTGTCTTTTTTAGCTATGTCATCTGACTGGCTAAGATGGCACCCTCGGGCGGGAAGACGACCGCGCATGCGCGCTGCAATTCCCAAAGGCTTTCTTTGAAAGCTGGGGAAAATTGCTCCGCGAGGGCTCCGTCGGCGCCGACGTCACCCATAAGTGAGGACTGATTCCTGCTGCTCCTGGAGAACACCTGTTACAGGTGAGTAACTACGCTTTCCCAAGGCCACAAAGAGTGCCTGTGGGACCAGAAACCTCAGAATTTCTGGCCTGAGGTTGCTGTCCTCCAGCAGGATTTTGAACTTTTGGCCCTATGGCCCAAGGTAACTTGTCCCCACTACTAGGCCACTCCTCCTTTTTAGCAGTACATCCTGTGTGAATCAATGCCCTAGGCAAACATGATCACATCTTACCAGTAGGGGAGGAAGTAGAGAGAAGGTTTGCATGGGATGTCCTGAAATTACATGATGTATGCCAGCTAAAGCAAAAATATGGACAAATAACTGCATGCCACGGGTCCACCTTGAGAAGGCTCCACTCAGTGGATAATGCACATAGCAATCTTATAATTTGGGCACTTGTGTGGTACCAAAGTTAGAAAAAAAATGTGAACAAAGCCTGCTAAACATTGCACTAGGTACACAAAACCCTACCAATGATAGGTTAAATATTACCATGGCTGTGCTGCTGTTGCAGCATTTGCAAATATATCAATCATGTCCAATGGCTCCAACATCAAAACCACTCATAAGTGTTCATCAGAGTGGCATGTAAACCACCCCCTACAGGAAAGGCTGAGAGTTTTGAGCTCTCTCCTCCCACTGGACATTTAGATTATTGGTACATTAAGTGCATATCTTCAGGGGTCATGTAACAGATGCACAGCTATAGCTGATGTTCACTGTGGAAAAAGCAAAAGAACCCTGTGTCCACTGAAAGTTATCAAGTGCTGTATCCAGGAAGGCACAGATGTAAGAAACAGCATGCAGGTTAAAGAAGGGAAGCAAGCAGCAAAACCAATGCATCAACTTCTGTCGTCTAAAACATACTTTTGGATGTGATCGGTTGCTATGTATGTCTCACTTTGGAAGCCTTGACCACATTCTGCAACTCTCTAAAACTGGGTTCCCCTACCTGCACCCCAGCCAGCACACATCTTGGCCTATCCACATTGAAAATGCATGATTGAATTTTGCTGACAGTACCTGCATCGTATGACAATCTCTCTCATGCATATTCTTTGTGGATTCCTGGAAAAGGTAACTGGCTGGGGAATTACCCAGACAGGGATTGGAATCCTAGCTCTACACCAGGGGTCTCCAACTGCAGGCCTACAGGTCCCCAACCCAGTCAGGTTATTAGGATGTCCATCATGAATATGCCTAAGAATAATGTGCCTGCCCTATCCCCCACTGTATTGAAATTACAAATGCAGGGATATTCTGAACACATGACTGATTTGTGGCCCTCCAGAACTGAAACTGCACACCCCTGCTTGAAAATTAAGGCATTCTACTTACACTCTGCATCAGGATACCACCCAGCTTGTAAACCACAACAACAAGGCAGGGCACTGGGCCCTGTACAGGTCAACTATGCTGTGCCCATATGTTTCTCATATGACATTCCAAATGCAGAGAACCTTGGTTGCTGTGTGTGTGTGAAAACAACTTGCCACAACAGAGCAAACATCAAAAAACATCTCTACTTGTTCTCGGAGCTGTCTCATCTTCTCCAGTGACCCAACAATCATCTGCACTCATATGCATAAAACTGCCAAAGTCACATCGCTAAGATCCCAACACATACCAGATGCAAGCCTGATTATGCTGCATGCAACCCAAATAGCATCTGTATAGAGAATGCTATTGCCACATTGGATATGTTTATTTCCAGCCTTGTACATCAAAGGTACACATATAACCACAGGGGATGATGTGGATAATCCACAAATTCCTCTGAGGAGTAGATACATGGGGTAGGATGTTGTGTGTGCATGCTGAAATATATCCAGCACATGTGAGGCTCCAAATTCACCCTGACTGTGTAGATGGGCCCACACAGGCTGGTTACCATCTGCAGAAATAGTACTGATTGTCCTCCCATATTGTGGGGCATACCTCAATCAGTATGAGAGTGCAGCAGGTCCACACCGGTAGCTGTAGGGCTCAATGCTGCACCATGCAGTCCTATCTTTCTACCCAGCCTGCTGCCATGTAGCACCAGCTAATATGGGCTGGTTGGCTACAGGGTACATGCAGTGACTGCTAAACACTGTAACACCTCAAAGCTGTAAGTGGTGTTATGACCAAAGGGGGATGGTGAATGGACCATTCTGAAGGGGGCATGGGGAATGTGGCATTTGGGTTGTGGAGCTTTGAGGGAGGGAAGAGGATGGTGTGTGGGCCAGACAGGGAAACACAGTCCTGCCCTTATCAGAACACCCCCCCCCCCATGGCCCCCATCAAACAGGCAGCCCATACCCTTTCTGCAAGGTATCCTTGTGATGCCATCTAACTCACAGATGAACTTGGATAAATGTGGCTGTGCCACACACCAACACACAATGGTACACATAGCTACCATGATGATGTGGCTGGTGTGCAAAATGCATGGAGATACAGCAGCTGTGACTATTTGGGCTGCCTGAACTGGGCTTGGTCTGTGTCACAGCAGCTTCACCATGAACCTTGCTATGTGACTGCCTTGGCAGCAAACATGTACACAAATCTATTAGAGTGATTGATGTCTTGTAGCTGTCAACTCAGTTAGAAACAGAAACGGCAGAAAAAGACCACATAGCCTATCTACTACACTAGTCCCCTTTTAACCTTTAGGTATCCTTTGTGTTTGTCCAATGCTTTTTTTAATTCAGATACTGTCCTCATCTCTACCACCTCCACTGGGAAACTATTCCAGTGGAGGAGTGGCCTAGTGGTTGGGGCAAGGTACCTCAGGCCAGAAGGTCAGGGGTCAGAGAACAGCAACATTGGGCTGGAAGGACTGGGGTTTCTAGTCCCACAGGTGCGCCTTGTGGTCTTGGGCAAACCACGTAACCATCCATTGCCCATGTTCCCTGTAAGTATTAGTGTATGTGTCTCATATCCCCTCATGTTAAATGTATCCCCCAATTGTGTTGTGACCACTTTGATTGAAGGATAAAGTGGTATACAAAACTGTCTCAATAAATAAATGCATCTATCACTCTTTCCATAAAGAAATATTTTTGCATATTACTCCTGAGTCTGTCCCTTTCACCCTCATTCTATGTCCCCTTGTAGCAGAGCTTGCTTTCAATCGACAGAGACTCTCATCTTGTGCATTTATGCCACGGAGGTATTTAAATGTCTGTATCATATTTCCTCTATCCCACCTTTCCTCTAAAGTATACATATTAAGATCTTTAAGTCTGTCCTCATAAGCTTTTATAACACAGACCACTACCTATTTTAGTAGTCACCCTCTGCACTGACTCCAACCTGTTTATATCCTTTTGAAGGTGCGGTCTTCAGAACTGCACACAATACTCCAAATGAGGTTGCATCAGAGACTTATAAAGAGGCACTATCACCTCCTTTTTACTGCTGGCTATTCTTCCTATGCACCCAAGCATCCTTTTGGCTTTCGCCGTCGCTTTTTCTACCTGTTTAGCTACTTTAAGATCATCAGACACAATCACGCCCAAGTCCCACTCTTCTTTTATGGACAGAAGTACTTCACCCCTACACTGTACCGCTCCCTTGGATTTTTGCAGCCCAAATGCATGACTCTGCATTTTTGGCATTAAATCTCAGCTGACAAATTCTAGACCATTCTTCAAGCTTAACTAGATCCCTCCTCATGTTATCTACATCTTTCTAGGTGTCTACGCTATTACAGATTTTGCTATCATCTACAAAAAGGCAAACCTTACCCAACAGCTTTTATTTATTTATTTTATTTAGACAGTTTTGTATACCACCTTATCCTTCAATCAAAGTGGTCATAACACAGTTGGGGGATACATTTAACATGAGGGGATATGAGAAACATACACTAATACTTACAGGGAACATGGCTTGCCCAAGACCACAAGGAGCACCTGTGGGACTAGAAACCCCAGTCCTTCCGGCCCAAGGTTGCTGTCCTCTAGTGGGATTTGAACCACTGACCTTCTGGCCTGTGTTACCTTGTCCCCCAACCACTAGGCCACTCCTCCCTCCACAATGTCACTAACAAAGATGTTAAAAAAATCGGACCAAGGACAGATCCCTGAGACAAACCACTGGTAACCACCTCCTCCTCAGAGTAAGCTCCATTTATCTGTACCCTTTGCTGCCTCCCACTTAACCAATTTCTAATCCAATCAGTAACTTTAGGGTTCATCCCTAGGGTGCTCATTTTGTTTTGTAAGTCACCTGTGCGGTACAGTGTCAAAGGCTTTACTGAAATCTACTGAAGACCAAAGCTGCCTTCAACAATCTGCCAAGTGATTGGAAAGGGCATATGAAATCTAAGTACACCACATCTAGGGCTCTCCCCCTGTCCAACTCCCTGGTCACCTAGTCAATTTGTCAGACAAGGCCTGCTTTTGGTAAACATTACTATTCTCTCTTTTAGCAGCATTTCCAATAATTTACTCATTTTAGAGGTTAGACTAACCGGACTGTAGTTTTTATCCTCATCCTTTCCACTTTTGTGTAAAGGGACCACATATGCCTTTCTCCAGTCCTCTGGGACCACTCCCGACTCCAAAAGAAGCATTGAAAAGGTCAGTCAGTGGAGCTGCCAGAATGTCCCCAAGTTGAATCTGGATAAGCCCCTGGGCAAACACTGTTCACATGCCCCAGTTGTGTTTCTCACCCCTACATCGTTTACATTGTGTGCATAGTGCTAGTTTAAATAACAACCCATACTGCCCTACACCTTCACAGATGTCACATTTCCCTTCTACAACAGAACAGCTACAGAGGTCAGCTTGGATCTATAGCCCAACAATGGCAAACATCTGTTGTAGTCCAGGGTGCCCTGACACCCTCAACATTCTGGGCCTGCCTGAATTCCTGGACAGTGCCCAGGAAGCAGCACTACGGCTGTCCTGTCACTGGACCTGTCTTATCCCAGAACAGCCCTAATAGCTAGCTGCTGCCCTCCATGTCACAGAATCCCTCCCCTCCTTAACCCCTACCCATCCATACCCTAACACTGTGTCATGTCTTCTTTTTCCCTATGCTGCTCTTATGGCCCCTCACTACACTCAATGTTCCCTTTCCTTCTGGGGCTGGCAGCTGTCCACACATTTTCCAAGATGCTCACCAGGGTTTGGGAGCAAGCCCTGTTATCATGGATTATGGACACCTCTTGTGCCCAATCTCAGTGGGGACTGAGTCTAAGGACATTGCTTGTGATATGTACCCCACAAATGGAATGTTGCCACTCCTGTTTGTATGAAACTGTTCACAGCACATATGTGTGAAACCACATTGGTAGGTGTCATGTAGAGGAAACTGATTTGTAGCACAGTGTCTACCATACAGGTCTGCTAAGTCCATTGAGATGTTTGTCAGAAAGCCAGCCTGGGCAGTTTGTAGTAATGTGTTAACGGTATATGTATGTGGACTTTCAACCACTGAAGGGAGGCAGGTTTAGTAGGTGATAAGTTGGTCATCACAGCTTCTGACCAACAGTGGTGTGGGTCAGGGGCCTGGCCAAGATATGGCCTAGGAAGGCAACAGAAGATCCCCCACACCACAGCTGTCTGCACAGCCACATGTTCCATCATTGCTGTCCACATATCTTCCTACCCCATCCTCCCCTCTCATGTTCTCACAACATAAACCCCCACCATCCATGTTTCTACACAGTATGCACCCTCCCTTTCTCTCCTCCCCTTTTGGATCCCCAAAAATACCTTGAACCTACACACCATTGGGACCTCCATCCCTCATTGTCAGTTGTCCCTGAGCCTATTCCACCCTATACAGTTGTGGTCAACATTATTGCCACTCTTGCATTGTAGGTGTGTAGTGTGCAATCTCTTGAGAGATAGTTGTTATGATTCCAACTGTATGTCACTATAATATGTCAATGGTATGTTAAAAGTATGCAACAAACGAAAGATGTCTGCGCATCTTAGACATTGTACTTTCTGAGAAAAAACACAAAATATGACCTGGACTGGATTAAGATTCACTTGTCCACCCCTTGGTAATGCTGACTGCTTCCTAATATTTCTTGTAGACATCTGTCTGCTGGTAAGAACATAAGATATGCCATACTGCGTCAGACCAAGGTCCATTAAGCCCAGTATCCTGTTTCCAACAGTGGCCAATCTAGGTCATAAGTACCTAACAGTTTCCCCAAAAGTCACAGTTCCACAATGCTTGTATTGGGTCAAACAGTGATATACTGGGTCCCTTTTAATAATGGTTTATGGACCTTTCCACCAGGAACTTGTCCACTTTTCAATTGCAATTTATTTGTTTATTTATTTGTGAGTTTTATATACCACTTTGTCATCATAATCAAAGCAGTTTAGATATGACATTAAACAAACTTATAACGATTTACGTTGAATGCATTTGACCTATGGCAGATGTGAACTTTTTGCAAAGGTTCTCGATTCGAATGAGATCAGGACTCCTTGCTAGCCAGTTTAAAACAGTCCATTTGTTCCTTATGAACTATTCTTTAGTATATTTGGATATATGTATTGGGTCGTTGTCCTGCTGGGACACATGACCCTCAATTCAGACCTTGCTGTCTGACACTAGGTGGCACTTTTGGCACCCAAATACTTCGGGAGTCCCCTAATCTCATGATTTCTTTACTACATTCCAAGCTTCTAGTTCCTAAGCCTGTAAAACAGCTCCACAACATCATGGAACCTCCGCCATATTGCACTGTTGGAAGGGGTTTTTTTTCCCCAATAAGCTTCATACCGTTATCTGTACATGTATGGCTGGCCTGTATTGCCCAAGAGCTCATGTTTGGTATCACCTGTTCAAAGAATATTTTCCATGAGGGATTGTGATTTCTCAAAGTGGGTTGGGGCAGAGATCAGGCGTGCCTTTCTATGTCTGTCTTTGAGCAGTGGGGTCCTTCTTGGCCTTCAACCCTGAGGTCTGCCTTTGCTGAGTGAATGCATATGATGCAGATTGAAACCACTACTCCAGGTTGCTCATGTTCACCCTGCAGCTCTTTGGATGTTGTACATGCAGTTTGGCAGACAATTGTCACTAATCTTTGCAGGCTTTTGGGGTTTGGTATCACATTCCCATCACATCCTGGTGATTAATGCACAGTTCCTCTGAATAACATTATCCTGAATAACCTTGCAGACTGTGCACACGGGAATCACCAGCTCTTGGTAGATGCTACTGTATCCCGTCGCAGTTTGCTCTGTTTTGATAATGGTTTCTCAGATGGTCTGTTGTACCTGTTCTTCCATGTCAAGCCAACATGGGGAGTGAATGTGGACATTGTTGCCATTGTACACAGCATGCCTTATGTGAATGAATGCATGTGATTTATGACTGTCAATCAGCAGTGTGCAATATTGTACTGCAATGTGTTGGTGCTTCTTCAGCTCAAACTGCTGTGGGCTTTTCCTGAATGCTGGCAATACTCATGTGCTGAGAATATCTCCATTTGTGGCCTATGTCCTACAATGTATTCTTTTGGATTGTGGTGTTTGAGCTGATGATTTCAGGTGTCATATATGTGTGCATCTGTAGTTGGAAGCCATGTCCTGGGATATGTGATTGTCTGAGCTCTTGTACAGTGAGGGGTTGAAGTGCAATTGTAACAATAATGTTCACCACAATTATACCAGGATGCAAATGACATAAAATCAGGAAAGGGTAGGTTGCCCCACTAGTGGATAGGTGTTTGAGCAGCACAGCATGGTGCACCCTCCAAAGTACTGCCACACTATCAGACATCCAAAATTGGCCATATACCCACAGCCAGACATTACTTGGTTTCACAGTTCTCTGTTGGCATATGTATCACCATGCAGTATGTGATTTGTTGAACAAGATATTAACCATAACATTCAGTGTTCATGGTCCCGTGATATAGCTGTGTGAGGCTGCCTCCCGCCCCCACCAGCTGCAATACAAGGTGTGAGACACTGAACTGATGGTCAGGGTGGGCACATTACTTTCAAACCCTACCCAACAGATTACGGACTTGGGGGAGACATCAGCAATGAAGACTCCATCACAGCTATTGTGCAATGCAGATGGGCAGTGGTACAGACACTGGGCCTGCCTGTTAGGTGCATAGTTGTAGATGGATTGTTTTGCACATAGCTGAGTTGTGGGTATGTGTGTGTATAGTCCAGGGGTTCCCAAACCAGTCATTGGCCCACCACAGCCTGTCACATTTTCAACAGATTCACAATACCAATGAATGAGTTCAATTAGCATTCTATGGCAGTAGTGTATGCAGATCTCTCTGATGAATTTCAATTTTTCATATGCTGATTCCCTGACTGGCTGAGAGGCTAGTCTGCAAACCCCTACTACGAACACCTAGTAGGTGAATTGTGCATTCATGGTTACACTGTGTTGGTGTTGCAACTCGATTCCAGTGAGCACATGGGGGATGATGCTGGGGTCACAGGGATATGCGGACACTTTGATTCTGACCACGACCAAGTGATGCACTGGGATGGATGGATCGTATAGAGATAGCCTTGCATTACCACATGGGGCATTAGCCAGGGCCTGCTGCACTACACATGTCCTCATCTGTCCAGGCTGTTCCCACATATGCTGTATTCTGGCTTGTGTTACTCTGTGTCTCTAGTGTGGCCTGTGAAGTTACACTTTCTACATGATGCCAAATGAAAAGGGGTCGGTCAAGGAGGCTGCCTTATGGCTCACAGCACAGTCCCTACCTGAGACACTTACTACATTTGTCATAGTAAGTACACTGCATGTGTGTGTGATACACTACCTACTGCATATTTGAGACTGCCACATCTCCCTTTCCCAGCTAGAGTTTGCCATGACAAGGAGCTCCCTGGCTCGGTAGCTACCCGTGATCGTTGGAACATCATTGCTTTGAGGTGCTATCATGTGATAGTAATATGGGGACAGAGGTGTTGCTAAACACATGAACCATGATAGCACAACTGCTGGCCAAGGGTGTTAGTGGTAGCCTGGAAGCATGGAGCAAGGTGACTGTGTGGGGCCAGATGGATTCAAAGGGTCACAGGGACATCGGTATGAGCCTAGTTTGTGCCACAGCCCTTCTGTGTGCATTTTCCTATCTATCTGTCACTGTACAGATTTCATGTAGACAGATGTGTAGCTGGGCCATGGCTGAATATTGGCCACCATCAGATCCACATATAGTATTAGGTGAATGGAGAGGCAGTGGATATGTTGATTGCACTGTGTATTGAGGAGGGGAGCAGGGTATAGGTGTGTACAGCATGCCACTTTCCGGGGGGGGGGGGGGGGGGGCAAGGAGAGTGGCCACAACCACATTAGAAAATATTGGGGGCCTGAACTGCCATGGTGGACATAGTTCTATGCTCATGCTCTGCCCAGGTAACGCCACTACAGATCTTCACCCGATGGGCACATGGATGTCTTAGACCATGTAATCTGTGTCCAGACCTAGATCTCATCGTATTGGCAACACCAGCACTTGACATACTGGGGATTTCATATTGCTCTCAGTCACTATGAACTTTCACCTAGCATATGGTTCTCTGTCAGCATGTAGCATTACAGAGGATAGGCAAATGGTACAAGAGTCTGACCAAGTGTTGTTCCACCATGATTACAGGTCTCAATCAGACAACAGTGTGCATGGTACAGAGACTGGTGTGCATGGAACAGAGGCTGGAAGGCATAGAGGATGCAGTGAGGGGTGGCTTTGCCTATGGGTAAGTAACATAAAATTGTCAAGCACTAGAATTCCGCTACAAATGTCCCACCGACAACCTACATGCTCAAATGAGAATTAATGCAGATAGTCTGTATGTATCTCCTGTCATACTCCTCCCCTCCTGTTAAATGTATACCTATAATTTGTGTTGTGAACCACTTTGAAGGATAAGGTGCTATACAAAACTGGTTAAACAAATAAATAAATTAATTAAACCAGAACCTGCAGGCCTTCATTTCAGCCATGCTCCAGCAGGCTCAGCAACAGCCTGAAGAGGCACTGGTCCTTAGCTCCCAGCAGACACTGGCTATTCCACCAGGGCCAAAGAGGGGACGTGGAAGACCCAGAAGGACATAGGGCACTAAGGCCCTGGGTACTGAGCCAACCTACAGTGGTGGTCATCATCATCATGGGTACCCTTGCATGTCAACACATTAATGGCTAATCTCTGGTTAACAGGCGTGGTCAGTGAAATGCTGTTTTACAGTATATGCACATCAATGTGATACATGGCAGATTCACGTATAACTCAACCTATTCACATAGGATATCCTCAAATATTATCTCTAAAGTAGCACTTTGCCATGACATGCTTGTTGCCACCCTGAGAAATTAACCATGTACATTTGTACAGAAGAACCACATTCCCATTGCTGTAACTTGTGATGCCACAGTCATCTACTGTCAGTAATCGCATGACTTGGATCAAACATTGATTGATGGCTTTCATGTTTAAGATGACCACATTCACATCCTGGTCCCCTTTCACACTGGTGAGGACAAAAGACCACCCAAGGGACCATCAGAACAGCCATTCTCCTCACATATCCAAGCTGATGTGGGTCCAAGAGCATCTGCATGTAACTGATTTCATGAGTCAACATTTGGTAATGTGGTGAATCCATATTTGGCTGATGCAACTGTCTGCAACCTCCTAGGACAGGCTGGGGAAAAGTGATTTACTGCAAGCCATCCTCCAATTTTGCCCATCATGCTTGTCAAACACCATGTACAACATCAAATGAGCTTAAGGCTGACCTGGAGCCATGTGGACTATTGCTTTCCACACACAACATTGCTGCACATTAACAGTGGAAGGGCTTAATGGGTGATGGGCAAGGAGGATCCCACTGCTCCCAGACAGAGATGAACAGTCAACCACAATCTTTGTCCAAACCCATCATGAAAAACCAAGAGCACACTAGGGACATGTTCTATGGACAGATGGTGACATATGTGAGCTCTGGACCAATGCCTACCACTGATATATTGGCAGCCAATGTAGAGATGCATCTTCAAATGCAACAGCACACTTCCTTCAGTTCATTATAGTGGTTGTTCCTTGAGATTCTTAACCCGTTTTGCTCAGGGGCGGCCCAAGGGGGGTGCGGGGCCATGTGCGGAGACTCGGTGCGGGGCCTCATTTGCATAAGGGGCCTCATTTGCATAAATATTTGCATAATGTTACCATACACTAACTTTTAGTATACATGCCTCTTCATGAGTGTATGGATTAAAAAAGACAAAGATTTCTACATTACTATAATCCAGTGCCAACCGCCAGGCACATTAGGAACTACTACAAACATTGCCCATCTAGAACCCATAGCAAACCCACCGTATCCCAACAGCACTACCAGGACTCACAAAGCACCATACCATACCTATCAAAAGGCAACACTGCAAATATTAAACCAATACATTTCAGAGAATAACAATACATGACCTACTGGGGAAAGAGAACAAGTGACAATGTCAAATAGGAATTACATAAACAGAATACCTCAGCTCAGTTACACATGCAGAACATAGACTATCACCAAACAAGGAATCACAATTTAAAAACAGGAAGACAATAATTAAACTGGGAACCCTAAAAGCCAAACTTGGAATGTACAACAACAATGTAGAAATAAAACTATAAATTAATTTCCTCTTGTACTAAACAAAGCACAGACATTAATGATGCACATTTCCCAGAGCTGACATATTCCAGTTAATAAATTCAAAATAAAGAGATATCTTTGTACCTTTTGTGCATTTTTTTTTCAGTTGCAATTGTTCCAGCCACTTTCTTCTGGTTTATTTGTGTCTTCTGCTATCTCTCCATCGTCTGCTGTCCATTTGTCCTTTCTTCTCTTCTAGTTTTTTCCATTCTCTCTCTACATCTGCTTTAACATAATAATCTTTCTCCTTTTGCTCTTTCCTCATTCCTATTTCATCCACTCAAATTTTACCCCTCCATCCTCAATCCCCACTTAGTCTCCCAATACCCGGCCAATTGTACATTTTTCTTCCCTCCCACACAAAATATTTTTCCCCTCTCCATTTCATTCTCCCAGCCCCATCCCCTTCTAATCTCCCCCAACATCAGCTCCCTTTTAGTTCCAGCCCCACCCAGTATCCGCTCCCTTCTAGTCCCCACATCAGCCCATTTCCAGTCCTAGCTCCCCCATCCATTTCCAGTCCTATCCGAGTCCCTTCATCAGCTCATTTCCAATACCAGCCTCCCATCAGCCCATTTCTAGTCCTTTCCTAGCCCATCAGCCCATGTTAAATCCTAGCTCCCCTCCACTCAGCCCATTTCTAAACCAAGCCCCCCATGAGCCTACTTCCAGTTCTAGCCCCTCCATGAGTCCATTTCAATCCAAGCCCCCACCACAGCCCATTTCCAATCTTAGCTCCCCCCAACACCCAATTCTCAGTTCTATCCTAGCCCATCCATCAGCCCAGTTCCTGTCCTAGCTCCCTCCCCTAAGAGCCCATTCCAAGCCCCCCTACCCAACAGCTATTTGCAGTTCAAGCCACCTTCCACAAAGCCCATATCAATTCCAAGTCCCCCTCCCCATCAGCTATTTGCTGTTCAAGCCCGACACTTCCCCTCAGCCCATTTCCATTCCAAGCCCCGTCCCCATCAGCTTTTTGCAGTTCAAGCCCCCCACTTCCCCTCAGCCCATTTCCATTCCAAGCCCCATCCCCAACAGCTATTTGCAGTTCAAGCCCCCTTCCACTCAGCCCATTTCCAGTCCTAGCAACCCCCCCAACCCATTACCAGTCCTAGCCCCCCCATAGCCCACTCCCAGTCCTAATCCCACCAGCCCATTTCCAGTCCTAATCCCCCATCACCCAATTTTGAGTTTAAGCCCCCCCATAGCCCATTACCAGTCCTAACCTCCCCATCAGCCCACTCCCAGTCCTAATCCCCATCACTCAATTTTTAGTTTAAGCCCTCCCATAGCCCATTACCAGTCCTAACCCCCCATCAACCCACTTCCAGTCCTAATCCCACCAGCCCATTTCCAGTCCTAATCCCCATCACACAATTTTTAGTTTAAGCCCCCCCAGCGCCCATCACCACTCCTAACCCCTCCCCAGCGCCCATCACAACTCCTAACCCCCCCAGCGCCCATCACCACTCCTAACCCCCCCAGCCCAGCACCCATCACCACTCCTAACCCCCCCAGCCAGCCCAGTGCCCATCACCACTCCTACCCCCCCCCAGCCAGCCCAGTGCTCATCACCACTCCTAACCCCCCCCAACCAGCCCAGTGTCCATCACCACTCCTAACCCCCCCCCCAGCCAGCCCAGCCCATCCCATCACTACTCCTAACACCTCCCCCCCCCCAGCCCAGCCCAGCCCAGCCCATCACTACTCCTAACACCCCCCCCCGCCCAGCCCATCACTACTCCTAACACAACCCCCCCAGCCCAGCCCAGCAGCACTTCTCACCCCCAGCCCAGCCCAGCCCAGCACCACTCCTACCGCCCAGCCCAGCCCAGCCCAGGGAAATGTTTTAAAAAAAGAAAACCTGTCTCCTGCCGCTGTCGGGGCCGCCGCGGCAGAATCGAGCGTGCCGCGGGGCCCCCCTGTACCCGGCACAGCCTCTCCTCCCTGTAGCAGCTCTCTAGTTGGAGCTGAAGTCAGACGCGCCGGCTTGCAGAGCGCGAGGGAAGAGTTTTTCCCTCGCTGCTCTGTTAAGCCCGCGGGGGCTGATGGGAAGTTCCCATCAGCCCCCGCGGGCCTAACAGAGTCGCGAAAGGGAAACTCTTCCCTTCGCGCTCTGCAAGCCGGCGCGTCTGACTTCAGCTCCAACTAGAGAGCTGCTACAGGGAGGAGAGGCTGTGCCGGGTACAGGGGGGCCCCGCGGCACGCTCGATTCTGCCGCCGCGGCCCCGACAGCGGCAGGAGACAGGTTTTCTTTTTTTTTTTTCAATTTTACTTTTACAAAAGAATGTTTTTTGCGCGGGGCCCCCTGAAACGCGGGGCCCTGTGCAAAAAACATTCTCGCTCAATGGACGGGCCGGCCCTGGTTTTGCTGCCTCCAACACAGCAGACCTGGATCATCTTGGGGGAATCATGCATTCAGGGGACAGCCAAGGTACATTTGGGTAGGATTAACCACCTAGCATTGGACAGCTAGGTTTGGGTCAGTGGTCAGGTGTCCTCCAGGAGGACAAAGTCCCATAAAATACATCCAAAGGAACATGTGTTTATGATACCAGGAGGGGAATATATACCATTTAAAACTACATGTTCAATATGTACAGATCTATATCCAATGGAGACAAGTTGGACTGAGATGAATTCTACTATTCCTAAAGCCAATAATGAAACCATTACTGAACTGCTGGACATCACAGTGGCAAAATGTGAGACACAACCAGCAGGCAGCTGTATGAAACATACATCTTCATAACTGCCTCCCAGGATTTCTTGACAACATATTGAGACCTGCAAGAGTGGCAATGATGCTAACCAGACCCTGCACTGGTGAGGGCTGCAAGTCATCCTTTGGCACTCATATGATATTTAATTTGCTTGGATGCCTACATGCTATCTGCAGATCTTGTTGGTGTTGTGTACCTTGACATGTACACTTGAAATATGATTAGTACATACAGTTGTCATATTTCCATGTCTCTCACATGATATTATATATAGGATATCTGTTATTATCAGTTAGATATCATGTTTACCACAAGTGTAAGGGCTGAAGCAGCAGGCAGGGTGTTTGACTCTGGAATAAATGCTGCATATCCAAACAAATTGTGCCACTTTTTCTCATTATAGCCTGGCTGTCGGCAAAGGTCTATCTCATCAGGGATGTGACATGGGGCTACAGGATATGTGTGCATGACATGTGGCTATTCCATGTTGATCAATGAAGTACATCCCTTCATTATCTAGCAGCATTTTCCCACCTGGGCATTGGTATATCTCACCTCACAGAGGTCTCACATAGTGGTGTCCCTGCACAGTGGTCTGACTTCACCATTTATATTGTTCTACTGACAGCATGGCTTTCTGCCAACACACCAGCATGGACCCAACTTACACCACACCTTATATTCTATAGCCATTTCATTCCCACATTTCCCTGACATGTGGTCCTTTCCACGCCACTGCGTTTCCTGTTCCTTTGGCAGTAGCAGTAGTGACATCAGCAAAGTGGGCCTCCCAATATGGAAAGAGCCAGATGGTTCTTTGATAGTATGCATTTTCAGCCGTCATCTCACACCTCCATCCACTGAGATATGATCACGTCAGAGGAGGAAGGGATCAGAGCAGCCCTGCAAGTAAAGGATCCAGAACATGATTTTTAACAGAATATTGGAAGTCCACTCCACTGCCACCACCACCACCAAGGGAAGCAGGAATGCAGCAGCCGAGAAAGGGCAGCCAGCATGGAGGTGAGGCAGGATCATCAGTTGGCACTAAGGTGACCCCTCATGTTTTGTGCCCTGTGCATCTTCCACACTTGCACAGGGCTAGTTACAGCAATGGCTGAATGACAATTGGCTATCCTACTCTGCAGCCTACTCTGGCTATCCTACTCTGCAGCCAAATGGCTAATCCTGCCAATATTTCACACTTCCATGTACCAATCACTCTGGCACTATCCAGATAGTGTCATGGTGGTTGTGGACATATTGATTGCCAGTATCTGAATAGTGCAGATCAATATTTTGCTCTGAAGGATTTGAATGATGTTTTGTGCCTGCCACCCAGCTAAATACTGTGAATTCTTCATGCCTATATGTCTTATTACAGTGCTAGGACATAAGGTTTATATTTTTTATTTATCCACAATTAGCAATGGTACAATTAAAGGAATCACTTGTTCAGGAAAGTACAGCTAGTATCACAAACATCAAGGAACATAACAATCACTACAGAGATCCCCTCTTCACATTCCCACAGACCACACAGGCACGCTCTACATAGATACTGTTCCAGTAGAAGTTCAAAAGAACGCAGAGTAACGAAGGAAACAGCAGCAGTCTTTGCACTTGTCTTTCACCCTACTCAATGACAGAACATTAGTGGGTACAGTGAACATAGATGGTTGTAACAGCATTTGTCATACAATACAGGTAGATGCATGTAAAGGTTCAGAAAAGAAAACTATCTAATAGATACATACTGCATTGTGTACTTGCATGGGAATGTTCAACACAGCAGTGCACCCAATTGTCTTAGTACAGGTGTTATAAGAAAAACTACTGGCCACAACCACAAAAACAATCCAAAAATTCAGCTTAGACCACCATTGCCCATTCATAAGATAGCACAACACACTTAATAAAAACCAAACTTAACTTATGAATTGGCTAACGCCAATTTCTCCATATCCTAATGTGGGATGCTGTTGCATTAAGTTTACATCCCAGGCAGCATGCACAGCCGTTAAGGAACAAATTGCTGGAGGTTAATCAGGAATCTTAGGAAGAATGTGACACACAACTGTGTTTCAAGCTCATAACATTAGAGTGAGCTCTGCCTCAAGCGATATAATTGTGTTGATTCCTTATCTAAACACCGTAATGATGACTCAGGTACAGGTGTTAGCAAGTAATGGCTATGCCTTTCTGCGGCTATTTGCTTTTGTATGTGGAAAGGCAAAATTGGAAACTGAGGAAACCTCTATCACATTTCTGTCCATACATCCTTAGTGCACGAGTCTTCGTGAGATTGAGGACAAAGTTACCACTATTGTAGCATATGTCAGAGTTTCCAGGATTGAGTGTTCCCAAGGACAGATACATCTAACAGATCGATTTCCAGAGGGCCCATCCTGTTGTATCAGTTGTCCCTGCTTCTTCCTAATGGAACGATAGTAATTCCAGAGCTACTGATGAAATCTGAGAAGGTAGAATGTCCTGATGTTTCTTTCCAGACATCTTTGCCATATCTGGAGGAGCTATCACTGTTGAATAAGGGAAAATCAATGCTGAAAGGATGGAGTTCCTCAGACCATTCTCCAAAGCTGTGACCTTAAGAACACAGGAACATAAGATATGCTATACTGAGTCAGACCAAAGGTCCATCAAGCCCAGTATCCTGTTTCCAACAGCAACCAATCCAGGTCACAAGCACCTATCAGATTTCCAAAAACATACAAGGCTTCCACAATGCTTGTATTGGCACAACTAGTGGATTTCCCGGGTCCTCTTTAATAATAGTTTATGGACCTTTCCTCCAGGAACCTGTCTAAATCTTTTTTAAACCCAGCTACACTAACAGCTTTTACTACACCCTTAGGTAATGAATTCCAGAGTTTGATTACGTGTTGAGTGAAAAAATATTTTCTCTTGTTAGTTTTAAATGGGTTACACTGTAGCTTCATTGCATGGCCCCTAGTCTTTCTGCTTTTTGATGGAATAAACAATCGATCTATGTTTACTTGTTCCATTCCATTCATTAATTTATAGACCTCTATCATATCTCCCCTCAGCCGTCTCTTTTCCAGGTTGAAGAGCCCAAACATTTTAAGCCTCTCCTCATAAGGATATCCTTCCATCCCTTTACCATTTTGGTGGCTCTTCTCTGTACTTTTTCTAATTCCACTATAACCTTTTTAAGATACAGTGACCAGAACTGCACACAATATTCAAAGTGTGGTCGCACCATGAAAAGATACAGAGGCATTATGATATCCTTTGTTTTACTCTTCATTCCTTTCCTTATGATTCCTAGCATTCTATTTGCCTTCTTGGCAGCTGCTGCACACTGGGCAGAGGGTTTCAATGTGTTATTCACGATGATGCCTAAATCTTTTTCCTGGGTGTTGATTCCTAATGTGGAACCTTGCATCATGTAATTATAGTTTGGGTTGTTCTTTCTTAGCTGCATAACTTTGCACTTGTCCACATTAAATTTAATCTTCCATTTGAGCATCCAGTCTTCCAATTTATCAAGGTCCTCTTGCAATTTTTTCACAATCCTTCACAAATTTTAATAATTTTGTGTCATCTGCAAATTTGATTACCTTACGTATTATTCCTATTTCCAGATCATGTAGGAATAAATTAAAAAGCAGCGGGCCCAGCACAGATCCCTGTTATACTCCACTCTTCACCTTTCTCCATTGGGAAAATTGGCCATTTAGCCCAACCCTCTGCTTTCTATCTTTTAACCAGTTCCTGATCCACAATAGTATACTGCCTCCTATCCCATGACTTTTTAATTTCACCAAGAATCTTTCATGAGGGACTTGTCAGAGGCTTTCTGAAAATTCTGATACACTATATTGAATATTGACCAGCTTACCTTTGTCTACCTGTTTATTCACATACCTCCAAAAAATATAACAGATTAGTAAGACAAGACCTTCCTTGGCTAAAGCCATGTTGCCTTTCTCCCATTAAATCATGACTATCTACATGTTCGGTAATTTTATTCTTTATAATGGTTTCTACAATTTTGTCCGATTACTGACATCAGGCTCACCAGTCTGTAGTATCCTGGATCACCCGTGGAATCCTTTTTAAAAATTGGCGTTACTTTGGCCATTCTCCAATCTTCAGGTATTACAGATGATTGCAGTGATAGTTCACAGATTACACAGGTACACTAAAAAAATGTTTTTTTAAACTGCCTCTAATGTTTCGATTGATTTTTACGTTTTTTGGTGCGCTGAATCCAAATCTGGTAACCAATTTGCTCCATCACGTACAGATTTTTTGCTACATTGGGTTAGCAGTTTGAGGTGAACGTTTCAGATTGAGTGCGATCGAGATAAAAGTTTCTTGGATGAATTCTTTATACTAATTGTTTAGTAGTTATTCAAATAAGAATAAAGAAAATTGTAACAAGGCAGCACATAAGAATAATGTCAACAAAACACACTGTGATGGTAGCAAAATTGTCTGCACTTAAAACAGCCACATACATGTGCACAAACATTGAGCATATAAGAGCGAGGTTAGACACAAAGCAAAGCAAAGAAATGTGCAAAAAATGTTGTACAGGTATGTATGTAAGAATAGAAAATGCAAACCGCACCATTGCAATACATGAAGACAAACACCCGATGGTGTGAAAATAAAATTCTAATAAATGAGATCCGACACTGTGGTAATAACTAGCAAATTTTTATTTAAAAGTTTAGTAAAAACATGATATTTATCAACACAGTTTAGATTTTAAAGTCATTCTTGGGTCAATCAATCTCCTGGTGGGCCCGTTTCTTCTTCCCCCGAATGCTTCTCTTGGTGCGCTGCTTGGCGTATTTTTCATCTGGGGTTTCCCGCAGCAGCAACCAGCAGAAATCAGCCATCATAGTGGTGTTCCATCTTCCTTGGTACCTTCTCTCTGCGTCCTTGATGTCCTGGTGAAACCTTTCACCTTGTTCTTCACTGTACGCCCCCAAGTTTTCGGGAAAGTAGTTCACATGGGAGTGCAAGAAATGGACTTTCAGGCTCATGTTACAGCCTTGTTCTTTGAAGGCATTGAGCATCCTGGCAACAATATCCTTATAGTTCTCATCCCGCCTGTTCCCCAAGAATTTGAGAACAACATCCTTGAAGGAATCCCAGGCTTCTTTTTCCTTCTCAGACATCGTTTCAGCGAATGCTCCATCTGAAATGAGTTTCCTTATATCAGGGCCAACAAACACTCCTTCCTTTAGCTTTGCTTCAGAAAGTCGGGGGAACTTTGAGCAAAGGTACCGAAAGCACTCACCATCTTTTGGAAGGGACTTGATGAATTGCTTAATGAGACCCAACTTAATGTGGAGAGGTGGTAATAGAATTTTATCACGAGGTACCAAGCTCTCATGAAGAACATTTTTCTCACCGGGTCTCAAATACTCCCGAATTGGCCAGTCTTTTTTCCCCCAGTGTAGGTCGCGGGCCCGGCTATCCCACAAGCAAAGGAAGCAGGGATATTTGGTGAAACCGGATTGCTGCCCTAATAGCATGGATAGAATTTTAAAGTCTCCACAAATCATCCACTTATGCTCATCATAACGAATCTTCTGAAGAATCATGGCCAAATTCTCGTATTTTTCTTGGAGAATAACAGAGTGAGCAATAGGAACTGAAGCGAATGTGTTGCCATTATGAAGAAGAACACCTTTTATGCTGTCTTTTGACGAATCAATGAACAGCCGCCATTCAGCAGGCTCATACTTGAGTTTAAACTTTTCCATCACTCCGTATATATCGTTGCAAAATACCAAATCTTCCTCTTTGCTGAAATACTTCAAAAATTGTGTCTCGCGGTTGCGGTACCAATAAAAAGTTGTTCCTGTTGACAATAGATTTTTCTGTTTAAGCCGAGAACCTAGCAGTTGGGCAGCATCTTTTGGGAGTACTAAATCCCGGACTAAATCATTCAATTCAGCTTGAGAGAAAAGTTCAGGTTTCGGATCTGGTTCAGTTTCAAACTCGGAAGTACTGGACTCATCGGGAAAAGCCATCTGATGAGTCTCATCATGATCAGAACCGTCCACACAAATATGATCCAAAGATTTTGGTGGTTCAGGCACAGGTACTTCGTTGCTATGAGGCATAGGCCTAATTGCTGAGGGAAGGTTGGGGTAACTTATTACGTTCTTATTTTTTAAGTTGTATCCCTTCACAATGCAAGAGCAAAAATAGCAGTCACTGCTGTGGTCTCTTTGTTCACGCCACATCATAGGTATTCCGAAACGAAATGCTTGTTTTTTACCTTTCATCCATAAGCGTAGATCTTCCTCACATGTCTTGCACACTTTGTGAGGAGCCCACGGTTTGTCTTGATCGCCTAACTTCAAACCGAAATAGGCGAAATATACTTGTTTAATAAATGCAGAAATGTTCCTCTGCTGCTTTTTCACGGTATATTCCCCACAAATAAAACAAAAACTGTCCGGAGAGTTGACGCAACCTCTGGCTCTGTGAGCCATCACAAATACACAGCACTGCAAACTACAACTGTAGTGAACCACTTCGGAATAAAGCTGGATTACGACTGAGCAAACAAAAGGTAATAATGAACTTGCAAGAAACTGAAATTTGACAGGAACGTTCATGTCGCAACCACCGTGTTTGAGCGAGCGAACGAGGCGAGGCGAACAGGAAAGAACATGCGTCAGCGCGAGTACTGGATTTAGCCCCCCCGCCTCCCAATTGTCCTGTTAATGTATAAAATGAATACAAAACACTCTAAAATATCATGAGGGAGTGTTTCTAGTTAGTTAACCATTACAACCTCTATTTTGGGCCAAGAAAATAAACTGCAGTCGGCTAAAAAGAAATTATGTGATCATTCCTTATATGGGTAAGAAATCTAATTTTGCAAGAAAACGTGACGTGATGGAACATTTTGGCTATTTTTCCTGGATTCAGCACCCCAAAATCTATAGGAATCAGTTGCAAAACTGGAGTCAGTTTTTTGGTAGTGTACCTGTGTTATTAATAGCAGGTCTTATTTGTTCTCTTCTTCATCCTGTAAGGAAGAAGGCTCTAAGAGCCCTCAGTGGCTCCAAATGGGTTCTAAAAGGTTGTGCCCATTTGGACATGCCCTTTCGTACATATGCCTGTGGTCATGCCCACAGCTAGTCAAGATTTTAAAACGGTCTCAGTAGCACTTCCTGATTTTACCAGAGGACAGGGGTGGGGCTTCCTCTCACGGGACTGCAACTTACTCCTTCCAATAGGGCAAGGCATGGACTGCCAATGTCTCTGTTTTTTCACATCTGCATGCTCTTTTCCAGCCACTTCATCCCAGAATGTCTCTTTTGATTAAGACTGAGACTCTGCAGTGGACAAAGAATTCTCACACTTGTGGAAAGATGCCTGCCCCGAAGAAATGTTGGAAAAGCCAGTCTAGGGTACTGGTTGCCCCATAATAGCTTCTAAATGGGGTGTCATATGCTAACTTCATCTTGTCCTCCTAGAAGGCTCAAGCAATGAGCAGTTCATACTCTAACTCTGAGTTCTCCAAGGTTTTGGAGAGGTGAAGGAAAGGATTTTTATATAGCTGAAGCAAACTTCCACCACAAAAGGCAAAACTTACAAAGCAGAATTTACAAACTCTTGCAGTGTAATATTATCCTCAGCGTGTAGCCAAATAACTGCTGTACTGAGACTAGAGGGGATTTGATGGGGGTGGGACATGTAAATATTGACTTTTACTGATGGGTAAAGATCACATACCCCTATTATTTACATAAATAATTAACACCACCCTAAAGCTGAGATAGATATGGATACTGTCGCGCCCCCTACTGGCCAGGCAGTCGCCTAGGAGCGGGGGATGGAACTTCTTTAAATGTCCCTTGTTTGTTACCTATGTCAGGATGCCTGCTGGGAAATGTAGTCGTGTAGTTGTGAGGTTGAAATAAATTCAGCCCAGAGGATTTTCATAGGCACACAGGATTATTTATTTATTCTTCAGCCAAATGAACTTTCTTTCTTGCAGTTCAAAAATATCAAAACATAACGGTGGATATTTTCTCCGGTGAAACAAAACCAAAAGAATAAAATGCTTCTGAGGTCAGCTTGTTACAGTGCCAAACAACAGTATTTCTCCATGTGAAAACAGCCAGTAATTTTCCTGTGCCAAACAACAGCTTTCAGCTTGGTTTAAAACAAAAGCTTTACATTCTTCAAGCTATGCATAACATTGGCATTTTTACTGCAAACTTTTTCTCTCACACAGACTGCTCCTTCTTAGTGGCTGTATTACAGACTCTGGCTTTACTTTCAAACAGTCCTTTTTCAACTCCGGGCCATGCCTCGGAGATCAGCAACTCATTTGCATATTTTTCTCAGCACTGCCCCACGGCTGACTAAGCTTCCAGGTTTCCTATCTTCTAAAAACCTTATAGCTTTTCAGTTTTGAGCACAAACTAGAGAGCAATCCATTTCATTATCTGAGGGCAATTCCTCTAGCACAGATTCTTCCAGGTCCATGCTTTCTACCTCAGAGTCTGTTTGTAAATGGTTTAACTCTGTCTCAGAAATGGCAGGCTTTAGTTTCTCTAAAACGTTTAACACTTTCTTTAATACAGATTCCTCTCTCTGCTGAGGGTTACTAGAGGAATTAGGGAGTTTCTTATTTCTCAGAACGCTCTGAGAGGATTTCAAGGTGCTCACCTTACTCTGTGGAATTAAGCTCTCCTCAGACTTTACTGCCAAAGGCTCTGTTTCCATCTGCTCTCCTGGAGACAGCTCTCTGCCATTTTCATAGCTTGGCTTCTCCCCCTGGCAAGCTCTCCCTCTCAATGGATTTCTCCTGTATCTCTTACAGGTCTCAAGGGTGACTTCTATACCTCTGGAAGGCACGGCCTCTCACAGTTCCTGCTTTCCTGGCAGCCTCTGTTTCTCTGGCACACTCTGCCTTTCTCCAAGAGGTCTCTGCAGACGTCTCTGCTGGAGTTCCCTTGGTTCTCCGTGTTCCCTCTGAACACTCTCCTCGTGTTCCTCCTGTCCTTGTTCTCCTTCTCGTTCCTCTACCGGTTCTACTCTCCCTTGTAAGCTCTTCCTCTCCCCTTGCTTCCTTAAACTTATATCTGTGATTTTCCCTTACGTTTCCCAGCTCCACCCCCAGCTGTTCCTCGTCAGCAGGGCTGGTTACCATGGAGCTAGGGTGTGGCTCTCTATCACAAACTTTCTGCAGGGAGTTTTTTTCTGAAGCTGGAGTTTTAACCCCTAAACTCCTGTAGCTAATTCCTTTTTCAGAGGAAAATACCTGGTTTTTCCCTCTTTGCTTCTGCTCTCCCAGGGCTTCGCCACCACAATACTGGGATAGAAATACAGGAGCTAGTGAAAAGCCTTCAGAAATATATTAATTCAGAAAGCAAACCCCAACCAAAAGGGGAAAAGAGCACCCTAAGTAGGTGGCTTGAGAGTAGATAAGGAAGTTTGGTAGGAGAGAACTTACACATTCTTCTTTTTCTAGCTTTCTGCCTGACTCTTACGCTTTGGCTGAGAGGGGGAAGGGTTCCTCCAAGTTCAGGAATCTGAACTGCAGGTCATGAGCTCAGTTAGTAGGAATCAGAAAGCATTGGAGATACAAGGATCTGGAACTACTGAACCTTGGCCCTAGCAGAGATATAACCCATTGTGAAGGAAATCCTTCGTAAAGCGGAAGGCTGTGAATGTAGACAATGGAAGTCCACCGACAGATAGGGTCCAGCAGCTGAGAGGTGCCCGAAGTGGACAGCCCCAAGAGAAAGGGCTGGAGTGGAGCAGCAATCCCTCCAGGCAGAGGGAGAACCAGCAGTGAAGATGGTGGGTGGAGAAGCAACCCCTCCAGAAAGAGGGAGGGCTAGCTGCTGAGGCAGCAAGTGGTGTAGCTACCCTTCCAGGCAGAGGAAGGCACAGAAATAGAGATGGTGAGCAAAGCAGTAACCCCTCCAGGCATAAGTAAATCCAGCAGTGGAGACAGCAAACCTCCACGTAGAGGAAAGTCCAGCAGCAGAGCCATGGACAGCACCAGGCAAATCAGGCAGAGTGGTGGGATCTAGCTTCTAAGAGGGAAGGGATCCATGGCTTCAGGAGGTGGAGCTCTGGAACCAGACAGCAGAGTAGCAGAGAAATACCAGTCCAGACACAACATATCCTTCCAGGATCTGCAGCAGCCACCGCTCCAGTTGCATTCCTACATATAATTGGTAAGACTTGGGGTACAGTGAAGAGAAAAGGAGGAAGAATATTTAGTAATGAACTATGAGAGAGGGCAAGGGGTTCTTCTAATTGCCATTACTGTATGGGGATTAGGAGTCCTAGTTTACCTGAATGGTTATCTGATACGTCATAGAACGTATAAGAGATTCTTACTGTTCTATGAATGGTTATGCTTCGGGTGGATTAAGACTTGAACTGTTTGAATACTCTGTTGGTACTTTCTATAAACGCAGAGTTGTAGAAGTGTAAAGCCTATAGATATTGGCAGCCAGTCTTGTTCACAGTCACACATATTTTTGGTTTTCATGGGGAGGGGGGAAGGGAGGGAAATCCCAACCGCTAACACCCTTCTGCTTCAGGTGGAAGCACCAGGCACTAAGCATTCAGGGACCAATGGAATCTGCACTAGGGGACTCCTGCTAGGTCAGCCCTGCACGCCAGGGATGCCCACAAAGGGATGCCCCAGATTTCTTCAGCAAGTGATACTGGAGCCAAGCTGTTGGGGCATGTCCGTCTCTATTCCTGCCTCAACCCTTATTTGTCTGCTGGCCCACTGCCTATTCCTTGTGCCTACCTGTTCCCTGTGCTAGCACCCTCAGTGGCCTGGGGATAAACTGTAGCCACCACTTCTTATCTTCTGGGGCTGGTTTTGTGACTGTCACTTGTGGGGTAAGATCGGGAGACAGACAGCTCCTGTTCCAAAAATGGGAACAAATCTCCAACAAGGAACCTGAGGGTTCTCTGAAATTAGATTTGTAAAGACCAATAGGTCCTTTAACCCTTACAGTTTATCAAACCCTGGCCAATTACAGCCCAGTACTAAGGGGAATAGGAGTCTCTCAGCAGCCTCTACCTTTACTTCTGGATGACTTTTAGCACTGGGATATTTTGTAATATCCCTATGCCTGTAATTTATTTTTAAAGAACTGGTCCCTCCACAACCTTGGGCTCACTAATCCTGTCTGTAGCAGCCTCTATATACAGTCAGAGCAGAACAGTATTTCCACATCTTTTCCCTCCACTGCAGCACTGATGATTTTCTCTCTGCCCTCTTTCGCTGTTCTTTTCTGTTACTAATGGAGTTTGAGTTCTTTCTTTCTATCTTCTAGACTTACAGTTTTGTGTTTTTATTTGTTTTTACTTATCGTTAACTGCTCTGCCTGCAATAAGCCAAGATCAGCATATTAAGTCTAATAAACAATAAACAATTTTCTCACACACACATTATAGACAAGCCGTGAACCAGGGTCCCCCAGCAAATACTCTATTGGTGAGCAATCCCTCTTTCATTACCCTAGGTGACTATATATAAAACATGGCTCAGGTTTAAGGCTTTTTACTTCTGGATACCATCTCTACCCTTACAGTTTTGGAGACCAGAAAGACAATCTATGTCCTCAGGTATTGCAGGGCCGGCCCCACTAGAAAGGCCTTTATTTATTTTATTTATTTATTTTATTTAACAGTATTTCTATACCGCCTTATCCTACAATCAAGGCGGTGTCACAGCAAAACAATCAAAAGGTTTGGAAGGGTATATCATGCAGTGAGAAAGTGTCATGCGTTGCGTGTAAGGGGTTAGTGTATTAGATTAAGTTGAGCTATGTACATTGTGAGCTAGGGTACAGTGTGAGCTATAGTACATTGTTCTATACAATTAAGATACATCATGTGCCGTTGTTCCGTTTCTTATCAAGGTTTGTAGAGGTAAGTTGGTGATTCCCCTTGGTACGGTTACGTGATATGACCGTAGTGTTCGATGAACAGCGTTGTCTTCAGCAGTTTGCGAAAGTCTTTGAGGTTGGTTGTTGATCGCAGTTCGTCCGGGAGGGAGTTCCATATTGTTGGAGCAGCCAGGGAGATGGCTCTCTCTGTGGTGTCCTTGCGTGTTTTTCTGAAGTCGTTCGGGGTGTTGACTCTGTTGGAGGTTCCTTTTCTTCTTGGGCGAGTGCTGGTGTCTGGTTGTATGAGGGTGTGCAGGCTGTTGGCTTTAGGATGTGCTCCAAGAGCATCAACTCTGCCTCTGCCACTTCTTGCCTCAACTGCCTCTTAGGTCCAAGCCACCACCAACAGGCATCTCACAACTGTTGTTTCACCCCAGGGGATGTGTTTGCCATCAAATTGCACTTAATAGAAACATCCCTAGCATGTTTTGAGGTTAACCCCTATCTAGTCTAGAACATCGCCCTTTATCTCCTCGTAATCTCTGGACAGTGACTGCATTGGGCAAAGCATGATATATAGCTTGCAGTGCCCCTGTCAGATAAATTACTAAACAGGCTTCCCATTATCTCCAAGATCACCCAGAAGCCTCAGACATTTTCCGAAACACTACCAAATAGTGATCCCAAGCAGGCCTCAATGACATTATCCAGGTGCAGGGGGTTTTATTATGTTACATTGTATTCTATTTACTTCCTGTTTTTCCCAAAAGATTCAAAGTGGCTTATAACAATATAATATAGTATGTCAAAGTACAATTGAATATAAAAAACAATAAAATATCCAGGGCCCGATTCCGTCCCACACATAGATCCCCTCTGTGCGTCCGGTCTGAATCAGACACATAGAGGGGATCACGATTCTGATCCCACGGGGCACGTCTAGCCCTGTGGGATCAGAATTGTGAACAGTCCAGCTCGTGCAGGCCGGGACTGCGATTCAGTCTGGCCTGCGCATGCAGGACAGTCCCTGGCTAACTCAGTCAGGGCTTTTAAATGGTGCTGTGGTGCCATGGCGTCACGTTGCCATGGCACCACGGCTCCATTTAAAAGCTGCGATGTCGGCCACCAGCAAAAAGGACTTATTCTCTACAGCTCAACCCCCGATCTGGCCCCATCCATGCCCTGGGCCATCAAAAAGAAAACATCCAGGGAAGTTATTCCACCTCGGAGGTGGAATAACTTCCCTGGACATTTTGCTGGCTCTGGACATACAGAGCCAACATTAGAATCGGCCTCGTACATCCAGGGCAGGCAACCACCTACATCCCGCCCAGACTCCACCCATGACCTTCCCTTCCCCGCCCCCATCTAACTTCCCCACACAACCTACGGGGAAGTTAGTCGGGGACATGCAAGGCCACAAAGAGCAGGGATGGACATCCTGTCAGGCCGTCCATCCCCGCTATTCTTGGCACAGAATACCCCCCCCCCCCCGCCAATGTATAACAATATCAGGATTATTTTAGAAGAATTCTTCAAAAATTCCATGTGTAAAATCAGGCATTAACACATAGGAGGTACATTTATTAAGGACTGGTAAAGGCACAAAGGTGTCGCTAGCAGGCGTTATTGGTGCCTGGTAGCCGTTACTGCTGCGTGAAGTGCCGATAACATAGGCTTATCAGCCAGTAACATGTTACTGGGCAGTAAGTTGCAAAAGGGTAGAGAAGGAGCATTAACTGAGTGGATCATGGGCGGAGACAGAGGGCGCTACCTTAACAGCAAGTGCTATGAGCATGCGGTAGAGACGCAGCTGCCAGGAACCTCAACACCAGCTCAAAGCAGGAAACGAGCCATTTTCACAGGTTAAACAATACACAGGGAGCCCATTCACCTGTATGCAGTGTGCACTTCCCAGACAGGAGCCCTGAAATTAGTGATACTAGTCGTCAGTTTCTAGTCAGAACATGGTGCCCTTTTAACAAAGGCCACAATGTTGTATGTTCCAAAGCCAGCAAAAGTGGCTACATGTGAACAAAACAGTGGGACCAGATGGTCCACTAGGTGGCTGCCTAGGATCTACATCCGTGATGTCCAGTGCGACTCTGTTGTGACAGCAGCTGCACACATACATCTTTCTGCTGTCACAAAGGAGTCATGCTACCACAACTCCCACCAAGCAGTCATGTTAGCATTGTGTGGGGGTGGAAATAGCAGCAGCAGCAGCTTCTGCCTGGTGCATAAGAAACCTTTGTCCCAGCCCTGCATGTCAGGTGCAACACTGCTGTATCTACTGTCAGTGACATGCCAAGCATGTCACTGGCAGGTAAAGCAGAGCCCATGATGATCCCTCCCTTCCATGTGGTGGCAAGGCTTAAGGCAGAAGCACTCATGCTCCTGGCATGCCACTCCCCTTTGATACCTCCTGTTGGAGGGGGGCAGGAGTGGCATACCTTAACTAGCCGCATGTGCACTACTGCTTTAAGGCCTCCCACAGCACTGAAGCGGTGGCTGTGCCGTATTTGCTGGAAGGGAGGGATTGACTGGCATGTTGTCCACCATGATTGGTGGACCTAGGCACCCATCTAGTTTGCCTAGTGGATGGCCTGGCCCTGGGTACTGTGAGCCATGAGCTACTGAGTTAGGACTGACCATGCATTTCCTAATGAGAGACAACAGTGCGTAACCCATAACCTGCAGTGTTAGAGAATGCAAGGGCAAGCGCAATTAATGGCACCTATACATAGCACACATGTGGCACCTGTACCACCCATTGAATGCGAAGTGGTGCCTGCCGCCCACTCTTGCCTTCATGCCCTGAATGTGCATGTGGTGTCTCCTGGCCACATCATCAGTCCCAAAATGGTACCCATGTTGGCTGTGTCCACCCATGACCCCTACATCCTGTAGTAATCAGCAATGTCACAGCACTTCGACAGGGGAGGGTTGGATCAGGATGCCCCTACATGCATTTATTAAGTGGATATGTGCACATGGGGTGGGGGGAAATATACTACTGAGACAGGAAAACAACTCAATATGATAACACCAGATCTCAGAGGATAAATACCCACACTGCTTTCTCAGTCACCCAAGGTTTTGTATGTGTATATTCAAGTATCATGGCCTGCCCCTCTGGCAGATGTCAAACAAAGGAGTGAGGTGTAATAGCAGTAGATGTCTAAAAGCTTTATTGATGAAGAACCCCTACATGTTTCAACAAAGCTTTCCTCAGGGGGTCAAAAGCCTCAAAAAGACATAATAGACAAACATAAATTATATGTGCAGTTAAAATATGAACATAAGTTAATATCAATAAAACTAGTTATCACCATTTAAAAACACATAATGCATAAAAATAACATGTATAAATAACATAAAATATATATATATATATATAGAAAACTTTAACATAAGGTATTAAAATAATAAAAATTAATAAAAAGGCTTGCAGATATAAATCATAATAAATAATATAATATAAATAATAAATAGCCAATATGAATATAAAAAGCATTAAATGAGAAGGGAGATGGAGTAAGATATGATCATGTTGTAACAATAAAAACATGATAACAATTATGACAAAAAAGGTAATATAATAGAAAGATATCCAAACCATAAAGCAAATGACTCAGTGTAGGAACTCAATTATGCATCTCAAAACCAACAGATGAGCCTGGGATCAGCCCGTTACAACCCTTATATCATTTGCTACTTCAGCTGTAGAGTCTGATTATACACTTTGCGGTATGTTTACTAAACTGCGGTAATGTTACATACCGTGTGTTATGTAACGTTAACGCTCGTTAGGTAATGTTAACGCGCGGTATGTAACGTTAACATGTGTTAACGTTACCTAATGAGCGTTAACGTCCACGGCCGTGGTAAACACCACAGAGGGTGGAGAGAGGGCAGGGGGAAGGGGTCAATGGGCGGGGAGAGGCTCCCTTCACACTAACGCGCTGAGCTGAAGGGCTGAATCCTACCGCGAATGAAAACCTGCCGTTAGATGCACATTTGCAGGAGGGAGAAACCATTTAAGTGTCAGCAATGTACAGCATAGACAGGGAGCCCAAGAAACATGATAGTAGTGCTCCATTTCTAGCAACAGCATAGTGTCCAAGTATGAAAGGCCACTATGGCGATGGGGCAAGTGGGGCATAGGGGGCTGCAGACGGGACATGTAGCGGGGGCAGCTGGAGCACAAGGTGGACTAGGTGGGTACCTAGGTGGCACATAGGGACATAGAAACCCGAAATCAGCGTGACAGCAGCTGACAAAGGCCAAACACAATCCACCTACATCTACCTGGTCCACCCGAGCTAACAGTTACCAGGGCACTGACCTGACATCCCCCCAGCCAACCTTCCTCCAAGCGTAAGGGACAGAATATTGGTAGGCGGTGATTGGGGATGTGAGGATACCCATGTGTGCCCAATGCCCCAGACCCTGCTCCCTAGGCGACCACCTACCTACACAATGGATGGCCTGGGACTGCACCTCACCAGCACCGACAGCATATGCTCATGTCAGCATGGCAGGGGGGGGGTGCCCGTGCTGGAGGGGCCAGTGGCACCTGCCTGCAATGGACCTAGGCCATGCTCTGTACCAGTACATGGTGTGCAGTGCAACATAAAAGGTCTGGCTGAGGAAAAGTACAGGTAGCCCCAGGGACCACCATGCATGTGTGGTGCAGTACACCCAGCCAGTGTGTCCAGAAACAGAGGGTCACAGGTTCAAGCCCCAGCTGTGGTTCCTGCAGAGCATGTCCCTATGTTTTACCCTACAATGCAGATACAACAGCAACATGTGCAAAGCCCAAAGCAGCGGCAAACAGGGGTACAAACACCCACTCACACAGGCTCCACAATCCAAAGCTGCATGGAGAGTCAGGCTGTGGCCCCAGCATTGAGCTGCAGTGATCACCAGAGCATTACTACTACCTCCTGCACAATTTAGCAATGTCGGCACTGTGATCAGGACCAGTGTGGTGGGCAGGGTTGCCAACCACCCCTATCTTTGCACAATGCTGTAATAGGATTGTGTGTGTATATCTATCCATTGTTTTGTGGCTGCCCACACCTCACCGGGCCCACAATGTCCCACTATTACCAGCATTAGCCTGAATATGTGCATAATGAGGAGCAAGGTGTTGTGGGTATGGCCTGGACAGGGCGGATTGGCCAGGATGCATCTTCACAGGGTGTGGGGCATGGACAGGGTGGCCACAGCATGGCATGCTGGGAGGGCACTCACTCTGACTGAGCAGTGACCATGGCATGTCTAGGTTCCCACACAGCGCTCTACACTATCTGCCTCCAGTGATACATTTGTGTTCCTAGTGCTGGGGCCTCAATCACTGAGATGCTTGTTTGGTGCACATAGTTCCTCTGTGAGCATACACTATGGACTGGCTAGTGGATCGTCTTCAGTTAGACTGTGCATGGTTGGAACACCTATAAGGTGCAGTCTGCTGGTGACTGGCAGACAGTGGTGTGAGACAGTTGGGGTTTTCCAGAGCTAGCCCCATCATTGCTGCTGGTCTGCCACTGCCCCAGTCACAGGTATGGCTCTGGGCTGCCAACCCTAGAGGGTTGTCTTATACCAGTAGGATGGAGGTTGCTTCATGGGGGCTGGGGCACTTATCCCTTATCTACAGAAAGGGTGATGTGAGCCATTTGGGGTAGGTGGTGTATAACATTATGACCAATAAAAGCACTGCTACACAAACCTCATGCAAGTCTAGAAACCCCTCTGCCCTGATAACGGGTGCCCATGTCAGCCAGACCCAAACACGGGGTACACACTAATCTGGGTGGTGTCTGGTCCCAGAGGGCCACATGTGACTGCAGGATAAAGATGGGCACCAAATTACCTTTTGCTGCATTGCTAGGAACACCTGTCACACACTGTTAGTGATGGGGGATGTACAGCAGGGCCTATCTCTAGCGCCACATGTACTGCGGACACTAACCTAGGGCACCCATCCTATCCCTCAGGGAGAATGCAGAACCTGCACAATGGCATGGTCTGTAGCTACTCTGTGCCAGTATCACGCACTGTCGGTTCGTCTTTCCAAGCTGAGGTACCGGAGAGGTGCAGACCCCATTTGCTGATCGGCTGTAGACAGCTATTCAGCGTGTGCATTGCATCATGGGTACTGGTGGTGTTACCCTATCTTGGCACTCAGAGCAGACAGTTTGTGCAGTGACCTGCAGTCCTAATGTACCCAGCCATTGCTGTGATATACACCACAGAGGTATAGCCTACTGGTTAATGCAATGTCATCCTCAGCAGTGTTCATGGGTTCAAGTCCTCATTGTTCCCTCCTCTCATGCCTGTCCTACACAAATAGTATGCATGCCTGTAACAGTCATATTTTTGCACATTTGTGCTGCCAGCCCATAATACCATCGCCACAATTGCCAACATTCCCTGGGTCCGTCTATCTGCATCTGTCAGCTGTGTAGAGTCCTGTCTTCCTGTGCGGGCTGCCATCCCATGTCCTGCACTGGTACCCTTTCCTGCATTGCGCCTCTTCATGCTTGCCTCGCCTGTGCCTGATCGGCATGGCACTACCACTCCTCTGTCCACCCATCATTGTAACTATCCTGCCACCTCCACCTCCACTGGGGGACAGGTATTCCCATCGTCTGCCACCAACTGTCTTTCCAGTACTTTACATTGCCAACACCCTGTGCTGTGGTACAGTTGCCCCCACCATGTTTGTCATCAGTACTGGCAGCTACATGGGATGCCCTCAGATATGGCAGGTCCAGCAGCTCCCAGCTCTACCTCCTTCACTCACCTGTTCATTGCCTTTCCTGAGTGCTCTATCTAGTGTTAGGGCTACATCTGTCTCTGTTCCTCACAGGTCATGCATGTCATTCTGAAGCACCTTGCAGCCCTTAGGCCATACTAACCTAGGGCACCATAACCTTGTTAGGCCACCTTAACCTGTGGTTCCGTAACCCAGGGTGCCTTCTAAGGTGCCTTGTCTAGGGATGCCTAATACGGCGCTTAGCCTAAGGAGCCCTACTGTATAGGGCACCTTATGAGGCACCTTACAAGGCACCTTATAAGGCACATAACAAGGCACCTAACAAGGCACCTTATAAGGCACCTTACTAGGCGCCTTATGAGGCACTTTGTAACGCGCATTAGTTTGTAGCATGCGTTGGCTGATAAGGCTTGCTGTAACGATGCACCACCCACACCTTTATATGGGCATCTGTACCTTTACCGCAGAACCTAACGCGAATGACATTACCGCAGTTTAGTAAACATGCCCCTTTAATTCATGTAGACCTTTACATTTTAGGTTGCCATTTGTGAATACACAATTTTTAGTAAAAGTGTTCAAAGGTGTTCATTACAAAAGTGAGTACTCATGCGCTTTTTAGTGCAATTTGTTTTGCTGTCCGTCTCTATAGTTCCTCCTCATCTGTCGGTTTTGAGATGCATAATTGAGTTCCTGCACTGAGTCATATGCTTTATGGTTTGGATACATTTCTATTACCTTTTCATTGTACTTGTTATCATGCTTTTATGGTTCCAACAAGATCTTATCTTACTCCAGCGGAAAGCTGTAAAACTAGACGACATAACATGAAGCGGCAAGGAGATAAACTGAAAGGCAATGTCACAAAATACTTTTTCACTGAAAGGGTGGTGGATGCTTGGAATGCCCTCCCCATGGAAGTGGTGGGGGCAAATACAGTGACAGTGAATCCCTTTATAGCAACAGGATAAGATCAAAATAAACATATCTCAGTAAATAGGGGTGACCTACATGGAGCAGTGGGTACACCCTTAAACAAAGGCACGGGGAAGGGTGTCCTGCATGGAGTGGCAGGTGCACCTACTCTTGCTGCTCTGCTGGCAGACTAGATGGACCATGCTGATCTTTATCTGCCGTCATATACTATGATACTATGTCACTATGAGGTATGTTTATTAAGCAGCGGTAATGTTGTATGGGTAACATTACCGCGCAGTAATGTCATGTTAATGAGCGGTAACGTTACCAGCAGCGGTAAATGTCCCAGAAGGCAGAGAGAAGGGGTCAGTGGGTGGGGAGTGGGTGGGGAGATAGCATCTGACCATGGTCAAGCATGCCCAGTAGTCTGTGTTCCAGTGTCCCAACCAAAGGACATGTACCCAGCAGGTACCCCAAAGGTCACACAGGTACCACTATGCCTGTAATGGGGAAAGCAGTGCACATCTGTGGACCACTTTAACAAGGATTTACAGACCTTCCCCAGGATGCATCCCAAACTGTTTGTAAACCCAGCTAAACAAACACTCTTTACTACAGCCCCTGGTAAGGCAGTGCAGGGTGTGACCACGAGTTGTCTGAAACATATATAAACCCAGTAGTCCAAACTGGGTACTCAGTACCCACATTGCATGACCTTGCCTGTCCACAGTCTGCTGGCATAATGCAATCTACCTATGTTTACCTGATCCACCCAAGCCAATAATTGCTGGAGCACCAACTTAACACCCCCCAGCTGTCTCTCCCCCGGGTGGAAGGGACATAACATTGGCAGGCAGTGATGGGGAATGTGTGGATGTCCATGTATGCCTCCCCACCCCAGACCCCGCTCTCTAGGCACCCGCCTACCTGCACATTGGATGGCCTGGGACTGCACACTACCAGCACTGACAGCATATGGGCATGTCAGCATGGTGAGGGGGGATGTTGGTGACCGAGGGTGCAGTGGTACCTGCCTGCAGTGGACCAAGGCCCTGCCCTGTTCCAGTACACCAGGCAAGGTCTGTCTGATGGGCAGCAAGGTAGACCCAGGGATTACTGTGTCTATGTGACAACAGTGTGGTGCACTACACACAGCCAGTGTGTCTTGGAGCAGAGGGTCACAGATTCAAGTTCCAGCTATGGATCTTGCAGATCATGTCTCTACATTTTACCCTACATTGCAGATACAACACCAAAATGTACAATCCTCAAAGAATCGGCTAACAGGAGTACAAACACCCACACACACAGGCTCCAGTATCCAAAGCTGCATGGATAGTCAGGCTGTTGGCTCCAGCACACGAAGCAGCAGTTATCACCAGAACACTACTATTAGCTCCTGAACAATTATCACACCTTAGCAATGCCTGCACTGCGATTAGGACCAGTGTGGCGGGGAGGGTTGCCAACCATCCCTAGCTTTGCACTGTGCTGCAATATGAGTGTGTGTGTGTATCCATTATTTTGTTCCTTTCTACTTCTCATTGGGCCTCACAATGCCCACACTGTTTCCAGGGTTAGCCTGCAAATGTGCATACTGAGGAACAAGGTATTGTGGGTATGGGCCAGATGGGGCAGATTGGGCAGGCAGCATCTGCATCGGGGTAGGGCAATGGCTGGGACTTTATAGTGCTCGACCGCCACCTGCATGGTCCTGGTGGTTACAGCATGTCATGAGGAGAGGACACTCTCACTCTGACTGAGCAGTAACCATGGCATGGCTATGTTCCTACATCGTGCTATATAGTATCTGTCTGTAGTGATATTTGTGTGCTCCCTGTTCTGGGGGCCCAGTCACTGAACCAACTGATGGGTGTCTGTGCCGTATAGCTCAACTCTGGGTGCACATAGTTCTTCTGTGGACTGTCTGCAGTTAGCATGTGCATGGCTGGAACACCTGGTGGGGAGTAACAGGTGCAGTCTAACTGTGCCTTCTGCTGGTGAATGTTAGACCTTGGTAGGAGGCAGCTAGATTTTCCAGGCTTATTCCCAGTATTACTGGTGGTCTGCCAATGCTCTAGTAACAGGTACAGATGTGGCCTACTGGTTGGGGGCATACATTGTGCTGTGGGTCCAAACCCACCTCGCACAGGGCTAGGTACGGTCCCACTCTCATGGAGGGCTGGCCTCAGTGAACATCCAATGGAGTCACTAAATTGGTGAGGACAGTAAAGAATCTGTGCTCTTGTCCTAAGCTGCAGTCACAGAGTGAACTCTGGGGGTCTCAGCTCCTTGCACAGTATGCACATACAGGCATGTCCATCTCAGGCACATCTGCACACAATATACTCTATCTCAGCACTGGCTACTGATCATTGACCACAGCAGTCAGCATGACATTATGTCTTACTCCATTACAACAACCAGCTTTTTCTTTACAGAGACATGTTTTGGTTTGACTGATTGTGAATATGAGACACTGATCTCCGAATGGTCCCTGCACAACTCCAGCTAGATGAATGTGCCACAGGATGTCATGCTGGTCTCTGCATCGCCTGTCACCATGTGGGAAGGCAGTGCCTGGAGGTGAATCTTGGGGTGGAGGGGGGGGAGGGGGGGGGAGCAGTCCCATGCATGTTTTGAATGTGCCCCTGGTAGGTGTCATAGCTAGCCAGAGGCTCTGTTGAGATGCACAGAAACTATGAGGACCTACCAGTCTCTGCATGTTTCATATCAGAAGCCCTACATGAAGCCTCACCCACTCTCCATGGTCACCAAGTCTGAAAGCCACAAGGACATTGTCAGAGTACAAAGAGGCTGGGGATGGCAGAGTATGTGTAGCTAGCAACTGTAGCAACATCTAATCCCATGTCCTTCTTGCCATGCTTCTACATGTTCCAAGTGGGGGAGGGAATTGCGCCTGAGGTGTGGGAGAATGCATGTGCTCCACTGGTCATTTTTGCAGTGTCCATAGCCAGGAACATGACCAAATATGGAGGTATGAGCATAGTGTTATGTTCCATGCTCACTGCTACAAGCTGTGTAGGGGGAAACAGTCCTTTGGTATGTGACAGACACAAGCCACTGTGGGCCAACATGCACCCACAGCCTGTCTCTAGGCCACTTTCCAATGCTCTTTGCATTGCATTAGCTGTCCCCAAGTTCAAAGTAACAGGGTACACAAATGAAGCATTCTGAGTATTGTCCAAAACAGAGCAGTTTGCACAGGATGATCATAAATCAGAGATTAAGTAAATTGCTGAGCCATCTTAACGTGGGTCTTGCATGAGCATAGGCTGAGTGCACACATCTGTTCATGCTGAGAAGCCACTCTCACTCTGACCAAGCTTGGAGCATGTTGCAGCTATGTATTCGCATAGCATTATTCAGGGTTAAGCTGCAGTAATTTGAGTGTAGATTCTTTATGGCTTTGCAGTCACTAGCTAAGCTGCTGGATGTCCATGCTGTTTGTACAAAGCCAACATCTTCATGGTGGCTAGTAGGCTGGGTATAGCATACTGTTGCACAACATATGCAGAATGACTGGGATTGATCTAGCTAATTAGATGTTTCAGAAAGTGAGGAGAGTAACTTTTATTGGGCTGCTGGTAACATAATGATGACATTGGTTTTGGTAGGATCTGTGGGTTGGTATCAGCTTCCCCCCTCCCCCCCTTCCTACCTAGACAACACTCACTGCATTCTGATTCCTTGGAAACAGCTGCCCCAGTCCTAAAGCATTACAGAAGATGTTACTTGAGAGTTCCTCAGTAACAGGTGCAGGATACAAGGGCCAAATATAACATGCCACTCCAACCTGCTGCAGTTGTATAGGGTACCAAACGGCTAGCATCACATACCTCATTCAACAGCTGCAGTATTCTGGCAGTGAAATTGATCTTCTCCAGAATCTGGAGAGACCACCTATTGCAGTGCATGGGGCTGGAGACCAGGTATTATGTGCTCTTCCTCACATTCAGGGTGGCCGATGAAAAGGGACACTTGGGATAGGAAGGCCATACAGCACTCTCATCTACCCCATCCATCTTTAAGCCCATCCATCAGCATATATCCATCATGTTTACTCATGTATTCTACCAGCTGCTACACAATGGCTCACATGGTAAAATTGTACTTATTAGGACATATCATTCACACCTTTCCAGTGGCTGATGTGCACGTCACCACTCCTGCCAGTCATTCTTTTGATGCCCACATCCTGGTCATGCTGGAACCTACAGGGCACACTTCTACCCAACCCTATGCCACCCACTGACTTCACAGCAAATTACATGGGCACTCCTCACTGATACAGTCAAACTGCCTCCCACATTATCCTCACACTCACTGTCTAACACGAAAGGGACATATGGATGTGACATGTCCATCAGCTATTACCTTTGCTCCCATCCAGCAGCTCAAATGTCCTAGCAGATAGGTGCCCTTTTCCTGCATTAGGGCAACTGGCCTTATCAGGCGTTAAAGAGCACACTTGGCACCCTTACCACTGGATGTCCTGTTACCACCTGATAACTGGCCATTAGCATCCTTACTGCCAAAATGCCTACTCCCCACCCTGGCCTTTAATGCATGTTGGGGCCCTTAACACTGCCATTTAGCATGTGCAAATGATGTGCCCTTACCGGTCCTTAATAAAAGTACCCTATAGAAATGTATCCATATGTAAACAGTGATTTTAGAAAGGGCCTGAATTTACGTCTAGTGGTCCTTACTATATAGAAATTGCAAGGGGGGCATATCAGGGATATTGTTAGGGAGTGGCTGGGTCAAAACTCTACATGCATATTCCCCATATCACCTAGGGAATATTTGTGTATGACTGCAGCTTTCCACATTAGGATTTACAGCTGCTCCCTAACATGTATTGGCCATGTAACTTGTTTTGGCCAGCCCTTTACAGGAGGAATTAAAGGGGTTAACTGGCAGCATTTATATGCATAGGTTTGCAGAATGGCCCACATACATGTGTAAGTTGTGAAATACAAACTTATGTATATAAGTGCTGCACCTACCCATGGAAGTTGCCTAATTTCCCACATGGATTTTTCCTACATGTAGATTTGCAAAATGGCTCCTCCAGCTCCATGTATGGAAAAATGCATGTGCACTCTTGCACTATTTTAGAACAGGCTCCGGGTTTAGAAGAGTCATTTTAAACTACTGCTGGAATTGTGTACGCAGTGCAGCACCTAGCCCTGTGCGAGCGGTGCAGCTGCATAGGGTGCAAAAGATTAGGAGCACATTTGGGGTTGCTGGCCTCGGCTCCCCCCCCCCCCCCCATGCTGTCTGCCCTTGCCCCATCATCGCTTTTTGTGTTCCCTTGGTGGCGGTGGCAGTAGCAGCAGCAGAGCAGACCCAATCTCAAACTAAAAAAAAATACGTGGGTCTCTCCGACTCCACACTTGCATGCAAGTCTGATCCCTCCCTCCTCTGATGTAGCCTCGTGTCAGAGGAGGGAGGAACCAGACCAGCTATTTAAACATGGACTTTGCAACGCCGTGTTTGAATGGCTGGTCTGGTCCCTCCCTCCTCTGACACGAGGCTTTGTCAGAGGAGGGAGGGATAAGACTTGCATGCAAGTGCAGAGTTGGAAAGACCCACGTGGGGGTTTTTTTCAATTTGAGATCAGATCCACTCTGCTGCTGCCAGCACTGCCGCCAAGGGAACACAGAAAGTGGAGGGGCTTGACATGGAAGTGTGGGGTAAGATGGGGAGATGCTGGGCAAATGTGATGGGGGGCGCACCACATGTGCAAGTTGCACAGGGCACATTTATGGCTTGGTACGGCCCTGTGTGTACATCACAACCTCAATGTCTCAGTTTTGATCACTATGTACTATCTAAAATGTGCCTTTATATTTCTAAATTACAAAAACAATCAATACCCCCCTTTCTTACAGAGCAGTTGTCAACTGAGTGAAGTGCCACTCTCCAAAGATACCTTCCCCTATAGACTGCCCCCTTTAGTGAAGGCTGACTCCTTTAAAGTGATGATTTCCCCTTTTAAGGGGCTGATTTTACGGTCAGGTTGCTATAACACCTGCAAGATGAACTCTCACTGTCCCTTCATTGGTTTTGCAATCTGTTGCTAGACCATCTGCAAATTCTGCACAGGAGTCCTCTGGCCACAATGCAGCTGGTAACGAGAATTTTCAGGCCAAATTTCTCCAGGTCTGTTCTCCAGCTCTTACCTTCTTCCGAGGCTGCGTGATGCGTCCTCGTATTGTCTCCCTTTCTGTACCCTTTTCAACTGGAATTGAAATTCAGCCCCTCCCTCTTAACTCCTTCTCAGTAACACCCATTCTTATTCCAATATTGTCTTCTATTCTCCATTTCTGTTTGTGGGGTCATAAACTGTGGTCTCTTTCTCACTGTATTGTCTTTCAATAAAAGAGCTAAAAGGGGCAGTTACTAAGGGATATGTTTACTAAACGGTGCTAACGGCGCTTTACCATGCGAGAATCGAGAATGTCACGTATCGCGCGATAATGTCTGTGGCGGCGTTAAGGTGCACAGAGGGTGGAGTAAGGCTCCCCAGAGGGCAGAGTAAGGCTCCCCAGGGGCGGAGATGAGGGGTCAATGGGCGGAGAGTGGGCGGGGAGAGGCCCCATGCACACTAACGCCGTGAAATGAAGGTCTGAAAATTAGCGCCAGTGAAAACCTCGCGCTAGAGGCACATTTTGCAGGAGAGAGAAACCATTCCAGTCAGCAATGTACAGCAAAGCCAGGGAAACCTAGAAAAGTGATAGTAGTGATACATGTGCAGGAACCAAAAAGGCAAATAAACATATTAAATTACCAGAACCACATTTGAAATCCCCATAACCAAGCTGGCCAATAGCGCTACTAATGGTAAACATAAAGCAACACTACTGATAAAGCGTAAAAAGGAAGATATCATGTTTGGAAGGGGCTATGCTCTGTCCCCCTACAAAGTGAATGATTCCACAGTGAAATAGCAGTGATCAGGGTTTTGTCGTTTATATTGGCCAGGTTTGTTATGCTGTGGTCCAGCTGGGGCACAGTGCGGACTAGGCAGATGCCTAGGTGGCACATAGGAATGCCGAAACTGTAAAGCACCAAGACAGCAACTGACGAGGGTCCAACATGGGAACGAGTGTGTGTCCCACAGTGTCACAGGGGATATTACCCAGCAGGTACCCCCAAGGGCACATAACATTGGCAGGTGGTGCTGGGGGGAAGCGCGCATGTCCATGTAGGCACCCCTACCTGACAACCCACACCATAGGTAGATGCCTACCGGCACACTGGATGGCCTGGGACTGCGCACTACCAGCACCACCGGCATAAGGGCATGTCAGTATGGTGGCGGAGGGGTGCTGGTGGCGGAGGGGGCAGTGGCATCTGCCCACACCAGACCACGGCCAAGCACCATTTAGGTGGGTGCCGTGCACTGCAAAAGACAAGGTCTGCCTGACAAACAGTCATGGTATCCCCAGGGAATGACCTGCCCTTGTGGCAACAGTTTGGTGCAGTACACACAGCCAGTGTGTTCAGGGGCAGAAGGGGACAGGTTCAAGTCGCAGCTGTGACTCCTGACAACTTTGTCCCCATATTTTACCCAGTACTAAACCATGGTAATAAAGATGGAACCTTTATCGCAGATAGAATAAACATGCCTGAAACGCCAATATTTTACCCTACAGAGCACAGACACCATAAACATGTGCAATCCCTATAGCAGAGTTTCCCAACTGCAGTCCTGGAGGGCCAAACACCATTCTGGTTTCATGCTGTCCCTAATAAATATGCCTGTGCTGCATTTGTATGCACTGCCCCCATTGTATGCAAATCTATCTCATGCATATTCATTAGGGACAGCATGAAAACCTGAACAGTGTTTGGCCCACCAGGACTGAAGTTGGGAGCCTCTGCCCTAGAGCAGTGGCCAACAGGGGCACACACACCCACACCCACACCCAAAGGCTCCACTATCCAAAGCCTCATGGAGAGTCAGGCTGTTGGGCCCTGCGCGGAGCAGCATCTCCCAATACTGGCACCTGCATACCTTAGCAATGCCGTCCTAAACTTGGGAACACATTCCATATATATCAAAAGGCTGCTATGATTGATGTCAGCTAATAAATCCTAAGTTAAACACGATTTGTTGATAGAGATTCATCATAGCAACCTTTCTGATATCTGTGGAGTGTGTTTCTGTTATTGCTTTTGACAGTGTTTACCGCCCTGGGGAGTGACCCCAACAGTATTGCATACCATAGCAATTCCTGCACTGTACCCAGGACTGGTGAGGCGGCCAGGGCTGACACAAACCTCCATATTTGCACAATGCTGGCATAGGTGTGGGTGTGTGTGTATGTCTATCCAGTGTGTTGTGGCTGCCCACACCTTACTGAGCCCACACTGCTTGCACTGTTTCCAGTGTTTGCCTGCCAATGTGCATAATGAAGAGCAAGGTACTGTGGGTATGGCCCGGACAGGGTGGCCTGGGCAGGATGCATCTGCACACGGTATAGGGCAATAGCTGGGACATTGTAGTGCCCGACCACCACCTGCACGGACAGAGTGGCCACAGCATGTCATGCTGGGAGGTCACTCTCAACCTGACTATACAGTGACCAAGGCATGGCTAGGTTCCCTCATAGTGCTATGCAGCATTTCTCTCAAGTGATATTTATGGGTTCTTTTTTCTGAGGCCCAATCAATGACATATCTGCTTGGTGTGTGTGCTCACATCCCATTTTTGAGTGCACACAGTTCCTCCAGGAATATGCACGATGTACTAGCTAGCAGACTGTCGGCAGTTAGCATGTGTATGACTAGAACACCTTGCAGGGTGTAGTGGGTGGAGACTGACTGTTCCCTCTGCTAGTGAATGTCAGATAGTGGTGGGGGGCAGCTGACCTTCTCCAGTGTTCTGCCTGTCTGCCATTGCCTTATGTGATGTGTACAGATCTGCATTGACTGTCCTGTAGGGTGCTTCTTCCCCAGCAGGACTGGGGTTGATGGTCCTCTCTACTGCCACCATTGCAGAGATGTACAATGTGGATCTGTTGGTGGGAGATCCTGTACCCCCCCCCCCCATCCTCAGCCACAGAGGGCAGGTTGAGTGGTGCTACATAATCCACTTTTGGGTCCAAACACCCCCCTCCCCTCCCCTCACCTATAACATGTGACCATGGCACCCACACAGAATATGCTCTATTCTGGGTACATCATAGTTCACAAGGGCTAGACGTAACTGGGAAATACAGATGGACACAGGTTTATCCTAGATATGTCTGCAAAGACTACCTATCACACACTGGCACTGATGGGAACCTGCAGTACAGCCTATTTCAGTCAAACCAGGTGCTGCAGACCTGGTGCTGGGTGCCCCACCACACCCTCAGGGTGAGCACAGGACCCGCACAATGTCACGGTCTGTAGCTACTCTGTGCCAGTAACACACATGGTCGGTTCCCCCTACCAGGCCTAGGTGCTGTGGGGGTGCATACCTCATTATGTGATCAGCTGTAGACTGCTGATCTGCATGTGCAGTGCATCATGGGTACGGGTGGGTTTACCCTATCCTGGTAACCACAGCAGACAGTTTGTGTGGTGACCTGCAGTCTTTCTGTAGCCAGTCACAGTGTGGTAGTAGCTATAGAGATTTAGCCTACTGGTTACTTCAGTGACTGGGGAGGAAGAGGTCATGGGTTCAATCCTGCAGTGGTGTAATCTAAAAAGGCTGTCTGAGGCATTTTCTTTTAATTTAAATCAGTGCTGCCAGCAGAAACACCCTCACAGTGCTGTAGCCTAAGGTGCCTCATACGCGCCTCTAAGGCGCCCTATAAAGCACCCTATAAGGCGCCCTATACAGCACCCTATAGGGCACATTATAGGGTGCCTTGGCAGACAGGGCACTTTAAAATGTGACCTATGAGGCACCTTAGGTTACCACACTGTGAGGGTGTTTTTGCTGGCAGAACTGATTTAAATTAAAAGAAGATGCCTCAGACAGCCTTTTTAGATTACACCACTGCAGGATCAAACCCATGACAGCCAACAGAGCCTTCCAATTCTGCGCCCCAACTCTATGGAACACCTTACCAGCACAAATTAGAGCAATACCTAATCTGAGTCAGTTCAGAAAGGCACTAAAGCATTTCCTCTTCCTTAAATATCTCAATGACAGCTCCGAACATAACCCCCAGGCGAATAGCAGAAGTGGTCAAACAGATAGACCCCCGCAACAGGCCAACTTCACAATGTAAATAACAAGTTGTTCCATATACTATTGTACCACCGTTGTATATAGTTAACCAGGATATCCTTTATCAGATAACCCTTCATTGTATTTAGTTTCCCCTATTTCGCCAAGTTATACTTCCTGTTAAATGTAACGACCAGACATATGTAAACTGTCGGATGTTTTCTGTTCAATGTAAACCGCGCTGATGTCTAATAGTGCGGTATATAAGAATTGTCAATAAATAAATAAATAAAATGACCTCTGCCTCCACAGTCATTGCAGTAACCAGTGGACTACATCGTTATAGTGTCTAATACTGCGTTGGCATGTACTTAAGGTTAACGCGCGTTAACGTGCCACGTCGCCCACTATCGCGCGATACATCTTTTTGCTACCTTAGGACTGGAACGCCTACTCCTTATATGGCATTCTTCACATTATCGCTGCAACTAGCGCTGGTAACATTAGGACGGTTTAGTAAACATACCCCTAAATTCTATAACTTTTTGGTAGGTCAGGAGTTTGTTAAATTTAAGTTTATGGGGGATTGGGAGAAGAATCTCTGGGGAGAGATGGATGAGAGGCAATAGAAAGATATTTTTAGGGATGACAAATGGGTCTCAAAGCCTGTGAAATAATTTTACATGACACCAGCTAAAATTAAACTAATTTACCCCAATGCATCAGATATCTTTTGGAGGAGGTGTGCTGAGACTGAGATTTTACCGCATTTGGAAGGAGTGTCCTCAGATTAAGTCTTTTAGGAAGGTTCGGGGAAGATATAGGAGACACGTATAGTTTTATACCCTACAAGTTTTCTCTTGGGTGTGCCCCAAGGGATAGTAGGAGAATTCTCCCAAAGGTTTCTCCAAATGAAGTTAACAGCAGTGAGATGAGAAATTTCAGCCAAGTAGAAATGGGCACAGGCATCTACGATGGAAAAATGGCAGAATAGATTACTTCAAAGTAGGTTAATGGAAAACTCACTCCTGTGCCAAAGGGTATTAGGAAGAAAAAGCTGGGCCAATCTGGTGTCACTTGAAAATAATTCCTAGGGCAATAATAAGGTAGGCAACTATGGCCCACATTCCTTGCAAATTGTTTGGATGTTGATGGTGCGGTGAGAGAGCATGGCCCTTTAATAGATGTGTTCCTGGCTAAAAGATTATTTTAAAAATGTGTTGTCTGCTAGTGTGTTAAGAAAGTTCTAAGATGTTTGAAGATAAAGTGACTGACAGAATTTCTTGGTCTGTTTGGTGTGTTGAAAGTTGTTGTGACTCTGTTTGGAATAGTTTAAAAAAAGAGCTCATGGTAGTATTTAATTGCAGAAGTCATATGATGGACGAAAAGGAAATTACACCATAATAAACTTGTGAGTCTGAGTGTACTGTAGCACCCAGTTCTAATACCTCATAATGCTGTCAGAAACTTGCAAATCAAAAAGAGGAACTGGTTTAATACAAACTCCAGTAATTCATAAGATGAGCTATAGGATCTGAAAACCCTATTTCCTCTTTCCTCCATCTAACTATAAATGACTAAATACAATCATCAGTACTCCTTAAATAAGGGTGTCATGCTGCCCTGAATGAGCATGGTCTTGGCCATTCTCAGAAGCTAAGTAGAGTTGGACCTGACTAGTACTTGGATGGAAGACCACCATGAATGCCAGATGAGATTACAGATGTCCCCAATATCAGTGAGGACAGAGGCAAAGGGTATTACTCCTCTAATGCAGTCCTCTCAGTCCTGGTAGGAGAAGATGTAACATTAACTTCTCTGAAAAATGAGGGCGAATTTTAGAAATGTATAGAATATTTATCTATGCTTTTAAAAAAAGTCTTAAGCATTTCTGTATACATGCATGCTTATAATTTGATGGCTTCTACTGCCTTTTTTTAAACTTTTGAAATTACTGAATGCTATTTGGACTGGTCATTTTGAAATATATGGGGAAAAGATGTCTGAGGAGGGAGGACCCCTGCTCCTTCCAGCCCAGCTTAGCCATGTCCAGGTGTCCAAGATTTGCTCTCCAAAAATCTGGTAACTCTAATACCAGTGCAGAAGAAAGTCCTGGCAATCTACTTCTGGTTGCACCTTGCCAAGAAAACAGCGGCTGGACTGCCAGGAGTCAATATTGACTTAATGACACGCACACACTTCATCTTTCACTGTGCATCAGTGACTTCCATTGCTGCTTTTATCAACAGCTGTATGCCAGTGCCCCTGTCCTCCCTTCCAAAATAAAGCACGTTGCATTTCTACATATTTGATAGTAAACAACAAAATATAATGAAGGATAACATACAGAAAATAGATTTGTAGTGAGTTTACTGTGTATATTAGAGTTTTTGACTACTGTCTTCTTCCTGATATAATCAAGATACATGTATAGTTGGTACAATATAAATATTTGCAAGTGCCTACAGGAGGGATATGTTAAAGGCCTAGCTTAATGAATACATCCAGGGGCAATTTTCAGAACTACACAAGTAGTACCTGTGAAACTCTCAGGTACTCCTATTTGGAGTTACTTTAATATAATTACAGCATTTATAAACCGTTTTTACAATCCAAGAAAGTAGAAAGGAGAGTAAAAGGCTATATTAAACATGCATATTGGTACTTTGTGCCAGATCTCATAGAGGGAGTTCACACATATGTTCCCTTTGAAAACTGCCTTAGGAAAGAGTACCTTCATGCATTTTCACCTGTTTTTTTTCTGCAGACACATTTTACTTCTAGAAAATAAGAAGCCCAGCTTTGAAAATTCAACACTATGCGCATGAAGGGGCATTTTAGAAAGGATGTCTAGGTGCTATCGGGAACATCCAGGCCAAAACATGCCCAGAAACGGCTGGCATATTTACGTCTGGAGACAATTTCAGAAACGTAGACGTCTCCAACATGGATGTTGTTGGGAGTATCTACATAGATGTCTCTTCAACAGTATCATAGACTGGAGAAGTGTCCCAGCCTGCCATTCTATTAGTAGAGATGTTTTGCAGCTCAAAAAACACATAAAAGGTATCTCCAAATCCTATGAATTCTCTTTACTATTGTGGACTGTACTGATAATATTAGAGCACCATCTTCTTTTCGGATGACTATTTATGCCCCGGAGCAGGTATAGACTTGGAAGGGGGTGGAAACATGCTTGCCATTCTTGAAATCGAGTCTGCACATCTATGATCTCCAGAAAACCCCAGACATGCCTCCAGCCATACCCATGTGCAGCCGTCCCAGGTGTGGAGACATCCAAATCACAAATACAGCTTCTAAAATAACCCCTTGGTTACCTTCCCAGCCAACCACTGCCTTTGAGTCTGCCTACTTTTCCTGTGGGTAAAAGCCCCCATGTTGAAATTTTCAGATAGTCTATCTACTTGGTCATTAGCCATTTTGAAATGACTTTCAAATTGCATGGATAAACTAAGGGGTATGTTTACTAAACCATCTTAATGTTACTGGCGCTAGTTGCAGCAATAATGTGAAAAATGCCATATAAGAAATGGATGTTCCAGCGGCAAGGTAGCAAGAATCTGTATCGCGCGATAGTGGATGACGTGGCACGTTAACGCACGTTACCCCTAGGTTCATGCCAGGCACCTTAGGCTACGGCACTGTGAGGGTGTTTTTGCTGGCAGCACTGATTTAAATTAAAAGGAAATGCCTCAGACAGACTTATTAAATAACACCTCTGTGGGATCAAAACCCATGACTGCTGCCTCCAAAGTCATTGAAGTAATCAGTGGGCTACATCTCTACAACATCTAACACATTGCTGGCTGACTACAGAAAGACTGCAGGTCACCACACAAACTGTCTGCCGTGGTTACCAGGATAGGGTAAACCCACCCATACCCATGATGCACTGCACATGCAGATCAGCAGCCTACAGCTGCTCAAAAGATAGGGTATGTGCCTCTATAGCACCCCGGCCTGGTAGGGGGAAATGGCCATGTGTGTTACAGGCACATAGTAGCTACAGACCGTGACATTGTGTGGTTCCTGTGCTCACCCTGAGGGTGAGGTGGGGCGCCCAGCACCTGGCCTGGTTGAGATAGGCTTGTGCTGCAGCTCCCCATCAGTGCCAGTGTGTGATAGGTAGTCCTTGCAGATACACCTGTGTCCATCTGTATTTTCCAGTCACGTCTAGCCCTTGTGGACTATGATGTACCCAGAATAGTGCATAGTGTGGTTGCCATGGTCACATTTTATAAGAGAAGAGCGGTGGTTGGCCCCAAAAATGGATTACGTAGCGCCACCCAACCCACCCTCTGTGGGTCAGGGTGGGGGACAGGATCTCCCACCAACAGATCCACATTTTACATCTCTGCAATGGTGACAGTAGAGGGGACCATCAACCCCAGTCCTGCTGGGGAATAGGAAGCCTACAGTGCAGTCAATGCAGATCTGTACGCATCACATAGGGCACTGGCAGACAAGCAGTAGACCTAGAAAAGCTCAGCTGCTCCCAATCTCTATCTGACATTCACCAGCAGAGAGCACAGTCAGTCTCCACCCGCTGCATGGTGTTTCAGCCATTCACACGCAAACTGCAGACAGTCTGCTAGCTAACACATAGTGCATGTGCCTGGAGGAACTGTGTGCACTCACAAATGGGATGTGAGCACACACACCAAGAAGCTATGTTAGTGATTGGACCCCAGAAAAGAGAACCCATAGATATCATGTAAAAGAAATACTGTATAGCACTATGGGGGAACTTAGCCATGCCATGGTCACTGCTCAGTCAGGGTGAGAGTGCCCCCCCCCCCAGCATGACATGCTGTGGCCACCCTATCCATGCAGGTGGTGGTCGGGCACTACAATGTCCCAGCCATTGCCCTATGCAGATGCATCCTGCCCAGGCCACTCTGTCCGGGCCATACCCACAGTACCTTGCTTCTATTATGCACATTGGGAGGCTAACACTGGAAACAGTGCAAGCAGTGTGGGCTCAGTAAGGTGTAGGCAGCCACAAAACACTGGATAGACATACACACACTCCCACACCTATGCCAGCATTTTGCAAATAGAGAGGTTTTTGGCAGCCATGGCCGCCACACCATTCCTGGGCACAGTGCGGGCATTGCTATGGTACACAATACTGTTGTGGTCACTTCCTGGGGTGGTAAACACTGCCAGAAGCAAAAACCGAAACACGCTCCACAGATATCAGAAAGGTTGCTATGATGAATCTCTGTCAACAAATTGTGTTTAACTTAGGATTTGTTATCTGATATTAATCATAGCAACCTTTTGATATATGTGGAACATGGTATGCAGGTGCTAGTATTGGGAGATGCTGCTCCGCTCAGGGCACAACAGCCTGACTCTCCATGAAGCTTTGGATAGTGGAGCCTGTGGGTGTGGGTGTTTATGCCCCTGTTGGCCGCTGCTCTAGGGCAGAGGTTCCCAACTCCGGCCCTGGTGGGCCAAACACGATTCAGGTTTTCATGCTGTCCCTAATGCAAGTACTTTTGTCCACTAAAGAAAGGAGGTGAAGTACTTTTGTCCACTAAAGAAGAGCGGGACCTAGGCGTGGTTGTGTCTGATGATCTTAAAGTAGCTAAACAGGTAGAAAAGGCAACGGCAAAAGCTAGAAGGATGCTTGGGTGCATACGGAGAGGAACGGCTAGCAGAAAAAAAGAGGTGATAATGCCTCTGTATAAGTCTTTGGTGCGACCTCATTTGGAGTATAGTGTGCATTTCTGGAGACCACACCTTCAAAAGGATGTGAACAGGATGGAGTCGGTGCAGAGGGTGGCTACTAAAATGATTAGTGGGCTTCATAATAAAGCATATGAGGACAGACTTAAGGATCTTAATATGTACACCTTAGAGGAAAGGCGGTATAGAGGTGATATGATTGAGATGTTTAAATACCTCCGTTAAGTCAATAAATATAGAGATTACTCTAGTAGTGGTCTTTCACAAAGCCTGACCATTCATTGCGGGTAAATCTATGTGTTAAAGAAAAAGTCAGTGTCTTACCCCTGAAGAAACGTTTTCGTGAAACGTAGTAGCGCTATGGCTGACGCTGGGATTTTCCTGCTTCAAGAAAGATAAGCCTGACTATCTTACAACGTTTTATTATAAAACAAAAGTTTCAAAAAAAAGTGTAGTATTTGAAAAATCCTGTGTCATTGATGCGATTTATTTTATTTATTTATTTATTTATTTTATTTATTTACATTTCTTATATACCGCACTATTTGCGATCAGCGCGGTTTACATAAAACTAACAGTATCCGACAATAAACAAGAGTCAGGTCATTACAATAAACAGGAGCAATCAACTTGGATAACAGGGGAAACTATCTACATGTGTGGAGCGGATTTGGAGCGGTTTGGTAGAAAATACAATTACCATAGCTCCCTGAAGTCTGAGACCCAATTACAAAGTAATATTTGAACGACTGTGTTATAAAGTCTTTTTTAAGAGTTGGAAACCATTTACAAACAATTCTCTTACTACTAGAGTAATCTCTATATTTATTGACTTAACGGTACTATTACTCTATAAGATAAGATCATTTTTTGCTTGTTGAATATAAATACCTCCGTGGCATAAATGTTCAGGGGGAGAGCCTCTTTCAATTGAAAGCAAGTTCTGCTACGAGGGGACATGGGATGAGGGTGAAGGGAGATAGATTCAGGAGTGATATGCGGAAATATTTCTTTATGGAAAGAGTAGTGGATCCGTGGAATAGTCTCCCAGTGGAGGTGGTAGAGATGAGGACAGTAACTGAATTCAAAAAAGCATGGGACCAACACAGAGGATCTCTAAAGGTAAAAAGTGGACTGTTGTAGTTGTTGATATGGAAGGACAGACTAGATAGGCCATGTGGTCTTTTTCTGTCATCATGTTTCTATGTTTCTAATGAATATGCATGAGATATATTTGCATACAATGGGGCGGTGCATACAAATGCAGCAAAGGCATATTTATTAGGGACAGCATGAAACCTGAATGGTATTTGGCCCTCCAGGACTGCAGTTGGTAAACTCGACTCTAGGGATTGTAAAATATAGGTGTTTATGGCATGTTTATTTTATCTGCAATAAAGGTTCCGTCTTTATTGCCACGGTTTAGTACTGGGTAAAATATAGGGACATGGTTTGCAGGAGCCACAGCTGGGACTTGAACCTGTGACTTTCTGCTTCTGAACACACTTGCTCTGTGTATTGCACCAAACTGTTGCCACAGAAGCAAATCATTCCCTGGGGATAACATGACTGTTCGTCAGACAGACCTTGTCTGTTGCAGTGCACTGCACCTACCTAAACGGGGCTTGGCCGTGGTCTACTGTGGGCAGATGCCACTGCCCCCTCTGCCACCAGCACCCCTCTGCCACCATGCTGACATGCCCTTCTGCCGGTGGTGCTGGTGGTGTGCAGTCCCAGGCCATCCAGTATGCTGGTAAGCGGCTGCCTATGTTGTGTGATATGGGGTAGGGGTGCCTGCATAGACATCCACGCTTCCCCCCGGCACTGCCTGATGATGTTATGTGCCCTTTGGGGTACTTGCTAAGTACTGTCCCCTGGGACACTGTGGGACACACACTCGTGGCCATGTTTGCCCTTGGTCAGTTGCTGTCTTGCTGTTTTTCCGCTTCTACATTCCTATGTGTCACCTAGGCATCTTCCTAGCCCACCCAGTGCCCCAGCTGCCACACTGCATGTCCTGCCCGCATCCACCTGCAGCCTCTCCGTAGTGCCCTCTTGTACTTAGGCACTATGATGTTACTGCACATGTATCACTATCACTTTTCTTGGTTTCCCTGCCTTTGCTGCACATTGCTGACTGAAATGGTCTCTCTCCCCTGCAAATGTGCCTCTAGCGTGAGGTTTTCACTGGCGCTATTTTTCAGACCTTCATTTCACGGCGTTAGTGTGCATGGGGCCTCTTCCCGCCCACTCTCTGCCCATTGACCCTTTATCTCCACCCCTGGGGAGCCTTACTCCACCCTATGGGGAGCCTTACTCCAGCCTCTGCGCACCTTAACGCCGCCGGAGACGTTATCACGCGATACGTGATGTTCTCGCATGGTATTATCATGTGATAACATCACGTATTGCGCGATAATATTGCAGCTGCGCCGTTAGCGCCGTTTAGTAAACATACCCCTAAGAGAACATTGAAAGGATATGAAAATCACAGGTATAGTTTCAAAAATAGAGCCCCCTAAAAACCACGTACCAATAGATTATAACAATTTAAATATTGTAAGATGATAAGAAATTCATATGGTAATTAAAAATAAAACTATAAATTAAAAATCCAATGTACCTGTCCCACAAGGACAAAGTGTAAACCACCTTTTCTGCATCAGAGTCACTCTTCCACCAGTAGACAATGAAACAAAACTAAGGAGGAGTGGCCTAGTGGTTGGGACAAGGTACGTCGGGGGTTCAAATCCCACTAGAGGACAGCAACCTTGGGCCGGAAGGACTGGGGTTTCTAAGTCCCACAGGTGCTCCTTGTGGTCTTGGGCAAGCCACTTAACCCTCCATAGCCCATGTTCCCTGTAAAATAGTTATCTCCAAGTTATAATGCCCTGTTCAATGTAATTTCAGTTTGTTCAATGTAAACTGCACTGATGCAGAATAGCACAGTATATAAGAGAATGTAAAAAAAATACCAGTCAAAAATTGCCCTCATTACTTATATTATAAAAGTATTTTATTAAAACATGCCTATATAAGAAAATAATTTTAAACACATTAACATGAGCAATCATATAAAAGGACTTTCAAAATGTTCCCCCTACTCCTCACTGGAGGAATAGCCTAGTGGTTAGAGCCGGCATCTGATGAATAAGAAACTAGTGGGTATGTTTACTAAACCGTCTTAACATCGCAGCGGTGGTATTATCGTGTGATAAGTGACGTTATTGCGCGATAATGTAACATTAACATTATAACGCGGCGGCGTTAAGGCACACTAACGCTGTGAAATCCGGGTCTGAAGGGTGGAGTAAAGCTTCCCAGAGGGCGGAGAGAAGGGGTCAATGGGCAGAGAGTGGGCGGGGAGAGGCTCCAGGCACACTAACGCTGTGAAATCCGGGTCTGAATACTAACGCCAGTGAAACCCTCACGTTAGGTACATTTGCAGGAAAGAGAAACCATTTCAGTCAGCAATGTACAGCAAAGGCAGGGAAACCCAGAAAAGTGATAGTTGTGATACATGTGCAGGAACCAAAAAGGCAAATAAACACATAAAAGGACCAGAACCACATCTAAAATCCCAATAACCAAGCTGGCCAATAGTGATATTAATGATAAACATAAAGCAACACTACTGACAAAGCGTAAAACTTAAGATATCATGTTTGGAAGGGTCTATGCTCTGTCCCCCTACAAAGTGAATGATCCCACATTGAAATAGCGCTGATCAGGGTTTCTGTCATTTAGATTGGGTAGGTTTGTTATGCCGTGCACATGTGTAGCAACAGAAGAGTGGGCACATAGGAAATGGCAACTGTACTGATGCTGTAAATGGGATACAGGGGGCTGCAGGCGGCACATGCTGTGGTCCAGTTGGGGCACAGTGCGGACTAGGCAGATGCCTAGGTCGCACATAGGAATGCCGAAACTGTAAAGCAGCAAGACAGCAACTGACAAGGATCCAATATGGGCACGAATGTGTGTCTCACGGTGTCATAGGAGATATAACCCAGCAGGTACCCCCAAAAGCACATAACATAGGCAGGCGGTGCCGGGGGAAAGCACGCATGTCCATGTAGGCACCCCTACCAGAGAACCCACACCATAGGCAGCTGCCTACCGGCACACTGGATGGCCTGGGACTGTGCACCACCAGCATATCGGCATGGCAGCATGGTGGCGGAGGGGTGCTGGTGGCAGAGGGGGCAGTGGCATCTGCCCACAGCAGGCCATGGCCAAGCCCCGTTTAGGTGGGTGCTGTGCACTACAACAGACAGGGTCTGTCTGATGAACAGTCATGGTATCCCCAGGGAATGATCTGTCCCTGTGGCAACAGTGTGGTGCAGTACACACAGCCAGTGTGTTCAGGAGCAGAAAGTCACAAGTTCAAGTCCCAGCTGTGGTTCCTGCCAACCCTGTCCCCATATTTTACCCAGTACTAAACCATGGTAATAAAGACGGAACCTTTTATTGCAGATAAAATAAACATGCCTGAAACGCCTATATTTTACCCTACAGAGAGAGCACAGACACCATAAACATGTGCAATCCCTAGAGCAGAGTTTCCCAACTGCAGTCCTGGAGGGCCAAACAACATTCAGGTTTCATGCTGTCCCTAATAAATATGCCTGTGCTGCATTTGTATGTGCCTCCCCCATTGTATGCAAATGTATCTCATGCATATTCATTAGGGACAGCATGAAAACCTGAACAGTGTTTGGCCCACCAGGAGCGGAATTGGGAACCTCTGCCCTAGAGCAGCGGCCAACAGGGGCATAAACACCCACACCCACAGGCTCCACTATCCAAAGCCTCATGGAGAATCAAGCTGTTGGGCCCTGCGTGGAGCAGTATCTCCCCATACTGGCACCTGCATACCTTAGCAATGCCATCCTAAACTTGGGAACACATTCCACATTTATCTAAAGGTTGCTATAATTAATATCAGCTAACAAATCCTAAGTTAAACACAACTTGTTGATAGAGATTCATCATATCAACCTTTCTGATATCTGCGGAGTGTGTTTCAGTTATTGATTCTGACAGTGTTTACCACCCCGGGGAGTGACCCTAACAGTATTGAGTACCATAGCAATGCCCGCACTGTGCCCAGGACTGGTGTGGCGGCCACAAACCTCTATATTTGCACAAATATGTGGCATAGGTGTGGGAGTGTGTGTCTGTCTATCCAGTGTGTTGTGGCTACCTACACCTTACTGAGCCCACATTGCTTGCACTGTTTCCAGTGTTAGCATGCCAATGTGCATAATGAGGAGCAAGGTACTGTGGGTATGGCCCAGACAGGGTGGTATGGGCAGGATGCATTTGCACAGGGTATAGGGCAATGGTTGGGACATTGTAGTGCCCGACCACCACCTGCACGGACAGGATGGCCACAGCATGTCATGCTGGGAGGTCACTCTCACCCTGACTGAGCAGTGAACATGGCATGGCTAGGTTCCCCCATAGTGCTATACACTCTTTTTCTCAAGTGATGTTTATGGGTTCTTTTTTCTGGAACCCAATCACTTACATATCTGTGTGGTGTGTGTGCCGATGTTCCAGTTTTGGGTGCACACAGTTCTTCCAGGAACATGCACTATGTACTAGCTAACAGACTATCTGCAGTTAGCATCTGTATGGCCGCACCACCTTGCAGGGTGCAGCATGTGCGTACTGACTGCTCTCTGCTGGTGAATGTCAAATTGTAGTGGGGGGCAGCTGAGCTGACTGGGCCCACTACCTATCTGCCAGTGGCCCTGTCCCAAGTGCAGATCTTCAGCAGCTGTCTGCTTGCCACCAGGACTGGGGTTGCTGGTCTCACAGCCTGTTCTCATGTACCTCCACTGCCCCCCCCCCCTTTCAAAGGGTGAGAGTGCATGTCTGTTGGGGCAGATCATGTCCCCCACCCTGATCCAGGGAGGGTGTTTTTTATATACATTGTTGCCTTGTGAGCCCTGACACACACCCTGCTCCCTAAACAGTTGACCATAGCAAGCACAGTGGACATGTACTATGTTGTGTGCATCATAGTCCACAAGGGCCCAGACATGACTGGAAATTACGAATAGACACAGAGACCTCCTAAAGCTGTCTGCAACAAATACCTGTCATACACTAGCACTGATGAAGACCTGCAGCACAGCCCACCTCGACCAACTGGGGTACTGCAGACCTGGTGCTGGCCACTCCACCTCACCCTCAGGGTGAGCACAGAACACGCACATTGGCATGGCCTGTGGGTACTCTGTGCCAGTAACATGCACGGTCATTCCCCCCTACCAAGCTGAGGTGCTGTAGAAGTGCATACCCCATCTGGTGAGCAGATGTAGACTGCTGTTCTGCATGTGAATTGCATTATGGGTACTGTTGGTTCTATCCTATCCTGGTAGCCACAGCAGAACGTTTTATGGTGACGTGCACTCTTTCTGTAGCCTGCCATTGGTATGCTAGCTCCTATGGTGATGTAGCACAGTGGCTAATGCAATGACTTTAGTAGCAGAAATCATGGGTTTGATTCCTCTCTGTTCCCCTTTTTTTATGGCTGTCCTACACAACTACATTTCATTCGTGTAACAGTCATATCTGTGCAGATCTGTGCTACCACCACATTATACCCTCATCACTGTTGCCATCCATCCTTCTGTCCGTCTATGTGTGTGTGCCAGCTGTGTGGCGTCCTGCCCTAATGTGCAGGCTGCTACCCCATGTCCTGCACTGGCACACTTTTCTGCATTGCGGCTCTTCATGCTTGCCTCTCCTGTGTCTGCTCTGCATGGCATTGCTCTCCTCTGTCCTCCTGTCATTGAACTTATCCTGCCACCTCTACCTCCTCTGGTGGACACGTATCCCCATCCTCTGCCACACACTGTCAGTGTTGCACTGTACATTACCATCACCCTGTACATTGGTACAGCTGCCCCCGATATGTTTGTCCACTTTACCAGCTGCCACATGGGCTGCACGCAGATTTGGCTGGTCCATGAGCTCCTTCATCTACTTCTTTCCATCACTTGTTCATTGCCTTTCCTTGGTGCTCTGTGCAGTGTTGTGGTTACATCTGTGTTTGAGCCATACATTTCATACTTGTGACTTTGGGGCACCTTTGTGCCCCTGGGCACCATCTCCTGTGTCACCTTGGCATCCCTGGGGCATCTTTCACGGCACCTTAGGTTTGGCCAGCTTATGAGGTGCATTATATGCTGCCTTGGAGGGTGCCAACCTTTCCTGCCGCCCTCTGGGGCACATTATGACATGCCTTGGATGACATGGTGCTTTATGATGTGCCTAATGGTACGCCCTAAAAGGTGCATTAGGTTGCAGCACTGGGGTGAGGCTTTTTTGGCTGACAGTACAAATTGTTGGGATGTGTCTGTCTGTTACAAGCAGGAAAAGGGATTGCCTCAGACAGTCTTTTAACTGAGCCCACTGAGGGATCAAACTCATGACCACTGTATCAGCAGTCAATGTATTAACCAGTGTGTTACATCTCTATTGCTGTGATTGCAGGTCAGTGCGCCTAAGTAAGGCTAACACGCGTTAACATACCACGGCTCCCTCTATCGTGCGATAACGGACTTTATCGCGCAATATCCCAAAATGCTACCTTAAGACCAGAACACCCACTATCTTATATGACATTCGTCACAGTAAGACTGCAACTAACGCCGGTAACATTAAGACGGTTTAGTAAACATACCCCTAGGATTTGATTCCACTAACACTCCTCATCAAGGGTAAAAGAACACATACACTGAACAACAGCCTGAGCATGGGATACAAAGGAGAAGGGTTAAGTCAGGGGATGGCTGAGTAAATTATTTATTTATTTATTTATTTAACTGCATTTATATCCCGCTTTTCACTGGGTCAAAGCGGTGAAACATATAACTTAGGGGGGGGGCAATTTTCAGGGTGGGGCCATCACCACGGGCAACAATTAATGATTTGGGTAGACATAGACATGTATATTTCTGCTGAATCTAAGCATTGGGTCATGCGGATGGGGTGGTATTTCTGTTCAGAGATGTTCACTGAATAGGAATAGGAAACACTGCTATGAGTAAACAGAAGATAATGAGGCTTCAGGAGTCCAGTGGATTGCAGGATCTGAGGCAACATGGGTTTACCAGAGGTAGGTTTGGTCAGACAAATCTGATTGATTTCTTTGACTGGGTGATCAGGGAGTTGGACTGAGGGAGAGGCCTAGATGTGGTGTAGTTGGATTTCAGTAAAGCCTTTGAAACCATTCTGAACAGGCAACTTATAAATAAATTGAGCACCCTAGGGATGGACCCTAAAGTGACTGACTGAATTAAAAATTGGTTGAGTGGGAGGCGACAGAGTACAGGTAAATGGAGCTCACTCTGAGGAGAAGGAGGTTTCCAGTGGTGTGCCCCAGGAATCTGTCCTTGGTCCAATTCTTTTTAATATCTTTGTTAGTGATACAGCGGAAGGGCTTTCAGGTAAGGTTTGCCTCTTTGCGGATGATACAAAATCTGCAATAGAGTAGACACCCAGGAAGGTGTAGATAACATGAGGAGGGATCTAGCTAAGTTTGAAGAATGGTAAAAAATTTGGCAGCTGAGATTTAATGCTAAAAATTGCAGGATCATGCATGTGGGCTGCAAAAATTCAAGGGAGTCGTACAGTGTAAAAGGCAAGGTACTTCTGTCCACGAAAGAAGAGCAGGACCTGGGCGTAATCATTTCTGATTATCTTAACGTGGCTGAACAGATAGAAAAGGCAACGGCAAAAGCCAGAAGGATGCTTGGGTGAATAGGGATAGGAACGGCTAGCAGAAAAAAGGAGGTGATAGTGCCTCTGTATGAATCCCTGGGGCAACCTCATTTGGAATATTGTGTGCAATTCTGGAGACCACACCTTCAAAAGGATAGAAACAGGATGGAGTTAGTGCAGAGGGTGGCTACTAAAATGGTCAGTGGTCTTCTTTATAAACCATATGGGGACAGATTTAAAGGGCCCAATTTTGAGTTAGCTGGCTAGGCGCCATATCGGCATATAACCTGTCCGCCAACCCCCTTAACCCGGATTTTCACTTCTACAGCAGCAGAAGTGAAAATCCAGGTTATGCTGGATGCATGGGCAGCCGCTGATGCTAAATGGGTAGCAGTGATTTTCGATGCTACCCGCTTAGCCCCTGCACCTTATAGATAGGGAAGGAAAAACCTTGCCTATCTTTAAGGCGCAGAGGGCTAAGCGGGTAGCATCAAAAATTGCAGCTGCCCATTTAGCCCTTTCCTCCACCCTGGAATGCCCCCAACACACCCCGATGATAACCACATAGCATCTGGGCGCATTAGGGGCTTATCCAGGATTTTCGAAAGGCACTACCCATGTAGGTGCCTTTTCAAAATCCCGGATAAGGCATTTACATGGGTAACTAGGACAGTTACCCATGTAAATGCCTTTGAAAATCAGGCCCAAAGATCTTAATATGTATATTTAGAGGAAAGGCGAGATAGAGGAAATATAATGCAATAGAGATGTTTAAATACCTCTGTGGCATAAACGCACAAGAGGAGAGCCTCTTTTGATTGAAAGTAAGTTCTGCAATGAGGGGGCATAGGATGACAGTGAAAGGGGATAGACTCTGGAATAATATGCGGAAATAGTTCTTTATGGAAAGAGTGGTAGATATGTGGAATAGTCTCCCAGTGGGGGTAGTAGAGACAAAGGTAGTATCTGAATTCAAGAAAGCATGGGACAAACACAGAGGTTCTCTAAAGTAAAAAAAGAGAATATAGTATTTGATATGGAAGGGCAGACTAGATAGGCCATATGGTCTCTTTCTGCTGACATGTTTCTGTGGAAAGTATGTGCACAAATTTTGGTTTCAAATCCTCATGCTTACTTTCACCCAGGTACTTTGCATCTGTTTGAAAGCAGGTGCAAATTACGCAAAGTACCATCTTTCCCCCTCCAGCCAGAGTTTTCAAAGGGAAACTCCATGAGGCATTTGAAAATTAGCTTGCAGACGCTGTGGGTAGTATGAAAATTGCCCCATTAAATTATGTTCTAATGTCAGCTGTATCGGTTACAGCTCATTTGAGTTTAGCTATTGACCCATGAAGATACTTACTGCATCTAGTGCTGGGTTGTTTTTTTTAATATCTCTTTATTGAAGACCGCAAGTCATAAAACAGCCACGCTCACTACAGAACAATTGCACAACTTTGTCTTGTGGATTTGCAGCACAAGTATACAAAAACCAATTAGAGTCTCAACAAGGTGACTCAGCTGGTTCTTCTAAATATTTTGAAAGCTTCCATGCACAGCCAGTATGAAGTAACTTCTTTCCCTTCACATGTACATATGTGTAAAAATGTATATATGTAATGAATCTCCTCCCATCTTATGGAAGGAAAATCAAGTTACCTAACTACTGTGTGTCGTGCTTATCCTAACTACTGTGTGTCGTGCTTATCCTGTAAATCACTTTGTATATATTGCAATTGTTCTGTCCTGATCAGACAGCTCCGTCATGTAATCAAATCCGCTCCTGATCACTGGAAGTAGCGGTATACAAATGTATGCTAAATAAATAAATGCTTCTGCTGATGTGAAAGATTATGCTCAGATCTTCCTGTATGCAAACATCTGAAACATAGATGACATACTTGTAAAAGGTGTCTTATCATCAGTTTTAAACCATGCATATGTCCCTTAAAACTGTAGCTCAAACCACAAAACTGGAGTTACACTATTCAACAGAACTGTGAAATGATTTTTGATAATTATATCGTAAATCTGTGGAGAATACCTAGTAAGAAATGCAAGTAGTTATGAAAGATACGTTTTTATCTTTCAAAAAACATTTTTCTGACATGTAAGGTGGGCTTAGGGTTGTTTTGCTTTTTTTTTTTTGTCTTGTCACTGTGTAACTAGAGAACAAGCAGAGTGATCTCTGGCCCTTATTAACTAACGATATTACCCATTGAAACAGGAACTTTGCATACTTCTGTTTTCACCCTACTCTCAAGTAAAGGACAGACACAGAGCCATGGAGCTGCTTGTTAATGTAAGAAAATGGATAGAAGACAACAAACCCTGCTTTCTGCCGCCAGTGTGCAATAAGCTTATGTAAGTAATGTTCGGCCTTGCTTTAATTTGTTTCCTAAAATTCTGAACTGGCGCAGAAAACAAGCAAACCAGGAATGATTCAAGTACCATGAAAGTAGTTTACTACTTTGACAGCTAATCTGTTGTAAAAGATTATTACTGTTACTGGTGGACTGGTGTTCTGTATGCAAATTGTAATTCATGCCGAAGCGGAGGATGGAAAGGAACATTCCCACCAAGCTGCAGGGGGAGTCTTCCGTCTATGCTGCCACCGGTAGGGGGAGGTGCTACAATATCGAGCTTTCAATCATGACCTCGCAAACTGACTGTAACCCCCTACCAAAAAATACCCCCGGAACTGCCCAACACCCGACAAACTACCTCCAGCCCCAAAAGCTTAAAACATTATACCATAGCACCTCCCGCTACCAAGCGGCTTGGCAGGAACGTTGATGGAGAGCCAATTGTGTGATTCTGCCGGCTGCCGGTAAAGCCGTCTCTTTTTAAAGATAATATGTCTGTGCTTTGTGAGTTACGGTGTTATTTTTTGCAAAGCATCAAGTGATATTTGTAGTTCACAGTCTGGAGCATTGAAAAGTGAAAATCAGCAAGGAGGTGTTTGTCTTTTTTAGGAGATCATATCCTTTACCCCCTGCTGTGTGTGGAATTTTCTTTTAGGAACATCTCAAAGGCATCACACATCCATGACGAAAAATAAATGTATTGAAACTACAGCTGAATGGTGTAGGAGCAGAAAGGAACCGCAGATTTTGCCCACTGAGCAGGTTTCAGTTATATAAATAGACCTTGCAAAAGTTTTCTGTTTTACGTTTATTTTTCCTGGTTCACGGTTATCATTTCAAAGGCTTCAGTGCATGCTTTTCATTTGTAAAGGTGCAGACCACTGGCTAAGCTTAAAAGATGCAGACCTAGTCATTATTGCAGATTTTTTTCTTTGTGACTGCTCATTCTTTCCTTATCATGTTTGCACTGCTGAGCAGTCTTTACCTTTGCTGTGTACTTTGTGCCTTCCCCTCCCCTTCCTTTCTTTTCCGCTCTCTGATTGTTACATTTATGAGATATAGGGCGGCTGCAAGAGTTTTAGGCACCCTAGCTGAAACTTCAGCATTGCACCCTCTCACAGTGAGCTTTAAGACCTCTAGCACCCCCCTCCCCCCCCCCCCCAAGATTCTGAACCCCACCCCCACTCCAAGATTCTGTTTATTAAACTCAATGGTAACCGGTTAGCATCGGAGCATTCTGGAGACGTTACCCGATGTGGAGCCACTGCCTGGTTATGGCGAAGCGGCGAAAGTAAGGCGCAGCAAAGGCTGGCATAACCTTTATCTGTGGAAGCCACAGTAACCGGGCAGGGACTGAACATCACTGCTGCGGGGTGAGCTTCATGTTCATCTAGGCAACCCAGTGTTCAATGCCAGGGTCAGATATGACCCGGGCATTGAATATACAGGTTTATGTTTCAGCAGCGGTAGCTGGCCATGTTAGAACAGCTAACCACTGCTGCTGAATATCCCCCTCGTACTATTAAATATTAAACTTTGTTTTGTAACTATATACATAAGCAGGGAGATTTTAAACAGCCCCTTCCAAGGGTAAATGAACTTTGGACTTTTTGCACATTGCTCTTTCTTCCTGCAAGTAAAACTATGCACTGTTGGTATGGCTGCCAGGACCCATTTGTTTTGCTTTGATTCTAACAGGGTTTTGCAATTCTACCAGCCCCCCCCAAGTTGCTGCTCTAGGTGGCCCCCTAGTTTGCCTAGTGGATGGGTCGACTGATGAGGTACTACTCTAAAAAGGGCCCTAAACCAGTGGTTCTCAAACTTTTTGTACCGTGACCCCTTTTACCATTGATCAACTTGTGGTGACCCCCAATGATAAAATCAAATGCGTCTCTCTTCCTTTACCATTAACGCATTGTCGTTGTAATCATTTGTTGTATTATTAATATATTATAGGCCTTTGCGAAATGTTTTTATTTATAAAATTTACTTATTTAAACCACAATAATTAATCACAATAACAAGTAACAATATTTGATTTCAAAATTTATGATGATTTTGTAGCCAAATCACTAATATGAAATAAAATTATTTTTCTACCTTTGTTGTCTGACCAATTTATTCTCTGATCATGCTGGTCCCGATCTGAGGCTTCTGCTTTCCTGTCTTCTCTTAGCTCTCTTTCTGTGGTCTATGGTCCATCTGCCATTTCTTATCGCTTCTTTCGTTTTCTTCACTTCTTTCCATCAGCCTATTTCCAGTCCCAGTAACCCTCCCCAGTATCAGCCCCTTTCCAGTCCTCACTTTCAGTACCTTTCAGTGTCAACTTGCATTCCCATGATTGCCACTGGTGTCCATTCCCTTCCAGTCCCCCTCCTTTCCCACTGATCAGTCTCTTCTAGTACAAATACCATGGCAGCCCCTCTCAGATTCACTCCCTTCCAGTTCCATTCTCCCATCCCCTCGTATCAGCCCATTTGTAGCCTTAGCCCCCAGTTTTCTTCCATGGCCAGGAGCTCTATCCTCCCCTCCCCACAATCAGTCCATTCCCAGTCGAAGCCCCCCAATCAGCTCGCTTCCAGTGCTAGTCCCCCCTCAACCCCATTACCAGTTCTAGCCTCCCCTAATCAGCCCAATACCAATCCTCCTCCTCCCCCCATCAGCTCATTACCAGTCCTAGCCTCCTCTAATCAGCTCATTTCCAGTGCTAGTCCCTCCTCAACCCCATTACCAGTGCTAGGCTCCCCTAATCAGCCCATTACCAGTCCTACCCCCCCCCCCCCATCAGCCCATTACCAGTCCTAGCCTCCTCTAATCAGCCCATTTCCAGTCCTAACCTCCCCGATCAGCTCATTTCCAATGCTAGCCCCCCATCAGTCCATTACCAGTCCTACCCCCCTATCAGCACATTACCAATCCCAACCCCCCTTGATCAGTCCATTCCCAGTCCTAGCCTTCCCTAATCAACCCATTACCAGTCCTAGCCCACTCATCTGCCCATTATAATCCTTACCCGCATTGTCTCTCCCATCTGTCCAGCATTTATCCCCCATCTGTCCAGTATGTCCCAGTCTCTTCCCTTTGTCCATGTCAGCCCCCCTCCCTCCGTCAGCCCCCCCTCTGTCCATGTCAGCCCACCTCCCTCCATCCATCCATCCATGTCAGCCCCCCTCCATGTCAGCCCCCCACTCTCCATGTCAGCCCCCTGTCTATGTCAGCCCCCCTCCCTCCCTCCATCCATCCATCCCTCCATGTCAGCCTCCCTCCCTCCCTCCCTCCATGTCAGCCCCCCTCCCTCCATCCATCCATCCATGTCAGCCCCTCTCCCTCCCTCCATGTCAGCCCTCCTCCCTCCCTCCATCCATCCCTCCATCAGCCCCCTCCCTCCATGTCAGCCCCCCTCTGTCCATGTCAGCCCCCCTCCCTCCATCCATCCATCCATCAATGGCAGCCCCCTCCCTCCCTCCCTCCCTCCATGTCAGCCCTCCCCTCCCTCCCCCATCCATGTCAGCCCCCCCTCTGTCCATGCAGCTCTCCCTCCCTCCATCCATCCATCCATCAATGGCAGCCCCCTCCCTCCCTCCCTCCCTTCATGTCAGCCCTCCCCCCTCCCCCATCCATGTCAGCCCCCTCTCTCCATGTCAGCCCTCCCTCCATATCAGCCCCCCTGTCCATGTCAGTCCCCCTCCCTCCCTCCCTCCATCCATCCATCCCAGCCCCCTCCCTCCCTCCATCCATCCCTCCCTCAATGTCAGCCCCCCTGTCCATGTCAGCCCCCTCCCTCCATCCATCCATCCATCAATGTCAGCCCCCCTCTGTCCATGTCAGCCCTCCCTCCATCCATCCATCAATGTCAGCCCCTCCCTCCCTCCCTCCCTCCATGTCAGCCCCCCTCTCTCCATGTCAGCCCCCCTGTCCATGTCAGCCCTCCCTCCCTCCATGTCAGACCCCCCTATCCATGTCAGCCCCCCTCCCTCCCTCCATCCATCCATCCATCCCTCCATGTCAGCCCCCTCCCTCCCTCATGTCAGCCCCATTGCAGATTCCCTGCCCCCTCCTCCCCTCTCCCTGTCTGCCTGCTACTGCCCTGTTCTTCTTCTGTAGCCGCGGCTCCCTGCCTCTTAGGGAACCGCGGCTGAGCCTGTGAAACAGTTGCGGAGCCTTCGACGGGCTCCGTGCAGCATTGTCTCGCCTCCAAAGAAAGTGGTAAACAACTGCTGCATGGAGCCCATCGAAGGGGAGGGAGGGGGGCTGACATGGACAGGGGAGGGCTGACATGGAGGCATTGGATAATGGAGCCTGTGTGTGCGGGTGTGTCTGCCCCTGTTGGCTGCTGCTTTAGGGCAGAGGTTCCCAACTCCAGTCCTGGTGGGCCAAACACTGTTCGGGTTTTCATGCTGTCCCTCATGAATATGCATGAGATGCATCTGCATACCATGGGGGTGGCGCATAGAAATGCAGCACAGGCATCTTTATTAGAGGCAGCATGGAACCTGAATGGTGTTTGGCCCTCCAGGACTGAATTTGGGAGACTCTGCTCTAGGTAATGCACATGTTTATGGTGTCTGTGCTCTATAGGGTAAAATATAGGTGTTTTGGGCATGTTTACGTCATCTGCAATAAAGGTTCTGTCTGTATTAACATGTTTTAGTAGTGGGTAAAATATGGGGACTGGGTTGGCAGGAACCACAACTGGGACTTGAACCTATGACTTTCTGCTTCTGAGCACACTGGCTGTGTGCACTGCACCACCATGTTGCCACAGAGATGGTGCATTCCCTGGTGATACCATGACTGTTTGTCAGACAGGGCCTGTCTGTTGTAGTGCATGGCACCCACCTACACAGGGCTAGGCCATGGTCTGCTCTGGGCAGCTACCACTACCCCCTCCACCACCAGTAACCCTCTGCCACCATGCTGACATGCCCTTCTGCTGGTGGTGCTGGTGATGCGCAGTCTCAGGCCATCCAGTGTGCGGGTAGGCGGCTGCCTATGGTGCGGGTTCTGGGGTAGGGGTGCCTGCATAGCTGTCCACGCTTCCCCCCCAGCACCGCCTGCCAATGTTCCGTGCCATTGGGGATACCTGCTGGGTACTATTCCCTGTGACACCGTGGGACACACAGTCGTGCCCATGTTGGGCCCTCAGCAGTTGCTGTCTGGCTGCTCTACTGTTTCAGCATTCCTATGGGCCAGCTAGGCATTACCCTAGTCCGCACTGTGGCCCAGCTGCACCACAGCATGTGCCCAGCTGCCTGTTCCGACATGCCCGCCCTGCTGTTGCAGAACATGTGCACACCATAGGAAACCTGTCCAATGGAGAGGAAAACCCTGCTCAGCGCAATTTCACTGTGGGCTCATTCACCTTGTATGAGGACGGAGCATAGACCCTTCCAAAATTCATGTCTTTTTTTGGAGCTTTCTTGGGAGTGTTTTTTGCTGTTTCCCATGGATATCACTATTGCCCAGCTTGGTTGGTTTTTTTTTTACATTTTCTTCTGTTCATTTTCACTGTTTATTTGCCCTTTTGTTCCGTGCACATGTATCACACTTATCACTTTTTTGTAGGTTTCCCTGGTTTTGCTGTACATTGCTGACGGAAATGGTTTCTTTTCCCTTTAAATCAGCTCTAACGCCAGGGTTTCACTGGCGTTAGTTTTCAGCCTCGGATTTCACAGCGTTAGTGTGCAGGGAGCCTCTCCCCTCCCACTCTCCGCCCATTGACCCTCTCTCTCCGTCCCTGGGGAGCCTTTCTCCGCCCTCAGGGAGCCTTTCTCCACCCTCAACGCTCATTTGCGCTGCTGCGCATGTTATCGCGCTCTAAGGTACCTCTGCGCCCGATAACGTGGCAGAGCGCACATTAAGACGGTTTAGTAAACATACCCCAAAGGAAATGCAAAATTCTTGCACACCAAGGAACTAAAAGAAAAAGCTAGAACCACTGCACAGTTTTTAACATCAAATTATAATTTCTTTTTTTTAAGTGCTGTCAAATCAATGCTGATTCCTGGTGACCCAGCAGCCCCTGGGTTTTCTTGGCAAAGTATGACCAGAAGTAGATTGCTTGGTCTTTTCTTGCAAGACAGTGGAGGGTTAAGTGACTTGCCCAAGTTAACAAGAAGTACCAGTGGGAAGCAAACCCAGATCTCCTGGTGCTAGGCTGTTGCTCTAACTACTAGGCTATTCCTGCATTATGATGCTTGCTTTTTGTTTTGAACATATATTCTGCCTCCACAGAAACCCTTCCCTTGAGAAGGGGGTATAGAGCAGAACTAAGACATTTACTCATAGAACTCAAATTTTTTTTTAAAAATCTGATTCTGGACATCGTAACAACATAAATGTTCTCCAGTACCAGGCATATTGTGAATGAATACTGTATAAAACCCTACAAAATTCACTGAAGATCTGCAGAGCAAATCTACCATACTATACCAACTTCGAAAACTCACACAAGGAGCCTACCCAGAAAAAAGCAACATTGTAAATACTGCAGCAGGTCCTCAAACATCTATACGCCTATTTGAAAAGCTGAACAGATCAGATTACTACAGTACAGATCTATGTTTACAAACTCCATGTTACCAGAACACCTGCCCTTGGTCACACGCTCAGAACACAGACCTTCACCAAGTACAGAATAGGTGACCATAACTTAAAATAAAAATAAAAATGTTGACAAAAATTAACCGAAACCCAAGAAGCCAGACTCAGCATGCAGTGCAACCCCAGAGAAATAGGAAGAGATGCATTTCTCTGTATTGCGTAAAATATGAAGATAGCGCAAAGTCCAATCACTAAACTGAAAATAAAATTATTTATTCTACTATTTTTTGTCTGATCATTGTATTCTCTGATCATCTGGTCCTATCTGAGGTTTCTGCTTGCCTCTATCTTCTTTTAGCTCTCTTTCTATGTTCTCTAGTCCATCTGTCATTTCTTGTCTCCCTTTTCTTCACTTTCTTCCATTTTAGATTTTCCTTTCAGCTTTCTTCCATTTATTTTTCCATCCCTTTGTCTACTCAGATTTCACTACTCCTTCTTATTATCCAGTCCTCAATCCCCATCTTTTTTACTCTATCTATTTACCATTTTCAACCCTCTCCCAAGTTCTCCCATTCCTCACCTCTTCTTCCCTGGTCCATTATTCCTCAGTCTTTCCTTCACTCTCTCTCTCCACTCCATGTCTCTCTATCTCTTGCTCTCGTTCCCTCCAGCCAGCATCTCCGCTCTCTCTCTCTCTTTCTCTCTCTCCCCCTATCCTTCTATGTCCCCTCTCTCCCTTCCTATCCCCCTGTGTCCAGCATCCTGCCTCTCCAGTCCTACACCCCCAATATTCAACATCTCTCCAGTCTCCATACCATCCCTTCTATATTACTTCCATGTCCAGCATCTCTCCGTCTTTCTCTCATCCTATTTACCCCACGTATATCTTCTTCCCTCTCTCCCTATTATCCAGGTGTCCTGCATTTCTCCCTCCCCCATTACCCTCATCTCCCCTCTGTTTCCATCTGTTCTACTCCCCCCCCCCCACCCACCATATCCATCATCTTCCTGCAGTCTCCCTATAACCCCTAGATCCAGCATCACCACTCCATCTCAAAACTCTTCCTCTGTCTTCCTGTGTTTCCCCACGTCCAGCATCTCCTCTCCATCCCCCAGTGTCTCCCCATATCCAGTATCTCCCCTGTTTTCCTGTGATACCTCCCTGCACCCATCTTCTCTCCATTTGCCTCCTCTGGTCTAGCATCTCCCTCTGTCTCTCTAGCCCCCATCCCCATGTCCAGTATCTCCCCTCTATCTTCTTATATCCCTCTGCCCCCCTTGTCCAGCAGTGCCCCTCAGTCTCCTAATTGACCTCCACTCTTCCCTCTCCATGCCACTTGACCCTTGCATTGCACCTCCAACCTCCTGTCTCCCAGTCCTGCATCTTACCATCCATCCACCTTCCTGATGCAGCCACCACCACCACCGCAACTGCAATGGCAACCATCAGCAGACGGGAAAATGATCGAAAAAGAAAGAGAAATGTCACATACTGGGGCATCTTTGTCATCTGCAGACTCTGACACTGGACTGAGTCCTTTGTTCTTCCCTCCTCAGAACACACAGGCTGCAGAGTGCAGGTGATACCCAGATGTGTCTGCCTTTCTCAGCAGTCTGCTGCCATGGGCACATACTGAGATCCCAAAATTTAACCACATGCTGCTCCCACAGGCAGGATCCTTACCATACCCCTAGTTGTATTTTTGTCCTCAGCCGTTGTGTTGTCTGTCTTTAGGTTGTAAGCTCTGATGAGAAGGGACCATCTTTCACATGTGCCTGTACAGTGCTACATACACCTTGTAGCACTATACAAATGATCAATAGTAGCAGGATCCTTGGCCTTGTACAGCTTTTGTGCTCATGGGACGTGATGGTGACTCAGAGGGACAGGTCCCGTGGGCACAAAAACGTGCAAGGCCACAAACGAGGCTGAGAGAGGCAGATACTGTGCACGGGAGCAGCTTGTCCTGCGGACCAGATCTGCAACTGTGTGCTGCAATTGCGGCCTTGTACAGCCTTCTGCCTATGGGACATGCTGCTTCTGCAGGCAGGATCTACCTCTTTTTGTTGCGATTGCAGCCTTGCACAGTGCACTTCAGAGAGGCAAGTCCCATAGGCACAAAAGCCGCACATGACTGCTATTGCAGAAGACATTCCCCTCACAATTGCCCCACCACTCTGTTATCCTTACTCACTCACAAAAATTGTCATCCCAGCAACTCCCTGCAAACTGCCCCACTGCAAGAACAAAGAACTGCATAAAACAGAGGTATATACACACAGACACAAGAAACACACAGACAAAGGCAATGCACATAGGTGTGAACATTCAAACACACACACGCGCGCTCTCTCTCTCTCACACACACACTCCCAGAGGGACTGGAAAGAATTCCATGAGCATGCTCTGCATGCTTTCCCAACTTGTAGTTTTCCATTTCTTGTCATTTGTCACGTTTTTATTCTTTCCATTCCAACAAAAGTTGGAAAGAATTACACAAAAGGGATTAAGAAAAGTCTGTCTGGTAAGCTGTTTGTCTTGGGGAAAAATAACTGTCTGAAAATTAAACAGAATGCAATGAAACTTGGGGTGACAGAAAAACCAATGAAAAGACACAAATAGACCAGATGGGACTGGGGATTCTAAAGATAAGCCACCCAGAAAATGGCCCAATGCCATTTAGGCTTGTTTAAAAAAAACAACTTAAGATATATTTGTTTCGCAGAGCATATGGGTGGGGGGGGGGAATTAAAGTGAGTTTTATCGTACACATGAGGGGGTTGAATGGGGAATTTTGGTTGAGTTTTATTATTTATTGATGTTTATTATGTGGGGATGAAGGGGGATGGTAATTCAATTGTTGTTATTGATTGATAGTTGTATTTGTAAACCGCAAAAAGTGGATTCCAGATGTGCCATGTGTATAACTGGTAATAAATAAATAAATACATACATTTCTGTGGGCGAAGAGGTTCCAGCTTCTGTGGCAGTGAAACACAGCACTTAAACCTGGCGCCTGCTTTCAGTGTAACTAGCTGCAGCACTGTGGACAGGATGCAGCCGATGGGAAGGCACTGGAAGTGGGAACATGACTTCCGCGATCAACCTTCTCCTTGATACCTTGTCCTCACTTGGTTTTAAGGGCTCTGTGCTATCCTGGTTCTCTTCTTATCTCTCCTATTGCTCTTTCAGTGTTTGTTCTAATGGATCCTCCTCTATTGCTATCCCACGCTCAGTTGGTGTACCCCAAGGGTCTGTCTTGGGTCCACTCCTTTTCTCTCTCTATACCCAGTCCCTTGGTGCGCTCATCTCTTCCCATGGCTTTCAGTACAGTTTTTACACTGATGACTCCCAAATCTACTCTCTAAACCTCAAATCTCTCTGGCAATCCAGGCCCGGATCTCTGCCTGCCTTTCTGGCATTGCTGCTTGGATGTCTCACCGTTGCTTGAAATTGAACATTGCCAAAGCTAAGCTTCTTATTTTTCCCCCTAAAACCTCCTCTCCCCTTCCTCCTTTCTCAGTCTCTGTGGATAACTCTCTACTCCTCCCTGTCTCCTGAGCTCGCAATCTTGGGGTCGTCTTCGACTCTTCTCTCTCCTTCTCCACACACATCCATCTGCTAGCTAAAACCTGCCACTTCTTTCTCTACAGCATCAACAAAATTTGCCCATTCCTTTCTAAATATACCACTAAGACACTTATTCACTCTTTAGTCACCTCCCGTCTTGACTATTGTAACCTACTCCTTGCTGGTCTCCCTCTGAATCATCTCTTTCCCTTCAATCTGCTGCATGGCAAATCTTCCACCAACCTCGTCATGCTCATATTACCCCTCTTCTCAAGTCACTTCATTGGCTCTCTATGCATTTCCACATCCAGTTCAAACTTCTCCTGTTGACCTATAACTGCATTCATTCTGCAGCTCCTCACTACCTTTCCTCTCTTATCTCTCCTTCCCCCCCCCCCCCCCCCCTCCTCGGGAACTCTGCTTGTCTGGCAAATCACTTCTATTTGTGCCTTTCTCTTGTATTGCTAACTCCAGACTTTGCTCCTTTCACCTTGCTGCTCCTTATGCCCAGAACAAACTACCCGAGTCTGTGCATCGGGCCACTTCTCTAGCCCTATTCAAATCCAGGTTAAAAACCCACCTCTTTGAAGCCGCTTTTGGATTCTCATGCTCCTCACTCTCTTGTCTACTACTTTTGTATATCTTACCATACTCTAGTACCCAGTTTCACTATGTGGTTTGTCTTGATTAGATATTAAGTTCTGATGAGCAGGAACTATGTTTATTTATTTAGCTGTATTTATATCCCGCTTTTCACCGGGTCAAAGTGGTCAATTGGGGGATACATTTAACACAAGGGGATATGAGACACATATGCTAATACTTACAGGGAACATGGGCAATGGAGGGTTAAGTGGCTTGCCCAAGACCACAAGGAGTGCCTATAGGACTAGAAATCCCAGTCCCTCTGGCCTGAGATTGCTGTCCCCAGGTGGGACTTGAATCCCCGGCCCTCCGGCCTGAAGTACCTTGTCCTAACCACTAGACCACTCCTCCCTCTTACACCTATATGTGTACAGTGCTGCGTATGCCTTGTAGCGCTATACAAATGATTATTATTAGTAGTAAAGTAACCAGATGTACAATGTGCAAGCAGTATTCAGTTATAATTGAGAGATTTTCTGACTACTAATCTTACCAGGGTTAAAATGAGAGCAACTCTGATCAGTCCAGCTGTAACTCTAAAGAAATCAACAAACTTAATTTATTTATCCAAGAGACTTGCCATTGATCTCATGAGTCCAAAGATAAGACCTTTCAATAGTAATTTTGTGAGGTATCCTATACCAAGGACTATATAAATGCTGTACATAAGAAAATAGCTAAGAACTCAGATTAAAGGAGGGGGACTGATCACTCCCTTATTACTCCTGGAGGTACCTTGCTTTGGATACGATTTATTGATAATTCATCCCTACGTAGATTCTTAATATTATTGGCACCCCACCTACACATCCCACAGGGACCTCTTACAAGAGACCTCTATTTGAACACTAGTACCTACTCCTCTTTACTGTATTACAGTGATTTATCAGGTAGTGGGATGGTCTCCCATTGCAAACCCATCGTCTTTGTTTGCTTTTCAGTCTTTCGTTAACATTTGGAATCATTTACTGTTTCTTCTCATTATTCATTTCTGAAATATCATTTCAGGCATTCCTTTCAGCTCAAGGTAATGTTTGTTGGTGGGCCAAACCAAAGGAAGGATTATCACATTGAAGAGGGAGAAGAGGTAATACATCTGTCTATATACACATCTCATTCTTTGTAAATCATAGTGCATACGAGTATAATGTTAAAAACATTTTTGTTTATGGATTACTATGGTTTATCTTAGTGAATTATTCTATTGTTATATTTTTTCTCATTTTTATTTGTTAATGTCTTTCCCTTTTAATTTTCCAACTTTGCCCTTTTTACCAAATTTTTAATATTACTATTTATTTTTATTGTAAACCACTTTGATTGAAGGATAAGGTGGTATATAAATATGGATAAATAAATAAATATAGCTTTTATAAATACCAGCTGGCAATTATACATTTGTATTTTTTTTCTAAACATAAGAGTATAGGTCTATCAATCCTAGTATCCTGTTTCCAACAATCAGGGCAGCCTGGGGAGTCAGAGTGGGGTGGAAGCAAACAGTCCCGCGGTGCCAAAGCTTTAAGTTACAGTAAGTGCCACAGGGCTGTTTGCAGCCATTGCTGCCGTCGTTGCAGGTGACAGTGGCAACAGTGGGTGCTGTGGGAGGGGGGAGCGCAAAGGGTGAGGTTCACCTAGGGTACCTCATCTGCTTGTGCTGGCCCTGCAATAGCGGCCAATCCAGATTACAAGTACCTGGCAAGATCTCCACGTGTAGACAGATTCCCCAAGTCTACTTGGTTAATAACAGTTTATCGACTTTCCTCCAGGAACTTGTCCAAATCTTTTTAAAACCTAACCACACTAACTGTTTTTACCACATCCTCTGGTAATGAATTCAAAAGCTTAATTGTATGTTGATTGCAAAAATATTTGATTTGAAGGCCTTGGCCAAGATTTTGGTGGATAGATTGATGATATGGCTCTGTGGGCTGGTGCATCCGAATCAAGTGGGCTTTGTTCGTGGCCAGTACCCGGAGGGTAATTAATGCAAGATTTTAGCCTCATTCGAATAGATGCATTATCACTCAAGGCCCTCCCTGCTTATCAGTTTTGATACTGAAAAAGCATTCAATGGAGTGGGCTGGAAATACTTGTTTGCTGCTCTGACTGTTTATGGTCTGGGGGAGGGGTTCATCTGAGGAGTACGGGTGTTGTATGAGTCCCCGCCTGCAACAATTGTTATTAATGAGAGGTTCACAAGGCGGTTTGTCTTGGAGAGGGGTACAAGACAAGACTGCCCTCTTTCACCACTTCTCTTTGTGCTTTCATTAGACCCTCTGTTGCGACTTATTCACGTTCACACTGACATTGAGTGGGTGGGAGCGAGGGCCTCTAATTTTAAAGTTTTTGCCCTCGCTGAAGACCTCCTTGTCTATCTTACAAATCCAATAGCATCTTTAACTAATTTCTTGGAGGAAATAGACCAGTTTGGGGTTCTTGCTGGCTTTAAGTTGGAGGCTTTAGATGTGTTGGATGGTTTGTGAGGCATTTGGCCGCAGACATTCCTGCTCCATTGGGCAGAGGACCAGTTTAATTATTTGGGTATCTGGTTGCCTGCGAATCCAACGAAACTATATCGGTTGAATGTGCAATCTTTACTCTCGTCTATGAAAGGTAAACTCCAGGACTGGAATCCTCTACCGTTGTCTCTTATGGGGTGGGTGGCTGCCTACAAAACAATGGTGTTTCTGAAGATTCTCTGTGTTCTTCAAATCCTGCCGCTAAAGTTTCTGCAGAGAGATGTTATCACACTGGAGCGTATCTTGGTGTCTTTCTTGTTGAGGGGGGGAAAGAAGCTCTACATAGTGCTGAGTAGGCTGAAGGCCCATGGAACAAGGGGGGCTGGAGCTCCCTGACTTACATAAATATAACTTGGCCTATGTTCTGCGCCATGTCAGAGATTGGTTGAGTAGGCAATCAGTGTTTACCCTTTGGAGAGTCTATTTTGTTGCCCTCTATAGTCTATTCTCGGTATTGCATGCAGAAGGCAGAGTACTGCCCACCTATGTGCGGGACAGTATACCTATTAGGACAGTTCGGGCAGGGTGGCAGTCCCTTTGCTGTCTATGAGGGATTAATCCATTTATCACAGTCTTTTTTCTGCTGCAGGGCAATGTGGCGCTGTCCCTCAGTCTAGATTCTAAGCCATTTTGAGCATGGGGGTTGGCGGGGTTAACTCAGTTGAGGCAGGTTCTTGATGATAAGGGCATGCTCAGTCCTTTCAGGAGATCAGGAACCATTTTTCTCTGCCCAGTGAGCACTACTTTGTGTACCTGCAACTGAGGCATTATGCACATTTGTTGGATACCCAGAATCTTGTCAAGAATGTCACAGACAAAATAGAGGGCTTCTTTGAATGCAAGGTCCAAAAGAAGATGTCCATAGCCATGTATTATAAAAAGCTAGGGAACCATAAATGTGAATGGAGTAGATAGCACAACATTCATAGAAGATGTTTTTGAACAGTTTACAAAACTGAAAATGGAGAAGACCATGGGACAGGATGGATACATCCCAGGATACTGAGAGAGCTCAGAGAGGTTCTGGCAGGGCCTTTAAAGGATATGTTTAATAAATCCTTGGAGACAGGACAGGTTCTGCAACATTGGAGAAGGAGTGATATAGTACCTCTTCAACAAAGTGGTAATGGGGAAAAGGTAGCAAACTATAGGCTAGTGTAATGCTTTAGACACCCCCATTGGTGGTGTTTACCGCATCACCACATTCCCTGGGTTAAGAGAGCATAATAGCCCTTTAAGAACTGGGGGAGGGGAACTCTCACACCATGCTAGTGATGCAGGCATCTGAATTTCATATTTCACCCAGGAATGGCCTCTACCCCAATCAGAGGGGAGATTAGAGGTGGAGTTGGAGTTCCCATGACACGATAAAAGCTGGACTTCCCTCAGACTAGAAAGAGAGACCCTGGGAAGGTAGCAGTTGCAAGCTGCAAAGTCCTGTCAGGGTTGGGACAGGCAGAGCCACAAGGTGAGCAGGGGAGAACTCTCCAGGCAGGAGCCAGAAGGAGGGTGTTTCTACCAGCCTTGGAGGCAGGGACAGAGCAGGGGAGAAATCTCCTGGAAGCAGAAAGGGGACAGTACTTCCTAATCTCTGAGAGAGAGAAAGAAAGCTGTGGGGGAACAGCCCCCAGTTAAGTCTGAAAGAAAGATATGCATTTGCATCTAAGAATTACAGAAACCTGCATAAGAAGTCTACTTTATATTGCTGATAAAGTGCTTTGTTTTGGGATAAACTGGAGGAATAAAAGTTTGTTTAGAACTCTAGTTTGTGCTGTATGAAAAGGAGCTTGCTATCAAAGAAGGTGTATAAGCAACATTTTTTGCGTGATCGGGGCTGGGGCAAGGTGTTGGAGTCCCCACTGCCTGATCCAGGCCCCAGCTGGCCAGCCATGGGTCGAGCGGCGGGGAATAGGGGGGCCAGAAACACCAGAATCAGGGGCACCTGTGGAGAGGACATCCCCGCAGGCGGCAGAGGCACGCCGGGCCGTCCTTGGGCCCGATTATGGCTACCGTGGGAACATTTTGTTCCTGCAGTCCAGAATCAGGTCCAAATGGGCCCCTCTTGGAATCGGGCTCCACGTCTGCTAGAGAAGCAAGGCCTCTCCTATGGGGGAAGGCTGGTTTCCAAGATGGGCTAAAGGGACTAGCCATGCCCTAGAAAGAGTCTGTTGAAAGTATAGTAAGTGCTGGCAAGCAGACCTGGAACAGATGACTATGGAGACCCTGAACATTAGTGCCCGTCGGGCAGTGTTAGACAGCGTGAAAGTGTAAAACCAGAGACAGTGTTTACCCTATCTGTGGTGTCAGAATGGCTGACTGGAGACCTTATGGGTGGATCCTCTAGAGGTTGGCTCCTGTGGAAACTAGCCAGAAACACGCGCAGGAAGCGTGGCTGTGGGAACTCCAGGGCTTTTCACCAGGGGAAGCACCCACAGCCCGTAAGCGTTACCTTGGTGGCAGGAAAAATAATAAAGGCAATACGAAAAGAAAGAATAGCAGACTTTCTAGAATTGAATGGGTTGCATGATCTGAGACAATATGGTTTTTCTAAAGGACAATCATGCCAAACTAATTTGATTGAGTTTTTTGACTGAGTGACCAGAGAACTAGATCAAGGGGACAGGATGGATGTGATCTACCTAGATTTCAGAAAAGCCTTCGATACTGTTCGTCATAGGAGGCTGATCAATAAAGTGAGCAACCTGTGGATGGGTCTCAAAGTGGTGAACTGGATCAGAAATTGATTGACTTACAGATGACAGAGGGTGGTGGTAAATGGAATTCACTCAGAAGAACGGAAGGTAAGTAGTGGAGTGCTTCAGGGATAGGTCCTGGGACCAGTACTGATCAATATCTTTGTGAGTGATATTGCTGAAGGATTGAAGGGTAAAGTTTGCCTTTTTACAGATGACACGAAGATGTGCAAAAGAGTGGACTCCTGTGAGGGAGTGGAAAACATAAGAAAAATCTACACAACTGAAAGAATGGTCTAATGATTGGCAGTTAAGATTTAACATGAAGAAGTGCAGAGTCATGCACTTCGCATACAGAAATCCAAAGGAGTTGTATGTGACAGTGGACAAGAAGTTGGTATGCACAGACTAGAAGATGGACCTCCGAGTGATAGTGTCTGAAGATCTCAATGTGACAAGACAGTAGCAAAAGCCAGAAGGATAATAGGTTGCATACAGATAGGAATAACATCAGAAAGAAGGATGTATTAATGTCACTGTACAAGTCATTGGTGAGTCCTCACTTGGAGTATTGTGCTCAGTTTTGGAGGCCATATCTCACAAAGGATATAAAAAGACGAAACAGTTCAGAGGAAGACAACCAAAATGATTTGGAGCCAGCACCAAAAGACGTATGAATAGAGACTTGATGTAAATATGTAAACCCTAGAGGAGGGGAGGGACAGGGGAGATATGATACAGAAATTTAAATACTTATGGGGTCATTCCATGGCACGAATAGGACGTCCATCCCCGCTGTTCATTCCCCCTCTCGACCCCGTCTAACTTCCCCGCTCGTTGTATGGAGAAGTTAGACGGGGGCAGGGAAGGGGTGGATCGGGGTGGCGTTAGGGCGGATGGTGGGCAGCCGTCAGCCCCGGACATTCAGGGCCAATTCCAATATCGTCCCTGTACATCCGGGGCCAATGGTTTGGATGGGGAACTTATTCTACCTTTGAGGTGGAATAAGTTCCCCGATGCAGGAGGAACGGAAGACCCGGGGCTGGGTAGGGGTGGCAGGGGCAGAGGGCATTTCCCACAGCCCAACCCTGGCCCTGGGAGGCCAGATTGGAGGCTAAGATGCGGGGAAAGTACTTTGGGAGCCGTGGCTGAGGATTGCGGCCTTTCAATGGCGTTGCAGTGCCATGGCAACTGGACACCATGGTACCGTGGCTCCATTGAAAAGCCCTGACTGAGTTAGTCGGGCAAAGCCTGTACATGCAGGCCAGATGTAATCAGGGTCCCGGCCTGCACATACAGGCCTGTTAGCGATTGTGATCCCGTGGGGCTAGGATCAGAATCGTGTCTCCCTCTGTGTGTCCGGTTCTGACCGGGCACACAGAGGGCCTGGACATCGGGGATGGAATTGAGCTTTTAAAGGGTATTAATGAACAAACAAATATTTATCAAAGAAGGGGAAGCTGTAAAATTAGAGGGCATAAAATGATGCTGCAAGGAGGTAAACTTAAAAGCAACATCAGGAAATACTTTTTCACTGAAACGATGGTGGATGCTTGGAATGCCCCCCTGATGGTGGTGGGGGCAAAAAAAGTGATGGGATTCAAAATGGCATGGGAGAGACACAGAAGATCCCTATATAGCAAGAATCAAAACAAACTTAAATATCTTTTATACTTCAACAAATAGAGGGGGTTGCCTGCAAGGAGCGGCGGGTACAGCCCTAAACAAAATGCATAGAGGAGGGGTGACCTGCACAGAGCGGCGGGTCCAACCATTCTAGCCACATTAGTGGGCAGACAAGATGTACCTTACTGGTCTTTTTCTGCCATCATATACGATGTTACTATATTAAGTGGCCCCCTTCAGTGATATTGCTGCCAGCTGTGCTAGATTCATGGGGACAGCAAGCTCCACTCCACTGCATCTAGTATAATGCCCTCCGCTAGTAATGCAGCCAGACCCACGTTACTACTGTGGGGCTTAGTAAATGTGCCTCTCCTTAGTGTACACTACCAAATCTTTCTTCATAGCATACTATGTTTTGTGTATGCTAAATTGCCTTAGTGTGTACATTAAGCGTTAGTAAATAGGTTGCTGCTGATTTTTACTAAGAGAAGCAGAAAGCAGCAGCATTAAATGGAAGATTAAGTTGTCATATTGTGAGTTCAAGAGCTTTTAAATATTTATAAAATTATACAATTTGTTTGCCCTTCCTGCTACTCTCTCACTTAAGAACATAAGAAATGCCATAGTGGGTCAGACCAAGATCCATGAAGCCTGTTTTCAACAATGGCCAATCTAGGTCACAAGTAATATGGCAGGTTTCCAAAAAAAGGTGCACAGGTTCCATAGTGTTTGTGCTGGGGTAAGCAGTGGATTTCCCGGGTCCTCTGTAATAATGGTTTAAGAACCTTAAGAACCTTTCCTCCAGGAACTTGTCCAAATTTTTTTAAAACCCAGCCATACTAAGAGCTTTTACTACATCCCCCGGTAACAAATTACAGAGTTTAATAATGCGTTGAGTGAAAAAATATTTTCTTTTATTAGTCTCAAATTAGTCTTTCTACTTTCTAAATTGTTTCTTTTCTGCAGGTTCATGAGGCTCAGCAATGATTCACAATCCATTTCTCTCCCTCCTTCTTCTAAACTACAATTAATCAAGTGTTCCCATACAGACATAAAGAAAAGGCTTTGCCATGAGCTGTCAATTTTTGTGAGTGATTAAACACCCCTGCCTGCCTTGTAATCCAAATGACACATATTCCATCTTAATTTTTAAAATAAATGCATCAGGAAATAGATTGAGTCTGATGAAATAAAACAGTATTGGCTGAAACCATGCATCTCAAGAATAAGGAATAAACAAATCTCAGTATATTGTACTTACAAGCAACATAGAAACATAATGGCAGAAAAAGACTATATGACCTATCCAGTCTGCCCTTCTATCCCAACTATTTTAGTCCTGAGTTTTTTCCCTTTGAGATCTTCTGTGTTGGTCCCATGCTTTCTTGAATTCAGATACTGTCCTGGTCTCTACTACCTCCGCTGGGAGACTGTTCCACGCATCTACCACTCTTTCCGTAAAGAAATATTTCTGCATATTACTCCTGAATCTGTCTCCTTTCACCTTCGTTCTATGCCCCCCTCATGGCAGAGCTTTCTTTCAATTGAAAGAGGCTCTCCTCCTGTGCATTTATGCCACGGAGGTATTAAAACATCTCTATCATTGTCTCCTCTCTCCCGCCTTTCCTCCAAAGTATAAATATTGAGATCTTTATGTCTGTCCCCATATGCCTTATAACAAAGTCCACTGACCATTTTGGTAGCCACCCTCTGCACAATCTCCATCCTGTTTATATCCTTTTGAAGAGGTGGTCTACAGAATTGCACACAATATTCCAATTGAGGTCTCACCAAAGACTTCTACAGAGGCATTTTCTTCTCATTCTTCCTGCTGGCCATTCCTCTCCCCATGCACCCAAGCATCCTTCTGGCTTTTGCTGTCACCTTTTCTACCTGTTTAACCACCTCAAGATCATCAGAAACAATCAGCCCCAGGTCCTGCTCTTCTTTTGTGGACAGAAGTACTTCAATCCCTATATTGTATTGCTCCCTTGGACTTTTACAGCCTGTTTAGAGAGAACCATTCAGTAACTGCTGGTGGGTGGTTGTAGTCAGACAGGGATGACTACATGGATGGCAGGCAGCAGGTAGGGCCAGAACAGAACTTGGTCTGACTCATCTGAGTAGTAGTAACAATACATCCCTGAGTGGTTTGCTGGTGAGGAGAGATCAGCTAAGCTGAATTGAGCAAATTCTGGATCAGGAATAGATCTTCATATCATTTTCATAGAGTGAGGATTTTTGGAAATAGTTCCTGGGCTTTCCTTCCAGGAGAGGGGAAGAGAAAGGGTGAGGGGGGGGGGTTGAAGCCCCAAGAACCCCCTCCTGAGCAGGATTGGGGGGCATAGAACTGGGGTGGGTTGGAAGGCGGATTGTCCTTGGGAAACCTTCCCCCTCCTCCAGTCCTCACCCTAACTATACCAGAGGCTCCGACGTCCTAGCCCAGGAGACATATTTTTGGAGAGAAGGGCATCACCTTTTGTTTGGATTGCTAGATATTGGATGCTGATTGCTCAACACAGCCTAAATGCATGACCCTGCATTTTTTGGTGTTAAATCTCAGCTACCAAATTCTTGACCATTCTTCAAGTGATATCCCTCCTCATCTTATCTATTCCTTCCTGAGTCTACTCTTTTTAGTATCATTCGCAAGGAGGCAAACCTTACATGACAGCCCTTCAGCAATATCACTAACAAACATCTTGAAAACGGTTTGCTCAAACACACCTCTTAATAAACAGATAGTTCTGTTGGTGATTTCAACCTGAACTTATTACATAGGGATCATACAGATTCCCTGCAACAGATAGCGAACATATCTACACATGAGAGAGGTAATATACTTGACCTAAATTCCTACCCAACAATTTAATCAATGTTTCTAACTACCCCCTAATCCGAACGCAACCCGTACTTTGGTCAGACCATCAATTTTACAATTACTAAACAATCTGACAAAAAAGAAATTCCAACATCTCCAACACACACTCCTGTTTCAACAAATTCAACAAAAAAATATTTCTTCAAGAAATCCTTCATCAACTTAACACAGATACAAACAAATTAGATTGATTGAAAGCTGGAACTCTGTCATTAGCAATGCAGCATCTGCCCCCCCCCCCCTCTAAGCATAAAAAGAGACTTAACTGCTCAAACATATGGTACACATATGGTACATTAAAGAGAGGATTAAGAAAGTTAGAACACATATGGAGATTTCCAAAGCTGCCAGAGGATAAGCATAGCTATATGATTGCCCTCCGAAACTACTGAGAAAACATCAACAACCAAAAGAAAGATAACCATACTAAACTACTCATGAAATCTCTAAATAGGCCAAGGGAACTCTTTGAGATTGTGAAATCTGTAACTTGAACCCCCAGTTGGGAAGATGACAACATCAGCGTCAATCCACTAGTGTTGACCAACCATTATATGAATAAACTACGATCACAATCAGTTGCACCTCTAGTTCCTGTCTAGTTACCCAACATGTCCTCTACACCATGGCAATCATTTACTTAATTCATTTCAGAACACCTGGAGCAAATCATTATGTCAATTAACACCACCACATCCCCAGTTGATCCATGCCCGGTCAGCTGTTTAAAAATAGCTTGGGAAAAAATGGCACTTACATACTCAAAATAGTCAACCTCTCACTCTCCTATGGATGTATGCCTGCAGCATTCAACTAAGCCTCCATTAGATCCATACTGAAACAAAAATCCTTGGACAAAACTGATCCAAACTCATATCGTCCAATTTCAAGCCTCCCATTTATGGCAAAAATTATTGAAAAGACAGTCCAAAACCAACTCCAGGAACACTTAAACAATCATCCCCTCTAGACTCACATCAATATGGTTTTAGACTTAACCATGGGGTGGAAACACTTCTATTAGTCATGTTTGATAAGCTAATTAAAGGAATAGCAGGGACCAAACAAGCCTTTATACTGATATTCCTTGAAATTACTCTCTTAATCACTCTATCTTATTAATGAGACTGAAACAAATCGGGATTGATGGCTACATCCTCAACTGGTTTAAATCATATTTAGCTAATCACACTCAGCAGATAAAAATTGGCCAAAGTACTTCTAACATGTATAGTCAACAGCAAGGAATCCTTCAAGGCTCGTACTCTCAGCCTTACTGTTTAACATTTAGCTTCAACCAATCTGTGACATCTTTCGGAAGCATAATGCAAATTACCACATTTATGCAGATGATATAATGATGTACCTCGCTTTCAATACAGAAAGTCCCAACTTTCAGCAAATATTAACATGCTTCAATGAAGCCTCACAATGCCTACTGTCTTATAACCTCAGAATAAATTTCAATAAAACTGAAGTATTCTTTAACAATAGGAACAGAGACGTCACCCCTCCATCTAAAATTCAAGTTAAAGACACGACACTGGAAGTAAGGAATGAAGTTAGATACCCCCAACAAGCAAACAGAGATTAAGCCTCAAGAATTCGCTGACTATTTACAATCAAAATCGTGCCGGACCAATAAGACCTCATCCCAATCCCCCTCACATGTATCACTCCACCCAAGCCCACTGACCACCTTCTCCACCCCGCCCAAGAAATGCATAGAGGACACCATCGCGACCATCAACACCACTACTGCACCAAACGACCCCTGCCCTGCCTTCTGGATAAAAACGCTACGCAGCGAATTCAGCCCATTCCTAGCCAGACTCATGGAACAGTCTTTCTCAACTGGCTCATTCCCACAAAGGCTGAAACACACTTCCATTAGACCGCTGCTGAAAAACAGCAAACTTGACCCCCAGAAGGTTAAATCGTGCAGGCCAATATCAAGTATCCCACTACTCGCCAAGATAATGGAAAAGGTAGTCCAACGACAAATGCAACACCACATCAAGACCGTTGCTCCGCTGGACAGATGCCAGCATGGATTCAGGGAGTCACATGGTGTGGAGACCCTCCTTACCACCCTCTTCAGTACCATAATCACGGGAACCGACAACACCCAACAAGGATTCACTCTGATATTTTTGGATATAGCTGCAGCATTTGACTCCGTAAGCCACAAGCTTATCATGGGGCATCTCCAGGAGAAGGGGATACGTGACACAGCCCTAAGCTGGTGCACATCATACCTGACTGACAGATGGCAACATGTACGATCCGGTGCAACAACCTTTGAACCCTTCCACCAGTGGCAGGGTGTACCACAGGGTTCCTCCCTCTCGGCACTGATGTTCAACATATACATGCAGCCCATCTGTGCCATTATCAGGTCATTTAACGTCGCCTGCCTGATATACGCCGATGACATTCTGCTCTACATGCCATTCGCAACCGACCAGCCGGACGTCTCCCCACTAACAAGCTGCTTTGACGCTGTTTCCAACTGGCTCCAGACCCAAAACCTCCGAATAAATCACAAAAAGACAGACGTCCTTTTCATTATGCAGAATCAAGGCTTACCCCGAAGAATCAAGGCTTACCCCTCCCACCTCCTTAAAAGTGAAGGATGCGAGCTGCTAATCAAACCCACAGTCCGCTACCTAGGGGTCACGTTAGACCAATGGCTTGACATGAAAGTCCACATAAGCAACACAGTCAAGTTAGTTTACCATAAAATACGGACACTCCGGCACCTACGTCCTCTCCTGGACCCAGAGGACTTCCGAACAATCTTACAAGTGTTGGTCATTACTCATTTCAACTACGCCAATGTAATTCTGCAGGGACTCCCACATACCACCCTAAATCCACTCCAACTCGCAATGAATGCAGCTGCCAGAATCCTACACGGAGCTTCCAGGAAGGACCACGTAACACCAATCCTAAAATACCTCCACTGGCTTCCCATTCAGTGCAGACTCTCTTTCAAAACTCTAGTAATGACATTCAAGGCCATCAACAAGCTCACCTCCACCTCACTCACGGAGCTAATCCACCCTACACCCCCTAACAGATCCAGAAGGACCGTAGCCGTCAACACGCTGGTAGTTCCGAAGGCAATAACAAAATGCACGCAAGCAACGATAAACAGAGCATTTAGGTTCTATGCACCCAGATGTTGAAATGCCCTTCCACCCAACATTAGGGCAATCGCTGACCTTGCCCAATTAGGAAGGCATTGAAACACCACCTTTTCCTCATGCATTATTCCGATGACAGCACACAAATGGCCACCCCCCACCAGGATGGCCCCACTAATACACCCAGCGAGCAATGAGGCAGTCATACCGAATGGTGCCAAGGCAAACTATGCATACCATGTAAATAGAAGAATGTATATAGTCAGCACTTTTGTAAATAGTCTCTTCCCAATGACATGCCCACCTGGGCCGGGGGTCTCGATCCCCAGCGTGTATATAGTTTCCTGATTTTGTCCAAGTTAGATCACCTGTTCTATTGTAAATACAGCGCAGCCTAGGCCGCAATGTATATGTTATTGTTGAATGTAAACCGCACTGATTTTAAAAAGCACGGTATAAAAGAGACATTAAATAAATAAATAAATAAAATAGGTATTACTTTAGGTCAAAATCTTAACTTAGCATCCCACATCAGTAATACAACTCAAGCTATTTACAGAAAGATTAGAATGCTCCAGCATCTAAGACCACTTCTAGACCCCAGTGATTTCTGTTCAGTCCTCCAAGCCATGATTTACCCACACCTCGACTTTTGTAATAGCATCTTACAGGGCTTACCAAAACATACATTGATACCATTTCAGATGGCACAACACACAGCAGCTCATACAATTCAAAAGGCTCCAAGATCTGAACACATCACTCCCATATTACAAAAGCTACACTGGCTCCCCATACTCAGCAGAATCCAATATAAAAACCTAATCATCACGTTCAAGTTAATGCATGCTTCATCTCCATCACACCTAGGAATACTTATTAACAGGATCCAAAATAATAGACAAAGAAGAAAAGAAGCACAAAATTCACTAGATGTCCCAACAGTCAACAAGTAATAGAACCTTCTCATATTACGCCCCTAATGTATGGAACTCTCTCCCAGCTAGAATTAGAAACATCGGAGACCTGTTCACCTTCAGAAAGAATATAAAGACATTACTATTTTCTGATTATTATTTATTTATTTATTTATATTTCTTATATACCACACTATTTGCAATCAGTGCGGTTCACATGGAACAGAAACATCCGACAACTTAAATGTCTGGTCATTACATTAAACAGGAAATGCAACTTGGAAAAAGGGTACACTATATACATATGAGGTGTACTGAGAAAGGATAATGTTTGGTGTTTACATTGTAGGGGACGCCTGTTGCGAGGGCTTGCCTAGTTGACTACTATTATTGTTGAGGTGCTCGTTATTCGAGTGGGACTGAGGATCGGAGATGTCAGTGAGATATTTGGTGAAGAGGAAATGTTTAAGGGCTTTTCTAAATTGGCTCAAGTTGGGGATTGCTCTGATATGTGCTGGTAAGGTATTCCATAGACTTGGGGCACAGAGTTGGAAGGCTCTGTTAGCTGTTGTTTTGGTGCATTTAGTTGCTTCTTTTGGAATTACTAGCATGTTGGACTCTGCAGATCTTCTTGGTCTGTTAGGTGCAAGTGGTTGGATGAGGTCAGATAGAGAGGAGGAGGAGAGCTCATTGCCAGCTTTGAAAGTCATCAGCAAGGTCTTAAAACAAATCCTGGCTTGAATGGGGAGCCAGTGTAACTGCTTCAGGAGTGGTGTCACATGGTCTCTCCTGGATGCGCCAAAGAGTACTCGCGCTGCACTGTTCATAGCAAGTTGAAGGGGATTCAGGGTGGACCGGGGTAGTATGGAGTTTGAATAATCGAAATGGGGAATAATCAGGGCTTGGTAAATGGTGCGGAAATCATCTGGTTCGAGTAACGGGCTTGGTGTCTGAGGGATCTGATTTTAAAGTAGATCGCCCTTACGGTATTGGCTACATGTTTCTTCATGTCGAGATTTTGGTCTAGCGTCACTCCGAGGTAACGTATAGCAGGTTTAACTTGTAGTTCGGCATCATTTACCTTAACGCAGCTGGGTGGTATGAAATTTGGGTTCCTTGAGATGAAAAGAACCTCCGTCTTTTTGTGTTGGATTCGCAGGTTTTGTGATAGAAGCCACTCAGATATAGTGTTGAAGCAATTAGTTAGAGGGGCGAGGTCTAGTTTATCTAATGATATTGGCATGTATAAAAGCACATCATCAGCATATAACATGCAACTAACATTGAAGGATCTAATGATTTTGCAGATGGGTTGGATGTATATATTAAACATCAAGGATGATAGGGATGATCCTTGAGGCACTCCTTGACTTTGTTGAAATGGTTCCGAAGTAGTCCTGTTTGCTCGAACATGCTGCCATCTTCCAGACAGGTAGGATCTGCACCATTCGAGCGCTGATCTGCTGATACCTTTTTCTCTTAGGCAGTAGAGGAGAATCTCATGGCATACAGAGTCGAAGGCTGCTGCTATATCTAAAAAGATGAGTGCGAAACCATGTCGTATGTTGTCAACGCCTGAAATTATATTGTTGAACAGGGCTGTAAGTAGTGTTTCCACTCCATGTGACTCTCTAAATCCATGTTGGGATGGATCTAGTGGGGCAGTGTCAATATGATCCTGTAATTGTCTATGTACTACTTTTTCAATGATTTTTGCGAGCATAGGTATACTAGATATGGAACCAAACAAACAAACCCAAAGTGATATTCCAACATAGCATACCCACTGATCAAGACACTCAACATACACCCCCAGCACCCTCTTCATCTCCAGACCTATGTAAGGGCAACACACAACACATATGTGTAAATATGTAAATAATCCCAAACCCTCATTGCATATATATATATACAATCATAGAAATAAGTTACTGCCTGTTATCTTGGATCAAAGTTTTGTTGATTACTATGTAGCTTGTATATACCGCTAACTACTGTTTATTGTAAACATTGTTTTTTTAATTTGTTCATTGTAAACCACTTTGATTACTTGATAAGGTGATATAGAAAACCTCTAAATAAATAAATAAAATTATTTAAAAGAATTGGAGCAAGGACAGATCCCTGTAGCACACCACTGGTTACATCATTTTCCTTAGAGTAAGCTCCTGTACTCTTTGTTGCCTCTCAATCAACCAATTGCTAACTCAGTCAGTCACTTTAGGATCTATTCCTAGGATGCTCAATTTAGTTATAAATCGTCTGTGCAGAACAGTGTCAAAGGCTTTACTGAAACCTAAGTACACCACATCTAGGACTCTCCCTCAGTCCAACTCTGTGATTGCCCATTCAAATAAATTAATTAGATTTGTCTGACACAACCTGCCCCTAGTAAAACCATGCTGCCTTGGATCTTGCAATCCATTAGACTCCAAAAACCTCACTATCCTCTGTTTTAGTAATGTTTTCATTAATTTACTCACCACAAAGGTCTGACTAACTGGCCTTTAGTTCTCAACCTCATCCTTACTTCCGCTTTTGTGTGCGCCTTTCTCCTGTCCTCTGGGATCACTCCAAACTCTAAAAAAGCATTGAAAAGGTTAGACAGTGGTACTGCTTGAACTTCCCCAAGTTCTTAAGTACTCTGGGATATATCCCATCTGGCCCCATAATTTGTCTACTTTTAGTTTAGCTAGTTCCTCACGAACACTTTCTTCAGAAAATCATTCAAGATCCCCTTCACTACTCTTCCTGTTTGTGGATATTTTCTGAAGTTTTGCTCCTAGCCATTCATCTGTGAACACAAAACAAAAATATTTGTTGAGCAATTCTGCTTTATCCTCATCACCTTCTATGTATTTCTCCCCTTCACCTTTGAGTCTGACAATGCCATTTTTACACTTCGTTCTCTCACTAACATTGTATGAAAAATGTCTTGTCCCCCCATTTTACTGCACTGGCTATTTTTTCTTCAATTGTATCTTTACTTTCCTGACTACTTTCTTAGCTTCTCTAAGTTTTTCACAATATTATTGCTTGTCTTCCTCTTTCTATGATCTCTTGTATTTTATGAAGACCATCCTCTTTTTCTTCACCTTTCAGCTATTTCATTTGAGAACCATAGTGGCCTCCTTTTCCTTTTACGTTTATTTATTTTGTGGTCTATTCCAATCCGTGAAGAATGGGAATGGACGTCTCATTGGGGCATCCATCCTCGCTATTCATTCCCTGTGCCGTCTCCAACTAAGCCTCCCCGTATGAACAAGGAGTTTGTATGGGGAGGTTTAGATGGGGGCGGGAGGGTGCAGTGCAGAGGCAGAGTTAGGGCGGGCAGTGGGCAGTCCACAGTCCCAGACGTACAGGACTGATTCTGAAGTCGGAGGTGGAAAAAGTCCCCCTAGACGTCAGGGGATGGGAGGCCTGGCTGGGGACAAAAGGTGAGATGGGTGAAGGAGAATCCTCACAGCCCGACCCTGGCCATGGGAGGCCAGATTGGGGGTCGGGCTGCAGGGAAAAGAAAAAGTAGTTAGTGGCCGGGGATCACGGCAACCGAATGGAGCCGCAGTACCATGGCAACCAGATGCCATGAAACCGTAGCTCCATTCAGGAGCCTAACTGGGTTAGCCGGGCATGAGCTGTATGTGCAGGCCAATGGGAATCAGGTTGCAGCCTACACGTACAGGCCTAAACGCAATTCTGATCCCGCGGTGGCTAGACGTGCGCCCCCATGGGGCTAGACGCACAGAGGCCAGGATGCACAGTACAGAATGTGCATCTTTACTAACAGAAAGGTTTGTTGCTCTTGAAATATCCCCTTTCAGTTTTGTCCATTGCTTTTCTACATCCCCAGCTGTTCCCATCCCACTAACTCAACCATTTCTATTATTTAGCACATTGTTTGTAATTTTTGTAAGATATTTATTTAACAGGATTTATATACCGCTTTATCCTAAAATCAAAGCGGTTTACAATGAAGTTCAAAACTTACAAAAAACAAGCGAAGGAACAAACAGGGATTATATTAAATTAACTTATTTACAAAGCCTAAATATAAGAACATAAAAAGGAAAATAAAAAGGGAAAATAACAAAAAGGCAGAAATAAAAATAAATAATCATGTGATGTCACCAAAGTGTTCAGAGCAGAGTGTTGTTTTCAGATTTTTCTTAAAATCCTTAGCATCGGTGATACTTCTGAGATGATCGGGGAGTAAATTCCAGAGGGAAGGAGCAGCTAATGAAATAGCACTCCTTGAAGTGACTTGCTTGGCTTTTATATAATCTATAGGAATAGATAAAGTGAAACTGTTGGATAGTCTTCTGGGTCTACTATTTGATTCAATCGTGATAAGAGATTTAAGTATGCCTGCAGTAGAGTCTTGTAATATTTTAAAAATGAACAAAATAGCCTTATATTGAATGCGGGAAATGATGGATAGCCAGTGAAGTTGATTCAGAAGGGGGGTGACATGATCTCCTCTAGAGGTGCAAGTTAGGATGCGAGCTGCAGTATTCTGTATCATTTGCAGAGGGCGGATTGATTGTTTAGTTAATCCAAGATAGATGGAATTGCAGTAATCAATAGCTGATGTGATAATTGTCTGAAAAACAGTACAGAAATGATCATGGTTAAGCAGTGGTTTTAATCTTCTGAGGGTTCGGATTTTATAGTAGGCTGTTTTAGCTATTTTGTTGATTTGAGAGTGTAAATTTAGATTACAGTCTAGTATAATTCCAAGATATTTTACCTCAGGTTTGATAGGTATGGTGATGTTGTTTATAAGTAATGACCTTGGGGGGAAAATCGAGTATTTCGAGTTACAAAGAGAACTTCAGTTTTGCTGTAGTTAATATTTAGGTTGTCTTCTGTTAACCAAGCTGTCATATCCTCCAGGCAAGTAGTAATTACTGAGTAGTCTGAGTTATCAAGGTTTATAGGAGTGTAGATCATAATATTATCTGCATATAGATTGTAGAGGATTTTATGATTTTTGATAATGTTGCAGATAGGCTGAAGGTAAATATTAAATAAAAGTGCTGACAGTGAAGATCCTTCTGGGACACCTTGAGTAGATAGGAATGGTAATGAGGTACTATTTCAAGACTTTATGATTTGGTGTCTGTTATTAAGGTAGGAGTAGAACCATTTTATTGTATTTCCAAGAAGCTCTAGGTCAATTTAGTCTGTTCAATAAGATGTGTGAAACCGTGTCAAAAGCTGAGGATATATCTAAGAAGATTATTTATTTATTTATTTATTTAAAGTCTCTTTTATACCGCGCTATTCAGCATCAGCGCGGTTTACAATAAACAGTGAACATACACATTTCCAATAGTACTTTGTGTTTAGGAATCCGTTCTTTTTATTGTCTTTTCCTTTTCTAAGGTAGTCAAACAAGTGAACAAGGAGTTTTTCAACACTATGGGGTATGTTTACTAAACTGCGGTAACGTTACATAACACACGTTGTGTAATGTTAATGATCGTTAAGTTACGTTAACGCGCGTTATGAGACGTAACGATCGTAGATGTTCCGCGGTGCGGTAAAACACCGCAGAAGGTGGAGAGAGGGCGGAGAGAAGGGGTCAATGGGCAGAGTGTGGGAGGGGAGAGGCTCCTTTCAAACTAAGGCGCTGATCTGAAGAGCTGAATCCTAACGCGATTGAAAACCTGCCGTTAGATGCACATTTGCAGGGGAGAGAAACGATTTAAGTGTCAGCAATGTACAGCATAGTCAGGGAAACCTACAAAAAGTGATAAGTGTGATACATGTTCACAGAACAAAAGGGCACATAAACATTGAAAATGACCTCAACAAACTGGAAAAAAAAACATAACCAAGCTGGCCAATAGTGATATTAATGGAAAACATCAACCCCCCCCTCCCCCCCGAGAAAGCTCCAAAAAAAAGATATTAATCATGGAAGGGTCTATGCTCCGTCCTCATACAAGGTGAATGAGCCCACAGTGAAATAGCGCTGATCAGGGCTTTCCCTTGTCCTATGGCGTGCACGTCCCGCAACAGCAGGGTGGGCATGTCGGAATGGGCAACTGGACAGATGCCGGAAAAGGGGATACAGAGGGCCACAGGCGGCACATGCTGTGGTGCAGCTGGCCCACAGTGCGGACTAGGGTGATGCCTTGGTGGCCCATACGAATGCTGAAACAGCAGAGCAGCCAGACAGCAACTGCTGAAGGCCCAACATGGGCACAACTGTGTTTCCCACAGTGTCACAGGGGATAGTACCCAGCAGGTACCCCCAAGGGCACGGAACAGTGGCAGGCGGTGCTGGGGGGAAGCGTGGACACCTATGCAGGCACCCCTATCCCAGAACCCGCACCATAGGTAGCCGCCTACCTGCACACTGGATGGCCTGAGACTGCGCTCCACCAGCACCACCAGCAGAAGGGCATGTCAGCATGGTGGCAGAGAGATACTGGTGGTGGAGGGGGCAGTGGCAGCTGCCCTGAGCAGACCGTGCCCTAGCCCTGTGTAGGTGGGTGCCATGCACTGCATCAGACAGGCCCTATCTGACAAACAGTCATGGTATCACCAGGGAATACACAGACTGTGTGACAACATAGTGGTGCAGTGCACAAAACCAGTGTATTCAGAAGCAGAAAGTCATAGGTTGAAGTCCCAGCTGTGGTGCCTGCCAACCCAGTCCCTGTATTTTACCCACTACTAAAACGTGCTAATACAGACATAACCTTTATTGCAGATGACATAAACATGCCCAAAACACCTACATTTTACCCTACAGAGCACAGACACCATAAACATGTGCATTACCTAGAGCAGATTCTCCCAAATGCAGTCCTGGAGGGCCAAACACCATCCAGGTTCCATGCTGCCTCTAATAAAGATGCCTGAGCTGCATTTCTATGTGCCGCCCCCATGGTATGCAGATGTATCTCATGCATATTCATGAGGGACAACATGAAAACCCAAACAGTGTTTGGCCCACCAGGACTGGAGTTGGGAACCTCTGCCCTAAAGCAGTGGCCAACAGGGGCAGACACACCCGCACCCACAGGCTCCATTATCCAATGCCTCCTGGAGCGGCAGGATTTTGGGCCCTGCGTGCATCTCCCAATACTAGCACTTGCATACCTTGGCAATGCCACCCTAAACCTGGGAATATGGTAAACATCTATCAAACGGTTGCTATGATTACTAGCAGCAATTCCAAAGTTAAGCACAATTTTCTGATTGAGCTGCATCATAGCAACCTTTCTGATGTCTGTGGAGTGTGCTACAGGTCTTGTGTCTGACAGTGTTTACCACCCTGGGGAGTGACCCTAACAGTATTGCATACCATAGCCATGCCTGCACTGTGCCCAGGACTGATGCGGTGGCCAGGGCTGCAAAACACCTCTACAGTTGCACAATGCTGGCATAGGTGTGGGGAGTGTGTGTCTGTCTGTCCAGTGTGTGGTGGCTGCAAACACCCTCCACAGCCCACACTGCTAGCACTGTTGCCAGTATTGGGCTGCCAATGTGCATAATGAGGAGCAAGGTACTGTGGGAATAGCCAGGATAGGATGGCCTGGCCTGGATCCATCTGTACATAGCATAGGGCATTGGCTCGGACATTGTAGTGGCCGGCCACCACCTGCACGGAGAGGGTGGCCACAGCATGTCCTGCTGGGAGATCACTCTCACCCTGACTGAGCAGTGACCACAGCACGGCTAGGTTCTCCCATAGTGATGTATAGTATTTCTCTCATGTGATATTTATGGGGTTTTTTTTGGGGCCCAATCACTGATTTATCTGCTTGGTGTGTATGCTGCCATCCCAGTTCTGGGTACACGCATCTCCTCCAGGAACATATACTATGGACTAGCTAGCAGACTGTCTGCAGCTGGTATGTGTCTTGCTGGAACACCTTGCAGGGTGCAGCGGCTGGAGGCTTGCTGCTGGAGAGTGTCAGATAGTGGTGGGGGACAGCTGTGCATTTTCAGGCCTGCTGTCTGTCTGCTATTGCTTTATGGATGTGTACAGCTCTGCATTGCCTGCCCTGTAGGGTGTCTGTTCCCCAGCAGGACTGGTGTAATGGTCCCCTCTACTGCCACTATTGCAGGGGGGGGGTAGAATGTGGATCTGTTGGTGGGAGATCCTGTCCCCCACCCTGAGCCCCAGAGGGTGGGTTGGGTGGTGGTATGTAATCTGCCTGTGGGTCCAAACACCCCCCTTCACGTAATTCATGTGACCATGGCACCCACACAGGGTATGCACTTTTCTGGGTGCATCATAGTCCACAAGGGCTAGATGTGAAATACAGATGGACACAGGCATATCATAGGGGTGTTTGCAAGGACTACCTATCACACATTGGCACTGATGGGGACCTGCAGCATAGCCTATCTCAGCAAAGCTAGGTGCTGCGAAAATGGTGCTGGGCACCCCACCTCGCCCTCAGGGTGAGCACAGGACCCCCACACTGTGACGGTCTGTAGCTACTCTGTGCCACTAACACACACCGTCGGCACCCCCTACCAGGCTGAGGTGCTGTGGAGGGTGCATACCCCATCTTGTGATCATCTGTAGACTGCTGATTTGCATGTGCTGTGCATCCTGGGTACGGGTGGGTTGACCCTATCCTGGTAACCACAGCAGAATGTTTGTGTGGTGCCGTGCAGTCCTCCTGTAGCCAGCCAGGGGTTTGTTAGCAGCTGTAGCCCACTGGTTACTTCATTGCCTGTGGAGCTAGAGGTTATGGGTTCAAAACCCACAGTGGGGTTTATTGATAGGGCTGTCTTAGGCATTGTCTATTTTTATTGTATATTAGTGCTGCCAGCAGAAACACCCTCAGAGTACTGTCACCTTAGGGTGCCTCATAAGGCGCCCTATTGGGTGCCTTATACGGCACCCTATAAGGCGCCTTATACGGCACCCTATGAAGCGCCTTATAAGGTGTCCTATAGGAGACATTATAGGGTGCCTTGGCAAACAGCGCACTTTATAATGTGCCCTATGGAGTGCCTTATGCGGCACCTTAGGTTAAGCCACCGTGAGGGTGTGTTTGTTGGCAGCACTAATTAAAGCAAAACTAAAATTCCTCACAACCCAATACTTAAACATAATGCCTCAGCCAGCCTTATTCATTAGGCATACTGGGGAATCAAACCCATGACCCCTGTACCATCAGTCAGTGTAGTAACCATTGTGCTACAGCTCTGTTTCTGTGGTTGTATGTCAGCGCGCCTTCTTAAGATTAACGTGCGGTAACGTGCCGCGGCGCCCTCTAACGCTCGTTAATTTATGGCGCCTTGTAACGCGCGTTATCGGTAACGATGTACCACCCATGTCCTTATTTGGGTATTTCTGCCTCTACCGCGGATCCTAACGCGAATGGCATTACCGCAGTTTAGTAAACATACCCCTATGATTAGGTTAAAAGCCATGCTGGTCAGGGTCGAGAGGAGCATGTGCATCAAGGTGGTCTTGTAGTTGAAGTTGTACTACTTTCTCTAAGATCTTGGAGAGGAAAGGAAGTGATGAAATAGGACAATATACAGCTGGATCATTTTTGATTAGTGTTGTCTTCTTAGGTATAGGACGAATTGTGGCAGTTTTGAGTGTATCAGGCATATATCCTTGGAATAATGATAAATGTAAAATGTTATGTATAAATGGGCAGAAGTTTTCTTGTGTTGCTTTAATCCTAATTACAGGACAAGGGTTTGTAGCAGCAGTGCTTGTGTTCAATGAAGTGATAATTTGAGCTATCTGTTTGATGGAAGGGATGTTGAAAATGTCCCAGGTGTATTCGATTTGACAGGATTTAATGTAGTTAGTGGCGATAGTTGTATGAGGAGGGGATTTATTCTTTGACTGTAGGAACTCTGCAAATATTTGAGGGTGCATCATTACTTGATCATTAAGGTCAGGATCTTTAGTAAGAATCTGAACTATTTGAAATAGTTCTCTGGGTTTGTTGAGAGATTTAAGAGTAAGGTTTGTATGGTATTCTTGTTTGTGCTGATGAATGAAGTTATTATATTCTTTTTGATTTTGGTAGTAGAGAAATTGAGTTCTTTGGGATTTAGATTTCCTCCAAGATCTTTCAAGTCTTCTTAAAAGTTTCTTAGTTTTTCTTATGTTTTCTGTATACCATGGAGCTGATTTAGTGTTTCTACGAGGAGGTTTTGAGCTATTGAGATTGACGGGTATAGCTGCAGCTAAAATGGTATCATTCCAGTTTGCTATAAGGTCATCGAGATCCTTAAGGTCTTGGTTTAGGAATAGAAGGGTTTCATTAAGAAAATTTTCATTGTTGAAGCTTTTGAATCTTCTACCAGAATTAGGATGTGCGATCTGAGGATTATTACAATCAATCTGAAGAGTTAATTGTATCATATGATGATCAGACCACAGTACTGGAACTATTTTAGGTATTGAAATATTGTTGTAGTGGAGGAGTTGAGAAAGTACAAAGATTAGATCAGGAAATGATCCCGATCTGTGTGTTGGAACATTTATGTGTATTGCAATGACTCCATAGCTTCAAGGAAGGTAGTTGCTTCCTTGGAGGGAATGGATCCAAGGTTAAAGTCTCCAAACAGAAGCATGGGTTTGTATAAGGTGTTTGTTGCACAGACTGATGCAAGAGTTGCAGAAAGTTGATCTGTATGAACATTTGGTGCTCTATAAATTAAGGAGATGGCCATATGCAGGTTGTGTATAATAACACAGGTCTGCAAATTTTTTTTTTCGAGAGCTGTTTTGGTTATTCCACGTAATCTTTATGTTTTTTTGTGCGCTGAATTCGAAAATGACCTCCATTTTGTCATAGGACGTCACGTTTCCTGACAATTTAGGTAACTATGTTAAATAAGGCAATACCTCAAAATAAATGGAAATAGACATATAAAATTAAAGTTTTATTACAATATTTTCATGAAAATACTTTTTTGAACTGAAATGAGCTCACCTACACACACTAAACTCGATTCTTCTTCCTTGTGAGGCTCCTCTTGGTGCATTTACGCTTATGAGTAGCATCTGGAATGTCTCTCTGAAGCATCCAACAGTAGTCTGCCATCATTGTAATGCTCCATTTTCCCTAGTATCTCTTTAATGTCTTGGTGGAATCGTTCACCTTGTTCCTCATTCACAGCTCCCAAATTTTCAGGAAAGTAGTCAAGGTGGGACTGGAGGAAATGCACTTTCAAACTCATCAGGCAACCTAAAGCTTGAAATGCTTTCAGCATTCGTCCGACGATCTTTTTGTAGTGAGGATCTTTGTTATTGCCTAAAAATTTCTGTACGACTTCTTTAAATGCAATCCACCCTTCTTTTTGAGGATCCGTCATGGTATTGACAAACTCTTGATCAACTATAAGCCTTCTAATGTCTGGTCCGACGAACACACCTTCCTTCAATTTTGCCTCCGACAGGCCTGTAAACTTGGTGACCAAGTATTTGAAGCATTCTCCATCTCTTGGAAGTGATTTTACGAATTGCTTCATCAATCCCAATTTTATGTGGAGAGGTGGTAGAAGAATTTTATGGGAAGGTACCAAAGTTTCTTGTAGGACATTTTTTTCACCCACTGTTAGCACTCTCGGCTGCCAACTCTTCTTGGTCCAGTGATTTTTGTCGGTCTCGACTGTCCCTTAGACACAGAAAACAAGGATATTTGGTATACCCAGCTTGTTGCCCGGGCAGCATGCACAAGACCTTCAAGTCCCCACACACTTGCCAACCATGGTCTTCATATTTAAGTTTACGAAGAACCAATTCCAAGTTCTCGTAGGTTTCCTTCAAGTGTACGGAATGACCTACAGGTATGGAAGCGTAAAAACCGTTGTGGAGTAAAACTGCTTTAAGACTTCTTTTTGAAGAATCTATAAAAAGACACCATTGCTCTGAATCATATTGGATTTTAAATTGACCCATCAGACCTTCGACATCAATGCAATAAACCAACTTGTCTTCCTGGGCGAAGTAAGGAACAAACTCCTTTTCACGATGTCTGAACCATGAAGATGACACTCCTGGCAACAATAAATTCCTGCTTTTCAGCCTTTATCCGAGTAACTCAGCAGCATCTTTGGGAAGATTCAAGTCTCTTACCAAATCATTCATCTCCTCCTGAGAAAACAATTTTGGTCTTGTATCATCTTCAAAGTCAGAACTTGATTCGTCATCTGGTTCAGGTATGACTTCACCTTCATCGGAGCTAGGTATCTCTTCCAAGGTAGCAGGGGGCTTGGGTACTGGTATATCTGTGCCATAGGGGATGGGACGAATTGCCGAGTGAAGACTGGGGTATGAAATGGAATGCTTCCACTTGGAATTAAACCCTTTCACATCGCATGAACAAAAGTAACAGTGGTCACTATGGTTCTTTTGCTCTCGCCATACCATAGGAATCCCATAATGGAAAGATTTTTTTCTTACCCTTGAACCAGTTTTGGAGGTCCTCAACACACCGTTTGCACACTTTATGAGGCGCCCAGACTTTATCTTGATTTTAGTCCAAAGTATGCAAAGTATACTTTTTTCACAAAGTCTGTAATATTCTGCTGTTGCTTCAACACTGTATATTCACCACAGATGAAACAGAAACTGTCTGGCGAATTAATACACTTTCGCGGAGCCATAACATAACGGTTGAAGAATGACGAGCTAACACGAATTGCGATGAAAAAGTGTGAACAGCCTAGAACCAAGAACCTGATGATGATTCGTGCACAAGTGTGGCATGCATGAGAGAGCAGCTCTGTGTCTGTACACAAGACGTCACAGTGCTGGCCACGCCCCCCTGCACTGACCGGAGCTGCTGCTATCTGCCCTGTGTCTCCCTCCCACTGGATTCTTCAGGAAAGATTAACCCCTTCTACCATTAGAAGCACGGACTTAAAACTTGCTTAGCTTATGTATATATTGCTGACCATCAGATTTACAGTGCTATATTTTTTTTTACATAACTCGGACAACCCCTTTAAGGTTTTTTTGGCATTTTATATCTTAAATGCACTTATGTGAATTAATTAATAGTAATTTGAATTAATTAATAGTAATTTGAAAAAAAATTGATAAATTTGAAGACAATTTTGCATGTTGTGGCAAATCATGACGTCTAGGAGTTTTTTCAATATTTTATTTGTTTTCAGCACACCAAAATACATGGAAATTAGATGAAAATAATCAAACAGCTTTTTAGTCGCAGACCTGTGTAATCAAATCACATTGTGTTGTACTTAAAGAAGTTAAGATTTTAAATTTTAGTGTGTTTCTTGCTAGGATTAAGACCCCACCACCACGTTTATGTGAGCGTGTGCAGTTGAATGCAGTGTGAGTAGGAGGGGTTAGTTGGTTAAGCAAAGCCTGATCAGTGGGAGATAGCCAGGTTTCAGTAATACATAGGACATCAGTTTGTTGAGATTGTAGGTGGTCTGCAATAATGTTGATTTTATTCCTGATAGATCTGGCGTTGATTAATTCAATGTTTATTTGGTGTTGGGGTGAAATATGAGCATGTACTGTGTGTGATTGTTTCAAAGTGTTAGATTGAATGAAAATTAAGTTTCTTCTGTTATGTCGTTTGCTTTGGAGATTGCCAAGGGGATTTATAAAGGGCCATTATAGGCTGGTAGTGACATGATTGTATGGAATTATTAGTATAAAAATAGTAGTTAGCATAAGGGTGAGCGGCTAGTATGTGTTTAAGGGAGAGCAGAAGCAGAATTGCAGTAACAAAGAGGTAGTGTAAGGTGGCCATGTTAGGATTAGATTAGAGGGATAGCATTCAGGGCCAACTAAAGTGAGTTTTTGGGGAGAGGAAAATGAAAAAGTTACCTTCCTTTATGTCCTTTGCAGATGTCTTTAATAGTTTGGCATCGCGAAGGCTTGCTAGAATGCATAGAGGGAAACGACGTATGTTCAGTAGACGTTATTTGTAGCAGAATGTTTGTTATCGTATCTCTTGGGGGGTGATGGCAGACTATGTATTTTTTGTTTTTTGTTGCCACGCCTAAGGGCCACGCCAAAGGGCCCTTTGGCGAGGCCCTTAGGTGCAGGCGCGCCCGATGAGTAGTGGAATTTAATTGATGCCACTGCAGCCCCTGATTGGTTGTTAGCTGAATCGGGGGAGGAGATAGCTGTGTCACTGCTAACTTGAAGTCTGAAAGCATAGGCAGTGGTTAGATCAGTGTAGGCTGCTATCAATATTGGGCAATGAAATATAAAAGTCAGTGTTGTACAGTTGCACATGGGCCCCATCTATAAAAAAACATTACAGTTTAGGATATAGATCAGACGCTTTCTATTTCCTCTTTTTATCAGAATAGAATCTTCTTTGAAAACCTTCAAGAAACATCTAATGAATTATTTTTTGGATTTGGCGTTTGGTGCAGATATGTGGCAGCTATTCGGCCTGCCTTTCCTTAGCCCCTTCAGTTTGTTTAGCAGTGTTGTAAACCGCTTTGATGCTGGGGCTAAAGATATTATATAAAGTAAAAATACACAACAGCAATAAACAATATGCAAAAAAAGAGGATCATATCACTGTGTATTTATCCTAATGTTGATATAATGTTTGCAGGTGGAGCGGTTAGCTTTAAGGTCCTAATCCTTTCCCTCACTTTAGTTTTAATAGAAACTGCATCCAAAGAGCAACTAGATATTAAACATTTGCAACTCACTGACATTAATCTGGGAGCAGCTGGGTGAGGGGAGGGCCAGAAATGAATGGCATGAAGATGAGGACTCAGTGGAGATCCTGTGGGGCTATAAGGGAAAAGGACCCAAGAAGGGGAGCTTGTTGGTGTAGAAGGGGATGAAGATCATATGGACATGTTTTCTCTCAGAAATTATGTCATTATTTTCCCTTTGGCTTTTTCCTGTCAAAGTGGTTTGATTCCGAAAAGAAAGTGACATTTATGGATGTACAGTAACACTACTGCTCAACAACTATCCTTTCACTAGGGTTTAGGGGCCCTTATTTTTCAAGATAGCAGCACTGGGCTAGAAGTGGGCGAGGATTGCTCCTGCTTCCTGTGGGATTTGCCACTTTGGGGTGAGTCTGGTGACAGGAAGGGGAGGTGGTCACGAGGGGTCCTAGGCTCAGGTATTTATTTTTTAGAAGATGACAGGAGTTCCCAAGATAGGGTCAGGCTTGGGAGGGCCACAATTTTATTACAGTTTCACTCCTGGATTGGAGTTGGTGAGGAGGAAATTAGTGAACTACTAGCCTGACAGGGATTTAAGACCCCTCAGAGGCGGCCTTGACAATGAACTAGTATGTTTGAGCTCATGACCATTTTAAAGACATATCACCCACTATGCAAAGGGTGTATATTTTTTTCTACATTTTTATGCATTTCCAAGAATGAGAATACTTGATGTTCCCAGCTGTGGAACAATTTCTCACAAAATAGGAAGGGGGAAGGTGATCCACCTCCCATTCCCGCCTCTGATTATTTATTTATTTGAAGAGTTTATATACCGGTTTCCAAGGATGAACACGGTTTAGAGATAACAGAACATAACTTTACATGGAACACTTTAACATTTCACGGAGCAATGAACAAAACAAGTAACCATAAAATTTTCAAAATATTTACATGTGAGGAGTCATGTTGGAGGTCTACAGGGGAGCTTTAGAAAATAGACTATGATATTAGACCATAGTGCGGGCTATAGCAGGAGTGGGGTGAGATGCTTCAGTTATCTTATGTGATTGTGTGATATCCTGGAAGTGTATTTGGAACAGGTGGTTTTTAAGATTATGGCTTGGAATGTGTTGCCCCATGTTGGGGGAAAGGGAAGTGTCAGAGCCAGGGGGTCTGACACTAAGCACAACCTGTACACATGGCCCACCCTATTGAACAACCCTCCATGTTTATGAAAAAATGTGGATGTTGAACTGATAAATGCAAATCCATTACTGCAAAGTTCCTACAGTCACAGTCACTTCTAATTCTTTGAAAATTCTACTGTCTCTCTGTCACCTTTTTATGAAACCACTTCCTACTCCAATGTCCCGCAGAACTTGTGTAGGGGTATTAGATACTCTAGGAGAACCTCCGGCCTTGTGACCCTTCCTCTCCAATTAACATTCTGGTCTATAGGCCTCTCCTGAAAGTTTGATAACTAAACTTAATCATAATGAACCCAACAGCACCTCTCCCAGAATGATTAGGTAAAAACACTACTGGCCATCATAATTTTTTCTTTTTAAGTTTAAATCCTTTTATTAAGGAATCACACAAGTAATACAAGAATCACATTACAAAGCAATATGTCAATGACCTTAGAATCAAAACACAGCCCACAAAATGGAGTACAAAACAATTAACAAACCTGAAATGCTGATTGGAGCCCCAAAATTTATCAATCCTTTATTTCTTAACAAAGAAGCAAGAAACAATGATAAAGGAAAAAATTAAACGTCTCATCCTTGACCCTGCAAAAACCCCTCTAACTGAGAGGAATCAAAGAAAACATAGATTTTACCCTGGAAAACAATAACACATTTACAAGGATATTTAAGCAAGAAGGAGGCCCCAAGTGCTACGACACGAGGTCGAAGCTCAAGAAAGGCCTTCCTTCTCTTCTGTGTACTACGAGATACATCGGGAAAAACTTGTACCAAATAGCCAAAATACTTTTCATATCTATGAGAAAAATAAGAATGAAGAATTAAATCTTTATCCTTTTCAAGTGAAAAAGAGCCTAATAGAGTAGCTCGAATAGGAGTCTCTTCCAAAGAGGTCTCTAAGAAAGCCGACAAATCCAAACTCGGCACAGACAATTGATCCATTTCCCCCATAACTACACCATCTTTATCATTAATTTGATCAGAAACCTGAGCCTCCCTAACACCCATTGGAAGATAATAAATTTTTGATAAGACTGTAGAATCTGGGTCAGGAATTTTCAAGATATCTTTCTAATATTTAGTAAACAATATGGTAGGAGAAAGATAGTGAGTGCGGGGGAAATTCAACAAACAAAGATTTTTCATCCGAAAAGCATTTTCAAAATTCTCATTTTGGCGATGTAATGTAAGGGAATCGTGAACAGAAGAAGCAACGACTCCCTGCAAGGACGTAATTTGAGGATCTATCTTAGATCTATGAATCTCTAGAAAAGCTAATCTATCCTCATGTCCAGCCAAAGAGTCTACAGTTTCTTTAGTAAATTTAGAAAGCTTCACTAATGATGATTGTAATGATAACTCAGTTCTAGAAACAATCTGACAAATGTCTTGAAGTGTTACATCTTTCGGTGGTTTAAGATCCTCGGGAATTATAGAAAATTCAAAAGGGAGAGGCAGTGCAACATTCCGGGTATTTAACCTAAAAAAAGAATCAGGAAGGAGATCCGATGTAGGGGGGGCTGCACCCATACTAACAGGTGTGGAGTCCTTGACCTCTAAACCAACCTCTTTGTTGGGTGGGGATAAAACCCGCCACGTATTTGGAGACATACCAGGAGACACAGTACTTACAGAAGCAGAAGAGTTCTCCGACGACTCAACAATAGGAGGAGGCACCATGGACTTTAATGGACTGTCCATGGGGCCAACCACCTTAGCAGACTTGGCGGTAGATGATAAAGGTAACAAAGGTCTCTTACGTTTCCCCATTAATATAATAATCGACCTGGATTATGTACTCCTTCGTGCTCCGAAGGGGCTCCAAAGGGGCGTGCCTGCCCCTTTGGACACGCCCCTTTGGAGCATGCGCCCACGGGCACGCGCCCGCGGTGGGTGCTCAGGTGATATATCCTGCTCTGGTCACGTGGTCCCCAGTGCTCACTGGCATGGAACAGCGGCTCCAATCAGACACCAGGTAAATGCAGCAGTAAAATAGCACACACTCAGCGTCCCACGGTGGGGGCTCAGGTGATATAGCCCGCTCTGGTCACGTGGTGCCCAGTGCTCACTGGCATGGAACAGCTCCTCCAATCAGACACCAGGTAAATGCAGCAGTAAAATAGCACACACTCAGCATCCCGCGGTGGGGGCTCAGGTGATATAGCCCGCTCTGGTCACGTGGTGCCCAGCGCTCACTGGCAAGGAACAGCAGCTTCAATCAGACACCAGATAAATGCAGCAGGAAAGAAGCACACACTCCTGGCCATCATAATTTTAATGAGGGCAATTTCCAAAAGCCACCTATCTAATTAAATGACTGTTTATTTTTGCAAATGGACTATTTGAAAAGTAGGAGCTGATGATTCTTGTATGGCTGTTGGCTCTATTGTTTTCCTTTGACTGCAGCTATTCTTTGTCACCCCTTGAAAGATGCCAAGCCTAGGCAATTTCCTGGTTTTCCCTATGGTTAAGCCAGCCCTGCCTTCTCCCCTGCAGAGTTTCCCATCAAAACTTCTGCCAGCCAGAAAGCTGACGACAAGTGTGCAGGTTAAATCCATAAAAGAAACAGTTGTGAATGAAAAATGAAATGCCCGTCCTCAGAATCACCTCTTTTCCCTGAGGGGAAAGCTGTGAACTTTGTTTGCAATTTTATTTTGGCCTAAGCAGTCAAGAAATCAGACGATGCATTGCTCTTGTCAGAAGGGCTACAAAGGACCTAGACGAGATTCTCAAGAGCAGAGATGTCTCTCTCCGTACAAAGACTCGATGTGTCCAAGCCATGGTATTTGCATTTGCGTCCTATGGATGTGAAAGTTGGACAGTGAAAAAGATAGACAGGAAGAAAATTGATGGCTTTGAATTACGGTGCTGGTGACAAGTATTGTGTATACCATGGACTGCCCGAAGAACAAACCAGTCAGTACTAGAGGAGATCAAACCCAGGGCTGTACCAACCCATAATTGCACCCTGTGCTACTTGCACATCTGGCGCCCCCCCCCCCTCCCACCATCTCACCCATTCCTCCATGTCTTCGATGTCCAGCCGCCTGCCTGTCTTTGCCCTGCTGCCGCCACTTTTGTTTTCTCAGAGGCGGCGGCAACAGCAGTGAGGTAGACATGACTTCAAATTTAAAAAAAAACAACCACATGGGTCCTTCGACTCTCTGCTTGTAGGCAGGTCTGTTTCCTCCCTCCCTTCTCTGATGCAGGTCGCGTCAGAAAGGAGGGACCAGACCAGCCTACAAGCGCGGAGTTGGAAAGACCCGCGCATTTTGTTTTATTTTGTCAGGTCTCCTCCAGTGTCGCCATTGCCATCGCCGCTGAGAAAACAAAAAGTGGCATCAGCAGGGCAACTTCAGGCAGAGTGGGGGGAAGTGAAGGCCAGCAGCTCGAAATGCGCCCCTATATCCTTTGTGTCCTGTGCGGCTACACTGCTCTCACAGAGCTAGGTACGGTGCTGATCAAACATAAGCTTTCTTTAGAAGCTTGGATGACAAGACTTCAACTTTCATACTTTGGACACATCATGCAGAGAGAGAGATTGTTAGAGAAAGACATGATGCTTGGCAAGATCAATGCAAAAGAGGAAGGTCATCAATGAGACGGATTGATACAATAACAGCAGCTATGGTTGCCACTCTATCACAATGAGCCGCCTGACTGAAGACCGAACACAGTTTAGGACAAATGTCCAGAGGTCACCATGAGTCGACACCGACTCGACGGCATTTATCAACAACAACTGAGGGCCTAATGGCACTATTGAAAGGGTATTTTTTCTGCAGGCAAATTACCCATTTACCCAGGGAAATCCCTTCGAAAATTGACCCATTTATATGAGTCCCAAAATGTTGGGTCATTTTATCTTCAAATGTTTTCACATTCCTGAACTGATTTTTACTTGTTATTATTGTCCAAAGATCAGTGGTACAGTGCAAGAAAAATGATGCCAGATAGAAAAGGCTTCAGATTTCTTTAATGTAAAGAACATTATTGACCACTAGTTGTCACCCTTTCCCCATACATCCATTTACTAAAGTTAATTTATGAAATGTCATAGTATCAGTAGTATGCGTTGATTTGATACTTGCAGCAAAGTTGAACAATCCTGAAAAGGAACTAAAATTACAGTATCTTAAGACAGATGCCTACTGTTGTCTAGCAATCAGCCAGGGATTTACTATCCCCACAGGGCATTCAGTTCCCAATCCTGTCAGTCCAGACTGAAGAGTGACCTGCGTAGTTGTGACTGATAGCTGATGTTTCAATATGGTGGATCTTTTTCAGAAAGCACTTGTATAAAGCAAGTTAGCTCTTTTGAATCGCTGCTCGCAATAGATTTAGGACCAGATCTAAGTATCGGACAAAATGTGTGCAAGAGAGATATAAAAAGCTGGCAAGTCAGCTTTGCTTATTTGCCATCTCTTTAATTTTCTGAACTTTCTGGATGGATATATAGTCCACAGGAAAAAAAAAAGTGAAAGCGAAACCTTCTGAAAAACGCAAGCATTGTGGGACTTTTGTCCAAAAGTGGCAAGTTCAAAACTGGATAGATTCCCATAATGTCAGCAGTCAGTCATTTTAATAATTCTCCCTAGCTGCAGAATATCATATATCATACAGTTTTGTGATGTTGCATGAGAGTATAAAGGGACCTTATGCATTAACACTCACAAAGTTCTTTTAGCATGCACACAAAAACACCATGTAGCAGCTGATGCACAATTTTTGTGGTGGTCCCTAAAACTGAAGAAGGGAATATTCCCAAAACCATCTGTAGGACAAAGAAAACCACAAGCTCCAGAGCCTTTTCTTTTGCTGCCCCCACCCTCTGGAATAAACTTCCACTAACTCTTCGCATGACAAAAGACCTCCAACTATTCAGAAAAGGACTCAAAACACTCCTTTTCACTGAACACTTTGAAAACCCAACTGAAACCCCTCACCTCCCACGAACAATCTCTCAACAAGTACAGAACCAACCTACTAACTTCCCCCCTCCCTCGCCCCCTACTTAAACAACTCCAGAGCCTTGCCCTACCCATCCGAAGAAAAAGCTAAGTTTAGAATAGGCTGACTCCTGTATATATGTAAATAGAAAGTTGACACAATAAGTTTGTTTGTACAATATGTTCCCTGTAAATAGTTAATACCACTGGTCCATGTAAAAGTTGTCCAATTGTTAACTGTAAACCGCCCTTGATCTCTGGAAGGGGCGGTATAGAAGAAATGTATAAAATAAATAAATAAAGCCATTTCCTTGATGAAAATACCATTTTGCATATGCAAAAGGGTTTGTTGAAAATTGCCTTCCCTCTTTGTGGATAAAATTAGGCACATTGTTAAACAACATATCTAAGGCAACTTCACTGTTTGCATAAGCATAATTGCCCACTTAACCAATTCCAATTAGTACATGTTCAGTCAGTCCTGGCTTTCAGCTTACATCCCCAGTGCAACGTGGTATTTGTAGTCTCTGACTCTAATCATTAAAATCAGTGTTGTCCATCCTATAATGCATCAGGATAGAGTTGTCAGAAATTCATGACTGGCCTAAAATGTCACTACTGGAACTGGGTACGTTGGCGAATATGCCTGGAACCTTTTCCCCAGGAGGCGAAGCCATAAGGCACAGACATTTGTATTTCAAAAATATTCAAAGTGCACTAAGTGCTGCAGCAGTCAGCCGGTGCTATAGTTAAATGGAAAGAAACCACGTCGCTTCCTGTTCGGATCTTCACAGCGGCGCGCACTGGAAGGACTTTGAAGATGGAGAAAGGAAGGGAACTGAGGGATCAGGGCAAAGAGACTTTTTAGGGGCCCCTTTACTAAAGTGCGCTTATGGTTAATACATGTTTTCATGCATGGCAATGACCTGCTGGGGCATGACGGTTACCATACGTTGATTCATGTTCTCATTAGGGTGCTGAGTGGTGGGATAGGAGTGGAGGATAGGCCTTGTGAGCACTTTGTAGCTAGTGCAGGGGACACACTGCATGCTGCCAATGTTGCCATAGATAGTCAGGGTTTAATGGGAGAAAGTCAACATGGATTTAGCCAAGAAAGGTCTTGTCTCGCTAAACTGTTATATTTTTTTGAAGACGTGAACAAACAGGTAGACAAAGGTGAGCCAGTCAGTATATAGTGTATCTGGCTTTTCAGTAAGCCTTTGACAAGGTCCCTCTTGAGAGACTCTTGGTGAAATTAAAAAGTCATGGGATAGAAGGCAGTGTGCTATTGTGGATCAGGAACTGGTTAAAAGATAGAAAGCAGAGGGTAGTGCTAAATGGCCAATTTTCTCAAAGGAGAAAGGTATATAATAGAGTACTCCTGGGATCTGTGCCTGACCCATTGCTTTTTAACATATTTATAAATGACCTGGAAATGGGAATATTGAGTGAGGTGATGATCCTCCCAGTCTCCACTTTGACCCCACCTAATCGCATGCTACACTGCAAGTGTGGCATTTTTAGCCTGCATGCCTTTGGGTTATGCGCTACTTGCTACCACAGAGCCCAAATGCGCATAAACCCCACGCTACCAGCTAATACACTTTAGTAGATATGCTCCAAATAATGCTACAGATACATAATAAATATGAAACAGGGTCCCATGAACTCACTCTCTCCCAAGATTGTAGCTCAGCATGTACTATGACCAAAGGAAAGGAATCACAATTTGCCTTCTTATTTTGGGGGAGCAAATGGTAAGGAAGCCATCCTGGCAGTGAGAGTAGGGGGATCAGTTCAGCATTGGTGCCTGCAACACTGTACCTGAATGTAGCTTGCCTTGATCTTCTTCTGGAAGGCATAAACTAAATACTACTGCTACTATTACTACTTAGTACCTGCAACATTAGACAGGCACTGCCACACCAAACTACGCCTACGAAAGGAATGTTCCTGGAGGGAAAGTGACAAGGGCAGGCACTTACCAGCAGCCCCTCCCTATCTGTTGATCTTAATGTAAATTTAGAAGACTGGAGAGCTGCAAAGGGACTTTTTTAGTTGAATGTACCCACTTACGGTGTAGGATATTTTCCATACCACCTTTCTGGTTAAGCAAAACGGTTTACAAAAATTAATAAAAATGAAATAAAAAAACATAAAAGGAACTATAATCGTAGGACAGAACAGAGGAAAATAGGATACAGACAGGCACACAAACAGGCAGAAGCAGTGGAATACAATCTGAAAGCAGACATACAATGACTGCCTCCCAGGCATGAAGCACCACTATAAGCATTAATCAGGTAGTACAAAAGCTCACTGAAAAAAGGTCTGTCTTCATCTCAAAGAAGGAGAGGGTTGGTTGGAGCCAAGGTGAGTTTGGAAGGCTGTTCCAAAGAAGCAGGGCTAAGGAGAACAAGGTGCATTGTCTCGTGGTCTCATAATCTACTTGGTGTGGTGAAGGAAGACACAGCTTACTGTTTTGAACTGAGTGCAGGGAGCCGGAAGGATAATAAGGTTGAACAGATCATCAGGGGCCGCCTGATGTAGAGCCTAGAATGTGAGAATAAGAATTTTGCACTTAATGCCTGCTTTGACTGGCAGCCAGTGATATCAGATAAGTAGGGGAGTCACATGGTCAAATCAGTTTGCATGAGCAATTAGTCACTGCAGGAGGAATGTGAATCTTGTCAGGACCATAGATAATAGTCTCCAGAATTTATGAGATTCATGTACAGTGGGAATAGCCATTTTACAAAAAGCACTGTCAAAAAAGAGTGCCGTCACTTGAGGCTGTATGTGTGTAAGTGCCGGCATTTACACTACAAGCAGGAGATACTGCCACCTCTATGAACAAGTACCAGCACCTACACATAAAAGTACAGAATTCTGTAGAACTGCACATTCAGGGAGCCAAAGCCCAAAATGCAATTTTCTTTGCTGCACGAGGTGATTTTGAACACCATAAAGATGAGCATGCCTCCAAACGTCAGGTCCAAACAAGCAGCCTGGGAAAGAGACAGCTGAGGGGAGATATGATAGAAGTCTATAAATTAATGAACGGAGTGGAACGGGTAAACGTAGATCGATTGTTTACGTTATCAGAATATAGAAAGACTAGGGGACATGCAATGAAGCTACAGGGTAAACTATTTAAGACAAATAAGAGAAAATATTTTTTCACTCAACGTGTAATCAAACTCTGGAATTTGTTACCAGAGGATGTAGTAAAGGCTGTTAGTGTAGCTGGGTTTAAAAAAAGGTTTGGACAAGTTCCTGGAGGAAAGGTCCATAAAACATTATTAAAAAGGGACCCAGGATATCAGTGTTTGACCCGATACAAGCATTGCGGAACCTGTGTCTTTTGGGGAAACTGCTAGGTACGTATGACCTAGATTGGCCACTGTTGGAAACAGGATACTGGGCTTGATGGACCTTGGTCTGACCCAGTATGGCATATCTTATGTTCTTATGTTATGTTCAAATAGTGGATAGTGGTGATTTTAGATAATTTGAATATTCATATATGCAATTCTTCCTCCAACAGCGATTTCCAATCCTTCAAAACTGATCTTAGGTTTTTCTAGTTTCTATATAAACCTTTGCACAACAGTGGGCATAACAGAAGTTTAGTATTCACAGCTGAGACTTCCCTTGTTGCACCAGAATATCTTTCCTGATTATCTGTCTTCTGGTACTGTTCATCTTAACTCATCTTTCCTCACCAAAACCACCGTGGACTCTTATTCACAGATTCAAAAAATTGCATCAGTTGAATACGGATGAATTCCTCAGAAGCTGCGATATGTTTCCAGAAACGTTCTCATCTCTTCCTCGAGAAATTCAAGCCCTGTCTTGGAATTCCATTCTAAAACTGGCCCTAGACAAGGTAGCCTGTGTTTTTTAAAAAGACAAATACATCTTGCCAAAAGATGCTGGACTAAAGACAACTCTGCGACCATTCACGCTTTTCATAAGGAATACACAATCGTGCAGTTAAGCAAGCACCCATAAGCAAGCTAAGAGAGAATATTTTGGAAAGGTAATTTGCCAGGCCAGTCATCATTCTAACACCTTTAAATTCTTCGCCAAGCCCTATCGTGTGGATACCGCCTCCAAGACCTGGAAGTGCTGGGGCTGCGGGTTCGCTGGAGAGAGTCCAGACTGGAGACGTTTTTGGCGCCTCCCTGCTAGAAGGTGTAGCTGTAGCAGTTTCTTCTCCCCTCTTGGATGCGACTACGGGGCTTGCCTCAGATGACCTGCAATGTACTGAGTTCAATCGCACAGTGGATGAGTGAAGTTGACTCCGAGTCTACTTTTCAAGAGGTGCACAGACCAACAGCTGTGACTTTGGAGTCACTGTGTGATGAGATACAGGGCCTTAATTTCTCCATGTTGATTTTTTCTATTACAATTGGGGGGGGGGAGGTTGTCCATTGTGTCACAGTCTGTGGTGGAGCATTCTCAGGCTTTAGATCAACACTCTACTAGATGTGATGTACTCGAGTCTAAAGTTAATGCTTTTCAGGTTCTGGGGGATGCCATGGTTAAAGATAAAAATATTCATCACAGATGGAACATTTGGAAAACCAAGTGCATTGGAATAGTCCCCATTTTTTGAACTTTCCCAGGTCACCCCTTATATCACCTAATGATATGGTTAAAAAATACTTGACTGAGATTTTAAGGTATAGATACTGGTTCTCTTCCCCCTCTAGTTAGGGCACAATACCTGTTCCCGAGTGCCTCTGGTCCACCTGGTGGACAGAGGGACTCTGTGGGGTTAAACCTCACGGAGTTCCTGGAGTACTCTCTGGAGGTGGTCACCTAGTGGTCCACCCTAATTGTTACATTTGCCTTAGAGTTTAACCATAATACTGTCTTTAAAATGTATTTCTGAACAATGAATAATTGGCCCTGCGCCTCAGGGTTTTGGCTCTGGGTTTAAGCTTTGTATTACATTTTCCTTGTGTCTTTATGGTTATTAGTGAGGGGGAAAACTTTTTAATTGAGCCTAGATAGCTATCTGAGTTTATTATTGCTAGGGAGGAGATTAAGGTCAAACTTTGTGCCCCTCAGGTACCACTGTAGACCCGCAGGGAATTGTATTACCAGGTGGTGCGCTCTCAGGGTCGCGTATAATTATTTTGTTTCGAATTTTTTCCTGACTTGGATCCATTTACCTGTATTTGTGGGCTATTTGTTTATACTCCACTGTGGAAATAGTTATGTTTCTGTTGTTTTATTTCCTATGATATGTATTTATAACTTTTGCTTTTTCACTTTCTTTTTTTTTGAAGTGTAACATTTGAAAGTAATAAAAATAAATTCTAAGGTACGTCACTTCCCCCAAATATGCCCCTTCTCATTGATGCTCGCTTGCTTTGAATCTTGCTGCATGCTATCTTGAATCATTCTTTTTAAACCAAATGACTCTGTTCGGGCATCATTCTCCACTTTAATAGTAATAGTGGATACCTGCTGAGAAGCTCCAATAGATGATTCTAGTCTTGGCTTCTCTTCCACATGACTGCCACCATCACACACACAGAACATATTGATCTGAAGCAGCACTAATTCACTTAAATTGCTAGAGGTCTCTGCCATGCCACTCTGCACTTTGAGGATACAATACCAAACAGGCTAAACAGTTTTTAGAAAGAGAGGATCTACAGGAGAGACTTGTATGCTACGTACACATGCATCCACATTTACGAGCTTGGAGAAAATCACAACCACCAGAATAACAAAGGGGAATAGGGAGGGTGATATTATTTGTACTCACTGTTGAAGATCATATTGCAAATTAAGGAGGGCTCAGTAGATCCAGAGGCTTAGATGCTAATTGCTGTATACTACTATATGCATGATCCTCTTTCCTCTTTCCTATACAAAATGGCATTCATGACTAATGTTTGTGTTAGTATTATTTTTATTTTATTGTATTGTAAACCACTATGATTGCTTGCAGAATGACCATATATCAATAAACCATAAACCATATTGTATAGTTTCCTCTCCCTGTATGAACCACTCCTCAATCCAAACTTCCCATTACTTAGCTCAAGTAAGTTCACTATCTTTAATCTTCATGGCAGTGCTGACCCTTGAGAAGAAGGTGACCTCTATGGAGACTACCACCTCACCTGCCAACAATATTCCCTCCAAGTTAGTCAAGAAATCATCTCAGGCTTTCCTCCCACATCCTTGATTCATGATCACAAGGTCTATCCAGTGGCCTGGTACCAATTACAATTAACACTGGCTAATTGTCTGCCTTTATGGGTTCTATAATTCTTCTCATTACTTGCATGATTCCCTACTTAGTGAAAAACATTTCTGCCATTTCATCAGAACTGTTATCATGACTGCCTTGATTAGTTACTCCTGCTGGCCAAAGTTTGTCCTAGTGAGTGCAGGAGTTGTAATGGACCCCGCTCGTGGGTTGTTGAAATACATCCACTGTTTTTCTAATGCTGGGGTTTACATTTGTTATCATGAAATGCTATATTTCTGTGGAATCTAAGCTTTCCCTTTGTACAATTCTAAACCATTTGACTAGCCAGTCTGCCCATGTGTTTGTCAGTCATCTTATCGGTTTGCAGAGACCTAGCATATCAGTTGCAAACTGGCTTTCGGAAGTCACTGATGTGATAATATCCTGCTCCTCAGTTTTTGTAGTTACCATGATTGAGGTAACAGCAGCTAAAGGTGGAGGATCGTTGCTAGTCCATAAATTCTCAAAATCCCATTTTTCTCCAGGATCAAAATCCAGATCATTAATACTGTCAGTGATTGCTGCAGTCCACATGTTTTTCAAATTCAGATCATGTCTAAGGGGTATGTTTACTAAACAGAGGTAAGGTAGCAGGCATTATCGAGCGTTAAAGGCAGCAAGAAGGGGTTTTCCATGCAAAAAGGGTTCTAGGCTTGTAAGAGGTATTCCGGCGGTAAGGGCGTTATGGGATAGTTAACGTGCGCTAACAGGACACTGGTCATTAAGGTGTCAAACATGAACCTTAACATCCAAAAATGGCTGTCAGCCTAATGCTGGATAAGGGAGAAGCAGGGAAAGGCAATGCAAAGGTAATGGATGTAAGGAAAGATGGGAGCTGATGGACCTGACAGATCTGTGGGCATCCTATGTGGTAACCATTAAGTTGGAAGAGCATGTGGGAGGCAACTGTACCGAAGCACTTGGGGGTGCCCACATAAGATGCCGTAATGTCAGTGTGTGGAATTGGACGAGGAAGATGTGTCCCCCAGTGGAGCTAGAAGTGGCAGGCTTTGTGTGGCAAAAGGAGGATAGAGCAGAAGTTGTGACTTGCAGAGCAGGCCCAGGAGAGGTGTGCATGAAGAGCCAAAATGCGGAAAAGAATACCTGTGTAAGTCATGATGCAACAGCTTGCACGAGAAGACATGACTGCACATAGCCAACAGAGGTGGATGGATGGGCTGAAGGAAGAATGGTGGCAGAGGAGAGGGTGGTATGGGTTGGCAGCACCAATGTGCCATAGGTGCCACCCCCAACGAATTTGTACTGTGTGAGAAAATGTGTCACTACCTCGTTGAAGGCCTAATACTAGACATGTGGGTCTCACACCTGTCATAGCCACACAATCACCAAACAACACCCCAGACAAATGTGCAGATAACAACTGCACAGGTGTCAACCAAACTGGGCAAACAAGGCACGTATGGATATGAGCTGATACCTGCTGGTGGCTATCCGAGGGGTAGGATGTGTCTTCATGTACTGCAGAGATGTGATGGAGACAAAGCTGTACAGTCATAGCTATGATATCGTGTCTCACATGTAGGTTACAGCTGTATGCATGTAAGTGCCTGTTAGTATACCGCTGTATCAGTGCAGTCATGTCCGGGTACATCTTACGGATGAATTGGTAATGTCTGATAAGAAAGAGGGACTGTACGGACCTGCAGTCAGCTGAGCCATTGGTGGGTTAAGTGACCTGTTCAAGGTCACAAGGAGGTGTTGTCAGTCCATGAAGGTTGTGGCAGACATAAAATTCAACAGTAACACATTCCAAAATGTCACATAAGGAGTACTAGTGGGCCTCAAACTGTGATATCTAGGTCCCCAAGCATTTGCTATGACTATTACACCACACCTCCAAGCTGGGGCCTGACATCTGCAGGGTGAACATGACTGACCCTCTGCAATTTGCTGCAGCAAAGGCAATAAAGCCATGCTTTCAGAAACGCATGATGGGGAATAGCACATTTGCTGGCCCAAAGTGTGGCCAGAACACATAACAAAGTAGAAGGATGAGTATCTGCAAGTCACAGCAAAGCCAGGACTGCTTCAGGCAGGAAAATGACCTGAGTAGCACACAGGCGCAAAATGAACAAGTGGGAATTAAACCCTTGTTCCCTGCTTATGGAAACATTGCACTAACCAGTAGGCTATACCTCAACACTGCTATACACGGTAATGTCTGGACTCAAAGAACCTACAGGTCTCTGCCTAAACTGTCTGCTGTGTGTGCCAGTATAGGTTAGCCCCTCCAGTACCTATGAGGCACTGCACACATGGAACAGCAGTCTGCAGCTGATCACCAAATGCATTGATCCATCACATCACATCAGCTCAGTAAGACGCACTGACAGTGCATGCTACAAGCACATAATAGCTACAAACTGCTACTGCGCAGTTTCAGTGGTTATGCTGAGGGTGAGGATGGGCATCCAGCATCTGGTCCCCAGAATATGCACTGCTAGAGATGGTCTCTGCTGGCCATGCTGCAGGTCCCCATCACTGTCAGTGCGTTATGCTAGTCACTTTGTTACCTGCACAATTGCAGCATGCTGTAGGTGCCAGTCACATCTAGGCCCTATCTCCTGCCCCTGTTGGACAGGGACTCTTCTAAAAGAGTGCATGTCACTGCCCAGTGTTAAACAGCTGATGCCATATGCAGTGTGAGCTTCTAAGCTTGTGTGCGGCAGCTGCTGCTGCTACTACTGTCCTGCCATAACCACAGTGAATAGGTCAAGAACAACTGCTGTCCCCACCATCTAGGGCTAACAATCCACCACAACAAGGACAGGCAGCCTGCACCAGCTGCCCACCACTGAGTTGTTTCAGCCATGCACATACCAATTGCAGCTGGTCTACACACAATGCCTGCATGCAGAGCAACCATGTGCAACCTAGCTTGGGATAAATGGCATGGACAACCAGCATTCATCTCAGTGAGTGTGCTCCCAGGTCAGAGATTGCACCCAAATCACTAGAGCCAGACATTATGTAGCACTATATGGATACATAGCTGTGCCATGGTCACTACTTGGTCAGAGTGAGAGTGTCCTTACAGCATGACATGCTGTGGCCACCCAGGCCATGTACATGGCAGACAGGCACTACGAAGTCTCAACCATTGACACAACCACTGATGCAGACATATCCTAGCCAATCCGCTCTGTTTCAGGCTATACCCATAATCCTCTGTTCCTCATCATGCACATCTGCAGACTAACGCTGGGAACAGCTTAGGCAATGTGAGGCACTGTGAAGTGCAGAAAGCCATAGAACAATGGAGAGACATACACACACACTCACATTGCCGTGCTGTGCAAAAGTGGGAATGGTTGGCATCCCTGCCTGCCACTTTGGTCTCCAAATCAGCTCAATCATTGTTAACGTGTGCATATCGTGCAGGCGCTAGTAGCGCACTCTGACATTCATGCCCATTGTTAATGCCTGCTCATTGTGCTGGTGCTATCAACCAGTCTTTCCATCCAGCTCTGGATAGCGGAGCCTGTCTGTGTGGCTGATGAGTGTTTGTACCCTTGCAGGCAGATTCATTAGGGGCTGCACATGCTGGTGCTGTACCTGCACTGTAGGCTAAAGTTTAGCCACAGGGCCATACAATACATGATCCACAGTTGGGATTTGTACCTGTGACCCACCACTCATAAACACACACACTCTGTGTATTGAGCCACACTGCTGCCATACAGATGCAATAGTCCCTGGGGCTGACATGTTTCCCATCAGACAGACCTTGGCATATGTTGTGAAGTGCATGGCACAAAGGACCAGGACATGGCTTTGGTGTGCTGCAGGCGGGTGCCTCTGCACCCTGCTGCCAACACCCCCACACCATGCTGACATGCCCGCGTGCTGTCAGTGGTGATATTGTGCAGTCCCAGCCCATTCAATATGCAGGTTTGGCAGGCCCTAGGGCACATGGTCTGAATGGGGTGGGGCAGAAGCACACATGGTCGGCCATGCTGCCCCCCCCCCCCAACCATCTGCCTCTGCAGGGACCCATCCCCTCCTGCCACCGATATGTCTCAGGAGGAGGCCGACATCCATAGTTGTGGTATTTCCCCGGGCACCTTCATTTTGCAGCTACCTGGAGGGCTACAACTGCTAGCGCTATCAACCTCTTCCTCAGGAATTGGCTTCAGTGGCAGCAGGGGGGGCCATACATGATCTTTGCCTAGGGTGCCAGGACCCTTGGACAGCCCCATGTGGCACATCACCTTTCCACAGAAGCAGCATATCTGTTTGCTGCCACTGTCACTGTGGGATCATTCCAGACATCACAGAAGGTAATGGGGATGGACAAATACCCTTATGAGGAGAGGATAAAAAGGTTAGGGCTCTTCAACCTGGAGAATAGATGGCTGAGGGGAGATATAATAGAGGTCTATAAATTACTGAATGGAGTGGAACGGGTAAATGTAGATCGATTGTTTACGCCATCAAGATGTAGAATGACGAGGGAACAAGCACTGAAACTCCACTACGAATCCTACATGCCCCATGTGAATACTCAATACTGTACAATTGTATATAATTTGTATATAGTTCTCCCCAGTTCATCCAAGTTTTTGACTACCTGTTCTATGTAAACTCAATGTACCATACTGCATTGTAGTGTGTTTCTGTTCTCCTGTGAACCGCACTGATTATAATAGCGCGGTATATAAGAAATGTTAATAAATAAATAAATAAAATAAACTACAATGTAACCCACTGAAGACTAATTAGAGAAAATATTTTCACAGTCAACGCGTCATCAAACTCTGGAATTCATTACCGGAGAATATAATAAAGGTTGTTCATGTAGCTGGGTTTAAAAAAGGTTTGGACAAGTTCTTGGGGGAAAGGTCCATAAACCATTATTAAAGGGGACCCGAGAAATCAACTGCTTGCCCCAGTACAGGCATTGTGGAACCTGTGTCTTTTGTGGAAACTGCTAGGTACTTGTGACCTAGATTGACCACTGTTGGGCACAGGATACTGGGCATGATGGACCTCGGTCTGACCCAGTATGGTATATCTTATGATCTTATGTTCTTATGTGGCACATGGGCAGCTGGCTGGTCCACCTTGTGCATCAGCAACCCCCACTGCATGACCCACATGCCTCCTCTTTTGCCCCATTTCCACCATCAACATAGTGACCTTTCATACTTGGGCACTATGCTGCTGCTGCTAATGGAACACTACTATCACTGTCTGGGTCTCCCCTGTGTGTGGATCACATAGGCTCTCTCCCCTCCAAATACACCCTTTTTGAGAAGTTTTACTTGGCATTAGGGTTCCCAGCATTAAAGGACTTTTAAATACATTGTTCAACCGATGTTAAGGGAGAGCACACTGTTGATGCCCACTCTCTGCCCCGTTAATGCCTACTGTGCCCTTAACCTAGGACCTAGGCGTGGTTGTGTCTGATGATCTTAAAGCAGCTAAACAGGTAGAAAAGGCGACGGCAAAAGCTAGAAGGATGCTTGGGTGCATACGGAGAGGAATGGCTAGCAGAAAAAAGGAGGTGATAATGCCTCTGTATAAGTCTTTGGTGCGACCTCATTTGGAGTATAGTGTGCAATTCTGGAGACCGCACCTTCAAAAGGATGCGAACCGAATGGAGTCAGTGCAGAGGGTGGCTACTAAAATGATTAGTGGGCTTCATTATAAAGTATATGAGGACAGACTTAAGGATCTTAATATGTACACCTTAGAGGAAAGGCGGGATAGAGGTGATATGATTGAGATGTTTAAATACCTCCATGGCATAAATGTTCAGGGAGAGAGCCTCTTTCAATTGAAAGCAAGTTCTGCTACGAGGGGACATGGGATGAGGGTGAAGGGAGATAGATTCAGGAGTGATATGCGGAAATATTTCTTTACGGAAAGAGTAGTGGATCCGTGGAATAGTCTCCCAGTGAAGGTGGTAGAGATGAGGACAGTAACTGAATTCAAAAAAGCATGGGACCAACACAGAGGATCTCTAAAGGTAAAAAGTGGACTGTTGTAGTTGTTGATATGGAAGGACAGACTAGATAGGCCATGTGGTCTTTTTCTGTCATCATGTTTCTATGCTTCTATGTAACATCACTGGAGCTTTTAATGCACGCTAATGTGGCTTTTTAGCATTGTTAAGGGTACAAGTGTGCCGATAACAGGCGTTAACGGCACACATGCTGTCTTACCGCCATTTAGTAAACCTACCCCTAAGTTTTTAAATGCATAATTCAGGCTCCTCATGGTTATAGACAGTTTTTTTAAACTAAGCTATGTAATCGGCAATGTTGGTTTTTAATCTCTCTTAATTTATACTACATTGCTTTGTTTATTATTTATTTCTTGACTATTTCTTTATAATGAGCCCAATATTAAGCGCCAGCAGCTAGCCCTCCTAATGTGGGTAGCCGCCTGTGTTGAAAATTACATGTGGATATTCAATTCCGGGGTCATATCTGGCCCTGGCATTGAATATCCGGGGTTGCTGCATAGGCCCATCGCTAACTGGGCAGTAGCGATACTGAGCCACTGCTTGGTTAGTGATACGTGGCAAAAGTTAGGCCACAGTTACCTGCGCCCGGTTTTCACCGCATATCGCTAACCAGGCTGTGGCTTAATATCACTGGTCCTGGGTAGCGATTGGCACTGCCTCTGCTCTGCCCCACAACACCCCGACACACCCTGGTGCTATGCGGTTAGCATCGGGGTGTGTAAAGCCAGCAGTCGTTGATTTTCAGTGCTGAATATCTCATTAACCACAATTAACGCGGTTAACAGCTCTGCTAACTGCATTAATCACTTTGAATATCGGGCACAACATTTTTAGACCATCTTTGTGGCAAAGGTCATTCAAAATGGTTTACAGTTTAAATAAGATAATAGATTAAAACAGTGCACAAAAGGTACAAAAAGTAAGAGAGTAGAGGGTTACAAAAATCCACTTCATAGCAAATAGGATTTAAAAATAGCAAACTTAGGGGCATGTTTACTAAAGGACCCCTAGTAGCATGGGGCTAATGTGCAGTTTGCACGCAAAAGTAACATGGTAGGGCTTAGTGAACATGGTACCAGCAGGTGTGCATGGCCATGACACAGCATTACTTGCACACTAGGTACATCAGTACCATGCTAGTTGTGAACATGTGGCCATTGCACATGCCACAGTGAATGCATTTGCAACATGCACCCTGCAATTGAAAGCCACAAGTGCATTATTAGGGTGGTGGTAATCTACTGCAGACAGTGATAAATGGGCTCCAACCCCACCTACTGGGGGGGGGGGGGGACAGGCCAATGCAGAATAGAGAGGTATGACCGGGAATAGGCACAACTGGCTGCACAGCTCAGAACAATGGAGTTAAGTGTAAGAGGGAGGGACATGCAAATCAGGAAAGCAAACACATGCAGTGAGTCTGTGCTGGGTCCCTAATTGTGGGAGATAGGGGCAGATGTGGCAGGATAAGGGAAGATGCAGGGGGACTCATATGGGATCAGACAAGGTATCCACAGTGTACATCATGGAACAGGTACTGTATACTGTATGAGCCCCCCTTACCCTGAGGCACCCAGGGTGCCTGCTCACTTAGGCTTCAGGAAACACAGCACAAAGCATATGGTAGATGGAGAAGGAATTGCTATCTCAGTTGTTTCTCTCATATGGCATGGACAGCATCATAGCTATTGTGATATGTGTCTTTCATGTGGGGGGAAGGGAATCCAGAAACCAAGCAGAATGAGCACATATACTCTATGCAGCCTACCAGCCTACACCGCCACAACCACTGCAAGGAGTTCATAGGGTCAAGAAACACCCCTTTCCCACCCCCCTCCTCATCCCACCCCTCCCCACCCCCCATCCCTGTGACTTGTCATCTACAATGGGAGATAGAAAGCAGTCCAGCCACACTTCTCCCGCTCCCCTCCCCAAGAAGGGCTATGAAGAAACACTGCAAATGCAACCCACACACCCCTATAGAGGTGGGAAAACCCAAGCAGCCACTAGGCTGAACATCCTAGCTGTCAGGGAACACAGGACCTTGGAAACCCACAAGAGCTCCCTATGTCCAAAGAGCATCCCCTGATATGGTGACCAGAAAGAGAAAACTGATCAGTGAATTCCTACAAAGAACACCCATATTCCATGCTAGACATTTTTAAGTAGCTGCTCAGCACTGGTCATCCCGCATGCTCGCCCACTTTACTGGCTGCCACGTAGGGTGCCCATGGATATGGCAGGTCCATCAGCTCCCACCTGTCCTTCCATCCATCACCTTTACATTGACTTTCCTTGGTGCTCCTTTATCCAGCTTTAGGATTACAGCCGTTTTCAGATGTTAAGGTGCACACTTGTCACCTTAACACCCAATGTCCTGTTAACGCACGTTAAATGGCCCATAGCTCCCTTTACACTGGAATGCCTCCTACCCGCCCGGTGCCCTTTATGCATGTAACACCCCTTATCACTGCCACTAACACCTGTTACCTTAACGCCCTTTAGTAAACATACCCTATTGACTTTCCTTGGTGCTCCTTTATCTAGCATTAGGGTTACAGCCGTTTTTGGATGTTAAGGTGCATGCTTATCACCTTAACACCCAATGTCCTGTTAATGCACATTAAATGGCCCATAGCTCCCTTTACACTGGAATGCTTCCTACCTGCCCAGCGCCCTTTACGCATGTAACACCCCTTATCACTACCATTAACGCCTGTTACCTTAACGCCCTTTAGTAAACATACCCCATTGACTTTCCTTGGTGCTCCTTTATCCAGCATTAGGGTTACAGCCGTTTTCGGACATTAAGATGCATGTTTGACAGCTTAATGCCTGATGTCCTGTTAATGCACGTTAAATGGCCCATAGCACTCTTTATGCTGGAACACCTCCTTCCTGGCCAGCGCCCTTTATGCATGTAATACCCCTTATCGCTGCTGCTACCTTAACGCCCTTTAGTAAACATATCCCTTGGTGAAATTAAAAAGTCATGGGATAGGAGGCAGTGCGCTATTATAAATTGGGAACTAGTTAAAAGATAGAAAAAAGAGAGTAGGGCTAAATGGCTAATTTTCTCACTCTCCTCCTCGACACTTTATCATCTCTTGGTTTCAGAGACTCAGTGTTGTCTTGCTTTTCTTCCTATCTTTCCAATTGTTCCTTTAGTGTTTGTTCTGGTGTCTCCTCCTCTACCTCTATCCTTCTTTCATTTGGGGTTCCCCAGGGGTCTGTTCTTGGCCCTCTCCTTTTCTCTCTCTATACCCAGTCTCTTAGTGCTCTTGTCTCTTCCCATGGTTTTCAGTACCCTTTTTTATGCTGTTGACACTCAAATCTATCTCACTTCTCCAAACATTTCTCCTATACTTCAAACTTGCATCTCTGCTTGCTTATCTGACATTGCTGCCTGGATGTCTAACTGCTGTCTGAAAATGAATATAGCTAAAACTGAATTTCTCATCTTTTCCCTAAACCCTCCCTCCTTCCTCCTTTCTGTATTTTTGTCAATAATATTCTTCTTCTTTCTGCTTCCTCAGCCTGAAATCTTGGCATCTTCTTTGATTCCTCTCTCTCCTTTTCCCTTCACATTCATCAGATTGCTAAAACCTGCCATTTCTTTCTCTATAACATTAGTAAAATTTGCCCTTTCCTCTCGGAACATACTATTAAAACTTTGGTTCATTCTCTGGTTACTTCTCGTCTTGACTACTGTAACCTTCTTCTTTCCGGTGTCCGTCATTGCCGGTGTCCGTCAGTGTAATCTTTCTCCTCTTCAATCTATTCAAAACTCTGCTGCACGTTTAATCCTCTGTCAACCCCACTACTCTCATGTTACCCCTCTTCGAAGACACTTCACTGGTTCCCCTTCCACTTCCGTATCCATTATAAACTTCTTCTTTTAACCTACAGATGTATTCATTCTTCTGACCCCGACTACCTCTCTTCTCTCCTCTCTCCTTACACCTCCCTTGTGAACTTTGATCCTCCTCTGGTCTCCTTCTCTCTTTACCCTTTTCCTCCTCTGCTAACTCCAGACTTTGCTTGTTTCACCTTGCTGCTCCTTATACCTGGAACAAACTTCCTTCACCCTTGCGTCAAGTCTCTTCTCTCTCCCTATTCAAATCTATGCTAAAGTCTTACCTTTTAGTGGCTGCTTTCAACTCCTGATACCTCCCTTTCCTCTAGCTGTTGCTTGTGCTGTATTGTTTGTCTATTTGCTAGATTGAAAGCTTTTCAAGCAGGAACTGACTATTTCTATGTTTGTACAGCGCTGCATATGCCTAGTTGCACTTTATAAGTGTTAAAGAATAATAAATACTAATGATAAATGGAGAAAGGTAAATAGTAGAGTATCCCAGGGATCTGTGCCGGGCCCGTTGCTTTTTAAATATTCATAAATCATCTGGAAATGGGAATAACGAGTGAGGTGATCAAATCTGCAGATGACACAAAATTATCCAAAGTTGTTAAAACACAAGAGGAGTGTGAAAAATTGCAAGGGACCTTGATAAATTGGAAGACTGGGCATCCAAATGGTAGATTAAATTTAATGTGGACAAGTGCAAAGTTATGCACTTAGGGAACAACAACCCAAACTATGCTTACATGATGTAAGGTTCCATATTAGGAACCACCACCCAGGAAAAGGATCATGAATATTATGTTGAAACCCTCTGTCCGGTGTGCGGCTGCGGCCAAGAAAGTAATTAGAATGCTAGGAATCATAAGAAAAGGAAAGGAGAATAAAACAATGTATATTATAATGCCTCTATATCGTTGCATCTTGAATATTGTGTGCAATTCTGGTCACCATTTCTTAAGAAGGATATAGCAGAACTAGAAAAGGTATAGAGAAGAACCACCAAAATGGTAAAGGGGATGGAAGGATACCCCTATAAGAAAAGTCTTAAAAGGTTAGGGCTCTTCAACTTGGCAAAAAGACAGCTGAGGGGAGATACACAGAGATCTATAAAATATTGAATGGAGTGGAACATGTAAATGTAGATAGGTTGTTTACTGCTTCAAAAAGTAGAAAGACTAGGGGACACGCAATGAAGTTACAATGTAGCCCGTTTAAGACTAATAGGAGAAAATATTTTTTACTCAACGCATAATCAAACTCTGGAATTTGTTACTGGAGGATGTAGTGAAAGCTATTAGTGTAGTTGGGTTTAAAAGAGCTTTGGACAAGTTTCTGGGGAAAAATCCATAAAACATTATTAAAGAGGACCCAGGAAATCCACTGGGATAAACAGCATGGAATCTGTGTACCTTTTTGGGAACCTGACAGGTACTGTGGTACTGCAGAGCCTATGCAAACAGAAAAAAAGGTTTTAAATCCAGAAAAAAGATTCCAACACCAGATGCGACATTACGAGGAGCCAGATAGGGGGAACAAGAGAGACCTTCCAGGGCCTAGAGAACCACACCCCAGAGCTGGTGATGTAATGCCGGCCAACAGCCAATCCAGGAAAGGGGGAGTTCCTCTTAGGAAAGGCTGGGAAGTTGAAAAGGAGGAAGTAGGACAAGCAAGGGAGGCAGAGGAAGAGGCAGAGGCAGAAGCCGAAGAGGAAAAGGAGTCTTGGCAAAGAGACCAGAGAGGAAGGAGTTCCTGGCAAGAAGACACAGTGAGTCCGGTGCAGCAGAATACCAGGAGTTCTTGGCAAAGAGACACTGGAAAGAAAGGTACCAGGAGAGAAACAAAGGTCAGAGTTTTATATGAGGAACCGGTACCAGCAGATGCAGGACACTGTGGAAGTTACCAGAGAGATGATGAAGTCATTGCTATAAGAGGTAACACTCTTCATTCAAGGAGTAAAAGGTGTGGGTGTGAAAGAGTGGTAACTCCACCCGAAGGCCAGCTGAACAGTGGGAAGACTACTACTCGAGTAAAGCTGAATTGCAGCAGGACTAGGCCTCAAGACTCAGCTAACTGGGATAGGCCCAGAGAACAAGGTAAACCACCTTTTTATTCTAATAAGCGTTATAACTTGCTGACACAGGGAGCACAAGGAACAGAGGTGTGCACTCCTTACCAAGCTGTCTGTAAGACAAGACACAAGCTTTTATCAAAAGAAAGACTGTTTAATACAAGGCACCAAGACAAAGGAAGATACTTCCATAGCAAGCATTCACATGACCAAAGCCCATACCTAGGCCCAGAACACTGGAGGCTAGTGCAAGCGGTATATGAGAAGCCTCAACGTATTCCACAAGAATATACTGATACAGAGTCCCAGTTATCAGACCCACAGCCTATGCAGGTGGAATTCAATGAGGACCCTCCTGAGATAACCATGGATTGCAGCTACTGTCAGGCAGGAAGCCTAGAGTCTCTGCCTGAGGTGTAAAGCAGGGCTCAATAGCAAAGCCTGTGTGTTTTATTTGCATAAGGTCCTGTGAAGTAACAGTAGACAAAGCAATATCTGAATATGTTTTCTTTTCTACCTGAAGCAAGGTTTTCTTTATGTTGATGTAGACTCCACTATTTGAACCATTGTACATTAGGGGAAATAAAAAGCCTGTCTTTCCCTACACTCGGACTTTGTGTTCACTTGAAGTTTTGGTACACGGTAGGTCCTGGGAACAAATACCCAGACCCCGCATACAAGGACCAAACTCAAAGATAGAAAAAAAACTCATGTCCACCCGACCTGCCTTAACCACCCTTGGCCACTAGGGCGGCGGTGCGACATGAAAATGGCGTAGTTGGCAGGATGTTTTGTTGGAGCCTACGTCCACCACGAAGAGAAGAAGCTTGAGCTACAGGTTTCAAGAGAAAAAAAGATATAAACCCCGGTTGGAATACAAAACCCGGAACGGATTATTTAAGGAAACCGGATTGGAAGAAAAAAACCCGGAGTGGAGCAGCTTAAATCTGGAGTGGAGTGGAGTGGAGAAAAATCCTGAAAAGGAGAAATCCTGTGCCCAACTGTCAGCGTGGAGAATCACGGAGTACGACAGCAACGAATACTGTTCCAGAGCTGATTCTACCCTACCATCAGGTAAAATGTAAATATACCTGAATAAGTGTAGGATGCCAGGGAGAGTATAGAAAAGAAAAAAAAAGAGAGAGAAAGGAAAGGAAAAACTGTTAGAAGAGCCACACTTGGGTGTGTTTTTTTTGTTGTGTTTCCTTGCTACAGATTCGCCATGGAACCCAAAGAATTGTGCGCATGGATGGCTCACCAGTTCGATAAGCAGTCAGAACTGGCGCTGCAAAATCAAGCACAAGCATTGAGAGCCATGCAGGACCAGCAGTCACCCATTCTGCAGACAATGGACAAGTGGCTAACCCAACAGAGAGAAGAGATGGCGAAGGTGAAAGCTGAGCAGTTGCAAGCAACTGGACTGTATAATACGGAGCTTGGACAATGGTCATGCAGTGATCTAACGGTGGGAAAATTAAGCCCCAATGATAACCTTGATGATTTCTTGGATTCCTTTAGTAGGATAGCGAAGTCAGCCCGGTGGCCGACCGAACAATGGGCTGTCAGACTAGCCGCGTCCCTGACAGGGGAGGCTCTGGCCACCTACCGGTCAATGCCTCCAGCATTAGCGGATAATTACGATGAAGTAGTGATGGCAATCAGAGATCGCCTAGGCCTCACCCCATTGGCATATAAAAAATGTTTAGGGCCACTATCTTTAGCCCAGACGAAACACCAAAAGCCTTGGGGCATAGAATAAAGAGCCTGGCGTATAAGTGGCTACTGCCGGAGAAAAAAAAATATTGAAACTCTGATGGACGCCATAATATTAGAGCAATTCCTAGACGCAGTGCCGAGTAGGGTACAGAATTTTTTAATCCTCCAAAATTGCTGTACCACTACCGAGGCAATAGCCCTGACGGAGAGATATCTGGAAGCAGAGAGAGTGACCCAGCCAAAGATAGGGGTTCCCAAACCAAATATAGGGATGGAAGCTCGAAGGGTAGGTAGTCCTTCCAGACCTATGTATAGCCCTAGGAGTGGTAATGACCCTAAGGATATTGGAACTGTGAAAAGATGTTTTTCCTGTGGTAAAAGAGGACATGTAAAAAAGGAATGTTATTCTCGCATTGCACTAGTGGGAGAAGTCCCAAAGACAATGAGAGAGGGCTTTGTATTGAAAGTGAAAATACATGGAGTTAACTCAAAGGCACTTCTGGATTCAGGAGCGGACCAATCCATGATCTCTAAACGGCTATGGTTTATGATCCGAAGCCAAGGATGGTCAGTCCCTGAATGTCCAGAAGCGCAAGTTAAAATAAAGTGTATTCACGGATCAGCTACGAGCTACCCCGTGTATAAACTTTGGGTAAAAGGATTAGGAATAAAAAAGGAAATGTTGGTGGCTGTGGTCCCAAGGCTGCCACAAGAGTTGGTATTGGGTCGTGACTGGCCACAATTTCGAAGGAGTCTGAGAGAGGGTTTATCTCCTCAGAAAGGCCCAAATTCCACCTGTAGTGGGCATGAGTCCATAGGTAACTCGGAGGCACAGCCAACTAGCTCAAAGACAGGCGCTAATCCAAGAGAGGCTTTAGTTTCTACCAGATCCCAGACCCAAGGGGGGGAAGAGCCTTCATGTTCTACAGACATTACTTTTGGGGTTCTACCCGCGCATGAAGACCTAATTGAGGAACCCGTGGGGAGAGGACGGAAAGCTAAAGCAGAGCGAAGGAGGGAGCGGAGATGCCGCTCGCGAGGACGTGCAGAATTGGAAGCTGGAGAGGGGATGCCCTGAGTACCAACGGATTTAATGGAGAAGTTTCCCTCCTTTAAAAGGGAGCAAGCGACAGACCCGGTATTAGTTCACGCCTTTGAGCAAGCCCAAGAAGAAAGAAGTGCCTTCCCCAGGTTTATTATGGAGGAGGAGATACTCTACCGAGAGAGTAAGGACCCGCGAACGGGGTCTCTGCGGAAACAATTGGTAGTGCCAAACACATTTAAATCACTGGTCCTACGGTTGGCCCACGACCATCCCGTAGGGGGCCATAAGGGAATGCAGGGAACCCTTGACCAGATTTTGGCCCGCTTTTACTGGCCAGGAGTATTTCGAGAAGCAACTCGTTTTTGCGAGTCCTGTGCGTCGTGTCAAAGAGTGGCTTCGCACAAACCCCCTGCAGTACCCTTAGTGTCAATGCCCGTGATTTCCGATCCAGTGAGACGATTAGCCATGGACATAGTGGGTCCCCTCATCAAAACACCTAGAGGATACCAATATATGTTGGTAATCATTGACCAGGCCACCCGTTTCCCATGGGTGATCCCTCTGAGAAATATTTCGGCAAAAGCAATCGCCGGGGAACTTGTTAAATTATTCTGCGAGATCGGATTCCCGCAGGAGGTCCTGACCGATAGAGGCAGCAATTTCCTGTCCAAATATCTTGCTCAGGTTTGGGACGCCTTTGGCATCCACCACAAGAAAACCACAGCCTACCATCCCCAGTGTAATGGCCTGGTGGAGCGCTTGAATCAAAGCATAAAACAGATGCTCCGGCGTGCATTGGGTGGACAAATGGCTGAGTGGGATACTATGCTACCATTTGTCTTGTACACTTGCAGGGAAAGAAGACAGAAGTCCTTGGGCACTTCACCTTACGAGCTTCTGTATGGAAGACCCCCCAGAGGCCTATTAGACGTCTTAAAGGAGCAATGGGTAGAGCCCGTAGAGACGGAAATAGGGGTGCCTCTATTCCTAAAGAATCTAAGAACACGCCTAGAACGAACCTCTCGGGTGGCGAGTGAGAATTTGGAGGAGAGTCAACTAAAACAGAAGAGGTATTACGATCAGCGGACAAAGCCCAGACAGTTAAAAGCAGGAGAAAAAGTGATGGTCCTGGTATCAGGAGCTACCCCAAAATTCGAGGCTCGGTGGAGGGGACCTCATGTGGTAGTTAAGCATAAGGGACCCACCTCTTACGAGGTACAGGATACCAAAGGACACACACAAATTTACCATATTAATGCTCTTCGGTCCTGGCATGACCGATCGGTTTTACTAGCGTCAGTAGCCAACACATATCACCCAGAAGAGATAGTAGTGGATAACAGGCGGAAGACATATGGTACCAGCGACTTCCATTGCAACACCGCTGCCATGGCCAGTATTCCGTGCTGTGTGAAGGGGGCTTCACCAGCCCGTCATATTTTAAGAGGGGGGATATGTGGTACTGCAGAGCCTATGCAAACAGAAAAAAAGGTTTTAAATCCAGAAAAAAGATTCCAACACCAGATGCGACATTACGAGGAGCCAGATAGGGGGAGCAAGAGAGACCTTCCAGGGCCTAGAGAACCGCACCCCAGAGCTGGTGATGTAATGCCGGCCAACAGCAAATCCAGGAAAGGGGGAGTTCCTCTTAGGAAAGGCTGGGAAGTTGAAAAGGAGGAAGTAGGACAAGCAAGGGAGGCAGAGGAAGAGGCAGAGGCAGAAGCCGAAGAGGAAAAGGAGTCTTGGCAAAGAGACCAGAGAGGAAGGAGTTCCTGGCAAAAAGACACAGTGAGTCCGGTGCAGCAGAATACCAGGAGTTCTTGGCAGAGACACTGGAAAGAAAGGTACCAGGAGAGAAACAAAGGTCAGAGTTTTATATGAGGAACTGGTACCAGCAGATGCAGGACACTGTGGAAGTTACCAGAGAGATGATGAAGTCATTGCTATAAGAGGTAACACTCTTCATTCAAGGAGTAAAAGGTGTGGGTGTGAAAGAGTGGTAACTCCACCCGAAGGCCAGCTGAACAGTGGGAAGACTACTACTCGAGTAAAGCTGAATTGCAGCAGGACTAGGCCTCAAGACTCAGCTAACTGGGATAGGCCCAGAGAACAAGGTAAACCACCTTTTTATTCTAATAAGCGTTATAACTTGCTGACACAGGGAGCACAAGGAACAGAGGTGTGCACTCCTTACCAAGCTGTCTGTAAGACAAGACACAAGCTTTTATCAAAAGAAAGACTGTTTAATACAAGGCACCAAGACAAAGGAAGATACTTCCATAGCAAGCATTCACATGACCAAAGCCCATACCTAGGCCCAGAACACTGGAGGCTAGTGCAAGCGGTATATGAGAAGCCTCAACGTATTCCACAAGAATATACTGATACAGAGTCCCAGTTATCAGACCCACAGCCTATGCAGGTGGAATTCAATGAGGACCCTCCTGAGATAACCATGGATTGCAGCTACTGTCAGGCAGGAAGCCTAGAGTCTCTGCCTGAGGTGTAAAGCAGGGCTCAATAGCAAAGCCTGTGTGTTTTATTTGCATAAGGTCCTGTGAAGTAACAGTAGACAAAGCAATATCTGAATATGTTTTCTTTTCTACCTGAAGCAAGGTTTTCTTTATGTTGATGTAGACTCCACTATTTGAACCATTGTACATTAGGGGAAATAAAAAGCCTGTCTTTCCCTACACTCGGACTTTGTGTTCACTTGAAGTTTTGGTACACGGTAGGTCCTGGGAACAAATACCCAGACCCCGCATACAAGGACCAAACTCAAAGATAGAAAAAAAACTCATGTCCACCCGACCTGCCTTAACCACCCTTGGCCACTAGGGCGGCGGTGCGACAGTACTTGTCACCTGAATTGGCCGCTGTTGGAAAAAGGATACTGGGATTGATGAACCCCATGGCCTGACCCAGTATGGCATCTCTTATGTTATGTTATTATGTTCACCAGTAGTCTACAAAAGCACTGCAGATGGTAATTCATGGGTCCTACCCAACCAACAGGATAGTAGGAGATGCCCAGTACAAGATAAAGAGGGATGACTGGGAATAGGCTGCACAGCTCAGAGCAATGAAACAGCACAAGGGGCAGGGAATACAAATCAGGAAAGTCAACAGATGCAGAGAGACCATGCTGTGGCCCTAACCGTGGGAGATGGTGAAAACACAGCATCTGAGGGAGCAGTGGGCCCTGTATGAGATCAGCCAGTGTTTGTGCAGTGTCCATCATGTGGAACAGGCACATGTTCCCCTTTCATCCTGAATTGCCATGGTGCCAGTTCACGTAGGCTGCAGTGAACCAAGACAAGGCCTCTGGTATAGGAGTTGGGAGCCCTCTTGCTGATCATCCCCTTAGAAAGTTGGATCAGTGGGTAAGCGGAAAGCTAAAGTAAGGTCGGGGAAAGGATCCTTGACAAACCTTGCTTTACCTCCTGTTGGTCCAATGGATCAGTTTTTGAGGTAGTACACAGTGATATCCGACTGCAGAGTATCTTCGGAGCTATTGATGCCAAGGTCAGTGAACCCAATGCCTTCTGCTGAGCATGACATCTTTTTGTCTCTGGAGGAGCATCGACCCAACCAGCCTCCTGTTTCTGGGATGCAGCAGCAGCAGGACGTGGTAGGCTCTCCGTCGGAAGTCAGCATTGGAGAGCTGTGTGACCGAGGGAGCGCAGTTATGGCTGGCGTTCTTCCATCTACTTTGTCGGGTAGTGGCCCAATGATTCCAGGAGTGTCTTTGGGGGAGAGAGATAAGAATGGACGGAATGAAACAGGAACTTCAGTTGGGACCTCAACTTTAATGAGTGCGGCTGTGACTGGAATTTCCCCATCGGTGTTGACTGCGGTAAGACCAGACGTTTTTACCTTGGAGACGTTATGGGACACAATTACCAACCTGACATTGACATTGTCGTCACAGACTCAATAACTGCAAACACAACTACAAGAACAAACTGGTATGGTTGCTGCCCATACAACAGATATTGCTGCGTTAAAGTTTCTATAGCGGATCATATAGTCCAAATTAACTCAGTCTGTGATTCTAACTTTGCCATTCTTAAAGATTTGACCTCTGCTCATTTGAAGTTAGAGACTCTTGAAAATGCTTCTTGGGCTGCTACTCTACGTTTCATTATTTTTGCGAAATCTTCAATGACTTCGCCTCGTGAAATGTTTCATAGCTATCTGGCGGAGATTTTGCAGGTTTCCAAGGATGCAATCTCGCCAGTCTCTCAAATATTTTATCTTCCTACTAGTAGAATGCAAACTGGGGGAGAAGGGGTGTCCAAGGACACATTGAATGTTTCTGCCATTAGGAGGCTTCACAGTCTGAGCTTTTGGTTTCCTCTGCATTATTGGTATCATGTGCCTTATCTTTGTATAGGGAATGGATCTTGAAGTTATTCTTCAAGAAGTGGAATATACCTTTTCTTGACTTTAATATTCGGGTATTCCCTGATCTCGCTACGGACACCCAGAAACACCGCAAAGAGTTTCTATTGTTAAAACCTGGTGTGTTACAGTTGGGTGCCCTGTTTTTCTAAAATATCAATGTAAATGCCTAGTCAAGTATAATACAGTTAATTATGTTCTTTTCAGCCTGCTGAATTAGTTACTTTCATAAGTGCTGGGCAAATGATGGTTCCTTCTTCCTCCCCTGCTCCTCCCTAGGAAGTTGACGCTATACATTATGGTATACCACTTGCTCAGGTGCTGTCTAGTTTTAACTTGTTTAACATTTGATGTTCTTCCATTTCAGATATGCCTTCCTAATGTTTTGAGGGCTTGTGAACCATGTCCCAAAATGTTTTTCCTATTTGTTTCTTTTTCTTAATTGAACTGTGTTCTGGGACCTGTTTTCTGTAACAAGTGGATTGCTTGTATGAACCTATAAAATTCAATAAATATATAATTTAAAAGAAAAGTGGATCCAGGTGGGAGTAAGAGAGATGCTAGAGGCTATGGCTATGCAGCTCACAGTCAGCACTTAGATATTTTATGAATGTGTGCACCCATGGTCAGGGCACCCTGCCAATCCAGTGCTTCCACCACATGGGACTCACCAGAGGGGACACCCATCCCTGTGAGCAACCATGTGCTGGGGGAAGGGGTGTGTTTATAGCTGTCAAGCCACATAGGGTGTCCATACTCCCCTTGAAAGAGCTCTGGAGGAACATTACAATGCTGTTCACATAACGCTATGGGACTGGGCTAAATCCATCAGCTCTCAGCCTGAGTACACCCTCTGTCAGAGAACCAAAGGCCCATAAAAACTTGAGAGTACACAAAAGCACCCCAGGTCAGTAGACTGCCTCATTCCCAAGGCAAGGAGGAAGGGGATAGGACTAGGGGGAAAGGAACATTGGGCATTGCACATCAACAAGTCACGTCCATGGTCAGTGATAGAAATATCATATAGCTGCTCAGAGCTGGCAGGCTAACGACAGATCCTAAATAGTCAGGATGAGGAGCCATCTGCCCACAGATAAAGGCTCATGACACTGACATAGCCCCCAAGTGCACATATGCACTGCTACATTGCGCCCCATGCCATGTTGGAGGTCTGACAGCACATAGTGGTACCAAGCCATCATTTTGCCAGTAGTTGCAACACCCACTTGCATGCCCCACCTCCAGCTGTACTCTGCTGGTTCCATTCATGGCTAAGTGTCTGGTACTGGTTGAATACAGAACAAACACCCTATCTTCCAACTCCTCCACAGCACATCACACCAGCAGGCTTCCCACATCTAACAAGTGCATGAACATCAGTCTGTTAAGACAGCCATTGCTGCAGATTCAGCCCTGTGATGCAGGCATTTGAAATCTCTCCATCAGTCCAGGCCCGGATCTCTGCCTGCCTTACTAACATTACTGCTTGGATGTTTCACCACCGCTTGAAATTGAGCATGGCTAAAACTGAGCTTCTTATTTTTCCCCCTAAAACCTCCTCTCCCCTTCCTCCTTTCTAAGTCTCTGTGGATAACTCTCTACTCTTCCCTGTTTCCTTGGCTCGCAACCTTGGGGTTGTCTGACTCCTCTCCCTCCTTCTTCACACATATCCATCTCATAGCTAAGACCTGCTGTTTCTTTCTCTATAACATCAATAAAATCTGCCCACTCCTTTCTGAACACACTACTAAGACACTTATCCACTCCTTAGTCACCTCCCATCTTGACTATTGTAATCTATCCTTGCTGGTCTCCCTCTAACTCATCTCTCTTCCCTTCAATCTGTTCAACATTCTGCTGCACAGCTAATCTTCCACCAACCTCATCATGCTTATATTATCCCTCTTCTCTGAAGGGAAATTGGCTGATAGGTATGTCTAGTATGGCTGCATCCTTGCCTGAGGCTGTAATACATTATGATGGCACGGAAGAAAAGCATGTGGGCTGAGAGAATGAGTACCCAGAGCCCAGCACAACAAGAGTAAAGCCAGAGGGAACCACACCCTGAGCAGAGGTGCACAGAGAATGGACCCAGCTAAGAAAAGACAGGTCAGGCCTGAACAGGCTGAACAGGCCTGAGCAAGTTGGGCAAGCCTGGACAAGTTAAACAGGCCAAGCAAAGCTGGTGATACAAAGTACTCATAACCCCTGAAGAATGGTGCCGGAAGCTACAGTGATTAATGAAACAAAGGTAATGGCAGGGTGTAGTCAGAATGACTCAACATTAGCAAGAATAAAAGCAATTAATATGCTAATGAGGGTGGATCCCAAGGAAAGAGCCTCTACAAAAGTTTGCAGACAGCTCTGCAGACTTTTGCAGATGGCTTTAAGTTTTTTGCAGACAGCCCTGCAGACGTTTTGCAGATGGTTCTAAGTTTTGCAGATGGCTTTGCAGCCATTTGCAGACAGCATAGTAAGTTTTGCACACGTAATAAGAATTTGTGCAGAAGTTGCTACAGAGGGTATATAAGACAGCAACTATAGAGAATCAGACGGGCAGCCTTCCCTCTCCCCATCCGGGGGTGGGGAACATTGCCTGCCATCTCTCAGACAAACATTTGCTATTCTGCATTTACAATAATTTTTGCTATGCTGAATAAAAGTTTTTATAGCCAAGCAACTGTTGTCTGAACTATTCATTGGTAATTGGTAATATTTGGGGAACTTTTGTGGGGAAACCAGGCCCACATCTCATCACTTCATTGTTCTCCCTATCTGTTTCCACTTCCATTTTAAACTTCTCCTGCTGACCTGCAGCTTCTCACTACCTTTCCTCTCTTATCTCACCTACACCCTCCTCGGGAACTCCACTCTTCTGGCAAATTGCTTGTATCCACGTCCTTCTCTTCTATTGCTAACTCCAGATTTTGCTCCTTTCACCTTGCTGCTCTTTATGCCTGGAACAAACTACCTGAGTCTGTACGTCAGGTGCTTTCTCTGGCCCTTTTCAAATCCAGGCTGAAAACTCACCTCTTCTCTGCTGCATTCGGATCTTGACTCACCTGATCTCCTTTGTGTTTCCTTACCATTCCCCCTAGATGTATTCAATGTCTACAGCTACTGTGCGGTCTGTCTTGACTAGACTGTAAGCTCTGATGAGCAGAGTCCATCTTTTACATGTGTCTGTGCAGCGCTGCGTACGTCTTGTAGTGCTAAACAAATGTTCAGTAATAGTAGTGGGTTGAATTGGGGGGGGAGAGATGGTGGATATGGGAGACAGTGAAAGAGGGGATATTCTGGCAGGTTGAATGGGGGGGGGGAGACATTGAATATGGGAGACAGTGAAAGAGGGGATATTCTGGCAGATTGAATTGGGGGAGATAAGGACAATGGATATGGGAGACAGTGAAAGAGGGGATATTCTGGCAGGTTGGCTCCCTATCCATTTCTACATCCAGTTCAAACTTCTCCTGCTGACCTATAAGTGCATTCACTCTGCATATCCTCACTACCTTTCCTCTCTTATCACTCTCTACACTCCTCCTCAGGAACTCTGCTCTTCTGGTAAATCGCTTCTCGATGTGCCCTTCTCTTCTATTGTTAGCTCCAGATTTTGTTCCTTTCATCTTGCTGCTCCTTATGCCTGGAACAAACTACCTGAGTCTGTACATCAGGCGCCTTCTCTGGCCCTTTTCAAATCCAGGCTGAAAACTCACCTCTTCACTGCTGGTTTCGGATCTTGACTCACCTGATCTCCTTTGTGTTTCCTTACCATTCCCACTAAACGTATCCCGTGTCTACAGCTACTCTATTGTCTGTCTTGACTGTGTAGTCTGTCTTGACTAGATTGTAAGCTTTGATGAGGAGGGACTGTCTCTTACATGTGTCTGTTCAGCGCTGCATTCGCCTTATAGCGCTATACAAATGCTCAGTAGTAGTAATAGTAGTAGTAGTCCTGTTTTCATTTATTAAATCAAATGCGATCATGCTATGATCACTATTGCCAAATAACCCCCAACACCCTTATTTCTTGCATCAGATACTGTGTTCCACTAAGGAATAAGTCAAAAATAGCTTACCCTCTTGGTGGTTTATGAACCAGCTGTTTCAAAAAACAGTCATTTATTTCATCTAGAAACTTTATCTCCCTAGCATATTCTGTAGTGAAACTGATCCAGTTGATATTTGGGTAATTGGAATCACCCGTTATTACTGTGTTATAACTTTTGTTAGCTTCCCTGATTTTTGCTAGCATTTCATGATCCATCAGTTCATTCTGTCTAGGCGGTCAGTAGTACACCCCCACTACCATTGCCTTCACATTTTTACATGGGATTTCTATCCATAGAGATTCGGTTCTGTATTTTGCTTCTCACAAAACTTTAATCATATGTGTGACTCAATGCCCTCTCTAACAGAGTGCAACCCCTCAACCAATTTAATCTACCATATGATTGTGATATAGTTTGTACCCAGGTATCACAGTTTCCCATTGGTTGTCCTCCTTCCACCAGGTCTCTGAGATGCCAATCATTTCTAACCTCTCATTTAGTGCTATACATTCTAGAGTTCCCATCTTATTTTTTAGACTTCTAGCATTTGCATACAGGCATTTTAGGGGTTGTATTTTATTCATATTAATATGGTTATGAGTTGATAGGGGTAATTTGGACTCTTTCAGCTCTGTATTTAAGGGCATCTGGGTTACTTTTATCTTTATTGGAACCTCTTTGTCAGGATGTCATAACTTCCCTCTTTTGCTAGTATTCTCAAGGAATAATCCTTCTGAACCATGCACTCTTGGGTGACTGTCAGGTTTCCCCTATTATCTAGTTTTAAAGGTTAATGCCAGCAGCCTGGTTCCATCCCTCCTAAAGTGGAGCCCATCCCATTGGAATGTTGCCCACTTCCTAACAAATCCAAAATCCTCTTCTTTGCACCGTCTCATCCACGCATTGAGACTCTCAAGCTCTGCCTGCCTTTTGAGTCCTGCGCATGGAATGCTGCCCTGGAAGTTCTGGATTTCAACTTCCTACCTAAAAGTCTAAATTTGGCCTCCACACTTTCCTATGTCATTGGTACCAACATGTACCAAGACAACTGACTCCTCCCCAGCACTATCTAAAACCTTATCTAGGTGGCACTTGAGGTCCACTACCTTCACACCAGGCAGGCATGTTACTAGGCGATCCTCAAGTCCAGCAGCCACCCAGCTATCTACATTCCTAATGATCGAATCGCCAGCTATAATGGTTGTCCTAACCCTTCCCTCATGGGCAAATGGGCCTTTAGAAACCTTCTTGGTGCAAGAGGGTTATACATCACCTTGAGGGCAGGTCCTAGCTACAGGACCACTTCCTGCCACACCAGGGTGATGCTGTCATCTCTCGATACTTCTCTCCTCCATGGCAACTGAAAGGCTGCTAGACTGGAAGTGGGATTTCAGTACTACATCCCTGTAGGTCTCGTCTATATACCTCTCTGTCTTTCTTATGTCCTCCAAGTCTGCCACTCTTGCCTCCAGAGATCAGACTCGTTCTCTGAGGGCAAATAACTCCTTGCACCTAATGCACACATAAAACACCTCATCAACTGGGAGAAAATCATACAAGTGACACTCTGTGCAAAAGATTGGATAGCCCCCATCTTGCTGCTGGGCTGCTGTTTGCATCTTAGTTTTAAGGTTTTGTTCATTATTTAAGCTGTCTACTTAAAGTTGCTAGGGATACTTGTACTGATACAACTATACTTAATACATTTAAGGGACTCAGTTCACCTCAAGATTAATCAATCTATTCCTGGTGAGGATAACCAGCTGAACCTCAAAATGACTTTGACCACCTCTTCCCCTTTAATAGGTTTAAGAGCTTATAAAGCTAAGATTATGCCTGGGGTGGGTGGGAGGGAAAGAACACTTAGTAAAAGCTAGCTTGCTATAGAGTGCCCTGATCTATGCTTCTGAGATAATCTCTTAAAAATTTCTTGGGTGATTCACACAACCCTTGGTTTGATAAAGAGAACCTTTTAAATTGCCCCTTTGAGTTGTCACTTGGCTTTAACACCAGGTCTTTTGCCCATAACCTGAAGGCCTCTTTGTAAAGATTTCTAGAAACAATCTCTTTCTTTCTACTCAAAGAATATTTACCTTATTCTTCCTTCTATGCTAAGCTCTACTCTAATCTGATTTAAATTAAAAGTTCCCTGCTGCTACTGGCTGAGGTTTAAACTTAAATTAAAAGCCACCTGCTGCTACTGACTGAGGTTTAAACTTAAACTTATTTATTTAACATTTCTATTTTATTTATTTAAAATTTCTTTTATACTGCCTTTCATGATATCAAGGCGGTTTACATTGAGCAAACTGAAACTACATTGAACAGGGCATTATAACTTGGAGATAACTATTTTATAGGGAACATGGGCAATGGAGGGTTAAGTGGCTTGCCCAAGACCACAAGGAGCACCTGTGGGACTAGATTTAAACTTGGTACATTCCTTCTGTTCTGCTGACTTTTTAAAACCCTCCTTCCCTCCTCTTGCTTACCTACCCCATAATCTGAATTTCATTATAGCTTCCTCTGGCTCATTAACACTATTATTCCTAGGTGTACTCCAACCCAATGGGGCTTCTCTCCTGCCTTACCGTATCATATCTCCTCAGATCCATAGTTCCTCTTCCCCTTTCATTCCCATGGCCCCACACTATTTTTTCCTCTCAATGCTAACTCTCCCTATTCTTTTCCCTTCATTCACACAATTTCAAAGCCCAAGTTCAAATCACTGACTCCTTACTTTCTCCAGCTCTCTAGTAATTTTTTCCTCTATCCTGCCAACTGTTCTTGAGCTTCAATATTTTCTTCCTCTCATTCATCCATCTTCACTCTAGCTGAGAACACCCCACTCTCATCACCATCATGCTTCCTCTTTTCTTCTCCGTACTCTCCTGTTCCTTCTCGTTCTCTTATCTGGGGATATCAATCTCAATCCTGATCCCTCTAGGCATCTCTCACATTCCCTGCACAAATCCAAGTGCATCCCTTTAATATTACTCCTATCCCCCCCCCCTTCCTCCCTCTTCTATCCCTTTCTCATTGGCCTTGTGGAATGCCCACTCTGCCTCCAACAAACTTACCCACATTCATGTTTACAGATTACAATTTATTGTGAGTTTTGATATACCACCATTCCTTGTTATAGCAAAGTGGTTTACAATAAAATTGAGTAAGAAATATAATTTTAATGCAGAAAACTATGAAAAGAAGTTAGACTCTTGCAAAGGAATAAAATCATTGGGCGGGATATTCAAAGGTATTTACATAGTTTGAAGACCTGCAAACCGTGTAAATGCCACTGAATATTGTGTCGCTGGATATCCTTAGGTTCTGCTGCTACACACCCCGATACTAAATGCTTAGCATCAGGGCATGTCGTGGGTGTTCCAGGGCAGAGCGGAGGTGGCACCTGTTGCTAACTGGGCAGCAGCGATATTGAGCCACTGTCTAGTTAGCAAGAAGTGGGTAAAGTAAGACATGACAAAGGCTAACCTAAATTTACCCGCTGAAGCTAACCGGGCAGCAGATCAATATCATCACTGCCCATTTAGCTTCCTGCTTCTGGGGAGACCCAGATATTCAATGCCGGTAGCCGAATATGGCCCCGGAATTTTATATCTGGGATTAGAATTCTACGGCAATGGCTAGCCACTTTAGAAGCTCTAGCTGCCACCACTGAATATTCCCCCCATTATCTCTAATGCTCTGCATCTTCTTGCTTTAACCATTATTTTGGCTTCTCCCTGAAGGATCTGCCTCAGTTCCTGCTCTTTGTCATGGGGGCTACCTTTTCTCCTATACTCCTAGCTCAGTTGGCCAAGGTGGTGGTGTTGGGTTGCTACTCTCTCCTTCCTATAGGTTTCATAGCCTTCTTCCACCTTAGGGGTATGTTTACTAAACTGCGTTAGTGTGATTCACGTTAGGAGCCACGTTCGTGGAAGGAAAGCCAAAAAAGGACATGGGTGGTACATCGTAACCGATAACGCGCAGTTGCGTGCGTTATTACGTGCCGCGCAGCAACGATCGCTACAGCGCGCGCGCTACTACGCGCAAGCTTAAGACAGTGCGCAGACACCCAACTACAGAAACAGAGCTGTAGCACAATGGTTACTACACAGACTGATAATACAAGGGTCATGGGTTCGATTCCCCAGTGTGCCTAATGAATTAAAGCTGGCTGAGGCGTCATGTGTAACCCTTTGAAGGCCTACTATAATATTTTAATCCACATCCGATTGCAGAGTATCTTCGGAGCTATTGATGCCAAGGTCAGTGAACCCAATGCCTTCTGCTGAGCATGACATCTTTTTGTCTCTGGAGGAGCATTGACCCAACCAGCCTCCTGTTTCTGGGATGCAGCAGCAGCAGGACGCGGGGGGGGGGAGGAGGGGGGGAGGGGGGGAAGGGGGTGGGTGGGGGGGAGGGGGGTGTATGGACCCATAGGCAGATTATGTACCACCACACAACCCACCCTCTGGGGCTCAGGGTGGGAAACAGGATCACCCACCAATAGATCCACAATCTACCTCCCTGCAATGGCAGCGGTAGAGGGGACCAGCAACAGCAGTCCTGCTGGGGAACAGACAGAGCAGCACACATCCATAACGCAATAGCGGACAGACGGCAGGCCTGGAAATGCTCAGCTGCCCCCCACCATTATCTGACATTCTTCAGCAGCAAGCCTCCAGCCACTACACACTGCAAGGTGTTCCAGCAAGACACATACTAGCTGCAGACACTCCGCCAGCTAGTCCATAGTCCTGGAGGAGATGCATGTACCCGGAACGGGGATGTCAGCATACACACCAAGCAGATAAGTCAGTGATTGGGCCCCAAAAGAACACCCATATATATCACATGAGAAAAATGCTATATAGCACTATGGGGGAACCTAGCCATGCCGTGGTCACTGCTCAGTCAGGGTGAGAGTGACCTCCCAGCAGGACATGCTGTGGCCAGTCTGTCCGTGCAGGTGGTACCGGGCACTACAATGTCCAAGCTATTGCCCTATGCCCTGCGCAGATGCGGCAAGGCCAGGCCACCCTATCCAGGCTATTCCCACGGTACCTTGCTCCTCATTATGCACATTAGCAGGCCAATACTGGCAACAGTGCTAGCAGTGTCGGCTGTGGAGGGTGTTGGAAGACACCACACACTGGATAGACAGACACACACTCCCCACACCTATGCCAGCATTGTGCAACTATAGAGGTGTTGGGCAGCCCAGGCCACCACACCAGTCCTGGGCACAGTGCAGGCATGGCTATGGTACGTAATACTGTAGGAGTCACTCCCCAGGTTGGTAAACACTGTCAGACACAAGACCTGTAGCACACTCCACAGACATCAGAAAGGTTGCTATGATGCAGCTCACTCAGGAAATTGTACTTAACCTAGGATTTGCTATCTGCCAGTAATCATAGCAACCTTTTGATAGATGTGTACCATATTCCCAGGTTTAGGGTGGCCATACTATGGTATGCATATGCTAGTATTGGGAGATGCACGCAGAGCACAAAGTCCTGCCTCTCCAGGAGGCTGTGGATAATGAGGCCTGTGGGTGCGGGTGTGTCTGCCCCTGTTGGCTGCTGCTTTACGCAGAGGTTCCCAACTCCAGTCCTGCGGTGCCAAACACTGTTCGGGTTTTCATGCTGTCCCTCATGAATATGCATGAGATACATCTGCATACCATGGGGGTGGCGCATAGAAATGCAGCACAGGCATCTTCATCAGAGGCAGCATGGAACCGGAATGGTGTTTGGCCCTCCAGGACTGCATTTGCGAGGCTCTGCTCTAGGTAATGTGCATGTTTATGGTGTCTGTGCTCTGTAGGGTAAAATGTGGCTGTTTTGGGCATGTTTACGTCATCTGCAAGAACGGTTCTGTCTGTGTTAGCACGTTATAGTAGTGGGTAAAATATGAGGACTGGGTTGGCGGAAACCACAGCTGGGACTTGAACCTGTGACCTTCTGCTTCTGAATACACTGGTTCTGTGCACTGCACTACCATGTTCTCACAGAGATGGTGCATTCCCTGGTGCTACCATGACTGTTGGTCAGACAGGGCCTGTCTGTTGCAGTGCACGGCACCCACCTACTCAGGGCTAGGCCACGGTCTGCTGTGGGCAGCTGCCACTGCCCCCTCCACCACCAGTATCCCTCAGCCACCATGCTGACATGCCCTTCTGCTGGTGGAGCTGGTGGTGCGCAGTCTCAGGCCATCCAGTGTGCAGGTAGGCGGCTGCCTATGGTGCGGGTTCTGGGGTAGGGGTGCCTGCATAGCTGTCCACGCTGTCCCCCATCACCACTTGCCAATGTTCCGTGCCATTGGGGGTACCTGCTGGGTACTATTCCCTGTGACACTGTAGGAAGCACACTCCTGCCCATGTTGGGCCCTCAGCAGTTGCTGTCTGGCTGCTCTACTGTTTCAGCATTCCTATGGGCCAGCTAGGCATCACCCTAGTCCCCACTGTGGCCCAGCTGCACCACAGCATGTGCCGCCTGCAGCCCTCTGTATCCCCTTTGCCAGCATCTGCCCGGTTGCCCATTCCGACATGCCCGCCCTGATGTTGCGGGACATGTGCATGCCATAGGAACCCTGTCTGATGTTGGGGGAAATCCCTGAGCAGCGCTATTTCACTGTGGGCCCATGCACCTTGTATGGGGACGGAGTATGGACCCTTCCACGATTTATCTCTGTGTACATGTATCACACTTATCACCTTTCTTTGGTTTCCCTGCCTAGGCTGTACATTGCTGGCACGTAAATGGTTTCTCCAGGACCAAGCAGGAAGTCAGTCCTCACTTATGGGTGACGTCGGCGCCGACGGAGCCCTCGCGGAGCAATTTTCCCCAGCTTTCGAAGAAAGCCTTTGGGAATTGCAGCGCGCATGCTCGGTCCCCTTCCCGCCCAAGGGTGCCATCTTGCTCAGTCTTCTTTTTTCCGCGGAGCCCTACAGACGTAGTTTGTGATCGCCGCTGAAAAAGTTGATTTTTTGTTTTATTTTTTCTTCGGTTCGAAACCGGTTCCATTCCCGCCCGGCCTCGATAACTCGTTATCGAGTCCGTTCTATTTTTTTTCGTTTTTTGTCCTTCGTGGCTGGCGTTCCCGCCACTTTTTTTCTTTTTCCCTGGCAGCACGGTCTTTTGATCTCGCGGGGGCCCTTTTTCCCCCGATGGCTGCCAGCGGGTTTAAAAAGTGTGATCGCTGTACCAGACTCATGTCTCTTACAGACACACACGACTGCTGTCTCCGTTGCCTCGGGCCCAATCATGACTCGATGATTTGCGGCCCCTGCAACAAAATGTCCTCGAAGGCTTTGAAGAGCCGGCAGTCTCAGAAGGAACGACTTTTTTCAGACTCCGCGTCCGGTCGGGCCCGGACCTCCTCAGAGGCTTCGACTTCGCGTGACTCTGGTCCGGAGCGTCGTCGGAGTTCCTCCGAGCGGGGGTCCCCCGGCCGGGAACACCGTCGGAAGAAGAAACCCGCGAGGGCGGCGTCGGTGGACGCTCCTGGTCCCTTGAGGGCCGGGTCGCATAGCCCCGTCGGCTGCCCCGGGTCCTCGGAGGCGGAGAGGCCTTCCAAGCATCCTCGCCTCGAAGTGGAGTCTCCTGAACACGTGAGTACTGTAGTCCTCATGGACTTGCCTCCGAGGGATCCGACGTCGGGCCTGACGCCGTCGAGGCCCGAGTCGGAGGCTGCTGGGTCGTCTGAGTTTGGGCTCAGATTGATGGCCTTGGAGAGCAGTATAGCTGCCTTCATGGACCAGCAGCGGGCATTGATGGATGGCCTCGCCCGCGCATCTGCCCCGACCACCGGGACCTCGACGTCCAAGTCGACCCCGGAGGCCGAGCAGATCCTCGAGTCCATCCGAGCTCGAGTCGATCCTCGGCCGCGGTCTCCCTCCGCCTCCCGTTCGAGGCCGAGGTCGTCGACGTCAGCTTCGGCGTCGGGGCAGAGGTCCTCGACACCCACCCGCCGGGAGCCGCTCGATTCCTCCACGGAGGAGTCCGGCTGGGACACGGAGGAGGACGAGTCACCCGGTTCGTTTCAGACTCGGTGCGTCCCCTCCGACTCGCCCGAGTCCGATCCGCGGAGGCGATCCCCTCCGGAGGATACCCGGTTCTCCGACTTCGTGAGGGATATGGCCAAGGCTTTGGCCTTCCCCGCGGATCCGGAGGAGGAGCCTCGAGCCGAGGAGCTCGAGGCCCTCCAGTATGATTCTCCCCCGAAGGAGGCTTTTACCGTACCGGTTCCCCCGATGCTGGAAAGGCTTCTCTTCCGTATGTGGGAGAGCCCGGCTTCGATGCCGGTATTGAGCAAGCGGGTCGATTCCATGTACCGAGTCCGCAAGAGCCCCGGGTTCCAAAAGGCACAACTACCGCACCATTCCATGGTGGTGGAGTCGGCCATGCATCGGCTCAAGAGCCAAAAGATGCACTCCTCGGTGCCTCCGGGTAAGGAGGCCCGGAACCTGGATGCCCTCGGTAGAAAGTGCTTCCAGGGTTCTATGCTTGCATGTCGAGTCCAGACGTACCAGCTATACATGGGCATGTATCTCAGAGACCTGGCGAAAGAAATTGCCGGGTTCTCCGTGGGTCTCTCCGAGGAACCCTTGCAGAGGTTCCAGGCCTTGTCCATGGGTATTCGGGAGTGCTCGAAGTTTATTTCTCGAGCAGCCTATGATGCCTTTGAGGCATCGGCCCGAGTGGCTGGAGCCGGCATCGGTGCTCGCCGTCAGGCGTGGCTTCAGTCCTCCGACCTCGAGCCGTGGGTGCAGGACAAGCTGGTCGATGTCCCCTGCAGAGGTGATAACCTCTTCGGCAAGCCCATGGCTGAAAAGGCTGCGGAGCTCGAGTCCGAGACTCTAACCAGGACTCGCCTGTCCAGAAAGACTTCTGCCCCTTCACAGAAGAGGAAGGCCTCGGGGAAAAAGCCTTTTTACCCGAGGAAGGTGACTGCCTATAAGCAGCACCATCCTCAATATCAGACCTCAGCAGCCCCCCATCAGGGCCAGCAGGCTAAGGGGCAGGGTAATGGGTCCCGTAGGCAGAAAGCCCCCAAGCCTACCTCGCAGGCCCCTGCTCAGCAGGGTGGGGGTTTTTGACGCCATCAGCATAGCCTCTCCCCCTCCGCTGGCTTCTCTAAGCACGGGAGGCCGGCTGACCCACTTTGCCCACAGGTGGTCAGCCATAATGTCCGATGCCTGGGTGCTTCAGGTAGTTCAACAGGGCTACCTTCTGCACTTTCACCAGGTACCCCCCTCCTACTTTCCAGGGGAGCCTCCAAGAACCCCTCTGCACAGGGACTTACTCCTTCAGGAGTTGGAAAGTCTCCTTCAGGAACAGGCAGTGGAACCAGTGCCCCACCACCTGAGGGGTCAGGGGTTTTATTCACGGTACTTCCTGGTACCGAAAAGGACAGGAGGTCTCAGGCCCATCCTGGACTTACGCAACCTCAACAAGTTCCTGCAGAGAGAAAAGTTCAAAATGCTTACCCTTGGAATCCTGCTGCCTTACCTCCAGCAGGGAGATTGGCTATGCTCCTTGGATCTAAAGGATGCTTATACTCACATCCTTATTCACCCGGACCATCGTCAGTATCTGCGATTTATGGTGGCGGGGAATCATTATCAGTACAGAGTACTGCCCTTTGGCCTTTCCTCCGCTCCCCGGGTGTTCCCGAAATGCCTAGCAGTGGTAGCGGCCTTCCTGAGGCTCCAAGGCCTCTTTGTCTTCCCCTACCTGGACGACTGGCTCATCAGAGCACACTCTTCCGTGGAAGCCTCTCAAGCCACTCAACGCACAGTGGCGCTGCTTCAGCACTTGGGCTTCGTCATAAACTTCGCAAAGTCCACTTTGCTCCCCTCTCAAAATCTCGAATTCATAGGGGCACGGTTGGACACTCTGCAGGCTCGTGCCTTCTTGCTTCTGGAGCGGGCCACCCGGCTCATAGCTCTGGCCGACAAGTTCCGCAGCACGTCACCGGTATCCGCCAGACAGTTCCTGCAGCTGCTCGGTCACATGGCCTCTACGGTCCATGTCACTCCGAACGCCCGTCTACATATGAGGCCTGCTCAGTGGAGTCTTCGCACTCAATGGCACCAAGCCACGGGGAGCCTGATGGACTCCATAAGGATCTCCGACCGCCTGGTCTCTCTGCAATGGTGGCTTCACCTGCCCAATCTGGTTCTCGGCGTAGCTTTCCAATCTCCTCCACCTTCCCAGGTGCTGACCACAGATGCTTCTCTCCTGGGCTGGGGAGCGCATTGTCAGGGGTCCCGTACCCAGGGTCTCTGGACCCCTTGGGAGGCTGCTCAGCAGATCAACTTTCTGGAGCTCCAAGCAATCCGCCTAGCTCTGCGGACCTTCTCCCACCTCACGTCCCGTCAATCTGTACTAGTCCAGACGGACAATCAGGTGGTCATGTTCTACGTGAACAAGCAGGGCGGCACGGGCTCCCTCCCTCTGTGCCGGGAGGCCCGGAAGCTGTGCTCTTGGGCAGTCGACAACGACATCTTCCTCAAAGCTGTTTACTTACCCGGACAGGACAATTGCCTGGCCGACAAACTGAGCCGGATTCTGCAGCCGCACGAATGGAGGTTAAACCCAGTGGTGGTTCAGCAGATCTTCCGCCGGTGGGGCCTCCCCACCATGGACCTCTTTGCCAGCCCTCTGAACCGGCAACTTCCCAGGTTCTGCTCCCGGCACCCGCATCCTCTAAGAGTAGCCCTGGATGCTTTCCTCATCTCGTGGTCCACGGGCCTGCTGTATGCCTTTCCTCCCACGCCACTTGTGTCCCGGACGCTATTCAAAGTAGTCCAGGACAGGGCCTCAGTGATTCTGGTAGCGCCCAGGTGGCCGAGGCAACCCTGGTTCCCGTTGCTCCTGCAGCTGGCGGTGGACACCCCTCTTCCTCTGGGGTCTCAGCCCGATCTCCTGACTCAGGATCAGGGGACTCTCCTGCACCCCAACCTCCACGCCCTTCAACTGATGGCCTGGCTACTGAAAGGGTAGTCCTAGCTCCACTCCTGCTACCTCCGGAGGTGGAAGCTGTCGTCCTAGCGTCTCGGCGACCTTCCACACGGAAATCTTACGCCCTAAAATGGCGTCGCTTCTCTATCTGGTGTTCTCACCGTTCTGAGGACCCCTTCTCCTGCCTAGTATCAGTGGTGCTGCAATACTTGCTTCACCTTTCCGATCTAGGCCTCAAATCCAACTCTGTCAGAGTCCACCTCAGTGCTCTCTCTGCACAGCATTCACCGGTGGAGGGCCAGCCTCTTTCCTCACACCCCTTGGTGGCGCGTTTCCTCAGAGGCCTCCTTCTGCTTAAGCCTCCTTTACGCCCTCCAGCCCCTGACTGGGATCTCAATGTGGTCTTGCAAAGGCTTACCTGCCCGCCTTTTGAGCCCATGGCTACCTGCCCTCTTCGTTTCCTTTCTTGGAAAACTCTCTTCTTGGTAGCACTTACCTCCGCTAGGTGCGTTAGTGAACTACAGGCCCTAGTGTCGGAGCCCCCCTACACTAGATTCTACAAGAATAGGGTAGTCTTAAGGACGCACCCTAAGTTCCTTCCAAAGGTGATGTCTCCTTTTCATATCAATCAGGAGGTGGTTCTTCCGACCTTCTTTCCCAGGCCGCATACCAGCCGAGCTGAAACTGTCCTGCATACCCTGGACTGTAAAAGGGCCTTATCCTTCTACCTTGACCGTACGCGAGACCATAGAAAGGCGGTCCAGCTTTTCGTTTCTTTTGACCCCAATCGGTTAGGGGTCCCGGTCTCTAAGCGTACTTTGTCCATCTGGGTAGCTGACTGTATCGCCTGGGCCTATGGGGCAGCCGGCCTCTTGTTAGAGAGTCGGGTCACGGCCCACCGTGTTAGGGCGAAGGCTGCGTCAGTGGCTCATCTCCGCTCTGTTCCATTGGCAGACATCTGCCGGGCCGCTACTTGGTCTTCCAGCCAGACTTTCGCGGCTCATTACTGCCTGGAGAGGGAGTCCCGCAGGGACAGTGCTTTCGGACAGGCAGTCCTCCACAATCTCTTTGCGGTTTAGGCAACTCCTAGCCTCCGGCCCGAGTGTTGGGCTACCGACCGGATTCGTATTCAGAGAAGATTCCTTCCTTCTGTACTGTTGAGCTAGAGGGAGCTCTTTTTTCGGCTTGAGGCCTCCGGTAGCCTTGAGCTTGGGAGTCCCATAAGTGAGGACTGACTTCCTGCTTGGTCCTGGAGAAAGAGTAGTTACTCACCTGTAACAGGTGTTCTCCAGGAGCAGCAGGAATCAGTCCTCACTACCCTTCCTCCTCCCCGTGGAGTTGCAGTCATTCTTATATGTTTTTGCTAACTTTTTTGCTGTCTCTTCGCTATGTCATCAGACTGAGCAAGATGGCACCCTTGGGCGGGAAGGGGACCGCGAATGCGCACTGCAATTCCCAAAGGCTTTCTTCGAAAGCTGGGGAAAATTGCTCCGCGAGGGCTCCGTCGGCGCCGACGTCACCCATAAGTGAGGACTGATTCCTGCTGCTCCTGGAGAACACCTGTTACAGGTGAGTAACTACTCTTTCTCTCCCCTTTAAAGTGCTTTTACCGGTAGGTTTTCATTCGCGTTGGCATTCAGCTCTGAATTTCAGCGCGTTAGTGTGAAGGGAGCCTCTCCCCGCCCACTCACCGCCCATTGACCCCTTCTCTCCGCCCTCTCTCCACCTTCTGCAGTGTTTTACCGCGCCGCGGAGCATTACGCTCGTTAGCGCGTGATAATGCGCGCTGTATAACGTTAACGCTATCACGTGCTAACGAGCATTAACGTTATACAGCGCGCGTTATTCACGATTACCGCAGTTTAGTAAACATACCCCTTAGTCTCATCTTCCTATGATGTCTACATCATCTGGCTATTTACTCCATTGCCTCTCTGGATAGCTGTCATTTATCAACCAACTGACAAGTCTACCTATTCTTTTCTCACTGTCTTTGACTCTGGCTATCCTTCTTTCTTGAACCATCACTCCCTCCCTCCACCTCAAAGCTGCTGTGTTCTACTGCCCCTACTCACCAGCATGGCTACTGCCTCAGCCTTGTTTTTTTCTCCAGCTGCTCACCCTCAAACCTCTCCACCTCAGTTCTTCCCCTATCTGATGATCATCTACTAAGTCTCACTCTTATCCACACCCTGCCACAGTCTTGACCAATCTCCACTAATATATTTAGGAATCTTCAAACTGTTGACCCTTCAGCTCTATCAATTGCTTTTTCATCTCCTCTCTCAGTTTCTATGTTATCTGAGTTTGTCGATGAGGCAGTCTCTTCCTATAACAGTATATTGTCTTCTGCCTTTGATGCTGTCACTCCTCCCATTCCATGTCCCGTGAAGCATAGTGCACCTCAACCTTGGCTGACTTCCAAAATCTATTACCTAGATTCCTGTGCCCGCTCTGCCGAGTGCCACTGGCTTAAATCCCATGCCCATGTTAACTTCAAACATTCCAGATTCATGTTATTCTAATCTGCCATAGTACTTGCCAAGCAAGAGTTCTATGTCCATCTGACAAACTCTCTTGTCTCTGAGCCTCACTGCCTCTGCAGTGCTCAATTCTCTCCTCAAATGCCTCTGCCCTCAACTCTTCCTTTGCTTTCTGTCAAACTGTTAGTGTAGCTGGGTTTAAAAGAGGTTTGGACAAATTCCTGGAGAAAAGGTCCATAAACCATTATTAAAAGGGACCCAGGATATCACTGCTTGACCCAATACAAGCATTGTGGAACCTGTGCATTTTGGGGAAACTGCTAGGTACTTATGACCTAGGTTGGCCACTGTTGGAAACAGGATACTGGGCTTGATGGACCTTGGTCTGACCCAGTATGGCATATCTTACAGTATGTTCTTATGTACTTTGGCTGACTTTTTCCATGTTATTGTTTTTGTTGTTAAGTGCCATCAAGTCGGTGTCGACTCATGGCGACCCTCTGGATAGTTGTCCTAATTATGTTTGATTTTCAGTCAGGCGGCTCATTGTTGACAGACTGGCATCCATAGCTGTTGTTATTGTATCAATCCATCTCATTGCTCCTCTTTTGCATTGATCTTCTACCTTGCCAAGCATGATGTCTTTCTCTAATGATCTCTCTCTCTTCGCATGATGTGTCCAAAGTATGAAAGTCAAAGTCTTGTCATCTGAGCTTCTAAAGAAAGCTTAGGTTTGATCTCCTCTAGTACTGACTGGTTTGTTCTTCGGGCAGTCCATGATATACACAGTATTCATTGCCAGCATCATAATTCAAAGGCATCAGTTTTCTTCCTGTCTATCTTTTCTACTGTCCAACTTTCACATCCATATGATGTTATTGAAAATGTCATTGCTTTAAAAAGTCAAATCTTTGTATGGAGAGAGACATCTCTGCTCTTGAGAATCTTGTCTCGGTCCTTCATAGCCATCCTTTTGGTATTCTTTTGTCTTTTCAAGGATCCATCTCACATCCACAATAATGTCTTTCAGGCAGTTCTCATTTCAGGAATGGTTGTAGTCTCTGCTGAATGATTTTGAGTAGAATCTTGATGGCATGTGGGATCAGAGCGATTGTGCAATAATTTCCAGTCAGTCGGGTCACCTTTCTTCAGTATTGGTATAAACACAGATCTTTTCCAGTCAGTTGGCCATGAATTTGTCTTTCAAATTTCCTGGCAGAGCCTTGTAAGTATGGTATCAGCTTCATCTGATTGCTGTAATAACTCAATGGGAATGCCATCGATGCCCAGTGCTTTGTTCTTTGATAAGGTTTTCAATGCTGCTTCTACTTCTTCTTTTATCACCAATGGTTCCTGATCATAAGGTATAGATTGAAACGGCTGTTGGTCCACTTAATCTTTATGGTATAATGACTGTATATTATTTCCACCTTTTCTTAATCTTCTCAGCATCATTCAACATAGATCCTTGAGCATCTTGTAACATTCCAATTCGAGGATGGAATTTTTTCTTTAACTCTCATAGCTTTAGAAAAGCCGATCTTGTTCTTCCTTTAATAGCTTCTGATTCTATTTCCTTGCATGCATTATTGTAGTACTTCTCCTTGTCTTGTCTTGCTGCTCGTTGGAAATATCTATTGAATTCTGCGATAGCCTCTCTTTCTTCTCTGACTTTAGCTTTTCTGTGTTTCTGGGCAATTTTCAGAGTTTCCTCAGTCATCCATCTTGGCCGTTTTTGCTTTTTCACCTTATGTAGAGACTTAACACTTTCTTCCAGTACAACCTTCTTGATGTCATCCCATAACTCTTCTGGAACTCTGTCATTTGTATCTAAAGCAGCAAATCGATTTCTCAGGCAGTCTTTAAATTCCAGTGATATATTCTCAAGGTCATATTTTGCTACATTCATGAATGGCTTGCTCTTTTTCAACTTTAGCTTGAGTTTGCATACTAGTAGTTGGTGATCTATATCACAGTCAGCTCCAGGTTTTGTCTTTGTTGATGTTATCAAGCTTTTCCATCATTGTCTTCCACAGATGTAGTCAATTTGATTTCTGTAGAATCCATTGGGTGAAGTCCATGTGTACAGTTGGCGCTTCTGTTGCTGGAAGAAGGTGTTTGAGATGAATAGATTGGTCTTGCAGAATTCTATCAGTCTTTCTACAGCTTCGTTTCTGTTGCCAAGTCCATATTTTCCAATCACTTTGCCTTCTTTTTTGTTGACAATTTTTGCATTCCAGTTACCCATGACTATCAGAATATCCTGTTTTTATTTATTTATTTATTTAGCTGTATTTATATCCCGCTTTTCACCGGGTCAAAGCGGTCAATTGGGGGATACATTTAACACGAGGGGATATGAGACACATACACTAATACTTACAGGGAACATGGGCAATGGAGAATTAAGTGGCTTGCCCAAGACCACAAGGAGTGCCTACAGGACTAGAAATCCCAATCCCTCTGGCCTGAGATTGCTGTCCCCAGGTGGGACTTGAACCCCCGGCCCTCCGGCCCGAAGTACCTTGTCCTAACCACTAGACCACTCCTCCTGTTGTTGCATTTGTCACAGAAATATGATCCTCTGCTTACAACATCGTCCCATTCTGCTGCTGCCCAGATGGGTGGTTTGTTTACATGTTCTGTCAATTTCAGCTTGTAGTTGTTCATAGAACTCATCAATGTCTTCCTCTTCTGCAGCTGTTGTTGGGGTATATACCTGAATTATAGTTGTGTTGATGGGCTTTCCTCGTAGATGAATAGAAATTAATCATTCACTGACTACATTATATTTCATTACAGTTCTTGCAAGTTTCTTCTTAACTATAAATGCAACACCATTTCTTTTTTGTCTTTTATTTCCAGCACAGTAAATCATATGATCATCAGATACAAAGTGCCCAAAACCAATCCATTTCAGTTCGCTGACACGAGCATGTTCCATTTCATTCTTGACTACCTCTAACTTCCCTTGGTTCATGCTTCGTATGTTCCATGTCCCAATATATAAGATATCTTTGTAACCTCTGACTCTCTTTTCATGCAGAGCTACATCAGCAGATCCAACCACATCATAAATGCTGGTTTTACTCTGAGAAATCTTCAGTTCATCCCCAGTAGCCATTTTAGTGCCTTCCAACCTGGGGGTCTCATCTTCTAGCACTATAGTGCAATTTGTTTTGTGACTATCCATTTGGTTTTTGAGGCAAGATACAGAAGTAGATTTGCCAAGCCTTTCTTCCACGCAGTTAATTCTGTTGTTGCATTTGTCACAGAAATATGATCCTCTGCTTACAACATCGTCCCATTCTGCTGCTGCCCAGATGGGTGGTTTGTCTTAGTCTGGCATCTCAGCTGAGACATGTCTATCTTGGGAGACCCTGCCAGTAGCTAAGCTACTGATAGCTTAGCTCTCAGCATCACTGATGCACACAAGCCCTCACAGCACGACAAGCTGCAAACCAAGTGAGGGTTTTTCAATAACAAATTCATAAAAAATTAATTTTGGGTTCTCCACTGGGTCACCTCCATCTCTCCTTCCCCATCTTCACTCTCAGAACCTTCCTTCCCTATCACCCTTTCTTCTTGTAGTAAAATGACCAAGGAGGAAACTGCACATCTTCTCTTCTCCAAACTCATTACCTGCTATTCTGATCTCATCCCCATCATCTAATAAGCTGTATTTCCTCCGCTGTTATACCTTCAATCTCCCATATCCTCAATCTCTTACTTTCCACTGCAACTGTTCCTGCTGCCTTTAAACATGCTGTGGTTATACCATTCCTCAGAAAACACCTTCACTGAATCCTATCTGCCCTTCCAGTGATCAACCCTCCTCATTTTGTATCCAAACTACTTGAATATGTGATTCACCACTGCTATCTCAACTTTCTTTCTTCTCAAGCCATTCTGAATCTACTGCGATCCGGCTTTCATCTTCTACATTTTACAGAAACAGCCCTTACGAAAGTCTCCAGTGACCTGTTCCTGGCCAGATCTAAAGGCCTTTCCTCGATCCTCATCCTTCTTGACCTGTCTGCTGCTTTTGACACAGATGATCCCCACCTTCTTCTCGATATCCTGTTCTTGCTTGCATTTTGGGGCTCTGTTCTCTCTTGGTTTTCTTCTTATCTCTCCCAACATGCTTTCAGTGTATAATCTGGTGGAACCTCCTCCACTGCTATCCCACTTTCAGTCAGTGTACCTCAGGTCTCTGTCTTGAGACCTCTTTTCTTCTCTTCTCTTCTCTGTCTACACTGTCCCATGCCTGGATTTCAACATAGGTAACAAAGGCAATTGCTTTTGGTGCCTAATTTTGATAAGCGCCGGAGTGTGGCCACTGCCTGCATGTTTAATTTAGGCCAAGACCACAATAGGTGATCCTGAACAGAAATGGCAGCAAAACATTTTCTTTCACAAAACTCAGCAAGGGGTCTTTATTTAATTTCTTGATATACCACCCAGGCTGAAAAGCATTAGAGCAGTTTACAAACAGGGACTGAATATATTTCCTTGTCAGGCTCACAATCCACATGTGTCCCTGAGGCAATGGAGGGTGGCTTGCCTAAGGAGCATCTATGGGGATAGAGACCCCAGACCCAAGACTGCTGTCCCTGAGCAAGAATTGAATCCTTGGCTCTCTGGCCTAAGGTAACTTGTCCCAACCACTTGGCCACTTCTCATTTTGGAGCTGGAGCTCTGCCCTCCTTGGATTGCATGGGTTTCCTTGGTAATATGAAGCCTATGCAAGCAGAGGGGGCGGAGCATCACAGGCCCAGTGCGAGAGACTCACAGGCCCTGTGCTGAGGTTTGCGATAGAATGTGCTTTGCTGCCACTGCTGTTCTCAACCAGGGAAGGGAGGGGAAGAGGAGCAGAGGAGGTCTGCCCAGTTGCCTATAGGCACCTTCAACTCAAATCCAACCCTGCATTGCCCCCTTGATGCCCTCATCTCCTCCCATGGTTTTCAGTACCATCTTTACTATGTTTTGAAGTGACTGGAAGGAAATTTGATGGTCGATACTGCTGAGAGGAGATCCTTTATGAAGGCGGAATACAGATAAGTGATTTTTTTTTCTCCTGATGCAGAACAATAAGTGATTTAGTTTGAAACGTAGTGCTATGTCGAAAGTACTAGAGGCTGCTATTGATATTTATGATTGAGATAATTTTAGATATAAAAAAGGATCATTTTTGGACTTGCAAAAAGAAGAAAATATATTTATTGAACTGAAATCAGTATATGAAGATGGACTATTTTTAGTGGGAATTGTTTGTGACAATAAAAAGTTAAAAAGGCATAAAGAATATAGCTTTGGCTAAGATTTAATTATATCCAACAAGAATTACAATAAGGTCACTATTTTGCTGAGCTCAATTGCTATATGTATGTCAAATCTAAAGGAAGTTAACGAGTAAAGATTTTGGAACATAAGGGCTGCATTCAGCATGGACTGAAAGATAAACTCATGGTTGCACACTGTCTTGAAAATAATTATTCTTTCTCTGAGTTGTACTTTCTTGCCATTCAAACAGTATGTATTTCTTGGTGAGGAAGTAACGTGGATAGTATTTTGTTGAAAGAGGAGCAGAATGTTCTGGATTAAATCAAGAAACTGATTAGTATTTTTGTAGTTTTCCTTTTGTTTTTATATTCTGTTATATTAAAAGACCGTGGACAGACACTATACTTGTGGTTATAATGGGCAATTTTCTTAAAACTCTTAGTTGCTGTATAAGGATCAAAAACAGTTGACACAAATTTGTCCTTTGAATTAGGTCCTCTTGGGAAGGCAATAACTGCATTTTTATTCTTAAAAACCTCATGTCTCTGCAAAATGGGCCAATGTGATCTAATGATGCGCTTGATATTGCAAACTAAGTGTGAACATAAGAACATAAGACATGCCATACTGGGTCAGACCGAGGTCCATCAAGCCCAGTATCCTGTTTCCAACAGTGGCCAATCTAGGTCATACGTACCTAGCAATATCCCCAAAAGACACAGGTTCCACAATGCTTGTACTGGGTCAAGCATTGATATCCTGGGTCCCTTTTTAATAGTGGTTTATGGACCTTTCCTCCAGGAACTTGTCCAAACCTTTTTTAAACCCAGCTATACTAACAGCCCTTACTACATCCTCCGGTAACAGATTCCAGAGTTTGATTACACATTGAGTGAAAAAATATTTTCTCTTATTTGTCTTAAATAGTTTACCCTGTAGCTTCATTACATGTCCCCTAGTCTTTCTATACTCTGATAGCGTAAACAATTGATCCACGTTTATCAGTTCCACTCCATTCATTAATTTATAGACCTCTATCATATCTCCCCTCAGCCGTCTCTTCTCCAGGCTAAAGAGCCCTAACCTTCTTAGCCTCTCTTCATAGGAGTAGCCTTCCATCCCCTTCACCAATTTGGTGGCTCTTCTCTGTACTTTTTCTAATAACGCTATGTCCTTTTTAAGATACGGTGACCAGAATTGCACACAATATTCAAGGTGCGGTCGTACCATGGAGCGATACAGAGGCATTATAACATCCTTTGTTTATATTCTCCATCCCTTTCCTTATGATACCTAGCATTCTATTTGCTTTCTTGGCCGCCGCTGCACACTGGGCGGAGGGTTTTAACATGTTATCCACGATGACTCCTAAATCTTTTTCCTGGGTGGTGGTTTCTAATGTGGAGCCTTGCATCGTGTAACTATAGTGTGGGTTGTTCTTTCCTAGGTGCATAACTTTGCACTTGTCCACATTAAATTTCATCTGCCATTTGGATGCCCAGTCTTCCAGTTTATCCAGATCCTCCTGCAGTTTTCCACAATCCTCTTGGGTTTTAACAACTTTAAACAGTTTTGTGTCATCTGCAAATTTGATAACCTCACTAGTTATTCCCTTTTCCAGGTCATTTATGAATATGTCAAAAAGCAGCGGACCCAGTACTCCACTATTCACCTTTTTCCATTGGGAATATTGGCCATTTAGCCCTACCCTCTGCTTTCTATCTTTTAACCAGTTCCCGATCCACAATAGTGCACTGCCTCCTATCCCATGACTTTTTAGCTTCGCCAAAAGTCTCTGATGGGGGACTTTGTCAAAAGCTTTCTGAAAGTCCAGATACACTATATCAACCGACTCACCTTTGTCTACCTGTTTATGCACACCTTCAAAAAAACATATCAGATTAGTAAGACAAGATCTTCCTTGTCTAAAGCCATGTTGGCTGTCTCCCATTAGGCCATGACTATCTACATGCTGTGTAATTTTGTTCTTTATGATGGTTTCTACCATTTTCCCTGGTACTGACGTCAGGCTCACCGGTCTGTAATTTCCTGGGTCACCCCTGGAACCCTTTTTAAAAATTGGTGTTACGTTGGCGACCCTCCAATCTTCAGGTATTACAGATGATTTTAATGAAAGTTCACAGATTACCAATAGTAGGTCTGCAATCTCATATTTCAGTTCTTTCAACACTCTGGGATGTATACCATCCGGTCCAGGTGATTTGCTACTATTCAGTTTATCAAATAGTTGTAATATATCTTCCCGGTGTGTAGCGATATTTCTCTCAATTCCTCTGCAGTATCACCTTTAAATACCACTTCAGTCTTGGGTAACATCCCTACATCTTCCTCAATAAAGACCGAAGCAAAGAATTCATTCAGTCTCTCTGCTATAGCCTTGTTTCCTCTTACTGCCCCTTTTACCCCTCTATCATCTAATGGTCCAATTGACTCTCTCACAGGCCTTTTGCTACGAATGTACTTGAAAAAGTCTTTATTTCGTGTTTTTGCTTCCGTAGCAAGTTTCTTCTCAAATTCCCGCTTTGCCTGCCTTATCAATGCTTTGCATTTAACTTGCCAGTGCTTGTGCTGTTTCCAGTTTTCATCATTTGGCTCTTTTTTCCATTTCCTGAAGGTTGCTTTTTTGGCAGCAACAGCCTCTCTGACCTCACCTTTAAACCTGCTGGCAGTTTTTTGGACTTTCTTCCACTTTCCCTAATGCGTGGAATACAGCTGGTCTGGGCTTCGAGGATAGTATTTTTAAATAACACCCAAGCTTGCTGTAAGTCTTTAACCTTTGGAACCGCTCCTTTTAGTTTTTTCCTAACTATATTCCTCATTCTATCATAGTCTCCCTTTTGAAAGTTAAAAGGTAGTACTGTGGATGCCTTTACTATCTGTTGTGATACCGCAAGCCCTCTGATGCAAGAAAGGAAACTTTTAAATCTTGAAAAAAACAGGATTTGCCTGCAATTACGAGAAGGGACACATAGAGGGAGCAGGAGAACAAACCTGAAAGTGGAAGAACCACACCTCTATGGGCAGGACTCAGAAGCAGCTGCTCTGGATTTAAGTAGGAACAGAGCACTGCAAGAGAGAGAGCCAAGAGGGAGAGAGCCAAGAGAGAGAGAGCAAAGAGAGGCAAAGGTGCCAGGAAGGCAGTCAAGAGAGCCAGAAAGGCAACAGAGAAACCCCGAAGGGAAGAACCCAGAGGAGAAGCACAGGAGGAGGCAAGGAGCTTGGCAGCGACCTTCATGTGGAGAACAGGAGGCAGTGCCAAGGGAAGCTCCAGAGGCCAGACTCAGAGACCGAGGTGAGGTCACTGACAAACCCAGCAGAGCTAAAGGAAAGGAAGCTACTGGGAGAGCAGGCCTAGAGAAAGGCCATACACAACTTCAAGGGGCAGTATCACGGACTGCAGCCAAGGAAGGAAGTGCTTATCCCTCCGGTTGGAGAAGAAACCTTCAAGAGAAAAAAGGTACTTTTAAAAGCTTTTACAAAAGTAACTTGAAAGATAAAGGAAAAGTTCATAGCCTTGAGAGAAAGGATATACCTGGAGCACAAAACTCTCAGACTAGGCCTCAAACCTTTTTCAAGAAGCCTAGAGAGGAACAAAGGGCTAGTTTTTATCTGGACAATAAGGACTGTTTTAAACCAGATATAACTGATAAGTTTTACAGGAAAAAGTTTAATGTTGCCAGAAAATGGAAGGAGCAAACTTTTAGTCCTGAAACAACAGCAAGCCCAGGGAGATATACTAGACCTAAAAGCCGACGCCCCAAACTACCAAGCCAGCACTGGGATACAGTATGGCAGGCTTTTAGGAAACCAGGTTTTAATATCCAAGAGATCTCAGAGACCTCGGTTTCAGATCCCATAGACATGGAATGGCTGCCAGGGGAATCTGAGAGCACTGAAGATATAGAATCAATGGAATGTGACTTTTGCACAAGAAGATATCTTTGAGTAAAAGGCAAACAAATCTAATGTGTGCAAATTGTACTGGAAAGTTTATGCTTTAAGTTGGTGAAGGAACCATGTTATTTTGAGTGTTTTGCTGACTCACGTTTGGATGCAACTGAATTTATGTTCTGTTACTCATTACCTCATATTTTGAATTTCTTCATGCGAAAAGGGGAAATAAAAGCCTTTTTGAACCCTACACTTGGCAAGAGTTACTTTTTTAGGTTGTTGACCCTGAGGCTGACAATGTGACCTGCTATCCCATTGACCCTCACAACAGATCAACCCTGAACCTTTTAATTCTTATGCGCTCCCCAGCCCCTGTGGAACCACTACGCCGCCACTAAAGGGGGCTGCGGGGGACACTGTCCTCCACTAATTAAATCAAACATGATCATACTATGATCACTATTGCCAAGTGGTCCCAACACCCTTATTTCTTGCACCAGATCTGGCGTTCCACTAAGGACTAGGTCCAGTATGGCTTCCCCTCTGGTCGGTTCATGAACCAGCTGCTCCAAGAAGCAGTCATTTATTCCATCTAGAAACTTTATCTCTTTAGCTTGTCCTGCTGTGACACTGATCCAGTCGATACCGGGGTAATTGAAATCACCCATTATTACTACTCTGTTGTGACTTTTGTTAGCTTCCTTGATTTCTTTGAGCATTTCATCATCCATTTGTTCATTCTGGCCAGGCGGTCGATAGTATACTCCAACTGCCATCACCTTCCCCTTCATAAATGGAATTTCAATCCGTAGAGATTCTACAGCAAATTTTGTTCCCTGCAAAACTTTAATCCTTTCTGACTCAATGCCCTCTCTAACATAGAGCGCAACCCCTCCACCAATTTGATCAGCTCTATCATTACGATATAATGTGTATCCAGGTATCACTGTGTCTCACTGGTTATCCTCCTTCCATCATGTCTCCGAGAGTGCAATCATATCTAACCTCTCATTTAGTGCTATATATTCTAACTCTCCCATCTTATTGTTTAGACTTCTAGCATTGGCATACAAGCATTTTAGAGACTGTATTTTATTCATATTAATCTGGCTATTGGTAGGCAGGGGTAATTTGGAATCTTTATGCTCTGTCTGCTCCTTACTCAAGGGCATTTGGGCTACTATACTCCCTTTTGGAACCTCACTGCTTTTGGTAGTATCCTTCAAGGATACCTTTGTCCGAACCATGCACTCCTGGGTGACTGTCGGCTTTCCCCTAATTTCTAGTTTAAAAGCTTCTCTATCTCTTTTTTAAAGGTTAATGCCAGCAGTCTGGTCCCATCCTGATTAAGGTGAAGCCCATCCCTTCGGAAGAGCCCCCCCTTTCCCCAGAATGTTCCCCAGTTCCTAACAAATCCAAAACCCTCATCCTTGCACCGTTGTCTCATCCACGCATTGAGACTCCGGAGCTCTGCCTGTCTTTTGGGTCCTGCACGTGGAACAGGAAGCATTTCGGAGAACGCTACCCTGGAAGTTCTGGATTTCAACTTCCTACCTAAAAGCTTAAATTTAGCCTCCAGAACTTCCCTACCACATTTTCCTATGTCATTGGTACCAACATGTACCAAGACAGCAGACTCCTCCCCAGCACTATCTATGATCCTATCTAGGCGGTGCGTGAGGTCCGCTACCTTCGCACCAGGCAGGCATGTTACCAGGCGATCCTCACGTCCACCAGCCACCCAGCTATCTACATTCCTAATGATTGAATCACCAACTATAACAGCTGTCCTGACCCTCCCCTCATGGGGACATGGCCCTGGAGAAACGTCCTCGGTGCGAGAGGGTTTTACATCACCTGGAAGACAGGTCCTAGTTACAGGATCACTTCCTGCCACACCAGGGTGATGCTCTCCTGTCACGTGACCTCTCTCCTCCATGGCAACAGGGATGCTGCCAGACTGGAGGTGGGACTTCAGGACTATATCCCTGTAGGTCTCGTCCATGTACTTCTCTGTCTTTCTTATGTCTTCCAGGTCTGCTACTCTAGCCTCTAGAGAACGGACTCGTTCCCTGAGAGCAAAGAGTTCTTTGCACTTAGTGCATACGTAAGACCTCTCACCAACTGGGAGAAAATCATACATGTGACACTCAATGCAAAAGACCGGAGAACCCCCATCTCGTTGCTGGACTTCTGTCTGCATCTTAGTTTAAAGCTTGTGTTTAGGTCTTTTAAATTCTGTATATAATAAGGATTGGTGTGGATGCTTATACCAATAAAAGTGTATCTAATACCCCTAATACACCTTGTGTACCTGAAGCTTAAGTAATTAATCTCAGGTCCTCTGTGTATGACTGATTTGGATAACGAGCTGCACCTGAGAGCAGCCCCTTTCCTCTAAGATGTGCAAGTACCTATAAAACTACAATTACCCCAGGGGTGGGTGGGTGCTGGGGAGGGAGGGAGGGAGATAAGTCCTATTAAAGAGGGCAGTTACAAGGTACCCTGTCCTGAACCCTCAGCAGGGGGGAAGGGGGTACCACACAAAGCCCAGTTAGTTGAGAGAGGCAAGGTAAGTTATAGCTGAGAAGGCTGAACTAGCACACCATTAAGACAAACAATAAAAAATAAACAGTTAAACAAACAACACTGTGAACACTGTAAAGTGCAGATCAAATGTGGTTTAACTTTACTTTTAGAAACCGGCAATAATTCAGTTCTTACAGAATTTCTGGCACTTAGATAGCCTCTTTGAATACAGTCATTAGGATATCCTCTATGGACAAATCTCTCCTTCATGTCTCATGCTTGAGGTTCAAAATCAATATCATCAGAACATAATCGTCCTAATCTTAAAAATTGACTAATAGGTAGATTACACATTATACGTCTATCATACCGACTCTCAAAGTACAAAAGCTTATTCTTGTTGGTGGGTTTCCTGTAAACAGAGGTATGAAAGGTACTTTTTAAAAAATTGTATTGGTCTGCATATTAAATTTTAAATTCCATCTCTGGTGTTGAGCCATTTGCAAAAAGCTCTGAAGGTCTCAGTAGCACCCTCCCAAATCATCAAGATATCATCTACTGTATATACCTTTTCTACAATTTGATTTAACTTTTAAAAGGTTGCTCACTCAAAAATTAGTTTTCAAAATTTGCAACATGAAGATATTATGTGCATACCTTTTGCTCTTATTAGTTCTCTTTTTCTCTACATGTACTGTATAAAACGTTTTAAAGGCTCAATATGCTCCAAGAAGCAGTGGAAGCTATGTGACAGACAAATGTGTGTGTTTGCTAAAATGTGGCAACAACAGGCTGCAGCATGCACTCTACAGCACACATCGACCTGCACTAACAGCTACTGCGGTTGCTAGTCAGACGGCAAACAGTTAAATACACGCTGTCTGCCTAGCATGCACAAGATGGGATTGGGCAAAGAGTGGGTGTGGCAGCCAGTGACAGTGCATGGCCACTACAGATGAGAGAAGGGAATCCAAGCAAACAGTGGTGGTAGCACCTCCCCCTGATCACCCCATTGCTGTTTACCCCAACCTCCACTGACCTCCGCCCAATCAAGCCCCCTGCCTGATTTAGCCCTTCCCCCAGATTCTGACTCTTCTCACCTAAGACCCACTTGCAGAGCAAAGCTCAACCCCTGGATAAAGACCTCCCCCTGCAAAATCCAGCCCCCTTGCTGATCACCTCAACTTCAGTGCCCTCCTTCTGGAAAGCTAGTAAAGTAGTACCTGTTTCCAACAGTGGCCAATCCAGACCACAAGTACCTGGCAGGTTCTCAAAAAGGCACACAGGTTCCACAATGCTCATTCTGGGGTAAGCGGTGGATTTCCCAGGTCCTCTTTAAATAGTTTATGAACCTTTCCTCCAGGAACTTGTCCAAACCTTTTTTAAACCCAGCTACACTAACAGCTTTTACTATATCCACTTGGTAACAAATTCCAGAGTTTGAGTACGCATTGAGTGAGAAATATATTTTCTCTTATTAGTCTTAAATGGAGTACATTGTAGCTTTATTGTGTATCCTCTACTCTTTCTACTTGTTGATGGCATAAACAAACTACGTTTACCCGTTCCACTCTATTCGTTAATTTATAGACCTCTATCATATACCCCCTCAGCTGTCTCTCTTCTAAGTTGAAGAACCTCAACCTTTTAAGCCTCTCCTCATAGGGGTATTCTTCCATCCACTTTACCATTTTTGTCGCTCTTCTCTAATTCTGCAACATCCTTTTTAAAATATGGCAACCAGAATTAGACACAGTATTCAAGGTGTGGTCGCACTATGGAAAGATACAGAGGCATTATAATAGCCTTTGTTTTATTCTCCATTCCTTTCCTTATGAAACCTAGAATTCTATTTGCTTTCCTGGAGGATTTCACTGTATTATCCACAAAGACGCCTAAATCCTTTTCCTGAGTGGTGGTTTCTAAGGTGGTAGGTTGCATCGTGTAACCATAGTTTGGGTCGTTCTTTCCTAGATGCATAACTTTGCACTTGTCCACAATTACTTTCATTTCCATTCTCCGTTTCCACATGTTTTATTTCTCTCTATCCTTTAGGTACATTTTGAGTTCCCTTCCTTAACAATTTTAAACTTTAACTTTGTAAACTGCTTTGATAAGGCTGTTTAGAAAGCCGGCATATCAAATACTTAATAAAGATAAAGAGAAAAAAAACCTCCCTGGAGAGCGACATGAAAGGAACAGCGCTAAAAAGAAGAGCTAGGGAAATACTGAAAATCCCACCGGTCTTTCTTCCACATTTTAAAACAAAGGGAGAGAGAGGAGGTGGAGACACACATGAACCTACCACAATGGACCAATTCCCTCTAAAGGGAATAGTGAAGTGAGCAGCTGACTCAGGATTTGATGCAGAAACCCTACGCTAGAGCCCATTACTAAATCTCTAGTATAGAGTTACCTAATGCAAGTTTAATGCAGAGGTTTCGATCAATGATGCTGTAAGCAAACAGCATACAAATGAGGTATGTACAAAAAGTCTACATTAAACATGGAGAGTAAGCCAGACACTTGTGCACATGGATCTGAACATAACATAAAAAATGGCATTTCAAGTTCGGCATTAAAAATTTGATTATGCGTTGAATAAAAAAAAATATTTTCTCTTATTAGTCTTAAAAGGGTTTCATTGTAGCTTCATTGCGTGTCCTCTAGTCTTTTTATTTTTTGATGGTGCAAACAACCGATCTACGTTTACCCGTTCCACTCCATTCTGCATTATAAGTTTGGCATCTGTGCATATGTGTTGGTATTGCTGAAAAAATAAGGTTATCTGAGGTGAAGTTTGACACTTAGCCTCAGATGACGGCAGATCCTTGATCGCACATTTCCACCCCCACCCCAACATCGCCAAAAATTCAATGGTGGATTGGTAATCCCAAACCTCCATGCAAAAGAATTTCCCTGGTGATCTAGTGGCCCATGTCCTTAACCCCCACCCTGACACCATACCAGAACATTCCCTGGTGTCCTGGTGGCCCCTACTCTCACCCCTCCCAGGAGCTCTGATTCTCCTCCTCCCCCCTGGGTACCTTACCATTGTGAAACAGAACCAGTGCCCAAATGCTCCTGCCCCCATGCCACCATGTTAGCAAATGACAGCACCGGCCCCCTACGGTGAATCCTGGCACTGGGATGCACCGAGTGGAGTCAGTCTGCCATATAAAGTAAAATTTACCTTATATGGCAGACTTCCACCTCCTTGTGGTGCATTCTGGGAAACACAACGCAGATTCATCTGACTGACTGATTCCACTCTGTACATCCCAGGATGCACAATGAGGGTCAGTCTGACATATTGTGGAAAATATTCTGATAGGGTTTATAGAATATGTGTGGAGTGAAACAAGTAAATAGAACGGTTAATTACTCTTTCAAACAATAACAGGTTTCGAGGACACTCCATAAAACCAAATAGTATTAGATTTAAAACAAATTTAAGAACTTTTTGTCAATGCAAAATTAGACAATGGAATTTGCTGCCAGAAACGTTTGGACAGGTTCCTGGAGGACAGGTCCATAACTGATTATCAGCAAGATAGAGTTGGAAGTCTCCTTCAATTAATTTTAGGAATGAGCAACATGGAATGGGCTTTCATACGTGGCATCTGCTAGGTACTTCCATGTGACTCAGAATGGCCACTAGGGAGACAGGATACCAAGCTTGAAAGACCAATGATCCAAGTCAGCGTGGTGCTTATGTTCTTAACTGGATTAAGAAAATATAGTAAGATGCTAGGTTTGCTTGCTAGTTTCTCATGAATTATATTTGTAACACACTTATTGAGGTACTGTTCATTTTCTGTCTGTGCATATCTGAAATGTGTCTGTTTATGTATTTTAGTTGTTTTTTCAAGTGAAAGGTGACATGTGTCTGAAGATAATTGAAAATGGCAAGCACAGAGATATCGACATCCGAGAAGGGGAGGTAATGATGGCATTCTTAAGATACTGAGAAATAGGCAGCGTTGCTTCTATATAAGGATTACTTAAATTCTTTGATTTGCAATAGCTTACATTAGAAACCATTGAGAGGGCAATAATCCAAAGGTTTTATGGGGTAACCTTTGGATGCTTTCCTGCACGTTTTTTGCGCGTGCTGCCATAATGGTGCAAACATAGTCGCACTGGACACGTCATCTGAATTTTCAAAAAGGAAACTCCATAGCTTGCAGGTACACAAGAACAAAACACCCCAGGTCATGCAAGTTGTCCTAAGGATTTCAAAACTACACTTCTGGAGGGTAAGTTTATAACCCGTTGCCTAGCTTGGAGGGCCAAGTAGGCACCTATTTTGGGGCTATTTTCTGAAGACACCATAGGTACCAATTTGTCTTTATGAAACCACCCCACTAAGGGGCACGCTTATTAAAGTGCGTTACTGTGTAGTGCGGGGTTCAGCACGCACAAAGCGCACCATGGTAAAATGTACTGTGTGCTAAAAATGCAGCCACATTAAAATTCCCTTGCTACCCAAGTAGTGCAGGTTGGGACGGAGACTAGGCAGCTCTAGGGTAGAGCATGCACATCGCATGTAGCATGGGCTTTTTTGGCAGGCGCTCCCTGGCAATGTTACACTTAGCATGGGTGCACTGCGCTGATTGTGCCAAACAGGAGTGCGGAGGTGGCATGAAACCCACGCTAGCAACATGGGGACAATGATGGGCATTTTACAGCACAGATTGCATGCCACCCCGATACTCATTTCCAGGGCTGAATGCACAAATCTTAGTAAACATGCCCCTAAACCTGCAAGAATCATGTTTAAATGCACTTACATAAATGTACATCTGCTCAGGAGCTGATGTAATGTATGTGTGTCAAGTATGCATGTATTTTAAAAAATACACACACACTTTGGGACTCTACCTATGCTCCACGCAAACCTGTCCCCCAAATATGCCTACACTCAGATTCTGTAAATGCAGGCATGAATATTCCCAGCACCTAATATATATGCACGGAACCCCTGTGATATCAAAGACTTTTTCCATGTTACAGCAGGCTTCACCTGTGAAAAATCCTTTATAAAAGTACCCCCTTTGGAGATAGGATTTCTGGGTTCTTGCCACAGCTCTTTCACTAATCTTCTTCTGTGACTTTATGCACATTGAGCTATTTTCTAATGTCCTTTAAAGAGCCAGCTCTGTTGCATGCTGCAATATTGGAGAATAATGCTAGGAAGGGAAAATATGCAAATAAAGTAAAACCAAAGAATTAGTTTTAGCAATTTTATTGGGACAAAACATCACCTTTCCTTTTTGTTTCCTCAGTTGAAGGAATGTTATACCATTTATTTATTCATTTATTTATTTTTACATTTCACTAGACATACGTGCAAGAAGTGCAAGGTGTGGAACAATAAATAGAAACTCCAACAAACGTTAGCCCATCCCACCCACCCTTACAACCACATAATACCAATTAATCCCCAGTCTCCCCCACTTCCCTTTCCCCATACGCAGTTAAGATGAAATGGCAGATAAGAATAATATCTCCTTGGCAATGTGGTAGCCATATGTGAAGGAGAAATGATCCGTTACAAGGCTAATCCTTGGGACATATGCCATACCTGTTAAGAATGAAGAGAAATATCTGGGTGTTACCTCGGACCATAACTTGAACTTCAAATCTCACATCAACAGGACTGCCAGGAGTGCATACCACAAGATGGGCATCATAAGAAGACTCAAACCCCTTCTTAACCAAGACCACTTCCAGTCTGTCAAGCCATCATCACACCCATACTGGACTACTGCAACATGCTATACCATGGACTACCCCAGGGGTGGGCAACTCTGGTCCTGGAGGGCCGCAGACCAGTCAGGTTTTCGGGATATCCCTAATGAATATGCATGAGATATATATGCATTAGAGATATCCTACCAACCTGACTGGTCTGTGGCCCTCCAGGGCTGGATTTGGAGACCCCTGCCTTACACCTCTGTCATTTAAGATTGTGAGTGGGCAAGGTACAGATGTCCTAGACATCGAAAGGGTATATAGAATGTGTCACATTCCTCCTCAATTCTCACCACCACCAAAAAGTTGTCTAATAGACAATATTTTGGTGGTGGTGAGAAGTGAGGAGGAATGTGACAAATTCTGTCTAACCTTTTTGATGTCTTGGGCATTGGGGACAACTTGTTTAAGCTAAGCACTGTTTGGTTTGTTGATTTAAATGCAACGTTTGACTCAGTTTAAGCACAATTTAAGCGACATAAGAAAAGGTCATTGATGTTAAAGGGTTCAAAAAGTATATGGACACGTTATAGTCTGAATTTAAACCCCTATGAATTTCTGAGACCTTGTTGCTTATTAAATTGTCTAACAATTCATTGAAACATTATAACATTGCAATCTCAAGGCTAATATTAGATTGTGGTAATTATAAATTTAACAGATAATATTCGCTATAGAAAGTGACCATATTAGTGTTTTGTTCAGGCTAACACTGGAAACAGTGCAAGCAATGTGGGCTCAGTAAGGTGTAGGCAGCCACAACACACTGGATAGACAGACACACACTCCCACACCTATGCCAGAATTTTATAAATATAGAGGTTTGTGGCAGCCCTGGCCGCCACACCAGTCCTGGGCACAGTGCGGGCATTGCTATGGTACTCAATACTGTTAGGATCACTCCCCGGGGTGGTAAACACTGTCAGACTCAATAACTGAAACACACTCCACAGATATCAGAAAGGTTGCTATGATGAATCTCTATCAACAAATTGTGTTTAACTAAGGATTTGTTAGCTGACATTAATCACAGAAACCTTTTGATATATGTGGAACGTGTTCCCAAGTTTACGGCGGCATTGCTAAGGTATGCAGGTGCCAGTATTGGGAGATGCTGCTCCACGCACGGTCCAAAAGTCTGACTTTCCATGAGGCTTTGGATAGTGGAGCCTGTGGGTGTGGGTGTTTATGCCCCTGTTGGCCGCTGCTCTAGGGCAGAGGTTCCCAACTCCGGTCCTGGTGGGCCAAACACTGTTCAGGTTTTCATGCTGTCCCTAATGAATATGCATGAGATACATTTGCATACAATGTGGGCAGCGCATACAAATGCAGCACTGGCATATTTATTAGGGACAGCATGAAACCTGAATGGTGTTTGGCCCTCCAGGACTGCAGTTGGGAAACTCTGCTCTAGGAATTGCACATGTTTATGGTGTCTGTGTTCTGTAGGGTAAAATATAGGCATTTCAGGCATGTTTATTTTATCTTCAGTATAGGTTCAGTCTTTATTACCATGGTTTAGTACTGAGTAAAGTATGGGGACAGGGTTGGCAGGAGCCACAGCTGGGACTTGAACTTATGACCTTCTGCTCCTGAACATATTGGCTGTGTGTACTGCACCACACTGTTGCCACAGGGACAGATCATTCCTTGGGGATACCATGATTGTTCATCAGACAGACCTTGTCTGTTGCAGTGATGGCACTCACCTAAACGGGGCTTGGCCGTGGTCTGCTGTGGGCAAATGCCACTGCCCCCTCCGCCACCATGCTGCCATGCCATTATGCTGGTGGTAAGCAGTCCCAGGCCATCCAGTGTGCCGGTAGGCAGCTGCCTATGGTGTGGGTTCTATGGTAGGGGTGCCTACATGGACATGCGCGCTTTCCACCAGCACCGCCTGCCAATGTTATGTGCCCTTGGGGGTACCTGCTGGGAACTATCCCCTATGACACTGTGGGACACACACTCGTGCCCATGTTGGACCCTCGTCAGTTGCTGTCTTGCTGCTTTACAGTTTCGGCATTCCTATGTGCCACCTAGGCATCTGCCTAGTCCGCAGTGTGCATCAGCTGGACCACAGCATGTGCCGCCTGCAGCCCCCTGTATCCCATTTACAGCATCAGTAGAGTTGCCCTTTCCTACGTGCCCACTCTGCTGTTGCTGCACATGTGCATGCCATAACAAACCTACCCAATCTAAACGACAGAAACCCTGATCAGCGCTATTTCAATGTGGGATCATTCACTTTGTAGGGGGACAGAGCATAGACCCTTCCAAACATGATATCTTAATTTTTACGCTTTGTCAGTAATGTTGCTTTATGCTTATCATTAATATCACTATTGGCCAGCTTGGTTATTGGGATTTTAAATGTGGTTCTAGTCATTTTATATGTTTATTTGCCTTTTTGGTTCCTGCACATGTATCACTACTATCACCTTTCTGAGTTTCTCTGCCTTTGCTGCACATTGCTGACTTAAATGGTTTCTCTCTCCTGAAAATGTGCCTAACGCGAGGGTTTCACTGGCATTAGTTTTCAGACCCGGATTTCACAGTGTTAGTGTGCCTGGAGCCTCTCCCCGCCCACTCTCTGCCCATTGACCCCTTCTCTTCGCCCTCTGGGAAGCCTTACTCCACCCTTCAGACCCAGATTTCAGAGCGTTAATGTGCCTTAACGCTGCCGCCGCGTTATCGCACAATAAGTGACGTTATCATGCGATAACGTCACTTATCACGGGATAATACCACTGCTGTGACGTTAAGATGGTTTAGTAAACATACCCCTTAGGCTCTTACGTGTGACTGAAAATAGGGCACAATTTTAGGAGACTTTATTTAGAAGCTCAGCTTTTTGGAATATTGGACCCATAGATAATTGATATCATTGAATTGTTTCAGTTTTGAATAATAAATTCATTACTTTGTCTGGACAGATGTTTCTTTTACCTGCTCGAATACCACATTCGCCACAAAGATTTGCAGAAACAATTGGACTAGTTTTTGAGAGAAAGAGGCTGAAAACAGAAAGAGATGGACTCAGGTGAACTGTGCTTTTCTACCTTTCTACCTTAGAAAACATCCTTTATATGACAATTTGAGGGACACAAAATTACTACAATGAATTTTCATCAGATGCATCTGCAAAAATCTGATCTCAGAGCAAAGTTAATTTATATAACATTCTGTAGTTACCCTGAAAACCAGACCTGTTTGTGACCCTCGAGGACTAGAGCTGGGCAAGGCCAGTATAACCATTAAGCAGACTAGGCCAACACCTCAGAGGGCAGCTTCTGGGTAGGAAGGAACAGCAAACAGCAGCTGGCTTCAAAGCAGAACAATAGGTCCTGACAGCCACACAAAGCCAAGCGCTTCTCCAAGGGCCCTCTTACTATAGTGCACTAAGCTTTTCGTGCATGGTAATGATGTGCTCAGGCCCAAGATTACTGTTACCACACAGGCAAGGCTAGCGTGACCATTTGGTGAACTAGGAACTGCCTAGAGCACCAATGGTCCAGGGCAGTCCCATTGCCACCACTGCTACCCCTCTCTAGGACCTCCCGCGGCAGAAATGGCTTCAAACAGCCCCACAGCACTTACCTAAACCTCCGGCACTGCGAGTTTATTTGGCTGACGCTTCCTCTAGTGCCCAATGCTGACTTCCTGTTTGCATGGGGTGGAAGCTTAAAAGTGAGGTTCATTTCTGTAGCACATAAACCAAACCTATTTGGAAACACTAACCTCATGAGTGATTTGCATTGTGTGTGCACTGTTTACTACTAGGGTTGCCAACTGGCTCCAGATTCGCCCGGCAGGTTTGCTCCTGTCCTGGATTTACCCATTGCATGCAGTTACTTGTAGTTTTCCTTTTCTTATGGAGTGCAATGGATAAATCAGAACTACATTTCCCTGCATGCAATGAGGTAAACCCAGGACTGGATCGAACCTGTCGGGTTCATCTGGAGCCAGTTGGCAATCCTATTTACTACCATGTGTTTTTCTGCTCTGGGATTATATATATTGTGAGACGGCTTCTGAGAAAGCTTATTGGCAGGGTCCTCAGTGTCTTACAATTCCACTATTGTGGGAAAATCTGCAAAATGTATTCCTTGTAGTTTGAATCAGGGGACAGGGGAATGCAGTCTGGGTCAAGGAGGTGATGACTTCTTACTCTGGCAGATTCTGCTGTCCTGAACTGATTAGATGGCAGGAGAAGGAAGAGAGCTACAGCATTTCAGATTGCATCTTTCGCCTGGTGGCATGTGACGGGCTGTTGTATGAAAGGTGGGCTGGGGGATCGAGGTGTGCATGAAAGAGGAGCTGGTGGATGGCAGATGGGTTGTATGTGTAGTCACATAGGAAGGGACAGAGGAAGAACTGAGTATAGGGGTAGGAAAGGGAGTAGAGGAGGAGAAGGGACAGAGTGGGGGAGGGTCTCTGAGTAGGAGCAGGGTTGGATCCAGGAGAGGGACACCATCTTTTGTCCTTTGGATTCTCCTAACTCTAGAACCTTATCCCCCCCAGGGCCTTACCAAGCTAGAAATGTGCCCTGTGTGGCTAATGAATCTGGTGCCCCCCTAAACCCAGCCACATGCGTAACTCACTCTTTTTGAGCTTCCAGAAGCCCAGCGATGCTATCTGTGCCCTTTCTGTACTTGCGTCCTGTGTGGCCGCACTGCTTGCACAGTCCTTGGTACAGCCCTGATCCCCCTCCTTCTTTGCCATCTCCAGTCCTTCCTCCTTTACTCTCCATATGTGACCATCTCCCCTCTTTCATCCCTGCTCCACGCCTCTCATTCCCCAGATCAGTACCAAAAATCTCCTACCCAATCTTTGCTGTTTGATATATTGACTTCCTATCTGGTCTGATTTGTCTTAAAATAACCATAATGAATATGTACGAGATGTATGCATGCAAATTATATGCAAATATAACATCCTCGTCTGACTACTCCACCCTTTGACACCCCCCTCAAATGCAACAGTCAAACTACACCCATGAAATCAAGAAGCATCAATCTTTCATTCTGTCATAATATGCAATGCAGGATCTTGATTTCCAAAAATAAAATGATTTTTTTTTTAGATAACGACATGCAAAGAAAGAAATGATACTTGATTATCTTTTGATAGGTATTATATCGGAGAGTCAACTGATATCCTGTTTGAGAAATGGTTTTATTGTGAGGACCTCGGCACCCAACTCGTGCCGATAATACAAGAGTAAGTTTCCAGTTTCTCTCATGTTGTGATTTTATCAACTGATATTTTTGTGTGTTAACCCTAAGCACAAAAGGAGGTGAACTCTAGCCATTTAGGAATGAATGAAGCAGTCCTATCTCTGTTTCATATTTCATATTTTTGCATAGAATTCAGGAAGGGTGTTTTTTGTGCTTTCTGACTATTGTGGAAAGAAAGAAATATAAATGTAATTGCATGTTTATTAATAAAGGTAGTTTCCCATTTAGTGGAAGAGGGGGGCTGTTTATTTCCACTGGGACTTGATAAGATTTGTCCTGTCCTGCTGTATGAGTAGAAGTACGCAGGTCTGCCCTGTTCGGTATGCATGTGCGTTCCCCCACATTCAGAAGAGGAGTTCTGGGGGACAGGGTCTGGACAGAATTTTCATTTATGTGCATAATTTTAGATTTTAAAATATATGCACATAAATATCAGGCAGAACCAACACACAATGCATGGGATGGTTTAAACCATAGTCTAGTGGTGTAAAACCTGCCCAAGCAACCCTCAAATGCGGGGGGAGGGGGGAGGTAAGAGAACCCAGGCAGAAGGGGGCCCCCAGGGTAGTAGTGAAGGCAGAGTGGCAAACTTACTTTAAAATGTCTGTCGTGCTGCCTCCCACTCCTCTTCTCTGTCCGTTGACATTCTCATGCCCAGCAACCGTCACCTCCTGCAGCCAGGCCAACATTTCACGATACAGCCACGAACCACGCCTGGCAGTGGGAGGCGACAGCTGCCGGGCCTGAAACCTTCTATGGACAGAGAAGAGGAACAGGAGGCAGTTTGGCAAATATTTTAAGGCAAGTTTGTCAGAGGAGGAGGAGGGCCGCTGCTTCGCCCAGAAAATGGAGGGTCCTCCTTAGAAATTATGCTGTTCCCATAGTGCATGGGTCCTACTATGTGTATCCAGCACCTGCATTATCTAAGGAAAATTATGTCGGCAATTTCTCTCAAAAAAGCGTCAGGCCCATGTGGGAGATTTAGAATTTCTCCCTTTAAGTGACCAGGAATGGCCTGAATCACCCTGACAGAACACTAGTTACAATAGGAACACTGGGAGCATGGAATTATTATTTTGCATCATGGATGTATTTGTCATTGTAGGTTTTTCAACTCAAAACAATATCAAACCGGAAAACCAAACCCAGGTAACCTTTTGAAGGAAATTTTATCCTTATACTATTATATTGAATTCAGTAGTGACGTTATTTTCTTGCAGAGGTTTTTAAACTTTGGAGCATGTTTACTAAACTGTGTTAACCATTAATGTTGCAGATAGTGCCTGCTATCCCGCTGCGTTAACAGCTAATGCAGGCAAAATTCAGATAACGCAGCAATTTTCTGCATGATCTGCATAACATACGTGAGCTGCATGAGTGGGCGGGATTAGGGGTGTGGCTGCAACATGCGGTTACCGTGAGCCTCAACAGCATGCGATAACCATTGTATTTGCAGACAGTATGGGTTGCAATTATTGCCACCTCAGTGGGTGGCGTTAGCTGCATCCAGGCCGTTGTCTGAGCACGCTTTGTGCATTTTCGGTGCTTAACTGCTAGGGAAATGCTGTGCACTCCCCCAACAGATAACACATGCCATTTACAGTTAACGCCATGCTTTCTGCAATGTTTTGCTGCATTAGCTGCAAAAGCCTTATGCGCTTTAGTAAACAGGCCCCTCTGTTTTAGCAATGGCTGAACATGTAATACTGCCTTGCTCCACCACCAGCTTTTTGCAGAAATAAATATGCTGGGGAACTGTAGCAGGTCCTTCAAACTTGCAGGATTCTTCAAAACACAATTTTTTTACTGCAATTATAAAAAAAGAGTTCAAACTCCCCAAATCCTCATGATATATTGTGATTTGGGAAGCGATCACTGTGGTATTCATTGACAATAAGATACACAACACAAACACACACTCACACCTACAAAATGAGCACTGGTTCAGTTTATTACAAGGAGACCAACAGATTGACTAGAAAGTCTCTGGTATAGATAGATCTATAGCACAGGTCCTCAAATCAGTCCTCAGGACACACCTAGCCAGTCAGGTTTTCAGGATAACCACAGTGAATATGCATGAGAGAGATTTGCTTGCACTGCCTCAATTGTATGCAAATTTGTCTCATGCATATTCATTGTGGTTATCCTAAAAACGTGACTGTCTAGGTGTGTCTTGAAGACTGGTTTGAGAACCTCTGATCTGCAGTAATAAGCTTTATTCAATGTAACACAAAATGCAACATGTAATTGTGAGAGTGTGAGTCAAAGAATTCTCTTTATCACTAGTATATCAAAAGCTGCTTATTACTATCAGTCATGCACTTTGCAAATCTAGCTGCTTCCTCATAGGGCTAGAGTCTCCAAAGGAGTGCTACCCACTGAGGTTTCTACCCCTTCAGATTCCTGTAGTGCTCTTTTCATGCAAACAAAAATAATTCTTAAGGGTCTCTGTGCTTGAAATACTTTTTGTCTGCGCTCCAAGTCTCCTTCACCATCCATATCTAGGAATGCCAATTTTTTGAAAGAGAAAATCCGGTCGCCCACCATGCCCCACCCCATTTGCACCTTCTGGATCAACTCTTCTCTAGGCAGGCAAAATAATACACAATGAAAGTCATGTATAATTTTACTTGTGGATACGTTGGGCTATAATCAAAGCCATGATTTCCATTGGTAAAATACTATTTTACCTGTTGAGAGGGCTTTGATTATTGCCCTCCAAGAGGATAATTTTGTAGTCTCCCACCCAGGCAATGTGCAGTTCCACTGGGCACAGGTTAGGAGGACAGAGGACAGGTACTGGACCTAGGGTAGTGGGTATAGGGAAATGGAGGGCAGATGCTGGACACAGGGTGGGTGAGGCAAACAGCAGACACTGGACATAGGGTGGGTGAGCGGCTAGGCAGATTCTGGATATAGGGGTACAGAGGATGGAGGGTAGTGCTGGCCATGGGGTAGTTGGGGGTGGAGGACATATGCTGGACATGGGGTGAGTGGTTGGGGGCAGAGAGCAGATGCTGGACACAGAGAAGGGAGAGAGAGAGAGAGAGGAGATGTTGGACATAGGATAGGGAAAGAAAGAGGGAAGATGCTGGACGTAGAGGAAATAGGGGGGAGAAAGGGGAGATGCTAGGCACAAAGAGGACAGGGAGCAAGAGAAAGGAGGTGATGCTGGAGGTGAGGGATATGGGCATGCTGAAAAACTGAGGAAATGGGATGAGAAAAAAAGGGGGAAAGTGCTGGACAGGGAGGGGAGAAGAGGAGAGATGCTGAACACAGAGAGGGGAGACATTTAGTTAAAAAGGACTGGGGAATAAGAGCCTGTGGAAGAAGAACATAGAGACTTAGAAAAAGAAATGGAAGAATGATGAAAGGAAAAACATCAGTATTAGAGATGGAAGGAAAACGAAGAAGACAGAAGAGGAGAGAAGCAAAAGAGTTAAGAGCTGCAGTAATCAAATCAGAACAATAGATCCTGACAGTCCCACCAACTGAAAGAGCCATAGCACATACTTTTACTTGCGGGGAGAGTGGGCACATACATACCTACAAAGCAAAGCTTATACATACTGTCACCAGGTGCCCCCAGTGGCAAGTGGCTATAAGGGCATCCGGCGCATTTATTATTTTTAAGGAGCAATGTGACTTTAAGGGCCTAGTGCATTTTGGTCCTTGTAGTTCTAGCTCCTTGAGAGCACAAATGATCCAAGCCAAGAGTGTAGGGTAACAAGGCTTTATTTCCCCTGTAACGCAATGATTCACTAAGACAAGTAGAAAATAAAGACAGTCCTTTCTTTATTTAAAAGGGGTTCCACCAATATTCAAGCAGATAACTGTTATAGGCTTCACAGCTGAATGCAAGTCCTAGCTGAGGCTTCTTTTAGTTCAAAGCAATTTAAACAATTCAGCAAACAAACGGTTATAAGGTTCACCATCTGTTGCACAGTTCTTTTCTATCTACAATTCTAGCAAGGATTCAACACTATTTGCAGAACAGAAATTACAGTCCATGGATTCCTCTTGAGGCATGGGAATAATATTCTCACATTCAATTTCCATAGACTCCGCATCACTGGCTTCTTAGTTTGAATAGTAGTTTTCACTCCCTGTTACAAACTTACAGGATCTATCTTGCTTCCAATAAAACTTTCCTGTTAAGCTGTGAGGTATTGTCTTAAAAAGCTCTGCTTTGCTTCCCCTCCACTTATAGGAAATAGCTGCTTTAACAGGCTTTCCTTTAGAATTAAAGATTCAGCATACCTTGGCTTCCTGGAATTGCCACACCTAGAGCTCTCCTTCTGACGTACTTCTTTTGGGAGATAGGCTTTTCTGTGCAGTGCTTTGCTTCCAGGGAATTCAGGAAAACCTGGTAAGGATTCCCAATCACTGTGGTTTTCTGAAAAGGTATCTTTATAAAAGGAACCTCTCTTCCTTGTTCCTTGTACTCCAGATCCAACAAAGTTACTTGGGCTGGGAGAGTCACACCTACCAGACAAATTGTTTCTTCTGGCAGCTTTTCTCTGGACTCCGTCCCTCTGTGCTCTGCCCCTCTGGACTCTATCCGTCTGAGTAAACTTCCTCTGGATTCTGTCCCTCTGGGCTGGCTCTGCGTGGAATCTCTCCTGCTCCACGTTCTTCTTGTCCTGCAGGTCCTGCAGGTTCTCCACCTTCCTTTCCTCTTCCCTCTTCTCTTTCTCCTTCTCGTTCTGTCTTGCTGCTCTCTGTTTCTCCTTATAAAGGGAGTTTTGGTTTGAACGTCCCAGGCTTGGCCTCAGGTGCAACTGATTGCCACTTATACAATTAGTGTCTGAGCACGTTGCTTCAACCTCTGTGGGATTACTCTTGCCCCCTCTGGCTGTGCTGTGATGCAACTGCACTCTCTGCACATTCTCAGCTCTATGCAAAACAGGGTTTTTTCCTACTGCTGCTCCAGCCCCATGACATATCCCCCGTCTTAAAATATTACGGGCTGAGTGTTCATCTTCACTACAGCTTGTAATCGTAGCTTTTGCATCTGCCTTACAATGCAGCTCTCTTGTTCTGTTTTCTCTTTTGTAGCGATATGGGTGCCAGGCCATGTACTGGGATCCTTTCTTAACTGATGTAAACAAAGCCAGTCTCTCACGCCAAAGTCTAAGGAGATTTATATGGTATGTCTGTTCATGTCCCTTTGTATCTCTTACTAAATAAGAGGTAGGACCAAGTGGTTTGACTACCGTATAAGGCCCCCTCCATTGGGCTTCAAACTTCGGGGTAGGCCCGGATACCAAAACTACCACCTTCTCACCGGCAGTAAGTTGTCTGGGTTTAGTACCTTTGTCATAATACTTTTTATGCTTCTGCTGACTATCCTTCAGCTTCTCTTCTGCTAGCCGAGAAGTCCGCTTTAGACGGCTTCTTAATTTTTTCAAAAATTGTGGTATGCCCAATTCATCTTCCACTGGTTCCACCCATTGTTCCCGGAGAATGTCCAGAACTCCCCTGGGTGATCTCCCGTACAACAATTCATACGGCGATGTACCCAAAGAAACTTGCATCCTTTCTCTGCACACATACAATATGAATGGGAGCATCATATCCCATTCAGGCATTTCTCCATCTAAGGACTGTCGCAACATCTGTTTTATGGACTGGTTCATTCGTTCAACCAACCCATTACATTGTGGGTGATAAGCAGATGTCTTAAGATGGCGGATCCTGAAAGCGTCCCAGACCTGTGCCAGGTATCTGGACATAAAATTACTTCCTCTGTCCGTCAGCACTTCCTGAGGAAATCCTACTTCACAAAATAGCTTTATGAGCTCGGTGGTGATGGATTTTGCTGATATGTTCCTTAAGGGCATCGCCCATGGGAAATGCGTGGCTTGATCCATGACGACCAATATATACTGAAATCCTCTGGTGGTTTTGACTAGAGGTCCTACTATGTCCATTGCCAGCCTTCGTATGGGATCTGAAATTATTGGCATCGGCAGTAAGGGCACCTCTGGTGGACGTATGGAGGTCACTCGCTGGCAGGAGGCACAGGACTCACAAAACCGTGAGGTCTCTTTGAACACCCCAGGCCAATAAAACCTAGCCAATATTTGGTCAAGAGTCCCCTGTACCCCTTTATGACCGCCTATTGGGTGGTCATGAGCCAACCTCAGTACTGCGGACTTAAAGGTATTTGGAACTACTAGTTGCTTCCGCACACTTTTGGTCCGTGGGTCTATACTTTCCCTGTATAGCACTTCCTCTTCCATTATAAACCTGGGAAAGTTTTTTCTTTCCTCCTGGGCGTATTCAAACGCACGTTTTAGCGCGGGGTCATTCCTTTGCTCCTTTCTGAGCTGTTAGTATAGCTGGGTTTAAAAAAGGTTTGGACAGGTTCCTGGAGGAAAGGTCCATAAACCACTATTAAAATGGGACCCAGGATATCAATGCTTGACCCAGTACAAGCATTGTGGAACCTGTCTTTTGGGGATATTGCTAGGTACGTATGACCTAGATTGGCCACTGTTGGAAACATGATACTGGGCTTGATGGACCTCGGTCTGACCCAGTATGGCATGTCTTATGTTCTTATGTTCTTAAGGGAATTTTTCCACCACCTCCGATGGAATCCAGGGTAGTCCCCTTCCTGCTTCCAAGTCTGCTCGGCCTTGAGAGCGGCACTTCCTCTCTTTACACTTTTCTGCCTTTGACTTCTTCTCTTTTTCAGAGGGATCACTTATTAAATCATCGTGTGAAGGAAGATCCTCCAAAACTGTCTCCCGTGAACCAGAAGGCTTTTCAGAAGTTTCTGCCTGGGAACGAGTAGAGACAAAAACTTCACAGGGGTTTAAACCTTCTTTTAAGCCTCTTTTAAACTGGGGCCAGTCTCGGCCTAAGACTAACTCCTGAGGTAACCTGGGTACAACAGCAACCAACATTTTTTTCATTATTCCCAAACCTCTTACAATCAGGTTGTATACAGGGTAAAATGTGGCAGCCCCATGAACACATTTTATTTTTACTTTGCCCTCTGGTTGTTCTGGTGCGGATTCAGCTCGGTCTTTAATCACCGACCAAAGCTTGCGAGAGATCATCGTTTGATCCGCACCAGAGTCAAGAAGAGCTTTGGCCGGAACCCCTTGTACAGTCACGTCCAACACCAAACCTTCATATGGTGTTTTTCTGTTCTCACCTATGAGAGCAGTACGTGCTTGGCACTCACTTCTTACGTGACCTGTTTTTCCACAGGTAAAACATCTTTTATCACCACTCTTTGATACAACATTATCATATTTTACATCATGAGTCTTACAATGTGAGAGACTTCTGGAGGACTGCTTGAACACACCCACTGCCTTCTTTGAAACCTCCTCAGTATTTTGGGTGGCCAATTCCGCCTCCAAATATCTTTCTGTCAAAACAATGGCCTCCGCAGTGGTGCGACAGTTCTGCAGGATTAGGAAGCTCTGCAGATTGTTGGACACTGCAGACATGAATTGCTCTAGGACTATTTCATCCATAAGAGTTTCAACGGTTTTACCATCAGGCCTTAGCCACTTTCCAGCTAAGCTTCTCAGCCTGTGTCCCAATGCCTTTGGGGTCTCACCCCTCTTAAGGTGTGCGGCCCGCAGCATGCGATTATATATGAGGGGGGTTAGGCCTAAGTGCTCCCGGATGGCCTTCACCACCTCGGTATAATCACCTGCTAGCAAAGTGGGCATTGCCCTATAGGCCGACAGCGCCTCCCCGGTGAGAGAAGCTGCCAGTCTAATAGGCCACTGTTCTTTCGGCCATCTCACCGAACTTGCTATTCTCTCGAAGGAGTCGAAAAAATCATCAATGTCATCGGTAACTGTTAACTTCCCTAATGTCAAAGAATCATAGGCCCCTGGTCCTACCGGCCAGCTGCCCTGTCCAGAACTCTGTCCCAGATGACTGGAGGCTTCCTCTTGCACCTTTTGTTGCTGGGCTGCCCAAGCCTCCATCAGCTGCAGGACGGGCTTCTGTTGCTCCTGCAGAGCCAGGATGGTTTGCTAATGTGTTTGACAAGCTAGTTCTCTTTGCTTGTCGAACTGCATTGCCATCCAAGCAAGTATTTCTTTCTGCTCCATGTTGATGGGATTTCCTAGAGAAATAGAGAGAAGAGAAACAAAACCAAATGTGGTCCAATAACACACTCAGCCCCCTTTTTCCTCTCCCTTTTTTTTTTTTTTTTCAAACCAGCATCCACACAAATCTGCCCCTCTACCTTTTACCTGGTAGCAGAGTAGATTCCAGCTTCCAGAAAAGGGTGCAGCAGCTCTACAGCGTAGCCCTCTACGACTGCTGACAGCAAACTCATGGCCTCCTCTCCTGGTTTCCTCCTTCCGGTCCGAATTTTTTCGTGCTCCGGGCCGGGTTTTCCTCTTCCTGTCCGAATTTTTCCTCGATTCCAGTCCGGATTTTCCTCGACACCTGTCTGGGTTTTCCTCGGCTCCGGTCCAGGTTTTCTTTTTTTTTTTCTTCTAGTCCGGGTTTTCCCCAGCTTAGTACTGGTGGTTTCTTTCTTTCTTGTATGTCTTAGGGCGTTATCCCAGTATCCTGCCAGCTACGCCATTATGTCACCAGGTGCCCCCAGTGGCCAGTGGCTATAAGGGCATCCGGCGCATTTATTATTTTTAAGGAGCAATGTGACTTTAAGGGCCTAGTGCATTTTGGTCCTTGTAGTTCTAGCTCCTTGAGAGCACAAATGATCCAAGCCAAGAGTGTAGGGTAACAAGGCTTTATTTCCCCTGTAACGCAATGATTCACTAAGACAAGTAGAAAATAAAGACAGTCCTTTCTTTATTTAAAAGGGGTTCCACCAATATTCAAGCAGATAACTGTTATAGGCTTCACAGTTGAATGCAAGTCCTAGCTGAGGCTTCTTTTAGGTCAAAGCAATTTAAACAATTCAGCAAACAAACGGTTATAAGGTTCACCATCTGTTGCACAGTTCTTTTCTATCTACAATTCTAGCAAGGATTCAACACTATTTGCAGAACAGAAATTACAGTCCATGGATTCCTCTTGAGGCATGGGAATAATATTCTCACATTCAATTTCCATAGACTCCGCATCACTGGCTTCTTCCTTTGAATAGTAGTTTTCACTCCCTGTTACAAACTTACAGGGTCTATCTTGCTGCCAATAAAACTTTCCTGTTAAGCTGTGAGGTATTGTCTTAAAAAGCTCTGCTTTGCTTCCCCTCCACTTATAGGAAATAGCTGCTTTAACAGGGTTTCTATTTGCAAGGCTTTCCTTTAGAATTAAAGATTCAGCATACCTTGGCTTCCTGGAATTGCCACACCTAGAGCTCTCCTTCTGACATACTTCTTTTGGGAGATAGGCTTTTCTGTGCAGTGCTTTGCTTCCAGGGAATTCAGGAAAACCTGGTAAGGATTCCCAATCACTGTGGTTTTCTGAAAAGGTATCTTTATAAAAGGAACCTCTCTTCCTTGTTCCTTGTACTCCAGATCCAACAAAGTTACTTGGGCTGGGAGAGTCACTCCTACGAGACAAACTGTTTCTTCTGGCAGCTTTTCTCTGGACTCCGTCCCTCTGTGCTCTGCCCCTCTGGACTCTATCTGTCTGAGTAAACTTCCTCTGGATTCTGTCCCTCTGGGCTGGCTCTGCGTGGAATCTTTCCTGCTCCACGTTCTTCTTGTCCTGCAGGTCCTGCAGGTTCTCCACCTTCCTTTCCTCTTCCCTCTTCTCTTTCTCCTTCTCATTCTGTCTTGCTGCTCTCTGTTTCTCCTTATAAAGGGAGTTTTGGTTTGAACGTCCCAGGCTTGGCCTCAGGTGCAACTGATTGCCACTTATACAATTAGTGTCTGAGCACGTTGCTTCAGCCTCTGTGGGATTACTCTTGCCCCCTCTGGCTGTGCTGCGATGCAACTGCACTCTCTGCACATTCTCACCTCTATGCAAAATAGGGTTTTTTCCTACTGCTGCAGCTTCCATGGCTCTAGCCCCATGACAATACATACATACATACATACATACAGGGAAAGCGGGCACATACATACCTACAAAGCAAAGCTCACTAGCAAAGCATATTGCCCAGTTATGCATTTTTACAGGATTGTTGTTGGAGGGTTGAGGTTGGGATGATCATGGCTGTTGAATTTTAATTATCAAAATCTTGGGATGAGGAAATGTAAGGTTGGAATTTTGCCTAGGGCACCCAATATCCTTGCGTTTACCCTGGTGCCTGGGATGGGAGGGCACCAGTTCATCTCTGGCATCAGGCAGCAGATTACCTTGAGCTGCCCCTGGCTGTGGAGCAGTTTACACAACTCTAGACTTTCCAGTTCACATTATCCATTCCCAGTGCCCACATTCCCCATACTTATGATCCTCCAAATGGACTTCTGAAATACACACATTCTGCAGTGTGCACAGAGAAGCAACAGACACTGTGCTTCTTTCCATTCAGGATTGCCAGCTCATCCCAGTTTGAACAGACTGATCTAGTACCGATTCCACTTTGTCTCTACCAGACCATACCATACCAGCAGGTTGTTTCCCTTGGACAGCAGGTGGAGACAGAGAAAAACTGAAAGATGACTCTCCACTCCTATAAGGCTGGTGCCCATGCCCCTTCTATTTAGCTTTTCTGTCTCTAACAGATGATGCAGGTCTTGGCTGTACTGGTGCAGCTTTAAGGCACTTTAAGCTGGGGGGGGGGGGTTAGAGAGGGCCTTCTCTTCTCTGACCCTGGTCAAGCTGGGGGTAGTTGGGCAACAGTCCTTGGGGATGGCAGCTGATTTCACTGCCCCTCTCTGTAGGAACTCCTGTTGGGATTGACCCCTTCCACCATGGATATTCTTTGCACCTTACCTCAGGCTCAGGATTAGCAGGTCAGAGGGCTGTTGGTGCGATGGGTAGTCTTCTCTGATCAGAGTCCGGGTGCTTTTCATTGGCAATGAGTCCCCCTTTCTTTGTGGATGTGGCTGAGGTCTCTAGGAGATTTTATACTGTAAGTAAGGCATGGCTGGCCCATGGCTTTGATGGTCCAGTGGGGTGGGTGGCATAAAGTTTGTAAAAAAAAAATATTACTAAGTCCTGGCAGCGAGACCAATGAAATTGCTATCAGAAGGGAACCCATGCCCTGGTCATTTTCCTGGCTCCTCGATCAATCTTGGATGACCTCCATTCTGGGTCCCTAGTATGAGTAAGAGTTGTTTGGTATGTAAGGTCCTTTGGCTGGGGGATGCTGCAGTGACTTGTGCAGAGTGTGTTGCAGCAAGGTCTACTGACAGAAGGAATCATGTAGTGCCCCATACCCTTGATTGCAGTCAGGCTGGTGGTATGGGGCCTTGTGGTGGACCAGAGACTACTGGGGGTGATAGTCGGGAGGAAGCTGGACTCTGAGTAACTGAAATCACAATTTTTGTTGGGTTTAGTAATCCAACCATGACACTGAAATCATGGTCCCATTTCAAGCAAGGTAATACTGTGTGGCCGTTGAATACAAGCTCTGTGCCTGAGAGCCCTTAAAGAGGTTTTGTTTTTCATTTTTAATAGCTAATTATTTTTCTGCTGTATGGCAAAAGAGGAATTTTTTGTGCTCTTGGGTAAAGCTATTTTTCTGCTGTTAGAGTTCTTTTTCTTCCTCCTCTAGTCTTCAAGTTCAAAGGGGTAAGCAAGCATTTTGAAGTCGCTGACCTCATCAGGTTTTAGATGCCTCACTTCCCACCCCAACTCTCAGCCACCCCATGTGAGAATTCTTCCTATATAGGGCAACCCCAAATTAACTTGGTGACAAACTATTTGCCATTGCTCTAAGGTAAGTTTATAAAGAGAACACATTTATCTATACACTTCAGACACATGGACGCCAATTCAATGAAGTGTGTCCTCTGGCTATCCCGACATCCAGACATCCAATTCTGCTCCCACAGCAGTTACAGAGTCCTGCAGGAGCAGAATCACAGCATAAGGCTGGGACATCCAGAATGTGCCCCTATTCAGGCACCCAAGATGCCCCGACACTTGCCCGGCTAGCCCAGTCAGGCTCTTGCATGAAGCCACAGTGCCATGGCATTATGTTACCATGGCACCATGGCTCCATACAGGAGCCATGATCCCCAGCAGAACCAGAGAAATTCCTTTCCCCACTGCCTGACCTCCAATCAGGCCTGCCATGGCCAGGGTCGTGCCGCAGGGAACTCCCTGCACCCCCTCACCTTCCTTTTCTAGCCTGGGTCTTCCATCCTCCTCCATCCAGGGGGACTTGTTCCACCTCCGAGGTGGAATAAGTCCCCTGTGCAAATAGACAGTCCCAGACATACAGGGCTCAGAATCATCCCTCTACATCCAGGGTCAGGTTCCTGCCCATTGCCCACTCTCGCTCCACCTCTGGCCTGCACCCTCCTGCCCACGAACAGAGCTCTCTGCACATCTTGCCTGTACATGCAGGGAGTTCTATCTGCTGCATTGGCGCCCCAGCGTTTAGCAGGTTTGGACGTCCGAATTAGACATCTAGACCTGCTAAATGCGGGTCAGAATGACCCCCCACAATATCCAAATTTGCTAGTGTAAAGTAATAACTTTCTTGTAAGGAAGTAGGCTACATACAGAGGCATAGCACAGTGCTGTTAGAACACACATAAGAGGTTAGCTGCTTTTCTCTTAAAGGACAGCTGAGGAAAAGTTAGGTCCCTCTTGTTTACTTCAACAGGTATCAAAACTCCACCAACTGAATGATGGTTGGGAAAAATCAAAACTGTTGCCCCCATTACCTTCTGCTTCTGTCCAGACAGTGCAATGCCAGTTCCATGTGCAAGATGCCTGCAAGCAGAAGCCCTGATGAAACAAGTGGAGGAGCTCAGAAAAGAGGTAGTGAGGCTAAGAAGCATTCGAGACAGTGAGAAGTATATTGATGAAATGCTTCTTGAAACATCCAAGCTCTCCGACAGAGGTGAAAATGGGATGCTACAGAATGAAGAGAGTTGGACATGAGTGAGCAGAGCCTGCAGAATCAACAACCCAACTCTTCCTGCTCTCGAACTGAAGAACCAGTATGCAGCCCTGGAAGAGGAGGAGTTGAAAACATCCCAGGAAAGGGAAGAACCAGAGCTCAAGCACCTCAAAGTTGCAGAATCAGTGATCACAAGCAAGCGAAGGGTAGTGGTGACTGATGAATCTCTTCTGTGGGGTTCTGAGGCATCCTTCTGCTGACCAAATTTGATGTCCAGAGAGTTGTGCTGTCTGCCAGGTGCCAAAATCTGAGATGTTACTAAGAGTTTGCAGAGACTCATCAAGCCTACTGACTATTCTCCGATGTTGCTCATCCATGTCAACACAAATGATACTGCTAGGTATCTCTTCGAGCATATCAAAAATAACTTCATGGCTCTGGGACAGAGAATGAAGCAAATAGGTGCTGAGTGGTATTGTCTTCAATCCTCCCTATTGAGAGTAAAGGCCGAGACAAAGAAGCTCGCATCCTGGAGTTGAATGTGTGGCTGTGTAGATGGTGGCATTGAGAGTGTTTTGATTTCCTGGACTATGGGATGATTTTCTAAGGACTGCAGAGCAGAGATGGTGTCCACCTATCCAAGAAGGGTCAAAATGTTTTCCATAGCAGACTAGCTAACCTATTGAAGAGGATTTTAAAATAGTTTCGTTGGGGATAGGTGAAGAAAACCCCCAGGTAAGTAAAACATTAAATACCTCTGTTGAAATGGGTAAAAGGGACAACATCTGGAAAGCAGTGTGCATAAATGCCTGTAGTATGGGAAATAAAATTCCAGATATTGAGGCTTTAATGGAAGAGGCTGACTTGGATTTAGTGGTGGCTTTGGAGACATAATTCATTGACAACCATAACTTGTATGTAATTATATGGTCTATATTTATTCAGGAAGGACAGAATAGAAAAAGGGGAGAAGTGGCACTACATATAAAAAATAATATTAAAACTATAGAATTCCAGAGCTTAAAAGGGAGCGAGGAAACACTGTGGGTTAAACTAGAAAGAGGGAATGGGAAATCCATTTGCATTGGCAGGATATACAGATCTCCTTCCCACAGAGAAGAAGAGGAGGGAGATTTTATAGAAGACATATGCAGTATTGCTATGAAAGGAGAAGTGCTACTGAGAGGTGATTTCAATATGCTGGAAGTTGACTGGCACATCCCTGCTGCGATGTCATCTAGAAGTAAGGAAATCACGGATTCTCTACAGGGGGAACTATTCTGGCAACTGGTAACAGAATCTTTACGTGAAGGCGCCATATTGGACTTGATGCTTACCATAGGAAAAGTGTTTCTGATGTTATAGTGGGAGATCATCTTGCACCCAGTGATCACTAGATGATGTGGTTCAGTATAAGGACTAGGGCTGATAAAATCGATTCAAAAGTGAGGACTTTAGGAAAACTAACTTTGCCAGGATGAGGCAATATCTCAAGGAGTCATTAGCGGGATGGAAACAGCTGAGGGATGTAAAAAAGCAATGGGCAAAACTGAAAGGGGATATTTTAAAGGGCAGCAACCCTTTTTGTTAGACAGGTAAATAAATGTAAAAGGAAAATGGAGGCCACTATGGTTTTCAAAAGAAGTAGCTGAAAAGGTGAATAAAAAGAGGGTGGCCTTCATAGAATAGAAGAGATCACAGAAAGAGGAAGACGAGTATCAATATTTGGAAAAACTTAGAGAAGCTAGGAAAGTAATCAGGAAAGCAAAGATACAAAAAGAAGAAGAAATAGCCAATGCAATAAAATGGGGGGGGAGAAAACATTTTTCAGATATGTTAGTGAGAGGAGGAAGTGCAAAAGTGGTATTGCTAGACTCAAGGGGGAAGGGGAGGAATATGTCGAAGCTGATGAGGATAAAGCGGAATTGCTTAACAAATATTTCTGTTCTGTTCGGTGTTCTGTCTCCATCTGATGGTAGGAGGAAACCAGCTGGTATGGACTAGTCTGGTAAGTCTCAAGGAAAGGAAATTTCTCCTTTTGTCACACTGGTTTCTTTTAGATAATCAGAAGTACAAATCCATGAGTCCAATTGGACAAATCCATGCATGCAATAAGGTAAAACCAGGACTAAATCAGCCTGTTTGGACAACCTAGAATGAACTGGCAACCCTATCACCCTTCTTCTACCATGCAATACAGTCCTCCAGTAGTTTTTAATCCCTTTACTGTTACCAAGTCCAATTTCACCCAATCCTGTAAAACTACGATTAGAATTATTTGATAGCATCATTGACCTGTTTATGTTACCTATTTCAACCTATGTTCTCTGTAAAATGTTCTGTTTTCTGTAAACCGCTTTGACCTTGTGAAAAGCGATATATAAATCTAGCTAAATAAATAAATGTGGTAGTGAAATATGATGTCTATTGAGAACTGAACAAAATGTCATTATATTAAAGCCTGTACCTCCAGTTCTTAATACACATTCCATATTCCCAAGCAATGAAAGTAAAATATTTCTCCTAACAACTCAACAAAGATGGATTTCCTGCCATATTTTAGAACATACAGTAAGAACATAAGAAATGCCATACTGGGTCAGACCAAAGTCCATCAAGCCCAGTATCCTGTTTCCAACAGTGACCAATCCAGATCACAATGCTCGCCTGGGGTAAGCAATAGATTCTTTGGGTCCTCTTTAATAATGGTTATGGACCTTTCCCCCAGGTACTTGTCCAAACCTTTTTTAAAGGAGAAAAACCAGCGGAGGGCATAAACCACAGCCTACCAAAGGGTGTAGATAGAATCAACTTTATTGAAGGGTCCGCTGGTTTTTCTATTGTATTTTTGCGGAAGGCCCTCTTCTTTTGGTTCCTTCAAACCTTTTTTAAACCCAGCTACACTAACAGCTTTTGCTAAATCCTCCAGTAGCAAATTCCAGAGTTTGATTATGCGTTGAATAAAAAAATATTTTCTCTTATTAGTTTTAAATGGGTTACATTGTAGCTTCATTGTATGTCCTCTAGTTTTTCTACTTTTTCATGGCATAAAAAAATGATCTATGCTTATCAGTTCCATTCCATTCTTTAATTTTTAGACCTCTATCATATCATTCCACAACCGTCTCTTTTCCAAGTTGAAGAGCCCCAACCTTTTTCAGCCTCATAGCGGCTCCTTTCATCCCTTTTACTATTTTTGTTGCTCTTCTCTGTATCTTTTCTAATTCTGCTATATCCTTTTAAGATATGGCAACCAGAAGTGAACACAATATTCAAGGTGTGGTCGCAAAATACAGAAATAGTAGAGATGCAGAATACCCCATGCTGACATAATCCAATTCATATAAATTGAAAATAATTACTTTTAATTATCTACCGTTGTTGTCTGGGCATTTTCTTTTTCTAAATGAGTTGGTTATGATCTCTTTTCAAATGTCCTTGTGTCTATCTTTTCAACATCTCCTTTCAATTTCTTCTCTATCCGCCTGTCTTCTTCTCTTCCTTCTTAGATAAAAAGGAAGGATCACTCTAACTCTAACCCTTTCTATTCCACATTACTTGCTCCTCTGCCTCTGGTTCCCAATTCCAGTCCTGGAGGGCCAAACACCATTCAGGTTTTCAGGCTGTCCCTAATAAATATGCATGAGATGTCCCTAATAAATATGCATGCACTGCCCCCATTGTATTCAAATGTATCTCATGCATATTCATTAGGGACAGCCTGAAAAACTGAATGGCGTTTGGCCCTCCAGGACTGGAGTTGGGAACCTCTGCATATCCACTCAGATCTATATTTTACCCTCAATCTCCTTTTCTCTTGCCCTCCAGTCCTCAGTCTCCTCCTTTTCACCTGTCACCTAACTGCCAGCTTCCTATCTCCCACTCTCCCCCCTCCTCTAGCTCTCCTATTGCTCTCTCTGTCTATCTCCTTCCTCAGTCTCCTATACCCTTTCTACCTTTCAGCCACTCTCTAGTCCTATATTTGTACTCACCACCCTCAACCTTCACCTACCATCCTTTGTCTCTCATTCTCTCACCAGCCCTAGCTCCTTCCCTGTCACTCATTCCCTCCCTGTCTCTCCACCCATTCTTCAATCTCTCATCCCCTACACAACGTCCTACCATATTATTCCTCTTTCATCATCTCCCCAGCCCCATTTCTACCCTCTTTGTTCCCTTTTAGAGATTCATCTCTTTTCAGTCCTCTAGGTCATTCACAATGGGTCTCAACTCCCCCCCTCAACCTTTCTTCCCTATTTCTTACCACCATATCATACCCTTACTCATATCTATCAGTTACTAAGTACTGTCCCATCCAAATTTCTAGTCAATCTACTACTATTACTACTTATCATTTGTATAGTGTTAAATGGCGTACGCAGCGCTGTACAAACAGATGTAAGAGACAGTCCCTGCACATCAGAGCTTACAATCTAATCAAGATGAACAGTATCACAAAACTGGGAACTAGAGTATGGTAAGTATTAATATTTTTATGCAAGGACTTATGGGGGTGATATTCAGTGGCTGTGGCTAGCACTTGTAAAGTGCATAGCCGTCGCCTCTGAATACTACCCCCAGATATTCAATGCCGGGGCATATCCAGTCACTGGCACTGACAATCCAGGTCGCCGCAGAACCCATCACTTACCAGGCAGCAGCGATTTAAGCTTATACGGGTAAAGTTAGGCCAGCCTTTTCCGGCCTTACTTTCCCACTTTTCACTAACCAGGCAGTGGCTCAATAATGCCGCTGCCTGGTTAGCCATGAGTACTGCCTCCGCTCCACCCTGGAACTCCCACAACATGCCCCAATGCTAAGCACTTATCACTGGAGGGGGGGGGGACCACCGGCTGCCATGGATATCCCTCAAAATAGAATATTTTTTAAAAAACATCCTGCAGACAAAGACAGATGCAGATCTAGCAAGATCTCAACACTGTACGACCAGGCAGTGGGAAAATATGCAGATATCTCCCAAAGTCAGCATACACATGTATCTGTGCATGGACAGCACGCTACATGTGCAGAACAGGAGGCGGTCAATGGTGGATCTCCACATGCAAGTGACTGTATTTTGGCTGATGCATGTTTAAATTAAACATGTAAATGCTGCTTGGGGCAAAATGCACATGCTCACCTGCACACTACATCCTCATGGCATATCGTCCCCTGCAGAATATGTTTCCGGTCCCTGCATACTGCAGCGGCCATTAGAGATCCAAATATAGTAGAGCACCAACATGGTGGCCAGGAGGGAGCACACCTTCTCAGATGAGAACAGTGACCTCTTGATGCACCTAGTGCTCTCCAAAGAGCATAAGCTTTTCCATCCCCAGGGTCAGAGACCACTCCATGCTGCAGCACAGAGGACTTAGGGGAAGCTCTGGATGGCTGTGGCTATGCATGTCCAAACCTTGACTCACAAATATACTCCAACACCTGTTAGGCTGCATGCCGGTTCAGAGATGACACCACTCTGGTGGGCAGCAACAAAGCTTTGCTTGCAAGAGTTCCCCTGCAGCCTGCAAAAGAGCATATACACACACCCACACTCCATAAATCTAAATACACACACCCACACTCCATAAATCCATATACACACACCCACACTCCATAAATCTAAATACACACACCCACACTCCATAAATCCATATACACACACCCACACTCCATAAATTGCAAATGGCATGGCAGGCTCTTGCAAACGCTGTAGCCTCTGACACTGCCAGTTGCTAGCATGTGACCAATAAACAAACACAGCTGCTGTGAACATGCTCACATGCATATGGTACATGCATATATCATCCCTGCCACTACAGGATAGCCATGGTGCCAGCCAAGCATGTTTGGTCTAGTAACCTTAGTTCATCCCAGTCCACAGGACACACTTACCACTTATGCTCTGCAAGTAGCTGCATGTCCAGTCCAGGTCCCTACAGGGCACAAAGAAAGAAATACAACCAAAACCATGCATAGAGATGCTGCTTACTTTGTACAGCAGTCATGAGCTCTCCTCAGCTCTCATAAGAACAAAAGAAATGCCATTCTGGGTTAGACTAAGATCCATCAAGCCAATATCCTGTTTCCAACAGGGGCCAATCCAGGTCACAAGTACCTTTCGGTTCCCAAAAAGGTGCACAGGCTGGCAGAGAAACCCAACCGTGGAAAGGCAGATGCCACAGCTACAGTAATCGAGAAGCAGACAGACAGGCCCAACACAGATGTTCCGCATGATCAGGGAAGGGGATTCTAAGGGTGGCAGGAACAATTACATTAGTGAACACGTTTTAAAAATTTAGCTGGGTAAACCTCCAAGAACCTGCTAAATTTGCCTTTCCAAATTTACAGGGCAGACAAATTTAGCGGATGAGAAAATGGGCAGCTCTGGAAGCATTTCTGAGGCAGGTTTTATGTTAGCTGATCAGCAGGTAATTTGAGCACATAATTTTATCAAGTCTTGTACCCATGTATGTGACCACATTTTGTCCTGCCAGATTTAGGAAATATTTGCCTCTAAATCTAGGGTCATATACATGCATAAAGGACCTTTTATAAAATACCAGCTGGCATAAGAGTCATGCTTTGGCATGAAAGCACATACTTTGGAGGTAGACATAGGGACACAATCGGTGGAGGGCAGTTGAAGTTTTCACAGATGCATGTAGACTGTAAAATGCCTTAATCTACGCTTGAATATTTACACCTTCTCGCCAGTAGATGTACGTAATCACGCCTACATTCAAGGCATCTTCTCTGCCATATACAGTATGCTAGTATTTGATAAAGACAATTAGGCGCCTGCTTGTCTTTATAAAATAGTGTTTACATAATGCCTCTGTAGGCATCTCCCCAAGGCACCGAGTTATAAAATTACCTTCCACATGCATAAAATTGATCCGCATTTCAAAAGAAACCAATGCTGTTTGCATTGACACTGACTGCATAAGTCCTTTAAAATATCAGGCTCCTGGATTTTAGGTGCTGCTTAGAATTCAGCTAAAATTAACCAGATTAAATGATCCAGTTATTGTTGCCATTCAGAAGCTCATTGGAAATTGATCCATTGCCGTGATAATTAGGGATGCATATTTGTTTGAAACATAAGAAAGGTCAAGGACATTTTCTGTGTCACTTCCTATCATTTTAAACCTGAAATGACAGGAAAAAATCCTGAAATTTCAGTGTGTTTTAGCTTGATAGTACGCACTATTGCTCAGTAGTGCACCTATTGATAAATAACGTGCACTACTGATGACACTACCCCCAAAGCAAAAAAACAAATAAAACCTACCAAAGTGTAAAATCCTGTAGAAAATATCGAAAACTAAAAACAAAATTAAACGCTTTGGGGTATGTTTAGTAAAAAACGGTAGCAGCTTCCGTGCGATATTGGAGCTGTGCTGTTTAGTAAACATACCCCTTTGTCTTGCACACCCCAAGTGACAATGAGTGTTATTTACTTGATCCTAAAGCTGTATGCCTGAAATAAGAGACACTGGAGCTCATGTACTAACATGTTTACTGGACTCCGTCGCATCAAAGTCTGCTACTCATGCAAATGACCTTGCTAGCAAACTTTTACAAGAAATTTTTCTTGCAAGATGACTGAAAACAAATAACAACTCATTGAAGTTTTCTTTTTTTTTTTACAAAAACCTGCATATGAAGATATTTTCACATGCCGGTTTTCAAAAAAAATCATGTTAATGAGCCATATGGCATGCTTTTACATTACATCAGCTCAAATTTATGACTTTGCATAAAGTTTTACGCACAGCAGACAACATTTGAACATTTACAGCATTGACTGGTCGAAATTTTCAAAAGCAATTTTTTCCCAGAAGGCTGCAGCAGCCAGTGGAGTAGAGGAGTAGCTTAGTGCTTTGAGAAAGAGGTTGTGATGTGGGGAAGCTTGACTTCACATGCTGCTGCTCCTACTGACACTCTTTGGGGCATGTTTACTAAACTGCGGTAATGTCATTCCGCGGTAAAGGTAGAGATGCCCATATAAAGGAGTGGGCGGGGCAGCAGTAAAGCTGTGTGTCAGATTAGGCGCGTTAGAAGGCACTGTAGAAGGCACGTGCCTACGTGCCTTATAAAGCGCCATGTAATGCGCCGTATAAGGTGCGTTATAAGGTGCCTTATACTGTGAACATAAGAACATAAGATATGCCGTACTGGGTCAGACCAAGGTCCATCAAGCCCAGCATCCTGTTTCCAACAGTGGCCAATCTAGGTCATACGTATCTAGCAGTTTCCCCAAAAGACACAGGTTCCACAATGCTTGTACTGGGTCAAGCATTGATATCCTGGGTCCCATCTTAATAATGGTTTATGGACCTTTCCTCCAGGAACTTGTCCAAACCTTTTTTAAACCCAGCTGTGCCTAATTAGGAGCCTTGTAACGTATTTTAAGGAGTGTTGATAGCTGTGGAGAGGGTACTTAGTGGCTGGCAGCACAGATCTGCAAAAATATGACTGTCACAGGCAAGCAAAATATCTGCCCTGGACAGGAGGGAACAACAAGGAATTGAGCCCATGACCTCTGCCTCCCAGGTCATCAACATAACCAGTGGGCTACAGCTCTATAGTGTCTAACACAGGGGTGGGTACCTCCGGTCCTGGAGGGCCGCAGACCAGTCAGGTTTCAGGTTTTCGGGATATCCCTAATGAACATGCATGAGATATATATGCATTAGAGATATCCTGCCAACCTGACTGGTTTGTGGCCCTCCAGGGCTGGATTTGGAGACCCCTGCCTTATACCTCTGTCATTTAAGATCGTGAGTGGGCAAGGTACAGATGTCCTAGACATCGAAAGGGTATATAGAATGTGTCACAATTTTTTGGTGGTGGTGAGAAGTGAGGAGGACTGTGACAAATTCTATCTAACCTTTTTGATGTCTTGGACATCTGAACCTTGTCCACTCACAATCTTAAATGACAGAGGTGTAAGGCAGGGGTCTCCAGATCCAGCCCTGGAGGGCCACAAACCAGTCAGGTTGGCAGGATATCTCTAATGCATATATATCTCATGCATGTTCATTAGGGATATCCCGAAAACCTGACTGGTCTGCGGCCCTCCAGGACCAGGTTTGCCCACCCCTGGTCTAACACAATGCTGGCTGGCTACAGAAAGACTGCAGGTGACCACACAAGCTGTCTGCTGTGTTTATCAGGATAGAGTAGACCCACCCATACCCATGATGCACTGCACATGCAGATCAGCAGCCTCTGTCTGATCACAAGATGGGGTATGCGCCACTAGAGCACCCCGGCCTGGTAGGGGGAGCTGACCGTGTGTGTTACTGGCACAGAATAGCTACAGACCGTGACAGCATGCGGTTCCTGTGCTCACCCTGAGGGTGAAGTGGGGGGCCCAGCACCAGGTCCGCAGCACATGGCATGGCTGAAACAGGCTGTGCTGCAGGTCCTTATCAGTGTCAGTATGTGATAGGTAGTCCTTGCAGATACGCCTATGTCCATCTGTATTCCCTCGTCATGTCTAGCCCTTGTGGACTATGATGCACTCAGAGTAGTGCATATCCTGTGTGGGTACCATGGTCAAAGAATGCGTGAAGGGTGGTATGCAGACCCTAAAGTGGATTATATGAGCACCATCCAACCCGCTCCTGTGGGTCAGGGTGGGGAACAGGATCCCCCCACCAACAGATCCACAGTCTACATCCCTGCAATGGTGGCAGTAGAGGGGACCATCGACCCCAGTCTTGCTGGGGAACAGATACCCTACAGGGCAGGCAATGCAGATCTGTACGTATCCATAAGGCAATGGCAGACAGTAGGCCTGGAGATGCTCAGCTGCCCCTCACCACTATCTGACATTCTCCAGCAGTAAACCCAGTGAGCCTCCAGCCGCTGCACCCTGCAAGGTGTTCCAGCCATACACATACTAACTACAGACAGTCTGCTAGCTAGGTCATAGTGCATGTTCCTGGAGGGGATGTGAGCACACACACCAAGCAACTAAGTCAGTGATTGGGCCCCAGAAAAAGAAAACCACAAATATCACTTGAGAGAAATACTATATAGCACTATGGGGGAACCTGGCCATGCCGTGGTTCCTGCTCAGTCAGGGTGAGAGTGACCTCCCAGCAGGACATGCTGTGGCCACCTTGTCCATGCAGGTTATGGCCGGGCACTACAATGTCCGAGCCATTGCCCTATGCCCTGTGCAGATGCATCCAGGCCAGGCCACCCTGTCCAGGCTATACCCACAGTACCTTGCTCCTCATTATGCACATTGGCAGGCTTACACTGGCAACAGTGCAAGCAGTGTGGGCTGAGGAAGGTGTTGGCAGACACCACACACTGGATAGACAGACACACACTCCCACACCTATGCCAGCATTGTGCAACTATAGAGGCTCTTGGCAGCCCTGGCCACTGCAGCAGTCCTGGGCACAGTGCAGGCATGGCTATGGTACGCAATACTGTTGGGGTCAATCCCCAGGGTGGTGAACATTGTCAGACACCAGACCTGAAATACAATCCACAGACATCAGAGAGGTTGGTATGATACAGCTCAATGAGCAGATTGTGCTTAACTTAGGAATTGCTATCTGCCAGTAATCATACCAACCTCTTGATATATGTGTACCAGGTTTAGGGTGGCATTGCTAGGGTATGTAAGTGCTAGTATTGGGAGATGCACACAGGGTCCAACATCCTGCCTCTCCAGGAGGCTTTGGATACTGGAGCCTGTGGGTGCAGGTTTGTCTGCCCCTGTTGGCCGCTGCTCTAGGGCAAAGGTTCACAACTCCATTCCTGGTGGGCCAAACACTGTTCGAGTTTTCATGCTGTCCCTAATGAATATGCATGAGATACAGCTGCATACCATGGGGATGGCGCATAGAAATACAGCACAGACATCTGTATTAGAGACAGCACGAAACCTGAATGGTGTTTGGCCCTCCAGGACTGCAGTTGGGAAACTCTGCTCTAGGTATTGTGCATGTTTATGGTGTCTGTGCTCTGTAGGGTAAAACATAGGCGTTTAAGGCATGTTTATGTTATCTGCAATGAAGGTTCCGTCTTTATTACCATGTTTTAGTAGTGGGTAAAATATGGAGACTGTGTTGACAGGAACCACAGCTGGGACTTGAACCTGTGACCTTCTGCTCTTGAGCACACTGGCTGTGTGTGCTGCACCACTGTGTTGCCACAGAGATAGTGCAGTCCCTGGGGATGCCATGACTGTTCGTCAGACAAGGCCTCTCTGTTGCAATGCATGGCACCCACCTACACAGGGCTAGGCCATGGTCTGCTCTGGGCTGCTGCCACTGCCCCCTCCACTGCCAGTACCCTTCTGCCACCATGCTGACATGCCCTTCTGCTGGTGGTGCGCAGTCGCAGGCCATCCAGTGTTCCAGTAGGTGGCTGCCTATGGTGCGGTTTCTGGGGTAGGGGTGCCCGCATATATGTCCACGCTTCCCCCCAGCACCGCCTGCCAATGTTCTGTGCCCTTCGGGGTACCTGCTAGGTACTATCCCCTGTGACACTGTGGGAAACACACTCGTGCCCATGTTGGGCCCTCATCAGTTGCTGTCTGGCTGCTCTACTGTTTCAGCATTCCTATGGGCCACCTAGGCATCACCCTGGGCCACAGTGTGGCCCAGCTGCACCACAGCATGTGCCGCCTGCAGCCCTCTGTATTCCCTTTTCCAGCATCTGTCCAGTTGCCCATTCCAACATGCCCACCCTGCTGTTGCGGAACATGTGCACACCATAGACAACCTGTCCAAAAACAAGGGGAAACCGTGATCAGTGCTATTTCACTGTGGGATCATTCACCTTGTATGGGGACAGAGCATAGACCCTTCCAAAATTAATATCCTTTTTTTGGAGCTTTCTCGGTAGTGTTTTTTGATGTTTCCCATTCATATCACTATTGGCCAGCTTGGTTATGTTTGTTTTACATTTTGTTCAGGTCATTTTCAGTGTTTATTTGCCCTTTTGTTCTTTGCACATGTATCACACATCACTTTTTGTAGGTTTCCCTGGCTTTACTGTACATTGCTGACTGAAATGGTTTCTCTCTCCTGCAATTGTGTGCTAATGCCTGGTTTTCAGTTGCGTTAGGATTCAGCCCTCAATTCCTTCGCGTTTGTGTGAAAGGGGCCTCTCCCCGCCCACTCCCTGCCCATTGACCCCTTCTCCCCGCCCTCTCTCCACCCTTTTTTGCACTTAATGCTGCCGGGAACGTTAAGGCGCCTTAAGGCGCCTTAACGGTACAGAATGTCCCGTTAAGGCGCCTTATGGCGACTTAAGGCGCCTTAACATAGCCGCTGCTACGTTAACACAGTTTAGTAAACATGCCCCTTTGTGACCTTGGGCAAGTCACTTCACCTCCTTTTTCTCAAGTACAACTCAATTGTAAGTCAATTTGGACAGGGAAATAACTCAAATACCTGAATACATAACTCACCTTGAGCTCAGAGGTGGAAAAGGAAAATCTAAAATCCAAATGTGCAAAACATACATTACAGCTTTCTGTGAGGAAATAAATCACCTTTTAGTAAAGCAGTCTCATTGCCTTCTAATTAAGTGTATGTTCCTAAAATTATTACAATACTGCACTCTCTTTTATTTTCCAAATTTTAGAGGATGCCACTCTTAATCTGTATGTGTTTTGTTGCAGATGAACTATTAAAAGAAATGCCTTTTCCTTTGAATACCATGGAGGTGATGGATCCATTTAACTTAGCAAACTGGCTAGATGTTCATCATCAAGAAATAAATAAGAAGAAATCCTTAAATATTTTTGGAGACAAATTTGAAACAGAGGTAGATATAAACCTACCAAAGATGAGATTTTTCTTTTTATTTCATCAGCCTTAAAGGGATTCTTTTACTAAAATGAGGTGAGTCTTTGTACTCACTGTACCCCAATGGTGTTCCCAACCCCTTGGCGCACCCCTGCACTGCCGGTGCCCCCCCCCCCATGGTGTAGTATGGCACTGCACACCTTGATGTACCCCCCCCCCCCACTCCCTGCCAGGCCCACAGAAGCAGCATGGCAAACTTACTATTAAGCTGTCTTACCGTGGTGCCTCCTGCATCAGAGCCGCTTGCTGTTCTCTCCCAACCAAAGTCAACGAGGGGGACATTGGATCCCATCCAAAGTCAACGAGACTTTGGCCAGGAGAGAAGAGTGGCTGGCCCTGGAGCATGAGGCATCACTGCAAGCCAGCTTAATGATTGCTTTGCCACACTGCCTTTATGAGCCCAGCGGGGATGCACCTCCCTCCTGGCCAGAACCCAGGGCAGGCTGCACCCACCACCCTGCCCTTGGTACGCCACTGCCACACCCTAAGTACCAAAGTTAAAGAATGCTAAGTGCAAAACCTATGTGGGAAATGGGGGGAGGGGCACAGCCAGCATCTGTCCCTCATTCACTGAGCAGAGCAGACACTTAACCAAATGTGGAGGCCACACCCCCTGTCTCTGCAGGTAGCACAGGAGCACCCATGAGAACCTGATCCCAAGCAGAGAAGAAAACAGAAGTGGAAGTGCTACATGGGGATGCATGGACACCTGCCAGCATCCAATCCTACTCCTCTGCACCTCCGATCACCCCAAAGATAACAACCTCCCTCCCTCCCCCCCCCCCCCTGTGCAGTTAGCCCATGATTCAAGACTCCCCTGGGATAAAAATGGCCCCTTGGTAGCCGCTTCACTCCACAGCCCTCCCTCTAAGCCCCTTGGGCTCTCACTCAAAAGGGCTCCCGGATTCCCCCCCAGTAAGACCCCATGCAGCAGTTATCCCCATGATCCAAAGCCCCCCTACCCTGAAGAAGGCCCCCCCCCACCTCATGACCTCTCTGAGCCCCCTGGGCACTCACTCAGATGTGCTGCTTTGTGTCTAGTATTCAGAGCAGGAAAAATCCTCCTTCATTCCTGATCCATCATTGCCAAGGTTAAAAGTGGCAGATCTGACTCCTAGCAGTAATCTTGTGGTACTATCACTAAGTGTTAATCTGCCAAAGTCAGTACTATGAGATTACCCTAGGAGGCAGAGCTGACATTTTGAACTCTGTCAGTGACAGAGTAGAAACAGAGAAATATAATGACAGAAAAAGACCACATGGCCTATCTAGTTTGTCCTTCCATATCAACAACTACAACAGTCCCCTTATTACCTTTAGAGATCCTCTGTGTTTGTCCCATGCTTTTTTGAATTCAATTACTGTCCTCATCTCTACCACCTCCACTGGGAGACTATTCCATGGATCCACTACTCTTTCCGTAAAGAAATATTTACACATATCACTCCTGAATCTATCTCCCTTCACCCTCATCCCATGTCCTCTCATAGCAGAACTTGCTTTCAATTGAAAGAGGCTCTCTCCCTGAACATTTATGCCACGGAGGTATTTGAACATCTCAATCATATCACCTCTATCCCGCCTTTCCTCTAAGGTGTACATATTAAGATCCTTAAGTCTGTCCTCATAAGCTTTATAATGAAGACCACTAATCATTTTAGTAACCACCCTCTGCACCGACTCCATCCTGTTCACATCCTTTTGAAGGCGTGATCTCCAGAATTGCACACTATACTCCAAATGAGGTCGCACCAAAGACTTTTACAGAGGCATTATCACCTCCTTTTTTCTGCTAGCCATTCCTCTCCATATGCACCCAAGCATCCTTCTAGATTTTGCCGTCGCCTTTTCTACCTGTTTAGCTACTTTAAGGTCATCAGACACAACCACGCCTAGGTCCCGCTCTTCTTTAGTGGACAAAAGAACTTTACCCCCTATACTATATTGCTCCCTTGGATTGCTGCAGCCCAAATGCATAACCTTACATTTTTTAACATTAAATCCCAGCTGTCAAATTCTAGACCATTCTTCAAGCTTAGCTAGATCCCTCCTCATGTTATCTTCACCTTCCTGGGTGTCTACTGTATTGCAGATTTTGGTATCATCCGCAAAGAGGCAAACCTTACCCGACAGCCCTTCCGCTATATCACTAACAAAGATGTTAAAAAGAATCGGACCAAGGACAGATCCCTGGGGCACACCACTGGTAACATCCTTCTCCTCAGAGTGAGCTCCATTTACCTGTACTCTTTGTCGCCTCCCACCCAACCAATTTCTAACCCAAGCAGTAACTTTAGGGTCCATCCCTAGGGTGCTCAGTTTTTTTATAAGTCGCCTATGAGGAACAGTGTCAAAGGCTTTACTGAAATCTAAATACACCACATCTAGGGCTCTCCCTCGGTCCAACTCCCTGGTCACCCAGTCAAAGAAATCAATCAGATTAGTCTGACAAGACCTGCCTCTGGCGAATCCATGCTGCCTCGGATCCTGTAATCTGCTGGACTCTAGAAACTTCACTCCAGAGGGGGAGCACTCCTGCTCCAACCACTAGATACCAAGCAGCAGTTTGAGAGCTCAGGGGGCTCATGAGGTGGGGGGATAATTAGGGGGGCCTTCTTCAGGATAGGGGGGCTTTGGATTGTGGGGATAACTGCTGCATGGTGGTCTTACTGAGGGAAATCAGATGCTTGGGGGGATGGGACCAGATGCTGTGAGGGGGGTCTGATGCTCAGGGGGTGGTATTGGAGGCTTAGCAGGGTGGGGATCGGAGGCTCAGAGAGTGCTATTGAATACTTGGGGGGGGGGGGATTTGATCCTGCGAGCTATTGTGTTTGGGGAGGGGAAGTAAGGTTCTGCCACTAACACTATTTCGCATCTCTGTGCAATGGGCAAGTGGCTATACTTTATGCCACATCTTCAAGTGGTGTTAAGTGCAGCTGCATTAACAGCAGTCATGACAGCTAGTGTGCACCCCGGGCCGGTGCAAGAGTATTTGGCGCCCTAGGCAAACCTTCACACTCGTGCCCCCCCCCCCCATTGTTTTTCAGGAGCTAGACTCCCTCTCTTCCCCCTTCCCACACGATTTTGATAATTAAACTTATCATGATTACCCCAATATCAACTCTTCCAGAACAATCCAGTAAACATGTATAATGATGTCATACTTGTTCATATTGCACTTTGGTGTATGCTTGTACACAATGAGAGCAGAGCAGGTCTTTCTTCCTCATTTTCTCATCTTGAAAGTGTTTCCTTTGTATTCTCTCTTTCTGATGTTCTTTATTCTTTCCTGTTTCAGTTCTGTTGCTTTCTTCTGTCTGTTTCCTTCAGAGTTACTATTGTAATACTTTGGGGTATGTTTACTAAACCGCGCAAATGTGCGGGGCGCACTTGAGCGTGCACTAAGGTACCTTAGCGCACACTAATAGTGCATTTTTGGTGCCCCGCACGCGTGCGCACCCCCCGCACAAGTGCGCTCTGCCCGCACAAGAGCGGGGCGCGCTGATGTGCGATAGAGGCGTTGAAAGGCATTTCGAGGGCCGAGGAAGGCTCCCGAGGGGCGGGGGGACGGGGTCAATGGGTGGAGAGTGGGAGGGGAGAGGCTCCCCGCACAGGAGCGGGGCTGAATTTCGGCAAAAAAATACCACGAGTGAAACCCTCACGTTAGAGCCGATTTAAAGGGAAGAGAAACCATTTCCGTCAGCAATGTACAGCAAAACCGGGGAAACCAGCAAAACGTGAGCAGTGTGATACATGTGCACTGAACAAAATAGCAAATATAAATTGAAAATGACCACAACAAATTCCAAATAAATTATAATCCAGCTGGGAAACAGTGATATTAATGGGCAACCATAAAAAACACTCCCAGGAAAGCTCCAAAAAAAGGAAATTATTGTTGGAAGGGTCTGTGCTCCGTAGACCCTTTCAAAATTCATAGCAGTGTATTGGAGCTTTCCTGGGAGTGTGTTTTTATGATTGCCCATTAATATCACTGTTGCCCAGCTTGGTCATGGTTTTGTGGCCCTTTTTCCGAGGTCAATTTTGAGGCTTATTTGCACTTTTGTCTCCGTACAAGGTAAATGAGCCCACAGTAAAATTGTGCAGAGCAGGGTTTCTGACTCATCAGGCCAGGTTTCCTATCTCCAGGGACCACACTGTGTCTGTCACCACAGTGTGGTGCAACAAACACAGCCAGTGCCTGTAAGACCAGAGGGTCACAGGTTCAAATCCCAGCTGGGGCTCCTGCCAACCCAGTCTCCATAGTTTTACCCACCACTAAAAAGTGATAGTAAAGACACTCCTTTATTGCAGAGAACATAAGCATGGTTCAAACACCCATATTTTACCCTACACCGCACACAAAACATAACAATGGGCATTACCTACAGCCGAGTCCCCCAAATTCAGTCCTGGAGTGCCACAACTCAATCAGGTCATATGCTTTTTCCCAGATAAAGACATGTCTGCATGTTGGCAGAGGGTACAGGTGGTGGAGGGGGCAGTGGCTGCAAGCCACAGCAGACAGTGGCCTAGGCATGTGCAGGCTGGCACCGTCCACCGCAACAGACAGGCTCTGTTGTATGTACAGTCATGGACTCCCCAGGGAAGGCACCATATCTGTGACAACACGGTGGTGCAGTGCACACAGACAGTGTGTGCAGGAACAGAAGGTCACAGGTTTAAAGACCAGCTGGGGCTACCGCCAATCCTGTCCACATATTTTTCCCACAACTAAACCATGATAGTAAGGACAAACCTTTATTGCTGAGAACATACGCATGGTTAATACACCTATATTTTACCACACCAAACACAGACACCATAAACAGCCACATTACCTAGAGCAGAGTCTCCCAAATGCAGTCCTGGAGGGCCCCACACCATTCAGGTTCCATGCTGCCTCTAATAAAGATGCCTGTGCTGCATATCTATGCACCACTCCCATGGTATGCAGATGTAGCTCATGCATATTTATGAGGGACAGCATGAAAACCCGAACAGTGGTTGGAACACCAGGACTGGAGTTGGGAAACTCTGCCGTAAAGCAGCAGCCAACAGGGCCAGACACACCCACACACACCCACAGGCCCCATTGGCCAATGCCTCCTGGAGAGGCAGGACATTGGGCCCTGCCTGTATCTCCCAATACTAGCAGTTGCATACCTTAGCAATGCCACCCTACACCTGGGTATATGGTACACAGCTATCAAATGTTTCCCATGATAACTGGCAGATATCAATGCCTACGTTAAGCACATTTTGCTCCTTGGGCTCCACCATAACAATCATTCTGATGTCTGCGGTGTGTGCTGCAGGTCTGGTCTCTGACAGTGTTTACCGCCCTGGGGAGTGACCCCCAACAGTATTGCGTACCATATCCATGCCTGTACTGTGCCCAGGACTGGTGTGGTGGGTATGGCTGCTGAACTCCTCTATAGTAGCACAATGCTGGCATAGGTGTCGGGGTGGCTGTCTATCTATCCAGTGTGTGGTGGCTGCAAACACCTTCCACAGCCCACACTGCCAGCAATGTTGCCAGTATTGGGCTGCCAATGTGCATAATGAGGAGCAAGGTACCATGGGTATAGGCCGGACAGGGTGGCCTGGCCAGGGTGCATCTGCACAGGGCATAAGGCACTGACTGGGACATTTTAGTGCCCGGCCACCACCTACACAGACAGGGTGACCTCAGTATGTCCTGCTGAGAGATCACTCTCACCCTGACTGTGCAGTGACCACAGCATGGCTAGACACCCCATAGTGCTATATAGTATTTCTCTCATGTGATAGATATGGGTTTCCTTTTGGGGCCCAGTCACTGATTTATCTGCTTGCTGTGTATGCTGACATCCCAGTTTTGGGTGCATGTGTCTCCACTGGGAACATGCCCTGTGGACTAACTAGCACACTGTTTGCAGCTGGTATGTGTCTTGATGGAGTGCCTTGCAGGGTGCAGTGGCTGATAACTTGCTGCAGGAGAATATCAGATGGTGGTGGGGTGCAGCTCACCATATCCAGGCCTACTGTCTGTCTGCTACTGTGTTATGGATGTGTATAGAGCTGCATTGACTGCCCTGTGGGGTGTCTGTTCCTCAGCAGGACTGGGGTTGATGGTCCCCTCTACTGCCATCTTTGCAGGGAGGTAGAATATGGACCTATTGATAGGAGACCCTGTTTGCCACCCTTGGCCCGGGGGGGGGGGGGGGTGGTGGTGCATGGCCCACCTGGGGGTCCATGGGGACTGAAACAGACAGAGATATCCAAGATGTTTCTGCAGAAACTACCTATCTCACAGTTTAACACTGCTTTGGACCTCCAGCATGGCCTTATTCAGCCATGGAAGGTGCTGGGCGCCTCACCGCACCCTCAGGATGAGCACAGTACTCGCACAATGTGACGGTGTGTAGCTACTCTGTGCCAGTAAAACACACGGTCAGTACCCCCTACCAGGCCGAGGTGGTGTGTGGGTGCACATGGTCACTTCCCACTCCAGGCCGAGGTGCTGTGGGGGTGCATTGCCCATCTTGTGTTAATCTGTGGACAGCTGATTTGCATGTGCAGTGCATCATGGGTATGGGTGGGCTAACCCTATCCTGGTGACCACAGCAGACTGTCTGTGTGGTGATGTGCATGCTCTCTGCAGCCAGCCAAGGGCTTGCTAGCAGCTATAGAGCTGTAGCCCAATGGTTACTTCACTGCCTCTGAAACCAGAGGTCATGGGTTCAAACCCACAGTGGGGTTATTTGATAGGGTTGTCCAATGCATTATCTTTTGTTAATGTACATATTTTGATGCCAGCAAAAACACCCTCAGCGTACTGTACCCATAAGGTGCCTCTGAGGGTGCTTTATAGGGCGCCCTATAGGGCACCTTATGGTTCCCGTCCATATAAGGTGCATTATACATTATCCTGTGACACAACCTATAGGGTGCCCTATAGGGGACATTTTAGGGTGCTGTGGCGGACAGTGCAATTTATAATGTGCCCTATGGAGTGCCTTATATGGTGCCTTATACGGCACCTTCAATTACGGCACGTGAGGGCGTGTTTGCTGGCAGCAATTAATAACATAAAATTAAAGTGCTGCAGGACAAAATATGTACAATGCAAAGCTGATGCCACAGCCAGCCTTATGTATTAGGCACACTGGGGAGCAAACTCATGACCCCTGTATTGGCAGTCAGTGCCTTAACCATTGTGCTCCACTGCTGCTCCTCCTTGCCTGTCAGCGCACCTACTTATGCTTTTCATTCCTTACACTGCACAGTGCTGCAATCAAAAACAGTACTCTGACCTTGCGGTACCTCATACGGCACCCTCTGAAGTGCCCTATAAGCAACATTCTAGGGTGCCTTGGCTGACAGTGCACTTTAAAAAGTGCCTTATAGGGTGCTTTATGTTAACACGCTTTGAGATTGCGTTTGCTAGTAGTGATAATTAAAATATGAATAAAATGCCTCCTAAAGCAATCTTCCCCATAATATGTTATGCCTCAGCCAGCCTTGTTTATTGGGCATTTTGGGGGATTGAATCCCTGATCCCAGCACCATTGGTCAGTGTCTTAACCATTGTGCTGTGGTTCTGTTCTTGTGATTGCACATCAGCGCGCCGCCTTATGCCGCCCAATATTAAAAAGCCTCCTAAAACATTAGTGTGCCACCTTATGCCACCCATCATTTAAATGCCTCAGCCAGCTGTCTCCATTGGGCACTGTGGGGGATTGAACCCCTGATCCCTGCACCATTGGCAAGTGCCTTAACCATTGTGCTGTGGCTCTGCTTTTTTTCCTGCACATCAGCGCGCCACTTATACCGCTCAGTATTATAATGCCTCCATAAACATCAGCGTGCCGCCTTATGCCGCCCAGTATTAATATGCCGCCAAAAACATTAGCGCGCTGCCTTATGCCGCCCAGTATTTCTGCGCCTCATAAATTAATGCCTCAGCCAGCTGTCTTCATTGCGTGCTGTGGGGGATTGAACCCCTGATCTCTGCACCATTGGTCAGTGTCTTAACCATTGTGCTGTGGCTCTGTTCTTTTTCTTGCACTTCAGTGCGCCACTTATGCCTCCCGCGCAGCTATCGCATGCACTAAGGTGCGGGGCGCACATGGGCGCTGCGCACCTTAGCGCATATGTAAATTCCGGCTTTTCTTTTTCAGGACGGAACGCCCACTCCTTATATGGCACCCGCACACTACCGGGGCCCGCACTTTACCGGGGTTTTAGTAAACATACCCCTTTGTCTTCCTGCTCTTTTTATTCCCTTCCTGTCCACTGTCCTTTCCCTATTTTTTATCCTCTCTCTCCTTCATGCCTTATCCCCTTCCCCTATATTTACTTGAATTTATTTCCTGCCCCCTCTAATCCAGGGTCTCCTTCCTCCCCCTCTACCCTTTTGTCTTCTTTCTGTCCCTCATCATGGGTTCTATCTCCATTTCCCTCCACCCAACCAGTCTTCTTAATCTTTCCCTCCATCCTTGATCCTCTCCCTCAGCCTCTAGCCCTTTCTCGCTCCCTATTTCCCTACTCCCTCTTCCACAGATCTTTGTAATGATACAAAATTGTTCAAAGTTGTTAAAACACAAGAGGATTGTGAAAAATTGTATGAGGACCTTGATAAATTGGGAGACTGGGTGTCCAAATGGCAGACAAAATTTAATGTAGACAAGTGCAAAGTTATGCACTTAAAGGCACATTTTACAAAGGATGCCTACATTCAATCTGGAACATCCAAGCCAGAACGTCTGAAAGAAAAAGCAGGTACGTGCACTTTCAGGCATGATTTCACAAACACAGACGTACCCAATGTGAACATCTTTGGGGACATTCTCAGAACAAAGATGTCCAATAGCCTAATGGGTTAAGAACCAGTTGGCTAGGGTTCATAATCCCAGTGCTGCTTCCTGTGGTCTTACGCTAGTCACCCAAACTACTGTTACATAATGCAAGGTTCCACATTAGTAACCACCAACCAGGACAAAGATTTTTGTGTTATCTTAGATAATACATTGAAACCCTCTGCCCAGTGTGCAGCAGTAGCCAAGAAAACAAATAGAATGCTAGGAATCATAAGGAAAGGAATGGAAACTAAAACCAAGGATATTATAATGTTTCTGTATTGTTCCTTGGTAGAACTGTACCTTGAATATCGTGTGCAATTCTGGTTGTCATATCTTAAAAAGATATAGCAGAATTAGAAAAGGTACAGAGAAGAGCAACCAAAATGATAAAGGGTATGGAAGGACACCCCTATGAGGAAAGACTTAAAAGGTTGGGGCTCTTCAACTTTGAAAAGAGACAGCTGAGGGGAGATATGATAGAGGTCTATAAATTAATGAATAGAGTAGAACAGGTAAACAGAGATTGGTTGTTTACTCCTTCAAAAAGTAGAAAGACTAGGGACACGCAATGAAGCTAATATGTAGTACATTTAAGACTAATCAAAAAAATGTTTTTTTCACTCAACGCATAATCAAACTCTGGAATTCATTACCGAAGGATGTAGCTGGATTTAAAAGAGGTATGGACAAGTTCCTGGAAGAAAAGTCAATAAATCATTATTAAAGAGGACCAGGGAATTCCACTGCTTACCCCTGAGATAAGCAGCCTGGAATCTGTGTATCGTTTTAGGAACCGGACAGGTATTTGTGACCTTTATTGCCCGCTGTTGGAAACAGGATACTAGGCTTGATGGAAACTTGGCCTGACCCAATATGGCATATCTTATGTTCTTATGATATTGGGGTAATCATGATTGTGGTGGAGGGGGCTAGGGACCTGAAAGGTATGGGAAGGCACAAAGCTGAAGGTTTGCCTATAGGGTCTCTTCTGAATCATGAATAGTGGGTCTGGACGTCCAATCCGGACATCTAGACCTGCTAAACGCCTAGCCTGCATCCGGGAAACAGAGCTCCCTCACGTAGATCTGAGCTGTGCGGGGAGCTCTGTTTGTGGGCAGGAGTGGGTGGGCCACAGGCAGAGCCAGGGCTGGCTGTGGGCAGCGCCATGAGCCCAGACATACAGGGTTGATTCTGAGGTCAGCCCTGTGCGTCTGGGGTCGGCCATTTGTAGGGGGGACTTATTCCACCTTGGAGGTGGAATAAGTACCCCTAGACGAAGGAGGAGACCAGATTGAGGGCCCACCAAAGTGGTGAGAGGTGCAGGTGGTTCCCCGCACCCTGACCCTGGCACGGCGGCCCTATCGGGGGTTGGGCTGCAGGGAAATAAACTTTTCTGTTGCTGCCGGGGATCGCGGCTCCTGCATGGAGCCACGGTGGCATGGCAACCAGACACCATGCCACCGCCGCTCCAAGCAGGAGCCAGGCTAGGATAGCCAGGGAGTTGTTTGGATGTCCTGGTGGCAAGAATTGGGGCACGCCTATATGTCCAGGTGGGTAGACCCAATTCTGATCCCGGGAGCACATTTAGCCCCCACGGGATTAGAATTAGGTGCACACAACGGAATTGGCCTCCATGTGTCTAATTCCTTTGCTCCAGTCCTGCCTGCTTAGACTACAGTAACCTATTCCTCTCAGGTCACCTTAATAACTGTATCCCTCCACTGCAATCTTTTGAAAATCTGCCACTGCTCAAGTTATCTTCCTTCAATGTCATTATGATCAAGTAACCTCTCTCAATAAGTCCTTACATTGGTTTCACATCTACTTCCACATACAGCTCAACCTTCTATTGTTCACCTACAAATGCATTCACTCTGCAGCTCTACATTGTATCTCCAGGAACAAGCAGATGCAGTCTTCACAGGGGATTATCCCACCCAACCAACAGAGCCCGCGTAGGAACGCTCCCCAGCGTCTAATAGCCTTTGGTAGCACTCCACTACACCTACGTGCCTGCCTTTCTGCCTTCCCAACTCCTCTCCTCAGTTCTTCATTTTCTGTGGAGCCAGCAGGATGTACAATCCTGTCACAGCTGAAAAACTTCTCTTTTTTGTGGAACATCGTGCTTCTGCCTTCCTGTCTCCGCGGTTCCAACACTGGCCCCGATAATTCTTGCTTTTTTATTTTATGAATTTTCTATTTATTTTCTTTTCATTTTAACATGGTTTTCACTGCTAAACTAGGCCTCCATAGCCTTATCTTCAATCTTGAAGACAACTTTTTTGAGGCATGGAAAAGTCAACTAGTGGTTTTAAAAAAATGTACCAAGAATGCTGGTACCATATCAGTCACTGATAAACATAACTGATGTCTAAACTGTTTGGGTCTTGAACATCAACCCAATTTTTGTCCTTTGTGCCAGCAAATGACAAAGAGAGGCCTAAAGTACTGAGCCAGACAGTACGGATCATTGTTCACCTCGGACTCGGTTTCAGTGGCTTCCACTTCATCGAGGGCATCAACTTCCTTTCATGGGTCTTCTTTCTTCAGAGTCCAAACATAAAAGTAAGTTAAAGTCTCTGGCTGCTCCCACCCTTTTTCTCCGGATCTAACCCCTCTCAATACCTGTTTAGCTAGCATTTCTCAATTGGTTCTCGATAATTTTCTTTGTCTCAATCCTGCTAAATCCTCTGCCCTCTAGACCACTTTCAGCCATTCTGTACCTTTAGCCCTTACTCTTCCTAGTGGTCTGATTCTTTTAGCAAAATCAATGGTGTTATTCTCAATTTCTCTTTATCTTTTCATCGCCATATTACCACGATAGTCCGTTGTTCTTTCTTTTTTCTTCGTCATATTCATGTTGTATGTTCTTTTCTCTCTCTTTCCTCATTGACTACAGTACTCTGCTTCTTTCTTTAGTGATTACTAGGCTGGACTATTGTAATGTCATCTATCTTAGTCTCCCTCAATCTGAGGTGCACAGATTACAGCTTATACAAAATACAGCAGTATGTATTCTTTCACATGTTTCCCGTTTTGAGCACGTCACTCCCCTTCTGTTACATAATCACTGGCTCCTTGTCAAATTTCACTCTCATTTTAAACACCTTACAATAGCTCATCATACACTTCACTCTGGGGTCCCTCAGTATCTTTCAGATTTATTGCTTCTATATTCTACTCATTGCCTTCTCCAGGATACTTATACTCATTGGTTACACTTACCATCACCTGCAAGGCCAAAATACTTCTAAGTTTCTTACCAGGGCCTCTTTTGATGCCTTCAAATCAACAAGCAGAGCTTCAGCAGTCTGCATTGGGACTCACAGAATGGCCTGTTACAAGTATCAGATCTCAAGCAATGGGTCAGGAATAAACTGACCAATATCCCATGTACTGGAGAAAACCTTTTTGGAAAACACTGGAGGGAAAAAGCAGAAGGCTCTTCCCATTAAATCTTTCTATTCTAAAAAGAAGAGATACTATCCTTCTTACCCACCTTCAGCTGCATATCAGCCTCAGCATCCTCAGCAGAGCTAGCAGGGTCCTCGCCAACCCAAGAAGTCCAAGGATCCTAAGCCTCAACCAGCTGCACAGCCACAATCTTCACATGTTTTTTTATTCCTTCCTAAAGAACATTGCCAGTCTGCCTCTGGAGGGTCCCCAGCCCCTTCACATAGTAGGCAGACTCTGTCACTATGCTCATAGGTGGCACCTCATAATATCAGAGCAGTGGACACTCCAGATTGTCCAAAGGGGTTATCAGCTTCACTTTGAAACCTTACCCCCCCCCCCCCACATCATCTTCACAGGGGATTACCCCACCCAATTCCATCAAAGCACTTTCTTAAAAGAAGATGTGACCACCCTGTTGTCCCAGGGTGCCATAGAAAGAGTTCCTCCTCCTCAAAAAAGGATGGGCATCTACTCTCCATATTTTCTCATTCCAAAGAAAACAGGAGGATTCAGGCCCATCTAGGATCTCAGAGAAAGATGATTTCTCTAGGAACTCTTCTTCCATACCTTCAGAGACATGATTGTCTATATTCTCTAGACCTAAAAGAAGCATGCATACATTTACTAATCCATCCCTTGTACAGACGTTATCTGCATTTCCTGTTTCAAGGAAACCATATCAATACTGGGTTCTCCCCTTCAGTCTAGCCTCTGCACCAAGGGTCTTCACAAAATGCATGGCAGTGGCCACTGCCTATCTACGCACTTTGGGGATATTTGTCTTCCCTTACTTAGATGACTGACTGATCAGGGGAGACTCCCCTAAGGAGGTAAGACTCTCCCTTCATTGTACCATCACGGTGCTCCAACACCTGGTATTCGTCATAAACTTCCCAAAGTCTCACCTCGCTCCAACCCAATGACTGAAGTTCTTCAGAGCACTTTTAGACACTCAACAGGCCAGAGCTTTCCTCCCACAGAATCGCTGTACCCGCCTTATCGAGCTGGCAAAAGAAATACAAAAGCAAAGCAGAGTAACAGCTCGTCAGATACTATGACTATTAGGATATATGGCCTCCACGGTCAATGTCATCCCCTATGCTTGCTTACACATGTGATAAGCGCAATGGACTCTGTCTTCTCAATGAATGCAAGCAAAGAGACAACTCAAAGATAAGATCCACATCATCCCTCAACTGATCAAGTCCCTTCAGTGGTGGTGTTCCACACAAAACCTACTTGTCTGGTTGCCTTTTCCGATGCCTCCACCTCAATGCACCCTGACAACGGATGCTTCCAAGCTGGGTTGGTGATGCATCTGAACAATCTGACCACACAGGGGCTGTGGGCACCACAGGAATCTGCCCTGCAGATCAACGTGCTAGAACTATGGGCACTAATAAATGCTCTTCGGGATTTCCAACCCCAACTTTTGGAGCAACCTGTTCTAGTCAGGATGGCCTACCAAGTTGCCATGTTCTATGAGAAAAAAACGGGGAGAACGGGATCCCATCCCCTCTGCGATGAAGCGATTCGCCTATGATCCTTTGCCATCTCTTACTACATTCATCTCAGAATGGTGTACCTCCCAGGTGAACTCAATGTCCTTGTGGACAAGCTAAGCCATATCCTTCGTCCCCATGAATGGACCTTGCATCGGAAAATGGCTGCTTGCATTTTCCAATGTGGGGAATCCCACTTATAGATCTTTTTGCCACTCTGCAAATCTCATAGCTTCCACTCTTCTGCTCTAGGGTTCCATCACTGCCCAGACAATCCCTGGATGCCTTCCTTCTCCATTGGGGACAGGGACTGCTCTACACATTCCCTCCCAACTCCTTGATACCCAAGATGCTGTTCAAGCTACAGGCTGACAGGGGCTCGATGATTCTCATAGCCTCCTTCTGACCCTGTCAACCATGGTTTCCTCTGCTTCTTTGCCTTGCATAGACTCAGCCACTCAACCTGGGATGTACACCCGACCTCCTCTCTCAGGACCATGGGATGCTCCTCCATCCCAATCTTCACTCCCTAGCCTGACAGCTTGGCTGCTGAGGTGCTAGTGCTTGCCAACCTCAGCCTTCCACAGGTGGTCAAGGATGTTCTTCTTGCATCTCCTAAGGATCTCACCAGGTGATCTTATGCCTTCAAATGGCATAGGTTTGCCCTCTGGTGTTCCCCAAAGGACATTGACCCCTTTTCTTGTCCAATGGAGTCGCTTCTACAACAATATCTCCTCCACTTATCATTAACAGGTCTTAAAATTAACTCAGTGAGAGTTCATCTTAATGCCATTGCGGCCTCTCAGACCAGTGGATGGACAGCCTATCTTCTCACACCCCTTAGTAGCACACTTCATGTGGGTTCTCCTGCTAGCCTAGCCACCCATTAAGTCATTTCTGGTGCCCTGTGATTTGAATGTGGTTCTGGTGCAGCTTCTAAAGCCACCTTTTGAACCTTTAGCCACCACTTCACTGAAATTCCTATCTTGGAAGGTCATCTTCCTTATTGCTCTCACTTCAGTTCACCACATCAATGAGCTACAAGCTCTCATGGTAGATCCCCCTATATTCAATTCCACCATGGCAAGATGGTTATCCATACCCATCCACATTTCCTTCCGAAGGTGGTTTCCTCTTTCCATCTAAACCAGTTGGTATTCCTCATGATTTTCTTCCCTAGATCACATGCGTCTCGGGTTGAAGCAGCCTGCACACCTTAGACTGAAAGTGAACACTGGTTTACTACCTGGATAGAACTAAAGATCACAGAAGATCCTTGCAATTATTCATCTCCTTTGATCCTAGTCACCTAGGTCTACTGGTGACAAAAAGTGCTCTATCCAGAAGGATAGCAGATTGCATTTCTTTCGCTTATGCACAAGCAGGACTCTCTTTGGAGGATCATGTCACTGCTCACAATGTGCAACCTCTGTAGCCAATCTCCATTCAGTATTCATTCAGGAGGTCTATCAGGCATCTACCTGGTCCTCCATTCATACCTTTACCATGCACTACTGTCTGGATAGAGACTCCCTTCGGGATGCTGCCTTTGGCCAAGCTGTACTCCAGCACCTCTTTGGGATTTAAACTCAACTTCTACCCTGCATCCTGGACTTCTACAAGATACCACACTATCATTGGGGGAGTATCGCTTCCTGGAATCAAGTCCAATGGCACTCAACTTGTCCAGACTCTTAGGCTACAAATTATTTTCCCTCTGGGATCGCACTGCTCTCCCCCCTCCCCCCCCCCCCCCATACAAGTCTGGTATGTGGGCAGCTAGTGAATCCCATATGTGAAGACTGCATTCCTGCTTGTTCTTGGAGATAGAATAGTTACTCACCTTTAACAGGTGATCTCCAGGAACAGCAGGAATCAGTCTTCACAACCTGCCCTCCTCCCCCAAGGGTTCTTTTATTTTACTTTTCTTCTCCACAACAAATTCAACTGAGGAGAGGAGAGGAGTTGGGAAGGCAGGAAGGCAGACACACAGGCACAGTGGAGTGCTCCCAAAGGCTTTCCTATAGGACGCTGGGGAGCATTCCTGCGTGGGCTCTGTTGGTGAAATTCACCCTTATGTGAAGACTGATTCCTGGTGTTCCCAGAGATCACTCATTACAGGTGAGTAACTATGCTTTCTCTTCTCTCCCTACACTCTTCCCCGTGAACACTATTCACTGGGCAAATCATTCTTATCTGTGCCCTTCTCCTCCATTGCTAATGCCCAGCTTTGAACTTTTGAGCTTGCTGTGTTGTTTGCATGGAATAAGCCTCTTGAATCAGTGTGTCTTGCTCCCTCTATGGCCATTTTCAAATCCAAACTAAAAATTCATGGGTTGATATTCAGCAGCACTTATCCGATTAGGAGCAGCTGCTAACCAGATAAATGCCACTGACCAAGGTGCTCAGCAGCACTAAACAGATAGTGCCAAAGTGGTCCATGGGCAGAGAGGGGGCAGAGCCAGATATTGTCAGTAGAGCAGTGATATTCAGTGCTGCTACACGGATAACTATCCAAATAGCCTTTAGACAGTTTTATTGCTGTCCTAAGTTATCTGGATAAGCTATCCATATAGTGCCAAGGAACATCACTCTTATATGGATAGTGATGGCACTAAATATTCAGCGCTGGCCACTGTCCAGATACTTGGGCTTGTAATCTGGAATATTCTAGCTGTGGCTGCGACTCAATATTGATCCAACACTTGAGGCTGCTTATAGATCTTTCCCACCTCTCTATAATAAACATGTTCTTCTAGACCAATGGTTCCCAAACCTGTCCTGGGAGCTCCCCTACCAGTCGGGTCAATGGCTATGCAGAAAGTAGATTTGCATGCAATGGAGGCAGTGTATGCAAATCTCTCTCATAAATATTCATTGTGGATATGCTGAAAACTCGACTGGCTGGGAGGCCCTCAGGACAGGTTTGGGAACCAGTGTTCTAGACTCTTGTTTTTTATGTGTATGTCTGAGACTGCTTTTGGATCCTGACCCCCTAGTCTCCTGTTCACCTCCTATGTGTTTCCTTACTATTCCCCTAGATATATCCTAGTCCCCACTTGTTGTGTTGTCTGTCTTGAATAGACTGTAAGCTCTCATGAGCAGGGACTGTCTCTTACATTGCTTTGTAAAACACTGCATACGCCTTGTAGTGCTATACAACTGATAAGTAGTAGTAGTAGTAGCCCAGACTAGATTGTAAGCTCTATCGAGAAGGGACTGTCTTTTTTATATGTGCTTTACCAGTGCTGCATATGCCTGGTTGTGCTTTAGAAATGATAAGTAGTGGGGAGGCGGAGCCAGCGGCGAAGCAAAATGGCTGCTTAGGAGATTGCTCCCGCGGACCCGAGCAAATCCTGTGTGGTAAACCTGTGTTCTGGTAAATTTTTTACTTTGGAATCCTGCTGGATGGACCTTCACTGAAGGATAGAAGATGGCTAGTGGTAAACCAACCAAACTGGAGTTCTCGGCAAATACAAATACCGGCTCCAAGCAAGCTAAGCCGGACCCTCTTTCCCCTCAAAAGATGGCCGCTGTAAGAGACACTGATGAAGCGATACGAGAGATATTGGGAGAAATAAGATCAGTGAGAGCGCTCGTTTCCGCAAACGGAGAGGCATTGCTGCAAATGCAATTGGACATACAAGGCCTGAAATCGCAAATGTTGAGCTTGGCTGGTCGGCAGAATAAGGTGGATAATGCCATTGCAGTGCATGAAGAGAAGATCAAGCAATTAGGCATGTCCAACAAAAAGATAGAGCTCCTGGAACAAAATCTAGAAGACTTCAGCAATAGATCTTGGCGAAACTATCTATATGGATTGAAATTCCATGTAAAAGGGGGAAGGCAATGGCAGTGGGGGTGTACTATCGAGCGCCTTGCCAGAATGACCAAATGGATGATGAAATGCTCAAAGAAATCAAGGAAGCTAACAAAAGTTACAGTGCAGTAATAATAATGGGTGATTTTAACTACCCCGGTATCGACTGGGTCAGTGTCACGTCAGGACATGCTAGGGAGATAAAGTTCCTAGATGAAATAAATGACTGCTTCTTGTAGCAGCTGGTTCATGAACCGACCAGAGGGGAAGCCATATTAGACCTAGTCCTTAGTGGAACACCAGATCTAGTGCAAGAGATAAGGTTGTTGGGGCCACTTGGCAATAGTGATCATATCATGATCGCCTTTGATTTAATTAGTGGAGGAGGGATAGTAAGGAAATCCACAGTACTACCTTTTAACTTTCGAAAGGGAAACTATGATAAAATGAGGAAAACAGTTAAGAAAAAACTAAAAGGAGCAGTTGCAAAGGTTAAAGACGTACATCAGGCTTGGCTGTTGTTGAAAAATACTATCTTGGAAGCCCAGACCAGCTGTATTTCACGCTTTAAGAAAAGTGGAAGGAAGTCCAAAAAACTGCCAGCATGGTTTAAAGGTGAGGTCAGAGAGGCTGTTGTTGCCAAAAAAGCATCTTTCAGGAAATGGAAAAAAGAGCCAAACGACGAAACCTGGAAACAGCACAAGCACTGGCAAGTCAAATGCAAGGCATTGATAAGGCAGGCAAAGGGAGAATTTGAGAAGAAGCTTGCTGCGGAAGCAAAAACGCGAAGTAAAGACCTTCTCAAGTACATTCGTAGCAAAAAACCTGTGAGAGAGTCAGTTGGTCCATTAGATGATAAAGGGGTTAAAGGAGCACTAAGAGGCGACAAGGCGATAGCGGAGAGATTGAATGAATTCTTTGCTTCAGTCTTTACTGAGAAAGATGTAGGGATGTTACCCATGACTGAAGTGGTATTTAAAGGTGCGGAAGAATTGAAGGAAATATCGATACATCGGGAAGATGTATTACAACTATTAGATAAACTGAAGAGTAGCAAATCACCTGGGCCGGATGGTATACATCCAAGGGTGTTGAAAGAACTGAAATACGAGATTGCAGACCTGCTATTAGTAATCTGTGAACTATCATTAAAATCAACTCTAATACCTGTAGATTGGAGGATCGCCAATGTAACACCAATTTTTAAAAAGGGTTCCAGGGGTGATCCGGGAAACTACAGACTGGTGAGCCTGACATCAGTACCGGGAAAAATGGTAGAAACCATCATAAAGAATAAAATTACTCAGCATGTAGATAGTCATGACCTAATGGGAGACAGCCAACATGGCTTTAGACAAGGAAGATCTTGTTTACTAATCTGTTATGTTTTTTTGAAGGAGTGAATAATCAGGTGGACAAAGGTGAGTCGGTTGATATTGTGTATCTGGACTTTCAGAAAGCCTTTGACAAGGTCCCTCATCAGAGAATTTTGGCAAAACTAAATAGTCATGGGATAGGAGGCAGTGTACTATTGTGGATCAGGAACTGGTTAAAAGATAGAAAGTAGAGGGTAGGGCTAAATGGCCAATTTTCCCAATGGAGAAAGGTGAATAGTGGTGTACCCCAGGGATCTGTGCTGGGTCCGCTGCTTTTTGACATATTCATAAATGACCTGGAAAGTGGAATAACGAGTGAGGTTATCAAATTTGCAGATGACACAAAACTATTTAAAGTTGTTAAAACCCAAGAGGATTGTGTGGAAAATTGCAAGAGGATCTTGATAAATTGGAAGACTGGGCATCAAAATGGCAGATGAAATTTAATGTGGACAAGTGCAAGGTTATGCACCTAGGGAAGAACAACCCAAACTATGGTTACACGATGCAAGGTTCCACATTAGGAACCACCACCCAGGAAAAAGATTTAGGCGTCATTGTGGATACCATGTTAAAACCCTCGGCCCAGTGTGCAGCAGCGGCCAAGAGAGCAAATAGAATGCTAGGTATGATAAGGAAAGGAATGGAAAATAAAACAAAAGATATTATAATGCCTCTATATCGTTCCATGGTGAGACCGCACCTTGAATATTGTGTGCAATTCTGGTCGCCGTATCTTAAAAAGGCTATAGCGATTTTAGAAAAGGTTCAGAGAAGAGCCACCAAAATGGTAAAGGGGATGGAAGGATACTCCTATGAAGAAAGACTAAAAAGGTTGGGGCTCTTTAACCTGGAAAAGAGACGGCTGAGGGGAGATATGATAGAAGTCTATAAATTAATGAACGGAGTGGAACGGGTAAACGTAGATCGCTTGTTTACCTTATCAGAATATAGAAAGACTAGGGGACATGCAATGAAGCTACAGGGTAAACTATTTAAGACTAATAAAAGAAAATATTTTTTCACTCAACGTGTAATCAAACTCTGGAATTTGTTACCGGAGGATGTAGTAAAGGCTGTTAGTGTAGCTGGGTTTAAAAAAGGTTTGGACAAGTTCCTGGAGGAAAGATCCATAAACCATTATTAAGAAGGGACCCAGGATATCAATGCTTGAACCAATACAAGCATTGTGGAACCTGTGTCCCTTGGGGAAACTGCTAGGTACGTATGACCTAGATTGGCCACTGTTGGAAACAGAATACTGGGCTTGATGGACCTTGGTCTGACCCAGTATGGCATATCTTATGTTCTTATAATATCAGACTGGTCGGCATACCGGAAGGGGCTGAAGGGCCCGACGCTATAGTTTTCTTGGAAAACTTACTCCCAAAGCTGCTGCAATTACATTTCAGCAAGCCGTTGGAAATCGAGAGGGCCCACAGAATTCCTGCACAGGCAGGTTTGCACAACCGGAAGCACAGGCTGCTAATTTTTTGCCTGCTACGACACCAACATGCTATGCAGATAATGGCTGCGGCGAGAGCGGCCTCCAACTTGGCCTACGAGGGACACAATATCTACGTCTATCCCAATTTCAGCAGAGCAACGATGGATAAAAGAAAGCAGTTCTTGGTGCTGAGACCTCGACTGCAGCAATTGCAAGCGCGGTGTGGACTTTTTTATCCTGCTAGATTTAAAGTCACTTTGGACAATCATACCAAAACTTTTGAAGATCCCACTGTTCTTCTGCAGTTTATTGAGGATCAGGAGGCTTTAAAAATGCAGTGAAAAGGGTTCCTGATGGTTGAGAATGTATGGCCAAGGTGAGGCTGGACTGGAAGAGACTTACAAAGAATGCTTGGAAAGTTTATCTCTAATCTATAATATAAAGATTAAGAGAAAACGTTGGGAATCTTTTCATAGCAGCCGCGGCTAGGGCAGTCAAAGGAAAATGTGTATTTTGTTATTATATAACAAAAGGATGAATGTTAGATTTCAATGTAACTGGCTCACAAGGTTTGTACTTAATATACTGAAGGGTCAAGCAACAGCCATGGTGTGGGTCCGCTGTCTCACCCAGTTCTTTTTTTTCCTCGGTATGAGGGCGGGATTGGCGCATTACGGGCACATTATAGGATTGATGAGTATACAGGGTATTTCGCATTTGGGCAAAATGGATCAATTTCTAGAGAATGATTTATGTGTTAATAAGCATTTTTGTTATGACCCCGCTTAAAATCTTGTCTTTGAATGTAAAGGGCATTGCCCACCCTGCTAAGAGGAAAAAGATACTTGTATATTGTCAAAAACAAAATGCAGACATAATTATGCTTCAGGAAACTCATTTGTCCACATTGGAAACTAAGAAACTTGCTATGGGGAAGTGTAGTTTAGTAGCTCATGCTCCAGCTCTTGGGAAAAAGAACGGAGTGGCAATATTAATGAGTAATATGGTAGGAGGCCAAATTCTTTCTGTGCGGGCTGACTGTGAGGGACGTTGGGCTAAAGCACACTTCGTTTTTGGCAAAAAGCATCTAGTAATAATAAATGTATACGCTCCAAACTGTGATCACCCAAGTTTTTTTCAACTATTGGCAAAAGAGATCCAGGAGGCTTCTGCGCTGCCAATTATTTTAGGAGGAGACTTCAATCTGGTCTTAGACCCATTAATAGACTGTAAACTGAGCAGATTAAAAAGAAGTAACAGGGCAGTGGTAGTACCGAAGTCGCTCATGGAAGAAACGGGCCTGATGGATATTTGGAGGGTCATGAACCCTTCTGAAAAGGATTACACATTTTTTTCTCACCCCCATAATTCTCACTCTCAAATAGATTTTTTTTTGGTATCTAGAGCGTTGGTGCATGCCACCGCTAGAGCAGATATACTAAGTAGTCATGTCTCCGATCATGCTGCAATAAAGCTAGAGGTACATCTTGGTGAAGATTCGTCCAAGAAACAGGCGTGGATCCTTAATAAGGCTTTATTGGCAGACGAGTCTTTTAAAATTCATATAAAACAAGTTATAAATAATTACTTTGGCAACAATCTCCCAGAGGATACTTCTAACTGGGCTTGGTGGGAAGCCTGCAAGGCCACACTAAGGGCTCATATAACCAGTTACTCTATTGCAGCTGTTAGGAAGGTGAAGGAGAAGCTTAAGGAGTTAGACCAGCAGATAAGGGCAGGTGAAAGAATTCTACAAAGGCAATCTAATCCCCTGGCTTTAAACCGCCTTCAAAACCTGAGATTTCAATACAATATGTTGTTAAGTTCTGAGGTGGAGCAATGTATGTTTAAGCAGCAAATGCATTATTATACAGAGATGAATAAGTCTGGCAAGCTCTTGGCTTCAAAACTTAAGTCTCACTATGCTAAATCGCACATTGCTAGTATAGCTGATGAGCAGCAGGATCTCCTAGGTAGCAATTCTGAAATTGTTGAAGCGTTCCAAACATTTTATCTTCAGCTTTATGCTACAGAGGTTAAATTTGATGAGTCTTCACTGATAGTTGTTGCTTGTTCCTCCATCCAGAACTGGATGTGGAACAAGCAGCAGCTATCAGTGAACCTATATCCTTGCTAGAATTGAAAGAGGCGTTAGCAAGCATGAAAGATGGGAAGGCTGCCGGCACTGATGGGTTTCCGACAGAGTTTTATAAAATCTTTGCGAAAGATTTGCTGCCCTCGATGAAGATTTATTACCAAATGTTGAAGGAGCAGGTGGGTAACACTGGTGCCTTTGCCAGCGCAACAATTGTAGTATTTGAGAAGCCGTGAAAAAATCCAAAGCTGGTTAGCAACTATAGACCAATCTCTCTTTTAAACGCTGATTACAAGCTGTGCTCTACCACCTTGGCCCGACGACTGAACAAAGTGTTGCATTTGTTAATACATCCTGATAAGAACATAAGAACATAAGACATGCCATACTGGGTCAGACCGAGGTCCATCAAGCCCAGTATCCTGTTTCCAACAGTGGCCAATCTAGGTTATACGTACCTAGCAATATCCCCAAAAGACACAGGTTCCACAATGCTTGTACTGGGTCAAGCATTGATATCCTGGGTCCCTTTTTAATAGTGGTTTATGGACCTTTCCTCCAGGAACTTGTCCAAACCTTTTTTAAACCCAGCTATACTAACAGCCCTTACTACATCCTCCGGTAACAGATTCCAGAGTTTGATTACACGTTGAGTGAAAAAATATTTTCTCTTATTTGTCTTAAATAGTTTACCCTGTAGCTTCATTACATGTCCCCTAGTCTTTCTATACTCTGATAACGTAAACAATTGATCCACGTTTATCCGTTCCACTCCATTCATTAATTTATAGACCTCTATCATATCTCCCCTCAGCCGTCTCTTCTCCAGGCTAAAGAGCCCTAACCTTCTTAGCCTCTCTTCATAGGAGTAGCCTTCCATCCCCTTCACCAATTTGGTGGCTCTTCTCTGTACTTTTTCTAATAACGCTATGTCCTTTTTAAGATACGGTGACCAGAATTGCACACAATATTCAAGGTGCGGTCGTACCATGGAGCGATACAGAGGCATTATAATATCCTTTGTTTTGTTCTCCATCCCTTTCCTTATGATACCTAGCATTCTATTTGCTTTCTTGGCCGCCGCTGCACACTGGGCGGAGGGTTTTAACATGTTATCCACAATGACTCCTAAATCTTTTTCCTGGGTGGTGGTTTCTAATGTGGAGCCTTGCATCGTGTAACTATAGTGTAGGTTGTTCTTTCCTAGGTGCATAACTTTGCACTTGTCCACATTAAATTTCATCTGCCATTTGGATGCCCAGTCTTCCAATTTATCCAGATCCTCCTGCAGTTTTCCACAATCCTCTTGGGTTTTAACAACTTTAAACAGTTTTGTGTCATCTGCAAATTTGATAATCTCACTAGTTATTCCCTTTTCCAGGTCATTTATGAATATGTCAAAAAGCAGCGGACCCAGTACAGATCCCTGGGGTACTCCACTATTCACCTTTTTCCATTGGGAATATTGGCCATTTAGCCCTACCCTCTGCTTTCTATCTTTTAACCAGTTCCTGATCCACAATAGTACACTGCCTCCTATCCCATGACTTTTTAGCTTCGCCAAAAGTCTCTGATGGGGGACTTTGTCAAAAGCTTTCTGAAAGTCCAGATACACTATATCAACCGACTCACCTTTGTCTACCTGTTTATGCACACCTTCAAAAAAACATATCAGATTAGTAAGACAAGATCTTCCTTGTCTAAAGCCATGTTGGCTGTCTCCCATTAGGCCATGACTATCTACATGCTGTGTAATTTTGTTCTTTATGATGGTTCAGTGTGGTTTTGTTGCTGGGAGGTCTACAGCAGACAACAGGCGATTGTTGTGCTGGAGGTAGCAGAGCATCTGGACGCTCCTATTATTGGCCTATCACTCGATGCGGAAAAGGCTTTCGATAGGTTAGAGTGGCCTTTCCTCTTCCAGGTCCTTGGATGGTTTGGCTTTCCAAGAGAATTCGTGAATATGGTATAGGTGTTATATGCCAACCCTAATGCTAGGATCCTGGCCAATGGGATGCTCTCACAATCTTTCCCTTTACGCAGGGGAACTAGGCAAGGGTGTCCCATGTCTCCGCTGCTATTCAATCTGGCACTGGAGCCGCTGATACTGCTTATTCGGCAGTTGGAGGAAATACAAGGAATTAAAAAGCAGATCTTCAAATCAAACTCTCAGCATATGCGGACGACCTATTACTATTCCTCAGTCCTACATCAATCTCTCCATTATTACAGTTGATCTCACATTATTCATCTCTCTCAGGATACAAAGTCAACTGGTCTAAGTCAGTAGCCTTTCCAATGAATAGCCAAGCGAATGCGTCCTTAGTAGAGAGCTATCATTTTCAATGGGAGAATGTAGCCATAAAGTACCTTTGGGTTCAGTACCGTGCGACAATGGATGAAACAGTAAAATTAAACATAGTAAAGCTTCATGACATGACATGACGTGTTCTTTCACATTGAAATGGTCACCACTGCACCTCACCTGGTGGGGCAGGCTGGAAGCTATTAAGATGATGCTGGTGCCAAAGATAAATTACATACTGGGAATGCTCCCCATCTTGCTCCCTCAAACAGTATATAGAACCTTGGAGCGTATAATCAGTACTTTCCTGTGGGAAGGGAAAACACCTAAAATAGCATTAAAGAAGTTGAAGGCTAGCAAATATGAAGGCGGTGTCCATTTTCTGGATTTTTATTGGTATCATCTGGCTTTCCTCCTAAAGCAGGAATGATGTGGGCCACGGTTGATACCCTGGTACAAGAGCCCGCATGGCTGAAAGTGGAGAAGAATTTGACATCTCCGTATCCTATTGAATTGCTTATGGGGATGAGACATCCTGACAATTCCAGAGTGGGACGTATAGTTATGTCTACGCAAAGGGCGTTTCAAGTGCTTCGTCCAATCACTGAAAAGGATAATCCCCCTTTGCTACTAGCACCTATATGGCTTAATCCTTCTTTCAAAATTAATAAAGCCTCCTGCGCATGGCCGATATGGCAAAGTTCTGACATTTGGACGGTGGGGTAATTGATAGACGGTTCTAATTGGAAAACCTTTGGGATGCTGCAACAGGAGTATGGCCTCCCATCCTCATGCTACTATCAATGGCTACAATTGCGGCACTGTGTTGGTAGCCTAAAGTTGAGTCCGGGAGATTTTTCCCAAAAATGGGAGCTGCATAGAATCATAGAGGAAATTAGCTCCAAAAAGGGGGCAACATCAAGGTTTTATAAAATCTTTAAGGAGCGTTTCTCACCTCAAAATAAAGGATTGTTAAAATGGGAAGAAGAAACGGGAGTAAGCTTTAAACAGAAGGTTTGGAGGGTTTTTGGGGCACTACTATTCGAGCTTCTAGCTCCGCTGCTCTTACTCAATCTATGTACTTCCTTGCTCACCGGGCATTTATCACCCCGGTCAAACTGGCTAAATGGAATAAGGAAGGCTCCAATCGGTGTTGGTCATGAAACCAGGAGATGGGCACGCTAAAACACATGCTGATGGAGTACCCTTACATTCATGTTTTTTGGAGATCAGTCTGGGCCAAAATTCAACAAGTTTTAAAGTTTTCTGCCACTCTTTCATGGCGTATAATAGCGGTAAGAGCCTTGGCAGAAATCCTGTGCTTGGCTAAAGAAAATTTACTTAATTTTATGATAATGGTGGCATTAAAATTAATACTAGCTAATTGGAAGACTCCTTCAAAGTTGAATTGGATGGTATGGTGGAATCAATTGTCTTTATATGCCAAGTACAAAAAGGCCCAGGATAAAGTATCGAGTCTTAGGGGTAATTTGTTAAAGCTCTCTAGATGGTCTGCCTTAGATCAATATGTAACTCTTGCCTTAAATGACAATTCAAATGATGGCTAATGTTAGCAAGGGTCATTGTGGTGGTAATACCGTGCCCGTAATGCGCTGGGGTGGGAAGGGGGGGGATATTGTTATTAGTATTGTAGGTGTTTAGGGAGATATAATTGTGATTGTTTGATTATACTTGTGATTATGTTTGTAAACCTTGAAAAAGAATAATAAAAAAAAAAGAAATGATAAGTAGTAGCCATAGCACTTAAGAGGAAGGAAATGCTTATTACCACTGGGACTAATTTTATAAGGCATTTCTGCCCATAACATAGTATTTTATGCAAAGAAATCTCCTTTTATAAAATTGTAGCGGTTTGAGGTACCTAAACCTAAGTATATACAGCCTGTATATGCATAAATTCAACATGGTTAGAGGTGCTCCTGGCAGGACTGGTCCTAGAATTGGTTCAAGGTGTTGGCACCCTAGGCAAACCTTAAGCCTTATGCACCCCGCCCTCCCCCCAAGCTGTCAGAATTTATTATTTAGCTTTGAATGCCCTGCTCTTTGTCACCCTCAGAAGCTGCCACCCTAAGCAACCACCTAGTTGGGCCATCTCTGGCTCCTGAGATCAGGGTCTAGGTGTAGTTTCTTATTATGCAGGTTTTTTGGAAAAGCTGTGCAATAAACTGACAAATTTGTATGTACCCAAGTTCTAGTGTAAATGTGTGTGGGTATTTTCCATGTAGTAATTTTGCTGTAGAAAAACATCACCACAGCCTCACAGTACTGCCATACTCAAGAGATACCACTGATCCTGTGGAGCCCACATATGCTATAACATACATGAACTGTGACAGTCATGGAATTTGTTTCTAGAATGGAATATCAATCATACCCTTAGAAAAGATATTGCAGAAATGTCTCTGTATCCCCTGCCCCTCCCCCAAGTCATCTAATCACCTAACAGAAAAAGCAAGAAAATACTTAATGCTAAATTTGAGCGAGGCACAGCCCAGTTTAAATGCACTAACTGAAATCAGTTTGAAGAAAATTCTCTCTAGGGAAGTTACAAGAAAAGCCTGACAAGAACTATATAAGGAAAAAAATAATTTATTGTTCACATGTTTCAGGGCTTGTTTTCTTTTTTAGGCTGTGATATATGGATCAGGAAAATGTGAAAGAAAAGTAATGAATGCAGATATCTGGATATGGCAGCTGGTAAGTGAGAATTAATTGGCTGTCTGGGCATAGCTTTATTCAGTTTTAGTCCATTCCTCAAAGAGGTGGTGGAGAAAAGCATGTGCAAGTGACTTAAATCATGTAGTTAATTGATAAATTCTAAGGGGGTTATTCTGTGCCAAGAAAAGCCACAAATAGACGTCCATCCTTGCTATTCATGCCCTTCCCTCTGGTGTCTAATGTCCCTGCCGGTTGAACGGGGAAGTTAGACGGGGGCAGGAAGGGGTGGATTGGGGGCGGAAGCAGCGCGAGCGGTGAGTGGTCGTCAGCCCTGGACGTACAGGGCCGATTCCAATGTCAGCCCTGTATGTCCAGGGCCAACAGCTTAGACAGGGAACTTATTCCACTTCTGAGGTGGAATAAGTTTCCTGATCTTGCAGAGGACGGTGGCTCGGGGCTCAAAAGAGGTGGCAGGGGGCGGAGGAAATTTCCTGCAGCCTGACCCTGGCCTTGGGAGGCCGGATTGGGGTCGGGCTGCAGGGAAAGCATTTTTCTGTGCTGTTGCCGGGCATCGCGGCTTATAATGGAGTCGCGGTTCCATGGCAACCAGACGCCATGGTGCCATGGCTCCATTGTAGAGCCCTGACTGAGTTAGCAGGGGACAGACCTGTATGTGCAGGCCGGGCTGAATCGCAGTCCCGGCCTGCACGTAGAGGGCTGTTCACAATTCTGATCCCGCAGGGCTAGACGTGCCCCGTGGGATCAGAATCGCGAACCCTTCTGTATGTCCAGCTCAGACTGGACATACAGAGGGGCTGTACGTCTCCGAAGGAATGAACCCCTAAATAAATCTAGAAACTGCTTTGCTGATCATTGCTAAAATATCACCCAAAGCTATATGAAAAATCAAAGAAGGAATTATGCAACATTTATAAACAATGGTTACACATTTACGATGTGTCCCTCAATAAGCAACATGAAAAACAGACTAGGGAAACATGTTAAGAACAGACCTGATCCAAAAGTTGGTGAACTGCCTGAGAAACCAGGCCAGTGGCAGATTGCCCTATCATGGGATCAGGCATCTCCCAGTGGACACATTCCAATGTGGGCATCCAGGCCCCTGTGTGGCCAATCGGAATTGGGATGCCCAGAGGTAGACCCAATTCTGGTCCCGCAGGGGCTAGATGTGCCCATGGGACCAGAATCGGGTCTAGGGCCTGAACGTGCAGGCTGGGCCCTGATTCCGATCAGCCTGCATGCACAGCCACTTGCCAGGCTACCTCATTCAGGCTCCTGAAAGGAGCCACATTGCCATGGCGTCCCATTGCCATGGCACCGTGGTTCCATTCAGGAGCCGCGAATGTTGGCCGTCGCCGATTTTCTTCATTCCCCACTGCCGGACCCTCGATCTCGCCTCCCATGGCCAGAGTCCAGCTGCAGGGAACTTCCTCAGAATTGACCCTATACATCCGGGATCACGCACGGCCCATGCCCTGCCCTCACTCAGGCTCTGGAATGCCCCCTCCTGCCCCTGTTTAAGCCTTCCCATACAAACGCGTTGTTTGTATGAGGAGGCTTTTACCAGGGCCGGCAGGGGGCGAATAGCAGGGATGGATGTCCTAACGGGGCGTCCATCCCTGCTATTCGCAGAACAGAATGACCCCCATAGCCTCAATTCTGCCTTCTTATACCCAGCTTCAATTTCAATTCCTCTTTTCCCAAGATCTCTCGACAGTCCCAGATATCCAATGCCTCTGATTCAGGAAAGAACCAAGTCTTCATTTTTTTTTATGAGTACAAGAGTTAATTCAAGCTTCTTCTCCAAAGATATGCTATCCCCTAAAAGGAAGGCAGCTGTCAAAAATCTTCTGTATAGGTCCCTGGTGTAATTCTGATCTCCCCAACTCAAAAATGATATGGTGGAACTAGAAAAGGTTCAGAGAAAGGTGACAAAAGAGTATAGACCACTAATACAGATTTTTGCTACCTTGCCGCCGGAACGCCCACTACCTTATATGGCATTCTTCACATTAACGCCGCAACTAGCGCTGGTAACATTAAGACCATTTAGTAAACATACCCCTTGGTTTTGTTATAGAAATGAGGAATGGGAATGTGCATGGCAACAATTTTTGGTTTGGTTCATTTTCAGTTCAGAATTGCCTTCGGACCCCAAATTACATAGATAATTTTAATTACTTGTTTCCATTAAATAGTTGGGTTTCCATCCATTTTTAATTAAACTTGCTTAAAACTTATTGAAAGACATATGCCACAAAGGTGACAGCACTCCAAGGCATGAAAAGTGGCATGAAGACCACATGGCACCAGAAGAGGAATGAAGTTCATTAACGGTGGCATTAAGACCCCAAGGCACCAAGAGAGGGGCAAGGTATCACCAACATTAGCATGAAGAGCCCAAGGCATGTCGAGAGCAGCAAAGCAGCACCCACATTGTTATGAAGACCCTAAGACACAGAAAAAGAGGTAAATGGGCATCAACACTTGCATGACAACTCTGGTGGGGTAAAGAAGCATCAAGAGGGTCAGGTCAGGGTAAAAATTAGCCCATTTGAGTGGTGCATGATTTGACAGTGCTACAATGTGGCACATTTAAGACTAATCAGAGACAATATTTTTTCACTCAACACGTAATCAAACTCTGGAATTCATTATCGGAGGATGCAGTAAAAGTGTAGCTTGGTTCAAAACAGGTTTAGACGAGTTCCTGGAGGCAAGGTCCATAAACCATTTTTAAAGAGGACTGGGGAAATCCACTTCTTACTCCTGGGACAACTAGCATAGAATGTGCATACCTTTGGGAACCCAACAGGTACTTGAGACCTGGAATGGCCACTATTGGAAACAGGATACTGGGCTTGATGGACCCTTAGTCTGACTCAGTATAGCATAATTTGATAACAAGAATTGTCATAAAGATCACAGGAAAGGACCTAGTGCCCCTTCTTTGAATGGAAGACTGGAATGCTGCCTAAACATTCATCTATACTATTCACCAGGCTGTCACAAAGGAGCTACTATCGACAAGTCTCAAACAAAGCTTCTGAAACAATAAGATTGTGACTTGTGAAATCAATAAAGAAATGGGGCAGGATGACCCCAAGATGCCAGGAGAGGATAAAGCAGCAGTAACTTTGGCTGTGAGACTCCAAGGCAAAGGGCATGAAAAGTCTGAGCATTGGTATTCAGTTGCTAGAGGGTATACCCCCAAACATTTGGTAAATGGAGCTTAGTGGGCAGGTCAGCATTAGAAGTAGTATTAGTACTTGAGGTCTCTTGAGGTACTTTGGTGTACAAAATTTCTTAGGGGTATGTTTACTAAACTGCGGTAATGTCACCAGCCTGAAAGTGCAGCATTAAGGTACCTGAAGCCATAAAAGGCAATGGGTAGGTTCCGTTGAAAAGGGAGCAATGGGCTTCATAGCTGTTTGACATAAAAAAAGAACAAAAGGGAATCAAACCCATGCCCCTTGCCTTGGGAGGTATCAGTACTAACCAGTAGGCTACACCTCCCTGCTCTGCTATTTGCTGGATACAGGATGATGTGTTGGGACAGCAGCTTAGACAGGCTTCCCCATGGCTGATGTGCAATCCTATATTAATCTGAGACCTATTCTTCCTCTCAGATTCTGTTTGTGTTTTGTGCTCGAGTATTTTCTACCATATGCATGTTGATGTTAGGATGGAGTGATCGTTTCTTATCTCTGGATATAGAAAGACTGCAGGTCACCGCACGACATGTCTGCTGTGGTTACCAGGATAGGGTTAACCCACCAGTACCCATGATGCAATGCACATGCAGATTAGCAGTCTATAGCAGGTCACCAGATGGGGTATGCCTCTCAGCTGTAACTGTACTGGAGGGTGGAGAGAAGGCAGAGAGAGAGGGTCAATAGGTGGGGAGTGGGCGGGGAGAGGCTCCTCTGCACTAACGCTGTCACATTAACGCTGGAACAGTACCGCAAGTGAAAGCCTGTCGGTAAATGCACATCTGTAGGAGAGAGAAACCATTTCCTGTCAGCAATGTATATCACAGGGCACTATGGTGATACTGCAAAGGGGGCTGCAGGTTGGGTACAGGGCAGACCAGGCAGCCACCTAGGTGGCACAGAGGAACACAGAAAATGGAAAACAGCAAGACAGCTGCTGACCAAGGTCAAACTTGCCCAGTAGTCTGTGCTCCAGTGTCCCACCCAGGGGAGATGTACCCTGCAGGTACCCCAAACGTCATACAGGAAACACAATCCCTGTAATGGGGCAAGCACTCTAATAGGGGTCCACGTACTCACCGCAGGATACATCCCAAACTGTCCGAACACCCAGCTATACGAACACCCATCACACCAGCCCCTGGGAAGAACAGTGCAGGGAGCAGCCACGCATTGCCTGACACATGTATACACCCAGCAGTCCAAAGTAACCGTCTTGATTACAGGAAAAGCAGTATATAAATCCTTTTAAATAAATAAATAAATAAAATAAATAAAGTGGATACACTGTACCCGCAATGCATACCCTAGCCTGTCCACAGTCTGCTGGTAGAACCCAATATATCTACCAGGCCCACCCTAGCCAATAGTTGCTAGATCACTGACCTGCCACCCCCAACCATCTCCCCCCCATGTGGAAGGGCCATAATAGTGGCAGGCGGTGATGGGGGGACGTGTGGATGTCCATCTATGCCACCCCCACCCCAGACCCCACACCCTAGGCACCCGCCTACCAGCACAGTGGATGGCCTGGGACTGCACACCACCAGCACCAACAGCATATGGGCACATCAGCATGGTGGGGGAGGGGGCCGTGACACCTGCCCACAGCGGACCAAAGCCGTACCCTGTACCAGTGCATGGTGTGCAGTGCAGCAAAGGTCTGTCGGATAAACAGCAAAGGTAGCCCCAGGGACTACTATGCTTCTGTGACAACAGTGTGGTGTAGTACACAGAGACAGTGTGCCTTGGAACAAAAGGTCACAGGTTCAGGTCCCAGCTGTGGCTCATGCAGACCATGTCCTTACACTTTACCCTACGTTGCAGATACAACATCATCATGTGCACTCCGCAAAGCATCAGCCAACAGGAGCACAAACACCCACACCCACAGGCTCCACTATCCAAAGCCCCATGGAATGTCAGGTTGTTGGGCCCGGCATGGAGTAGCAGTTTCCAGCAAAGCAGCACTACTAGCACCTGCATACCTTAGCAATGCCTGCATTGTGCCCAGGACCAATGTGACAGGCAGGGCTGCCAATCACCCCTATCTTTGCACAATGCCAACATAGGAGTCGGAGTGTGTGTATGTCTATCTATTGTTTTGTGGCTGCCTACTCCTCACTGGGCCCACAATGCTTACACTGATTCCAGCATTAGCCTGTCAATGTGCATAATGAGGAGCAAGGTATTGTGGGTATGGCATGGACAGGGCGGACTGGGCATCTGCACATGGTGTGGGGCAATGGCTGGGAGATTGTAGTGCCCGACCACCACCTGCATGGACAGGGTGGCTACAGCATGTCATGCTGGGGAGGTCACTCTCACTCTGACTGAACAGTGACCATGGCATGTTTTAGGTTCCCACATAGTGCTTCTCTCAAGTGATATCTGTGTGGTCTCTGCTCTGGGGCCCAATCACTGAGATATCTGCTTGGTGTCTGTGGGTACATCCCACATCTGGGTGCACAGAGCTCTGCTGGGAAGATGCACTATGGACTGGCTAGTGGACTGTCTGCATTTTGCATGTGTATGTGTGGAACACCTTGCAGGGTGCAGGCTGAGTGTGCCCTCTGTTGGTGGATGTCAGTTCATGGTGTGGGGCAGCTGAGCCCTTCCAAGCCCATGCCCTTGCAACAAGTACAGATCTACATTAACAGCCCTGGTTGCTAGTCCCACAGCCCATCATCATGTGCCTCCTTTGCAAAGATGTGGAGTGTGAGTCTGTTGGAGACCAGATCCTGTCCACCACTCTGGCCAAGAGAGAGTGGTCTGGTAGATAGTACTACGTAATCTGCAGGTGGATCCAGACTCCCCCTGCAACAAGCAACCATACAGGATAGGCACCAGTCTGGGTACATCATGGTCTACAAAGACCAGATATGACTGGGGAATGCAAGGGGACCCAGAAATTTATCCTAGGTAGATCTACAAGAAATACCTGACACACAGCAATGCCTATCTCATCCACCCCGGGCACTGCGGACCTGGTGCTGGGCACACCACCTCACCCTCAGGGTGAGCGCAGAACCCATGCAATGGCATGGTCTGTAGCTACTCTGTGCCAGTAACACAAACTACTCCATGCCAGTAACACACACAGTCAGTACCCCCTACCACGGTGCGGTGCTGTGGAGGTGCATACCCTATCTGGTGACCTGCTATAGACTGCTAATCAGCATGTGCATTTCATCATGGGTACTGGTGGGTTAATAAGAAACGATCACTCCATCCTAACATCAACATGCATATGGTAGAAAATACTGGAGCACAAAACAGAAACAGAATCTGATAGGAAGAATAGGTCTCAGATTAATATAGGACTAAACATCTGCCATGGGAAAGCCCCTCTAAGCTGCTGTCCCAACACATCTCCCTCTGTATCCAGCCATTGCAGATCAGAGAGCTGTGGAGGTGTAGCCTACTGGTTGCTACTAATACCTCCCAAGCCAAAGGTAATGGGTTCCATTCCCTTTTGTTCTTTTTTTTTGTTTTGGGGTTTTTTTTCTTTTTTTATGCCAAACAGCCATGACACCCATTGAACCCTTCTCTCTGCCCTCTCTCCACCCTCTGTGGGATTTACAGCCACCGGCGACGTTAACACGCGCTAACGTTGCATCGGGTGATGTTAACGTCACTTAACGCACGATAACGTAGCTGCTGCTACGTTATCGCCGTTTAGTAAACATACCCCTTAGGGATATGTTTACTAGCCATCTTAATGTAGCAGCGCTGACGTTATCGTGCGATACGTGACGTTATCGTGCGATACGTGACGTTATCGTGCGATACGTAACATTATTGTGCGATAAATCGCATGATAACGTCATGTATCGTGCTATAACGTCGGCAGCAGTGTTAAGGCACACTAACGCTGCGAAAGCCGGGTCTGAAGGGTGGAGTAAGGCTCCCCAGAGGGCGGAGATATGGGTCAATGGGTGGAGAGTGGGCGGGGAGAGGCTCCATGCTCACTAACGCCGTCAAATGAAGGTCTGAAAATTAGCACTAGTGAAAACCTCGCACTAGAGGCACATTTGCAGGAGAGAGAAACCATTTCAGTCAGCAATGTAGAGCAAAGGCAGGAAAACCCAGAAAAGTGATAGTAGTGATACATGTGCAGGAACCAAAAAGGCAAATAAACATAGAAAATGACCAGAACCACATTTGAAATCCCAATAACCAAGCTGGCCAATAGTGATATTAATGATAAAAATAAAGCAACACTACTGACAAAGCGTAAAAAGGAAGATATCATGTTTGAAGGCCCTATGCTCTGTCCCCCTACAAAGTGAATGATCCCACATTGAAATAGCGGTGATCAGGGTTGTTGTCGTTTATATTGGGCAGGTTTGTTATGGCATGCACATGTGCAGCAACAGCAGAGTGGGCACTTAGGAAAGGGCAACTGTACTGATGCTGTAAATGGGATACAGGGGGCTGCGGGCGGCACATGCTGTGGTCCAGCTGGGGCACAGTACGGACCAGGCAGATGCCTAGGTAGCACATAGGAATGCTGAAACTGTAAAGCAGCAAGACAGCAACTGACGAGGGTCCAACATGGGCATGAGTGTGTGTCCCACAGTGTCACAGGGGATATTACCCAGCAGGTACCCCCAAGGGCACATAACATTGGCAGGCGGTGCCGGGGGAAAGCGCGCATGTCCATGTAGGCACCCCTACCCGAGAACACACACCATAGGCAGCTGCCTACCGGCACACTGGATGGCCTGGGACTGTGCACCACCAGCACCACCAGCATAAGGGCATGTCAGCATGGTGGTGGAGGGGTGCTGGTGGTGGAGGGGGCAGTGGCATCTGCCCACAGCAGACCACGGCCAAGCCCCATTTAGGTGGGTTCCGTGCACTGCAACAGACAAGGTCTGCCTGACGAACAGTCATGGTATTCCCAGGGAAAAATCTGCCCCTGTGGCAACAGTTTGGTGCAGTACACACAGCCAGTGTGTTCAGGAGTAAAATGTCACAAGTTCAAGTCCCAGCTGTGGCTCCTGCCAACCCTGTCCCCACATTTTACCCAGTACTAAACCATGGTAATAAAGACGGAACCTTTATTGCAGATAAAATAAACATGCCTGAAACGCCTATATTTTACCCTACAGAGCACAGACACCATAAACATGTACAACCCCTAGAGCAGAGTTTCCCAACAGCAGTCCTGGAGGGCCAAACACCGTTCAGATTTCATGCTGTCACTAATAAATATGCCTGTGCTTCATTTGTATGCGTCGCCCCCATTGTATGCAAATGTATCTCATGCATATTCATTAGGGACAGCATGAAAACCTGAACAATGTTTGGCCCACCAGGACCGGAGATGAGAAACTCAGCCCTAGCAGAGGCCAACAGGGGTACAAACACCCACACCCACAGGCTCCACTATCCAACGCCTCATGGAGAGTCAGGCTGTTGGGCCCTGCACGGAGCAGCATCTCCAAATACTAGCACCTGCATATCTTAGCAATGCCGTCCTAAACTTGGGAACACGTTCAACATATATCAAAAGGTTACTATGATTAATGTCAGATAACAAATCCTAAGTTAAACACGATTTGTTTATAGAGATTCATCATAGTAACCTTTCTGATATCTGTGGAGTGTGTTTCAGTTATTGATTCTGACGGTGTTTACCACCCCGGGGAGTGACCCCAACAGTTTTGCGTACCATAGCAATGCCTCCACTGTGCCCAGGACTGTTGTGGCGGCCAGGGCTGCCACAAGCCTCTATATTTGCACAATGCTGGCATAGGTGTGGGAGTGTGTGTCTGTCTATCCAGTGTGTTGTGGCTGCCTACACCTTACTGAGCCCACACTGCTTGCACTGTTTCCAGTGTTAGCCTGCCAATGTGCATAATGAGGAGCAAGGTACTGTGGGTATAGTCTGGACAGGGTGGCCTAGTCAGGATGCATCTGCACAAGGTATAGGGCAATGGTTGGGACATTGTAGTGCCCAACCACCACCTGCATGGACAGGATGGCCACAGCATGTCATGCTGGGAGGTCACTCTCACCCTGACTGAGCAGTGACCATGGCATGGCTAGGTTCCCCCATAGTGCTCTGCAGCATTTTTCTTAAGTGATATTTATGGGTTTTCTTTTCTGGGGCCCAATCACTGACATACCTGCTTGGTGTGTGTGCTCACATCCCATGTTTGGGTACACACAGTTTTTCCATGCACTATGTACTAGCTAGCAGACTGTCTGCAGTTAGCATGTGTATGGCTGGAACACCTTGCAGGGTGCAGTGGGTGGCTACTGACTGTGGCCTCTGCTGGTGAATGTCAGATAGTGGTGGGGGGCAGCTGAGCTTCTCCAGTGTTCTGCCTGTCTACCGTTGCCTTATGTGATGCGTACAGATCTGCATCGACTGCTCTGTAGGGTGCCTGTTCCCCAGCAGGACTGGGGTTGATGGTCCTTTCTACTGCCACCATTGCAGTGATGTACAATGTGGATCTGTTGGTTAGAGGTCCTGTCCTCTCTCCCCCCCCACACCCTGAGCCACAGAGGGCAGGTTGGGTGGTGCTGCATAATCCATTTTTGGGTCCAAACACCCCCCCTCTTCACCGATAACATGTGACCATGGCACCCACACAGGATATGCACTATTCTGGGTGTATCATAGTCCACAAGGGCTAGATGTGACTGGGAAATACAGATGGACACAGTTGTATCCTAGGTGTGTTTACAAGAACTACCTATCACACACTGGCACTGATGGGGACCTGCAGCATAGCCTATCTCAGCTAAGCCAGGTGCTGCGGACCTGGTGCTGGGTGCCCCACCTCACCCTCAGGGTGAGCACAGGATCCGCACAATGTCACGGTCTGTAGCTACTCTGTGCCAGTAACACACATGGTCAGTTCCCCCTACCAGGCCTAGGTGCTGTGGGGTTGCATACCCCATTATGTGATCAGCTGTATACTGCTGATCTGCATGTGCAGTGCATCATGGGTACAGGTGGGTTTACCCTATCCTGGTAACCACAGCAGACAGTTTGTGTGGTGACCTGCAGTCTTTCTGTAGCCACCAGCAGTGTGGTAGCAGCTATAGAGATGTAGCCTACTGGCTACACCAATGACTGTGGAGGCAGAGGTCATGGGTTCAATCCTGCAGTGGTGTAATTTAAAAAGACTGTCTGAGGCATTTTTTTTAAATTTAAATCAGTGCTGCCAGCAGAAACACCCTCACAGTGCTGTAGCCTAAGGTGCCTCATAGGCACCCTATAGGGCGCCCTGTAAGACGTCTTATAGGCACATTATAGGGTGCCTTGGCAGACAGGGCACTTTATAATGTGACCTATCAGGCGCCTTTTAGAGCGCCCTATGAGGCATCTTAGGTTATGGCACTGTGAGGGTGTTTTTGCTGGCAGCACTGATTTAAATTAAAAGAAAATGTCTCAGACAGCCTTTTTAGAATCCGCCACCGTCCCCCGATGTCCAGGGGGACTTATTCCACCTCAGAAGTGGAATAAGTCCCCCATCTATCCGGCTGACCCTGGACATAAAGGGCCGACTTCTGAATTGGCCCGTACGTCCGAGGTCTCGCACCACCCACGCCCCACCCTTGCTCTGCCTCCTGCCTGCCCATTCCTACCCCCGAGTAGGTTCCCCGTACAACACAGCTGTATGTACGGGAAGCCTGTGCACCAGGGTGGCAGGGGAGATGAATAGCAGGGATGTATGTCCCGATAGGACGTACACCCCCGCTATTCATGGCACATAATGACCCCCTAAGTCTCTGCATTCACAAGCTAAGTTGCAAGATTTTAAAGTTTTGTTTGTGTTTTACTTTTGTGAATTTAACGCATATTTGGTGATTTGTTCACTTATAGAAAAGAATAAATGGAGAGTTTGGTCCTGAGAGAGGATGTCTCCTTTCATGACAAACATTCCAAAATATATATAGAAAAGTGATTCCTTGGATTCTATTCTATATTGTTTTGGCAGATGTCTTTTCCCAAGTTTGGTCTGACCTTTTTGTATGTAGTTTCATTTAGTGGTTAAGGCCATGGTTTTCTTTTGGGAGGACATGATTACTGGCACCCTTATAAATAATTCAAATCAGTTTGAACAGAAGAACCACATTCCCATTGCAGTAAAATTAGACACACCTGTTATCAATTGTCAGCACTCACATGACTTGAATCAACTAATGAATGATGGCTCTAATATTTAAAATGGCCACATATACTCCCTGTTCAATTTTCACAATAGCGACAACAAGAGACCTGCTTGAGACATTCAGAAAAGTCATTATTACCCAACATCATATTTCAGAGGGGTACAAGGCCATCTCCAAAGACCTCTGGATTCCCATGTCTACAGTTTGCAAATTTAATTAAGATGTTTTCTGCTCATGGAACTGTCAAGAACCTCCCAGGACATGGTGGGAAGAGGAAAATTAATCCAAGAAAACTTTGAAGGTTAGTGCGAACTGTTGGAAAAACACCATGTACAACATCCAAAGAGCTTAAGGCTGACCTGGAGCAATCTGGAGTTATGGTTTCACCCCGCACCATACATCACGCACTAAACAAAGAAGGACTTCATGGGTGAAGGCCCAAACCCACTTTGAGAAACCACTTGAGCTCTTTGGCAATGCAGACCAGCGATGCATTTACAGGCGAAGAACTGAAGCTTATAAGGAAAAAAACCCACCCTTCCTACAGTTAAATATGGTGAAGGTTCCATAATGTTATGGGGCTGTTTTGCTGCCTCGGGAACTGGAGGCCCAGAACGTATTAAAGGAATCATGAAGTCAGAGGACTACTCAATGTATTTTGGAGTGTGCTACCTAGTGACAGAAAGCTATTTCTGGGTCAAAGGTCCTCCAGCAGGGCAATGACCCAAAATATATATCCAAAGGTACAAAAAAATGGTTAAAAAGGAACAAATGTACTGTTTTTAACTGGCCAGCAATGAGCCCTGATCTCAATCCAATCAAGAACCTTTGGAAAGAGCTGAAATCTGCCATTGATAAAAGAAATCCTGGAAACATTCATGAACTGGAACAAATCACAGTTGAAGAGTGAGAGAAACTACCAGCAGACAGATGTATGAAACTTATAGATGGCTACAAGAAACGTTTGGAGGCTGTCATCACTGCCATGGGTTGTGCAACCAAATATTACTGAAGGGTGCCATTAATCCTGTCCAGGTCATATTTTGGTTTTTTTCTCAGAAATTATTATATCTAAGTTGCACAGACATGTGGTGGCCAATTCCGATCGGGGCACATCCAGACAGGCTAGACATCCAGAATCTGGATGGCCTGGATAAGTACCCAAATCTGCTCCCACAGGGGCTAGATGGCCCACGGGAGCAGAATAGGTGCATAGGATGTGGACAACATAGACATACCCCAATTCTACCCTGCCAGACGTTGAAAAAATTCCCCGGCTAGCTCAGCCTGGGCTCCTGCATGGAGCCGCGGTGCAGTTGCATCCTGTTTCCATGGTACTGCAGCTCCTTGCAGGAACCCCGATCACCCGCACAACACCAAAGTGCCCTTTTACCCTCCGCCTGACCTCCAATTGTGCCTTCCGGGGCTCCTCCTCTGGTGGCCCTGGGCTGCATAGCCGCTGGCATTGGGGGGGAACTTATTCAGTCCCCCATCTAAGTAACCCAGGCTGGCTGTACAGGTCCATCACCGGAATCAGCCCTGTATGTCCTGGGTCAGAATCACACCTCCGGCCTGCCCCCCTCCTCCTCTGGAACGCCCCCTTCCACTCTGGTATAGAGCTCCCTGCATTTCTCGGCTGTATATGCAGGAACTCTATGTTAGGAATTGCAGGCAGGCATTTAGCAGGGACTATACATCTGACTGGGGCGTATATCCCGCTAAACATGGGTCGGAATGACCCCCACTTGTTTTTTGTAGTATACCTTTGAACATACTATTAAAAAATTATGATGACATACAGTTGGAATATTTCCAATTATTTCTCAAGATATTGTACACAGCATACCTAAAATGCAAGGGTGCCAATAATGTTGACCACTACTGTATATATCTTTATCTATATATAGGTATAGATATAGATACAGTCACAAACAGAAGGTGCTCTCCAGTCCAGGTGCACTGTAAACTCCACTCTAAGTGATGCCGTTAAGCTGGCCACGTTCTCAACACGATGTTCCAGTGCTACAAAAGTCTCACAACACTTTAATTCAGTGATTATTTTAATTAAGCAGACTAATCATTATTATTCCAACCTTTTACATAAATTCCTACAACGGTTCCAAATGGCATAGTTCATGTCCTCACTCTCAGGAATTAGAGTAACAAAGGCAACATTTAAAGCCAAAAGCAGCAGTCTCGGTTCCAAATCAACAGAAAAGCAAAGCTGTTCCATGCACATACCTTCTTCTTCCAGTCTGCTAACTACTGGCTGCCTCTAATCCAGTCTACTGCTTCCAGGCAGCTTCAACAAACTGCAGCCATCATACTGTTCCTGCACTTGCACCTGGAGAAAAAGCTTCCCCCTTCTCCTCTCCTCTGGAGTTCAGCTAGGATAGGACTACAAATGGCTTGGACTGGAAACAGACTGATGGTGGGGCTTGGACTGGAAATGGGCTGATGGAGGCTAGGATAGGACTGGAAATGGCTGATGGGGGGGAACTAGTCTGCACAAGTTAAGTTCAGCAGTGGTCACTAGGTTTTATCCCCAAAAATCAGTCTTTAAATGCACATTAAGGGCAGTCCATAAGTTCATTACCTTGGGGACTATTCAATTGGAGTTTATGCCATGTCCAGCTGCTCTTGACCCACTCCTGGGTTTCTTTCCCTGATAGCCCAGGGGAAATGAACTCCGCCTTTTCTGCTCTGGGAAACTCCACTCAGCTCCATCCTCTCTTGTGCATTCTCTCTCTCTCTCTCTCTCTCCTCTGAATCACCTGGGGTTTATCTGTGACAGGGGCTTTCCTATTTCTATCCTAAGGGATTCTGGGATTTATAGTGTGCTCTATGTGCTTTGTGTACCTGAGCCTGCCACAATATATAGATACACACCCACACACTTGCTGACACCTGTTAAAATTCTCCAGAAGTTCTGTATGTTCCCTCCAGCTCAGCCTGAGCCCAGCCACTGTTTCGGCTATTTCTGCCCCCTTCCCGGGCCCTGGTGCTACTCATCCCTCTCTTCCCTCTCCTCTCTGCCTGATCCAGACAGCCTCTCCTTTTTTATTTCTCTTTCATACCCTATTCTCTTGCTCCCTTAGAGATGCGTCTCCAGCTCCCACAAGTCTGGAATCCCCACAGCTCAGCACCTCCTCTGTTATTGTTCCCTGTGACTCAGCACTTCATTGCCATCCCACAGCTCTTTGGTGTTCTGTGTCCTGCAAACAGTTATACAACTCCATGCTCCATGTCTGCTAGAGAGTTTGTACTGGGTTGAGCATGTGCAGATGTGCACCCTGTCAGCAGAAACCACAGTACATTATATAACAAAGATGAAACATAAGGACATAAGATGAGCCATGTTGAGTCAGACCAAAGCCCATCAATCCCAGCCTCATGATTGGGACTGTGGCATAAGTGGGTCACAAGAACCCAACAGATCTCAAAACGTAGATCAAATTTCTCATATCTTATTTCAAGCTATAAATGATGGCTCTCCAAAATCTACCTGGATAAGAATGTTTTATTGACTTCTTCTCCAGAAACTTGCCCAAACTTCTTTTGAACCTCTAGTAACAGATTCCACTGTTTAATTGTTTGCTGTGTGAATAATTACATTATATGGTTTATTGTTTGTGATATACTGCCCTTTGCAAGCAGTCCAAGCGGTTTACACAAAGCAAGACTAAAATCAAAATTAAAATCACATGATTTATTTTCAATCTGTTGGTTATTATTTTCATGGAATATCCTCTTGTTTTAGTGTTTGAAGGTTAATGTTCACCCTGAGCATAATTTTATAAACTTTTATCTTATCCCTTCCCAGTCACCTCTTTCCAGGGCCAGCCCAACCACTAGGCAATCTAGGCGGTCACCTAGGATGACAGCTTCTGGGGGGAGGGGGCATTCAAAGCAAAGCAATAGATTTTGGTATCCGGGGTGGGTGGGGAGTATGTCTCAAGATTTGCCTAGGGCGCCAACACCTTGAACCAACTCAGGAGCCAGCTCTGCTTCTTTTCCAAGCCGAATAGCTCTAAATTCAAGTTTTTCTTCCGTAGGGAAGTGTTCCGCCCCCTTTATAATTTTTACTGCCCTTCTCCGAACCTTTTCTAATTTTCTAATTTTGCTATATACTTTCTAAAGTGGGGCTATCAGAAGTGCGCATAATACCCAAGTTGCAATGGCACCATGGGCCTATAAAGAGGCACAATGTTATTCTCAGTCATGAAAATATGTGAAAGCACATTTTAGAAAAGACATGGAGACCAGAATTGAGATGTCAAAGCCACGACATTTACACATCTGCCGGCATTTTAGAAAGAACTCTGCTAACTGTGGAGCCTCTTCTAAAATACAAATAAGGAGGTGCAGGACTGCACATGTGTGTACTGATATATGGAACTGGAGGAGACATTGACAAATCTGCACATTGCAAACATTGCACCTTCCACATGTAAATGCTGACACATGGGCAGCTCAGTATTTCGCAACTTTCCTGTGTAAGTGCTGGAACTTATATATGTAGATTGCACATATGTAAAGGCCAGCAATTAAATATAGAAGACGCTTTGTCTTTCTAGGTTAAATTTGGAGGGAGAAATAAACAAGGGGGATTAAGAAGGATAAACCCCATAAACCCTCCAGCAAAGGGCTGGTCAAAACATGCACTGCTTTAGTTACCGTCACATGCCATGGAGCAGGTGTAAATCCCAACATGGACAATTTTGGTCATATATGTTATTCCCAAAGCATTTTCTCCAAATGGGTTAATTTTGCATCTCGACACGTTTTTGCCGTCCGATTTTGCTTATGGTGTTATCTGACTGGCAGCTGGATTGCTAAAAGCGGCACACCAGGAAGCGTTGAGAAATTACATGAAGAACAGATTGTTCAGATAAGTAATTTATTGCTACAAGGTTTAATGATTGTATTCAGCCTTGTGATATGATTTTCCTTTTTGTTCAAATTTGCAGATACGTACTGGTTGCTGTAAGAGATATAATGTTATAAACAGGAGGAATTTCATCTTTAATCACGTTTGTTCAAAGTAAATGATACACTTTAGTTATTGAGAAATTTTATTATAAAAAACGGTTGTCTAAAGAGAATCCTTTAAAAGTACTTTTTTAGGATGAAATTTGTTAATATATTGTCAATTAAAGGAAATGGTAGGTAGGGTGAGGCCCATGATGTGGAAGTTCTACAGCTCTGTCCTAGGGTGATACTGTTCACCGATGATTGGTATGAGCGACAACTGAGGCCTTTTTACCTTTATTCTAAATTCTCAGTATTATTTGGAAGAGAGTAAGAGAGTAGGATAGGTGGTGTTAAAGGGTGGTGCTATAATTTATGATTAATTTTGCAGATACCATGACAGTCATGAACCTCAGTTCTTAGTCATGGTATGTGGAGTATGATCTTAGTCTCTCAAATTTACTTCTAATGCTCAGCGTAATACTTGCATCGTGCCAAAGTGAGCTTCCTTCTGGAGTTTGTAAGATGTAACAGGTATGGGTAGTTTATCAAGATGTGCCTGGAAATTCTTGTTTATCAAGCCTGCCACCCCCAGTACAACAAGAAAGATTTCTGTATTTTTCTGCCACATATTCTTTGTCTCTGACTGCATTTCTTGGTATGTCAGGATCTTCTGTCTCTCCAAGCGATTCACAGAATAATCACTCGGTACCGACACTTCTATCAATGCTGTTCTGGTATTCTTCTCCTTTACCACTGTGTCAGGTTTACTGACATCCAGTTTCTTATCCATCAGAATGGGAATGTCCCAGGTGATCATAACCTCTTCATTCTCTTATTCTCTTAGGGTCATGATCCCCGTACTTTTCAGGGACAGTGATGTTGTAGTGTTTACAGAGTTTCCAGTGTATGAGGCGTGCTACTTTGTTATGCCTTTCTGTATAGAAATTTTCCACCATCAGAACTTCACAGCCTGATATAAGGTGAGTTACTGTTTCCAGCTCTTTCTTACAGAATCGGCATATGTCTGTTTTGCCAGTTTTTTCAATGCTCGCCATAAACCATCTCATCCCTAATCCACTGTCCTAGGCTGCAGCTTTCATCCTTCGGTTTCAGTTCACCTCTCCTTAACCATTCATGTGTCTGTTCTTGATCAACAAAAGGTTCTTGGAGTAACACTCTGTATTTTCCACTGTATTGTGCATTTGCCACTTGTTTATCCTTGCCTGCTGATCTAATTCCAATCCGCAAATAGCAGCTTTGGACGTGCGGGCTAGACGTCCAAACCACGCTCAACTCCTCAGCCCTATTCTGCCACAGCGCTCCCCGCATATACACAGCATTTGTGTGAGAAGCGCTGTACGTGGGTGTGAGGGGGCAGAGTGGGGGGTGGAGTGAGGGAGTGGCCAGGTACCAGGATGTACAAACATTATTCAGGAAAGGCCTCTGAATGTACCCTGGCACCAACATGGATGGGCCTATTTCACCCCGCATTCAATGGCAATGGCTGAGGATGGAGCCTGCCAGCATGGTCTGGCCTGGTGGGCCCCTGCTGATGGCCCAACAGCATTGTGTGGGGACCGTTGGCCGGCATGTGAATCCGTGCTGCCAGCTGGATGTGTCATGCCATGGCGATGGGTTGCCATTGCACCGGCATTTATTTATTTTATTTTATTTATTTAATTCGTTTATATACCACGCTCTTCAGCATCAGTGTGGTTTACATGGAATATGGGGTATTTTACGGTGGGGGTTAACACCGTAATTACATATAACAGGTAGCTCAACTTGGATAACAGTATTAACTATTTACATTTGTAAGGATAACAGAATGATATTCACACCTATATACAATACATGGAGGGTGGTTACATGTGGTCGTGAGGCTATGTTGTGAGCGGGGGAGTAGGTGTACGTTCCTCCGGGTAGCATTGAGGAAGAGATAGGGTTTCAATGCTCTCCTGAATTTAGTTAGTTCCGGGATTGCTCGTATATCGGGTGGAAGAGCGTTCCAGCATCTGGGTGCACAGAGACTGAGAGCCCTGTTTATGGTTGTCTGAGTACAATGGGTCATTGCTTTGGGGATTACCAAAGTGTTTATAGAAGTAGATCATCTGGCTCTATTTGGGGGGGTAATGTGAGTGAGGTCCGCGAGAGAGGAGGGGACGAGTCCATTGATGGTCTTGAATGTTAGTAGTAAGGTCTTGAAGGCGATTCTACTGTGGATTGGGAGCCAGTGGAGACTTTTGAGGATGGGTGTTATATGGTCCCTCCTTGAGGCACTATGTAGGACTCTATCTGCAGCGTTCATGGCGAGTTGGAGCGGGCTCAGGGTGGATTGTGGGAGTCCTTGAAGGATTGCGTTGGCGTAGTCGAGATGCGGGATGGTTAGTGCCTGAAAGATTGTTCTGAAATCGTCCGGTTTCAGGAGGGGGCGTAGATGTTTGAGTGTCCTGATCTTATGGTATGTTGATTTTACCATGTTGCCAATGTGTGTCTTCATATCCAGTCTTTGATCCAATGTGACACCCAGATAGCAGATTGAGTGTTTAGTTTGCAGTTCTATTTCTCTGATTTTTAGGCAGGCTGGAGAGGAAAAATCGGGGTTTCTGGAGATGAACAGCACATCAGTCTTTTTATGTTGTATTCAAAGATTCTGGTTTAGAAGCCATTTTTCTACTGTTCTAAAACAGTTAGTGGTGTGAGGTCAGTCTGGTCAATCTGGAATGGCATGTACATGAAGACGTCGACAGCATAAATCATGCATTCGACGTTGAATGATCGTATGAGGTCACAAATTGGCTGCATATAGATGTTGAACATTAAGGCTGAGAGGGAGGATCCTTGCGGAACACCCTATTTCTGGTGGAACGGTTTGGAGGTGGAGGACTCCGTCTGCACATGTTGCCATCTATCGGATAGGTATGACTTACATCAGGTTAGTGCTAAGTCACAGATGCCCTTCTCTTTGAGCCGGCTCAGGAGGGTTTCGTGACATACTGAGTCGAACGCTGCAGCTATGTCCAGGAATATAAGGGCAACTCCATGATGGATGTTATCTATTGCGTAAAGTATATTGTTGAAGAGGGTGGTAAGTAGCTTCTCGACACCATGGGATTCTCTGAATCCTTGTTGACAGTGGTCTAATGGTGAGGTACTGTTGATGTGTTGTTGAATCTGGTATAGGACTTCTTTTTCGATTATCTTTGCTAGCAGTGGAATGCTGGCAATTGGTCTATATGATTCTACTTTCTGGGGGTCCAATTTGCTGTTCTTTAGCAGGGGTCTGATGGATGTGTGCTTGAGATTCAGGGGGAAATAGCCTGATGTGAAAGATGCGTCAAAGAGTCTAGCTATGTGGGGCGGAGCCTGATGCCAAGCAAAGTGGACGCTTAGTGCAGTGGCTCCGAGGAGATTCGGCTAGAATCCTGATAAAAGTACCTTCTAAGCCTCTTAGAATTCCTGCTACCGAGTACGGTACTTCTCCCGATGGCGGGCCCTAAGCCGCAGTGGCTAGACTATGCGAGTGCGTTGAACAGCAACGCGAAACAGTCTAAAACGGAGCCCATCTCCCCGCAAAAAATGGCGGCCGCACGTGATGGGCCTGATACCCTCCAGGAACTCCTCACGGAAATTCGGGGCGTTAAGGAGTTAGTCCAAGCCAATGGTGCGTCGCTGAACACCGTGCACGAAGAAATTGCAGCACTTCACAACAAGATCGAAGGCCTCTCGCTGCGGCAGGATAAGGTGGAGGCAGTTCTTTCCACCCATGGGGCCCGATTGGAGAAAGTCGACAGAATCGAGAAGCAGCTCCGAGCGCTTCAACGAGAGGTGGAAGACGGCAACAATCGGGCGCGGTGCAACAACGTTCGAGTAGTAGGCCTACATGAAGGTGCGGAAGGCAAAGATATGAGGGCCTTCCTAATCAAGATGATTCCCGAGGTCCTAAACTGCGCCTTTGAGAAGGACTTCGAACTTGACCGTGCTCACCGGGTCCCTTCACACAGTATGCCGCAGAGCTCAAGATCGCGGCCCATTATCTTTCGTGCTTTGCGGTATCAACAAGCTGCACAGATCATGGAATTAGCGCGCGCGCGCACGCCTGTGAAATTTGAGGGACATAAACTCTCTTTCTTTCCGGATTTGGCCAAACACACCGTGAACAGGCGCAAGAAGTTTTTGGAGTACAGACCCCAGTTGCAACAGCTACAAGCACGTTTCGTTCTGCTATATCCCGCAAGAATGCGCGTCACCCTCCACAACCAGACCCGGACTTTTGATGAGCCTGACGCGCTTGCATTCTACTTGGATGAAATGGAAGCCGCCCAGATGCGTTGAGAAACTGTGCATTGATGGCATGGTCAAGTCCGATGGAAAATGGCCTGATGTTGTGTACTTCTGATCAGAGACTCTGAACTTTCAATATATGTGTTACAGAGGACCCTTTCTTAAGTCCTTTCTGATTGTTATATTATAGAGTTCTCTAAGTCTGGGGTGGATGGCTGCAGCAATTAAGGGGGATGGGCTCTGCTCCATTTTGACCTCATGGATGATTGGATCTGGCCGCTGCGGGGGCCCACCTATCCCGGGTCTCCCGAGCCAGCCCTGCCGACCTGTGCTCACCGATAATGTATATGGGTTTAGCTTCTCCTCCAGGGTTTTTAATTATATCTCAGTTTGGTAAATTCAGAGTATTAGACAAGGGCCTCTATTGTATAAAGATGGGTATAGATATGCTATCTCTTGTATCTGTTTTTTCCCAGATGTGCATTGTGAACCTTGCTTGGACCTCAGGGGGTCAGATAAATCGTCGGCTTCAATGACTCCTTGTAAAGTGGTATCTCTAAATGTCCAAGGGATAAACAACCCGGTTAAGAGAAGAAAGATTATGGATTATGCGCGTCCAGAATGCGCTGATATATTGTTATTGCAAGAAATGCATTTAAATCAGAAGGAGTCCTTGAAGCTTGGTGTAAGACCCTTTGAGGTTATAGCGTACTCTCCGGCTGTTAAGAAACGTAACGGGGTGGCCATACTCATCAGAAAATCTCTTAAGACCAGCTTGGTGTACCATCACTCTGATACAGAAGGACGATGGGCTAAGGCTTTATTGAAACTGGGGGGGCTCGAAGTGGTTATCATGTGTCTATATGCCCCCACTACTGATGACCTGGACTTCTTTATTGCTGTTGCGAAAGAATTGCATTTGGATAACGGGAAGCCGGTCATCTTAGGGGGGGATTTCAATCAAGCATTAGGCCCTCTGATTGACCGACAGCCGCCCCGGTCAACTAAGCTGTCTAAGGGGCAACTCTTTCTCGCCTCTATGACCCAAGAGTTGGCTTTAGTGGATATATGGAGATTGCAGCATCCACAGGAGCTGGAATTTACCTTTTTCTCCGCGCCACATGCGTCACAGTCCCGCATTGATTTCTTTTTAGTTTCTAAGGCATTAATCCCGAATATGGGTCCTGCTTGTATCCACTCTATTCATGTCTCGGATCATGCAGCTATTTCACTGGTGCTAAATGATGACTCCTTCCACAGTAAGTCCGCTGACTGGATTTTTGATAGATCCCTCTTAGAGGTCCCTGAATTTCACACAGAGATAAAAAATGGCTATTTCTGACTACTTTCAATTTAATTCTCCCCAAGCCACCTCAGGGTGGGCCTGGTGGGAGGGCTTCAAGGCCACAATTAGGGCGGCTATCACCAGCTTTAACATACGCTTGAAAAAGCAACGAAAACAACAGCTGATTGATCTCGAGCAACAGATCAAAATTGGGGAGCGGGTCTTAACGCGGCGGACTGACCCCCGTATCTTACTAAGACTTCAGCGTTTAAGATTTCAGTACAATGCCATATTAACTACTGAGGCCTCTCAGAGCATCAGGAGGCAGCAAGGGAACTATTACCGGGAGGGTAACAAAGCCAGCAAGATGCTGGCAACTGCACTAAAGGGTAAGCGGGAGGCCAAAAGGGTCAGTGCTCTAAAGAAACCACAGGAGACCAGTATGATAGTCAAAGATTCAGAGATTGCCGCTGCTTTCCGAGATTATTATACCCAATTGTATAGTTCTGAGCGGGAGTTCTCGCAAGATGGATTTGATCAATTAGTAGCTGGCATACAGCGGCCAGCTCTGTCAGGGGCGCATAGGGAGGAGTTGGATAAGCCCCTTTCTGAGGAGGAGATCGGGCGGGCAATAGCCTCAATGGCCTCGGGCAAGGCTGCGGGGCCTGATGGGCTACCTGCTGAATTTTTCAAATGCTTTGCCAAAGACCTCACCCCTCATCTTGTGCTGTACTATCGGATGTTGTCTATAGCGGGGCAGCAAACTGGTGCTTTCACTTCGGCCAATCTGGTGGTCTTTGAGAAACCGGGCAGGGATCCTCTGTCGGTCACCAACTACCGTCCCATCTCGCTTCTCAATGCCGACTACAAGATCTTTGCAACTGCTTTGTCAACCCGACTCGCCGGGATACTTCCTGGGTTAATCCATCCCGATCAATGTGGTGGGGGCAGAAGAGATGGCGAAGCCTTTAGTGGGTCTCTCTTTAGATGCTGAAAAGGCCTTTGATCGCCTGGAGTGGCCGTTTCTTTTTGCGGTCCTTCGTTGGTTTGGTTTTGGGAAGACCTTTCTTAGAGCTTTGGAAGTTATGTACACTCATCCCACTGCGCAAGTTTGTGTCAATGGAGAAACATCTGCACCTTTTGATCTGAAGCGCGGCACCCGGCAGGGTTGTCCGTTGTCTCCTATGCTATTCAATTTAGCGATGGAACTTTTAGCTCTCCTTATTCAACAGTGCCCAGATATAAATGGAGCAAGGATCGCGGGGCAGGAAATCAAACTCTCGGCATATGCGGATGACCTCCTTCTCTTTACCTCACCTGAGTCCATCCCTAGGATACTGGAGCAGATAGAGTGCTATTCGTGGTACTCCGGGTATAAAATTAATTGGTCGAAATCCGTGGTATTTCCACTGAATAAATGGGTACATAAAGAGAATCTCAATCAATATCCTTTCATATGGGAGTCAGGCGTCGTAAAATACTTAGGAGTTCATTATCGCTACCCGCTTGAAGAAACGATTAAGTGGAACGCCGAAGCGATCCTTACGTTAGCTCGAGAGTTGACCACAAAGTGGTCACCCTTAGTGTTATCTTGGTGGGGTAGGTTGGAGACTGTGAAAATGATGATAGTTCCCAAGGTTAATTACATTTTGGAGATGCTTCCCTGCTTCCTACCTGCCCATGTTTATCAGCAACTCGAACGGGTGCTCTCTCAGTTCCTGTGGAAGAATAGAATGCCGCGAATTGCAAAAGAGAAATTAAAACTTAGTCGTGAGCAGGGCGGTGTGAATTTTCCAGATTTTCAATCTTACCATCATGCTTTCCTTCTTAAGCAAGGGTCTCGGTGGCTAGAGACTCCGACTGCTGGGAGGCCTGTCTGGGTTGACTTAGAGGAGTGGTTGTTGGTGCCCGTACCGTTAGAATTTGTCCCAGGGATGCAGTTTGCACATACCTCTTCGCTTCCTCTTGTCATACTTGATACACTCAAAGCCTTCCAGACTTTCATAAGGGTTAGTGGACCCGATTGCTGTTCTCATGCCTGGTTGCCCATATGGAACAATCCCCTTTTTAAAATCCAGAAGAAGTCCTTTGCCTGGAAGTCATGGTATATGCGTGGGATTTGGCAGGTAAGCCAGTTGCAGGCCGCCAATAAATGGAAAGATTTCAGGGAGCTCCAACAAGAATTCGGCCTCCCGTCCAAATTTCACTTTCAGTGGCTCCAGCTTCGGCATTGCTTAGCAGGAGCGGGAATAGATCCTAAACAGAACCTGGGAATAGCTGGGATTACTGAGATACTTCGCAAAATCACACAAGCGACGGGAATAGCGTCGCGAATCTACAAAAGATTAACCCTGACCCCGTCTTTATTGATTCAGAAAGTGCAGAAGAAGTGGGAACGAGAGACAGGGAAGAGGCTCTCTGAACTTCAGTGGAGAAAATTTTGGTGCAAGCAAGTTAGAGTCTCTAGGTCAGCCTCCGTCACTCAAACTCTCTTTTATTTTACACACAATTGCTTCTACACACCTGTTAAATTAGCACGGTGGGACAACAGTCTAAGTCCTCTTTGTTGGACGTGTGGTGCGGAGATCGGCAACCTGGTACACATAGTATATGAGTGTTCGGGGGTGCAGACCTATTGGAATTCAGTGTGGAAACAAGTGCAACTCATTCTGAAGATCAGGGAGTCTCTGTCTTGGCAGATTATAGGCTTCCGCTCAGCAGCGGATATACCTTCTCTACCTAAAGAAGGTGCTTTTTTGCTTGATTTTATGTTAGGGATAGCAATATGTTTAATTATCAGTAATTGGAAATTCACTGCACTTCTCAATGCCCATGAGTGGTGGAATCGAGTTTGCTTATGTAGCCAATTCGAGCAGATCTCTTGTAAAGCTCAGCCACCGTCGGGGAAATTATGCCTTAAATGGCAATTGTTAAATGATTTTGTTAAGGCCGCCAAACTGGGCTAACGCCTAAGGAACTAAGGCTTCACCTGGTTCCTAACCCCAGCGGTCTCGGACCTAAAACCCTGGAGGGGAGGGCTAGGGAGGGTGGGTGGTGGGGTGTTCTTAGGTTTTCTTTTAGTTGTAGCTCAGGAGGTAGTTTGGTTTTGTCTAGTTACTACTGTGTGCTACTTGTTTTGTTGTATTGTTTGGAAAATGAAAATAAAAGTTAAAAAAAAAAAAAAGAGTCTAGCTATGAATGGACTAAATTCTATCCATAGTTCCTTTATCCAGAAGGCAGGACAGGGGTCGGTCTGAGCGGTAGTGGTGTTGATTGCAGAGATGGTGTCGATGATTTGCTCATTGGATGGGGTGGTGAACATTGCTAATGTTGCTGCTTTTGATGGTTCCACGGTGCAAGAGGGCGGGTCAGTCTTGTCTGTCTGGCATAATTTTGATTGAAGGAAGTCAGCGTAGTCTTGGGCGTGAATCTCAGGTGTTTGCTCAGGACCTGGTTCTTTCGTTAGGTTCTTGACGAGGTTAAATAGGTCGTGTGGTTTTTGTAGTGAACGCATTAGGGTGTCTGTGTGTGTTTGTCTCTTTTTCTCAGTTATCGCATTTCGGTGTATTGACAGCTGGAGGTTATAGGCTACCTGGTTTTCTGTGGATCGTGAGCACCTCCATCGCCTTTCGAGTTTTCTAAGTTTGAGGAGAGAGGTCCGTAGTTCTTCGGAGTACCAGGGGGCGGGAGCCTTTTACTTAAGGGCTTTCTTGTGGGCTGTGCGTAAGGCAATGGAACTCAGGCTGTCATTCCAGCTGGAGACTAGCGTATCTGGACTAGTTGTCGTTAGGCTAAAGAGGGGTTGTGTGTTGTGTAAGATGGATTCCTTGTTGAAAGGTTGGAACCTTCGTGGGGGTAGACTCGTGGGGTTTGACATGCTTCCGGGGGGCTTCTTGGGCCGAATATCTAAGGGAATTTGAAATAAGATTAGCTTATGATCAGACCAAGGTACTGCAGTGTAGGTAGGTGGGGTGGGGTGGGTGGTGTTGTGGGCGGTTAGAGGGGCGAAGATCAGGTCCAGCATGTTTCCCTTTGTGTGAGTTGGTTCATTGATTAGTTGCAAATAACCCAGATCCTTGAGTGCATCATGGAGAGCTGATGCTTGGGAGTCATGTAGGGTTGGCAGATTGAAGTCTCCTAGTATCCAGTTTGGGGTGCGCAGGTTTGGGGGGTTACAGGCTAGCTCGATTATCACAGCTAGATCGTCAGGGGATGATGACGGGGCTCTGTATACTAGGTTGATGGAGCATTGGTCGTTCGCTATGACTACTATGTCGAGGTTGGTTGTGTTGGTGCTGTTGAAGAGGTGAAACTTGAGGTCGGTTTTTGTGAGTATGAGAACTCCTCCGCCCCTTTTGTTGGTTCTATGGCAAATGTGTATTGTAAAGTTGGGGGGTAGAAGGTGATTGATGAGGACTTTGTCATTGTTCGATAGCCATGTCTCTGTGATGAGAAGTATGTCTAGGTTGTGAAGGGTTAGTAGGTCAGTGATGACGGGCCATTTATTGCGGACTGAGAGCACGTTTATGAGGGCGGCTTTTAAGTCTTGGGGAGGTAGGCTATCCTTTTTTACCCTTGTGGTGTGTTGGATTGCAATGTGTAGTAGGTGATGATAGGTTGGTTGCGAGTCCTCTACTGGCTTGTGGGTGGGGTCTCTTGACCATCTCCTCCCAGAACTGTGCAGAATAGGTATGTGTTTGTGGGTATTGGTTAGGGCTAAGGAGCTACTGATCAGCTCCAAGAGAAGGTAGCTACAAATTATTGTTGCGGTGGTGTGAGCCATTCTATGTTTGATCTATCTTACGTTTATAGGGACGCGTGTGCAGGAGGATATTGGGATGGGCTACTGGTAACAGCGAGAGTGGTCAAAATAACACAGTTGTAGCAAGCTACTGGCAACAGTAAAATGGCACAGATATATCAGGCTACTGGCAACAGTAAGAATGGCTAAAAAAGTAAAAGTATGAGAATATACTGGAGCATTGTGTGCTGGGGATGGTCAGCCTCGGAGACATCTCCCACATCAGCATACAGTTCACGCTGGGCTGTCTATCTGGCTGATTCTGCAATCGTGGGTGTGTACAGATCCCGCGGTTGTGGAATTTGGTCCAACTTGGCCCCGTCCAAGTTTTTGGCATGCGGACGGCCCAGGCGTGCACGATTTAGAATTGACCTCTGTCTGAAATGGGAAATAGTACTTATAGATTCTGATATCCACTTGTAAATTGAGATCTTTATAAAATAGCCATTTATGCTTGGCTGCCATTTATACATATATATGCATTATTAAACACCTGCAAATCATGAATAAGGCTTTTAAAATAACCTCTTTAATCTATGAAAGATGTGGCCATCTCCTCTGCCTCAATGCCTGCATTCGTTCTTAATTTATCTTCTAATAGCATACATCCTTGTGTATAAATGTGATTGCTGGGACTTGATTAAACAAGTTATTAACCCTGGTTCAACAGAAACAAGAAGATTATTAAATCGTACTGACTGTCAGTGTGTATTCCAGTTTGCTTGTATGTATGTGGTGCCCTCTTATAACTTTGGAATGGCTAGACCTAGCTGCACCAAATGCATGCACTTAACTACTTATAAGATTAGTGTGGTTTTGAAAGCTGGTGGACTGGTAACCGGGTAGCCGGACATGGCGCTTCCCCAGCTCCAAAACCCAGCCCCCCCCTCCCCTTCCCCCCCTTACACCCCCAATGGGACAAACCACAGACAACATTTTCATGGTAACAAACTGGTTGCAGCTTTATTTTTAACAGCAACATATTAACAGTAATGCCAAGAGTACATCACTCTCCCAACCCAGCGGAGCGGTATACCGCCAGCCATGCTACTAGCAAAGCGGCCCCGCCTCCGCTGCAGCCGTGGACCCCCCAACGGCCGAGCTCACCCAACCCCTATCCGACTTCGCCATATTACTAGCAAAAGTCTTCCAGGGGTTATCCGGGCAAGGGCACCCCGCCCCCACCCCAAGTGGGATAAGGCTCCGGACCCCGGAAACCTCCGGGATCCCGCAAAAACAGCCCCCCCCCCCCAGCTGCGACACCCCGCAATCTCCCCCCGCAACCACAAAAGGAAAAAAGTGGGCGGGCGGGTGGGACGCCGTGCCGACAGCCAGCAGCATGTGCTCCAGGCTCGCAACAGCGGCAGGAGCACATGCCCGCTTGGCCCGATTGATTGGCTCCACCCGGCACGTGCACCCGCGGAGCCAATCAAATTAAAAGATGCACGCTCTCCCCTTTGGCGCGCTCGTCCCCGCCGCCCGACGCTTGCAGGGTCCCGCGCCTAACCGGCACCCGGTTACTCTCGGGCGCCAGGACCCTGCCCGCGCCCTGCCTAATAACCGGGTAGCCGGACATGGCGCTTCCCCAGCTCCAAAACCCAGCCCCCCCCTCCCCTTCCCCCCCTTACACCCCCAATGGGACAAACCACAGACAACATTTTCATGGTAACAAACTGGTCGCAGCTTTATTTTTAACAGCAACATATTAACAGTAATGCCAAGAGTACATCACTCTCCCAACCCAGCGGAGCGGTATACCGCCAGCCATGCTACTAGCAAAGCGGCCCCGCCTCCGCTGCAGCCGTGGACCCCCCAACGGCCGAGCTCACCCAACCCCTATCCGACTTCGCCATATTACTAGCAAAAGTCTTCCAGGGGTTATCCGGGCAAGGGCACCCCGCCCCCACCCCAAGTGGGATAAGGCTCCGGACCCCGGAAACCTCCGGGATCCCGCCACCGGCACAGGCACTATCACCACCTGTGCCGCCCCCCCCCCCCTGCTGAAAGCTGCGACCCTTGCTACCGGGACCTCAGGAGATGCTCCAACAACTCCTGCCAATCGTTCAGGAGGAGATCAGTTCCCACCGGGGACAAATGAACTCCATCCCCCCTGAACAACCCCCCGCAAGACACCTCCGCCCAAGGGTGTTGCACCTGAAACCCGCCATGATCGCTCACCCACCTCCCAATTTGCCGGTTGATTTTGGCCAGCCCACGAGACCAGCGCCGCTGATCCCAGCACGCCGGCCTCGGAACAATATCCGACCAGACCAACGCAGCGCCCGGAAACAGGCGACGCACCAATTCAAAATCCCGCTTAGCAGCCCTGATCAACCGCTTGCAGGACCACGCAGCCAAATCATTGCCCCCGAGATGCAAGATGAGAATCGCTGGATGCTGCCTGACGCGGCCATGGTGACGGAGCAAAGGCAGCAGCTGCTCCCACCGCAGACCCCGCTCGCCCAGCCATGAAATCGCCACCTCGTCCGCAGCAAGCCCGAGATTCGGCCCAAAGGGGCGCTCCGCCGCTCGCTGGCCCGCCCAGTAAACGAAAGAGTGGCCCAGAATCCAGCAGACCAGCTTTCTCAGCTCCCCATCTGGAAGAGAAAACATAACCACATTAGTAACCCCCACCCCCCCCCATGAATGGCCAGGTCAGAGACGGACGTACCCTTCGAATGCCGTCGACCGCCACCTGCCAATACTTTGAATCTGAAGACCCGAGCAACCTGCCGCCGCCGCGCTGGTAGCCGCACCGATGCGAAAAGAATGGGCCGAAAAAAGCCGAGGATCTTCGCCCAACCGAGTCAGCGCGAGCCGCAAAAACCGCCGTGAACTGAAAACGCGTCAATGCCCTACCATCCTGATGCGTAAAAAGCGCACCGCCACCCCCCGGGCGCAGGGCCAGGAAGCCCTGCATGGAGGCCACCGGGCAGGTAAGCCCTCCCGTAGATCTGAGGACCACCCAAAGCCCCTTACCCCGCTGGTCCGTCTTGGACCGAGCCAGCAACACGCGCATCCACGGATGCACCATCCACACGTGCCGCCGGAGCAAACAATTCCCGGGACCCGCCGACGCCGACGTGGCCACCAACTCCCCGACGCGAAAGGCACCAAAAAACGCCAGGCAGAAAGCCGCACGAAAGAGCGCGCGCTCATACAGCGACCGGGCCACCTCCGGTAGCACCGCGCACAGCTGCACCAAGAGGTCGTGCGTAACCGGACAACAACGATCGCGGAGACCCGGCTGAGAACGCTCCCAGCCCTGAAGCAAACGTCACGCCAAAAAACCCCGCCCGGGCACCTCCCACCCCGTCGCCTTGGCAAAAAACAAGAAACCCGCCAGATGGCAACGCACGGACGATCGCGAAACCCCCCGCTCCTTAGCCCAGCTAACATATCCCCCCAGCAACTGATCCGGGACCACCCCCCCATCCCACCCCTGCACTTGCAAAAACTCTTGCACTCGCTCGCAACCGATCCGATACGCCTCCCAGGTCCTGTCCGCCACCGAGCTCCGCAGAAGACACCTCATCGTAGCAGGCCATCGCTCCACACGTGCCAAGGGACCGTCAGCCCGACCGGGTCGGCATCCGGAGCCAACTCCCGAAACCGATCCAACTGCAAACGGGAAAGAGCATCAGCCAAATCATTAGTACGCCCTGGTATGTGACGAGCACGCAAGTGCACATTTAAGCGCAAACACGCCAGCACGACCTGGCGCATCAGTGACGCCACTGCCCCACAGCGTGGAGAAAAACGGTTAACCACATGCACCACCGCCTCGTTGTCACACCACCACAACACCCCGCGGTCGGCTAACCTATCGGGCCACAACTCCAGCACCACCAAAATCGGGAAGAGCTCCAAGAAAGTAATATTGCTAACCAAGCCGTTCGCCACCCACTCGCTCGGTCCACCGGTCAGCAGCACACCACGCCCCATTAAAATAGATTCCCAATCCGACTCCCCCAGCTGCATCCGTGTACAATTGCAACTCCTCGGAGGTAACTGCCGAGCCCCGCAAAACCGTCACCCCATTGAAGTCACGCAAAAAGACATCCCAAACGCGCAAATCATCACGCATACCCCGCGTCACTCGGATATGGTGATGCGGCTTGCGCACACCCACCGTCGCTGCTGCCAGCCGCCGACTAAACACCCGCCCCATGGGAATGACCCTACAAGCAAAGTTGAGGGAACCAAGAAGAACCTGCGCGTCTCGCAAGGTGACTTTCCTGGAAGCCAAAAGGTTGGCCACGAGAACCCGCAGCTTCCCCACCTTCTCACCGGGGAGCCGCGCCACCATCCGCAGTGAATCCAACTCGACGCCTAAGAACACTATCGTTGTCGCGGGGCCCACCGTCTTCCCCTCCGCTAGAGGCACCCCCAGTTCGGGCGGCCGCCAAGCAAATAAAACCGCTTAATAAAGCACCACACTGCACAGAATCGGCCCCCCCCCACAAACAGAAAATCATCCAGATAATGGACCACCCCCTGAACAGCCAACCGCCTGCACCAACTTCCAATGCAGGAAGGTACTAAACTTCTCAAAGTAGGCGCACGACACCGAACAGCCCATCGGCATGCATTTATCGTAGTAATACGCCCCCTCAAATTGGAAACCCAACAACGGAAAAGACGAAGGGTGGACGGGCAACAGTCGGAAAGCCGATTCCAAATCCACCTTGGCCATCAACGCCCCAGGACCTGACCGAGACACAAGCTCCGCCGCCCTATCGAAAGAGGCATAGCGCACCGAACAAAACTCCCGCGGGATAAGTTCATTGACAGAGGAGCCCATCGGAGCAGACAAATTATGAATGAGGCAAAACTTCCCCGGTTCCTTCTTGGGCACCACACCCAAGGGGGACACCACAAAATCCGGAAAAGGCGGGCCACTGAACGGCCCCGCCACCCTGCCCAGCTGCAACTCGGCCGACAACTTCTGCCAGGCCACCTCGAGCCAGCGCCAGACACTGGGGGAATTACGAGCCACCACGCCCGCTGCCCGACCCCGCACCGGAATAACGAAGCCAAATTGAAAACCCTTCTCCAAACATAATTTGTCATGCACCTTGGGATACCCGCGAAGCCACCTACGCAAAACGGGGACCCGAATAGGGGAGGGCGCCAGGAGCGAATCGGCCGGCCTACTTGGGACCGGACCCCGGGAGGGAGGGGCTCCCTTTTTTAACACATTTGGAAGCGGAATGGGACCCCCCACAGACGGAGCACGCATGCCGGAACTTGCAGTCCGGGAAAGGGCACGAGGCTCTGTTGAACCTCCAGCACACGTCTCCGCCCACCCCGACGGCAGCACGTGCCTGCCCCGCGAGGGGCTCCCCCCGAAAGGACCGGTTCGCCCCGACAGCCGCCCCCAACCCCGCCCTGACCCCCCTACCCCCCCCACCCCCTTTCACCGACATTTGCGTTAACCAAAGGCTAATATCCTGCGTACTCCAGGTCAGCAAACGGTTCTCCTCCATTTTGTCACGAAACTTCTCGTCGTAATTAAGCCATGACCAACCTTTGTGCACCTGCGACGCCTCCAAGATCGAGTCCGCATATGCCAATAGACTACCGAATTGGTCCGGCCAACGACGCCCCCAAACGCTCGCCAATCGCAAAAAAGCCCGGACCCAATTGACCACATTGCGCGAAACACGGTGAAGCCGCCCAGCCTTTTCCTCCTCTTTCCGCTTCTTTTTACTATCACCCGAGCGCTTCCTGCCCTCGAGCAAACGGAAAATGTCAATATACTGCCTACGCGTTATCCGACGCCGTAACTTCCGAGGAACCCCCTCCCACAGCTCCGAAAGGGAGGCAACGGAGGACACCGCCGAGCCCGCCCCAGCCAACGCATCGCCACCCTGGGTCGCCGCCCTCCCATCCTCCGCACTTGAGGACCCCGAGTCCGCCGACGACGAAGAGGACGACGAGTCCGAATCACGCCTCCGACGACACACATGTTTCCGCTTCCGACCCCTTTTTCCCGACCGGGCAGCCCCCGACCCCCCGGAGCTCTGCCCAAAGCAGTCAACTCACCAGAAGCACCTCCCGCCGAACCCGCAGGGGCAGGAGCAGGCAACCGTCCTGGGGGATCCTCCGTCAGCAGCTGCAGACCGGCCCCTTGCGCAGCGCCATCCGCCGCCGTCGTCCCGCTGGGCGCACCAGGAACAGGATCCATGTTCGCCAGACCAGCCGTAGCCCCCGCCGCCGACACGACACGAGGCGCGGACAACCAAGGAACCTGCGAAGAGAAAAAGGGGGGGCAGAGAGGCGAGAAACCAGGGGACCAAGGCTGCCAAGCCCCCAACCACTCCGCCCGTGAGGACCCCTGCCCCCCAGCCGCCCACTGGTCCCAAAGGGGGGAAGAGCCCGGTGGTAAAACACTCCCAGGCGGGATCACCAGCCCCCCATGCCCCGGACTACCTTCAGTGCCCCGATCGCCAAGGGAGGGCTCAACCGCAAGGCCCCCGGAGGCAGCCCCACCCCCAACACCGACCCCCCCCTCCCCACGAACGCCTGCCCCCCTCCTCCCCACTGACGTCGCCCCCCGCACCCCCCGCATGGGGGCCCTACCCCGTGGAGTGGCCAACGGAGCCACAACAGCCCCCTCACCCAGAGACCCCCTCCCACCACGCCGGCCACGAGCAACTCGGCCTCCAGCCGCAGCCCGCAGCACGGAAGGGGACCCCCCAACCCCCCGGACCGGATGCAGGCCTCCCCTTGGCCTACCAGCCCCCATCCCCCCTACCCCAACTCCCCGTCCTGACTGCGGCCTCCGGGCTGCCCCCCGCCCCCTCAAGGCCCCCCCCTGCTTGACTGCCGGCCCCCCCTTTGCCCCCGACCCCCCCCTGCCATGCCCAAACTCCTCGGTATCGCTATTGCCCCCTCGGAAGCAAGCTGCCACCAAAACCGACCCTCCGATCAAGAAAACTTGCCTGCTGCAGAAAGCACCGTCCCGCCGCCGGAAAACCGCGTCGGAGCTGCCCCGCGCTCAGAAAAACCACCGACGACCAGCCACAGAGGAAGACGCCGTGCCGACAGCCAGCAGCATGTGCTCCAGGCTCGCAACAGCGGCAGGAGCACATGCCCGCTTGGCCCGATTGATTGGCTCCACCCGGCACGTGCACCCGCGGAGCCAATCAAATTAAAAGATGCACGCTCTCCCCTTGGGCGCGCTCGTCCCCGCCGCCCGACGCTTGCAGGGTCCCGCGCCTAACCGGCACCCGGTTACTCTCGGGCGCCAGGACCCTGCCCGCGCCCTGCCTAATTTATGGAGGTGCAGGATGAGGGAAGAGTTGGCATATTTACTATATGAAATGTATGAACAGAGGCTGTATATTACTTTTTTCCTCCTATAGTCCATCTGTTTGTTTTTTATTCTGATCACAATTATTTTGCAGTCTTATTATTAAGATAATACAATATATTCTCATACTTTTACTTTTTTAGGACGGTAGATCTGTTGTTACTATGGGTGACAAGATGCAATATCTGACTACTGGGGATAGTCTTCTTATACCTAACCAAACTATGTAAGTAAAGTATCAGCAACACACATTGTTCTTGGTATTTGGTGGATTGTAGCTCTGAGTCAGTCTTGCAGCGATTAGGATCTGATTTATGCAGTTTCCAAAGTGATCTCAACATGGTAGCTCAAATCTAGCCAGTTCATTGGACTATTAGGAATTAAAGCTAAACAAGCTGTTTGACATGGGAGGATCACTTTTCAAAACCATTTATGTGCATGATTTGGTTGTCCAAAAATTGCCCTATATCAATGCAGATGAAACTACACAGATGTAGCTGATATTCAAAAGTACTCATTATTCACTGGGAGCCAATATACATATACTTTCCCTGGCTGCCAATTTTTCAGTGAGAATTTATAGATAGTGTTGGCGAAAATCACTTTAACCACTTCGGCACTATCTAGTGCTGGGGTCAGGGCTGGCTCCAGATTTGGTTCAAGGTGTTGACATCCTAGGCAAGCCTTATGCACCCTCTCCTGGCTGTCAGAATCTCTTTAGCTTGAATTCCCGGCTCTTTGCCACCCTTCTCCTCCCCCAGAAGCTGCCGCCCTAAGTGACCATGGAGTTTGCAATCTCCAGGAACAAGCAGGAATTTAGTCTTCACATATGGGTATCGTCGGTACTAACGGAGCCTGCGCGGGAACGCTCCCCAGCATCCAATAGGAATGCTTTTGGGAGCATCCCTCAGCACATGCACGCTGCCTTCCCGCCTTTCCAACTGTCCCTCTTCAGTTCTTCGTTTTCCGCAGAGCCGACAGGACACATATCCTGTCACCGCAGAAAATTTCTTCTTTAATCTTGTTTTCTTGTCGTCGCGTTGCCTCTGCACGACGCCCACCGGTACCACCGGTTCTTTTCTTTTCTTCTTTAAAAAAAAAAAAATTATGTATTGTTTCTCTTCAGAAGCTTTTCTTTTTCGGTGCTAGGCGCCATTTTGGGCATTAGGTCCCATTTTTCCTTAAAGATGGAAAATGCACTAAGGGGCATGTTTACTAAACATTCCTAACGTGCGGGGCCGTGCTAGTGTGCCTGTGCCATATAAGGAGTGGGCGGTTCAGGCAGAAAATAGAAAAAAAACGGTAGTAAGCAACCGGACGTGTGTGCGTCGCGCTAATGTGCGGGGGTCGACATTAGCGTGTGGAAAGGCAAAGTGGCGCGCTGCTGAGTATACAAAACAACAGAGCCGTGGTACAACGGTGAAGACACTGACCAATGGTGCAGGGGCCATGGGTTCAATCCCCCAGTGTGCACAACGACAAAGGTCAGCTGAGGCAGTAACTGTAATGATTAACATTGTTTTAGGAGGCAAATTAATTTGGAACGGCATAAGGCGGCGCACAGTTATTTTTGGGCGGCATAAGGCGGCGCACAGTTATTTTTGGGCAGCAGAAGGCGGCGCACTGGTCCCCTTGGGCGGCAGAAGGCGGCGCGCTGATAGGCACAAGGCGGCGCGCTGATGCACAAGCACAGGAACAGAGCCACAGCACAATGGTTAAAACACTGACCAATGGTGCAGGGATCAGCGGTTCAACTCCTCACAATGCCCAGTGAAAAATCCTGCTGAGGCAGTATGTATTATGTTGTGGAGTGCTGTAGGAGGCTGTATAATTTTATTTTGTTATCACTACTAGCAAACGCACTCTCCCAGCATGTTAACATACGGCGGCCCAGAAGGCACATGTTACAGTGCACTGTTCGCCAAGGCACCCTTGAATGACCCCTATAGGGCAGCATGTATGTTGCGACACAGGATAATGTATAGTGCACCCTATAGGGATGGCAACCATAAGGTGGCCTACAGGGCGCCCTATGAAGCACCCTCAGAGGCACCTAATGGGTATAGTAAGCTGAGGGTGGTCTTGCCGGCATAGACATATGTACAGTAAATAAAAATAAAGCTGTGGACAGCCCTACCAAAGGGCCCCACTGTGGGTTTGAACCCATGACCTCTGGCTGCACAGGCAGTGATGTAACCATTGCGCTACAGCTCCATAGCTGTAAGCAGGCCCCTGGCTGGCTGCAGATAGCCTACACGTCACCTCACAGACAGTCTGCTGGTGTCAACAGGATAGGGTTAGGCCACCCGTACCCATGATGCACTGCACATGCAAATTAGCTGTCCGCAGATGGACACAAGATGGGGAATGCACCCCCACAGCACCTCGGCCCTGTTGGGGGAAGTGACCGGGTGCACCCACACAGCACCTTGGCCTAGTAGGGGGCACTGACCGGGTGTTTTACTGGCACAGAGTAGCCACACACCGTTACATCGTGCGGGTACTGTGCTCACCCTGAGTGTGCAATGAGGTGGCCAGGACCAGGTCAACAACACCTGCCATGGCTGATGGAGGCCAAGCGGGCGTTCCAAAGCAGTGTTAATGTGTAAGATAGCTAGTTTCTGCACAAACACCATGGATATCCCTGTCTGCCGCCATCAGGCACGCACCACCCCCCCCGGCAAACATGGTCCCCATCAAGGGATCCACACTCTACCTCCCTGCAAAGGTGGCAGTAGAGGGCAAAATCAACCCCAGTCCTGCTGAAGAACACCCCCCCCCCCAGGCAGGCAGACATAAGCCCAGGGTATGGTAAGCTGCACTCCACCACCAGATATTCCCCTGCAGCAAGCCAACAGCCACTGCACCATGCAAGCCATTATAGCAAGACTTTTACCAGCTATAAACAGTCTGCTGGTTAGTCCATAGTGCATGTTCCCAATGGAGATGCATGCACCCAGAACTGGGCTGTCTGCATACACAGCAAGCAGATAGATCAGTGACTGGGCCCCAAAGAGAAACCCATATCTATCACATGAGAGAACTACTATACAGCACTATGGGGGGGCCTAGCCATGCTGTGGTCACTGCACAGTCAGGGTGAGCGTGATCCCCCAGAAGGACATGCTTTGGCCACCCTGTCTGTGTAGGTGGTGGCCGGACACTACAATATCCCAGCCAATGTCCCTGCCAGGGCCCTATGCCCAGTGCAGATGCATCCTGGCCACGCCACCCTGCCCTGGCTATACCCATGGTACCTTGCACCTCATTATGCACATTGACTGGCCAATACTGGCAACAGTGCTGGCAGTGCGGGCTGTTGAAGGGGCTTGCAGCCAACACCCACTGTATAGACAGACACACACTTCCACACCTCTGCCATCATGGTGCTACGATTGAGGGGTAAGTAGCCTTGCCCACCAAACCGGTCCTGAGCACGGCAAGGCATGGATATGGTACGCATTACAGCTGGTGGTCACTCCCCAGGGTGGTAAGCACCGTCAGAGGCCAGGCCTGGAGCATGCCCCGCAAACACCTAACAGATTGTTTGGATGGGGTCAACTAGCAGTATGTACGTAACGTATGGATAACTGCCTGCCTGTGCTCCTAGCAAACGTCTCCGAGCTGTGTACCGTATACCTCAGGTGTAGGGTGACATTGGTAAGTTATGCAAGTGCTCGTTTTGGGTGCTGCATGCACGGTCCAATGTTCTGCCTTTCCAGGAGACATTGGCCAATGGGGCCTGTGGGTGTGGGTGTGTCTGCCCTTGATGGCTGCTGCTTTACGGCACAGATTCCCAACTCAAGTCCAGGTTTGCATCACACTGTTCGGGTTTTCCTGCTATCCCTCATGAATATGCATGGCCTACATCTACATGCCATGGGGGTGGTGCATAGATATACAGCACAGGCATTTGTATGAGTGTCAGCATGGAACCTGACTGGTGTGTGGCCCACCAGGACTGCATTTGGGTGATTCTGCTCTAGGTACTGCCCCTGTTCATGGTGTCTGTGCTCAGTGGGGTAAAAGATAGATGTCTTACCATTGCATATGTCCCCGCCATGAAAGGTGTGTCCTTACTATCACTGTTTAGTTGTGGGAAAAATATGTGGGCAGGATTGGCAGTAGCCCCAGCTGGGCTTTGAACCTGTGACCTTCTGTTCTTGTATGCACTGTCTGTGTGCACTGCACCACTGTGTAGCCACAGATTGGTTGGATTCCCTGGACTGTCCATGACTGTGGATCCGGCAGGACCTGTCTTGCAGTGGACTGTGCCAGCCTGCACATGGCTAGGCCTCTGTCTTCTGTGGTTAGCAGCCACTGCCCCCTGCACCACATGTACTTGTCCGCCAACATGCTGGCATGAACTTCTCTCAGAAAAAGCAGTTGACCTGCTTGCAATGTGGCAGTATGGGACTGCATTTGGGGGACTTGGCTGTAGGTAATGCCCATTGTTGTGGTGTGTGTGCGGTGTTGGGTAAAATATGGGTGTTTTTCCCATGCATACAGGGGTGTCTGCGCTATCTTTATTTAGTGGTGGGTAAAATATAGGGACAGGGCTGGCAGGTGCCCCAGCTGGGTTTTGAACCTCTGCCCTCTGGTCCTAGAGGTAATGACTCTGTCCGCTGTACCCACTTTGGCCACAGAGACAGTGCAGCCCCTGGAGGCAGTAAGCCTGGCAGGATGGAGTCACAAACCCTGCTCTACGCAATTCTACTGTGGGCATATGCACCCTGTCTGGTGACAAACGTGCACATAAACCCCGGAAATGACCACGGGAAATGTGGGACAAAATATCACCACGCTGGGCAACAGTGATATTAATGGGCAACCATAGCAAACACTCCCAGGAAAGCTCCAAAACGTGGAAATGTTTTTTGGAAGAGTCTCCTCTCAGTAGACCCTTCCAATATTCATTTCTTTTTTCTGGAGCTTTGCTGGGTGTGATTTCTGTAATTGCCCATCACTATAACTGTTCCCCAGCTGAATTACTATTTTTAATAGTTCTGTTGTGGTCATTTTCTATTTTTATTTTCACTTTTGTGCTGTGCACATATATCACACTGCTCACGTTTTGCTGGTTTCCCCGGTTTTCCTGTACATTGCTGACGGAAATGGTTTCTCTTCCCTTTAAATGCTTTCTACCGCGAGTGTACACTCGAAACACTCGCGGTAGTTTTTACATGCAAATTCGGGCCCGATACTGTGCGGGGAGCCTCTCCCCTCCCACTCTCCACCCATTGACCCCGTCCCTCCGCCCCTCCGGAGCCTTCCTCCGCCCTCCTTTCGCCGTTCCACGCCTCTATCGGACATTTGCGGGCCCGCACTTGTACGGGGCCCGTTAGTGAGCCGCGTACCTGTGCGGGGGTGACACGCACGTGTGCGGGGCGTTTAAACGCGTTTCTGCGCGTTTCAGTGCCGCGTTGCCGTGCGCTATTTTGCGGCGCGCTATTTTGCGGATTTTAGTAAACATGCCCCTAAGTGTGGCAGTACCATCTCCGTCACCGACACCCATGACTGGTGTCTTAAATGTTTAGGCCCTGGCCATTCTCCTTCGGAGTGTCTCTTTTGTATGGGGATGACTAAAAGAGGAAGACAGAACCAGGCTGCAAAGCTCTGTACCCTCTTTTCTTTGGATGCCAGGTCCATTGCATCGACATCTTCAAGAGCCTCTTCTTCCTCCCATGGATCTCGGGTAACTAAACATAAAAGCCGTTCCTCAAAGCATCGAGAGGCCATTGGCATTGCCTTTAAGGGAACCACACCGGCAAAACAGCCCCGGCGGGAGGCTTCGGCCTCCAAAGCATCAACGGGGTTCCAGGATGTTCTCGAGGCCTCGGCCTCGACAGAACTACTGGTGCCATGCTCAGGGGTCCTGGCCGCCTTCACCGGTACTGATACCCAGGCATCGGCAGCGTCGATAGACCAGAGATTCCTCGCTATCGAGCACAGTATTGCAGCTCTCCTTACAGCTGCGGTACCGTTGACACCGATGGTTCAACGGGCACCTGCACCGGTACCGGTACAGATACCAGTACCAGCACCGACGGTACCGGCCCCGGTGGGAATTCTTCCCATGCCATCTTTGGCTAGCATCAAGAGATCGGTACTGGATCAACTCGGTACCGACTTCAGTCGATACCGGGACCATGCCTTGCATGAACATCGTGATCAGAGGTACTTCAAATCCTAAAATTCTGATGACGCTGATAATTCTGCCGGTACCAGAGTGTTTTTCCCGGAAGACTCTTCTTCTCTCCAACGCAGAATGTCGTCTCCGGAGGACATGTCGTTTCAGGATTTTATTTGTGATGTTGCCAAAGGCCTTTCAATCACGGTAGCTCCTGAAAGGGAACCTAGGGCAAAGGAATTGGAAATTCTCCAATATCCTAAGGGTCCAAAGGAGGCAGCCACTCTGCTCATTCATGAAATTCTTCATGATTTGATGCCTAGAATGTGGGAGACACCTTTGACCACATCTCCTCATTCTAGGAGACTTGATACCATGTATCGAGTTCCACCATGTCCTGGATTTCCAAAAGACTCAGCTGCCACACCATTCAATGGTAGTGGAGTCAGCCATGCGTAGTGCAAAGAGACATGCATCCAATCCTCCAGGTCGTGAATGCAGGACTCTTAATGCTTTTGGGCGTCAAACTTTTCAGGCTTCCATGCTTTCGGCTAGGATCAGCTCATGTATTTTATATATGGGAATGTTCCTCAAAGAGGTCACAGGAGATTTGAAGCTTATGAGCCCACTTCTCCCAGATGACAGATGACAAGACTTCCTTACTCTTGTCAGGCATGCTCAAGATGTCTCCAAGTTTGTAAATCGTGCAGCCTTTGACTGCTTTGAATGCATCAGCAGACCCTCTGCTATTGCCATTGGTGCACGACGGATTGCCTGGCTTCAGGCATCAGACTTGGAAATTTGGGTACAGGATAAATTAGGCAACATCCCTTGCACAGGAGAAAAACTCTTTGGCAAGAATTGGCAGGAAAAGACTAATGAGATAGATGTTGACAATATCACCTTAGATAAATTGTCAAAATCTACAGCCACTCCAGCCAAAAAGAAACCCTATAAAAAAAACCCTCTTTCAGCAAAAAGAGGAAGTTTTATCCATCCTATACCCAGCAAAGCCAGGCTCACGCTCAAGTTGCCCAAAGGAAACAACAACAGCAATTCAAACAGCAGAAGAAGCCAAAAGGCCCGAGAGCTCAACCAGTTCCGCAGTTTTAGCACCCTCAAAGGCTTTGACTCCTTCCTAGAGAGCTTAACTTTTCTGCCTCTGAGGGGTCCGGAACCCCTAAATATTCCAGGCAGGCTGTGTCATTTTGCCAACAGATGACACCAAATAACAACAGAAAATTGGACTGTGTCCATTTTAGGAGAGGGGTACAAGCTTCATTTTCACAACATGCCCCCTCCTACAATCCCAAGGCAGTTCAATTCCCAGACTTCTGCAGACAATCTGCTGGATCAGGAGGTCTCAACACTTCTTGCCCAAGGGGCAATAGAGGAAGTACCCATTCTCCAGCAGGGTACAGGGTTCTACTCCCCCTATTTTCTTATTCCAAAGAAAACAGGGGGACACAGACCCATTCTAGACCTCAGAGAATTGAACAAATACCTTTTCTGAGAGAAGTTCAAAATGATTTCTCTAGGAACTCTTCTGCCATACCTTCAAAGTCAAGATTGGCTTTGCTCGCTAGACTTAAAGGATGCATATACTCACATTCTCATCCATCCAGATCACAGGAAATTCTTCCGATTCCTTTTCAAGGGAAAACACTTCAATACAGGGTTCTTCCCTTTGGTCTGGCTTTCGCACCAAGAGTATTCACGAAATGCATGGCAGTAGTAGCTGCATTCATGCGAACCCTAGGGATATTCATCTTCCCTTACTTGGACGACTGGCTCATTCGAGCCCCCACGGTTGCAGAAGTCAGCTCTGCACTGTGTGATGCAGCAGACTAGCAGGGCATAGAAGAAAATGTTTTAAACTTGAAAAAAGATGTGTACAAGCTGCAGTATTTGCAGGAGCCTGATAGGGGGAGCAAGAGGGACCTATGGAAGACCGAGGATCCACGCCTTACAGGGTGTAACCTGAAACCAGCCAGCCTCCAATCCAGGAAGACAGGAACTCCTTTTAAAGGAAGTCAGGAAGACTGGAGGGAGAAGGGGAGGAGCAAGAACAGGAGGAGCAGGGAGTACAGGAGGAGCAGGAGAAGTAGGAGCAGTGAGAGCTCTGGAAGAAGTGCTGTGCCGAGCAGAAGTGACTGGACAGGCAGAAGTAGCCTTAAAGCCAGAAGCAGCAGAGAAGGCCGCAGAGAAGCTGCAGAACCTTCAGAAGCCGAAGGAGCTGCAGAAGCTACAGACACTGCTGGAGTGCAGGAAAGAGGTACAAGCCAAAGGAACCTGAATGGGCAGAGACTACAGAACGGTCCAAGAGATTCAGGTACGCAAAAGCTGCATTGTGATTGCTGTGGGCAGAACCCAAGCCATATTGCTGGAGCAAGGCAGAATCTCCCTAGGAGTAGGCCACAAGCCTCGTCCTCAGGAAAGAAGCAAGAGTTACAAGGTAAACCATATTGTATTGGAAACAGCCTATGGAAAGGGCAAGAGATAGAAGCTCCCTGTACATGTCCCACTGCTCAAAAGAAAAGGTATGAAAAGTTTTTATTGAATAAGAAACTTTTAAGTAAGCCAGGTTTGCAGGAAGTGCATGTAAACCCTGGGAAGAAAGAGAGAGATTCACACTGTAAAAATGCTCATGGCCGACGCCCCACGCTAAACTCCAAACACTGGGAGGTCATACAGCATTTGGGTGAGAAACCTAACTATAGCTTGCCGGGAACTGTTGACTTTGTCTCAGATACTTTGCTGGAGGAACCGATGCAAGTGGAAAAGGTAGAATCCCTTTCAGAGGAAGACATGGATTGCAGCTATTACATCACGGGAAGCGTAGAATGCTTGTGTAACCAGTGAGCACTAAAACCGGTGTAAATAGGAATGCCTGCCTTTGTAACCTTTCTGTGAAAAGAACAGTTTTTGTTTAGAATCTGAGTTGTGATTTTTATAACCTGATGTAAGGAGATTTCTGTTGGTGTTTGAAGCCGATCCTTTGAAGCTTTGTGCAAACCAGTGGAAATAAAGCCTTATTTTTCCCTACACTCGATGACCTTTTGTTCTCTGGGTATTTTTGGTAATACAGGATGCTACCGAGGCTATACAACCTTGGGCCCTAGAAAGAGAAACATACCAAACCCAACTTTACTTTTATTTATGTCCGACCTGCCTTGGCCACCTTTAACCACCAGGGCGGCGTTGTGACAACTGTCTCGCACAAAGCGAATCCTCCAATATTTGTGATTGGTAATAAACTTCCCAAAATCCCAACTTGTTCTTTCCCAGTCTCTGGAGTTCATAGGAGCCTGTTTAGATACCAGACAGTCAAGGGCTTTCCTTCCACAGGCCCGGTGTCTTTGCATAAAGCAACTAGCTTCTCAAGCAGTGAGAAAATCCTAACTGCTCGAGAACTGCTACAGTTACTGGGACACATGGCATCCACAGTTCATGTAGTTCCCTATGCTCGCCTCCACATGCGAGCAGCCCAGTGGACCCTATCCACACAGTGGACACAGGCCACAGGACGTCTGTCAGACAAGATATCAAACTCTCATCGACTGATCTTGTCCCTCCAATGGTGGCAATCACTGGAGAATCTTTTAGTGGGGTCTCCTTTCCAACCCCTATTCCAGGCCACCCTAACAACAGATGCATCACAGGTGGGTTGGGGAGCACACCTGCATCATCTCTCTACCCAGGGCACCTGGACTCCACAGGAGGCTTGTCTTCAAATAAACCTCCTAGAATTAAGAGCAATCTATCTAGCCCTTTGAGTATTCCATGCCCAGCTCAGCTACAAGACAATTCTAGTACAAACGGACAATCAAGTAGCCATGTTTTATGTGAACAAGCAGGGCAGAACAGGCTCTCTGTCGTTATGCAACAAAGCTTTACGACTATGGGCCCTCGCCAGAGAGCATCAAATTCACCTTCTCGTGGTATATCTTCCAGGCATTCAAGACCTTTGGGCAGACAAACTCAGCCGAGTACTGCTGCCTCACGAATGGTCTCTCCACCTAGACAAGGCGACAAAGATATTTCACATCTGGGAGACTCCAGACATAGACCTCTTTGCAAGTCCACTGAATGCCAAACTTCCCCGGTTCTGTTCCAGGACTCTGGCTCACAATTGCCAGGCAAGGGATGCCTTCCTCCTTCACTGGGATCAGGACTTCCTCTATGCCTTCCCACCCATTCCCCTCATCCCCAAAACACTCTTCAAGCTTCAGAGAGACAGAGGTCATATGATCCTCATAGCACCATGGTGGCCACGCCAAACGTGGTATCCCCTGCTTCTACATCTCTCTCAAGCTGCACTCAAGCTGGAGTTAGGGTGTGCTCCAGATCTCCTTTCCCAAGAGAGCGGGACGCTATGGCACCCGAATCCCCAGTCCCTGCATCTCACGTCCTGGTTGCTGAGAGCTTAAATCTTCAGGATATCAACCTTTCCCAACAGGTAAAGAATATCCTTCAGGCTTCTAGAAAACCTTCCACAAGACGATCTTACGCCTTCAAGTGGAAACGTTTCACTATATGGTGTTTCCAGAAGGGGTTAAACCCCCTGGTGATACCTTTGGAATTGATACTAGAGTATCTACTTCATTTATCAAATTCTGGTCTGAAGACCAATTCAGTAAAAGTCCATCTTAGCGCAATTACAGCTTCTTATAAGCCTCTAAATGGACAACCAATTTCCTCTCATCCTCTCATATCCAGATTTATGAGAGGTCTTCTATTAACAAAACCTCCCATCAGACCACCAGCGGTGGCATGGGATTTAAATCTAGTTCTCGGGCAGCTCATGAAACCGCCTTTTGAACCTTTAGCCACTACTACCCTGAAGTTTTTGTCCTGGAAGGTCATCTTCCTAAGTGCAATCACCTCTGTACGCCACATTAGTGAATTGCAAGCGTTAGTGGCTGATCCTCCTTACACTAGGTTTCACCATGATAGGGTTGTCCTCAGAACTCATCTACACTTTATGCCAAAGGTGGTTTCGCCTTTTCATTTAAATCAATCGATTTATCTTCCTGTATTCTTTCCGAGGCCACATGCCTCTAATGCAGAGAAGAACCTTCACACTTTGTACTGTAAAAGAGCTTTAGCTTTTTACCTGCAAAGAACACAGCAACATAGAAAGTCTTCTCAACTTTTTATTGCTTTTGATTCTAGTCATTTGGGACTTCCAGTCTCCAAGAGAACTTTATCCAAATGGATTGCACAATGCATATCCTTTGCTTATGAGAGTAAGGGTCTTTCTCTTCAAGGCCATGTCACAGCTCATAATGTGAGAGCCATGTCAGCCTCTATGGCTAACCTTCACTCTGTGTCTATTGATGATATTTGTCGAGCAGCCACCTTGGCTTCGGTACACACCTTTACAACCCACTACTGCCTAGATAAAGCCTCCCGTTGGGATGCCTTCTTTGGCCAGGCTGTTCTTCAAAATCTCTTTCAGACTTAATACAACTCCTACCCACCAACCCTGGTAGGATGCCAGAGATCCAAAGGAGGAAGCATGGCCCACCTCACTATAGGTGGCAGCTTCCTAGGGTCATCTCCCTGGCATCTTCAGCTAGGGAGTCCCCATATGTGAAGACTACATTCCTGTTTGTTCCTGGAGATAGCGTAGTTACTCACCTGTAACTGGTGATATCCGGGAACAGCAGGAATTTAGTCTTCACAACCCACCCACCTCCCCTAGGAGTTGTCTCTCTATCTCTCTGTCTCTTTCCTCTCTCCCTCTATCCTTTCACTCAGCTACAAACTTAACTGAAGAGGGACAGTTGGAAAGGCGGGAAGGCAATGCGCATTTGCTGAGAGATGCTCCCAAAAGCGTTCCTATTGGACGCTGGGGAGCGTTCCCGCACAGGCTCCGTCGGTACCGACGATACCCATATGTGAAGACTAAATTCCTGCTGTTCCCGGAGATCACCTGTTACAGGTGAGTAACTATGCTTTATGGTTGGGCTAGCCCTGCCTGGGAAGGATTTAAGGTGGAGCACAGGAGATAATGCCTTGCTATCCAGTAGTGATGATATTCAGTCACTATCCATAGTATAAGAAGTTCACTCAAGACTAAAAACAGTCCTAAAGTCAACTGCTTAACTATACGACTAGTGACTGAATATCGCCATTATCTGGATCTCTACTGACAGTCAACGGTAGCTAACTCAGCATTGCTAACTATCCGCATAGTGGCACTGAATATATTGACCTTTTTAAATGTCATGCCTGCCATTAAAAAAAAAAAAAAGAAAGAGGTCACGTGATGCGGCCAGGGTAGCGGTCGCATTCTGAGTGCGCTCCGGACCCCTAACCCAATACCGGCGAAATACTACCGTGCACAGTGCTAGAAACGAAGGGGAACCTTCCTAAAGAGAGATCCGGACTGGCGGGAGACATGGCGGCAGCGCTAAAAACGGGTCGTCGGGACCGCGACCGTGTGGCCGGCAGCAGCAAGATGGTGGAAGCGACCACGGCGCCGAGCTCACCTAGATCCCCTGCGTCCCTCGATGAGGTGTCGGCGGCAGTGGTGGCGGCTCTATCTCCTCAATTTGAGGCCCTGCATGAAAAAATAGATGTCTTGCAATCGTCGGTGGACATCCTGGGAAGCCGGCTTCGCGAGGCCGAAGATCGCCTTTGCCAGGTAGAAGAGAAGACGGAGGCCCAGGCAACCGAGATAGCCGGCCTAAAAGCCCAAGTGCACCAGCAAGAGGCGAAAATTGACGACTTAGAGAACCGCTCCCGAAGGAATAACTTACGGTTCCTGGGGGTCCCCGAGTCTGTCTCCGACAAAGAATTGCGGAACTACCTGGAGGCCCTGATCTTACACGTGTTGGAGGGCTCTGACCCTGGGGATACCTTGCGGATTGAAAGGGTCCACCGGGTGGGCAGCAAACAGCCTCGGGATAGCCGCCCCAGAATCGTGCTGGCCAAATTCCTCAGCTTTCCTCAAAAAGAGATGATACTGCGAGCGGCCCGCCAGAAGAGAGATATGATCTACAGTAACAGCAAAATCCGGATAGCGCAGGACTATTCGGCAGCTTTAAGCCAGAGGCGCAGGGAATATGCTCCTCTGTGCGAAAAGCTTATTGGCGCGGGAATCCGCTTCTCTGTGCAATACCCGGCCAAACTGCATGTCCTGCATGAGGGAGCACACCGGGCCTTTACAACAGCGGCGGAAGCAGCGGCCTACGTGAACCAGCTTGCGGCGCCGGCGTGCCCGGCATCGGGGTCCCCTCGTTGAGACTGCCCACACTGCTAGCGGTGGATTATGCACAGGCTAAGAGAGTGAAATGTTGACGGAGCGTTTAACCGCTGCGGGCCGTGCAGTCAGAGTGGCTTGAGCTGCAATGGCCCTACAGATACCAAGGAGCCTGCCTGGCGGGGCCTTTCCCTATGCGCTTGGAACAGTATCTTTCCATTGGGCAAGGCACCTTACTGATTTTTAATGTGTGCATTAATTGTTCGTGTTCTTGCTGTATTGCATGCCATGAGCAAGGACCTATATTGAGATATGAGAGCTTGGTGTGTTTTTTTTTTTTTCTTTTCGTTTGTTTTTTCTTCTCTCTCTCCCTATTTCTTTGACTGCAAAGATAGCATTAAGCGGAATGGGCACCGGATGTTCTTAAGGCCACGGGCCCTGCTTCAGGGTCGGGAAGGATAACGGGTCACATTACTCCCTCCTCAGGTAAATTGGCACATTAGGTGCTTGACCAACCTTGGGGAACAATGCGAGCCGCTCGAACGGGCGGCTTTATGCCTAAGTGGAGGTAGACGGGGAACCTAGGGCCCACATATGCTACTGCTTTAGCTGTAGAGGGGTGGGAGGAGGATCAGATAATTCCTTTCTAGGCCAGCTGAGCAGAGAATATGGTGCGGTAGCCCTGCCATTGCTGCCTTGGCCGTGGGCCCGGGTGGTTTAAGCTGTGTTCCGGGCGTGGAGGGCTCCCTCAACCCCGAGAAGCGACTCCTGGGGGGCGACTTGTCGCTATTTCTGGTATGGCGCGGCCTTTTGTATGGGGGACACGCGCTTTGCCCCCCCCTGGTTGCGTGGCGGTGCAGGAGCGCGATGGCGCGGCACGCTGCCAGGGGGGTAGCTAATAGGGTATGCAACCACCATATTCTACGGATTTCATGTGCCCCGGGGGGAAGGCTCTGCTGCCTGGTTTAGATCGATGAATACCTTTTTGTTTAATGCCACCATGTTAAAGTGCCTTGATACTGTGGTATATCTCGGGGCTTGGGGGAGTGTGGTACGAGGTGGTTCCGCCCCGGGTGCTCTCCTATTGTGGGAGGGGGCCGACCCGGGTTCTGGGGCCCAAGGGGCTGTCTTGCTGGGTGGTCAACTCGAGCCCCCTCTATAAGCCTGCTGATCCTGGCCTGTGGGGCCATGAAGGGGATGTTGATGGCTTTATCGGCTTCTTTGGGGAGGGGGGCCTGGCCGCACTCAGAGGGGCCTTGGTGGGCCTTCTCGGGAAGAGGTAGGAGTAGAAGGTCCCTAGGGTGGGGAGTGGGATTGGGGGAGGACGGGATTCGACAGTGCGGAGACGGGAGGGAGGGAGTCTGAGAGGGAAGGGGGGAGGGATGAGGGGGAGGGTGGGGAGGGGTAGGGTTGGGGAGAGAGCTAAGGGGGGATGGGGGGTAGAGAGAGTTGGGGTGGTAAAGGGAGGGATGGGGACGCAGCCCTGGAGAATGTTGAAGAAAGAAGGCAAGAGACCCCCTAAGGGAAAGAAGGGAAGATCTCAGGCTGGGGAGATCTGCCCCGAATATGCTTGTATGGATGGCTCCATTACCTTCTGTTCTTTACAGACGTGAAGGTCTTATCTTGGAATGTCTGTGGTATAGGGAGCCCTATCAAACGATATAAGGTACTTCAGGCATTAGCAAGACATCATTGCGATATAGCTATGCTCCAAGAGACGCACCAGAGTACAGAGGAGCATGCTAAATCATAAGAGATTGGGTGGGACAGGCATGGGGGGCCTCCGCGCAGGGTAGGAAGGGTGGAGTGGTCATTTTGATACACAGAGACTCCGGTTTACTAAGGAGGAGTTTATGTTGACCCGACGGACGATTCATGTTTGCTATATGGGCTTTTAGAAGGGCAGCCGTAATCTCGGTAAACCTATACAGCCCAAATGTGGTAGATCGGGCTCTTTATGCCCGACTGGGTTCGCGGGTAGAGCAATTACCAGAGGCCCCCCTAATTCTGGCTGGGGACCTTAATGGTGTTCTCGACCCTACATTGGACGTGTCGGGGGACGGGGACAAGAGGACACGCAGACAGGGCGCGGCGGCCTTGCAACATATGAGGCGGCGGCTACAATTGACGGACCCATGGCGCCTCTTGCATCCGGGGGACCGTGATTTTACCCACCAATCTCGGGCACATGGCCCGAGGGCCCGGAGCGACGACGGGTTAAGGTCGGAAAGACTCTTTGCTTATGTGCGGGATGCGCAGATTGGCCCCTTTGAAATTTCAGACCATGCTATCATATGGGTGGACCTAGAGTGGAAGGACGCTACTTCCACCTGCCCCGTATCTGGCGATTCCCGGTAGAGCTTTACCACGATACAGATTTTTCCTCCTTCCTTAGGCAGAAATGGCAGGAAATTCGCCACTCACAATGAACAACATCGTATCAACCCGGAGTATTCTGGGGGAAACGGCTAAAGCGGTCCTACGGGGGCATAATAGGGTATGCGGCCCGTAAGCGAAGTTAATAGCAAAACAGATTATCCGCCTTGAAACACAGGTCTGCCGTGCTCGGCGTCGGAGGCTAGTACCCCCTCGGAGAGGTCAATAAGAAGGCATTATGGGAAGCCCAATTAGCCCTTAAACGAGCTTCTTCATCAAACGGGCCAAAAAATCATTTATGTATTATAAATATCAACTCTACCGATTTGGGGGACAAATCTGGGGAAATTGCTAGCTAGGTGTCTCCGGGGCAGAGGGGGGACTAGAACGGTGGCGGCCCTGCGCGATGAACTGGGTAGCCTGCACTCAGGGACCCCGAAATTGCCAAGATTTTTCGCCAGTTTTATCAGAAGCTGTACTCACGGGGGACTGACCCCGGTACCGCAATGGAAGAGAATTTGAGGGAAGTGCAGATGCCCCGACTTGAAGACGACCACCGACCGCGTTTGGAGATGCCGAACACGGCGCAGGAACACACCTAGCTGGTGCAACGGGCGAGATGCTGACGCGCCCCGGGCAGATGGGTTAGGGGCCGAGTTCTACAAATTGCTGGGAGATCTCACGCCGCCATTGCTGGTGGAGGTCTACCATCAGAGGCGGACACAGGGATCCTTCATGTGGGGCGGGAACCATGCACATATTATTTTGATCCCCAAACCCGGGAAGGATGATACGTACGCGGAGTCTTACCGACCTATCTCGCTCCTTAACTTTGATGTGAAGATCTTAGCCAAGGTATTGGCGTTGCGACTCGCTGGGGGTTTTGGGAGACCTGGTGCACGAATCCCAAGTGGGGATTTGTGAAGGTCGGTATGCAGTGCGGAACATACGGCGAATTCTGGCATCCCTGGAGTGGGTCCATCGATACGGTATACCCTCGTTATTGGTTAGTTTTTGATGCTGAAAAAGCCTTCGACCGGGTGGGTTTGGCCGTATCTGAAGTCTCTCTTAACCGAAGTATGGATTGGGGGAATTTTCTGTGGATGGTGGAGCTGCTGTATGCTCGGCCTACGGCGAGTGTTTGTTGTAATGGTTTCTGTCGGAGGCCTTTGGGTTGGAACGCGGCACCCGACAGGGGGTGTCCACTCTCCCCTTTACTCTTTGTCTTGTCATTGGACCCTCTGATACGGCGGATTGAAGCGTCGGCTGGGATTGCGGGGATACGGGTGGGACCTTATGGGTTCAAAATAGCGGCTTTTGCCGACGATATGTTGGTCCCACGTATCGGCCCCGCAAGCCTCCCTCCCGAGGCTGTTGGAGGAGTTCTCTCGCTTTGGCAGTTTTGCGGATGCTTCGCATTAATATGGGCAAGTCCGAAGCGCTAGATGTTGGGGGCACGCTTAGGGTGGCATGGGGAGACTCCTTCCCCCTTCGTGGGCAGTGGACTCCTTCACTTACTTGGGTATTTCCCTGACTAAAGGATCCTAAGCAATTATATCGGGCGAACGTGACTCGGATCCTGTCTAAGAAACGAATCCAGCTACAGGCGTGGGGCCCTCTTCCCTTGTCACTGCTAGGCAGAGCGGCGGCCTTGAGCATGGTCTTTTCCCGCGTATCCTTTATTGGTTACAAACGCTTCCGGTGTGGCCCAAAAAACGTGATCTGCATGAGATTGAACGCCTTTTTCGAGGCTTCTTATGGAAAGGGCGCGGGCTCGTATTCCCCTGTGTCGATTGCAAAGGAGGTGGAGGGATGGGGGAATCGGTATCCCGGACTTGCAGCTTTATGCCTTGGCCTGTCAAGCGCGACACCTTAGGGATTGGCTGGGAGAGAGGACGACCATACCCCACGGGCGTTAGAGGAGGCTTGATGGCCCCAGCAGACCCTATTGGCGGTCCTCCACCTAGCGGGATCTGACCTACCAGGATGGGCAAAACAGAGTGTGTTGATACGGCCGGCTCGGTGTGCCTGGCAACACTAAATAAAATGGTGGGGGGCGTCCCCGGAGGTTTCCAGTTGGCTACCGCTACGGGGGAACGCTAAGTTTACCCCGGGAACGGACGCGCCCTCCTTTCGGCTCTGGGAGCAAAAGGGGATTCGAATCTCGGCATGTCGTTGACAGTGAGGGGGAGGTGTATACCTTTTGTGGTTTTAGCTAGAGTATATGTTTTTATCCTCCGACATTCTTTCACATTTGCTCAGGTTTCACATTATGTTGCATCACTCCCGCGGTCTGGGTTGGTGGTTGAACGGGGCTGCGCAGATACTCGAGTTTTCTAGACCTTGGAGCGGAATCTGGGCCGTCCATAGCTAGGTTGAAGCGACGAATTGAGGAGTGGATACCCCCGATAGAATACACCGGGGTGGAGAGAGCGTGGGCTAGAGAGTTGGGGGTAGCGGTGGCACCGGTGTAATTCATCAGGCTTTGAGCCATGTTGGGGAATTGGCAGACGGGGCCCGATGGAGGGAGATACAGCTTAAATGTCTTTACGTGCCCATTTTTCTCCAAGGCGGGCTCTTCGTAGCCATCTTACACAGGATGGGAACTGCCCGAAATGTAATGCGGTACTGGCCGATTTTAGCCACATGTGGTGGGGCTGTGCGAAAGTACGCAGATATTGGATGCAGATTCGTAATTACATGATAGGTGTGTTAGGGTTGCGGATAAGCTGGTCGGGGTCTGCTGTGGTTTTATTTCTATTTGGTCCTATCCACCCGAAGGGCAGTTGGGAGCGCCTCCTACTCAGAAAAAGCCTGTTTTGGTGGGGAAGGGTCCGCTGCTCCGCAGATGGCGGGAGCCTACTCCCCCCTCCTTCTGGAATGGGCTAACAGCTTTCATCAGCTGATGCTGTTTGAGAAGCGTGGGGCGAGAGGTAGAGCTCGACGCTGGACGTCTTTCTTGATGACCTGGGAACCTTATATTCAGACCTTGCGGCCTACCACTCGCAATGAAGTGCTACACAGCGCACTATTAGCTAGTAGCCCGATGGATATTATTAGTGGGAAGCGGAGAGTGCTGTGGTGAGGGGATCAGGGTGGAGCAGGGCCGGGGCTGCAAAAAGGGGGGGGGGTAGGGGGGGTTGGGAGGGGGGGTAGGGAGGAAACCTCTTTTGGGGAAAAATGATAGCTGTGTTGATGGATGGCTTGTGCTGGCTGTTGGGACCGGGCGGAGGATAAGACCCAACCCCGCCCGGGCTATTTAGTTTATTCAGTCTATTCAGTATGTTCTGTATATTGCGTTTATGTTCTGCTGTATAGATTGTTTGTGTTTGATGTATGCCTTGTTTCAATAAAAATGATTTAAAAAAAAAAAAAAAAAAAAAGAAAACAATGACCATGAGAACTGAATATTGACTCATTTGTTCTTAATGTGTGCAGTTTAGGCTGCATTTAAAGGAGATACTCTGTAGCGTGTGCTTAGTTAGAGAGAAAGCATATGAATATAAGTTATTTTTATGAATCTATGTGTTTATGTTTATGTTTATTAAGCTCGATATATTGCCCTTCACATTTGCAGCAGGGCAGTGCATTATTTTCCATGAAAATTGTAACTGCAGAAAAAAGCGAGTGCAAATATCCTTGGATCCTTTGTACCCGTGGCAAGTTTCAAAATGAAAATATGCATGCATTTTGACTTTGAAAATTGGAGGGAAAAATACCCAAAGAATTTGTCCTAATGTGAACACCCAAAAAATTGTCCACTTAGGGTCAATAATCAGAATTGCCTAGATTGATGCAAACTTTGCACGTACTTCTACCCATCTGATTTACACCAGTAATCACAGCAAGCTTTTGCTTTGATTATTGGACACTAGAAAGATTACGCAGAGAGAACACGTCTGTTTTCTGCACATAATCTTTCCTTTGGAAAATACATGCATAATTTTGATTATCTAAATCTAGGTGCAATTCCTCCATTCTCTGCCCTTTGTCTGCTTTTGGTACCATCTGTTCTGTCTGCAGGCTAAAAAGTATGTACATTGTTGAAAATTGTGCATATTTTCACCCATGATCAAAACCCAACATCTGTGGGCAAATGCTTTTGTGCTCATGGAAAGGGTTTTGACCATTGTCCTCTCAGAGAGCAACTTTCAGTAGCATTTGCCTATGTTAATAACAATTTCCTGGGTAAATGAAAATTGTTGTCCCTTGAGCTGGCTAAAAATATGTGCAGTCTTCAGAAGTTATAGCTGGATCGTAAGGAAGTATTCCTAGAAATATGTTTAACCTAAAGAAGGAAAACAGCATGCCTACAATCTATTTTCAAATCAACATGTTTTTTACATGGGTTGGACTTTCAGTGGAATATAAGTGGAAAGTGCATGGGTACACACTTTGGGACTGAGTTTATAAGCAGCCCAATAAAGATACCCACCTTTATCGAGCATAAACCACCGATTTTCTAGGACTTGTGCGCATACTCTAAGTGGTCACTATTCTGCAAGCCCAGAACCAACCCAAGGCTATCCAATGTCCTAGGAGAACTTCAGCCATTGGCCTCCCCCCTCCGCAGCATCTCTCTTTACCTGGTCCCCCTCCCCCCCCCCCACTCCCATGACCCCAGCATCTCCTTTTTCCTTCTTCAGGAGTCCAATGTCTCCCTTTCCCTGACCCCCTCCAGTAGTTCAGCACCCTTCCCTTCCCCTTGCTGACACCCTACTTAAACTGTGGTTTGGAGCCACACTTGCAAGTACATTCAATGTGGTAGAGGACCTTCTTCCACTCGCACATGCTCTTGGCCAGCCCTGACCTGCCCCCCTCTGAGGAAAGCTTCTTGTCAGAGGGGGCAGGTTGGGGCCCACCTAGAGCACACTTAACTTGCAGCCATGGCTAGGGCATGGGAATGACTGCTCAATGTGGGAATGTTGTTTGTTCCTACTGTCATGTATGATGCTTTTTGGATGCAAGTCTATTTATATAGATTTTTTTGCAAATTAAGTTATTCAGTATTTTGGGACCAAATCTGACATTTTGGATGATTCGGCAGTTAGACCAGTCTCTTGTTGGTTACTGCCTGGTCCCATTGATTCAACTATAGCCACGTTTCAGGCACTTGTTTTAAGGGATCTTTGTAGACTTGAGGGTTCTACTCCACGATGGGTTTCAAATGTAAGCAAACGAGATCAGGAGTGTTTAAAGCAGGTATCTTCGGAACCTGCTGTGACTATGCAGGTGCAGACAAAGGGGGTGCTTTTGTTGTACAAACTACGGATGATTACTTGGTTAATCTTCACTCTCTTTTGTCTGATTCTCAAGTTTACAAAACATTGGATTGTGATCCCACTCCAACATTAAAATTGGAAATAACCTCTTTAGTTGCTATGGGTTTGGAAAAAGGGTGGATTACCAGAAAAGAACATCGATTTCTGAGTGTTTCTAACCCTAAGGTACCCATAATCTATATAGTACCAAAAATACATAAGTCTTTGAGTACCCCTCCGGGGAGGCCCATAGTGTCTTGTCAGGGCTCTATTTTAGAGCCTGTGTCAAAATTTTGCGATGTTTTTTTTAAAAAATGAAGCCTCTTGTGTTCGATCATTTATTCGGGACTCCACCCATTTTTTGACTCAATTATCCACATTAACTCTACCGGATTCTGAGCTATTTTTGGTAACTTTAGACGTCACTGCTCTATATACAAATATCGATCAAGGGGAAGCTTTGGAATTGTTACGATCATTATTTACCTCGGCTCCTTCTAGATTACCTAGATCCCTTTTGATGTATTTAATAACTCTTGTTCTTACACAAAATTATTTTTTATTTGAGGGCACTTTTTTCTGCAAATTTTTGGTATAGCGATGGGGGCTATGGTTGCCCCGTCGATTGCCACATTATATATGGCTGAGTTGGAGGAACAACATATATATGTGTCATCATTTTTTAATCATGTGCCCCTTTGGAAAAGATTTCTGGATGATATTTTTTTTGTATGGGTATCGGATTTTGCTGCTCTTCAAGAATTTGTAACATGGTTAAATGCATTAAAATCTAATATCAAATTCACTGCTCACATTGATTCACAGAAGGTGGAGTTTTTGGATATGCTTGTCTATCGTGGTTGTTCTTTACAAACTACGCTCTTTAGAAAATCAGTACAGAGAAATAGTCTTCTCAATTATCAGTTTCCATCCAGGACCCCTTCGACGGTGGCTCCCATATGGTCAATTTCTTAGATTACATTGAATATGTTCTTCTATTTTGGATTTTAAATATCATGCTCAGGATCTTAAAGCCCGTTTAATATCTAGGGGCTATCCCCAAAGGATTGTGGACCATGCCTATCGTCGTGCTCGGTATACACATCGGGAATGGCTCTTGGATGTGACATCAACTACTTCTATGGCGACCACTGAGGATCGGATGGTGGGAGTTCTCCCCTATATGTGCCATAGTTCTGCAGTAATGGATATACTTTGAAATCATTGGCCTTGTTTTGACAAACCTTTAATGACAGCTTTTTCTCATGGATCTAACTTAAAAGATTTGCTTGTGAAGTCTACCACTCCAATGGACAGACCGGACTGTCCTATGGTTGATTCTAGGGGTCATTTTCCTTGCGAGAAATGCATTTTTTGTGGAACAACTCAATCGGGCATCTCCTGGATGGACCCTAGATCAGGCCTTAATTATTATCGCTGTTGGTCAACTATATGTACTTCCACTTTTGTGGTCTACATTTTGCAGTGCAATTGTCTCTTGATGTACGTGGGCCAGACTATACGTTCTGTAAAGGTTCAATTCAGTGAACATGCATCTAGAGTACGTCAGCGGGTGCTTTTAGCACTGATCGTGGAACATTGTGTGGAACAACATCATTCTTTTGATGAATTAACTTGGACTGTTATTGATCATGTCCCATATGATCCACGTGGGGGGGGATCGCACTGCTCGACTACAGTGGTGTGAACAGCGATGCATTCACATCTTAAAAACTGTCCATCCTTTGAGCTTAAACCGAGAAATCGATTGGGCCAGCTTGTTATGACGATTGACCAATTACAGGTGGAGTTTCCCTGTGACTATGGGAATCCCCATTTTTGGTTGGCAGTTCTTTTTTGAATGGCATAGACTATCAGCCAATGATATCAATTGTGGTTCTATTGATGATTAGCTGTCTTCAGTGGTGGTGTTTTGTGGCAGTTGGCAGTGAAGAACGAATTATGAAGCACTTGATACAGGGATTCTGATATCCCAAAACATGCATGTCGTGCTTTGGACATTTTGGAAAATTGCTGCCGACAAGCTAAGTGATTTTTGGATATGTGATATATGATTATTTGTATAGAGGTATAAAAGAACCTTATTTAAGAATAAAATGGACATCACCCGTCTGGTGTGGTTAATTTAAAATATTATCCTCCCTCGGTGTTGTCCGACAAAAATATTTGTTTGTTATCATCTTTCGGACTATTTCATGGACATTTTTGTTGATAATGTCTAGGGATGGTGGCAGCAGCACAAGGGGGAAGACAAGAGAGAGTGCAATTGTGGACACAATGACAATGGCAGAAGTGGATGGTGGAAAGAGGGGATAGAGGGAAGAGAAATGTTGGACTTCAAAGGAAGTGGAGTCTGGAAAGTGCCCCAAGTGTCATCCTCTGACTTATTCAACCCTAGGAGGATGCTTAGTCTGCCTAGTGGAAGGGCTGGCCCTATGTAAGCATAGGGATGGAGTTTGGGTGGAGCATTGGTGGAACACAAATTTATGTGCATAAGTTAAAAAATAATATAGCTTGCACACAATCTAGGTGCAGGCATTTACACCTGCTATAAAGCAAACATAGAAGTTGACGCCATAGAGCAGCATAACTGCTGCGACTAGTTAGATGTGTGTTGCATACTTTCCTTTATAGAAAAGGCCTCAAATACACACATGCTAATGCAGTTTAATTCAGTGGAAGTTTGTAAAATTACCCTCTTTGTATCTAGAGTTCAAAGTGTACTTTCTATGTATTAGATCCATGAATACAAAATATGCATAGACTGCAGTAAAGTCCAAACAGAAGACTTGAAAATTGATCCCTTAAATAATGTGTATTGTGGTAAAGGGCCCTTCTGGTTAGCTCTCTGGGAAAGGAACTCAGCACTAAACTCCTTTACTATGAATGAGCAGGACACTGGTATACTATTTACAAATTTAAATTGGAAGCTTCTCCAAAAATGTCTTACTAACAACTTTCCATACTTAACCTACAGCCACTTATATAGCTACCTGTAACTTTTATCCAAAGTGCTTTCCTCAAATCATAACATTTACTAGATTCCATTTGGTCCAAACTGCAGCCTGTGGCTTTCATTTCATTTATTAAATATTTATATACCACTATTATGGCTCAAAAGTCAAAAACAGCAGTTCACAATCTGTAAAAACAAATTACTAACTAAGGGGTATGTTTACTAAACTGCGTTAGTGCGATTCGCGTTAGGAGCCGCGTTAGAGACAGAAATCCCAAATAAGGACATGGGCGGTACATCGTTGCCGAGAACACGCCGAGAACGCGTGTTACAAGGCGCCATAAATTAACGAGCGCTACAGGGCACGTTACCGCGTGTTAATCTTAAGAAGGCGCGCAGGCATACAATCACAGCAACAGAGCTGTAGCACAATGGTTACAACACTGACGGATGGTACAGGGGTCATGGATTCGATTCCCCAGTGGGCCTAATGTATAAGGCTGGCTGAGACAGCACCCTTTACATTAAAGTTGTGATTGGTGAGGCATTTGACATGTATTTTAATTTGTGCTGCCAGCAAACACACCCTCATGGTGGCATAACGTAAGGTGCCGAATAAGGCACCCCATAACGCACTCCATAGGGCACATTAGAAAGTGCACTGTCCGCCAAGGCACCCTATAATGTCCCCTATAGGACACCTTATAAGGCTGTGAACAAAGCCCTGGCTGGCTGCAGGACTGCATGTCACCACACAAACTGTATGCGTGGTTACCAGGATAGGGTTAACCCACCCGTACCCATGATGCACTGCACATGCAAATCAGCAGTCGACAGATGGGCACAAGATTGGGTATGCACCCCCACAGCACCTCGGCCAGGTAGGGGGAACAGACCGTATGTGGTACTGCCACAGAGTACCCACAGACAGTCACATTGTGCGGGTACTGTGCCCACCCTAAGGTTGAGTTGGGGCACCCAGCACCAGGTCCACAGCACCATTCATGGCTGAACTACACCATGCTGCAGGTCCCCATCAGTGTGTGATAGGTAGTTCTGTTAGACAAACCTAGGATACATCTGTGCCCTGCTGTATGTCCCGGTCATGTCTAGTCCCTATGGGCGATCATGGACCCAGAATAGTGCATATCCTGTGCTGGTGCCATGGTTACCTGCTGTAGGTGAAGGGGGGGAGGTGTATGGACCCATGGGCAGATCATGTACCACCACACAACCCACCCTCTGGGGCACAGGGTGGGAAACAGGATCACACACCAATAGATCCACAGTCTACCTCCCTGCAATGGCAGCAGTAGAGGGGACCAGCAGCCCCTGTCCTGCTGGGGAACAGACAGAGCGGTACACATCCATAACGCAATAGCAGACAGAAGGCCTGGAAATGCTCAGCTGCCCCCCACCATTATCTGATATTCTCCAGCAGCAAGCCTCCAGCCACTGCACCCTGCAAGACACATACTAGCTGCAGACAGTCCGCCAGCTAGTCCATAGTGCATGGTCCTGGAGAAGATGCATGTACCCAGAACGGGGATATCAGCATACACACCAAGCAGATAGGTCAGTGATTGGGCCCCAAAAGAAAACCCATAAATATCACATGAGAAAAATACTACATAGCACTATGGGGGAACCTAGCCATGCCATGGTCACTGCTCAGTCAGGGTGAGAGTGACCTCCCAGCAAAACATGCTATGGCCACCCTGTCCGTGCAGGTGGTACCGGGCACTACAGTGTCCGAGCCATTGCCCTATGCCCTGTGCAGATGCGGCCAGTCCAGGCCACCCTATCCAGGCTATTCCCACGGTACCTTGCTCCTCATTATGCACATTGGCAGGCCAATACTGGCAACAGTGCTAGCAGTGTGGGCTGTGGAGGGTGTTGGCAGCCACCACACACTGGATAGACAGACACACTCCCCACACCTATGCCAGCAGTGTGCAACTATAGAGGTGTTGGGCAGCCCAGGCCGCCACACCAGTCCTGGGCACAGTGCCGGCATGGCTATGGTACGCAATACTGTAGGAGTCACTCCCCAGATTGGTAAACACTGTCAGACACAAGACCTGTAGCACACTCCACAGACATCAGAAAGGTTGCTATGATGCAACTCACTCCAAAAATTGTACTTAACCTAGGAATTGCTATCTGCCAGTAATCATAGCAACCTTTTGATAGATGTGTACCATATTCCCAGGTTTAGGGTGGCATTACTAAGGTATGCAAGTACTAGTATTGGGAGATGCACGCAGAGCCCAAAGTCCTGCCTCTCCAGGAGGCTTTGGATAATGGGGCCTGTGGGTGCGGGTGTGTCTGCCCCTGTTGGCTGCTGCTTTACGGCAGAGGTTCCCAACTCCATTCCTGCGGTGCAAAACACTGTTTGGGTTTTCATGCTGTCCCTCATGATATGCATGAGATACATCTGCATACCATGGGGGTGGCGCATAGAAATGCAGCACAGGCATCTTTATCAGAGGCAGCATGGAACCTGAATGGTGTTTGGCCCTCCAAGACTGCATTTGGGAGGCTCTGCTCTAGGTAATGTGCATGTTTATGGTGTCTGTGCTCTGCAGGGTAAAATGTAGGTGCTTTGGGCATGTTTACGTCATCTGCAAGAAAGGTTCTGTCTGTATTAGCACGTTATAGTAGTGGGTAAAATATGAGGACTGGGTTGGTGGAAACCACAGCTGGGACTTGAACTGTGACCTTCTGCTTCTGAATACACTGGTTTTGTGCACTGCACCACCATGTTATCCACGAGATGGTGCATTCCCTGGTGATACCATGACTGTTGGTCAGACAGGGCCTGTCTGTTGCAGTGCATGGCACCCACCTACACAGGGCTAGGCCACGGTCTGCTCTGGGCAGCTGCCACTGCCCCCTCCACCACCAATATCCCTCAGCCACCATGCTGACATGCCCTTCTGCTGGTGGAGCTGGTGGTGCGCAGTCTCAGGCCATCCAGTGTGCAGGTAGGCGGCTGCCTATGGTGCGAGTTCTGGGGTAGGGTTGCCTGCATCGACGTCCACGCTCCTCCTCAGCCCCGCCTGCCAATGTTTCGTGCCCTTGGGGGTAGCTGTTGGGTACTATCCCCTGTGACACTTTGGGAAACACACTCGTGCCCATGTTGGGCCTTCAGCAGTTGCTGTCTGGCTGCTCCGCTGTTTCAGCATTCGTATGGGCCATCTAGGCATCACCCTGGGCCACAGTGTGGCCCAGCTCCACCACAGCATGTGCCGCCTGCGGCCCTCTGTATCCCCTTTTCCGGCATCTGTCCAGTTGCTGTTCCGACATGCCCGCCCTGATGTTGCGGGACATGTGCATGCCATAGGAACCCTGTCCAATGGTGGGGAAAACCCTGAGCAGCGCTATTTCACTGTGGGCCCAGTCACCTTGTATTGGGACGGAGTATAGACCCTTCCACGATTTATATCTGTTCTATGGAGCTTACTCGGGGGGGGAGGGGTTGATGTTTCTCATTGATACCACTATTGGCCAGCTTGGTTATTGTTTTTTTCCAGTTTGTTGGGGTCATTTTCAGTGTTTCTGTGCCCTTTTGTTCTGTGCACATGTATCACACGTATCACTTTTGTTTGGTTTCCCTGCCTGGGCTGTACATTGCTGACACTGAAATGGTTTCTCTCCCCTGTAATGTGCCTTTAACGGCAGGTTTTCATTCGCATTGGAATTCAGCCCTGAAATTTAGCACGTTAGTGTGAGGGGAGCCTCTCCCCGCCCACTCCCTGCCCACTGACCCCTTCTCTCCGCCCTCTCTCCACCTTCTGCATTGTTTTACCGCGGGCGGGGCTTTACGATCATTAGCGCCTCATAATGCGCGTTATGTAACGTTAACGACCGTAAGCGCAGCATAACGTGCGTTATGCTGCGCTTATGATCGTTAACGTTACATAACGCGCATTATTCACGATTTCCGCAGTTTAGTAAACATACCCCTAAGACCATCTATCTCAGCAAAAGAAAAGAAAAGAAAAGAAAGCAGCAAGACCAAATCAACAGCAGGGCAATACCGAGGGATAATTACAATAACAGCTCAGATTAAGTCCAACAGCTAGCATGGCTTTAACAGAAAATTCATAGTTAACCTCTACCATAAACTTATAGTTAACTTTCCAAGTACATTTTCTAAACAGGCAATAATATTTCCATTCTATAATTCTTCCCTTTAGCTTACCTTAGCTTATATTCCATTTTCCTGAACAGCTCCAAGCTATGATGTTTACTCTTATTAGGAGCTTACTCCGCCTGGGCCACAGGTTGGTAATATGTCTAACTCACACATGACTCTGGTATTTCTCGAAACTATGATACATTTCTTGTGACACTAGCCCAGGGGTCTTCAACTCCAGTCCCGGAGGACCCTAAACCAGTCAAGTTTTCAGGTTGTCTATAATGAATATGCATGAGATAAATTTGCATGCATTGCCCCATTATATTCAAATATATCTCATACATATTCATTGGGGGATATCCTGAAAATATGACTGGTTTGGAGATCTCCAGAACTGGAGTTGGAGATCCCGGCACTAGCCTGTCTATTTCCCCAGCACAGGCCATCTGGTAAAGCACCAGTTAGATGCTTCCCTATGGCTTCTAATCAGAACATAGCATATTGCATACTCATTGTGTTTTGGCTCTGCTCTAACACAACAGTTTCTGAATTTCCTAAACAAGCCTAGAACAGCATTTAAATTCCTATCTTATTCTAGTTTCTTACAAGTAAGTCTTAATCATTCACCATCAAAGGGTTTTCCTCTTAAAACCATCTTTCTGGCTTGGCTGCTGGAGCCCTCCATTCTGAGGTTCCTTTGCCTGTCTTCTGATTTTCTCTCACTTCATGGTTTATGCACTTGATATGCTGCCCTTTATCCTGTGTATCAGGGCGGTTTACAGATATATGCTAACAGGCTCTTTTTATTCCTTCGTCCCTGAAGAGCTCACATTCTAAACGTACCTGAGGCAATGGAGGGTTGAGTGGCTTGCCCAAGGCCACAAGGAAAGGTCATGGGAGTAGAGATCCTAGTCCCTCTGGCCTGAGGTTACTTGTTACTTTGCAAACAGTCTTGCTTTTATAAAAATTTACCTGCAAACTGCCTAATCAACTACAGGTGTCTAATTGCTTTAAATTGTGAACTGAAACTGTTTGCCTCTGGGAGCTCACTTTCTGTTGATTCAGGGCTCCCAGGAACTGTACTTTCACTTAGAGCTCTGCTCCATTCTCTGCAGCTCTTTCTAGTGTTACTGGTGTAGAAATAATGGCAGGCTATCCAGCACACCACAGAATATTAGAAACAGGGTTTCTGATCCTAAGTGTTCAGAAAGTGTTTATCATTTGGATTTTTAGGGGTTCACTTTTGAGGTAATGAGGTGTTTTCCCAGTGCTGTAAAAATAGAGGTTTATCAGTATATATGCCTTGTGAAAAAAAAAAGATTAGTAACTTTTTAAGTAGATTATTAGTGGATTCCATTCAGTGACAGAAAACACAATAGCACAGACCCCCTTCTCCAAGCCCAAGTCCCAGCAACTGTATTAGTCCCATCTCCCCCCTTCTCCAAGCCCAAATCTCAGCAACAACACCAGCCCCAGCACCCCCTTCTCCAAGACCAAGCAACAGGATCAGCCTCACCTCCAAAGCTCAAGTTTCAGTGATAGTAGCATCGCGCTCTCCCTCCCAAGCCCAAATCCCAGCAACAGCATCATGTCCTCCCTTCCCTCAACACCAGCCTCACCTTGTCCCAACTCCTGCTGACCCCTTCTCCAATTTCCCAAAAAGCAGGAGGAGCTTTTGTCTTTGCCCCCTCTGCTCTGTTCTGCTTGCTTTGACTCTTTTGTCTGCAGTGTGGGCTGTTTAAAATGCAAGAACAGGCACTTCTTGTTTCTTGGGAGAAATAGGAAGTGCCTGTTCTCATGTCCTAAGTCAGCCCTCACTGCGGACAGAAGAGCCAGAGCAAGTAGAACAGTGCGGTGGAAGCACCTATAGCTGCAGAGAGAAATCGTCAGCAGCACCCAAATGACATCACTAGATGAAGGCAGAGGTTTGACAGATTTAAGGGCTTTTGGGTATAACCCAAAACCTGAATTTCCCCATGGGGGAGGGTTATTGGGGGGTTTCAGAAGTCCTAATTATAAAATATTGAATTAGAGTTTTATTCACTTATATTATTCTCACAATATTACAAAGTCTCTGTAAAGGCAGGATGTATAATTAACATAGAGTTATTTGTCCAACTAAAAGCCGTAAATAAAGTACTTATTTTGATCAATAGATTCTGTATAATAAGATTTGCACTAGTACATTATATTATTCACATGGTAGAATGTAAAGGGCAGTATTACTATGTTGCACATTTATTACTAGAATATTGAAAACTGGTTTCATTTTATGAATTATTCATTACTAGCATGATTCATTCTATATATAAGGTGAGCATCACACCTGCGTGCTTTTATAAAATAATTAGCAAACGTCAAGCATCGTGATATGTCTGGCAGCATGGTCACATGTCAACACTTTTTCATGCCCAATAAACATATTAGCAGGCACCAATGAATGAAAGAGAACTCATAACGTTGCATTGCGCTCTAGGCAGACACGATACAATCTCAATCCACATACAATTCAGGATTAATGAGCTTTTATCCATTATAATTATATTGTTCATCCAACTGGTAATTTACATCTCTTTCAACTTGCTTATATTAATTATGCATTCTTAGTGAGCTTTGAGATATAATCTGTTATTCAACTTACATCTGTTTAATTAAAAAATAGTCTCTGGAATGTGAAGCAACAAATGACCTGTCACTGTTTAAATGATGAAATAAGGATAAGAATTTGGTCGCTCCTAAACAGAGATTTTGTCAATATATTCATGTACAGTAGAGATTATGAGGGGAATATTGGAAGGGACATCCAAGTGCAATCTAGCACATCTAAGCCAGAACGTCTAACAAAAGACAGGCATATTCAGCTGTAGACATGATTTCACAAAGGTGGATGTGTCCCGTATGGACATCTATGGAGGAGGACATCTACATAGACACTCCCAGAACCATATTCCAGAGTCTGGCTATCTAGAATAGCCTAATGGTTAGAGTAGTAGGCTAAGAACAACACAACCAGGGTTCAAATCCCTCTGTTGACATTGTGCTATGCACTTTATAAATGAATGATACTAATGTTATCATCTCTATACTCTCTTGATGGTTTTCAGCCAAAATTAGCACTTTTCAGGTTCCTGGAGCAGATCTAAACTTAGACACGATACCAGATGTCCATGGCATTTCTGAGATCAGGTAGGCACTTCCATGTACCTGGGAATGCCTCGACCATGCCTCCACTACACCCCCATTCAGACTTGGACAAACTCACAATGGGGATGTCCCCAGAGCTGGCTTCTAAAATGGTTCTGGAGACATCTCTGTGCTTTGAACATCTCTATGGCTTAAAAATGACCCCATATGATAATTAATGATAATAATTATTATAAAGTCAGGGTATCGTTATTTTAATTCTTCCTCACCTGGATTTTACCACTTCTAAAGTTATCTCTTATCATTCTAGGACTGTCTTCTGTTCAGATGGCCAATCCCACATTTAGGTGAAAAGATGCATATGCAGGAAAGCAATGATTAATTTCAGTAAGACATGAAGGGTCATGTTTATTAAAATGTGCTATTAGCGTACAATGGACTGTAAATCTAATGTGGAGACCTGCACTAGTCTCAGGGGGCATGTGTGTCCATTCCCCTGCCCTTAGCACATTGCAACTGTGTTAACGGGCACATGAGTGCATTTAACACCACTCACTGAGGTGACGTTAAGCGCACCTGCACTCAGGGTAACAGCTGCAGTTAGCGTGAGCCGAAGATGCTCACACTAGCCACAATGCAGCATCCACATTCCATCTCTAACCCACCCAGTCTGCCCAGCACATGCTAACTGGCTAGTTCAGGATTTTTAGTGTGGGGCCCCGTATTGTTAGCGTGGCTTGCTAAGCCCCATGCTAACAGTTAGTGCACCTTGGTGAACATGCCCCTAAGACATGTTGCTTTCTTACAATATGTGCCTTGCAATGTCCCTCGAATAACCTGGGCAAATTGCCAACCAATTTTGCTTTGGATCCTACTCAAACAAGCATTTTTCCATATTTGTTCAAAACAAAATAGCATAAATTTCCAACTGTACTCACCCAGATATCATGTGGAGCAATAAAGCTAAAATACCTACAGGTTGATGTTCAATAATAATCCATGACCATCAAGTTCTTCAGATAGCTGCTCATACAGCGTTAGTCTTATGTTCAGCTCTACTTATCTGGGTAAAGGCGTGGCTTAAAATACTTGGCTAAAGTTATCTCCATAAACTTATCCCAGTAAGGTTGCCACTTATTGGGCTTTTCAGCATTGCCAAGAAAAACAACAATGCAGCAGGCATACCCTCCTCCTAGGGGCAATGAAAGCACTGGAACATTTTTTTAATTGATTACTCACCATTCCAGACCCAAACTGAGTTACCTGTGGGTAAAGTATATATTTCCTTGCCTCAAAGGGCTTATGTTCTAAAATTCAGATTTTAAAAAGGTCCAATATTCAAATACCACAGTGGTCAACCGCGGCACTTCAATATTGGTGGGATATCCATCAGCAGTATCCGTCGAGGGGTTGCTACTGAATATCTGGATTAAGCAATGTTAAGCCTGGACGGCAAGTATCTAGGTACTACTACTACCATTAATCATTTATATAGCACTACGAGGTGTATGCAGTGCTGTATAGATACATATGAAAGATGGTCCCTGCTCATCAGAGCTTACAATCTAGTCAAGACAGACAGTACAATCGCAGAGAACAAGGGTACGAATAGGGAAAGGCAAGGAGAAAAAAAGCAGAAAGTAGGGCTAAATAGCCAATTTTTTCAAAGGAGAAAGGTGAATAGTGGAGTACCCCAGGGATATGTGCTGGGCCCACTACTTTTTAACATATTCATAAATGACCTAACAATAGGAATAACAAGCGAGGTGACACAAAATTATTCAAAGTTGTTAAAACACAAGAGAATTGTGAAAAATTGCAAGAGAACCTTGATAAATTGGAAGACTAGACGTTCAAATGGCAGATGAAATTTAACAAGAGCAAGTGCATAGTTATGCACCTAAGAAAGCACAATCCAAACTACGGTTGCACAATGCAAGGTTCCACATTAGGAACCACCACCCAGGAAAAAAATTTAGGTGTCATCGTGGTTAACACGTTGAAACCCGCCACCCAATGTGCAGCGGTAGCCAAGAAAACAAATAGAAAGTTAGAAATCATAAGGAAAGGAATGGAGAAGAAAACAATGGATATTATAATGCCTCTGTATTGTTCCATTGTGCTACCACACCTTGAATATTGTGCGCAATATAAAAAAGTATATTTATTAGAAAAGATACAGAGGAGAGCCACCAAAATGGTAAAGGGGATGGTAGGATACCCCTATGAAAAAAGGCTTAAAAGCTTAGGGCTTTTCAACTTGAAAAAGAGACAGCTAAGGAGAGATATGACAGATCTATGACAGGTCCTATTTAATAATGGTTTATAGACCCTTTCTCCAGGAACTTGTCCAAAGCTTTTTTAAACCCAGCTACACTAACAGCTTTTACTACATCCTCAGGTAGAGAATTCCAGAGTTTGATTACGCGTTGATTGAATTTTTTTTTCTCTTATTAGTCTTAAATGGGTTATGTTTTAGCTTCATTATGTGTCCCCTAGTCTTTCTACATTTTGATGGCATAAACAACCGATCTATGTTTACGCATTCCATTCCATTCATCAATGTGTAGAATGGAATGGAATGCGTAAACATAGATTGGTTGTTTATGCCATCAAAATGTAGAAAGACTAGGGGACACATAATGAAGCTACAACATAACCCATTTAAGACTAATAAGAGAAAAAAATTTCAATCAACGCGTAATCAAACTCTGGAATTCTCTACCTGAGGATGTAGTAAAAGCTGTTAGTGTAGCTGGGTTTAAAAAAGCTTTGGACAAGTTCCTGGAGAAAGGATCTATAAACCATTATTAAATAGGACCTGGGAAATCCACTACTTGCCCTGGGCTGGATTGACCAATACTGGAAACAGAATACTGGGCTTCATGGACTTTGGTCTGACCCAGAAAGGCATTTCTTATGTTTTTATGGAGACAAAAGGAAAACAAGTGATCAGGATCCAAAAGCAGCCTCAAAGAGGCTGCTTCAGCATGGATTTGAAAAAGGGAAGAGACTCAGGTAGTTTGTTCTAAGCATAAGAAGTAACAAGGTAAAAGGATCGAAATCTGCAGTTGGCAGTGGAAAAAAAGGGTATAGAGAGAAGCAAGCCATAAGAACATAAAATATGCCATATTGGGTCAGATCAAAGTCCATCAAGCCCAGTATCTTGTTTCCAACAGTGGCCAATCTAGGTCACAAGTACCTAGCAGTTCCCCCAAAAGACACAGGTTCCACAATGCTTGTATTGAGTTAAACAGTGATATCCTGGGTCCCTTTTAATAATGGTTTATGGATCTTTCCTCCAGGAACTTGTCCAAACCTTTTTTAAATCCAGCTACACTAACAGCTTTTACTATATCCTCCGGTAACAAATTCCAGAGTTTGATTACACGTTGAGTGAAAAAATATTTTCTCTTATTAGTCTTAAACAGGTTACCCTGTAGTTTCATTGCATGTCCCCTAGTCTTTCTATATACTGATGATGTAAACAGTCGATCTACGTTTACCCATTCCACTCCATTCATTAATTTATTGACCTCTATCAGATCTCCCTTCAGCCATTTCCAGATTGAAGAGCCCTAACCTTTTTAGCCTCACTTCTTAGGGGTATCCTTCCATCCCCTCTACCATTTTGGTGGTTCTTCTCTGTACCTTTTCTAATAACGCTATATTCTTTTTAAGATACGATGACCAGAATTGCACACAATATTCAGGGTGCAGTCGCTTCATGGAACGATACAGAGGCATTATTAATATACTTTGTTTTATTTTCTATTCCTTTCCTTATGATACATAGCATTCTATTTGCTCTCTTGGCTATCACTGCACACTGGGCGGAGGGTTTTAACATGTTATCCACGATGATGCCTAAATATTTTTCCTGGGCAGTGGTTCCTAATGTGGAACCTTGCATCGTGTAACCATAGTTTGGGTTGTTCTTTCCTTGGTGCATAACTTTGCACTTGTCCACATTAAATTTCATCTGCCATTTGGATGCCCAGTCTTATAATTTATCAAGATCCTCTTGCAATTTTCCATAATCTTCTTGGGTTTTAACAACTTTAAATACATTTGTGTCATCTGCAAATTTGATAACCTCACTTCTTATTCCCATTTCCAGGTCATTTGTGAATATGTTAAAAAGCAGCGGACCCCGCACAGATTCTTGGAGTTCTCCACTATTCACCTTTCTCCATTGGGAAAATTGACCATTTAGCCCTACCCTCTGCTTTCTATCTTTTAACCAGTTCCTGATCCACAGTAGTACACTGCCTCCTATCCCATGACTTTTTAGATTTGCCAAAAGTCTCTGATGAGGGACCTTGCCAAAGGTTTTCTGAAAGTCCAGGTACACTATATCAACCGACTCACTTTTGTCTACATGTTTATTCACACTTTCAAAAAAAACATAGCATATTAGTAAGACAAGATCTTCCTTGTCTAAAGCCATGTTGTCTGTCTCCTATTAAGCCATGACTATCTACATGTTCAGTAATTTTGTTTTTATGATGGTTTCTACCATTTTCCCGGTACTGACGTTAGGCTCACAGATCTATAGTTTCCTGGATCACCCCTGGAACCCTTTTTAAATATTGGCGTTACATTGGCCATCCTCCAGTCTTCAGGTATTACAGATGATTTTAATGATAGTTCATAGATTACTAATAGCAGGTCTGCAATCTCATATTTCAGTTCTTTCAACACCTTTGAGGTGATTTTTTACTCTTCAGTTTATCAAATAGTTTTAATATATCTTTTATTTCTTTCAATTCTTTCGCAGTATCACCTTTAAATACCACTTCAGTCATGAGTAACACCCCTACATCTTCCCCAGTAAAGACCGAAGCAAAGAATTAATTCAGTCTCTCCGCTATCTCCTTGTCCCCTCTTAGTGCCCCTTTTACCCCTCTATCATCTAATGGTCCAACTGACTGTCTCACTGTTTTTTTGCTACGAATGTACTTGAAAAAGTCTTTATTATCCATTTTTGCTTCCACAGCAAGCTTTTTCTCAAATTCTCTCTTTGCCTGCCTTATCAATGCCTTGCATTTAACTTACCAGTGTTTGTGCTGTTTCCAGTTTTCATCATTTGGCTCTTGTTTCTATTTCCTGAAAGATGCATTTTTGGTAACAACTACCTCTCTGACCTCACCTTTAAACCATGTTGGCAATTTTTTGGACTTCCTTCCACTTTTCTTAAAGCGTGGAATACAGCTGTTCTGGGTTTCCTAGATAGTATTTTTAAACAACACCCAAGCTTGATGTAAATCTTTAACCTTTGCAACTGCTCCTTTTATTTTTTTCTTAACTATTTTCCTCATTTTATCATAGTCTCCCTTTCAAAATTTAAAAGGTAGTACTGTGGATTTCCTTACCATCCCTCCTCCAATAATTAAATTAAATGTGATCATGCTATGATCACTATTGCCATGTGGCTCCAACACCCTTATCTCTTGCCCCAGATCTGATGTTCCACTAAGGACTAGGTCCAAAATGGCTTCCCCTCTGGTCGGTTCAAGAACCAGCTGCTCCAAGAAGCTAGTGGAAGAGAGGAGTTCACGAGGAGGGGTGTAGAGAGAGAGAAGAAGGGTAGTGTGGAGCAGTAGAATGAACACATTTATAGGTCAAAAGGAGAAGTTTTAAGTGGATACAGAAATGGAAGGGGAGACAATGAAGTGACTTGAGCAGAGAGTATATGAATATATCAGGGCTGGTGGAAGATTAACTGCGCAGCTGAGTTCTGAACAGATTGAAGGGGAGAGAGATGACTCAGAAGGAGACCAGCAAGAAGGAAGTTGCAGTAGTCTAGACGGGAGGTGACTAAAGAGTGGATAAGTGTTTTAGTGGGGTATTCAGAAAGGAAGGGGCAAGTTTTGTTAATGTTACAGAGAGAAGAAATGACAGTTTTTTAGCAAGCAGTTTGATGTGTGTGGAGAAGGAGAGGGAGGAGTCAAAGAATTACTCCAAGATTGTGGGCTGAGGAAAGAGGAAGAAGAAGATACAGAGATAGAGAAAGGAGGAAGGGGGGAGGAGGGTTTAGGGGAAAAATATGTTCAATTTAAAATGGTGATGAGACAGCCAGGTAGCGATGTCAGATAGGCAGGCAGAGATACGGACCTGGAGTGTCAGAGAGATATCACATGTAGGTAGGTAGATAGATCCGAGAGTCATCAGCATAAAAATGATTCTGAAAGCCATAGGAGGAGATAAGAGCATCAAGGGACTGTGTATAGAGAGAGAAAAGGAGAGGATCTAGACCGACCTTTGGGGTACACCAACTGAGAAAGGGATAGCAGTAGAGGAGGAACCACCAAAACAAACACTGAACGAGCAATGAGAGAGATAAGAAGAAAACCAGAACAGCACAGAGCCTCTAAAATCAAGTGAGGATAATGTGTTGAGAAGAAGGTGGTGGTCAACAGTGTCAAAAGTAACAGAAAGGTCAAAGAGAATGAGGACTGAGTAAATTCCTTTGGATTTAACCAGAAACAAGTCACTGGAGACTTTGGCAAGAGCCGTCTCTGTAGAATGTAAGGGATGAAAGCCTGATTGAAGTGGATCTAGCAGGGCTTCAGAGGAGAGAAATTCAAGGCAGCAGAGGAGAACTGCACATTCAAGAAGTTTGCAAATGAAGGGAAGACAGGAGATAGGTCAATAATTAGAAGGACAAGTAGGGTCAATTGAAGATTTCTTAAAGAGTGACCACAGCATGCTTGAAGGCTGCAGGGACAGTTGCAGTAACTTAGGTCACCTTTTCATATGTAGCTTACTGTCACTTCTCAGAGCTGTATGAAACTTCTCAGTCAAATATAAAATTAAGCTCTACTCTTAACCTGCAAGATGATCTGTAGATTATAATACCTTATAGTGAAACGTCATCCAAAGCTTTTTGTTTTTATGCAACTGGGTCTCAGAACCAGAATGGGGCGACTTACTGAACGCACGTATACATGTGAAAACAGCGCCCAAAACCTCACATCAATGACCCATTGTTGTTGCTAATATATTCATTAAAGCTTACAAGGATGTCTTGCCAATAATGCTTAGAAATTTGATATTAATATAAACTATTTAGCTGAGGATGTTTATCTGAAACGTGGTGAGTTCTCTCCCAACGCCTGAGTAATGGCGCCGTAGCGTTTCACAGTCAAACGTTTCATCAGGGGATATTCATCAACTCTACCAAAACTTGGCATTAATCCTCAAATGGAATCTGTAACATTAAAAACAAAACTGGAATTTATCCTATACTTCATCTTATAATTATGATCGCTATCCATATGTCTTGAAAAATGACTCACCCCGCACCGGCTGTTGTGTTTTCTATGAAAGGACGCCGCGCTTGCGGACTATGTTCCCCTGGGAGGATTTAAAGGGCTAAGGAATCTACATGTGATATGAACAAGAAATGCAATTGGCTAATTACATATGCCCCACTCTATTTGTGAATTCAGGCCTGCTGGATACACAATGTTTGCCTCAAAAATCCATTTCTGTTCTCTTCGTACCAATGTGAGATCTCTCGATTTTCCCTCCAGTCCTCGCTCAATGAAATCGATGCAAAAACACTTTAAAGAATCGAAACTATGTTTCAGGTCCAAACAATGTTGGACGATGGGAGCCTGCGTATAGCCACATTTACGTTTACTTTTGTGCTCTCTCATACGCACTCTGAATGGACAGATAGTTTTGCCGATGTATGCTAACTGGCAAGGACATAAAATGCAGTAAACCACCTTTTCATATGGCCTAAGTTATCCAGATTAGTACCAGCTGAAAATCATGCTCTCCAGATAAGGGCCATCTTCGCTCTGCCAAATGAAGTGCCCTTGCACTAACTGGATAGTGCCGGGACAGTCTGCGGGGATATTCAAGATACTATCTGGATACTGGCTCTGAACATCTCAGTCAGCACCCTTATCAGGACAGGTTGCTATCCAGAAAAAGCGGCCTCTAAATTAATACATAAGGCAGGGAGTCACAAGGAGCGTCATTGGAAGATGTGAAATTTGAACCTTTGCTTCTATGATTCTCAGTCTGCAGCTCTAACTACTAGTGCACTCCATTATCATAGCTGAGGTTCAGCACTAGATCTGCTCCCTCCCACCAAGATATTAAAAAAATAGTCATGGCCAACTGCCCCACAATCTCCTACCCTCAAACATCTGTTTGCATAATCCTCACCCCTCCATCTCTACCACCTCAAATTTTCCAAAATGGCAATGAAGCCTGGGGGAGGAGGAAAGACTTAGCTACTGGGCTGAAGACTGTGTGAGTGTCTACTGGAAAGATTTTTATTTACTGCACTCCACTATGGATTGGTTCATTCGACTGACAGCTGATTTACTGACAACTTAATTTACTTTGCTTGCTCCTGAAACTTCTCTGTCTTTATGCAGGTATCACTGGGAAAGAAGAGAAGGGTGCACTGCACTATATGTCACACAAGATCCCACTCGGAAGAGACCTTATGCTTAACTACTAAAATGCTCTTTTAACTATGTGTCAAATGGCTTAATTCAATTTGATTTATTTTAATAATTTAATATGGTATTTCCATAGCGAGACATCTTCTTCAAAGCAATTTACAACAAATAAAAATACAGTACATTAAAACAAAGTAAAGATTTCATTCATGTAATCACGTATCAACACAGACATCGTATGCCATAAAAAAAAGGTAAATAAATAAAATATACTAGAATCATAATTCAACAAATTGCTCAAAACATAATGGGCCTGATATTTAAAAGCATGTATCTGGTTAGCAGCACTTGCTGACTGGAGCAGCCACTGATTTTCACTGGCATTATCCGAATAATTCTGCTGAAAATCATTGCAGACCCTCCCTGAGTAGCATGAGGGCAATCCAGGGGCGAAGTCAGGGTGGAGTGTCAACTTATCAGGATAGTGGTGATTTTCAACACTGCTATCTGGGTAGTTCTCTGCAAAACTTAGAACAGCAAAGGAGATGTTTGACTATTTTATTGTTTCTATGTCTTTGAATATGCTATGGTGAATTGTAAACCGCTTAGGAGTGCAACAATTTGCTGGTATAAATTCAATAAATTAAATGCATATGGCTATCTGGATAGCGGCACTGAATATCACAGATATCTGGAAAGTGGCAGCAGTCGGCGGTATACCTAGATATTCAGCACCTCTATAAAGGGAACACCAACCATGGAGTTCTAAATGTTATCCCGCGTGTCTTTATTTTTTTCACAAAACCAAATAATTTTGAGTTAATATTAACACTGCAGTTGGTGGGTTGTTTTCAAACGTTGGCCGCAGCAGTTAAATATTATATATATATTCAGCACAGGAGTGGTGGCGGTAAATATACATGTAGAGCAGCGAGTATTGCCATTACATTGATAGTGATAATATTCAGTCTGCTATCCATATAGCTATCCTGATAAATATAAGATGGCCTAAATTTATCTGGATAGCTATCCAGATAGTGGACTGAATATCGCTGTTCTCCATATTGTTAAGTGGAATGCCCACATTCCACCTTTGCTCTACCCCTGGTGCATTGTCCAGAAATGTAAAGATGACTGGTAATAATTTTCTGTGGCACTATCCAGATAGATCACTAATTGAACAACCAGGATCTGGATTAGGTTTGGTAAGTCTATGATAGTATACTTAGACATTGTTTCAAAGAATTTCTGGCACAAATACATAGCAGAAGAAAAATCTTTGGAGTAAACCTCTAGAGCAGGAGTCAATAGATTCAAAAGGCAAAAAATCCAGGAAGGGTTTACCACAGAGCTCAAGAACAATTAAGTTTTGAGCCAATCAGAAAACAGGAACAAAAATCATCAGAAATGCCTGACAGTTAAGACCAGGCTGACTAGAACCAGTCCCCTTGGAAACATAATAATGCCTCTGAAAGATGCTTGCCTTCCAACGCAAGAGTCACTGGTTTGAGACCAGGTAGTGATGACACTGGGAAAAGAAAACAGAATTTTCGTTTTTATCTTGTCATTTTCAGATTATGGGGCCCTTTTACTAAGTGCCGCTAATCAGTTAATGCGCCTTATACCATGCGGTAACTGGCCACAGTGAATGCCAATGCATGAGCATGCCAGCTATCAACCACCGAAATACACAGTAACTGGCACTCACATGTTAATATGGAGAGGGGGTGGGTTAGAGGCAGAGTGCGGGCATAAACAGCATATTAGCATGTGAGTACAGTTAACATGGCAATTAGCATAGGGACACCTAACAATACCTCTGGGTGCCGCTAAATGCACGGCATTGTGAATATTGACCCCTTAAGTTTTAGGGGTATGTTTACAAAGCGGTGATAGCTGCTCCTGTGTGGAATGTGTGCTGAGGCTCCATTTTATTCAATGGGGCCACGGCACACATTCCGCATAGTAGCCGCTATCACCGCTTCGTATACATACCCCTTAGTGTTTGTTATTCAATATTAAGATTTTAGGTTGTAATGTTTTTTTGTAATTTGTTTTTCTTATAATCTGTGGAAAACTGCTAATGATCATTTGGACCATACATGTATTTAAATAAATAAATACAATAACAGGATAATGTAGCAAAAAATATTGGGTTCATTTTATTCAAATTCAATTCTGTTTCTGTAAGGGACCTGTAAAATAGAAATAGTTCTGAATGGAGTTATTTGGTACAATAGTGATTGATCTTGGCTAGAAACAGACATTTGAGGCATGTAGTAGAAGTCACCACGGAGGCCCTCAATTCTCTTTACAGACATTTCTACATCTACTCACCTGCAGAGTTACCAGCCCTACATTCCGCCCTCTTTTAAGATGGAAATAGCTACAAGGAAACCTATTCCTTCTTAAAACCTAACTATCTAACATGACTACTGTGGTTAACTAAAGTCTAATAATGGTATACTCTAACCACAGCAGATGCATTGAAAGCAATACTGCATGAGTAATGATACTGTGAATACACACAAGATCAAATCAACTGAATCAATATAATGAGTATAACTTCAAACTTAGTAGTACGGTGTACTTAATCTAACCTCAATGTATAACTTGGTGTATAGGTTATACAATATAATGGATCAGTGTAACTTCAACTGAACACCTAAATGCATAAGTGTGTTAGAAAAACACAAGCTATCATTGATAAATTAAGTAACTTAATTAAGTGTAATGCATAATTGAAAAGATCCTGGCATCACTAGTCAATGAGGTGATGTTCCATCAAATCATGCAGTCGCAGGGTAGGTAGAGGAGGTCCATGGCATACAATACGACTCTGACATGCCCATTCTACTTGGTCATCCTCGTGCCGAGGACATCCATATACCCAGTTTCTAAAATGGGCCTGTGGATACACTTGTGATTTGGACATCTGAGTGCCTGTGTTCAGATGTCCAAAGCATGAATAGGGCTTCAAAAATAATCCACAAAGTAACATAATGGATTATGGCAGATAAAGATCATTATGGTCCATCTAGTCTACTCAGTAGGGTGGCCTGGGTGTATCAACCATATGGTGCAAGATACTTTCCCCATGCTTTGATTTTTTGGAAGGATTCTACCTGTCGCACAGTACAGGTTACATACCCTAGTTTTCTGGGGGTTGTACTTGCCGTGCAGTGCAAGTTACTTTCCACCATGCTGCTTAGGAGAAAAGCAACAGTCTTCACAACTATTTTGAACTGAGGTGCTCTATTCTTTGTTTCTCCAGGACCAAGCAGGAAGTCAGTCCTCACTTATGGGTGACGTCGGCGCCGACGGAGCCCTCGCGGAGCAATTTTCCCCAGCTTTCAAAGAAAGCCTTTGGGAATTGCAGCGCGCATGCGCGGTAGTCTTCCCGCCCGAAGGTGCCATCTTAGCCAGTCTTCTTTTTTCCGCGGAGCCCTACAGACGTCCCCGTCTTGTCCCCGCGAAAAAGTTGATTTTCCTCTGTATTTATCCTTTTTTCTTTCGGTTCGACGCCGGTCGTTTTCCCGCCCGGACTCGCGACGCCGGTCTCGAGTCCTCTAACGGTTTTTCGGTTTTTCTGACTTAGTCAGCTTTCGTTTTCGTTTTTTCCCTGGCAGCCCGGTCCTTTGACCTCGCAGGGGCCCTTTTTCCCCCGATGGCTGCCAGTGGCTTTAAGCGGTGTGGTCGGTGTGACCGAAATATGTCACTCACCGACTCACACGACCTTTGCCTCCGCTGCCTGGGCCCAGATCACGAGGAACTGATCTGTGGGCCCTGCAGCAAACTGTCCTCGAAGGCGTTGAGAAGTCGGCGGCATCAGCGCGAAAGAATCTTCGCTGACCCCAGCCGTACCCGGACCTCGTCGGAGGCCTCACTGTCGAAAGGCTCCAGTTCGGACCGTCGACGGAGCTCCTCCGACCGGGGTTCTCCCTCCGGGGACCATCGACGGAAGGAAAAACCCGCGAGGGCGGCGTCGGTGGACGCTCCTGGCTCCGCGAGGGCCAGGTCGCATAGCCCCGACAGCCGCCCCGGGTCCTTGGAGAAGGAACACCTCCCGAAGCGACCTCGCCTGGAGTCGGAGATGCCTGCCCGGGTAAGTCCTGTTGTCCTTCTGGACTCGCCTCCGCGTCAGCCGACGTCGGGCCCGACGCCGTCGGGGCCCGAGTCGGGGGCTGCTGGGTCGCCTGAGCTCGGACTCAGGTTGACGGCCTTGGAGAGCAGATTGTCTGCCTTCATGGACCAGCAGCGGGCACTGCTCGCTGGCTTCGCTGGCGTCGCTGCCCCGACCGCCGGGACGTCGACGTCCAAGTCGACCCCGGAGACCGAGCCGATCCTCGAGTCGATGAGAACTCGAGTCGATCGTCGGTCGAGGTCGCCCTCGGCCTCCCGTTCGGGACCGAGGTCGCCGACGCCGACTCCCTCGGCGTCGGGGCGGCTGGCGCCGCACCCTGCCCGAGCCGACCCCACCGAGTCCTCGTCGGAGTCGGTCTGGGAGTCTGAGGAGGAAGAGTCACCTGATTCTTTCCGGACTCGGTGTGTCCCATCGGACTCTCCGGAGTCCGAGCCTCGGAAGCAGTCCCCCCCGGAGGATGCCCGGTTCTCGGATTTCGTTAGGGATATGGCCAAGGCTTTGGCCTTCCCTGCGGACCCCGAGGAGGAGCCTCGAGCCGAAGAGCTCGACGCCCTCCAGTATGACTCTCCCGCGAGGGAGCACTTTACTGTGCCGGTTCCTCCTATGCTGGAACGACTACTCTTCCGCATGTGGGAGAGTCCGGCCTCCTCGCCGGTCCTGAGCAAGCGGGTCGATTCTATCTATCGAGTCCGCAAGAGCCCTGGCTTTCAAAAGGCGCAGTTGCCACACCATTCCATGGTAGTGGAATCGGCCATGCATCGTCTTAAGAGCCAGAAGATGCACTCCTCGGTGCCTCCTGGAAGGGAGGCCCGTAACCTGGATGGCCTTGGCAAAAAGTGCTTCCAGGGCTCTATGCTCGCCTGTCGTGTCCAGACTTACCAGCTCTACATGGGCATGTATCTCAGGGATCTGGCTAAAGAGCTAGCCGGCTTCTCCGCTGGTTTGTCCGAGGAACCCTTGCGGAGGTTCCTAGCCTTGTCCACAGGTATTCGGGAATGCTCAAAGTTCATGTCCCGAGCAGCCTATGATGGCTTTGAAGCCTCGGCTCGAGTAGCCGCAGCCGGCATCGGTGCCCGCCGACAGGCTTGGCTTCAGTCGTCCGACCTTGAGCCCTGGGTACAGGACAAGTTGGTCGATGTCCCCTGCCGAGGCGAAAACCTCTTTGGCAAGCCCATGGCGGAAAAGGCTGCACAAATTGAGACTGAGACTCTCACCAGGACCAGGCTTTCTAGGAAGACCTCCGCCCCTTCCCAGAAAAAGAAGGGCTCGGGAAAAAAGACCTTTTACCCGAGGAAGGCGGCTGCCTACAAACAATACCCCCATTATCAGGCCCCTGCAGCTCCCCAACAGGGCCAGCAGGCCAAGGGACGGGGTAACGGGTCCCGTAGGCAGCAAGCCCCAACGCCTGCGCCACCAGCCCCTGCTCAGCAGGGTGGGGGTTTTTGACTCGCTCAGCATAGCCTCTCCCCCCCCGCTGGTTCCCCCCAGCACCGGAGGCCGGCTGGTTCACTTCGCCGACAGGTGGTCCAGCATCACCGCAGATGCCTGGGTGCTTCAGGTCGTGCGAGAGGGCTACCTTCTCCACTTCCATCAGGTCCCTCCCTCCTATTTTCCGGGAGAGCCTCCGCGCCCCCCTCTGCACAGGGAGTTGCTCCTTCAGGAGTTAGCAGGTCTTCTGCAGGATCAGGCGGTGGAACCGGTGCCACACCACCTGAGAGGTCAGGGCTTCTATTCAAGGTATTTTCTGATACCAAAGAGAACAGGAGGCCTCCGACCCATCCTGGACTTGCGCAACCTCAACAAGTTCCTTGTGCGGGAGAAGTTCAAAATGCTTACCCTTGGAATCCTTCTGCCCTACCTCCAGCAGGGAGATTGGCTATGCTCCTTGGATCTAAAGGATGCTTACACGCACATCCTCATCCACACAAGCCACCGCCAATACCTAAGGTTTGTGGTGGCAGGAAATCATTACCAGTACAGAGTACTGCCCTTCGGCCTGTCCTCCGCACCGCGAGTCTTCACAAAATGTCTCGCGGTCGTGGCGGCCCATCTCCGGCTTCACGGCCTCTATGTTTTTTCCGTACCTCGACGACTGGCTCATCAGAGCAGCATCCGCTCAGAAGGTCACCACCGCCACGTGCCGCACGGTGACTCTGCTGCAGCACTTGGGCTTTGTCATCAACTTCGCAAAGTCCACTTTGCTCCCCTCACAGGATCTCGAGTTCATCGGCGCAAGGCTGTACACCCCTCAGGCGCGAGCGTACCTACCGCTCGACAGGGCTCAGCGGCTCATGGACCTAGCCGACCGCTTTCGCAGCCAGCCCCTGGTCTCCGCCAGGCGCTTCCTGAGACTGCTCGGCCATATGGCTTCCACCGTCCATGTGACCCCAATGCCCGCCTGAATATGCGGCCTGCTCAGTGGTGTCTCCGCCAGCAGTGGCGACAGGCCACGGGCGGCTAGCAGACCTGGTGCGCGTCTCCGAGCCGCTGGTCTCGTCTATCCGTGGTGGCTCCGGCAGCCGAACCTGGTATTGGGAATGCCTTTCCAGTCACCTCAGCCGAGGGTGCTGACCACCGATGCATCCCTCCTGGGCTGGGGAGCCCATTGCCAAGAGGCACGTACTCAGGGCCTCTGGACCAAGTGGGAGTCTGCTCAGCAGATCAACTTCCTGGAGCTCAGGGCGATCCGCCTAGCTCTCAAGGCCTTCTCCCACCTGACCTCCCAACAGTCCGTCCTTGTCCAGACGGACAATCAAGTTGCCATGTTCTACGTGAACAAGCAGGGGGGCACGGGCTCCTTCCTCCTCTGCCGGGAGGCACAGAAGCTCTGCTCTTGGGCCGTCAGTCACGGCATTCTCCTCAAGGCAGTTTATCTCCCGGGCCAAGAAAATTGCCTGGCGGACAAACTCAGCAGGGTCCTCCAGCCGCACGAGTGGCGTCTGGACCCCTTGATCGTTCAGAAGCTCTTCCTCAGGTGGGCCTCCCCACAGTGGATCTCTTTGCCAGTCCTCACAACCGGCAGCTTCCTCGCTTCTGCTCTCGTCAGCCTCACCCCCTTCGGGTGGCGGCGGACGCCTTTCTGATCTCATGGTCGGGGAGCCTTCTGTACGCTTTCCCTCCCATCCCGTTAGTCTCTCGGACCCTTTTCAAGGTTCTCCGAGACAAAGCTTTCATGATCCTGGTGGCCCCTCGCTGGCCCAGGCAGCCGTGGTTTCCGCTCTTGCTGCAACTGGCGGTGGAGGATCCAATCCCTCTGGGGGTGCAACCGGATCTCCTCACCCAGGATCAGGGGTCCCTACTGCACCCCAACCTCAGGTCTCTCAACCTCATGGCCTGGCTGCTGAGAGGGTAGTCCTTGCTCCTCTCCTCTTGCCGGCAGAGGTGGAGGAGGTCGTCTTGGCTTCGCGACGGCCTTCTACCCGCAAATGCTACGCCCTTAAATGGCGTCGCTTTGCAGTCTGGTGTACCCAACAGTCTCAGGATCCCTTCTCCTGCCCGGTGTCGGTGATCTTACAGTACTTGCTACACCTCTCTAATCTGGGACTTAAGTCCAACTCCGTCAAAGTTCACCTCAGTGCTCTTTCCGCACATCATGTGCCGGTGGACGGCAGACCTCTCTCCAACGACCCTCTCGTAGCGAGGTTTCTCCGAGGTCTCCTACTACTTAAACCACCTCTGCGCCCGCCAGCGCCTGACTGGGACCTGAATGTGGTTTTACAGCGGATCACCTGTCCGCCTTTTGAACCTATGGCTACCTGCTCTCTCCGTTTTCTGTCTTGGAAAACGCTGTTCTTGATAGCCCTCACTTCCGCTAGGCGCGTAAGTGAATTACAGGCCCTCGTGTCTGATCCCCCCTACACTCGGTTCTACAAGAATAGGGTAGTCCTACGGACTCACCCAAAATTTCTGCCTAAAGTGGTCTCCCCTTTTCACTTGAATCAGGAGGTGGTACTTCCAACCTTCTTTCCCAGACCACACTCCAGCCGAGCTGAGACGGTCCTCCATACCCTGGACTGTAGAAGGGCGTTGAACTTCTACCTTGACCGTACGCGGGAGCACCGTAAAGCTGCGCAGCTTTTTGTGTCCTTTGACCCCAATAAATTGGGGCTCCCGGTCTCCAAGCGTACTCTGTCCATCTGGGTTGCGGACTGTATCTCTTGGGCTTATGGGCAGCCGGACTCGCCTTAGAAAGTCGAGTCACGGCTCATTGCGTTCGGGCAAAGGCCACGTCAGTGGCTTACCTCCGCTCTGTTCCGCTGGCAGACATCTGCCGGGCCGCTACTTGGTCTTCGAGCCAGACTTTTGCGGTCCATTACTGTCTCGAGAGGGAGTCCCGCAGGGACAGTGCTTTCGGACAGGCAGTCCTCCGTAATCTCTTTGAGGTCTGAGCAACTCCTACCCTCCATCCCGGATGTGGGCTACCGGTGGGTGATAATTCAGCGAAGATTCTATCCTTCTGTGCTGCTGAGCTAGAGGGAGCTCATTTTTGTGCTTAGGGTCTCCGGTAGCCTTGAGCTTGGGAGTCCCATAAGTGAGGACTGACTTCCTGCTTGGTCCTGGAGAAAGCGTAGTTACTCACCTGTAACAGGTGTTCTCCAGGAGCAGCAGGAATCAGTCCTCACTACCCTCCCTCCTCCCCTTGGAGTTGCAATCGTCTGCTTATGTTCTTTTTGCAAATTTTTATGCTGTCTTTTTAGCTATGTCATCTGACTGGCTAAGATGGCACCTTCGGGCGGGAAGACTACCGCGCATGCGCGCTGCAATTCCCAAAGGCTTTCTTTGAAAGCTGGGGAAAATTGCTCCGCGAGGGCTCCGTCGGCGCCGACGTCACCCATAAGTGAGGACTGATTCCTGCTGCTCCTGGAGAACACCTGTTACAGGTGAGTAACTACGCTTTCTATCCTGTTGCCCTTTCGGGATTCAATGTGTTTGACTCATGGATAATTTGGCATGGATAATTTGGGATCTTTAAGCTCTTTCTGCTTCATACTGGAGGGCATTTGGGCTACCTTACTCTTTTTTGGAACCTCTCTGCTTTTGGTACTATCCTTCAAGGATACATTCTTCCGAACCATGCACTCTTGTGCGACTGCTGGCTTTCCCATATTATCTAGTTTAAAAGCTGCTCTATCTCCTTTTTAAAGGTTAATGCCAGCAGCCTGGTTCCATCCCAGTTAAGGTGAAGCCCATCCCTTCGGAAGAGCCCCTCCTTTCCCCAGAATGTTCCCCAGTTCTTAACAAATCCAAAACCCTCATCCTTGCATTATTGTCTCATCCACGCATTGAGACTCCGGAGCTCTGCCTGCCTTTTGGGTCCTGCGCATGGAACGGGAAGCATTTCGGAGAAAGCTACCTTGGAAGTTCTGGATTTCAACTTCCTACCTAAAAGCCTAAATTTAGCCTCCAGAACCTCCCTACCACATTTTCCTATGTCATCGGTACTGACATGTACCAAGCTAGCAGACTCCTCCCCAGCACTATCTAAAACCTTATCTAGGTGGCGCGTGAGGTCTGCAACCTTCGCTACAGGCGGCATGTTACCAGGTGATCCTCACGTCCACCATCCACCTAGCTATCTACATGCCTAATGATCGAATCACCAACTATAACGGCTGTCCTAACCCTTCCCTCATGGGCACATGGCCCTGGAGAAACTTCCTCAGTGTGAGAGGGTTTTACATCACCTGGAGGACAGGTCCTAGTTACAGAATCACTTCTTGCCACACCAGGGTGATGCTCTTCTGTCACGTGACCTCTCTCCTCCATGGCAACAGGGATGCTGCTAGACTGGAGGTGGGACTTCAGGACTATAGCCCTGTAGGTCTCGTCTATGTACCTCTCTGTCTTTCTTATGTCTTCCAAGTCTACTACTCTAGCCTCTAGAGAAAGGACTCGTTCCCTGAGAGCAAAGAGCTCCTTGCACTTAGTGCACATGTAAGACCTCTCACAAACTGGGAGAAAATCATACATGTGACACTCAATGCAAAAGTCTGGAAAGCCCCAATCTTGCTGCTGGACTGCTGTCTGCATCTTAGTTTTAAGCTTGTGTTTAGATCTTTAAGTTCTTTACTTACTAAGGGTTGCTATGGATACTTATACTAATAAAATGGTATCTAATACGTTTAATATACCTTGTTCACCTGAAGCTTAATTAATCTCAGGTCCTTAGTGTATGACTCATTTGGATAACGAGCTGCACCTGAGAGCATCTCCTTTCCTTTAAGATGTGTAAGTACTTATAAAGCTACGATTATCCCGGGGTGGGTGGGTGTTGGGGAGGAAGGGAGAGAAATAGCACTTATTAAAAGAGGGCTGCTACACAGTACACTGTCCTGTGCTTCTGAGGTAAGCTGTTACCAACTTCCTGGGTGATTAACAGTCCTTGCTTGGATAGAAGGAGTCTTTCAAAATGGCCTTTTGACCTGCCACCTGGTTCCAAAAAAGAGTAAGGTAGCCCAAATGCCTTCCAGTATGAAGCAGAAAGAGCTTAAAGATCCCAAATTATCCATGCCAAATTATCCATGAGTCAAACACATTGAATCCCGTAAGGGCAACAGGATAGAAACAAAGAATAGAGCACCTCAGCTCAAAATAGTTGTGAAGACTGTTGCTTTTCTCCTAAGCAGCAAGGTGGAAAGTAACTTGCACTGCACGGCAAGTACAACCCCAGAAAACTAGGGTATGTAACCTGTACTGTGTGACAGGTAGAATCCTTCCAAAAAATCAAAAGCATGGGGAAAGTATCTTGCACCATATGATTGATATACCCAGGCCACCCTACTGAGTAGACTAGATGGACCATAATGATCTTTATCTGCCATAATCCATTATGTTACTTTGTGGATTATTTTAGAAGCCCTATTCATGCTTTGGACATCTGAACACAGGCACTCAGATGTCCAAATCACAAGTGTATCCACAGGCCCATTTTAGAAACTGGGTATATGGATGTCCTCGGCACGAGGATGACCAAGTAGAATGGGCATGTCAGAGTATTGCCCTGGTCAGAGCAATGAAGATACACGTTGTGGTGCAATTTAAGAATGGTATAAGAACATCTGGCCCTGGTTGTTGAGGCTTTCATGCTCCTGAGTCCAAACTGTGCAAAACAATGTTTGGTTCACTGCTAGAACACTTTCAGAGGATAGAACAATATGTACTTATACCACCTCAGTTAATATCATATGGCTATCGAAACTGCCATGTAAATGCATACATCAAACATATTAGCAGGTCGCCACCGTCACACATCTAAGTTTCTGAAATGGCCAGCTGGGACGCATATGTCACTGATCATGAATGTCGTCCTTGTGAAATACGTCGGCCAGGATGTCCAAGCACTTGTTTCTGTGGCTGTCCAATTCAGGAAGTCTACATTTCTAAAATAGCCTACAGCCTAGCATTTACCTGGTCTTGCTAACTGCACAGGCCTGCCTCTAGATCCAGCTGCTGAGATGCCCACCTTCTGCAGCAGGAATAGAGCAATTTCAGTCAACACAAGAGCCTCTATTCACTGCTGCCACGCCCTAGGATTTTTGGATGTTGTGCTCTGGATGACCCAGATTCTTTCTAAACACCCCTTTTAAAATGCCACTTCACATTTTACAATATAAGCACAGTATATAAAATTTAAAAAAGTAATACAGTAGAAATCATAAATGCACCCACATATTATAAAAATAAGCACAAGGTGTTGTGATGTAGAGAGAAGAATAACTAGCCCCATTTTATGAGAAAAGTTTGAAAGTCAGCTAGCATTTAGATGCTAAGGGCCCAATATTGAAAGTGATTAAAGCGGTAGAAGACCGGTTAACCGCGTTAATTGTGCTGACAAGGTTAGTGCTGCTGAATATCTGCAGGTGCCGCCACTGCACACCCCAATGCTAACCAGAGGCGATAACCGGGCAGAAGCGATATTCTGCCGCTGCCTGGTTATCCTAAGTGGCAAAAGATAGACACAGTAAAGGCTGTCCTAACTGTCACTGCCGAAGCTAACCAGGCAGTGGTTGAATATCGCCGCTGCCCGGTTAGCTTCTGTGCTATTCGGCTGACCCAGATATTCAATGCCGGTGGTCGGATATGTCCCCAGCATTGAATATCCGGGTCTAAGTTCAGTGGTGGCGGGTGGCGGCTAGCCGCAGCCGCTGAATATATTTGGGCCCTAAGTTTATTTTATTTTAGTGTTTGCTGATTTTTCTGTTTCTGTTATATGATTGTTTTTTATATGATGTTTTCTTTAAATTACTCAATATATATATATTGGGGATGATATTCAAAAACGTTTATATACAGTTTGCAGAACCTGCAAACTGCATAAACCCCAGTGATTCTGATATTCAGTGGTGCGAAGTGGTTAGTGTCATGGAACATGCCCACAGATCACGGTGGGCAGAGCCGGGGAAGCCCGGGTAGCTGTCTTATTAGTGGAGACAGATAGCTGAACTGCGTAAAATAGGACAGGACAGTGGCTGTCATAACTTTATACAGCTTATGTGGTTTTGATATCCAGTAAGCGGCTGAATATTGCCACTCATCAGATAGCAAAGCCTACAGCCAGTGAAATTGGATATTCAGCACCAGACGCTGGTAGACTCCGACACTGGATATCCGGGTTTAGTTTCAATGGCGGCAGCCAGACGCTTTATAAACATAGACTACAGCTGCTGAATATCGACCCCATTGTAATTTATGTTTTTAATTCCTCATTCACCATTTTGAGTAAATGTTGTACTTCGGGAAGGTGATCTATAGTAGAGATGCTTATTCACTCTGTTCTACATGGTTCATTAACACACTTTGAAAAATGGATTCATGCAAACTTAATTCAACACGTTAGCCTATAAGTAATGGGTGTACAATCAATTTGTATTTGTTAAAAAGTTCTAATTTGCATTAAAATTTTTGTTTTAAATCAATTGTCTGAAACAGACTGAAAAAAATATTTGAAAATCAGGAAAAAGTCTGAAAAAACTGAAAACGAATCAAAACAGTTTTGCCGGTGAACATTCCCAGTTTATATAAACATAATAATAAATGATAAAACAATAAATTGAAAACCACTTTCCCAAAGCAAATACCCCAATGTTCCTTATCAATCTTAATTGAAGACAAAACACAATAAAATTATTTTCTTATGGGACACAAAGCTGTCTACATTTTTCTTGTGGCGGAAGCCTTCTGAGTACTGCTTGATCTCCCATTTGGATGAAAGAATGTGCATGCATTGTTTTACCTGTTGCAGAAATAGTGTGCAGTGTTTGCCAATGTGTGCATTTTGCAAGATATTCCTGAGCCCAGGGGAAGTCAGGGTAGTGGCTGTGTGCATTTTGATGTCTTTTTACCCATCATTTTCGATAGGCCCTTATGATAGCGGCACTAATGAAGAAAAGAACCAAGCCTAGGGGTTCACCACTGGTCATGTTGCCTTCACCCAGTTGGATTCCATTTACCACCACCCTTTGTGTTCTTACACTCAACCAGTTCTTTGCCTGTCTTCAGCATGGAACAGTATCAGGCGTCTTGCTGAAGTCCCAGTATGTAATGTCAGTTGTACCTCCCTGATCCATCTTGTTTGTCAGCTCACTGTAAAACTCAGCTTTGTCAAACATGTTCTTCCCTTCATAAAACTGTGTTGCCTGGTGTCCTGTAATCTATTTGTATAATAGTGCTGCTCTATCTTTTTCTTTAATAGTGTTTTCATAATTGTTCCCGTTACTCAAATTAAACTGACAGGTCTGTAGTTGCCTGTGAAACCCATTGTCCTGGGGTGGTTTATTAGATTTTGCTGATTTCATAGAAGACAGTTTACCATAATGAGCTAGGAAAGACACAGCTTGCCTGTTTACACACACTTCCCCTCTCATCAGACCGCAAAGTTGTTTGCTTAGCAATCAGAGACAAACTAGAGTATGAAGTAATTTTCTCCCTTCCATGGCAGTAGGCCTGAGAAAGCTACCAGTTTAGCATGCATTTTGGGCACTGTGCTATAAAGTAGCGCAACCCCATGTGCTAAAAACCTCACACTGCCTTGGTTGCTAGGCTTACCAGATACCTCCAGGTCATCAGGGACAGGTTGAACCAGTCCTGGTTTTATTTCCATTGAATGCATTGCAAAGGTATTTGAATGCAATGGAAGTATCTTTATTTATCCATTCTTATATACCGCGCTATTCAAGGTCAGTGCGGTTTACATAAAACAATAACATTTGCATTACATCAGAACAATGATATCAATGCTTACATTGTAACAGGAAAATAAACTTGGACTGAACGGGGAAGAGGAAACTAATAAGCTAATGACAGAGTTAAATTGTGATCTATTTACAGATTTACAGGTTAGAAATTAAAAGTGAATCATGTATAAGAATGTGGAGACTGTGAAATGTACCTGATGTGGTGGTCAGGTATATTCTTAGTTATGGATCAAGTTGTGGAGAGTAAAGGTTTGGATGAAGGAATATTAGTGTGGTGGGGGGTTATTAAGGTGCGAAAAATGGAGGAGGAATAGATGGTGCTTTAGAGCTTTTCTGAATTGAAGAAGGTCACTAATTGCTCGAAGGTGTGGGGGGAGGCTGTTCCAGATTCTTGGGGCGTAAAATGCAAAGGATCTGTTCCTGGTTAGTTGATTACATTTTATGGATTCGTGGGGAATAGTGAGAGTGTTGGCGGTTGCTGATCTTCTCAGCCTGCTGTTTGGGGTGATTGTAAGGAGTGTTGAGATAGATGAAGGAGACAGTCTGTTAATGGCCTTGAAGGTTATGAGGAGAGCTTTGTAAGTGAGTCTGCTGTGTAGCGGTAGCCAGTGAAGTTCCATAAGTATGGGCGTAATGTGATCACTCCTGGCTATGCCGCTGAGAATGCGTGCTGCTGCATTCATGGCCATTTGGAGAGGGTTAAGGGTGCTCTTAGGGAGACCGTGGAGGATTATATTTGCATAATCAAAATGAGGAATTACTAGTGCTTGGAAGATAGTTCTGAAGTCATGTGGGGCTAGTAAAGGTTTAAGGTGCCTTAATGTTAAAATTTTGTTGTAGACGGATTTGGTCATATTCTTTATATGCTCTTTGAAGTTAAAATGGTTATCTAGTGTGACCCCCCAGATACCGTATGGCTGATTTGCATGGGAGTTCTGCATCTCGTACCTTCAAGGTGGCGGGGGGGGGGAGAAGTTCTTGTTCCTGGAGATAAATAGGACCTCCGTCTTCTTGAAGTTTATCCTCAAATTCTGAGATAGGAGCCAGTCAGTAATTGCGTTGAAGCAGTCCACTAGCTTAGAGATGTCAGGATGCATAATATTGACCGGGGTGAAAAGCAGAACGTCGTCTGCGTAGATTAGGCTGAAGATGTCATATGAGCGGATAATGTTGCAAATCGGCTGCATATAGATGTTAAAAAGTAGGGCAGACAGGGAAGAACCTTGAGGGACTCCCTGCTGTTGCTGGAAAGGCTCCGATGTTGATGATCCTATCCGGACATATTGCAGACGATTGGATAGATAAGATTTGCACCATTCCCAGGCCAGTCAGTGAATTCCTTTTTCTTGGAGTCTGGAAAGGAGTAGATCATGGTTGACGGAGTCAAAAGCCGCGGCTATATCGAGAAATATCAGAATGAACCCATCCTCAATGTTATCTATGCCTCTGGATAATGTGTTGGTGAGTATGGTAAGTAATGATTCTACACCGTGCGCCTCACGGAATCTGTGTTGATAAGGGTCAAGAGGGGCTGTTGTATCGATATGTTGTTGCATCTGTATTTGAACCACTTTCTCTATGAGTCTTTGTCTTTATTCAAACATTTGCTATACCGCTTAAATCAAAGGACATACAGCAGTGTACAATACAAAAGTCAAATAACTGCTGGGGTAAAGGCAGAAAGTAATGCCAATAATTGATAGGAAAGGACAGAAGATCAGAGGGAGAAGAGAAAGGAGAAGGGGGAATGAAAGGCATAAAGTCACTGAGGAGGGTGAGGGAGATTGAAGGCGCATTGGAACAGATGGGTCTTTCAAGTGAGTGAAAGAGGGCTCAAAACGAAGTTCCAGGGAAGAGAGCTTTCTGATCAAATTTAGAACCCCGCAGAGAGCTTCTAGTTTAAATTTCATAAGTCAGAGCCTAGCAACAGCAAAGAGCTTTAATTTAAATCAAATCAGAATATAACTTAGCATAAAAAGCAAAACAGGGTCAGTATTCTTTGAGCAATAAATAAAGTCTTCTAGAGACCTTTACAAGGAGGCCTTCTACCTAGGGGGCAAGAGACCTGTGAAACTTTTTCAATAGGTGTTAACGCCAGGTGGCAGGTCAAAAGGCCATTTTGAAAGACTCCTTCTATCCAAGCAAGGACTGTTAATCACCCAGGAAGTTGGTAACAGCTTACCTCAGAAGCACAGGACAGTGTACTGTGTAGCAGCCCTCTTTTAATAAGTGTTATTTCTCTCCCTTCCTCCCCAACACCCACCCACCTCTGGGATAATCGTAGCTTTATAGGTACTTACACATCTTAAAGGAAAGGAGATGCTCTCAGGTGCAGCTCGTTATCCAAATGAGTCATACACTAAGGACCTGAGATTAATTAAGCTTCAGGTGAACAAGGTATATTAAACATATTAGGTACCATTTTATTAGTATAAGTATCCATAGCAAACCCTTAGTAAGTAAAGAACTTAAAGATCTAAACACAAGCTTAAAACTAAGATGCAGACAGCAGTCCAGCAGCAAGATGGGGGCTTTCCAGACTTTTGCATTGAGTGTCACATGTATGATTTTCTCCCAGTTCGTGAGAGGTCTTACATGTGCACTAAGTGCAAGGAGCTCTTTGCTCTCAGGGAACGAGTCCGTTCTCTAGAGGCTAGAGTAGCAGACTTGGAAGACATAAGAAAGACAGAGAGGTGCATAGACGAGACCTACAGGGCTATAGTACTGAAGTCCCACCTCCAGTCTGGCAGCATCCCTGTTGCCATGGAGGAGAGAGGTCACGTGACAGAAGAGCATCACCCTGGTGTGGCAAGAAGTGATTCTGTAACTAGGACCTGTCCTCCAGGTGATGTAAAACCCTCTCACACCGAGGAGTTTTCTCCAGGGCCATGTGCCCATGAGGGAAGGGTTAGGACAGCTGCTATAGTTGGTGATTCGATCATTAGGCATGTAGATAGCTGGGTGGATGGTGGACATGAGGATCACCTGGTAACATGCCTGCCTGGAGCGAAGGTTGCGGACCTCACGCGCCACCTAGATAAGCTCTTAGATAGTGCTGGGGAGGAGTCTGCTGGCTTGGTACATGTCGGTACCAATGACATAGGAAAATGTGGTAGGGAGATTCTGGAGGCTAAATTTAGGCTTTTAGGTAGGAAGTTGAAATCCAGAATTCCCAAGGTAGCTTTCTCTGAAATGCTTCCTATTCCACGCGCAGGACCCAAAAGGCAGGCAGAGCTCCGGTGTCTCAATGCATGGATGAGACAATAGTGCAAGGATGAGGGTTTGGGATTTGTTAGGAACTGGGGAACATTCTGTGGAAAGGAGGGGCTCTTCCGAAGGGATGGGCTTCACCTTAACTGGGATGGAACCAGGCTGCTGGCATTAACCTTTAAAAAGGAGATAGAGCAGCTTTTAAACTAGATAATAGGGGAAAGCCGACAGTCGCACAAGAGTGCATGTTTCGGAAGAATGTATCCTTGAAGGATAGTACCAAAAGCAGAGAGGTTCCAAAAAAGAGTAAGGTAGTCCAAATGCCCTTGAGTATGAAGCAGACAGAGCTTAAAGATCCCAAATTATCCATGCCTACCGATAGCCAAATTAATATGAATAAAATACAGTCTCTAAAATGCTTGTATACAAATGCTAGAAGTCTAAAAAATAAGATGGAAGAGTTAGAATGTATAGCACTAAATGAGAAGTTAGATATGATTGGAATCTCAGAGACATGGTGGAAAGAAGACAACCAGTGGGCCACTGTGATACCTGGGTACAAACTATATTGTAATGATAGAGCTGATCAAATTGGTGGAGGGGTTTCGCTCTATGTTAAAGAGGGCATTGAGTCAGAAAGGATTAAAGTTTTGCAGGAAACAAAATTTGCTGTAGAATCTATGGATTGAAATTCCATGTAAAAAGGGGAAAGCGATGGCAGTGGGGGTGTATGGCCAGAATGTAGAAATGGATGCTGAAATGAAGAATTATTTATTTATTTATTTTATTTAACATTTTTTATATACCGCACTATTCATCATCAGTGCGGTTTACATTGAACATCAACATACCTGTCAATCCATGACTGATCTAAGTTTACAGATAACAGGGAAGATAAACTGGGTGTTAACTGGGGAATAACTATCTACATCAAGGAAATCAAGGAAGCTAACAAAAGTTACAGCACAGTAATAATAATGGGTGATTTCAACTACCCCAGTATCGACTGGGTCAGTGTCACCGCAAGACATGCTAGGGAGATAAAGTTCCTAGATGAAATAAATGACTGCTTCATGGAGCAGCTGTTCATGAACCGACCAGAGGGGAAACCATATTGGACCTAGTCCTTAGTGGAACACCAGATCTGGTGCAAGAGGTAAGGGTGTTGGGGCCACTTGGCAATAGTGATCATAGCATGATCACGTTTGATTTAATTAGTGGAGGAGGGATAGTAAGGAAATCCACAGTACTACCTTTTAACTTTCAAAAGTGAAACTATGATAAAATGAGAAAAATAGTTAAGAAAAAACTAAAAGGAGCAGTTGCAAAGGTTAAAGACTTACATCAAGCTTGGGTGTTGTTTAAAAATACTATCTTGGAAGCCCAGAACAGCTGTATTCCACACTTTAAGAAAAGTGGAAGGAAGTCCATAAAACTGCCAGCATGGTTTAAAGGTGAGGTCAGAGAGGCTTTGTTGCCAAAAAAGCATCTTTCAGGAAATGTAAAAAAAAGCCAAATGTCGAAACCTGGAAACAGCACAAGCACTGGCAAGTTAAATGCAAGGCATTGATAAGGCAGGCAAAGGGAGAATTTGAGAAGAAGCTTGCTGCGGAAGCAAAAACGCATAATAAAGACTTTTTCAAGAACATTCGTAGTAAAAAATCTGTGAGAGAGTCAGTTGGTCCATTAGATGATAGAAGGGTTAAAGGGGCACTAAGAGGCGACAAGGTGATAGCGGAGAGACTGAATGAATTCTTTGCTTCGGTCTTTACTGAGGAAGATGTAGGGATGTTACCCATGACTGAACTGGTATTTAAAGGTGTGGAAGAATTGAAGGAAATATCGATACATTGGGAAGATGTATTACAACTATTTGATAAACTGAAGAGTAGCAAATCACCTGGACCGGATGATATACATCTCAGGGTGTTGAAAGAACTGAAATATGAGATTGCAGACTTGCTATTAGTAATCTGTGAACTATCATTAAAATCATCTGTAATACCTGAAGTTTGGAGGATGGCGAACGTAACACCAATTTTTAAAAAGGGTTCCAGGGGTGATCCGGGAAATTACAGACCAGTGAGTCTGACGTCAGTACCAGGAAAAATGGTAGAAACCATCATAAAGAACAAAATTGCTGAACATGTAGATAGTTATGGCTTAATGAGAGACAGCCAACATGGCTTTAGACAAGGAAGATCTTGTCTTACTAATCTGTTATGTTTTTTTGAAGGTGTGAATAAACAGGTAGACAATGGTGAGTTGGTTGATATAGTGTATTTGGACTTTAAGAAAGCCTTTGACAAGGTCCCTCATCAGAGACTTTTGGCAAAACTAAAGAGTCATGGGATAGGAGGCAGTGTACTATTGTGGATCAGGAACTGGTTAAAAGATAGAAAGCAGAGGGTAGGGCTAAATGGCCAATTTTCCCAATGGAGAAAAGTGAATAGTGGTGTACCCCAGGGATCTGTGCTGGGTCCGCTGCTTTTTGACATATTCATAAATGAGCTAGAAAAGGGAATAACGAGTGAGGCTATCAAATTTGCAGATGACACAAATCTATTTAAAGTTGTTAAAACCCATGAGGATTGTGGAAAATTGCAAGAGGATCTTGATAAGTTGGAAGACTGGGCATCAAAATGGCACATGAAATTTAATGTGGACAAATGCAAAGTTATGCACCTATGGAAGAACAACCCAAACTATGGTTACACGATGCAAGGTTCCACATTAGGAACCACCACCCAGGAAAAAGATTTAGGCGTCATTGTGGATGACATGTTAAAACCCTCAGCCCAGTGTGCAGCGGCGGCCAAGAGAGCAAATAGAATGCTAGGTATCATAAGGAAAGGAATGGAAAATAAAACAAAGGATATTATAATGCCTCTATATCGTTCCATGGTGAGACTGCACCTTGAATATTGTGTGCAATTCTGGTCGCTGTATCTTAAAAATGATATAGCATTATTAGAAAAGGTTCAGAGAAGAGCCACCAAAATGGTAAAGGGGATGGAAGGATACCCCTATGAAGAAAGGCTTAAAAGGTTAGGGCTCTTTAACCTGGAAAAGAGAAGGCTGAGGGGAGATATGATAGAAGATATGATCTGAGAAAGAGACGGAAGAGTCAACAATGACACCAAGATACCGAAAGGAGAACACCAAGGGGATAGTGACAGAGGCAAAGGAGGGAGCCAGGGGAGGAGGGGGGGGACCCAAACATAACCCACATGGCGGTAGATTTAAGGGGATTGAAGTGGAGAAAATTAGTGGCCATCCAGTCCTGGATGGAGGAAAGACAGGCATTGAGAGGTGCCATATCAGGGACAGAGGGGCTAGTCCGAAGCAAAAGGAGGTATCATCCACATAGTAGTATGCGGAAATACCAGCCTGCTGCACAAGAAGAGCAAGGGGGGCCAGAAAAAGATTGAAGAGAAGGAGGGACAGGACAGAACCCTGGGGGACACCACAGGAGAGAGGCATAGAAGTGTAGGTGGAAGAGGAAGACGAGACAGTGAAAGAGCGTACAGAGAGAAAGGAGCAGAACCATAACCAGGGGACACCAGCAACACCAAAGTCAGTGAGACGGTGGAGAACAGTGCGATGGTCCACCAAATCGAGAGCCGCAGAAAGATCCAAGGAAACAAGGAGAGTAACATCACCCCAGTCATGAGCAACATGCAGTTCATTCAGTACAGAGAGAAGAATAGTTTCAGTGCTATGGCCCAACCAAAAACCACCCAGTCCAAATACGTGGTTTAACAAGAAGGATTACTTTATTAGAAATTTGAAAACTTGATTGATTGCATTAAGCCCAAATAGCCCCACTTTAGTAATGTGGTATAGTGCTACTTTGGTGGACCCCAACCAAAAACCAGACTGATGGGAGTGAAGGGCATTGTTGGAGGCCAGATGGGAAGAAAGCTGGGCAAAAACAAAGCATTCAAGAATCTTAGAAATGAAAGGAAGATTTGAGATGGGGCACCAATTGGAGAGGACAGTTGGGTCAAGTGAGGGTTTCTTAAGGAGGGGACGAATAACATCACACTTCCAGGAGAAAGGGAAACAACCAGAGAACATTGAAAAATTGAGCATGAGGAGGATTGAGGGAAGGAGAGCCAAGAAGGGCTCCTGGACCCATTTAGGGGGCATTATGAGCAGATGAGATGGTATGATAAAGCTTGGAGGCAGAGATGGACTCAAAAGAGGACCAGGTGTGAATGAGAAGAGGGGAAGCGGGGGGATGGAGGAGGGGAGGATGAAAGCAGGGAAAGAGGGGAAGGGCAAGAGGTAAAGGAGGCCCGGAGGGCAAGGACCTTATCTGAAAAGAAGGTGGCCAGGTTGGTACGGTCAGGGCAGGAAGGAGGACTGACTCCGTTTGTCCCTGATGACCTGGAGCCATCTGGTAATCCTACTGGTAGCACATGTCACAGCAGGGACTTGGCATGACATGGTCAATTTTCAGGCATTCCCTGCATATTGCGGATATCACAGGAGTTAGTGGGCCATACTAATTTTGCTTGGCATTGGTTGTGTAGGTGCAACTAACCCTACCTCAATGGGTGGTGCTAGCTGTGCTTACATGATGCTAGTGTGGTGCCGGCATGCTAGGCCTGAGCTAATTGTAGGGGGATGGAAACACATGCTCCCTGCAGTTATTGCAGATAGCCCCCTCCACACACACACACACACACACACACACACACACACACACACCTGCCCCCCCAATACTGGTAATGTGACCCACACATGCATTACTAGGAGAAGGCTTAGTAAAGATACTCCTTAGTGAATTATTGGGAGGTAGAAGGATTGTTAAATTAATTTCCATCCAAGTTCTCGAGTTTTCATAGAATGAAAACTGTACTAGTATCCTTATTGGATGAGTTGTTACAATATCATGATTAAAGGCAGACGGTGATAGTGATCACATTGGATTTGATAGCAGTTTTTGATACAATTAAGCTCAGTGTGATTGACTGAAAACTGTGGGGTGCAGGGAACGGCACTAAGTTGGTTTAGGTTATTTGTTCAAGAAGAATAGTGGATAACAAAAGATTGGGTCCTTTGTTGGGATCTACTGCATGGCTCTGATCTTTCTACCTATCTGCTTATTTCTATGTATTTGTTTGCTATAGTACACTAAGTAGTCAGTATGTAAAATGGCGCAACCTGTAAATGAGTGTGGTAACAGTTACCATTCAGGCATGGCAGTGCACACTAATTTGCACATACTGGCTGTACGTTTGTCAGGTCATGAGCAGGAAGTGGGCGCGTTATGCATGGAGAATGAGCATGGCCTGCACATACAGTTAGTACACTGGACTTTACCATGGACTACCTCTCACAGCTGTCATTAGCGCAAGTGCTATCAGTAAGTAGGTTCCACAATCTGCTGCTAAAAAAAATCTCAGTCCCCTGATCAGCATCCTCAACCAAGCTCTCAATCCCAATTAACATTTTCTGAAGCCCCCCCCCACCCTCTGATCAGCATCCAGAACTTACCCTAACCCTGATCATCATCTGAAACCTCTCCACCTCCCGATAGCCATCCAGAAACCAACCCCAACCCTAATCAACATCTTCTGCACCATAATTGTCTATTTAACGGCTCTTTATAGCACTGGAAGCAGAGAGATGGGGTGTGGGAGTGAAACGTCTCAGTGACAGGGCAAGACCTAAATTTAAAAAAAAAACAGTTCAGTTTGGACACGCTATTTTATTGTCAAGTCAATCACATTTTCTAGTTTGGATATAGTTCCCATCATGAGAAATTTGATTTGTTTTGTGATAGTACCACTATTAACAACAACATGACGGCAATGTAGCTATTAGACTGCTTTGTATTTTTCTGTTTTTCTACCGAATTCAGCAGTATAGCTGTATTCCTCTCGTGCCGCAAGCTGCATCTGCAATGTATTCTTGATTATCATCTGTTCCGTGATCATGCAAGCACAGAACCATGGGATTGCATATTCCAGAGTAATGAGGCCCATGTAGTTGCCAAAGAAACCAGAATAATCCCATGGGCAGGCGTTGAAGCTCCGAAGAATGAAGCCTGTAGAAAACTCCCAGACATAAGTCCAAAGAGTATATGCTAAACACCTCGTCAAAATGGTGCATCTTGCCCTGAGATAAAGGGACATCCTTTCCATGAACAGAATGGCTGTTCCATAAATGAAGAAAGACCAAATACTAGAAACACCTTGAAATTTCCAGTTCACGTTTTCTATGAAATCCCAGATTGCTGTAAACGTGATTTCGCACACATAACCATGAATAGAATAGATATACCATCTGAAAAACACGCTGAGGGGTCTGGGGTTATTCATGTCTTCTTTTTCCAAATAAAGCTGTGAGAGAAATGAAATAAAGTTTAATAGTGAACAGTCACATCAAACGTAGCAGTCTTCCATATATTAGACTCACTCGAATACAAAAGGGCTTTATCAAGAGATTTACCAAATCTTATGCCAAAATGATCAGGATACAGTATAAAAAGCTACTAAGTAAACCAGCATAACTTTGAAATAGCATGTCTTTAGTCTTAGCTTTAATTTGCTGTTATTAAATTCTATAGCAAAAATTATGCAACCAAGGACTTATGGCAAGTCCACTGTGGGACTTTGACGTGTAGGAGCTAAATATAAGGAAACATACAAAAGGTTTTGTTACTATGATTTTTCTATGGAGTTGTTTCCTTTTAGAAGCTGCAGGAAACTAAAGTCTTAGGGGTATGTTTACTAATCAGCAGTAGGGGCTTCCGTGCGATATCAGAGCGCGGCCCCATTGAATTCAATGGGGCCGCAGCTCCGATATCGCATGGAAGTCGCTACCGCTGTTTAGTAAACATACTCCTTAGGCAAAAGATGAGTTATTTCAACTGGCTTGCAGAGCATTTGCCTGCAAATTTTACCTGTCATTCTAATCCAGCCCTTTATATTTTAAATTGACAGAGTAGACGGATCCAATTACGCGCCTTTGCCAAAGAACTCAAAGCGAGTTAGAAACTGGGGTACAGTTGGTGGGCCCCTGCCCAATAAAGCTTACACGAAATCGCTGTGGTCTTTTATGAACGAGTAATGAATCAAAAATAAATAAAAAATCGTTCAGAAAAACAAAAGGGAATATCAAAACCTCAAATTCTTAATTTCGTCAAAGGAGCATTAAATAAAAGGCCAATAAGGAGGTCTCAGATTCATTAAAGCACTATTTTTCAGACTAGCAGTTGTCATGTACAAGACCCTTCTGAGCCTATGGAGATAGGGAGAGAAGAGGATTTCGTTTCAGAAACTGACAGGCAGTCAGAGCACATGGCTCAATGTTTTCAAGGAAAAGGTAAACAAAAAGAGTCACGAGCTGAACAGGCACGCCCATGCTGTAACGTATCCCCAAGCTCAGGAGTTAAGGAGAAACACCTGGTTGGAGGAGGGGCAGAGCTAATCCCTGAGAAGCAGGATTATAAAAAGTGGTCATTAGATTTGACCAGCAGAGGGGGAATGAGGAGGAAGGAGGAAGAGAAGGAACAGGAGTTCCAAGGAAGCTCCGAGGGAGAAACGCCAGGACAAGAGCAAAGACAAAGGCAAGGGATCCGGCAGGGGATCAAGCAAGGGAGCACGCTGACCAAAAGGAGTCAAGGAGGAGTAAGGACCCAGAAAGCCAAAGCCCAAAAGCCAGGTGTGAGCAGCACAGGGCCGGTGCCGTCCAGTAAAGGCAGGAGGAAGGAGAAACTTCCTGAGAGGCTGGCTTGGGAAAACTCAGAGGCTCCAGGGAGAGAGACATACTGGCATGAGAATATTTATACGTCTGAGGCAAAAGCTGATAAGCTAAAAGGCAAGAAAACACAACCGGTGTTTGGAACCCTTTCTGACCCAGCAGAACAGAGAATTCCTTCCTCTTTAAAGCCAAAAGGTAGGCTTCACAAATTGTCCAGATTTGAACCTAGTTTTAAAATATTTCCTTGTAGTTGCCAGGAAGTATTAGGCTCCCCAAGCAGCAACTCCAGTATATATGGTACTTTACAGCCCTGCTCGTTAGAGTGCTACAAAGGGAAGCCACGTGAAGGCAGAGAAGAAGTTTGTTTTAAAGCACCGTATAGCAACTTGCAGACACACCCAGCTGACGCTGACTTAGAAGAGATGCAGATAGACTCTGATATCAATGACGTAGCAGATAATCAGATGGATTGCACTTTGTCTCTTGCTGACCATATTGAATCTCTCTGCTGAACAATATATTAAGAAGGCTGGGAAAGCAGCAGAAGAAAAGGGAACATTTTCTTTTGTTATGAGAAGCTGTTGTTTGCTTTTGTTTGTACTGAGCACTGCACGTTTTAAAGCCTGAAGCTAAAAAGGCTGGCTACCTTAGTTCCTGAATGTATTCCTCACGCCAATTATATGGCAACTGTCCTAAGTTCTCCACATGCACTTAATCTTCTTAGCAAGGGAAATAAATCCTTGTAATTTGCCTGAAACCACTCGACTACAATTTCTTCTTTTCTCAGAGGGTAAAAAGGGACTACTATTCCCATAAGGCATTGCAGGAGCAAATGCCATGCCATACTCCCTGAATTAGAATCCCCAGGCAGACCAACCCTCCGTGCCCTAGGCGCTGGGTTGGCCCCCAAGTGACACAGTCTGGATTTTATAATGTGCCAAGATAGCATCAACGACCTCCTACCAAGCCCACTGCAGCAAGAATGGAAATTAAAAATATATAAGCCAGCCTCTAAAATCCATATATAATAACATTCCAAAAATCCAATCGATACTCATTCTCCAAAAACTCCATTCTTTAGAGTGAGGTCAGAGGGTTCTTTAAAAGCTAATTTGAATAGCTGCATTCCACATGCGCGGCGTCTTTTTGAAGCAAGAAAACTAAATAGTCCATGGTTAGAGGATGAAGAGATTTGATAGATCTGACACAGGCAGCATTTACTAGTTAATCCGGTGGGTGGTTTTCTCTGTATTTTGAGTGATTTGGATGTGTTTTAGGTGTGTTTTAGGGGAATTTTTGAGTCATGAGTTTTGAATGCATATGTTTGTTTTGTTTTGTTACGCACAGGAGGGTTAAGGATCGATCCCCTGAGGAACCCGAAACGGTGAAACGCTACGGTGGCACCTGGGGAGGGCGTTGGGATCATATACATTTCTCACAGATGAAACTGCAGCGAGTTTTTGGAGAATGAGTATCGACTGGATTTATATTTAAGCTAAGTACTCTGAAGTAGAGAAAATTTTACCAACGTATTTTTGGAATGTTATTATATATGGATTTTAGAGGCTGTCTTATATATTTTTAATTTCCTTTCTTGCTGCAGTGGGCTTGGTAGGAGGTCGTTGATGCTATCTTGGCACATTATAAAATCCAGACTGCTAGTCTGAAAAATAGTGCTTTAATGAGTCTGAGAATTTGAGGTTTTGATATTTCAATAATGCTTACAATCTAAGTTGTAACCAAGGCAATCGAGAGTGAAGTGAGTTGACCAAGGTCCAAGAGTCTCAATCAGAGATGTAAGGATGCCATAGTTTTTCCTTTATATCATTTTATTTTGCATTTATGGTTAGCAATATTTAGCTACAATGACTACATCAACTTGATAGTTAATGAAGACGAGTCATACCTCTGATCAAACAAGTAGTAACCAAAATACTTCACAATTATAGGGAGGGATCCAAACCCCTGCATAAGGAAACTACCCTAGAAGAATGAAATATACCACCTATGAAGCCCAGTTTTGATAGGCTTTCTAAGGCGAAAAAGGGATGCCCAACTCAGGATGTTCACAAGTTGCAGCCTATTTTACAAAAGGCTAACAGAATGCTGGTTAATATTTTAAAGGAATTATGGGCCTGATATTCAGTGCTGGCAGCTAATGAGATTACTGTGGCTAGCCGCTGGAGCTGAACATTAAACCATGATATTCAATGCTAAGCTCATATCCCGCCCGAGCATTGAATATCTGGAGTCACCACAGAGCCTGATCACTTACCAGGCAGCAGTGATATTGAGCTGCTGCCCAGTTAGCGATACATGGTGAACGTTAGGCCAGGATTCCTGGCTCAATATCGCCGCTGACCAGTTTGCGATTGGCTCTGCCTCTGCTTAACCCCAGAACGTCCCCGAGACAATGCTAAGCGGGATATTCAGCATGTTAGTGCCACTGAATATCTCACTGAAGAGCATTTACACTGTTTACAGGCCTGTAAACCATGTAAATGCGTTGGAATATCAGGCCTCATGTGTTCATCGGCAGCCGAGAAACATATAAATATTCTATCCACTGATTTTCAGGCCTTATGCAGGTAATGTGGACTGAAAATACATCTAACTACTAATGTGAGCTGGAAATACATCTAACCACTACACCACTATCATTATAGGACTAGGATAGATTAGGCCAGTGTGAAGGCAGGAAATAGAACTTATAAGAACATAACATAAGAATTGCCATACTGGGTTAGACTAAGGTCCATCAAGCCCAGTATCCTGTTTTCAGCAGTGGCCAATCGAGGTCACAAGTACCTGGCAAGTTCACAAAAAGGCACACAGGTTCCACAATGTTCATCTCGGGATAAGCAGTGGATTTCCCAGGTCTTTTTTAATAACTTTTAATGACCTTTCCTCCAGGAACTTGTCCAAACCTTTGTTATACCCATTTACATTAACAACTTTTACCATATCCTCCTGTAACAAATTCCAGAGTTTGATTACACATTGAGTGAAAAAAATATTTTCTCTTATTAGTCTTAACTGGGTTACATTGTAGCTTCATTGCGTGTCCTCTAGTCTTTCTACTTTTTGATGGTGAAAACAACCGATCTAAGTTTTTCCGTTCCATTCCATTCATTAATTTATAGACCTATATCATATCCCCCTCAACTATCTCTTTTCTAAGTTGAAAAGCCCTAACCTTTTTAGCCTCTCCTCATAGGGGTATCCTTCTATCCCCTTTACCATTTTTATCGCTCTACTCTGTACCTTTTCTAGTTCTGCTATATCCTTTTTAAAATATTGCAACCACAATTGCACATAATATTTAAGGTGCAGTCACACCATAGAATGACAGAGAGGCATTATAATGTCCTTGGTTTTATTCTTCATTGCTTTCCTTATGATTCCTAGCATTCTATTTGCTTTATTGGCCACCGCTATATACTGGGTGGAGGATTTCAACATATTATCTACGATGATGCCTAAATCTTTTTCCTGGGTGGTAGTTTCTAAGGTGGTACCTTGCATCGTGTAACCAAAGTTTGGGTTGTTCGTTCCTAAGTGCATAACTTTGCACTTGCCCACATTAAATTTCATCTGCCATTTGGATGTCCAGTCTTTCAATTTATCAAGATCCTCTTGCAATTTTTCATAATCCTCTTGGGTTTTAACAATTTTGAATCATTTTGTGTCATCTGCAAATCTGATCACCTCACTCGTTATTCCCATTTCCAGGTCATAGAGCAGAGATAGTCTACTGCTATATGGATAGCTTATGCGTTTACTATGGGCTGATTCCGACATAGATCTCCTTTGTATGCCTGGGCTGATCCGGACATATAAAGGAGATCGCGATTCTGATCCCGCGGGGCACATCTAGCCCCACAGGATCAGAATTGCGAACAGCACTGTACATGCAGGCCAGGACTGCGATTCAGTCCCGGCCTGCATGTACAGCAAAGCCCAATTAACTTAGTCAGGGCATTTAAATGGAGCTGCGGCACCATGCCGTCATGTTGCCATGGCTCCATTTAAATGCCGCGATGCCTGCCACCTGCTAAAAAATTAATTCCCCTCAGCCCGACCCCTGACCCAGCCTCCTAAGGCCAGGATCGGGCTGCAGGAAATTAACGTTTGCCCCCCAGCCCTTTCCGCAACCCGGAGCTGATGAATGAACACATCCAGGAAAGTTATTCCACCCGAGGGGTTGAATAACTTCCCTGGACATTTCCCCGGTCCTAGATGTAGAGGGCCAACATCAGAATCGGCCCTATACATCCAGGGCCGGTGACCGCCCACTGCCCGCATACTCTCCGCCCCTTCCCCGCCCCTGTATAACTTCCCCGCACAGCCGGCAGGGTAGTTATACAGGGGCAGGAGCCGGCACGAATAGCAGGGATGGACATCCCGTTGGGAGTCCATCCCTGCTATTCATGCCTCAGAATTATCCCCTTTAGGCCTCCTGGAAAGCTGTCCTAAAGTAAGATGTCTAAGCTATCTGTGTTGTCGCTAAATATCGCCACTATACAGATAGTAGCACTGATTACACATATTCACTGCTGACCGCTGACTGCCAGGCTGGTCATTTTGGAAGCACTCTTCATGAATTGGACATCTAAAAATGGGTATGTGGATATGCAAATCCCAAAGATGCTCCGGGAACACTTTTACAAAGCCAGCTATGCCAACATCTCCAGGATGAACCATCCATATCACATGGGGCATGATGATAGAGTGTATAGGGCATTCTAGAAATTATAGATGTGCACACTTGATTTCAGAAGTAGGTCTTGTCAAAGAAATCTGATTGATTTCTTTGACTGGGTGACTAGGGAGTCGGACTGAGAGAGACCCCTAGATGCGGTGTACATAGATTTCAGTAAAGCCTTTCACACTGTTCAACACAGGCGACTTAAAAACAAACTGAGAACTCTAGGGATGGACACTGAAGTGATTGACTGGGATAGAAATTGGTTGAGTGGGAGGTGACAAAGGGTACAGGTAAATGGAGCTCACTCTGAGGAGAAGAGGTTTCCAGTGGTATGTCACATGGATCTGTCCTTGGTCCAATTCTTTTTAACATCTTTGATATTGCAGAAGGGCTGTTGGGTAAGGTTTCCCTCATTGCGGATGATACCAAAATCATTGTATGTCCCCTAGTCTTTTTATATTCTGATGACATAAACAATCGATCTACGTTTATCCATTCCATTCATTAATTTATAGACCTCTATTATATCTCCCCTCAGCCGTCTCTTTTCCAGGTTGAAGAGCCCTAACCTTTTTAGCCTCTCTTCTTAGGAGTATCCTACAGTGTAGATGGCAAAGTACTTCTGTCCATGAAAGAAGAGCGGGACCTGGGCATGATTGTTTCTGATGATAGGTAGAAAAGGCGACGGCGAAAGCCAGAAGGATACTTGAGTGCATAGGGAGAGGAATGGCCAGCAGTAAAAAAAAGGAGGTGATAATGCCTCTGTATAAGTCTCTGGTGCGACCTCATTTGGAGTATTGTGTGCAATTGTGGAAACCACACCTTCAAAAGAACATAATGAGGATGGAGTCGGTGCAGAGGGTGGCTACTAAAATGGTTAGTGGTCTTTGTTATAAAGCATATGAGAACAGACTTAAAGATCTTAATATGTATATGTTAGAGGAAACATGGGATAGAGGAGATATGATAGAGACGGTTAAATACCTCTGTGGCATAATTGCACAAGAGGACAGGGGACGCTTTTCCGATGGTTCCACTCCTTCCTCTTTTCCCACTCCTTCTCTGTGGTTTCTAATGCCCACACCTCCTCTCCTCCCCAGGGCTCTGTTCTGACCCCCTTCTATTTAACATTTTTCTGGTTCCCCTCACCCTCCTGATGCAACAACCTGGGATCTCAGCTTACTACTATGCTGATGATATTATTCTCCTACACCACACTTCCCCTGAGAATCTGGATCTTTCCCCCTTCAATACCTGTCTCTCACTTGTCACCACCTGGCTATCTTCTAATTTACTCCACTTTAACCCAGTCAAAACGTCTGCAATGTGGTTCACTCATGGTGGTCCCCAACTGGCCCTCTCCTCTCTTCTTTTGGATGCCCCAATCCCCCTTGTAACCTCACAGTGGTACCTGGGGGTTATCCTGGATCTTGACCTCTCCTTCTACACTGGCATCTCCTCCCTTGTGCACCACTCCCACTTTTTTCTTTGTCAGATTCGCGCCATCAGTCCTGTGCTCTCCCCAACATCCCTCACAACTCTTCTCTCTCTAGTAATTTTGCATCTCGATTATTGTAATGTTGTTTTTGCCGGTATCCCCCACCATCAACCTTACCGTCTACAGCTAATTCAGAACATCGCCGCTCATCTCCTCACTCATACTCCTCGCTTCAATCACATCACTCCCTCCTTGATCCACTTGTACTGGCTCTCCTTCCCCCACCGCATTACCTTCAAACTCCTAATCCTAACACACAGGGCCCTGCATCAGCACACCGCTCAGTATCTCGCAGACTCAATACACTTTCATACAGTGCCTCGTAGCCTCTGGTCCCTGCACCCCAACCGCCTTGACCTCCTCTCTCCTGCCTGTACCTGCTTGGAGCAAACCCAGCATTCCACCTTCTTTTTTCTAGCCCCATCACTGTGGAATTCCCTTCCTCCCCTAATCTGTCAAGAAGAATCATTTCCCAAATTCAAGTCTCTCCTGAAAACCCACCTCTTCTGTACTGCCTATAACCTCTCTTTCCCTGACCCCCCCCCCCCCCCCCCTGATTCCTCTTCTCCTTCCACTTAGGCTCTTTTCTCTTTAGTCCTATACGGGTGTGCACTTTCCTGTCTGGCATTGTAGTTCCTTTTCTGTTTCTGGATTTTTTAAATATATATTATTGTTATTGTAAACCGCCCAGATGCCCCCGATGGGCGGTCTATCAAATGTTTTAATAAAGCTAAAGATAAAGGAGAGTCTCTTTTGACTGAAAGCAAGCTCTTTTATTTGTTGTTGTTAATTGTAAACCACCCTGATGTTGCAAAGGCACGGTATATGAAGTATTCTAATAAAGATAAAGACATAGGATGAGGGTGAAAGGGGATAGACTTGGGAGTAATATGCGGAAATATTTCTTTACGGAAAGAGTAGTAGATGCATGAAATAGTCTTCCAGTGGAGGTAGTAGAGAAGAGGACCATATCTGAATTTTAAAAAAGCATGGGACAAACACAGAAGATATCTAAAGGAAAAGAAGGAACTTTAGTATTTGATATGGAAGGGCCAACTAGATAGGCCATGTGGTCTTTTTCTGCCGTCATGTTTCTATATTTCTATGTCTAAACCTACCAGCAGTAACATCTATGTCTATCCTTGCTCGAGGGAACAAACAGGCATCAGAAAAGAAACATTTCAAGACATTAATTAATGCTCATCAAAAATAATAAATCATCACCTGTCAAAACAATCAATCAAAGCAAAAGCACTTCTAAACAAAAATGCTTTAAGATTTTTACAAAACGTTAATAAACTGTGTTCCAAGCACAATAGCAAAAGCAAGTCATTCCATAATTGTATCATTCGATAAGATGTCATTTTGTGATCCTGTCATCAATAAAAGTAAAAATTCAACTGTATACTGATTAATTATTAATATACTTCTTTTACATTCCAAACGCATTCTGTAAGTTGAACAAATTATACAGTTGTTGCTAGGAGAAGATTATAATGACATCAAGAACATTCAACTGATTGCCAGAGACAGCAAGATATTAAAATGTAAAACACTCAAAAAATTGTTTTGAAAGAGGCTAAGGCACTACAGTCAGACTATATCCATGCAGGGATATTAAAGGCCCTATGTACTAAAGTGCAAAGAGATTTCACAAAAGTGCACTTTGCAGGAAAAATAGCACAAAATGCATGGAAATGTGCAAAAACACTGAAGTGCAGTCTTTTCGTGCTACATTTATACAAAACGTACTTTTGCAAAGTCACCTCACAAAATTACCTTTTTCAGTAATCACATTTCAGCTAAACTCACTTCATGCAAAGGTTTATAGAAATTTTGCATTAATGAGCTGCTGTGATGCAAAATAATGCGAAAGCATCAATGAATAAAAATATGAAAATGAGTATGCAAAAAGGTTTATGGACCTGTTTTCACTGAAAAAATAACTACAGTTCAAGAGCTGTAGTCTATTTTTCCAAGCTGCAAAAAAGAACCTGCATGTCCCCTTCATACTATGGTGAGTGAAAACTACAGAGCCCTTTGGTCCAAACTGAGGTTCTCTTGGATCCAATCCTCTGTGGGACCTTAACACCCTGGTGGTCTAATGGACCCACTGCCCCCCTTCCCTAACCCCATTGCGGGGCTTAAACCTTTGAAATTTTTTCCCTCTTCCCAAAGACCTGCCCTTTCACAAACTGAAAGGCTCCTCTTGCCTGTGCCATCATCCCCCCATCCCCTGATTCAAAAAATGAAAGAGCCTTAGAGACTCCTGACTTTCTCCAAGGGATCCAAGGCGCAATGGGGAGCAGGAACAATCCCCACTTGCTCCTGAGCCCTAGGCTCCCAGGTGCAAAATGGTACTGTCTGACCTCTAGTGGTAGTACCACATGAGTGCTGCTAGGGGGGGGTCAGGCAGTGCCATTTTACAGCCAGAAATATATGGGGCAGGAGCAAGTAGGGATTGCTCCTACCCCCATCACTCTATGGTTCCCTTGGAAGAGTTGGAAGCAGGTTGGCTCTTTCATTTTGTGAATCAGGGTGTGGGAGGATGGGTTGGGCTTTTCAATTTGTAAAGAGGAAGGAGGGAGGTTTTGAAACATTTTAGCTCCACGTCAGAGCTGTGTAGTAGAGCACTGGGTCCACTGGACCACCATGGATTTGAGATCCCCCCAGAGGAGAGGGTCCAGATGAACCTCCAATTGGGGCTGAAGAGTCCTTTAATTTTCACCTGTCACCACACGAAGGAACATGCAAGTGTTTTAAATTCCTCACATGTCACCACAGCTTGGAACACATGATGTTCCCGGCTGTGACAACATATGAGACATTCATTGTGAAAAACAACTAAGCATGTAGATGAGCCAAGAGCTCATTTCCATCTTATAGCTACATGTCATGAAAATGGGTATTAACCTGCAAACATTTTTGAGGGTCAGTCATAGCCCTCTAATGGAATTTAGAGAAGTGCTGGCAGCTCCACAGACCTTTCTATTCAACCATTTTTTGGCAAGAATATATAGAAATGGCTACAGTGTGAATAGAGCAGTAGTAATGCAATAAAACAAACTATAAACATGTTTTTTACAAATAAGGAAATTACTTTTATGCATTTGATAAATTTGTATAATTGCAATTACAGTTTGACATGCTAAGTATTACATCAATGTACATTGTGCACACAGAAATTCCAGTATTCCATCTAACAATTACAAATCGTGATAGTACTCCATAGAATGAATGCCTTCTCTTTGCCAACTAGTCGAGAAATCTCATGGTTCAAACATAGACTATAAGATGGCTCTGCTTCTTCAGGTCTAGGAGGTTCTGTTGTTCTCTGAAAATTTGAAAAGTCCTTCTGAGGAAGCCCAATAAACAAAAGTATTAAACACAAATTTATAAAAGCTGGAACATGCGCACTTACAATGGCACCTTTCCTCTTCACTTCACTTGCATACTCGCGCATATCTTTGTCTGCTGTTTCTCTTCATTCTGGTACTGGGACCTGACCTCCCCGCAGCTGCTGGCAGCCCTTTTAGACTCCTCCCACGGCTCTCCATTCCAGCAGAGGGGCCTGACCTCCCACCGCCACCAGCAGCTCCAATCTTGACTGTCATTCAAAATTAAAATCTCCTTACCAACAGAGGATGTAATGGAAACTATTCGTGTAGCTGGGTTTAAAAGAGGTTTGGATGAGTTCCTGGAGGAAACATCCATAAACCATTATTAGAGAAGGACCAGGGAAATCCACTGTTAACCCCTTGGATAAGCAGCATGGAATCTGTGTATCTTTTTGGGAACCTGACAGGTACCTGTGACCTGAATAGACCACTGTTGGAAACAGGATACCCAGCTTGATGGACCCTTGATCTGTTAAGTATGGCATATGCATATCTTAATGTTCTTATGTCCTTAAATTTAAGGATTTTGCTTGGGAGATCTGAGATGATGGATTGGTAGCCGAACACTGCTCATAGTTTTTTGTTTTATTTTGGTTCCTGCTGTCTGTGGGGAAATATAAAGCTAAGACTTATCCCTGCCCATCAGCAATTTCTAGGCCATGAGATCACCTTGATTCCTGAGGAGCATATCATCCCTCCAGCGATAGCAGCAGAAGAGCCTGAGACATCAGGAATGGCCGTGTCACTGTTTAATGGCATAACAAGAGGCTCTAGAGCCACAGAGATATTACTCCAAGCGTTGGTGGGGGTTTTGGTATCTGCAGAGTATTCCACGTCAGCAGTGGATTTCATTTCCTCAGCTGAGCCTCTGTCAAGAACAGCAAGTATGGCTCGGGCTAGGGATAAGATCTCCTTCCCTATTATAATCTCTGGCTCTCCTAGAAGTGTTCTTTCCCAGCCTTCAAGCAAACCAGTTAGTTTGAAGTGCATTTGGGAGGTTGTTATGGCACGCTCAGATGAGATTGCACTATTGTCTATTCCAGTGGTTCTCAGCCCAGTTCTCTGGGACCCCCAGGCCAGTCAGGTTTTCAGGATATCCACAATGAATATGCATGAGATAGATCTGTATACAATGGAAGCAGTGCATGCAGATCTATCTCATGCATATTCATTGTGGATATCCTGAAAACCTGACTGGCCTGGGGGCCCCAGAGGACTGGGTTGAGAATCACTAGTCTACTCATGAAGATAAAAACATAAGAATTGCCATACTTGGTCAGACCAAAGGTCTATGAAGCCCAATATTCTGTCTCAAACAGTGGACAATTCAGGTCACAAGTACCTGGCAAGATCCCAAAAAAATAGATTCCATGCCTCTTACCCCAAGAGATAAGCGGATCTATTTAATAACAGTGTATTGACTTTTTCTCCAGGAACTTGTCCAAGCCTTTTTTTTAGCCCTAGCTACACTAAGGGGTATATTAACTAAGCCGGGCTAATGATTAACACATGCTATTTCTATGTAGAACCCATTGAATAACATGGGACTTAGTTACAAATAATACATGTTAACCATTAGCTTGTCTCAGTAAAAATTCCCCTTACTGCTTTTACCATATCTCCCGGGAAAGTGGTCCAAAGCTTGACTATAGGTTGAGTGAAAAAAAATTCTATTGAATTAAATGTACTATTTTGTAACTTAAGAATATCTCTTCGAAAGGTACAAAGACTAGGAAAGACATCTGAGTGAATGGGTAAACAATTGGTTTGTGTTTCCCCATTCCACTCAACTCAGGATTTTATAGGCATCTATCATATCTCCCTTCAGCTATCTCTTCTTCAAGCTGAGGAGCCCTAACATCTTTAGCCTTTCCTCACAGGAGAATCGTTCCATCCCTGTTATTATTTTGCTTGCTCTTCCATGTACCATTTCTAATTCCACTCTAGTTTTTGTGACGTGGCAATCAGAATTGCATACAATATTTAAGGCGTGGTCATACCATGGAGCAGTACAGAGATATTATGATATTCTTCATTTTATTCTCTAAATGTGCAATAGTAGTAATAGTAATGTTCCTTATCTAATATTCCCTAACATTGTTTGCTTTTTTTGGCAGCTACCACACACTGCTCTTTTGAAATAGCCTACATTAAAAAAGGCAAAATTAATACTACGGAACTGGATACTAGAAAACATCCTGAGACTACTGGTTCTGTTGTTAAAAGTCATCATTATTTGAAAAAAAGGATAGAGAATTTGTAGTGTCAGGGTGGAAGCTGATAATCACAGACCAATCAGGAGGCAGGAAGGGGGAGGGGGTTATATATCAGTATCTCAAATCTGTGTGTTTTTTTAGGTCTTCATGATGTCACATGGAGCTTTTTGGTGTTAAGTAGAAAAGCAAATGTAAAGTACATAAATAACAGGGTTGGCGCTATCATTAAGTGAATTAGGTGGTCACCTACAGCGCTGGCCCTTTATGGGAGCTGGCAATGGTTCACAAATCACAATGCACGTTTTTTTCTCCTACTATCTACTGCTTCCAACCCCCTTCGATGCAGACTTCCAGTTTGCATAAACCGGAGGACGGCAGATAGTAGGAAAAAGAAACCACATCGCAGTGCCAGAATCTGTAGGTCAGTGCTGCAGCGCAGTTTGCAAGTTATTGCTGCCACTACAGGCCCCATCAGGATGGGGGACCACGAGGAGGTGGCAGGATGGAGGACCAACCTAGGGTGCCTCCAGTCATTGCACTGGCCCTGATAACAGATTGCAAGATACAGGATATCATGCTTTTACCAGAGGGAAATTATATTAAACGAATTTGATCAATTATTTTATGTGACCACAGCATTAGATCAGGAAAGAGCACTCGATGTGATAGAATTCAGTAAAACCTGGACCTTATTTACATTTGCTCTGTTTGAAGTGAGGTCCCATGAATGTGGATATAGACATGTGTACCTTAAAGTTTCAGAAACACATGTGCTTAGCAGGTATGCCACTGATGTGTGTATTTGATGCTATAGTTCAGGCATGACCAACAGGTAGATCGTGATCTACCTGTAGATCGCGGAGGGGTCAGAGGTAGATCGCCTGCCCCACTTGGCTCAATCTTTCCAGCAACTCGCCCTGGAGCTAGGAGAGAGCTCATGCCGGCAGGTTGTCTGCCGAGGGCTTGCCGCCGGTGCTGATCCTTTCCCTGTCTTTTTTCCCTGCCTGTGAGAATCTTGCCTGTGGGTGTATTGGGGGCACTTGTTATTTTCTTGCCAATAGTTTGTGGGTACCCCAGGGGGCCGCCGCCTGCGCCCCGCAACGAGATGCCACAGGCCCGGCGTCATACCTGGTCTCCTGCCTCTCAGAATCACTCATTCCTGCCCCCACCCCAACACCCCTTAGAAGTGTGTTATATACCGGGCAATATACATATTAGTTGAGTCGTGTGCTGGTCTTTGGTCGCTTTATAGTTCACTTTCATTAAACGTTTTCAGGCAGACACAACAAAGTGTCAAGAATTTGGTGATTTTGGCGGGCTTTTCCAATTTTGTTCTAACTTGCCTATGCCTTGCCTTCAAATTGGTTCAAACCACTGTGACTTTTGCTTGCCTCTGCAATTTTATTTTGCCTAGCCTTTGCGTTGATTCTACACTGTGTGCAGAATTTATTAAATCGCATGTGGTGGTATTTGAACTTGTTTGGCGATATTTGATTTTATCTGGTTTGCCGGACAGGTGTTTGAGTTTTTTTGATGATTGTTTGGTGGTATTTGATTGGTGCCAGTATGATGAATTCTTATTTTTACTTTTAGAACTGCATGTGTGTTTTTGGCATCTCCAGTCCTTGTATTGCACATCATCCAGAGGTCTTCAGTTCCTGTTGATCTTTAATACTTTGGGACAGTAACAGTTTTGGACCAGATTCAGCCAGTGTTTATACTAACTTAGCAGATTTGGCCTTCTTACATCCAGCCACCCTAGTATAACGAAGATGAGTGTTCCAAAGAAGAGCAAAACCTACCACTTTCATGATGAATGGGAAATAGACTACTTCTTCAGCATGGTGAAAGACAAGTGTTGTTGTCTAATTTGTAACGCCCCAGTATCCTGGCCCAAAAAGGGTAATCTGGAACATCATTATAAGGTTCTGCATGGCAATAAGTTTGATGCTGATTTTCCACCCAAAAGCGAAATTCGTAAACTGAAGCTCAAAGAACTTAAATCGAAATTGGCTACTCAGCAACAGTTGATGGCGAAGCCAAGGACACATTTGGGCAATGCAACCATAGCATCCTTCAAAGTCAGCAACCTGATCACATAGAAATGCAAAACTTTCATTGAAGGGGAATTTGTAAAAGATTGTTTTCTTGAAGCAGCTGACAATCTTTTTGAAGGATTTAAAAATAAGAAAGATCATAGTTGCTATTCAAAATGTACAATTGTCAAGAAACAAAAGATGTGTGGAGACACAACTGAACAATTGTTGGAGGATGTTTCAAATTCTGTTGCTTTCTCACTCCAACTGGATGAATCTACAGACATAAGACATATAGCCCAGTTACTAGTCTTTATCCGGATGGTTTTTGAAGACTTCAGTGTTAAATAAGAACTACTTGGAATGATTTCTTTAAAAGGGAGAACTACCGGTCACAAAATATTCAGTTCTTTCCATTCTTTTGTGACAAAGTGTAATCTTCCATTGCATAGACTTGTTTCCATCACTACTGATGGAGCAGGAGCAATGACAGGTGAGATTAACGGTTTCTGGCTACCTAGTTTAAGGAAACAATTTCTCTCAATAGGAGAAGTTCATGATTAGGGGTATGTTAACTGAAGTGTGTTAAGCACTTAGCGTTGGTTTTAACACATGCTAAATGTCAAGGCAGGCCTGTACTAATGGCTACCATGTGGTAAAAACAATCCAGGCTAAGTGCTTATCACAGTGGTTCCCAAACTTAGGGTCGGAACCCCAAATGGGGTCATGTCATCAGTGGATGGGGTCACAGAAACATGGTCATTTCCACATCTCTCTGGACTTTCACTGTGACCTATGACCTATGTCAAGATACAACTGAACAATTGTTGGAGGATGTTTCAAATTGTGTTGCTTTCTCACTCCAACTGGATGAATCTGGATAAGACACATAGCCCAGTTACTAGTCTTTATCCGGATGGTTTTTGAAGACTTCAGTGTTAAAGAAGAACTACTTGGAATGATTTCTTTAAAAGGGAGAACTACCAGTCAGGAAATATTCAGTTCTTTCCATTCTTTGGTGACAAAGTGTAATCTTCCATTGCATAGACTTGTTTCCATCACTACTGATGGAGCAAGAGCAATGACAGGTGAGGTTAATGGCTTCATAGCCCTCTGTAGACAGCATGACGACTTCCCAGATTTCCTTTCTTACCACTGCATCATTCACCAGCAAGTTTTGGCAAGCAAGAGACTCAATACAAAGACTGTCATGGACATCACTTCCAAAACTGTAAATTCAGTTCGTGGAAGATCACTTCAAAGACGACTTTTCAATCTTACTCTTGATGAAGGGGAAGCAGAAATCATTTTGCACACAGATGTAAGGTGGCTAAGTAGGCACAAATTTCTGCAAAGATTTTGTGATTTGCTAAATAAAATAAGAAGTTTTTTGAAGGAGAGGGGAGATGACCAAGCAGAGTTGGAAGATGAGGAGTGGTTATGTGATCTGGCATTTCTCGCTGACTTTACAAGCAAACTAAGTGATATGAACCTTGAACTACAAGGTAAAAACAAATGCATTGGCAAGATGATGAGTACAGTTTCATCCTACAAGAGCAAATTTGAGCGAATGATGACTGACCTTGCAAACAACACTTTTGATCATTTTCCTAATATGCAGGACCATCTGGGACAATATTCAAATTTTGTTTTTCAGAACGAGAAATATGTGACAGAAATCTGTTCTGTTATCCAGGAATTCGAAAATAGATTCTGTGACTTCCAAAAAATTGCAACAGTTGTGGAGTACTTGTCATATCCATTCAAAGTAGATGTGGACATTAAAGAAACTGCAGCTGCTATCAGTAAAAAGTACTCATTGAACAAGCCATCTCTTGAAAACGAAATATTAACCCTTAAAAATGACATTTTTCTCAAGACTCATGCTGAGCAAGAATCGTTTTGGAAGCTAGTACCTAGAGACAAATTTTCCAACTTGAGAAGATGCAGTGAAGCTGTACACTCCTGTTTTGGTTGAACTTATTTGTGTGAATCTGCATTTTCCCATCTGAAAATGACAAAGAGTACACAACGTTCCAACATGACAGATGAACATCTCCAGGATTCCCTGAGACTGGCCCTCACACAATAATCGCCCAACTTCAAAAAGCTGGTGGATGAAATGCAGGTTCAGACGTCTCACTAATGAGCAAGAGTGAAATATTAAAGATTGTGCAAGATCAGCCTGGATCAATACTTAACCTAAATTTAACACAAATTACTCAATAAAAGTTAAAAGAAAGTTATTAAGACAGTTAAAGAAAGTTATACACCACCACAAACATACTATCTGTATCACTGCATGAAAACACTAGAAACACTCTTTTGATTGTTTGCTGTGGAGTCCGCCTTGATTGAAGGAGAAGGCGGTATAGAAATACTTTTAAATAAATAAATAAATATCACTCAATAAAACTTTAAGAAAAAATGTACTTTCCATTTCCCATCGCAGTTCTTACTGGATATTCATCTCTCTGTTTTGTTTTTGCTTAATTTGCGTAACAGCTGATCATATCCAAGTAAATGACAGAAGGTTCATTAAAAAATGGGTGGGGGGGGAATCCTCCAACTTTATTGGGTTAAAATTTAATTTGAAACTAATTTGAAACTTAATTTTCATGGTGGTAGACCATCGACTCTTTTGGCTGGAAAAAGTAGATCACGACCTGTTCGAAGTTGGACATGCCTGCTATAGTTCAACATTATTTAAGTGTTTGCATTTACTTGAGTCGTATAACAAGTTAAAGTTTGGACACAAAGTATGTGGGTTCCTTGAGGCTGAGTTTGTACAGGCTGAAAAATATATGCATGCATTTGTGATAAGGCGTCCTACTAAAAATCTCTTCTAAATGAACCTTCTGTACTAGAATATGCAGCTATTGATACTGAATATCACAGCATTCATAGTAATAATTTTATAAGGTGAGAATATTAGTTCCTTGTCACCCTTGACATCATGATTAATCAATACAGAACAATAGATTGTACCTTCCTGTACCTTTGCTGACAAACTGTACTTCGTGTATTGATCTGTAAGGGTAGAAACAAACTGTGGGCACTAAATCTTTTATCTTTTACTATATACAGTAGATAACAGAGATGTATCATTATCTCATGTAATTCTCCTGTAATAAAGTCAATATCCTCACAAGATCCGTGTTGTCTTGAATTTAATTTCATGTTCTCAGTTCGGTATTATTTTCTCAATGACACTTTTGTTGCAGTTGTGGAATGGAAGGCTCCAAAATGGATTTGTCTATAGTATTTTGTACATTGCAATTGAGGCTCTGGGAAACCTGGCAATTGTCCTGCTTACCTACCTTCCCCATCACAAAAAAAGCTAGTGTTGAGTAAGAGAGCAGCTTTGAAGAGAAGTCTGGGGACTATGGGACTGATACATGGGGTGCAGCAGTCTGTCTGTTCTAGAAACGTGGAGCGTTCAAGGACTAAGCTCTGGAATAAAGTAGGAGTCTGCATTTTGAAGACTGAGCACAGGGCAATAATACTGTCTATAGGTTGTGGCAGTTACATTTTAGGTCATTTCTGCATAACACCACTGAGGACTCTAAGGGGTATGTTTACTAAACTGCGGTAATGCCATTCGTGTTAGGATCCGCGGTAGAGGCAGAAATACCCAAATAAGGACATGGGCGGTACATCGTTACCGATAAAGCGCGTTACAAGGCGCCATAAATTAACAAGCGTTACATGATGGCGCCGTGGCACGTTACCGCTCGTTAATCTTAAGAAGGCGCGCAGACATGGAAACACAGAAACAGAGCTGTAGCACAATGGTTACAACACTGACTGATGGTACAGGGGTCATGGGTTTGATTACCCAGTGTGCCTAATGCATAAGGCTGGCTGAGGCATCACCCTTTATGTTTAAGTAGTGATTGTTGAGGCATTTTACTTTTAGTTTAATTAGTGCTGCCAGCAAACACACCCTCACGGTGGTGTAACCTAAGGTGCCGCATAAGGCACCCCATAACGCACCCCATAGGGCACATTATAAAGTGCACTGTCTGCCAAGGCACCCTATAATGTCCCCTATACGACACCTTATAAGGCACCTGGGGGGGGAGGGGGGAAGGGAGGGGGGTGTTTGGACCCATAAGCAGATTATGTACCACCACACAACCCAACCTCTGGGGCTCAGGGTGGGAAACAGGATCACTCACCAATAGATCCACATTCTACTTCCCTGCAATAGTAGCAGTAGAGGGGACCATCAACCCCAGTCCTGCTGGGGAACAGAGACCCTACAGAGCAGGCAATGTAGAGCTGTACACATCCATAATGCAATAGCAGACAGACAGAAGGCCTGGAAATGCTCACTATCTGACATTCTTCAGCAGCAAACCTCCAGCCGCTGCACCCTGCAAGGTGTTCCAGCAAAACACATACTAGCTGCAGACAGTCTGCTAGCTAGTCCATAATGCATGGTCCTGGAGGAGATGCATGTACCCAGAACTGGGATGTCAGCATACACACCAAGCAGATAAGTCAGTGATTGGGCCCGAAAACAGACCCATAAATATCACGAGAGAAATATTACATAGCACTATGGGAGAACCTAGCCATGCCGTGGTCACTGCTCAGTCAGGGTGAGAGTGACATCCCAGCAGGACATGCTGTGGCCACCCTGTCCGTGCAGGTGGTGGCTGGCCACTACAATGTCCGAGCCATTGCCCTATGCTATGTACAGATGGATCCAGGCCAGGCCATCCTATCCTGGCTATTCCCACGGTACCTTGCTCCTCATTATGCACATTGGCAGGCCAATACTGGCAACAGTGCTAGCAGTGTGGGCTGTGGAGGGTGTTTGCAGCCACCACACACTGGATAGACAGACACACCGCATGCCAATGTTCCGTGCCCTTGGGGATAGCTGCTGGGTACTATCCCCTGTGACACTGTGGGAAACACAGTTGTGCCCATGTTGGGCCTTCAGCAGTTGCTGTCTGGCTGCTCTGCTGTTTCAGCATTCGTATGGGCACCTAGGCATCACCCTAGTCCGCACTGTGGCCCTCTGTATCCCCTTTTCCGGCATCTTTCCAGTTGCCCGTTCCGACATGCCCACCCTGCTGTTGCGGGACATCTGCATGCCATAGGACACCTGTCCGATAACAAGGGAAAGCCCTGATCAGCGCTATTTCACTGTGGGCTCATTCAACTTATATGGGGACAGAGCATAGGCCCTTCCACGATTAATATCTTTTTTTTGGAGTTTTCTCAGGGGGGGGGTTGATGTTTCCAATTAATATCACTATTGGCCAGCTTGGTTATGTTTTTATTCCAGTTTGTTGAGGTCATTTTCAATGTTTATGTGCCCTTTTGTTCTGTGCACATGTATCACACCTATCACTTTTTTTAGGTTTCCCTGCCTATGCTGTACATTGCTGACACTGAAATGGTTTCTCTCCCCTGCAAATGTGCATCTAATGGCAGGTTTTCAATCGTGTTAGGATTCAGCTCTTCAGATCAGTGCGTTAGTGTGAAAGGAGCCTCTCCCCGCCCACACTCCGCCCATTGACCCCTTCTCTCCGCCCTCTCTCCACCTTCTGCGGTGTTTTACCGCGCCGCGGAACGTCTTCGATCGTTAAGTAACGTTAACGCACGTTATGAGACGTTACCGCAGTTTAGTAAACATACCCCTAAGGGGCATGTTTACTAAAGTGCACCATTAGCGCCAGCCTGTGGGTAACCGCTATGACACACTGAAAGTAGCCAACATGGTAAAAGTAATGTGCTATGTGCTTAGCGCATGCCAGGGCAGAGATTGGGAGGTTCTGGGCGAAGAGTGGGCATGGCAGCCAGTAACAGCTAGAACATTAGAGGCTGTCACATGCCTTCACAGCTACACTCATACACAATGCCACCTCAAAAGGTGCCCTTAAGTACAGCCATGTTGCCAGCGGTCCAAAAGTGCAGCAGCTGCCAGGCCCTTAGTAACCTGTCACAGCAAAGTGCCGTGCAGTGGTGCAAGGTGACTTCCAAAAACACCCCAATCTAAACCCCCAAATCCAGAAGCAATCACAATGCAAGACCCCCTGATCCAAATACCCCCCAGCACTAATCTACCCTGTGCCAAAAAAGATCCCCCTTGTAGCCCTTCCCACCCCAGACTCTCCACCTACTCACAAGGATCCCCTTTCATTCCTGATCCTTTGCTGCGGATCTGATCCCTAGTGGTAATTTTTTGGCAGATGGACCCCTTAGCAGCAATACCGTGAGATTACCACTAGGGGTCAGATCTTGCATTTTGAAGTCCAGCAGCAACAGAGCTGGAGCAAAGGAGAATCACTTCTGCTCCCATCCACTAGATATCAGGGAGCTCATTCTTGTTAGTAGTCAGGGAAGGCTGTAGGTCAGGGGTGGGGAACCCTGGTCCTGGAGAGCCGCAGACCAGTCAGGTTTTTGGGATATCCCTAATGAATATGCATGAGATATATATGCATTAGAGATATCCTGCCAACCTGACTGGTTTGTGGCCCTCCAGGGCTGGATTTGGAGACCCCTGCCTTACACCTCTGTCATTTAAGATTGTGAGTGGGCAAGGTGCAGATGTCCAAGACATCAAAAAGGTTAGATAGAATGTGTCACATTCCTCCTCACTTCTCACCACCACCAAAATATTGTCTATTAGACAACTTTTTGGTGGTGGTGAGAATCGAGGAGGATTCATTTAAACTGATTGGCCCCGCGGCATGATTGAAAGCCACGGGAGCCAATGAGGGCTGTCCTGGGGAGCTGTGGAAGAGCGGAGGGACTGAGGAGGTCGGGTGAGGGGGCAGTGTGCAGCCAAAAGACGGGAGAGCTGGATCGCGGCTGGCGCCCCACCCGCCCACTCTTATTGGAGTGCAGTTTTGGGGTTGAGCGGGGTTGTTGCAGCTGGGGGGTGGAGGCGGGAACCCGGAGGTGTCCGGGGTCCAGAGCCGGAGGCAATACTTGGATGGGGGTGCGGGGCCCCCAACCCGGACAGCCCCTGTTGGGCTTTTGCTAATCACATGGCGAAGCCAGAAGAAAGGGGCGGGTATTTAAGCTAGCCATGGGCCTGTCCACGGCGGTTGCGGAGTTGATGCCCCACCTTGCTAATCACATGGCTAGTGAGGCAGAGATCCGCTGGATTGATGTTTATGGTTGGATTTAATGTTAATGTGCTGAAAGTTTGAATAAAGCTGCGACCGGTTTGAATTCCCAACAGTATTCTGTGTTTATTGTACTGGGGCACAGAGAATGATAGGGAAAGGGAAGGGGGGGGTCGAAGGGGAGGGGGAAAAGGGGACGAGCACTGTGTACGTCATACCTCGGTTAATACCTGCGAGGCATTCCCTCCTTCTCTGTACTGTTCTTAGCCGGCCAAAACAAGCACCTTTCAAATACCTATTTGTACCCAGGTGCAGGTATAGACTTGGGCATGTCTATCGGCAGATTTAAACATGAAGTGAGAATCTAACATGGACCGTACATCTGTATCTTTTTCAGAACACCCCAACATGTCTTTAGCATGTCCCCACATGAAGTAGATGTGATTGCGCCAAACATGTATAAACTCAGGATATTCTAAAAAGGCTCTTGGGATATGGATGTTTTTGGGACGTCTTAATGATGATTTTCAGATATCCAAATCACAAATAGGGCTTCTAAAATGACCAACATAGTTAGTAAATAGGCCCTATGGAGAATAATGGGGCATGTGGTATTTCACATGTGTGATATTGCATTAATAAACATTAATGTGCATTAATCTACATTGACACATAACGTATTAAAAAATAGAACTTAAGGGGCATGTTGACTAAAGTGCGCTATCAGGTTAGCATGGGATTAGTACGCAGTGTTGGTGCCGCACACTAAAATCCCTGCTCTGCTTTGGCCGTACACATCACTGCAGGGACTGGGCGGGACATGGGCAATTCCCAGCATGGTGCAGATAGCGTTAGTTGCGCCTGCAGCCCATTCTCTGCATTAAGGCGCAGCTTCTCTGCGCTAACTGCAGGGGAATGAATGTACACGCGCCCTTGCAGTGAGCTAGAACAGCACATTGGTAATTACCGGTGCAAGGCTTAGTAAACATGCCCCTTAGTATACAGAAAGTTAATTTAACATATATTAACCCATGAACTAATGTATATACAATCAATTTGTGCATGTTAAAAAGTCATAATATGCATTTTAAAATTATATTATAATGAATGTCTAAAGCAAACTGAAAAAAAATGCTCCAAATTCAAAAAAGTCTGAAAAACTCAAAAATGAACCAGAATGTTTTGCCTATTTATATCTATAATCCACTATTAGTCTGCAAATGAAAAAAAGCTGAAGGCTAGAGTGACTGTAGCCTGAGCTGTCCTGCAAAGGTCACTTCAAAAGTACACCATAGAATCAATCATGAAATAAAAAAAAAACACCAGTCTGACATCTAAGGATCTGCAGCTGATGTGAGGGTTCATATTTCAACCATCAGTAAAAAAACTGAATGGAAATAGTGTTCATGGGAGGATAACTAGAAAGAAACCTTGACTCTCTAAAATGAATTTTAATGGCCTCCTCAGGTTCATCAAATAACATCTGTATGACCCACAAAATTCTAGAATACAATTCTCTGGGCAGATGAGTCAAAAACTGAACTTTTCGGTCACACTAACTACATTTTGTTTACCTTCTAACGTAGAACTCCCATTTTAACTATACTGGAGGTATCATACTAGGAGGCCTTTTTGGTGTATCACGGTATGAAGGTTTTGACATCCCTGATGACTCCTACTTTATAGAGGAAAATGTCAGGCCATCTGTGATCTAAAGATGAGCGAAGAGTCAGTCATGGAACAAGATGACACCCTAAAATTTAACTCAAATTATGGCAGAACAACAGAAGAAGAGATTTCGGGGGCATTTTCAAAACGGTTTAACTGGTTAGCAAGCTTGCTAACCGGTTAAAATGCGGTCAGTGGGACATACAGTGGCATTAAACCATTTAGTGCAGTTGAATATCCCCTTGTATTGGGTTGAATGTCCCAATGCCAAACGCTTAGTTTTGGGATGTTCCAGGGCGGAGAAGGAGCAGCCCTGGGAGTTAAGCAGACAGGGGCAATATTCAGCTGCTGAATGGTAAACCCAAATGAGCTAAAGTTAGGACAGCTGAATGACTGTCCTAACTTTAGCCAGTTTGGCAATCTAACCAGCAGATGAATATCGCTGCTGGTTGGATTGCAAACAGGCAATACGGTCAACCCAGATATTCAAAGGCAGAGGCTGGATATGGCTCTGGCGTTGACTATCTGGGTTAAAATTAAAGCAGCAACAGCCAGACGCTTTAAGTGTGAAACCGCCGCTGCCACTAAAAATGCTCCTTTCGTGTTTTAGACTGGCCACGCCAAAGTCTTAGCTTAAATCCTATTAAAATGTTGTGGCAAGACCTGAGGTGAGCTGTTCGTGCAAGAAAGCCCTCAAATGTCAGTCAAAGTAGCTCTGTGTGGGCCAAAATTCCTCAAGTGAGTTTTGAAAGACAACCGTTACAGGATTTGTTTAGCTGAAGTTATTGCTGCTCATGGGAATGCATACTGTTTACATAGGGATACTTATTTCTGAATATTTTTGTAGAATAAATAATTACAATATATATGCTTTGTGCCTGATATATTTATTCAACGTGATTATCAGTCTTGTCACAGCTTAGATTAGGATCTAATTATGTTTGCATATTAATTTTCCCAAAATACAGATCACAAACTTGTTTTCAGCAGCGTATATCTTGATGCATTTGCCAGACTGCTGAATAGTTACTCCTGTATTTTGGTTGTAAGTTACCAATAGCCATTAATTTACATAAACATCAAACTTTAAGATTTTAAAACCATCCCATTTGACAGGTAGAAAAAGAATTTTAGAAACAATTACATTTACATTTACTGCCTTTTAATTTAAAAATCACTCAACTTTTTATAACTTCGAAAATTACATTTAGATAAGAACACATATAGCAAGTTTGATCCTAAACCATATTTTCTTTTAAATTATACACAGCTAGAAATCTACATTTCACTATTGCCCCCTCCAACTATAAAATAGAAATAGTGTGTTAAAATATCGAGAATTTTTGTTGAGTAGACACATTATTCATGAAAGGTAATGTCCTTTTTTTCAAACATAGCACATTTGAGTTTGGAAAAATGAATGTGAACGTGTTGAAATTCTATCTATTGATGTCAGATTCTAAGAAACATGGAGCTAAAGACCAATTGTTAACACAATGTTCGAAAAGGCTTGCATCCCACTAATTAGTATTAATATCAATAATAATAATAAAAGTGAATCTAAGCAGCATTTATCAACCTTTAGGTAACTATAGCAAAAACAAATACCTAATTTTTCCAAGATGAACTGGAATGAGTCCCAAGGCTTTGCTTTTGCTTCTTTGTGATCCGGGAAAAGAGCAAGTCGGTGGTGATTACCTTTTATTTTTGCAGTTAGGAAGTTCATATTTGTTTTGGAAGGATTTCACTGATCAATACTGCTGAGGTGTTTGGGTAAGGAAGGCAAAGGAAACAGAAAGTGGAACAATAGCTCATACCCAGCTTTAGAGATGAGGTGATGCTCCTGAGGTTTCTGAGGCTTGGAGCCCAAAGCATAAATGATCTGCAAGCCCTCTCCTCTGGTTTCTTGCGACAGCTCAAGAGTAGATTAGATAGCAAAGATTAGAAAATTTAAACATATTACAGTATATGTAACAGTATTGCACAAAGAATTCTTGTTAAAGTGACAACTTTTAAATATTCTTTTAAAATGAAAATAAAATGCCTTTGTAAGTTTTGTTGAATGATCTGACTGTTTTTAGCTCTTTTTCTTATTCTGTTCTTTGGGGCATATTTATAAAACTGCACTAAGAGATTGTGTGCCATTTACCATCCGCTAACTGTTAGCATGGGACCACAGGAGTTTATAGTTTATTTCAATTTGATGTAACGCTCTTTGTGGGGCATACAGAGTGGTTTACATCTAGTCATTTTAAAAAGGAGGATAAGAACACCAATGTGTGGATGGGAAAGGAAGAGGAGGACAGAAGAGGGGAAGGGGAGAAGGGAGAGAGACCAGCAGGTCAGGATAGCGCGGTAGGAGAGCATTGCAGGACAGTAGCCAGCAAAACAATTATATCCAACAAAGAACGCAGGCCAGTGCAGCCCCTAGGTTGGTTGGAGGTCAAAGGCCTATTCAAAGAGGTGTGTTTTCAAAAGGGCTTTGAACTTATTGAAGGAGAGTTCCAAACAGATGTGAGAAGGCAGACAGTTCCAGAGGGCAGGGGCGACATAGGAGAACGTAGAACATCTGGTAGTGTCATAATGGAAATGGGAAGGAGAAGGCTGAACTAATCTGTTGTCGTGAAGGGAGCTTAGGTAATGGGAGGCGGGTGATATATGGGATGGCAAGGCATGAGAGATACCGTGGTGCATTCTTGTGGAGAGCTTTGTGTGTTAGAATAAAGATCTTCTAGTATATGCATTGGAGGAACAGAAGTCAACTGCATGCTAAAAACAGCCATTTCTCAAAAATCCTACATCAACTACTTGCCAAAGTATGGGGCAAGAACTGGGTGGGTGATGGGCATGGGCTGCACCAGTGGGTGTGGACTGCACAATGGGTTAGATTACAGTATGTTTACCACATCAAGAGGAGATGTTAAGTGCATCAAGAGGAGGTGTTAAGTGCACCCATGCTACCAGAAGGCAGTTAACGTGGCCTACTTCAAAAAATAAATCTGATCTAACGATCAGCATGGAAACCCCCCAACAGCCCAATACCCAACCCCAATCAGCACACCCAACCCATCCCCACTCATAAAGCATCAAGCCACCTGATCAGCATCATCCACCACTCCCTACCCCTTCGAAGAAGCACCCAACCCCCCCCCCGATCTCCTCTGACACTTACCAGAGGTTTCCCTGGTGGTATAATGGCAGAGCTGGAGCAATCTTTGCATATCCCTGCCCTGTTGCTGAACTGGGTTTAAAATGGCAGCTCTGACCCCGGTATCTTATGGTACTACTGCTAGGCCTGAAGCTGCTGAATAATAGCATGTAGCCTTCATTTGGCAGCTTGACCCATAGCGGTAGGCGGAAGCCCCTAAAAACTACCAGTTGGGGACAGAGTTGCAATTTTGAACCTGAGATGGAAACAAGACAAGTGAATCTGAAGATTACCTCCTGCCTCACCATCAAAGCACCAAGGAGACCTCTGGTAAGTGCGGGAGGTGTCAGGGGGTGGGGGGAGGGTCAGGTGCCTCTTCGGGAGGGGTTGGAGATAGGGTGATGGTGATCAGGTGGCTTGATACCCTTCAGGGGTGAAGGGCTTGGGAATTATGGTGATCAGGTGGCTTGATACTCTTCAAGAGACTGGCTTCTTTTAATACATGACAGATAGCGCAGATGCACTTACAGTATTGCACTACCTGCTGATGTATTTACCATGCGGCAAGTGTCTGCCCTGTGCTGTAACTGTAGGGCGGATGCTAGCCAAACTCCCACTAGTTACCACAAAGGCTTTGCACTTCCTGAGTGTTAGTTTTTGCACTGAATGGGCAGGAAGTGGAAAACATTACCACACTTTAGTAAACAGATTCCTTTATTTCAATTCTTTCTCCTCTTTATCTATTTTTTTTTCATTATTTTTCCCCTTATTTTCTTGCTCTATTTTTATTTAACCTCTCACTACTGTTTCTCTTTCCTCCCAAAGCTTCCCGCATTCGTATTCATGCTTATTCTATTTCTCTCCACACCACATCCCCTCCTGCAGTCTTCTTGCCCTTCTGATCCACTTCCAGGCTTTCCTTCCTTTTGCTCTGTCTCCCATTCCCTTCTTTTCACTCTCTTCTACTTTGCCAGTAGTTTCTTACCTCTTGCCTTCTTTTTCCTTCTTCCAGCCTCTCAACCTTCCTTTTTTGTCCCTCTGGTTTCTTTTCACTCTTTCTTTTTCAGTTTTACTACATAATCTTCCCTCCAAGTAGCTGCTAACATTTTATTTTTGCCATCCCTGCTCCTTCCTATCAACTGATTGCTGCTGACTGCTCATTAAAAAGGTACTCCATTCCACCCAGGCATATAGCACAGAGAGATGTGTCATTGTCAACTTCTCTGCAGGAATCATCAGCCATTCATACATCATCTGCAGAAGTTCTGGAGTCAGACTTCGAGGGAACAGAAAACCAAACACTGAAGAGATAAAAATATAGGTCAGCCAAGAGCTCTAGATTACAACCAAACAGATGTGTAAATCATATAGTGGAGTCTTCATTGGAAGACTAAGGCCCCGAATCTGTAAGGAGAATAGCGAGGCTGCATGTCCTGCAGAGAAGTGCACCCCCGCTATTCCTCCTTCCGGTTTTCTGCCTGCCTCTCCACTGCAGGGGAGGACAGGGATGTGACGGGGCGCAGTGTGGGTGGGCTTGACCCCCGGATATAGAGGGCTGATTCCATTGTTGGCCTTGTATGCCCGGGAGTCACCGGGGGGGACGGCCTGCTTATTCTACCTCGGAGATGGAATAAGAACAGGCCATTACCCCGATCCTGCCTGGCAGTCCCCCCCAAGAGTCAGATCAGGGCGCATGTGGGTCTCTGCCGCTTGATCAGGGCACTGGCTGCCCCCGTTGGGCACAGATGGCAGAAAATCGGGGTCCCACTGTGCACTCTGGACCATCCTTGGGTCTGATTCTGACTGCACAGGAACATTTTGCTCCCACGGTTCAGTCAGGTCCAAATGGGCCCGTCCTGCTCATGGTTGTCTGGATGGCCCGGACATGCCCCTTAGGGAATTGGGCTCCATGTCTAGGACTGGTTTGAATCCTGTGATTTGGGTACTAACCAATAATCTAGGAATCATGCGCAAGATGTAAGCTGTTCCAAGTAGGGTAGTCCTTTGTAGAATTTGTGGAGTCAAGTTGTAGGTCCAAAATTTAGGAAGTCCCTTATGTATAGCCCCAAGAGCTCCAACCACAACCGGTATTACAGTAGATTTTTTCCTTCCAAAGCTTTTCAACTTCAATCTGAAGGTCTCTATATTTTGAGGAGCAGAAGAACACAAGGAGAGCAGGCACCCTAGCAAAAGTAGAGACAGACACAACGAGTGAGTGGCATGTAGCGGTCACAGGTGCTTTTATTACGATGGAAACCCCTATGCGTTTCGGCAACAGCCTTCTTCAGGGGATACACATCCTTAGGAAACAGAATAATAAATAATAAATACAATATAAATAATAAAAATACAAGTGTAAATAATGAAACAATAAATATAGTAAATATAAATATATAAACAAAAATATATAGATCCTACTAAATAAATTAAAAGAACAATAGTGACCTGGTAATTAATTTGAACCCAGCAGAAAAGAGACAAAAGAGAGAAACGACAGCGGACTACAAAATGATACTAAGGGGCATGTTTACTAAACACCGTTGCTGTGCGGGTTCCCGTTAGTGTGCTGGTGCCATATAAGGAGTGGGCGGGCCAGGCAGAAAAAAGCAAAAAACTGGACCGTACGTGTGTGCGTCGCGCTAATGTGCGGGGCCCACATTAGCGCGTGGGAAGGCTAAGTGGGGCGCTGCTGCAAAACCAAACAACAGAGCCGTAGTACAACAGTGAAGACACCGACCAATGGTGCAGGGGCCAGGGGTTCAAACCCCCATTGCGCTCAACAAAAAGACCAGCTGAGGCACCAACATTTATGGGCAAAAGTGGTTAGGAGGCATATTAATTTTGGGCAGCAGAAGGCGGCGCACTGTTATTTTTATTACGGCATGAGGCGGCGCACTGTTTAGTGTGGGCGGCAGATGGCGGCGCATTGTTAATTTTGGGCGGCAGAAGGCGGTGCGCTGATAAATGTGGGCAACAGAAGGCGGCGAGCCGGTGGGCAGAAGGCGGCGCGCTGATGTGTGAGGGGGCAGTCCAATAGTGGGAGGGATAAGTGGCGCGCTGATGTGCAAATAACAGGAACAGAGCCATAGCACAATGGTTAAGACACTGACCACTCGTGCAGGGATCATGGGTTCAATTCCCCACAGTGCCCATTGAAGACAGCTGGCTGAGGCATTATTTTAGGGGCATTTCCATGTTGTGCGGCATAAGGCGGCGCGCTGTTAATTTAGTGCGCCACAAGATGGCGCGCTGATGCACAAACACAGGAACAGAGCCACAGCACAATGGTTAAGACACTGACCAATGGTGCAGGGGCCAGGGGTTCAACCCCTCACAGTGCCCAGTGAACAAGGCTGGCTGGGGCAGTATGTATCATGGTGAGGAGTGCTGTAGGAGGCCTTCCATTTATATTTTATTTCCCACCACTAGTAAACCCGCTCTCACAGTGTGTTAACATACGGATGCCCGTAAGGCACATGTTACAGTGCACTGTCCGCCAAGGCACCCTAGAATGTCCCCTATAGGGCACCATGTATGTTGCGACACAGGATAATGTATAGTGCACCCTATATGGATGGCAACTATAAGGTGGCCTATAGGGCGCCCTATAAAGCACCCTCAGAGGCACCTAATGGGTATAGTAAGCTGTGTGTGGTTTTGCCGGCATAGACATATGTACAGTAAATAAAAATAAAGCTGTGGACAGCCCTATCAAAGGGCCCCACTGTGGGTTTGAACCCATGACCTATGGCTGTACAGGGAGTGATGTAACCATTAGGCTACAGCTCTATAGTTGATAGCAAGCCCCTGGCTGGCTGCAGAGAGCCTGCACGTCACCCCACAGACAGTCTGCTGTTGTAGACAGGATAGGGTTAGGCCACCCGTACCCATGATGCACTGCACATGCAAATCAGCTGTCAACAGATGCACACAAGATGGGGAATGCACCCCAACAGCTACCCGGCCTGGTAGGGGGAATTGTCCATGTGCACCCACACAGCACCTCGGCCTGGTAGGGGGTCCTGAGCGGGTGGACTACCAGCAAAGAGTAGCTACACACCGTCACATTGTGCGGGTACTGTGCTCACCCTGAGGGTGTGATGTGGCGGCCAGGACCAGGTCCACAACACCAGCCATGACTGGATGAGGCCATGACAGAGCTCCAAAACAGTACTAACCTGTGAGATAGGAAGGTGCTGCAGAAACATGTTGGATATCTCTGTCTGTCTCAGTTAGTGGAAACCCCCATGGGCCCCCTCCCCCATGGCAGCAGAAGAGTGGACCATCAGTCCCCAGTCCTGCTGGGGAACAGACACCCTACAGGGCAGTCCAAGCAGCTCCACACACATCCATAACACAATATCAGACAGACTTTAGGCCTGGATATCCAAAGATGCACCCCAGCACTATCTGATGTTCACCTGCAGCAAGCCATCAGCCACTGCATCCTGCAAGGCACTCCATCAATACACATACCAGCTGTGAACAGTCTGCTGGTTAGCCCTGATGGAAATGCATGCACCCAAAACTGGGGTGGCAGCACACACAAGCAGAGAGTTCTGTGAGGAGGCCCCAACAGGAAACCCATACATATCACAAGAGAGAAACACAATACAGCACTATGGGGGTGCCTAGCCATGCTGTCATCACTGCACACTCAGGGTGAGAGTGCTCCCCCAGCAGCACATACAGAGGTCACCCTGTCTGTGTAGGTGGTGGCCTGGCACTACAATGTCACAGCCAGTGCCCTATGCCCTGTGCAGATGCATCCTGGCCAGCCCACCATGTCTGACCTATACCCATGGTACCTTGCTGCTCATTATGCACATTGGCAGGCCAATACTGGCAGTAGTGCTGGCAGTGTGGGTTGGGGAAGGTGTTTGCAGCCAACACACACTGTATAGACAGACACACACTCCCACACCTATGCCAGCATTGTGCTACTATTGAGGGGGTGATTAGCCTTGGCCACCACACCGGTCCTGGGCATGGCACAGGCATGGATATGGTACGCAGTACTGCTGGGGGTCACTCCCCAGGGTGGTGAACACCATCAGAGGCCAGGCCTGGAGCACGCACCGCAGACACCAAACAGATTGTTCGGATGGGGTCAACTAGCAGTATGTGCGTAACGTAGGGCTATCTATCAGCCTGTACTCTTAGCAAATGTTTCAGAGCTGTGTACCTCAGGTGTAGGGTGACATTGCTAAGGTATGCAGGTGCTGGTATTGGGAGATGCACGCAGGGTCCAATGTTCTGCCTCTACAGGAGACATTGGCCAATGGGGCCTGTGGGTGTGGGTGTGGGTGTGTCTGCCCCTGTTGGCTGCTGCTTTACGGCAGTGCTTCCCCACTCCAGCCCAGTTTTGCATCACACTGTTCGGGTCTTCCTGCTGTCCCTCATGAATATGCATGAGCTACATCTACATGCCGTGCATAGATATACAGCACAGGCATTTGTATGAGTGGCAGCATGGAACCTGACTGGTGTGTGGCCCACCAGGACTGCATTTGGGGGATTCTGCTGTAGGTTCTGCCCCTGTTCATGGTGTCTGTGCTCAGTGGGGTAAAAGATAGACATATTACCATTGCATATGTCCTCGTCAGGAAAGGTGTGTCCTTACTGTCACTGTTTATTTGTGGGGAAAATATGTGTACAGGATTGCTGGTAGCCCCAGCTGGTCTTTGAACCTGTGACCTTCTGTTCTTGCATGCACTGTCTGTGTGCACTGCACCACCTTGTAGCCACAGGTTGGCTGAATTCCCTGGATAGTCCATGACTGTGGATCCGGCAGGGCCTGTCTGTTGCTGTGTACTGTGCCAGCCTGCACATGGCTAGGCCTCTGTCTTCTGTCGCTAGCAGCCACTGCCCCCTGCACCACATGTACTCGTCTGCCAACAAGCTGGCATGAGCTTCTCCCATAAAAGGCAGGTGACCTGATTGGAATGTGGCAGTACGGGACTGCATTTGGGGTACTTGGCTGTGGGTAATGCCCATTGTTGTGGTGTGTGTGCGTTGTTGGGTAAAATATGGGTGTTTTCCCCATGCTTATGTCCCCTGCAATACAGGGGTGTCTGCGCTATCTGTGTTTAGTGGTGGGTAAAATATAGGGACTGGGCTGGCAAGTGCCCCAGCTGGGCTTTGAACCTCTGATCCTCTGGTCCTAGAGGTACTGACTCTGTCTGCTGCACCACACTATGGCCACATAGACAGTGCAGTCCCTGGAGGTAGTAAGCCTGGCAGGATGGAGTCACAAACCCTGCTCTACGCACATTTACTGTGGGCATATGCACCCTGTCTGGTGACAAACGTGCACATAAACCCCGGAAATGACCACGGGAAATGGGGGACAAAATATCACCATGCTGGGCAACAGTGATATTAATGGGCAACCATAGCAAACACTCCCAGGAAAGCTCCACAAAAGGAAATGTTTTTTGGAAGAGTCTCCGCTCCGTAAACCCTTCCAAAATTCATTTCTTTTTTCTGGAGCTTTGCTGGGTATGTTTTCTGTATTTGCCCATCACTATAACTGTTCCCCAGCTGAATTACTATTTTTAATAGTTCTGTTGTGGTCATTTTCTATTTTTATTTGCACTTTTGTGCTGTGCACATGTATCACACTGCTCACGTTTTGCTGGTTTCCCCGGTTTTCCTGTACATTGCTGACGGAAATGTTTTCTCTCTTCCCTTTAAATGCTTTCTACCGCGAGGGTTTCCCTCGCGGTAGTTTTTACATGCAAATTCGGGCCCGATACTGTGCGGGGAGCCTCTCCCCTCCCACTCTCCACCCATTGACCCCGTCCCTCCGCCCCTCCGGAGCCTTCCTCCGCCCTCCTTTAGTAGCCGTTCCACGCCTCTATCGGACATTTGCGGGCCCGCACTTGTACGGGGCCCGTTAGTGTGCCACGCACCTTTGCGGGGGTGACACGCACGTGTGCGGAGCATTTAAACGCGTTTATTAGCGTTTCAGTGCCGCGTTTCCGTGCGCTATTTTGCGGCGCGCACATTTCCGGTTTTTAGTAAACATCCCCCTAAGACTGGCCCTTGCCAATCAAAAATGCCTCAAGCTGCGAAGCCTCAAGAAAAATGTAACGAGTACCTTGGTAAATAATGTGGCACCGACAGGGAAATTTTAGGTAAAACAAAGCGCTCAAAGCCAAAACACGCGGGCGAAGTTCCAAAAGGCCCTCCGCCTTTGCTGCGTGGCCCTCGAGACATCGGGAAATATCTGAATAGTGGAGCCACAAAATTTCTCAAGTTTTTTCTTGAAGTATGCGCGGAAAATTCGCTGCCTATCCAACTCTGAGGCTGGTTGGTCAGGGAAAGGAATTTTTTCTTACTATAGTACTCCTCCTGAATGAGGACTATTGATATGTCTGTTTCTTTTGGATTTTGTTGTAATGTGGGGGTTGGGGTTTCCCCTTCCTTTTGTTATGGGTTAAATTTTGTATGTTTCTTTAATGATAAATAAAATGTTATTAAAAAAATAAAAAAAAAGAACAATAGTGACAAGAATACGTAAGGCTTATACCATAACAAAGGACCTGTTCACCATATCTTACACAGATCACGTATAAAACCCAAAAGGGGCATGCATGAGAGAGATGAGGAGGAGAGCCCCAAAGCAGACATTTATACAGTACTCACAGGGGCACGCTGTGGAAAATCCCAGTCACTAAACCAATAAGACTGTAGGAAATAAAGCAAAGCAGAAGTCAATGGATAGCGTATCAATCTCAAATAGCTAAATCTATGTGTATTTGCATCAAGTCATAATTGCAGGGAACAACAAGAGGCAACAGGAGGACTGAGACAGAAAAACACAAAGCTGAAAGTGTTTGTAATAAATACTAATGTAAATACACATATGCCTTATTTACAGACCCCCCACCTCTAATACCCAAAATTTAACTACAATTCTTGAATCTACCTGTAACTCCCCATTAAAAAAACCGCAAAACTCAACCAGATCACCACCAATAGGGCTTTCAGGAACTATGCCCCCGTATGCTGGAACAAACTCCCCCCACACATTAGAGCTATTAGAGACCTTATTCAATTTAGAAAAGCCCTCAAACACCACCTTTTTCTCTCTTACATTATAGCCATCCCGATACCCCATTACCTCCCACACACCCTCACTATATCATACAGCCGCTACATGATGTAAAACACTGTAATCATACCTAATATGTAATACAATCGATTTGTACATAGTTTCCTAAGTTGCTATAAACCTGAATGTGAATAGTTCCCCAAGTTCTCATCCATGTTAACTCCCCGTTTTATGTAAACGACGGCCAATGTATCTGGTCAAGTGTTCTATTGTTTTGATGTAAACCGCGCTGATGACAAATAGCGCGGTATATAAGAAATGTTAAATAAATAAATAAATATTATTCTTGGGGACTTTAACCTAGCCTCTCTCTCTAATAACCAGTCAACAGCTTTCCTCGACTCAATGGAAGAAATGGGCTTCAGGCAAACGATCAATTATCCAACACACACCAAAGGCAACACCCTGGATTTGGTATTCCTCCCAGAATACATAACTGATCTACCTCAATATAGTCCACTGGCTATAACTCAGGTCCCCTGGTCTGATCATTTCATTATACGCTCTTCCATACACATACTATACACTACCACATTGCATACTACTACACACCAAGGACCAAGAAATATCAAACAACCTTAGTATCGCAGTAACAAATTGGAGCATTTCTATCAAGACTGCTTCTGAACCATCTCCTATAAATAAAAGACCCCATTGCAAAATATCTGATCTAACTACCTTGAAAAAGGAACTCAGAGAACATAAATGGAGGACAAAAAAGAGCCCAGAACTAAGAGAAATATATTTTGCAACTCTTACATCCTACAAGGAAGCTATAAATAATGCAAAAAATCTACACCACACTAGAATTCTATCAAAGGCCATTAATCATCCTCGGGAATTATTTCAGATTGTTAAATCTTTAGCTAAAGCTCCTTCCAACCTCCACAAAATACCTATCAGCCCTCAGACTCTAGCTAAGCATTTTGCTAATAAACTAAAACTCAGCATTTCCTCTGTACCTGAATCACCATTTTCAATGATGAATAACCCCAATGAATGGAAATCTTTCCACCTTATTAATAACAAACAACTGATAGAGACAATTACAAAACTTACTACAACTACATATCTCCTAGATCCATGCCCTGTAGCCTGGATCAAGGCAACAAAATCAAAACTAACCCTCTACATTCTACATATAGTGAACCAATCATTATTCCAAGGCTTCATGCCAGATGAACTCAAGCGCACAGCAATTCGGCCTTTACTTAAAAACAAGTCACTAAACAATAATGACCCTACGTTGTATCGGCCCATCGCTAGAATTCCTTTCCTGGCTAAAATGATTGAAAAAGTTGTCCAACTCCAGCTGCAGGACTTTATTGACACAACTTCCCCCCTAGATGAGCATCAATATGGGTTTCGGCCTTTCCATGGTGTGGAAACCCTCCTACTGACCCTCTTTGACACTCTCATCAAAGGCACGGACAACATTAAGAAAGCCTTTATACTTGTATTTCTTGACATTTCCTCCACCTTGGACATTATAAATCACAGTATTCTCATTTCCAGACTTAATTAAATAGGATTAAAGGAAACAACTCTCGATTGGTTTAAATCATATATATCCAACAGGGTGCAATATGTACAAATCGATCAAGTCTCCTTATCATCCGTCCAACAAGAACAGGGAATTCCGCAAGGCTCTGCACTTTCTACTCTGCTTTTTAATCTATATCTTCAACCCATATGCTCCATATTCAAAAGACACAACATAAACTATCACATATATGCGGATGACATCATGTTGTTCTCAGCAATTGACACAGCTAACCCCAATTATGACGCTCTAGCAGCCTGTCTCTCTGAAGCAGAACTATGACTCCGTTAAATATGTTCATAAACTTAAAAAAGACGGAAGTGCTATTTACTTCAAGAAACACTAACTTCACTCACCCCCCCCCTCCCCCGTTATCAAGCTTCAAAAACATCACCCTCCCAGTTAAACATGAGGTAAGATATTTAGAAGTTACCCTTGACAGGACACTCAGCTTAACCACACACATAAAACGCACAGCCAGAATTATCTTCTTTAAACTTAGGACTATTCAACAACTTAGATAGATGGAGATGATTTTAGAACTGTTGTCCAAGCCCTAATCATACCACACCTAGACTATTGCAATAGTATTTTGCACAACCAAGAAAAATCTAAACATACTCCAAATGGCCCAAAATGTCACTGCTCGAATTATCTTTAAAGCCAGGCTATCTGACCACATCTCACCTATATTATACTCCCTTCATTGGCTCCCAGTTGCAGGTAGGATTCAGTATAATTCTTTAGTAACTACCTTCAAACTAATCAAAAAAATTGCCCCATCTCACCTTTCAACATTGATTCAAGCCCCACCTGAGAATAGAATGAGAAGGACGACGAATCTCAACACTATTTTAGTCCCTGACTCAATGCAAAAAACAAAAGAGATAACAAGCAACAGTGCTTTTTCTTACATTGCACCTGTTCAATGAAATAATCTCCCAGTAAATTTAAGAGAGATCAAGGACCTCCAAGCATTCCAAAAGGAATAAAAATGTACTTGTTCATCCAGCATTTTTGCACTCAAGATCATACACCTGACCAAACCCCTCAAACACAATCCGATCACCCTACCTAGGATTCTGCTCACACAATCGCAGTCACAACATCGCACTTCCTTCATAAAGCCATTTCACTGCACAGCAATTGAAGTGCTGCAATAGAACCCGAATACCGATTAGATAAACTATAAGATTGTAAATAGTTTCTATTTTTAATTGTTTATTGTATATAGTTCCTGTGTTACAATATGTTCATTGTAATGGTTTTTGATGTGCTGTTCTCTGTAAACCGCCCCTGAACTCTGGAAGGGGCGGTACAGAAAGGTTTCCAAATAAATAAATAAAAACCACCGACACCCAAGCCTTATGACAGAGATCATTCTCCATCTATAGTCCTATATTATGGAACTCCTGCCCAAGCAATATAAGAGCAATGTGTGATCTATCACTCTTCTGAAGAACGCTAAAAACTTATTTCAGGAATCATTTGGGCCCCATTACTTAGCCCCAAGGCACAGCTTCATTCAGAAAATTCCCCACTCTTATAGTCCCTACTTGTATATATGTTCCCTTAGCCCCTCTCACACCATAAAGAATGTGCCTTGTGTAGTTAAATACTTACTGGATGTAACATTATACCCCTATTCTTTATGTTAATAGCTGTTCCAAATGTTTATGTTCTATGCAACTATCGTTTAATGTAAACCGTTTTGATAATCTGAAAAGCGGTATAAAAGAATTGTTAAATAAATAAATAATTATATAAGCAAAAACCGACAGGAACAAACAAGAACTATTTCCACCCAAGCTTACAGTCACAAAGGCATTAGACCAAAGGAAACATTTTCCCATAGGCACAAAAGGGAAGACAAAACTTTAGTAGATTTTAACCGGAGATCTGTACCCGGCGCTCTCCCTCCGCCCTACCCTTTTCCCTTACTTGTATATCCCTCCAAGAATTTCACAGACACCACATTTGGAAAACACCGGGTCACAGCTTTATTGCCCAATAACACAACAGTTTAACAAAAACATAACCAAATAACCAACTATTCCCCCTCCCCCCCGCAGCGGAGCGATACCTCACCCGCCATGCTATTAGCAAGGTGACCTCGCTTCCGCCCCTGGCCCGGTCACCACCAGTCCAGTTACTCCCACCCCTGCCCTACTTCGCCATATCACTAGCAAAAGTCGGCTCGGGGTTCTCCGGGTCGCGGGCACCCTGCCCACGCCCAAGTAGCCTCCGGCTCCGGACCCCGGAAACCTCCGGGATCCCGCCAAACCACTTTTCTCCCCCCCCCCCCCAGCTGTGACACCCCCACATCCCCCAGCTGACACCCAATTAATGGGTGGGAGGGTGGGACTCCATTCGCCGCCCTACTCTTCGGCCATGTGCTGAAGGCGCGTCCCAGATGCCTCAGCACATGGCCCTCTTGCCTCCCGTGATTGGCTCATGCCGCGCGCGACCCCGAGGCAGAGCCAATCAATTTAAATAATGCGGCACGCATCATGTCTCTGAGCCAGCCTGCCTCCCAACTCCTCCCCCCACGCCGCTTCCCTTTCTACTGGGCAGGGACCCGTGCCGGGCCGCGCCACCGGTTAACGGCAGCCTCCGGGACCCTGCCCGTGGCCTTTAACTAACCGGAGATCTGTACCTGGCGCTCTCCCTCTGCCCTACCCTTTTCCCTTACTTTTATATCCCTCCAAGAATTTCACAGACACCACATTTGGAAAACACCAGGTCACAGTTTTATTGCCCAATAACACAACAGTTTAACAAAAACATAACCAAATAACCAACTATTCCCCCCCCCCCCCCCGCAGCGGAGTGATACTTCACCCGCCATGCTATTAGCAAGGTGACCTGGCTTCCGCCCCTGGCCCGGTCACCACCAGTCCAGTTACTCCCACCCCTGCCCTACTTCGCCATATCACTAGCAAAAGTCGGCTCGGGGTTCTCCGGGTCGCGGGCACCCTGCCCACGCCCAAGTAGCCTCCGGCTCCGGACCCCGGAAACCTCTGGGATCCCACTACCGGCATAGTCACACCCTGTGACTTGCCGCCCCCCCCAATTACCTGGGCTCCAGCTGTGATCTGTCCGCATTACCCCTCACTACCCGCTCCAGCGCTTCCTGCCAATCATTGAGGAGAAGATCAACCCCTACCGGGGCCAAATGCACACCATCACTCCTGTACAAACCGGAACAGGCAACATCCACCCACTCATGTTGCACTTGCCATCCCCCATGCTCAACCACCCACCTCCCAATTTACCTATTGACCTTCGTCAAACCACGGGACCAGCGACACTGCCCCCAGCACACCGGCCTCGGGATGACATCTGACCAAATCTTCACCACCCCTTTAAACATTCCCAATATGTGGGCAAAGTCTCTTTTTGCTGCATTGATCAACTGCTTGCAGGTCCACGATGTCAAATCGTTCCCTCCCAATTGCAACAGCAGGAAACCAGGCGATGTCCGCACACGTGCATGGTGACGCAGCAAGGGCAGCAGCTGAGGCCAGTTCAGCCCCCTCTCTCCCAGCCATGAAATGTCCACCACTGCAGGGTCCAACCCCAGGTTCCGCCCGATAGGCCTGTTCTCTGCACGCCGGCCAGCTCAGAACACAAACGAATGCCCCAAAATTCAACAGCCCCGCACACCTCTGCCCCGATCTGGAAAAGAAAAAACAATGGTTAAATATCCATACCCCCCCCCCACCCCTTTCAGAGTCGAACATATGTCTGAAAAGATCTGGACCGCCACCTGCCAATTGCTTGTATCTGAGAGGCAGACATTCCCGCACTTGCTGCGCTAGTCGCTGCCCCTATGCGAAAGGAATGTGCCGCAAATTGGCTAGCATCCACCCCCATTCGCTGCAGCCTCAAACGCAAAACCGCTGTCACTTGATATCTCGTGCCCAACCGATGGTTCGCATGCACAAACAACCCTCCCGCAACCTGCGGGCGCCCTTCAAGGAAAGACAACATTGACGTTACTGGGCACGTGTCCCCGGCAATCGCCCTCAGAACCACCCATCTGCCTCTGCCCCGTTGATCCGTTTTCAATCTTTTCAAAAGGACCCTCAAACGATCCCCATGCACATGCACATGCTGCCACAGCAAGCTGTTCACCACACCCCTCTTTGTGGACTCCGCTACCAATTCCCCCACCCGGAAAGCCCCAAAAAAGGCAACACAAAATATTGCCTTAAATAGCTTGGCTTCGTATCCCGACTTTGCCACCTCAGGCAAGGCCGCACACAGACCTCTTAACAAGTCATGCGTTACCGGGCGACGCTGATCCAGCCTAACCGTGCTCACTCGCCCCCATCCTTGCATCAACTTCCTAACTAAAAAACCCTCGCCCAATGGGGCCCAACCCACCGCTTTTGCGAAAAAAAGAAACCCTGCCAAATGCCCTGGTACAGAAGCCTGCGACATGCCCCGCCTCTTTGCACTAATTATATATCCCCCAATAATTGATCCGGAACCATTCCGCCACTCCACCCCTGCTCATGCAAGAAGTTGACCACCCTCACACATCCTCTGCAATATGCCTCCCAGGTTTTTTCTGCCACCGAGCTGCGCAGCATCTCTCTCATCTCCGCAGGCCATCGCTCCATAAGTTCCAAGGGACCTCCAAGCCCACCGCAGCCGCCTCTGGCGCCAGCTTCCGGAAACGATCCCACTGCAAACGTGAAAGAGCATCAGCAATGCCGTTATTATGACCCAGTATATGCCGCGCTCGCAATGTCACATTCCTGCACAAACAGTATAACACAACTTTTCGCATCAATGCTGCCACTTGGCCGCAACGCAGCGTATAATTATTCACCACATTCACAACTGCTTCATTGTCCCACCACCATACTACTTTTTTGTTACTCAACTTACCTGGCCACAACTCCAACGCAACCAACATCGGGAAGAGCTCTAAGAACATGATATTCTTTAAGAGTCCCTCATCCTTCCATGATGCGGGCCATTTTCCTGCACACCATTCCCCTCCAAAATAAATACCCAAGCCAATGCCTCCCGCCGTATCTGTGAACAACTGCAATTCCTCACTTGAACGCTCTTCCTCCACCAGGACAGCTGACCCATTGAAATCAGTCAAGAAGACATCCCAAACTGACAAGTCCTCGCGCAAGCTCCTGTTAATTCTAATACGGTGATGAGGTTTAGTCACACCCGCCGTGGCCAACGACAAACGCCGTATGAATACTCGACCCATCGGTATGACCCGACATGCGAAATTCAGGGACCCAATCAGAGCTTGCATTTCTTTCAAAGTATACTTTGCAGATACCAGCGCATTCGCTACCAAAACTCTTAGCTTCACCACCTTCTCCAGGGGCTATTGTGCTATCATGTCAACTGAATCCAACTCAATACCCAAAAAGGTTATCCTAGTCGCCAGCCCTTCAGTCTTTTCTTCAGCTAATGGCACCCCCAATTCCCCAGCCATTTCCACAAAACCCTCTAACAAGGCCTTACATTGTGTAGTCGTAGCTGCCCCAACAAACAAAAATCGTCCAAGTAATGAACAACACTGGCCCAGCCAACACGCCTCACCACAGCCCACTGCAAAAAGGTGCTGAATTTTTCAAAACACGCACAAGACACAGCACAACCCATGGGCATGCATTTGTCAAAATAATACTCCCCTGCAATTTGGAATCCCAACAGATGAAAGGAAGACGGGTGCACCAGCATCAAGCGAAAAGCGGCCTCGATATCCACCTTGGCCATCAACGCTCCCTGCCAGCCTTCCTCACTAGGCCAACAGCTTTGTCAAATGAAGCATAACGGACCGTGCAGCAATCCCGAGGAATGTGATCATTCACCAACTCCCCTTCCGGATAAGACAAATTATGAATTAACCAGAACTTACCCGGCTGCTTCTTTGGAATAACTCCCAACGGAGAAACCACAAAGTTCCTAAATGGGGGCTCCAAAAAAGGGCCCGCTATCCTGCCCAACATCAACTCTCCGTCCAATTTTGCCTTCACCACATCTGCAAAACGACGTACAGAAGGCCCATTCCTCCCAACCCTGGTCCCGACCCCCCCCCTGTACTGGAATAACAAACCCATCAAGAAAACCCTTAAGCAATAACTCGCCATCCTGTTTTTTAGGATAATGACGCAGCCACTCACTCAATACTCCCACACGCACTGGAGAGGGGGCCACACCGAACACAGGGCTCTCACTTGACCGACGGCAGCGCGCTCCCCAAGAGTCCCTTTTTAATACATTTTGTGGCTGAGTGCCCTCCTCCGCAGTTCGTACATGCGTGTCGGAACTTGCAATCGGGGAACAGGCAGGAGGACTTGTTGAACCTCCAACATACATCCCCACCTCCCACCCCTTGCTTGTTCGACACCCCAACTCCCCCTGCCCAAAAGGAATGGTTGCCCACCGCATTGGCTCCCCCCACCGATTTCACCGCCCCTCCCCCCCCCCACCTACTATACCCGACCTAATTGACATTTGCGTGAGCCACAAGTTGATATCCTGGTTACCCCAGGACAACAACTTGTTCTCCTCCATTTTATCCCGAAACGTCTCATCGTAATTGAGCCAGGACCACCCTTCATGCGTCTGCGACGCCTCTAGAATAGAGTCCGCATAAGACAAAAGCATCCCATATTGTTCCGGGTAACATTTACCCCACACACTCGCCAAACGCAAAAAGGCCCTAACCCAATTTACCACTGTCCGTGCCACTTTACGGACCCTCCCCGCCTTTTCATCCTCTTTCCTCTTTTTTTTACTTTCCCCAGAACGCTTACATCCCTCCAACAGTCGGAAGATGTCAATGTACCGCCTCTTCCGAATCCGCCGCCTCAACTTCTTCGGCACCCCTTCCCACAATTCCGACAATGCTGTAACCACCGCGACCCCACACTGGAAGCACACTTCTCCCCACTCTTACATCCTTCCGCCGATTAACCTGTGGACGAACTCGAGGACGACGATGTCGACGATTCCGATCTGCGCCTCCGATGGCAAGTATGCCTCCGCTTCCAAGTAGCCTTCCCCGCCTTTTCCAATCGCACCTCCCTCTCGCCCCCACCCTCAGGTTCCCTTTGCAACTCACCCATCAATGCCGCCTCCGTAGACTCCAACACTTGCTATGGATGCACCTCCCTGGAACTGTCTTCAACCGTGCGCGTCTCACCATCTCCAATTGCTGCCGATCCATCAGAGGGGCCGCCATGTGCCGGCGTTGCCTGCGCTTCTCCACTCACAGTCCTGCCTTGCCGCACTCCACAGCAACTTGTTCCCGTGGAAGCCATTGCAGGAACCTGCGGAGACAAAAATGGGAGAACCGCAGGGGGAACAACCGCAGGCCATGCTGCCTGCCAGGCCCCTGTCCAATCGGCCCTGGAAGATCCTTGCCCACCTCCCATCCAATGCTCCCATCCTCGCTGCCCCATAACCCCTGCCCCCCCCCCCGGACTCCCCCAAAACATCCCACTCCCACCAACCCTTGCAGGAACCACAAATCCCGCACAATCAGCCACAGTCCACGCAGTTCTGTCAGCTAGCCCTGTCTCAGGCCCCTCAGCCAACATGTTGGCCATTTCTCCCCCATCCTGCCTCACACCATCATCTCCGTCTGCACACTGCCGCCCTACAGTACCCCCAATACCCCCACCTCCCCTCACTCCTGCATGTGCCCTTGCTTGCCTCCCACGCCCTGCACCAACACGCTGCCCAGCTCCTGAAGGCCCACCCCTCCCGTTGCCAACCAGCCCTGTTGAGCCAACAGTGCCTTGCGACCTTCCACGCCCCCTTCCAGCAGGCCCAGCTGATCCAGCCCTTACGGACCCCTCCCGGCCTCCTGCTCCCGAAGCTGCCCCTGGCCTCCGCTTTTTCCTGCCCTGCCTCGAGTTTTCTGCCCTGCCCCTCCCTTGCCTCTTTTAAAACTCCCTCCAATACTCCTTTTTTCTCCAGGCATCCTTGTTCCTGTGTCACCCTTCTTTAAGTGCAAGTACTTTTTTTTTTTTTTTTGGAAAGTGCCTCGGCCCCCTCTTGCTTGCTTTTTTTTTTTTTTTTTTATTATTCCCCTCCTCTTATGCCTTACTCAAGATCATATTACAATATGGGCTCCTCACCTCTTTGTTTGCCATGGCCGAGTCCCAGTACCCCCCGACCCTATTGCCGCCGCTCACACCTTCAATCAACAAATGCTCTCGATTATACAGACCACAAGTCTCCGTCCCGCTTTTCGCCGAACAGCTGAAGTTTGCCGCCGCAATCTCCGCTGCCGCCTTTGCCCAAAGGATTCAGCCACTGAGCGCCGCACACTCCGTTCGCCGCCCTACTCTTCGGCCATGTGCTGAAGGCGCGTCCCAGATGCCTCTGCACATGGCCCTCTTGCCTCCCGTGATTGGCTCATGCCGCGCGCAACCCCGCGGCAGAGTCAATCAATTTAAATAATGCGGCACACATCAGGTCTCTGAGCCAGCCTGCCTCCCAACTCCGCCCCCCCCCCACACCGCTTCCCTTTCTACTGGGCAGGGACCCGCGCCGGGCCGCGCCACCAGTTAACGGCAGCCTCCGGGACCCTGCCCGCGGCCTTTAACGAAGCAGAAATTGCAAGAACAAGTGTAAAAACAATCTACCACCTGCAATGCTAGAAGATGCTATATGCCAAGCATCAGTGATCTAGGGTCATAGTCAATGCATATCTCGTTATTAAATGAAGCGTGGGTGTTCCTTTGTGCAGTCACAGGGCTTAAAGTTTGACTGCCATAGCAACCAACAAAAGCCTAACCTTGAGAAGGCAGCAAATGTATGTTTAAGAAGGCCGCGGTTTCCAACAGTACTTATCCACAACTTCTTGTTGTATTACACTTTTCCACTGTATACAAAAATCATTGAATTGTATGTTCTCACCTCCCAAATCAACATTTGCACGTCTATCAGTTCTTTCTCGGTTAATTTTGCTTTTGGAAAATACATTAGTGGTACGCAGAAACTGTACTGCTCTGATTCTTTAAAACTGCAGTGGTAGCTAACACAAATGCCCTTAATTCGGCAGATAGCCAAAGCGGCAGTATTACACTAAGTTCTTCAAACAGTCAAATTTTCGGTACATTGAATCTGTTTGGGGTTTTTTTAGTTTATATTTGTAGCTAATTTACATATTTCCTAGCAAAACATATTAGAATGCAAAAATAATGCAGCATATCTATTTATCTCCAAAAATAATCTCAAAGATTTCATTTGCTCACTACACTATACCTAAAGCCTTCAAATTGGGAGGATCACTCAGTTGTTTATGTGTAATAGTCCCTAAAAATAAATAGACATGATAATCATGATAATAGCTAACTGAAATATTTATGTAAACCCTGATAGGTTGTATGTCCTTTTCAGCAGTGTGCAGTGTTGCAAGACAATCTGGGGACACAATATTCCAGGTGCCAAATGTCCCCTGCAAAGCCTTTCTCCCAGGGCCTGATAAGGTTCTTGGGGCAGGATCAGGAAATCCTGGGAGGCCTAATGCACTCTTAATTCATTCTCTCCAATTCACTTACCACAAAGAACTTAGGGGTATGTTTACTAAACCGTGCTAATGTGCGCCCGACGCTAGTTTGCAGAATGCCATATAAGGAGTGGGCGTTTCAGTCTTAACCTAGCAAACCAGGATTATCGCGCGCTCTTGTGCGCTGCGCACATTAGCGCATGAGAAACGCGCGCGGAAAGCATAAGTAGGCGCGCTGATGTGCAAACAGAGGAACAGGGCTGCAGTACAATGGTGAAGACACTGACAGATGGTGCAGGGGTCATGGGTTCAACCCCCCACTGTGCCCAATGAATAAGGCTGGCTGAGGCACTACCTGTTATGTGTAATATTGCACTATGAGGCTTTTTAATTTTATTTTAATTACTGCTGCTAGCAAACGCACTCTCAAAGCGCTGTAACATAAGGTGCTGCATAAGGCACCCCATAAGGTACCCCAGAGGGCACATTTTAAAGTGCACTGTCCGCCACGGCACCCTACAATGTTGTTCAAAGGGTGGCCGATAGGGCGCCATATAGGGTGCCCTATGAGGCACGGCAAGGTCATAGCACTGTTTTTGATGGCAGCACTGTGCATTTTAACGCATGGAAATGTTAAATAGGTGTGCTGACATGCACAAAAAAACAGAAATGTAGCACAATGTTTAAGACACTGACTGATGGTGCAGGGTTCATGGGTTCAATTCCCCACTGTGCCCAATGAATAAGGCTGGCTGAGGCACAACCTGTTATGTGTAATATTGCATTATGAGGCAATTTAATATTGTTTTAATTAGTGCTGCTAGCAAACACACTCTCAAAGTGCTGTAACATAAGGTGCCGCATCAGCTGCCCTATAAGGCACTCCAGAGGGCATACTATAAAGTGCACTGTCCGCTCAGGCACCCTAGAATGTTCCTTATAGTGCGCTTTATAGGGTGCCGTATGAGGCCCCGCAAGGTAATAGCACTGTTTTTGATGGCAGCACTGTGCATTTTAACGCATGGAAATCTTAAGTAGGTGCGCTGACATGCAAGGAGGAACAGCAGTGTAGCACAATGGTTAAGACACTGACTGATGGTGCAGGGGCCATGAGTTGAAATCCCCAGTGTACCTAATGAATAAGGTTGGCTAAGGTAATTCCTTTTTCTGCTTGCAACTGTACAACAATCTGTGCTGCCATCTAAAAAGAACCCCACCCCAGTGCCATAAATTAATGCACCCTTTAGGGTGCACCAGAAGGCACATCCTAAACAACCACATCAGCAAAGGCGAGTTATAATGTTCCCCAGAGGCCATGTTGAAAGGTTGCCAACTCCCAAGGCACCATAGTAGGCACCCCATAAGCTGCCTGAATAGAAGGTGTGGCGTAAGATGCCCCAAGGATGTATAGGTGAACCCAAAAACATTGGCCAAGAGCAGTAAGGTCCCCCAATTTGAAGGACAAGAGAGGTATGTGGCAAACACACACATAACCCAAACACTGCACAGAGCAGAAAGGAAAGACAATGCATAAGTAAAAGAAGGACGTAGATCAGAGCTGATGGACCACACAAATCAGCTGCAGCCCATGTGGCAACTAGAAAAATGGACAAACATATCAGGGGCAGCTGTAGCTATGCACAGAGTGATGGTAATGTACCCATGCTATAATGACAGTGTGTGACAGAGGATGGGAAGATGTGTGCAGCAGAGGAGCCAGAAATGGCAGGATAGGTGAAATATCAGGATGACAGTGGAGTAGCAGTGCTATGCAGAGCACACACAGGAGAGGCAACCAGGGAGAGCTGCAATGCAGGAATGTGTAGGAGTGCAGGACATGGGGTAGCAGCATGCACATCAGGGTAGGATGGCACACAGCTGGCAGACAGAAAATGGACAGAAGGATGGTTCACAACTCTGATGAGGGTACTATGTGCTCACAGCACAGATCTGCACAGATATGACTGTCACACGAATGAAAACTAGTTCTGCAGGACAAGCATACAAATGAAAGAGAACAGAGATGAATCACACCTATGACCACTACCACAAATGGCAATGCACAAACCGGTAGGCCACACCATCAATGTGAGCTCATTAGCAAAGGCTGCATACAAAAATAGTGCAGGGCATCACACAAGACGCCTGCTGACTGTCAGGACAGGCAAACCCCCAACAGTAACCATGACAAAATGCACATGCAGATCTGCTGTGTACAGATCAGATCACAGTCTGTAATTGGGACCAGAGACACGTGCACACACACAATGAAATGTTATGCAGTGGATACAGCATGCAAAAGAGGAAAGAAACTAAACCCCAAGGGCAGCAGAGGATGCTCTGTGGAGCTGGTGAAAAATCTGGAACAGGACAGAAGAGAATTCAACATGCAAACAGGTGTACCACACACCAGCTGAACCACAGCAATACAAAACCCCCAAGTGCACTGCCATGTAAACACCATAAAGAAAGAGACCTATGTAACAGATAATATCTGATGGCTAGGCAGCACAGAGGGCACACCTTGGTGTACAGTGAAGAGAGGGAAGGGTGTGTGTAGAGGTGATGAACCTGCTGGTACCTAATGGTCCAGTTAACACAACAGAAAAGAAAAAGATAAACCACATGTGGGGATCAAACCTGCAAACTAGGAAGTTATAACACATGCCTCTAACCACTACCCCAAACAGCACAATGAGCACAGCACAAAAAAAATACCCCAAAGGGAGGGTGTGTATGGGAACCTGTAATACCCAGTGATGTGGCAAATGGCTGGCAGATACACAGCTGCCACCGTACAAGGATGTGAGCACAGGTGGGCCATGTACATGACCAGCAAATCAGTAGATACAAGTGTCAATGTGATCAAAGAGTGGAGGAGTAGCCTAGTGTTTAGAAAACTGGCTTGGTCACCAAGCAACCAGGGCTCAATTCACACTAGCACTCCATGTGGCCTTGGGCAAGTCACGTAACCTTCCATTAGTTTGGAAGAAAGACCTGACAATCTACTTCCAGTGACACTGACAAGAAAACCCTGGAGTCTCTGGGTCACAAGGAGTCAGGACTGACTCAAAGGCACACATTGTATTGCAAGTTTGTCACCATGATCAAGCAGCAGCAGAGACAAATGTATATCAAACACATATGTTTATTTGGGTTCATCTTCACAGATAGTGTAGATCCCGCCATCATAATATCAAGGTGAGTGGATCCAAGGTGAAAGACAGAAAGGTCACTGGACCGTCTACAAATGAGGGGCAGGAGACATAATGTGCAGCACTATGCATTAGGCCCTCACCCCCACATGCTGACGCACGCCTCAAATGTGTTACTCACATATGAGTGCATGTAGACAGTAGGCGGTGCATGATGAGGGACCAACACACATCAATCCTGATCTGTTCCCTAAAATATATCTATCTAGCAACACAGGAGGCACACAAATGAAAACAGCATATGTTGTTGAAACGTTGTAACTTTAGAACCACAAATTGAAAATAATGTTACAGTTATCACATAATGCCTGATATAGGAATCCAAGGTGCAACAATGTAACCCTAAACAATCATCAAATGAACAATGAGGATATGCTAACAGGTAGCAGAGGCACATGAACACAGACAGAATTCAAATTAAAACTACCTGCAGAAACATGCAGAGATAACACCATGCAGGAGGTCCCCCTGCACCGGTTGGTGTGTAGACAGTGTCTGTACACAGATATCACCGTACATGGAATGCACAATTGAAGGAAGACAACGGACACTCATACTGCGACACTCCAAATATAACGTGGCAATGTGAGTGTCGTCACCTCAGGGGATAAATAGGACTGTGCAGACATGCAATGCAAGGTTTGTAAATCAATGCAGAGCGGCACATCTGTACAGTAAACAAACACAAGAAACAGTATATAGAGAGAGAAATTAAGGGCAAACATGTTACAGTAAACCACACAGAAGCCATATTGCCACGTGCTGTGTTTTCCCAATATAGTCAGTCATATGCACATGCACCATTGATATTTCAACATGATTCAGTGATGGGGGAACAAACGGAGCAAGAGACGAAAGTAGGTTTGGACCAGACTGCTTTATTGAAGAATATCCCTACGCGTTTCGGCTTACGCCTTCTTCGGGGGACATACAGCTACCATGGATAAAACAAACAATGTTATAATAATGGACATATATAACATCAAATCCAATAAATAATGTGAGGTATAAATAAGAACAAATAAATAAATATATATATAGAAAATATATTAAGACAATAAAATGACTAATATATTATGTGTGAAAAAATGTAACATTTAAACCAACCAGAGGAACAAACAGAGGGTGAAAAATCAATAAAACAAAATATATAATGGCAATAAAGTTAAAAACAAATGAACTACATCTTACTGAATAAATTAAAACAACGAGGGCCGAGACAGAGGACTAAGATATTGTGAAAAGCAAATTAAATTAGAACTAGTTGATAATCCACATGAATACAATTCTGTACATGTATACATATAAATAACAGAAGTAAAAATATGTATTGAACAAATAAATAAAAATAAAAATAATAATGATGAACAATTAAATAAATATATAAAATATATATATAAAATATATAAAAAAAAAAATATATATACATAAATAAATATAATAAAATAAATGGTGACATACCAGTGTTGTACAGGTTGAGATGTCTCATAAAGACAATTGGGTAAAAAAGCACTATGTATTGATAGCGCCGTAATTGATGAGGTTGTCTCTTAAGGACAATTGAGTCGTAGCACTATGTAATAGCTATAAAAGGAAAAACTATATAATCACTCATTAGACCAAATAATACATGAAAAGCCAAACATCAAATGTACCAAAAATAATAAATAATTAAGTAATCCATAAAAATGGATAAAATGGGTAATAAAATTAATAATGATAAAAATATTGATAATAATGATAAATATATCTATAAATAAGATAATGTTGGAATACTTAATTCTAAGTTTGTGAATCGTGAGATGTTGGATAAACTTAAAACGTACCATCAAAATAAAATACTTGTATAACAATAATATATTAAAAATATATTTAAAAATATACTTAAAAATATGTATTATAAAAAATACAACAATGAATACAGAGAAATAATAAAATGATAATAAATATATATATATTAATATTAAATGTAAAATTAAAAGAAAGAGAAGAACTCTACATGAATGAATCTATAAACAGAACATGTATTCGGCAAAGAGGACCAAGATAATGGTATAATCAGCTGCGAATATATGGTGAATATAAATCTTGTGTTAACACTAGGGAGGAAGGAGGGATTCCAATGATCAAAATGGAAGTATCACCATGAGAGGGAAGCACGGAGGGGAAATATATTCTGTCAAAGGGTAAAAGTGCTGAATGTGGGAAATGAGTTTAAAGCAGTAAATTACCATAGCGACATATTCTATTATTGTATGTGCTTGTGAGTTAAAGGGTATGCATGAGGAAGTGTTCTATATGCTAGTTACATCAATATAGGTTGAATTGATTCTATGCGTATTTATTAAATGCAGTTGACATTTAACCAAAAAGCTTTATTGAAGAATATCCCTACCTAACAAGATTATAGTCTCATGATGAACTAAGTAAAAATGTTGTATGTAATATAATAATAAATTAGAGTGGACTATAATATAATAAAAACATGAATAAATGAAAACAATATTAATCAAAGAGAACTATAAATAAACCGATCCATAAAAAGCATTCATATATTATGTCGATTGAAGCTGCAAGGGAAACTACAGAGCATAATGAAATAAACTGCTAAAATGTAGTGAGTCAACAACTTTATAATTCGTAAAAGGACAGGGGGAGTTAGATGGTATCAATGCGCTTTCACTGCGGAGGGGAAAATCCTAAGGAAGAAGAGATTATCGCGAAATAATTAAGCCATACAAGATGTCATTGAAATGCTGAATGTTTAGCATAAGTTGGAACAGTAAACTAGCATAATGACATATATTGCCGTGGTGTATACATTGGCAAACAAAGGAATGTACACATGGAGGTCTTCTATATGCTAATGCATAAAATTTAATCGCTAAACTGATTTTCACGAATAGATATAAAGAAAAGTATTGGCGTGGGTAGTGGATAGTGAGTGAATGATTTACCTCGTATTGTAAGCACATGAGTGAAGACCATGACCTGATAAATAGGACAGAGTGAATCGGAGTATACGGAACGGAATAAAAGTATTGAGCTAAAAGATAAGGATAATACGCTGATGACATCCTCCTTTACATGCCATTCTTGATAGACCAACCAGTGCTCTCCCCAATAATTAATTGCTTCGAAGCAGTAACAGATTGGCTATTATCCCAGAATTTACGGATCAATCACAGCAAAACGGATGTCCTATTTGTCACGAGGAACCTCAAATTCACACCCCCTTCATCTCTACGAGTCAACAATGTAGAGTTGAAATCCAAATCCACAATTCGTTACCTCGGCATCACCCTGGACCAGCACCTGAACATGACAACGCATATAAAAAACATCACAAAGGCAATATACCATAAGATCAGAACTCTACGTCACCTCCGACACTTACTGGACTTCACAGACTACCGAACAACCTTTCAGGCTCTAGTCCTTCCACATGTTGATTTCGCGAATATTATTCTTCATGGCCTTCCACAGTCGACCTTAAACCCGCTCCGCTTAGCCTTGAATGCAGCCGCAAGAGTCCTCTCCGGATCATCAAGATCCGACCACATAACACCCATCATGAAGGATTTACATTGGCTACCTCTTCACGCCAGGATCCAATACAAATCACTGGTTCTTACCTTCAAAGCCCTAAATAACTACCCCCCTACGCCAATCAGCACGCTAATCCATGGCACCCTAGAAAATAGAAGCAGAAGATCTACTGCACGGAACACGTTAGCAGTCCCCAACCTAATGACTAAATGCACAAAAGCTACCTCCAACAGAGCCTTCTCCTTATTTGCCCCTTTAAACTGGAATGCACTCCCCCATGAAATCCGTGGAATAAAAAGCATCATACTATTCAGAAAAACTTTAAAACTCCACCTATTCACAAAATATTACTCAGAAACCTCCAGTGATAGAAGCACATCCAACAACCTGCAAACCTCCCCCATATACCTGCCGCCCCTGCACGTCATCTCCTCAGATAATGGTTAGCTTCACAAAACTAATGCAACACCCATTTACATTAAAGTATTGTACATAGTTTGAGTTTAATATGTATTTAGTTCCCCTGGTTTCCTTCCCATGTTCAATTTCCTGTTCTTTGTAAACTCAATGTTGTTTGTATACATTGTAGTATGCTTGTTTGATGTACACCGCGCTGATTTTAATAGCGCGGTATAGAAGCAAATGTTAAATAAATAAATAAATAAAATAAATAATATAAGCGAAATGAAAGATGACTCAGCAGGACCCGAACTGAAACCACAACAAAGATATAAATATGTATCTTACTTACTGTTGAGGCGGGCAAATGTAAACATAGAATATAGCCAAAAGGGAAGATTCCAAAAGACCAACGTGTCGAATCTTGTACACAATAGCATCAGGAGCTACAACTGTGTGACAGTTATTTTATAGACGCCAAGTTTCGCGCCTTTTTTTAGGAAAGACATCACAATTGGGCGGAGCTTAGAGAGAGTTAGTGCAACAACTATATAAAAAAGAAATTTTGTATGTTTTGGGAAATTGTATCATCAACTAATGTGTGTTATAGAGTATCAGTTTCTGCTGTGTGTGTAAAAATGAACTATAAAATAAAATAGTCAAGACTGTTAAGAACAATAAATTAGATGCAGATAACATTGTAAAAATATCATGAGATGATAAACTGAGCAAGTAGTAAAGCTGGTGATGAAGCTGAAGATAATTGAATATACATTAAAAAAGAAAAGAAATTGAAAGTGGAAGACTGTAAAAATATATAAAAATGTATATATGATTGAATATATAATATAAGAAGAAACAAAGAGAATGATGAATGAAAGATTAACAACCATATTAAATCCTATGTACAAGAAAATATGGAACAAATTGTAATAAAATAAATAAATACAAAAGGTTCTTAAATAACAGTGCAAGTATGAATCCATTATTAAAATTGATATTTATAAAAGTATAGTTATGAGGGGAATGATTCTGAAAAATATTAATGTAAAAAGACTGAGAGATCACTCTCCTGATTGAGTCCAAATGGATGTAAACTGTTAAAATTATAAATAAACCGTTGTTCCAACTTAAGTAAAGTGAGGTTGATATCACCACCGCGCCAGTGTGGTATAGCAGTTTTGATCACCAAAAACTTGAGATCGCTGACAGTATGTCCCTTCTCTACCCAATGTGAAACCAATGGTTTATCTGTAAGTTGTCTTTGAATATTGCTCCTATGTTCTATAATGCGTGTTCTAATTTGACGCAAGGTTTTACCTATGTAAATCATGTCACAGGGACATCGGATTAAATAGATTACATTGGCAGTTTTGCAATTAGAATAATGATTAATGGTAATTTTGTGGCCAGTAGAATTATGTGTAAAACTATTTTTTTACGGTGATAGCATGAAGGCAAATGGAACAATTTCCACAGCTATAGTGGCCTCTGACCTTAGGAACGGTTCTGGGAACAGTCAGGGCAGAGGGAACCAGAAAATGACTAAGATTGGGAGCACGTTTATATGAAACCATGAGTTGTTTGGATTCAAAGGCTGGTAAGGAAGCGATTAAATCCCATTCTTGTTTTAATATGTCAGTGATGGATTTAGAAAGTGATGAAAAAGTAAGAGGACAAGTCACTCTGTCCAAATGGGGACGTACTGTATTCTTTAAGAGTGTGGAACGGTTTGTGCCGGATGCTCGCTGGTATGCTTTATAAATGCATTTATTTGGATATCCACGCTGTTCAAACCGCTGGTATAAATCAGTGGCATGTTTTTCAAAATCGGTGTTATTGGTGCATATACGTCTGATTCTAAGAAATTGACTGACTGGTAAGTTCTGCTTGAAGGAAGTGTTGTGGCAACTGTCATAAGTAAGAAAAGTATTCCTGTCTGTTGGTTTTCTATATAAATCAGTAATAAAGCCTTTGTCGGACTTCTTAATCATAATGTCCAGATACGGTATAGAATCCAAACTATAAGTGCCCTCAAATTGCAAATGTACATCTAAGGTATTGAGCCAGAGATGGAAAGAATGTAGAGTGTGTTCAGGGCCGTCCCAGATGACAAGGACGTCATCGATGTATCGTTTCCAAAGACGAATATGTTTCTTATACGGATGAAATGTTAGGAACTTGCTTTCAAACTCTGATACATAAAGATTAGCCACATCAGGGGCCATGGGCGAGCCCATGACTACCCCTTTAACCTGTTTGTAAAAGATGCCTTTAAAAATAAAGAAATTTTCTTGCATAACAAGAGAGGCCAACTGGGTAAGAAAAAATGTGGGGACGCGAACTGGTTTTGGTCTTTGAATCAATGTATTTGCTATTACTTCCAAAGCTGCTTCTTGTGGGATGTTTGTGTATAGGGAGTTGATATCTAAGGTTAGTAAGATGAGTTCATTGTGATATCCTTCAAAATCTTTAAGGATATTGATAATGTGGGTAGAGTCCTTGACGTAGGACGGAACCAATGAAACAAATGGACGTAAAAACAAATCTAGGAATTTGGACAGGGGTTCGAGCAATGAGCCATTCGCCGAAACAATTGGACGTCCGGGGGGATTTTGCATGGATTTATGGATTTTTGGAAGCATATAAATTGTGGGTGTGATAGGATGAGCGACTGTATATATTTTCTATATATATATATTTATTTATTTGTTCTTATTTATACCTCACATTATTTATTGGATTTGATGTTATATATGTCCATTATTATAACATTGTTTGTTTTATCCATGGTAGCTGTATGTCCCCCGAAGAAGGCGTAAGCCGAAACGCGTAGGGATATTCTTCAATAAAGCAGTCTGGTCCAAACCTACTTTCGTCTCTTGCTCCGTTTGTTCCCTTGTGCTTCTGCAAGAGTTACGCTCCTTCTCTGTATCTCGTATCTCGTGGAGCCATGTTCTCTCCGTGGCAAGGAGTTTTGAGCTATAAAGAAGAAGATTTGAAAGGACTAGTCTCTGAGGACCCCTTCTGCACAGAAGAAGAATCGGTCCCCAATTTAGAAGATGAATGGAGAGAACTGGTTTGGTTGACGCAAAAGTATGTAAGGGAAGAATTGCATGCAGCTTCCCTGCTTGAATATTGCAGAAGGAAGACCATTCCAAGAGGACTTAGGGTGCAGAAGGCACCTGGAATGTTTAAAGAAGACGATGTTTTTATGTCCAATTGGATTAAGATTTTAAATAAATGTTCCTTGGATCTTATGATCCTTTTAATTAATACCTCCAAACGAAGGGCCGAGACACTTAAACCGCAAATAGACTCTAAGATAGATAATCTTAAGAAAAAAGATCCACAGTTCGATTTAGAGAAAAGCAACTTTGATAAAAATAACCTTGAATACAGACAATCTATTAAAGAAGCTAAAATTAACAAACTCAAGAGAGATGATGATGACTATAAACAGAACACTGTATATTACTGGACCTACAGCAAATTGGACCACAAAGATAGAAAAAGCAGTACGTCCTTCAGAAGACCATACAAACCATCTAAACCATATCATACTTCTAGATCACCCCGTAATAATTCAAAGATTAACATTAAAGATAAATATCCATATAGACGCAGGTCCCCCTCAGCCACTCCAGAAAAAGAAAGGAGTAATAAAAGATCACGTCACCATTCAAATGATCATATAGACACATCAGCTCCCCTTTTCCCTACACAACCACGCTCTCCAGTATCTCATCCCTCTAGGCCCAAATACAAGCGGGATTTTCAAATGGACTCTCTTTGGGCCAAAGGAAGAAGAGACGCTCTTCCAAGATCCCCACCACTACGTCCACCACGAAACAGGTATCAACAGTCCAGACAGTTTTCACCGCAGGAAAGAAGACACAGTCAGGGTATGATGGCAAAAAGGAACCTAGATTGGGATTTATGAACTCAGTTATTAACCTATCTTCATATCCATTAACAGAACTCGAACTTCAGGTTCTCAATAAGGGCTTATCATTCGTTCCTACCAAACGTCATGATAATTTTCTAACACACATAGAACTTTACAAGTTCTTCCGCAAACTTAAAATAATAGATTACACAGGTACACTAAAAAAAATTTTTTTTAAACTGCCTCTAATGTTTCGATTGATTTTTACGTTTTTTGTTGCGCTGAATCCAAATCTGGTAACCAATTTGCTCCATCACGTACAGATTTTTTGCTACATTGGGTTAGCAGTTTGAGGTGAACGTTTCAGATTGAGTGCGATCGAGATAAAGGTTTCTTGGATGAATTCTTTATACTAATTGTTTAGTAGTTATTCAAATAAGAATAAAGAAATTGCAACAAGGCAGCACATAAGAATAGAGTAATGTCAACAAAACACACTGTGATGGTAGCAAAATTGTCTGCACTTAAAACAGCCACATACATGTGCACAAACATTGAGCATATAAGAGCGAGGTTAGACACAAAGCAAAGCAAAGAAATGTGCAAAAAATGTTGTACAGGTATGTATGTAAGAATAGAAAACGCAAACCGCACCATTGCAATACATGAAGACAAACACCCGATGGTGTGAAAATAAAATTCTAATAAATGAGATCCGACACTGTGGTAATAACTAGCAAATTTTTATTTCAAAGTTTAGTAAAAACACGATATTTGTCAACACAGTTTAGATTTTAAAGTCATTCTTGGGTCAATCAATCTCCTGGTGGGCCCGTTTCTTCTTCCCCCGAATGCTTCCCTTGGTGCGCTGCTTGGCGTATTTTTCATCTGGGGTTTCCCGCAGCAGCAACCAGCAGAAATCAGCCATCATAGTGGTGTTCCATCTTCCTTGGTACCTTCTCTCTGCGTCCTTGATGTCCTGGTGAAACCTTTCACCTTGTTCTTCACTGTACGCCCCCAAGTTTTCGGGAAAGTAGTTCACATGGGAGTGCAAGAAATGGACTTTCAGGCTCATGTTACAGCCTTGTTCTTTGAAGGCATTGATCATCCTGGCAACAATATCCTTATAGTTCTCATCCCGCCTGTTCCCCAAGAATTTGAGAACAACATCCTTGAAGGAATCCCAGGCTTCTTTTTCCTTCTCAGACATCGTTTCAGCGAATGCTCCATCTGAAATGAGTTTCCTTATATCAGGGCCAACAAACACTCCTTCCTTTAGCTTTGCTTCAGAAAGTCGGGGGAACTTTGAGCAAAGGTACCGAAAGCACTCACCATCTTTTGGAAGGGACTTGATGAATTGCTTAATGAGACCCAACTTAATGTGCAGAGGTGGTAATAGAATTTTATCACGAGGTACCAAGCTCTCATGAAGAACATTTTTCTCACCGGGTCTCAAATACTCCCGAATTGGCCAGTCTTTTTTCCCCCAGTGTAGGTCGCGGGCCCGGCTATCCCACAAGCAAAGGAAGCAGGGATATTTGGTGAAACCGGATTGCTGCCCTAATAGCATGGATAGAATTTTAAAGTCTCCACAAATCATCCACTTATGCTCATCATAACGAATCTTCTGAAGAATCAGGGCCAAATTCTCGTATTTTTCTTGGAGAATAACAGAGTGAGCAATAGGAACTGAAGCGAATGTGTTGCCATTATGAAGAAGAACACCTTTTATGCTGTCTTTTGACGAATCAATGAACAGCCGCCATTCAGCAGGATCATACTTGAGTTTAAACTTTTCCATCACTCCGTATATATCGTTGCAAAATACCAAATCTTCCTCTTTGCTGAAATACTTCAAAAATTGTGTCTCGCGGTTGCGGTACCAATAAAAAGTTGTTCCTGGTGACAATAGATTTTTCTGTTTAAGCCGAGAACCTAGCAGTTTGGCAGCATCTTTTGGGAGTCCTAAATCCCGGACTAAATCATTCAATTCAGCTTGAGAGAAAAGTTCAGGTTTCGGATCTGGTTCAGTTTCAAACTCGGAAGTACTGGACTCATCGGGAAAAGCCATCTGATGAGTCTCATCATGATCAGAACCGTCCACACAAATATGATCCAAAGATTTTGGTGGTTCAGGCACAGGTACTTCGTTGCTATGAGGCATAGGCCTAATTGCTGAGGGAAGATTGGGGTAACTTATTACGTTCTTATTTTTTAAGTTGTATCCCTTCACAATGCAAGAGCAAAAATAGCAGTCACTGCTGTGGTCTCTTTGTTCACGCCACATCATAGGTATTCCGAAACGAAATGCTTGTTTTTTACCTTTCATCCATAAGCGTAGATCTTCCTCACATGTCTTGCACACTTTGTGAGGAGCCCACGGTTTGTCTTGATCGCCTAACTTCAAACCGAAATAGGCGAAATATACTTTTTTAATAAATGCAGAAATGTTCCTCTGCCGCTTTTTCACGGTATATTCCCCACAAATAAAACAAAAACTGTCCGGAGAGTTGACGCAACCTCTGGCTCTGTGAGCCATCACAAATACACAGCACTGCAAAGTACAACTGTAGTGAACCACTTCGGAATAAAGCTGGATTACGACTGAGCAAACAAAAGGTAATAATGAACTTGCAAGAAACTGAAATTTGACAGGAACGTTCATGTCGCAACCACCGTGTTTGAGCGAGCGAACGAGGCGAGGCGAACAGGAAAGAACATGCGCCAGCGCGAGTACTGGATTTAGCCCCCCGCCTCCCAATTGTCCTGTTAATGTATAAAATGAATACAAAACACTCTAAAATATCATGAGGGAGTGTTTCTAGTTAGTTAACCATTACAACCTCTATTTTGGGCCAAGAAAATAAACTGCAGTCGGCTAAAAAGAAATTATGTGAACATTCCTTATATGGGTAAGAAATCTAATTTTGCAAGAAAACGTGATGTGATGGAACATTTTGGCTATTTTTCCTGGATTCAGCACCCCAAAATCTATAGGAATCAGTTGCAAAACTGGAGGCAGTTTTTTGGTAGTGTACCTGTGTTATTTTGCCAGAAATCCTGCCCTTTCCTTAGATGTTTCCGTTGTTAAAAAACCATCTACTTGGATTCCTCCGTTACCTCCAGATCCCATGATTACGGCATATGAAAACATGGTTCTCACCAGAGTTAAAGCACTATATAAAACCAAACAGAAAAAGTCATATTACAATCTCTCAGCGCCTCTAAAATCCGCATTACACAGTCTTCAATCTAATTCTTCTATAGTAATTAAACCTGCAGATAAAGGTGGTGCCATTGTTGTCCAGGATAGAGTTTCTTATGTTACAGAAGTTAAACGTCAATTAGATGATACTACATTTTACCAAAAGATTTTTGATGATCCCACTAATACATTACAACAAAAAATAGATAATTTGTTATATATTGGAAAGGAAGCTGGTTATCTAACAACTAAGGAAATATCTTTTTTGACAGTCACTCATCCTATCACACCCACAATTTATATGCTTCCAAAAATCCATAAATCCATGCAAAATCCCCCCGGACGTCCAATTGTTTCGGCGAATGGCTCATTGCTCGAACCCCTGTCCAAATTCCTAGATTTGTTTTTACGTCCATTTGTTTCATTGGTTCCGTCCTACGTCAAGGACTCTACCCACATTATCAATATCCTTAAAGATTTTGAAGGATATCACAATGAACTCATCTTACTAACCTTAGATATCAACTCCCTATACACAAACATCCCACAAGAAGCAGCTTTGGAAGTAATAGCAAATACATTGATTCAAAGACCAAAACCAGTTCGCGTCCCCACATTTTTTCTTACCCAGTTGGCCTCTCTTGTTATGCAAGAAAATTTCTTTATTTTTAAAGGCATCTTTTTACAAACAGGTTAAAGGGGTAGCCATGGGCTCGCCCATGTCCCCCGATGTGGCTAATCTTTATGTATCAGAGTTTGAAAGCAAGTTCCTAACATTTCATCCGTATAAGAAACATATTCGTCTTTGGAAACGATACATCGATGATGTCCTTGTCATCTGGGACGGCCCTGAACACACTCTACATTCTTTCCATCTCTGGCTCAATACCTTAGATGTACATTTGCAATTTGAGGGCACTTATAGTTTGGATTCTATACCGTATCTGGACATTATGATTAAGAAGTCCGACAAAGGCTTTATTACTGATTTATATAGAAAACCAACAGACAGGAATACTTTTCTTACTTATGACAGTTGCCACAACACTTCCTTCAAGCAGAACTTACCAGTCAGTCAATTTCTTAGAATCAGACGTATATGCACCAATAACACCGATTTTGAAAAACATGCCACTGATTTATACCAGCGGTTTGAACAGCGTGGATATCCAAATAAATGCATTTATAAAGCATACCAGCGAGCATCCGGCACAAACCGTTCCACACGCTTAAAGAATACAGTACGTCCCCATTTGGACAGAGTGACTTGTCCTCTTACTTTTTCATCACTTTCTAAATCCATCACTGACATATTAAAACAAGAATGGGATTTAATCGCTTCCTTACCAGCCTTTGAATCCAAACAACTCATGGTTTTCATATAAACGTGCTCCCACTCTTAGTCATTGTCTGGTTCCCTCTGCCCTGACTGTTCCCAGAACCGTTCCTAAGGTCAGTGGCCACTATAGCTGTGGAAATTGTTCCAGTTGCCGTCATGCTATCACCGTAAAAATAGTTTTACACATAATTCTACTGGCCACAAAATTACCATTAATCATTATTCTAATTGCAAAACTGCCAATGTAATCTATTTAATCCGATGTCCCTGTGACATGATTTACATAGGTAAAACCTTGCGTTAAATTAGAACACGCATTATAGAACATAGGAGCAATATTCAAAGACAACTTACAGATAAACCATTGGTTTCACATTGGGTAGAGAAGGGACATACTGTCAGCGATCTCAAGTTTTTGGTGATCAAAACTGCTATACCACACTGGCGCGGTGGTGATATCAACCTCACTTTACTTAAGTTGGAACAACGGTTTATTTATAATTTTAACAGTTTACATCCATTTGGACTCAATCAGGAGAGTGATCTCTCAGTCTTTTTACATTAATATTTTTCAGAACCATTCCCCTCATAACTATACTTTTATAAATATCAATTTTAATAATGGATTCATACTTGCACTGTTATTTAAGAACCTTTTGTATTTATTTATTTTATTACAATTTGTTCCATATTTTCTTGTACATAGGATTTAATATGGTTGTTAATCTTTCATTCATCATTCTCTTTGTTTCTTCTTATATTTATATATTCAATCATATATACATTTTTATATATTTTTACAGTCTTCCACTTTCAATTTCTTTTCTTTTTTAATGTATATTCAATTATCTTCAGCTTCATCACCAGCTTTACTACTTGCTCAGTTTATCATTTCATGATATTTTTACAATGTTATCTGCATCTAATTTATTGTTCTTAACAGTCTTGACTATTTTATTTTATAGTTCATTTTTACACACACACAGCAGAAACTGATACTCTATAACACACATTAGTTGATGATACAATTTCCCAAAACATACAAAATTTCTTTTTTATATAGTTGTTGCACTAACTCTCTCTAAGCTCCGCCCAATTGTGACGTCTTTCCTAAAAAAAGGCGCGAAACTTGGCGTCTATAAAATAACTGGTCACACAGTTGTAGCTCCTGATGCTATTGTGTACAAGATTCGACACGTTGGTCTTTTGGAATCTTCCCATTTGGTTATATTCTATGTTTACATTTGCCCGCCTCAACAGTAAGTAAGATACATATTTATATCTTTGTTGTGGTTTCAGTTCGGGTCCTGCTGAGTCATCTTTCATTTCGCTTATATTATCCTTATCTTTTAGCTCAATACTTTTATTCCGTTCCGTATACTCCGATTCACTCTGTCCTATTTATCAGGTCATGGTCTTCACTCATGTGCTTACAATACGAGGTAACTCATTCACTCACTATCCACTACCCATGCCAATACTTTTCTTTATATCTATTCGTGAAAATCAGTTTAGCGATTAAATTTTATGCATTAGCATATAGAAGACCTCCATGTGTACATTCCTTTGTTTGCCAATGTATACACCACGGCAATATATGTCATTATGCTAGTTTACTGTTCCAACTTATACTAAACATTCAGCATTTCAATGACATCTTGTATGGCTTAATTATTTCGCGATAATCTCTTCTTCCTTAGGATTTTCCCCTCCGCAGTGAAAGCGCATTGATACCATCTAACTCCCCCTGTCCTTTTACGAATTATAAAGTTGTTGACTCACTACATTTTAGCAGTTTATTTCATTATGCTCTGTAGTTTCCCTTGCAGCTTCAATCGACAAATATATGAATGCTTTTTATGGATCGGTTTATTTATAGTTCTCTTTGATTAATATTGTTTTCATTTATTCATGTTTTTATTATATTATAGTCCACTCTAATTTATTATTATATTACATACAACATTTTTACTTAGTTCATCATGAGACTATAATCTTGTTAGGTAGGGATATTCTTCAATAAAGCTTTTTGGTTAAATGTCAACTGCATTTAATAAATACGCATAGAATCAATTCAACCTATATTGATGTAACTAGCATATAGAACACTTCCTCATGCATACCCTTTAACTCACAAGCACATACAATAATAGAATATGTCGCTATGGTAATTTACTGCTTTAAACTCATTTCCCACATTCAGCACTTTTACCCTTTGACAGAATATATTTCCCCTCCGTGCTTCCCTCTCATGGTGATACTTCCATTTTGATCATTGGAATCCCTCCTTCCTCCCTAGTGTTAACACAAGATTTATATTCACCATATATTCGTAGCTGATTATACCATTATCTTGGTCCTCTTTGCAGAATACATGTTCTATTTATAGATTCATTCATGTAGAGTTCTTCTCTTTCTTTTAATTTTACATTTAATATTAATATATATATATATATTTATTATCATTTTATTATTTCTCTGTATTCATTGTTGTATTTTTTATAATACATATTTTTAAGTATATTTTTAAATATATTTTTAATATATTATTGTTATACAAGTATTTTATTTTGATGGTACATTTTAAGTTTATCCAACATCTCACGATTCACAAACTTACAGGCATGTTTACTAAAGTCCGCAAAATAGCGCTTCGCAAAATAGCGCACGGCAACGCAGCACTGAAACGCGCAGAAACGCGTTTAAACACCCCGCACACGTGCGTGTCACTCCCGCACAGGTACGCGGCTCACTAACGGGCCCCGTACAAGTGCGTGGCCGCAAATGTCCGATAGAGGCGTAGAACGGCGAAAGGAGGGCGGAGGAAGGCTCCGGAGGGGCGGAGGGACGGGGTCAATGGGTGGAGAGTGGGAGGGGAGAGGCTCCCCGCACGGTATCGGGCCCGAATTTGCATGTGAAAACTACCGCGAGTGAAATACTCGCGCTAGAAAGCATTTAAAGGGAAGAGAAACCATTTCCGTCAGCAATGTACAGGAAACCCGGGGAAACCTGCAAAACGTCAGCAATGTGATCCATGTGTACAGCACAAAACTGCAATTTAAAATAAAAAATGAGCAGCACAAAAATATGATAAAGATTATGTCAGCTGTGGAACAGTTATAGAAATGTTGAAAAATAAAATACACACCCAGGAAAGCACAAAATAAAAATTTACCTCTGGAAAGGTGTTGGGAGCGGAGAGTGTTCCAAAAAGCAGGCGTTTACTTTGCAGATGTCCCGTTAGTGTATGCAATGGTTGGCCATTAATATCACTGTTGCCTTGCTTGTGTATATGTTTTTCCCCATTGTTCTGTGGCCCTTCGTGTGTTTTATTTTCACGTTTGTCCTGACAGTGGTTGAAGGAGCCCACAGTAAATATGCGCACAGCAGGGTTTGTGACATCATCCTGCTAGGTGTACTATCTCCAGGGAGTGCACAGTCTGTGTGGTGCAGCAGACAGATACAGTACCTCAAAGACCAGAGGTTCAAATCCCAGATGGTACATTTGCCAGACCAGTTTGTAAATTTTATCCATCACGAAACAAAGATGGCACAGACACCCCTGTATTGCAGGGAACATAAGCATGTTGAAAAAACCTATATGTTAACCAACACCGCACACACCCCACAACAATGGTCCTCACTTACAGCAAAATCCCCCACATGCATTACTGTAATGCCAGAATGCAATCAGGTAATTTTTAGAGTTTTCTGAGAGAAGGACATGCCACCATGTTTGCAGACGAGTACATGTGGTGCAGGAGGCAGTGGCTGCCATCCCCAGAGAACAGTGACCTAGCCATGTGTTGTCTGTCACCGTGCACTGCAACAGACAGGCCCTGCTGTATGCACAGTCATGAGCCTCCCAGGGAAATCACCCAATCTGTGACTAGACAGTGGTGCAAAGCACACAGACAGTGCATGCAAGAACAGAAGGTCACAGGTTCAAAGCCTAGTTGGGCCCACTGCTAATCCTGCACATATATTTTTTTTCCCACCACCAACACATAAAGTGAAGACACTCAGTGATGGCAGAGTAAATAATCATGTTTCCAAAACCAGTGTTTTACCTAACACCGTGCCCCCCCCCCCCAAAATGGGCATTAGGTACAGGCAAGTCCTCACAACTCAGTCCTGGAGTGGCACAATGCAATGAAGCTATATGTGTTTTTCCAGATAACGACATGTCGTCATGTTGTGCGAGGTGTACAAGTGATGGAGGGGGCAATGGCAGCAAGCCACAACAGACAGTGCCTTAGGTGTGTGTAGGCTGGCCCTGGCCACCACACCAGACAGCCTATATTGGATGTACAGCCATGGATTCCCCAGGGAATGCAGCCATGATGTGGCAAAACCGTGGTCCAGTGCACACAGTCAGTGTTTACACGAACAGAAGGTCAGAGGTTCAAATTTTGTCTGTGCTTCCTGCCAAACGAGCCCCCAGAATGGAACCACTTTGGAACATGGCATGTAAGACAGAACCTTTGTGGCAGATAATCCAGATATTGTGATATAAATTATTTCTTTGGTTTCCCTTCAACACCACACACCAAATAAACATGTGCATCCTCTACAGTAGATTCCAAGAAATGCACTTCTGGAGGGTCACTGATTGTGCATCTGCTGTGCATGTGCCAATATAAGGCAATGTGAGCATGGTGATGGCAGGGGAACTGTTGGCAGCTGTGCACATCACACCAAGGCCTGGTCTGTATTAAGTGGGCGCTGTGCACTGCAAGTGACAGGGTCTGTCTGAGAAACAGCCATGTATTTTCCTGGGAATGCACTGCCCCTGTGTCAAGATGGTGGTGCAAAGCACACAGGCAGTGACTACAGGAGCAGAAAGTCACATGTTTCAAATCTCATGTGTCTGCTCAGCCAACACAGTCCCCTCAATTGTCACACCATGCAAGTATTTAGAAAAATAAAAGATCCTGTAGTGCAGATAATGCCACATGTGTAAAACCTCTATATTTTACATTAAAGTGTACAGAAATTAGAAACATCTGTATTACATAGAGCAGATTCCCCAAATGCAGTCCTGGAGTGTCACAAATCATTTACATCTTATGAAGTGGGAAATAAAGATGTGTCTCTCCATGTCCATATGCTGCTCCATGGTTTGCAGATGTATCTCATGCATATTCCTGAGGCACAGTTGCAAAACATGATCAGTGTGTGGGGCAACACGACTGGAGTTGGGGACCTCAGGCTGAGAGTATCAACCAACAGGAGCATAAATGTGCAGAGCCACAGGCTCCATTAACCAAACACTACTGGACAGTCATGATATTGGCCCTTCTGTACATCTCAAATAACTAGTACGTGCACACCGTAGCACTGTCACCATAAACCATGAAAAACAGTAAACATATATCAACGTGTAGATGTGAAAGGTTACATAGATCAATGCCAACGTCAAGCACAATATGGTTAGTGAGCATTAGAACACCAATATGTCAGATGTTTGGGAAGTGTGTCTCAGGTCAGGTGCATGACAATGTTCACCACCCTGTGTTGTGACACCAACAGTATGCCATACCATTGCCATGCCTGTACTGGGTCCAGGACTGCTCAGATGTCCGAGACTGCAAAAGCAAGCTATATTGGCACAGTGATGGCATAGGGTGTGAATGTGTGCCTGTCCATCCAGTGTGTGATTTGTTAAACATATTACTCAGCGCACAATGTTTGCTCTGTGTCCATTGTTAGCTTGTCTATGTGCATAATGAGGAGCAAGGTATTGTGGGCATACCTCAGACAGGCTGCCTTTGCCATGATGCATGAGGATAGATCATTAGTCAATGTATTGGACATTGTAGTGTGCACCATCAGCAACATGGACATGGTAGCCCCTGCATGTCTTGCTCGAAGTTCAATTTCACCCTAACTGAGCAGTTAGCATGACATGGCTAGGTCAGCCATAGTGTAATCCACATCTTCTACAAGTGATATGTATGGGTTTCCTTTTGGGGCCCAATCACTAGCTTAGCTGCTTTGTGGGTGTGCAGACATCCCAGTTTGTGGTCCACACCTATTCACCAGTAATATGCACTATGGATGAGCTAGCAGTTTGCTGCCACCTAGTATGTACAAGGCTGCCACACCTAGAAGGGTGCAGTGTTTGTGCTTTTGAGGCTGGTGAATGTGCGTTTTGGTGGTCTGCTGAGCATTTCCAGGCCTACTGTGTGGTCTGGATGTTCACATAAATGCATGTACCCTCTTAGCTGGTGTCACTCCATCAGCTGTAGGCAGGTTTACATTTTCCTCAAGCACCACCATTGTAGTGAAGGTGGATGTGTTTCTGGGTGATCATGAGATGTATTGCTCAGTTTTGGTGTTGTTGTAAAATAATCTGTCTATGTATTTCAAACAACTTCTTCCCCCCTTTACTAAACTAACCTAATTAATGTGTTGCTGTGTAACACACAGAATATGTACAATGTGTTATCATAAAATGTATAAACCTGACACACAAATAAGAGATGGACACAAGTGTAGTTAGCAATGGATCTAGAAGACCTACCCATCAGACACAGTCACTGATGTGTACACACAACATAGACTAGCTTAGCTTATCTTGTTGCCTTGGACATGGTGTTGTGTCTCCCCTCTCACTCTCAGGGTGAGACCAGGGCCTGCACAATGTGATGCTCAGTATAAGCTCTATGTCATTGATCTACATGCTTATTTAAAAGTATCAGGATGAGTGGGTTCATTGCCCTCATAACACATCTGAATGTTATGTCTGGACTGCTTTTTTGCATGTGCAGTGCATCCTGGGTATCTTTGTTTTGAGCCTATCATTATAAAAAAAGGGAAAAAGTTCATGTGGTGGTCCTCAGTCCCAATGTATGCAGCCAGGGGTGTGTTAGTATAAAGGGCAGTGTTTATCAACCCATTCCTCGGGGAACGCCAGGCCAGTCAGGTTTTCAGGATATCCATTATGAATTGGCATCAGATATATATGCATTAGAGATAGTTTGCCAACGTAACTGGTTTGTGGCCCTCAAGGTCTTGATTTGGAGACCCCGGCCTTACACCTCTGTCATATAAGATTGTCATTCTCCAAGGTACACATGTCCCAGACCTTGAAAGGCTAGATAGAATGTGTCACATTCACCCTTGATTCTCAACAACAACAAAGATTTGTCTAAATGACAATATTTTGGTGGTGTTTAGAAATAAGGAGGAATGTGGAACGTTCTATATACCCTTTTGATGATAGCCCCTGTGATGGCCTTTCTTAACCTGTGTGGATCGGGAGACTATATTAAATGGTGTAAGCACACCCAAAAATATTAGCATGGTGACTGATAGCCCACATTGATGTTTTCTAAGCAGACATTGCTATTTTATCTGCGGTATTGGCAGTCATTCCACTGTGAAAGACATAGCACATGACATCACACAAAAGGCTAAGAACCATTGTGCAGGTGTTGGTAGGTTTAAGTCCAAAATGTGTATACACAATAACAATCTGAAATGTATTGTTTGAGTTTTTAAAAAAAGACACATAGCAGTGTATAATGTGTGTTGCGCATGTGTGCCCTTTTTTGCGACAATTTGTGCATTTGCGTGCCGCAGTTGCACGTGCACTAACGGCAACATGCGCCAGCTGCGTAGGCCACATGCACGTAGTTTGTCACGCACATGGACGCAATACATGTCTGACCTGCGCCACATGAGTGGCGCAGTTGCACGTAAATCGTTGCGCAAGTTGCAATGCGCATGCGCGAGAAGCCCGCTGCGTGCAATCAGGTGATAATATCTGAAAATGGCGCCCAGAGCAAGGAAGCCCTCCTTCACCCTCCGTGAGCTCAGGTACCTGTCTCGCCTCATTGCACCACGCCAGCAGAAACTCTTCCCTGGCACCACCGGGCAGAGGGACAGCTCCAAGGTACTTAGGGCATGGCAACGTCTACAAAGACGTTTCAATAGAGAAGCTGACTACCCAAGGGAGGTAAGTGTATAGGGCCAGGTCTTAAGAATCATATATGTAGCCTGTGCTCATTGCAAATGTCCATGCTGTTGTGTTGAGGTACTATGAGTGAAAACTGTGCAGAAGATGAGAAGACATACCATAATGTATCTGTATCACTTGTGACTGTGTTGTCCTGCACCCTGGTGTGGATGTAAATGGTCAAAGAGGTTAAGATGCTAACCTCGTGACATGTGAGCTGCTGCTGTGGCTGTGCATCAACATACTGTAACTGCGTAATACCTTACATCAGCATATGTAAATATATCCAACAACATATGGATATGGAGTCATTTGTACCTTGAACAAAACACCTTGGGACCAGCACAAGTATATGTGAAACATAACATTAATGGTATGTGACTCACTCAAGTGATATGGGCTCTATTGGTCATGAATTGCAAATCACATGCCTATCTGCATGGCTCCTCAGAGCCCATCACAGTGGGCTTGCTGTCATCCCTGTGCTATTGGTCTGTGTGCTGTCAGACATTGAAAAATTCCTCCCAATGTCCAGGGGTCCAGACAGATCCTCCCAGTAGGCTAACAATCACCCTGGGGTAATGCTTCTGTGTGCCCACCCACTGTCACACATCCACCCTAACACCAGGAGGACAGAGAGACCATCACAGTGGGCTTGCTGTCATCCTTGTGCTATTGGTCTGTGTGTGCTGTCAGACATTTAACTAATCCTCACAATGTTCAGGGGTCCAAACAGATCCTCCCAGTAGGCTAACAATCACCCTGGGGTAATGCTTGTGTGTGCCCACCCACTGTCACACATCCACCCTAACACCAGGAAGACAGAGAGACCATCACAGTGGGCTTGCTGTCATCCTTGTGCTATTGGTCTGTGTGTGCTGTCAGACATTGAAAGAATCCTCCCAATGTCCAGGGGTCCAGACAGATCCTCCCATTAGGCTATAAATCACCATGGGGTAATGCTTGTGTGTGCCCACACACTGTCACACATCCACCCTATCACCAGGAGGACAGAGAGCCCATCACAGTGGGCTTGCTGTCATCCCTGTGATATTGGTCTGTGTGTGCTGTCATACTTTGAAAAAATCCTCCCAATGTCCAGGGGTCCAAACAGATCCTCCCATTAGGCTATAAATCACCCTGGGGTAATGCTTGTGTGTGCCCACACACTGTCACACATCCACCCCATCACCAGGAGGTCAGAGAGACCATCACAGTGGGCTTGCTGTCATCCTTGTGCTATTGGTCTGTGTGTGCTGTCAGACATGTAAATAATCCTCACAATGTTCAGGGGTCCAAACAGATCCTCCCAGTAGGCTAACAATCACCCTGGGGTAATGCTTTTGTGTGCCCACCCACTGTCACACATCCACCCCATCACCAGGAGGTCAGAGAGACCATCACAGTGGGCTTGCTGTCATCCTTGTGCTATTGGTCTGTGTGTGCTGTCAGACATGTAAATAATCCTCACAATGTTCAGGGGTCCAAACAGATCCTCCCAGTAGGCTAACAATCACCCTGGGGTAATGCTTTTGTGTGCCCACCCACTGTCACACATCCACCCTAACACCAGGAGGACAGAGAGACCATCACAGTGGGCTTGCTGTCATCCTTGTGCTATTGGTCTGTGTGTGCTGTCAGACATTGAAAAATTCCTCCCAATGTCCAGGGGTCCAGACAGATCCTCCCATTAGGCTATAAATCACCATGGGGTAATGCTTGTGTGTGCCCACACACTGTCACACATCCACCCTATCACCAGGAGGACAGAGAGCCCATCACAGTGGGCTTGCTGTCATCCCTGTGATATTGGTCTGTGTGTGCTGTCATACTTTGAAAAATTCCTCCCAATGTCCAGGGGTCCAGACAGATCCTCCCAGTAGGCTAAGAATCACCATGGGGTAATGCTTGTGTGTGCCCACACACTGTCACACATCCACCCTATCACCAGGAGGACAGAGAGCCCATCACAGTGGGCTTGCTGTCATCCCTGTGATATTGGTCTGTGTGTGCTGTCATACTTTGAAAAATTCCTCCCAATGTCCAGGGGTCCAGACAGATCCTCCCAGTAGGCTAAGAATCACCATGGGGTAATGCTTGTGTGTGCCCACACACTGTCACACATCCACCCTATCACCAGGAGGACAGAGAGCCCATCACAGTGGGCTTGCTGTCATCCCTGTGATATTGGTCTGTGTGTGCTGTCATACTTTGAAAAAATCCTTCCAATGTCCAGGGGTCCAAACAGATCCTCCCATTAGGCTATAAATCACCCTGGGGTAATGCTTGTGTGTGCCCACCCACTGTCACACATCCACCCCATCACCAGGAGGTCAGAGAGACCATCACAGTGGGCTTGCTGTCATCCTTGTGCTATTGGTCTGTGTGTGCTGTCAGACATGTAAATAATCCTCACAATGTTCAGGGGTCCAAACAGACCCTCCCAGTAGGCTAACAATCACCCTGGGGTAATGCTTTTGTGTGCCCACCCACTGTCACACACCCACCCCATCACCAGGAGGTCAGAGAGACCATCACAGTGGGCTTGCTGTCATCCTTGTGCTATTGGTCTGTGTGTGCTGTCAGACATGTAAATAATCCTCACAATGTTCAGGGGTCCAAACAGATCCTCCCAGTAGGCTAACAATCACCCTGGGGTAATGCTTTTGTGTGCCCACCCACTGTCACACATCCACCCTAACACCAGGAGGACAGAGAGACCATCACAGTGGGCTTGCTGTCATCCTTGTGCTATTGGTCTGTGTGTGCTGTCAGACATTGAAAAATTCCTCCCAATGTCCAGGGGTCCAGACAGATCCTCCCATTAGGCTATAAATCACCATGGGGTAATGCTTGTGTGTGCCCACACACTGTCACACATCCACCCTATCACCAGGAGGACAGAGAGCCCATCACAGTGGGCTTGCTGTCATCCCTGTGATATTGGTCTGTGTGTGCTGTCATACTTTGAAAAATTCCTCCCAATGTCCAGGGGTCCAGACAGATCCTCCCAGTAGGCTAAGAATCACCATGGGGTAATGCTTGTGTGTGCCCACACACTGTCACACATCCACCCTATCACCAGGAGGACAGAGAGCCCATCACAGTGGGCTTGCTGTCATCCCTGTGATATTGGTCTGTGTGTGCTGTCATACTTTGAAAATTTCCTCACAGTGTCCAGGGGTCCAGACAGATCCTCCCAGTAGGCTAAGAATCACCCTGGGGTAATGCTTGTGTGTGCCCACCCACTGTCACACATCCACCCTAACACCAGGAGGACAGAGAGACCATCACAGTGGGCTTGCTGTCATCCCTGTGATTTTGGTCTGTGTGTGCTGTCAAACATTGAAAGAATCCTCCCAATGTCCATGTGTCCAAACAGATCCTCCCAGTAGGCTAACAATCCCCCTGGGGTAATGCTTGTGTGTGCCCACACACTGTCACACATCCACCCTATCACCAGGAGGTCAGAGAGCCCATCACAGTGGGCTTGCTGTCATCCCTGTGATATTGGTCTGTGTGTGCTGTCATACTTTGAAAAAATCCTCCCAATGTCCAGGGGTCCAAACAGATCCTCCCATTAGGCTATAAATCACCCTGGGGTAATGCTTGTGTGTGCCCACACACTGTCACACATCCACCCCATCACCAGGAGGTCAGAGAGACCATCACAGTGGGCTTGCTGTCATCCTTGTGCTATTGGTCTGTGTGTGCTGTCAGACATGTAAATAATCCTCACAATGTTCAGGGGTCCAAACAGATCCTCCCAGTAGGCTAACAATCACCCTGGGGTAATGCTTGTGTGTGCCCACCCACTGTCACACATCCACCCTAACACCAGGAGGACAGAGAGCCCATCACAGTGGGCTTGCTGTCATCCCTGTGATATTGGTCTGTGTGTGCTGTCATACTTTGAACAAATACTCCCAATGTCCAGGGGTCCAGACAGATCCTCCCATTAGGCTATAAATCACCCTGGGGTAATGCTTGTGTGTGCCCACACACTGTCACACATCCACCCCATCACCAGGAGGTCAGAGAGACCATCACAGTGGGCTTGCTGTCATCCTTGTGCTATTGGTCTGTGTGTGCTGTCAGACATTGAAAGAATCCTCCCAATGTCCAGGGGTCCAGACAGATCCTCCCATTAGGCTATAAATCACCATGGGGTAATGCTTGTGTGTGCCCACACACTGTCACACATCCACCCCATCACCAGGAGGTCAGAGAGACCATCACAGTGGGCTTGCTGTCATCCTTGTGCTATTGGTCTGTGTGTGCTGTCAGACATGTAAATAATCCTCACAATATTCAGGGGTCCAAACAGATCCTCCCAGTAGGCTAACAATCACCCTGGGGTAATGCTTGTGTGTGCCCACCCACTGTCACACATCCACCCTAACACCAGGAGGACAGAGAGCCCATCACAGTGGGCTTGCTGTCATCCCTGTGATATTGGTCTGTGTGTGCTGTCATACTTTGAAAAAATCCTCCCAATGTCCAGGGGTCCAGACAGATCCTCCCAGTAGGCTAAGAATCACCCTGGGGTAATGCTTGTGTGTGCCCACCCACTGTCACACATCCACCCTAACACCAGTAGGACAGAGAGACCATCACAGTGGGCTTGCTGTCATCCTTGTGCTATTGGTCTGTGTGTGCTGTCAGACATTGAAAACGTCCTCCCAATGTCCAGGGGTCCAGACAGATCCTCCCATTAGGCTATAAATCACCATGGGGTAATGCTTGTGTGTGCCCACACACTGTCACACATCCACCCTATCACCAGGAGGACAGAGAGCCCATCACAGTGGGCTTGCTGTCATCCCTGTGATATTGGTCTGTGTGTGCTGTCATACTTTGAAAAAATCCTTCCAATGTCCAGGGGTCCACACAGATCCTCCCAGTAGGCTAAGAATCACCCTGGGGTAATGCTTGTGTGTGCCCACCCACTGTCACACATCCACCCTAACACCAGGAGGACAGAGAGACCATCACAGTGGGCTTGCTGTCATCCTTGTGCTATGGTCTGTGTGTGCTGTCAGACATTGAAAAATTCCTCCCAATGTCCAGGGGTCCAGACAGATCCTCCCATTAGGCTATAAATCACCATGGGGTAATGCTTGTGTGTGCCCACACACTGTCACACATCCACCCTATCACCAGGAGGACAGAGAGCCCATCACAGTGGGCTTGCTGTCATCCCTGTGATATTGGTCTGTGTGTGCTGTCATACTTTGAAAAATTCCTCCCAATGTCCAGGGGTCCAGACAGATCCTCCCAGTAGGTTAAGAATCACCCTGGGGTAATGCTTGTGTGTGCCCACCCACTGTCACACATCCACCCTAACACCAGGAGGACAGAGAGACCATCACAGTGGGCTTGCTGTCATCCCTGTGATTTTGGTCTGTGTGTGCTGTCAAACATTGAAAGAATCCTCCCAATGTCCATGTGTCCAAACAGATCCTCCCAGTAGGCTAACAATCCCCCTGGGGTAATGCTTGTGTGTGCCCACACACTGTCACACATCCACCCTATCACCAGGAGGTCAGAGAGCCCATCACAGTGGGCTTGCTGTCATCCCTGTGATATTGGTCTGTGTGTGCTGTCATACTTTGAACAAATACTCCCAATGTCCAGGGGTCCAGACAGATCCTCCCATTAGGCTATAAATCACCCTGGGGTAATGCTTGTGTGTGCCCACACACTGTCACACATCCACCCCATCACCAGGAGGTCAGAGAGACCATCACAGTGGGCTTGCTGTCATCCTTGTGCTATTGGTCTGTGTGTGCTGTCAGACATGTAAATAATCCTCACAATGTTCAGGGGTCCAAACAGATCCTCCCAGTAGGCTAACAATCACCCTGGGGTAATGCTTGTGTGTGCCCACCCACTGTCACACATCCACCCTAACACCAGGAGGACAGAGAGACCATCACAGTGGGCTTGCTGTCATCCTTGTGCTATTGGTCTGTGTGTGCTGTCAGACATTGAAAGAATCCTCCCAATGTCCAGGGGTCCAGACAGATCCTCCCATTAGGCTATAAATCACCATGGGGTAATGCTTGTGTGTGCCCACACACTGTCACACATCCACCCTATCACCAGGAGGACAGAGAGCCCATCACAGTGGGCTTGCTGTCATCCCTGTGATATTGGTCTGTGTGTGCTGTCATACTTTGAAAAAAATCCTCCCAATGTCCAGGGGTCCAAACAGATCCTCCCATTAGGCTATAAATCACCCTGGGGTAATGCTTGTGTGTGCCCACACACTGTCACACATCCACCCCATCACCAGGAGGTCAGAGAGACCATCACAGTGGGCTTGCTGTCATCCTTGTGCTATTGGTCTGTGTGTGCTGTCAGACATGTAAATAATCCTCACAATGTTCAGGGGTCCAAACAGATCCTCCCAGTAGGCTAACAATCACCCTGGGGTAATGCTTGTGTGTGCCCACCCACTGTCACACATCCACCCTAACACCAGGAGGACAGAGAGCCCATCACAGTGGGCTTGCTGTCATCCCTGTGATATTGGTCTGTGTGTGCTGTCATACTTTGAAAAAATCCTCCCAATGTCCAGGGGTCCAGACAGATCCTCCCAGTAGGCTAAGAATCACCCTGGGGTAATGCTTGTGTGTGCCCACCCACTGTCACACATCCACCCTAACACCAGGAGGACAGAGAGACCATCACAGTGGGCTTGCTGTCATCCTTGTGCTATTGGTCTGTGTGTGCTGTCAGACATTGAAAAATTCCTCCCAATGTCCAGGGGTCCAGACAGATCCTCCCATTAGGCTATAAATCACCATGGGGTAATGCTTGTGTGTGCCCACACACTGTCACACATCCACCCTATCACCAGGAGGACAGAGAGCCCATCACAGTGGGCTTGCTGTCATCCCTGTGATATTGGTCTGTGTGTGCTGTCATACTTGGAAAAAGCCTCCCAATGTCCAGGGGTCCAGACAGATCCTCCCAGTAGGCTAAGAATCACCCTGGGGTAATGCTTGTGTGTGCCCACCCACTGTCACACATCCACCCTAACACCAGGAGGACAGAGAGACCATCACAGTGGGCTTGCTGTCATCCTTGTGCTATTGGTCTGTGTGTGCTGTCAGACATTGAAAAATTCCTCCCAATGTCCAGGGGTCCAGACAGATCCTCCCATTAGGCTATAAATCACCATGGGGTAATGCTTGTGTGTGCCCACACACTGTCACACATCCACCCTATCACCAAGAGGACAGAGAGCCCATCACAGTGGGCTTGCTGTCATCCCTGTGATATTGGTCTGTGTGTGCTGTCATACTTTGAAAAATTCCTCCCAATGTCCAGGGGTCCAGACAGATCCTCCCAGTAGGCTAAGAATCACCCTGGGGTAATGCTTGTGTGTGCCCACCCACTGTCACACATCCACCCTAACACCAGGAGGACAGAGAGACCATCACAGTGGGCTTGCTGTCATCCCTGTGATATTGGTCTGTGTGTGCTGTCAAACATTGAAAGAATCCTCCCAATGTCCATGTGTCCAAACAGATCCTCCCAGTAGGCTAACAATCCCCCTGGGGTAATGCTTGTGTGTGCCCAACACTGTCACACATCCACCCTATCACCAGGAGGTCAGAGAGCCCATCACAGTGGGCTTGCTGTCATCCCTGTGATATTGGTCTGTGTGTGCTGTCATACTTTGAACAAATACTCCCAATGTCCAGGGGTCCAGACAGATCCTCCCATTAGGCTATAAATCACCCTGGGGTAATGCTTGTGTGTGGCATATGCAAAGTTAAGACATACACCCTATCCCCTGGAGTCGAGGAGTTCCATCGCAGTGGCCCATCTGGCAACATGGGGATATGGTTGTGTGTCACCTAACAGTTTGCTTTTTGCACCCTATCCCCTGGAGTCGAGGAGGGCCATCGCAGTGGCCCATCTGGCACCATGGGGATACGGTTGTGTGTGTTACCTAACACGTTGCTTTTTGCACCCTATCCCCTGGAGTCGAGGAGGGCCATCGCAGTGGCCCATCTGGCACCATGGGGATACGGTTGTGTGTCAATTGACGGTTTGCTTTTTCCTCCATATCACCTGGAGTCAAGGACGCCCATCCCAGTGGCCCATTTGACACCATGGGGATATGGTTGTTTGTGACTAACACGTTATATGCATTCTCCCTATCCCCAGGAGTCCTGTGAGCTGCGTAATGGGTCGTGTTAGTGACCCTTCTTCAAAGGTGTATGCAGCTGATGATCTGTGGTAGGACCCCCAACCCACAGGGGGCAAGATCAACATTTGTTCTGGTGTGTATGTTCATAAGCTAAGGTGGTTTAATTCATGGCAGGTACGTTGCAACTACACCATAGTCTGTGAGAATAACATCTCAGCACACATGTGTGTGATGTTCCCGGATGATATGCTAGCTGCAGAGGTTAATGTGCGTATATGCACCCCATCCCCATGAGCCATGACATGTGTTAGCAAATACCTGTAGCATTACCATGTCCCCATACCGTCAAAAATACACAGGACCAACACCTTGCCACCTAATATAACCTCAACACCAGCAGACACATTCAGATCACAGATGGTGTTTCAATGATACATGCAACTGTTGTGGCTGGAGAACACACATACACCATTTAATTAAGCATTGTAGCAAATACCTGTTATGTTATTATGTCCCCTGGTGCTATTGATGTTAGTAAACACATGCTGTCAGGCAAGCTGAGCCAGGTCACATGAGGATAACAACATAACATAGACCACTGAGGATTAATTCCCCCCCCTCCCCCACATTATGGTGTGAGCAACTGTGTCCAATGTAATTTGCACAGAGCAACCAGGTTCCCCATAAGACACAACTCACACAATGGAACTAGTGGTCCAAACATACATATCGTGGGCCCTGTCAAAGATGAAAGTTAAGGTTTCTTTCCCCTGCCAAGCTCAGTAGGACCACCCACACAATGTTTAATCTAAATAAACACAGCCTATGATTGATGGCAGATCAGGTTGCCATTGGGGGTGAATACTGGGATGTATACAGAGCATATGAACATTGATGTGTGGGACACATCACATGCTGCCTAACTGTGACTATCATGGACATCATCATGTTGCAACAACCTGTGGCATGTTGTGTCAAGGTCATGCAAGTGGGGGACAGGGTAGTACCAGGATGTGCGGAGGGTGCCAAATACACAGGGTACAGGTGTCAGCGCAAACATGTGCACACACAATGGAACAAATTAAGATGGTAGTATGACCACTAAACGTTGTTAGGAAAAAGGGATGTAGGCCTGCCATGTGTGTGTAAATTGATGACAACACAGGATGCTTAGAAAAAATAAAAACAGTGTAGCGTTATGATCACATCATAAGCTAAATGATGTGCATGTGTGCGGTGATGTTGCCTGTGCAATATGCCTTTTGCCAAGTCAAGCTGTTTCACACATCAAGCATGTCACTGTGGCTGTTCAGGCAAAACATCAGCTATTGTAGTGACACACGTGTGTTATTGTCCTTTGTGATGTGTGTCTTTTCACCTGAATGCCACAATGTACACAGATGAACTTAGCCAACACACCCACAAACGTGAACCATGATCCTAAAAGGTGCATGTTACGTTGTAAGACCACCCCTAGCTGTCAAAAGGCCATTATGAGATATGAATATGCAAAAAACATCCGTAGTCTTCCACTCAGGCTCCATGTAGGTTTGCTGGAAGGCACCTCCAGGCATGCCCCGGTTGGTCTGGCTGTTTTGCCACACACCCAAAATATGTCACCCACGTCTAGCTGCCACACACACAGGATGCTATTGAGATATGTGGTGAAAAAGGAGGCCAGCCACAGTCCATCCACACACGTGTCGAAACACATTAGCATTTAAAAAGACGGTGTTGCCAGATGTTTGCCCATCTGTTGTGTGAATCTGAAGACAGCATAGCTAAATCCCTGTCTGAGGTTTACTGCTGGAACAGCAGCTTCAGGAGGTCAAAACCCACCCAACCCCCCTTGGGGGGGGGGCTCACTCTGTCCGTGTCACTCTCCCACTATGTGTCTCATTGTTGGTCCCTGTGTAAGCTGTATACGTGACTGGTGAGAGACATGTTTGACAGGGGTGAAGGCAGCGCATTCACAACGTGGGATGCTCCCATACACCGTCACAAGTTATGCGTGTCAGCTGTGACGCACATGCTCCCTTGCCACCAGCAGTAAACACATGTCATTACATATGCCTTTTGCCCATGGGAATGCCTACTGATAGGGGATTAACTATGCTGGACAAGAGAGACACACACACCCAGCAGTGTGGCAGAAGCATTAAGACTCTATGCACAATGATTGGGGGGGGGGGGGGGAAGTCCCACAAGTAGAAAAAGGTGACCAGTCACTGATGCCCTTACCTTTTCCTTGCTTATCTACAGATTGAGGATCTCCGGAAGAAAGGCAGGGAGCTGCGTCTCCACCATGCAACCTACCTCCAGCACCTCCTGGGTGAGAACTAACAATAGGGTGATGTACAATACTCAGAAAGTGACGTATCTGTAACCAATGTTCCATTATGTCAGATGCCTGTGATTTGCCTACCTATCTGCAAGTGCTATATGTTTGACATACATACGTGCTGATGACTGTTATGTTTCACAGATGGTGATATCAATGAGGATGGGGCCACCACCTCTGCACATCTTTTCAGAAGAACACCTACACCACATGATGCAGAGGTGGTGGTTCTGGACACCACGGACGAGGAGGAGGAGGAGGCGGAGGCGGAGAAGGAGGAGGAGGAGGAGGAGGAGCAGGAGGCGGAGGAGGAGGAGGAGGAGCCGGAGGCGGAGGAGGAGGAGGAGGTGTTGGTGGTGGAGGCGCAAACACCTGCATCCCCGCAAGATAGGACACCAGAGGGCCAGAATGGGCTTTTGGAAGGGTTGTCTGGGGGGGAGCCTGCGTTGGGAGAGGGTGCAGGTGATGTTGAGGGGGGGGAAGTTGGAGAGGGCTCAGGGGGGGAGTGTTTCCCAGATGGTGTGTGGGAAAGTGACATGGAGGACAGGGCATCACAGGCCACTGAGCGGTCCCCCCAGCCACAACAGTTGCCTCCACCATCCAGGGCCACACACATGTCCTACGCAGATGCCACCACACAGACAACATGTACCATGTGTGTGTGTGGTGGCAGATGCGTGGAGCACCTGTCTGCGGCCTTGGATGGACTGGAGCAATGGATTACACCAGCTGTGTCATTCACAGCAGTGGCTGGCCACCGTGATTGAGAGGGTGGTTGCCGAGGTGGCACATCTGCCATGTCGGCAACCACCCCCTCAATGGCGTCACTGGCGCCAGTAATTGCACCTGAAACGTCACAACATGTGCCCTGTGATGCCCTGTCCTCCATCTCTGGGCATGCTGGGGAGGGTGGGACCCATGTGTGATTTTGTATTTTTGTGTGTGTGTAATATGTGTGGGTGGGATTTGGAGGGGAGGGGAGGATGGTTTGGGCGGTGGGAGGGTTATGGTATATTGCCCTTTCCAAAATTTGTAAATAGTTTCTGGTACTCATATTTTTCTAACATAGTAAATATATTTTTGAAACCAGCTGTATGGGTCATGTGTCTCACCTAGTCTATGTGTGAGGATGTCAGCATTGGATATGTGTGTGGGCACATATATTTCTGTTGGGTAAACATGTGTCTGATGATAGCATTGGCCAGATATTATGGTGTTCTAAAATACCATGTGTGTAGGTGTGTTAAACTATGATTATCCATTAACTGTTGCAACGTTGCACCTTTCCCAATGCTGTACATGGCACAGGTAAGGTCCTAGGTGAAACAGAGGTCTGCACATATTTGAGTCTCCAACATAGGCTTTGGAACGATGTATGCCTCTGAAACAGGCATCCCTAGAGTGGGGTGGGAGGCAGGTGATTCATGATGTGGTCAAGGGCAAGGGTCACACATATGCCACCAATGTGTATTATATGATGGATTTCACACGGTGATGAGTATGTCAAGTAAATGAGCCATTTACATAATAGTCACCCTGTGACAACATGGATGTCTGTGCAGACTGTGTCACTGCAGCCTCAGGGCTGTGGCTAAACATGTTGCACATGACACATTACATATGTGTGTAGCATGACAATTGTAGCTGTATTTTGCAAAGTCGTTGTCGTTCAGGACCTGTGTGTGGGTCATGTAATGCACCCAGCACTGTATCACCTGTGTGTGGCTCATATAGGGGTCCCACCCCCAAACTCCATGATACAAATGTGACAACCTGGACACTCATTGTACACACACACTGTATGTATGCTAAGAAAACTGTTTATTGTTGCAGCTGTACCCTCAGAGTTAGGTCAGCAGATAAACATGTATACGTCTATTTTTTGAGGTTACACAAAACAAGGTTTAACTCACAGACACACTACATATGATTTGCTTATGTCAGATTTGTCACATGTGACACATAACAAACAACTCTGAGTTACGTTTAACTGAAAATATAGTTTCTCAAAATGAGCATAGCTACATAGAAAGATATATTACAGTGTAATGATACAGCAAACTATGTTTTTCCATTATTGGCGACGTGGACGCCCACACCTGACACGTCGGCCCCCCAAACCTCTCCTCCCCCGTGCACGACCCTCCTGTGGAACCCGTGCTGGTGGTGGTGCAGGTGCACATCGTTGCATAACCTCTAGCATTCCCTCCAGGGCCTCAGATATACGTTGTACCGGCATATTTTGGACAACTTCACGCAATTGCCGCTGCTCAGCACACACCTCCCTGGTGTTCTGCTCCACTGCAAGGCGAATACGGTCCAGCATGCGTCTAGTGCCTGTGCATGGGATACAGGGTGGTATATCAGATACATCTCCACTACTCTGGCACCATACACAAACATGTAATGCACATCCCATACGATTGCTGATGTGATAGGGCAGACCACCTTACACACATGGATAGTGACAATAAACATCATGACCCCAGTAGTAAATAGCAGACTAACCCACAGGGCACATTCCACCACGTAGATCTGGGATGCCATCACAGCAATTTACAGGCTGTGGAGACATACCCACATACTACTGTTGACGCAACAGGATTGGACTATGAGAGCTATCACATATGCATCGTGTCGAAGACGTGCAGCATGCACTAGACACAAATAAATCAGATGGACAACAGCAGTGTTTAACACAGGAAGGTGTACCTAATCCATCACAATTGGGAACACAGGTCGAGGGATAAACACAATTCCTGCCACATAACAAGTGTTTGTGAATGAATCAGTGTGATGTTAGTTAAGGGCAGAGAAAACACACCTCACCTGCACATGTGTCCCTCTGCTGCACATATGTGAAAACCTGAGTGATACATATGCCCCCATCAATGATACACAGAGGAGGGTTTGGGGAGCATATAATGTGTGTTGTGCAGAAAACATGGTCAGTTTCAGCAGAGCAGCGGGAGCAACAGAGGGGCCCATCTGACGTCTAACGACATTAGGGCCAATAAGGGGATGCGGCATGCTACGTAACACACAGCTATTTATAGAACCTGGCGAAGGACAGTGGTGTGCACAGTTGGCAGAGTATGTATTGGGCTGTCTCTCGGCATGAGGTGTATTAGCTGAGTTTGGTCTACTGTTAGACATGTTATGGTCTTATTTTGGCCATCCTTTTCTGCTTATGTGTTTGGGTTTTAGAGAGGGCCAAACAATACAATGATCACATATGTTTCATCACATAGGCCGCTGGTCACAGGGACAACCTGCAAGATACATGTATATGTGGCATCCTCTCTTTAATGTATTCAATACCTGCCTAATGACACAGATGCACCAGCAATGGAGGAATATATAGTCCTGCTGGACCCTCTGTGTACCCTTATCCTATCTGCAAAAACTAACAGATATGTAGAGCGAGTGTGTATATCCTACCTCTCATGGAAAATGATGCACATGATTGTGTGGACACAAGGCTGTGATGGATAGCGTTTCAATAGGCCCATTGGCGGCATTGTAAAGCAATGCAGACCATGTTCCCCTTCTGTGTTGTATGTCCCTACAGAGGGTCTCTGCCGACAGAGCTCCCCCACATCACGCCCTGGGACACTACAGGCAGCTACCACTGTATGAGCGATGATAAGCACATTGCAGTGTCTGAGACAGCAACATTGCCAATGTGGTGTGGGGGTCCGGATGTGACGTGTATGGGTCTGTGGTGTGTGGTGGGTTAGCACATGAGATGTGCTTTGGGTAGGGCTCTAGGGCGTAAGGTGCCTCTTGTGGAGTCTCAGGACCATTAATGCCCAGTGTGGGTATTGTACCTGTGATGTGCTGAGCAATGCAGGGCCATGTCTGACTAATGGGTCTTGCAGGATAAGTGCTAGTACTGAACATGAGCTGTTTGGTGATGGTATGAATTCAACTGTCAGTTGTGGCTGCCTAGGTCTCCATACTCTCCTTGAGTTGCTTGCACTGGCTGTAGCCAGGGCCGGCCCGTCCATTGAGCAAGAATGTTTTTTGCACAGGGCCCCGCGTTTCAGGGGGCCCCGCGCAAAAAACATTCTTAAGCATCCCAAGTTAAAAAAAAAAAAAAACAAACCGGCTGCTTCTGCCGCGGCAGCTTCAAGAGCTCTGCCGCGGCAGCTTCAAGAGCTCTGCCGCGGGGCCCCCCCCTGCCCGGCAGAGCCTCCGTGCATCTTCAGCTCTTCACGTCCAAAACGCGGGCTTTTTTTCAGAGCCGCGAGAGTTTCTTTTCTCGCGGCTCTCTTAATCCCGCGGGGCTGATGGGATTTCCCATCACCCTCGGCGGGATTAACAGAGCCGCGAGAAAAGAAACTCTCGCGGCTATGAAAAAAGCCAGCTTTTTGGACGTGAAGAGCTGAAGATGCACGGAGGCTCTGCCGGGCAGGGGGGGGCCCCTCGGCAGTGCTCTTGAAGCTGCCGCGGCCGTGCTGTTGAAGCTGCCGCGGCAGAAGCAGCCGGTTTGGGTTTTTTTTTAATTTTAATTGGAATGATAGGGGGGGGGTGGTTAGGACTGGTAATGGGCTATGGGAGGGGGGGGGAGGCTAAACTGGAAGTAGGCTGATTGGGAGGGGAGGCTAAACCTGGAAGTGGGCTGATGGGGGGGGTTAGGACTGGTAATGGGCTATGGGGGGGCGAAGTGGGCTGATGGGGGGGGTTAGGACTGGTAATGGGGCTATGGGGGGGGCTAAGTGGGCTGATGGGGGGTTAGGACTGGTAATGGGCTATGGGGGCAGGGGGTTTAGGACTGGTAATGGGCTATGGGGGGGCTACGTGGGCTGATGGGGGGGTTAGGACTGGTAATGGGCTATGGGGGGGGTTAGGACTGGTAATGGGCTATGGGGGGGCTAAGTGGGCTGATGGGGGGGGTTAGGACTGGTAATGGGCTATGGGGGGGCTAAGTGGGCTGATGGGGGGGTTTGGACTGGTAATGGGCTATGGGGAGGGGGCTAAGACTGGAAGTGGGGGTAGGACTGGAAATGGGCTGATGGGGGGGGGGGTTAGAACTGGTAATGTGACTATGGGGAGGGGGCTAAGGCTGGAAGTGGGGGGTAGGACTGGAAATGGGCTAATGGGGGGGTTAGGACTGGTAATGGGCTATGGGGGGGCTAAGAACTGGAAGTGGGCTGTTGGGGGGGTTAGGACTGGTAATGGGCTATGGGGGGGCTTAGTACTGGTAATGGGCCGGGGGGGGGGGTGTTAGGACTGGTAATGGGCCATGGGGGGGGTGTTAGGACTGGTAATGGGCCATGGGGGGGGGGGAGGCTAGGACTGGTAATGGGCTGATGGGGGGGGAGGGTTAGGACTGGTAATGGGCCATTGGGGGGGGGAGGCTAAGACTGGAAGTGGGCTGAGGGGGGGGGGTAGGACTGGTAATTGGCTATGGGTGGGGCTAAGACAGGAAATAGGGTGATGGGGGGGGTTAGGACTGGTAATGGGCTATGGGGGGCTAAGACTGGAAATGGGCTGATGGGGGGGCAAGGACAGGAAATAGGGTGATGGGGGGTTAGGACGTAAAGGACTGATGGGGGGTTAGGACTAGTAATGGGCTCTGAGGATGCTAGGACAGGAAATGGCCTGAGTGGAAGAGGGCTTGAACTGCAAATAGCTGATGGGGACGGGGGCTTGGAATGGAAATGGGTTGTGAGGGGGAGGGAGCTAGGACTGGAAATGGGTGAGGGGGGGGGCTAGGACAGGAAATGGGCTGATGGGCTAGAATAGGACTGGAAATTGGCTGTTGGGGGGTGCTAAGATTGGAAATGGGCTGTGGTGGGGGTTTGGATTGAAATGGACTCATGAAGGGGCTAGAACTGGAAGTAGGCTCATGGGGGGCTTGGAGTGGAAATGGGCTGAGTCGAGGACAGCTAGGATTAGACAGCGGCTGATGAAGGGGCTAGCACAGGACTAGAAATGGGCTCATGGGGGCTGGGATTGGAAATGAGCTGATGGAGGGACTTGGATGGGACTGCAAATCGATGGTGCGCTAGGACAGGAAATGGGCTTATGGGGGCTAGGACTGGAAATGGGCTGATGCGGGGACTAGAAGGGAGCGGATGCTGGGTGGGACTGGAACTAGAATGGAGCTGATGTTGGGGGAGGATTAGAATGGGATGGAGCTGGGAGAGTGAAATGGAGAGGGAAAAAATATTTTGTGTGGGAGGGAAGACAAATCTACAATTGTCCGGATATTGGGAGAGTAGGTGGGGATTGAGGATGGAGGGGTAAAATTTGAGTGGATGAAATAGGAATGAGGAAAGAGCAAAAAGGAGAAAGATTAGTATGTTAAAGCAGATGTAGAGAGAGAATTGAAAAAAACTAGAAGAGAGAAGAAAAGACAAATGGACAGCAGACGATGAAGAATTAGCGGAAGACACTAAGAAACCAGAAGAAAGTGGCTGGAGCAATTGCAGCTGAAAAAAAATGCACAAAAGGTAGAAAAATATCTCTTTATTTTGAATTTATTAATTGGAATATGTCAGCTCTGGGAAATGTGCATCATTAACGTCTGCGCTTTGTTTAGTACAAGAGCAAATTAATGTATAGTTTTATTTCTACAGTGTTGTACATTCCAAGTTTGGCTTTTGGGATTCCCAGTTTAATTATTGTCTTCCTGTTTCTAAATTGTGATTCCTTGTTTGGTGATGGTCTATGTTCTGCATGTGTCACTGAGCTGAGGTATTCTGTTTATGTAATTCCTATTTGACATTGCCACTTGTTCTCTTTCCCCAGTAGGTCATGTATTGTTGTTCTCTGAAATGTATTGGTTTAATATTTGCAGCGTTTCCTTTTGATAGTTAGGGTATGGTGCTTTATGAGTCCTGGTAGTGCTGTTAGGATACGGCGGGTTTGCTATGGGTTCTAAATGGGCAGTGTTTGTAGTAGTTCCTAATGTGCCTGGCGGTTGGTATTGGATTATAGTAATGTAGAAGTCTTTTAGTCTTTCTTTATTCATACACTCATTAAGAGGCATGTTTACTAAAAGTTCGTGTATGGTAACATTATGCAAATATTTATGCAAATGAGGCCCCTTATGCAAATGAGGCCCCGCACCGAGTCTCCGCACATGGCCCCGCACCCCCCTTGGGCCGCCCCTGGCTGTAGCCTCATGGGGGTGACTCAGCCCTGATCTGGACCGTGTGCTGGTGATGTAAGTGTGGCCTGGGCTGGGGTTTGTCACAGCACATGACTCTGTATGTGATGATTTCTTTATATTTTGTATTCCAGAGGTGGCTATGTGTAATAATGAAGATGGATGTGTTAGCTAATGTTTGGTTTTGCCTCGTGCAAGGACTATAGCAGATTATCTGCGGACGTACACAGGAAATGTTAGTGAGGTCATGTTTGGTGCATGGACAGAATGTGTTGGTGAGGGGACAGGTTAATGAAGAGATTTAGAAATTATTTGGCCGTGAGGGGTAAATACATCTGCCATTGTTCTGTTTGTTGTAGGGTAGGTGTGTGTGTAGGATGCCATGTTATGAACATGAGCAAGAGTGTGGGAACTGAGGGACATTCTACAGGGAAATAATGGGTATGATCAGGCAGATGTGACATGTGATAATGGAGAGGACAGTGAACTTTAGTTTTTGAAACAACGCGACATCTTACGCTGTGGGGTGCGCACAACCATCATGTAACCTGCTTAATGTGTCTGGAGCAATTGTAAATTGGGAAACTTGGAGAAGAGATGGGCATGTTTCTGTTAATAATCCAGTTACATAGCATCTGTGATCGTTACATAAGATGAATACTACTATTATTTCAATTTATTTTGCAATGGACAATGTAGGAGTCACTGTACGGTTTGGTTCTTGATCTCTATGATGTAAATTGAATGTTGGCCGTTTGTGGGTTCAGGTTTAATATTTGTCTTTCAGGATGTGATTTGTGTTTTCATGTATGATGAGAATATTTGTCCAGCTATACTATGTGGACTGAGGTATCGGGATCACATTATCACCCTTTGACGTTGACAATTGTTTACATCAACTAGTAGCCTCTGTAAAGTCTGTACGTGAGCTTGTCAGTTTAGCAGTTAAAGTTATGTGTATGTGAACCCATATATCTATGTCATAGATTCAGAGTACGGTGTGTATGATAGGCCTCTACATGTGTAGGTGTTGTCCAGGATTCCCATGTGTGTAGTCTTTGTCCATTTAGTACATTTTTTGGAAAAGGGGTTTGGTCAACTTTATCCATATGCCAATTCCTAAACATTTCTCTTTCTTATCATTGTGTGGTTAAATGCAACAGCAATTGCAGGGCAACTGCTTATGCTCATGGTGCCCTTTGCAGAGTTCTGACACATTATCCCGCAATCCACCTGTGATGCACTAGCTCATAATATTTTTATTGTGTTGATGCATTGGTTGACTTTCCGTACAGGGACATGTTGTTTGTCCTACACTTCTGCATTGCAGTGTATGTCTGATGTTGCCCTACACATGTTATTACAATATGTTCCTCTTAAAACAACAACAGTTGTATTTATATAAGTTTGGGTCACCTATGGAACGCCTTGTCTATGGGTTATGTTACACATTTGCTTAGCTATATGCATATGCTATGTTATCTGATACCTGCAAATGCAGACATAGTGGAAAGTATGATTTGTGAAGTCACAACACAGAGGAGGGTTACAGAGTTTGATATATTTCTGATACTTATGGAAGTAATGTGTCATTTGGCATTCTGCTGTTCCCAATACATTTGGGTGTTTGCAGAGAGTCAGGAGGTAGGTTTGCCAATGTCGCCATCTCCTTCTGCTGTTAGAACGTGCTGGCCCCTCATACACATTCCTCTTATGCCTGCATCTGTGTGTATCAACCTGACGTTACACGATTATACTGGGTGACACAATAACATCAGTTAATGTACCCTTCAAACATATTTTCACACACATATCCGATTTTAATCATAACATGTAACATGTGTGTAGCTAATGTGGGGACAGCCACCACACAAACACCAACAATAGACTAATGGTGTGTGTGTTGTGGCTCTGAGAGTCCTTGGTCACCCACCTTCAGCATTGCGATGCGATGATGCACCATAGGCCCTCAACTCCCCCATCATCATCTGCGGAAGAGGTGCAGGTGCAGCTTCGGCTGCCATTGGATGTTGTGTGGCCTCTATTGCGGCTTCTACCAGTGGTGTCCTGGTGTGCATGTGTGGCTCCATGGACTCATCATCACCAATTGTGCTGCCCCCTGGACAGCAGCCTCTGCCTCCCCCAGACTCATTGGGGCTGTGATGTTGAGCTCCACCTCCTCCACCACCGCCTCCTCCTCCCTCCTCCTCCTCCTCCTCTTCCACCTCCACCTCCGCAGCACCCATTTTTCTGTAGTCACCTGCATGGGAAACAATAAAAAAGAGAGACACATATGTTTGGAAACATATACATATGTATACGTGTGTGATACAGACAATGGGCAGGAGATCAGCCGTAGAAAACTTACACCATTAGTTTTTTTATGTGATACAAGGCAGTTTAATGTGCACATGCTCAATCCACAAATTAATTGCAATATGGCTGTCCCCCCGTACTCTGGAAAAAAATACATACCTTTCAGGACACTTCCTT